>OV277351.1:5546732-6884232 GCA_922984085.1 Sicus ferrugineus | reverse complement strand
AAATATTTTTTGATGTAAATATATCCGAAAATTCTGTAGAATTTCTCTTTAGGAAACCAAGAAGTGAGTTGGACTTAGAAATTACGTAATCATAATGCAAATTGAAAGAAAACCTACAGTCGAATAAAACTTCTAAATCCTTGATCGAGGAAACTTTCTGAAAGAGATATATTCCATCATAGGAGTAGTCATACCGAATTGCTAATTGCTTACGAGTATAAGTTAGCGTATTGCATTTTGAAATATTCAAACACAATTTGTTTATGCTGCTCCAAGCAATTAGCGCGTTTATGTCATCCTGAAACAGTGTACAACTACAAAGGTCTTTAACGGTCATGAATAATTTTACGTCATCAGCGTACATCAGGCAATTACAGGTTTTGAAAATCCCAGGTAAGTCATTAATGAATAGTATGAATAAAACAGGTCCTAAATGGCTTCCTTGAGGGACACCACATATGCTTTTTAAAGTATATGTTGCTTTAGTTATCCATCCAGCATGATGAAATGCTCCTGGCACTCGAAAAGAAATTTGTGGAAGAGTTCCGTCAAGAAAAATTACTACCAGTTCGAGAAATTCTCGATAGTTTTCGAGTGGTTGCTTCATTTGTAAATTATATGATGCAGTGTATTATTTCGGCTACATTATCGACTAATTGTTTAACTATTTGATCTTTAATTCCTGATTTAAAGTTAAATTTTGTTTATTTCAGACCGGTATCCTTAAAAACTTTTAAATATAGGAATATTAGGTCCAGAAGATTTCGAAATGCTGTCTTCAAATGCTCCTTAAAACTATTTCATAAATATGATGTCGACAAGGCAAGTATAAAAGATCCCTTCCAATTTTTTGTGCCAAAATTACGCATGCACCTTGCAATCATCCCATATTTGATTCTGTGGTATCGCAACACAACGCTTGTACTTTATCAACGAGTTCCCATTCTTGAAGTAAGTCATACACCGTAAGAGCCTGCTCCTTTCCAGTACCAGAAGAAATAGCTGGTATCCCAAGTAATTGCTCAGTTCTATTGGAAGTCATTATTATAGGCAGTCCCAATGCAAACTGCATTGAATCAATGTAACTGCATTGAATTCCTTTTCTTTGAATGACAGCGACGAATGGACGATCTGTTTATTACCAAATCATTAACGTTATGATTTAGAGCTTCAGCTGTTGCCGCCACAATAGCATAGTTTCGGTGTTATAAAATGTTGTTGAGCGCGCTTTCTTTTAGGAGGGTTACTCGGACCGTGTTCGTCCACAAATTCCTCTATAGAATTCTCCACATGACAATCCATAGAATCCTCGATCAATTCTTCTTCATTTTCACTCGATGATGATTCTAATTCCACTGAATCTTCTAAATTAAATGATACGAGTATGTGAACAAAGAAACTTAATATTGGATGACACAAATTACATAATTATGTAAAAAAAACATACCTTGTATACCTTCTTTCATATTTCTCTTGCCTCGACTTTTCTTTTTCTCGTCGAAGGGTTTGTCTCCTTTCTTTTTGAAGTAAAACGCGATCACTTCCTATCATTGAACCGGGTCGTCCTTTTTTTCATTGATTAACAAGGAACGCTTTATCTTCTACATTGCCCATCATGTCCAAAGCATCAGCATGAGCAATATCGAACAGGTCGTCAATTTTTTTAAGAAAATCGTGTTCTCGCGTTTCTTGTAGTGGCGTTCGGCGCTTGGAAGTCTTTTGCAATGTTTTCCATTCCTGATACAGCGATTCCACTTACTGTATACTGCGATCCAATTTTCGTGTCGGAATGCGTGCTTTCTCCCACAGAACTTCGACTTCTTTTATTATTAAACTAGATGTACGCGTTACTGTGGCTCAGTTTCGTTAAAGTGAAAAGTTATGCAACTTTTTTCCATTCATCGTGTTTCCGATGAACTTGGACTTGATCTCCGATTATAACAATTGCCACTTCGTCTACAGTTAGAGCATTGAATCTTCGCACATGTTTTCCAGAAGTTTTGTCAAACTGCGTGAAGTTAAATACGTATTTAAGTTCAGAAGATAAATACGTATTTAGTTTAGCGAAGACACGAACTGGAACCCGCCCCACAACATGATCCACATACACTGTCATGATGAAGTGGCCACTGCCCAATCCATGGTCCCAGTTGATAATGAACTTACCATTCTTGAAAACTAATGACAGTACCTTTCCACCGATACATGCCACTTGATCAGGATATTTTTCTAAAGTTACGAAAAAAGGTACTGAAAACGCGCATTTTTAGATGCCTACACTGGCGTGATGTCAGGTGGCAAACATTTTATATTCATTTTGTCATTGAATCTATAAAATCAGACACAATTTCTTGAGTTTTTGTGATGTTTTCCTTCGTTGAAGCTCTTCCGTAAATCTGTAATATTTGTATTCGAAAAAGAATTTACCTTAAAAGTACCCTACTTTTGCCTCGTGTTTTGATAATATTCGCCCCAAATGAAGTCATTTGGAAGGAACTGTTATACTTTTGTATGTTGTCCAAGAAACTTTTGACTTTTGTATGTTTCTTCGATCGAGTATCTTCGCCAGAAAGCAATGATGCCAATGGCTGTGGTGGCGGTGTCAATTGTGGTAATTTTAATTTCCGCTCGCATAACATATTCCTGGTGGTTCCTGTCGGAGCCTCAATCCATTGCAATATTGACAAACAGTGCTCATTGTACCGCAGTTGGCCATATGCGCTGCGTAATCGACTGTTGGATCGTACCTCAACGCCAAACGTTCGTTAATGATTGTGTCGGTTGGCCGTCTGTTTTATTGACGCTCAAAATTATTTCGAGCGTTAGCTTGTACTGAGCGAGTTGAACTTGATTGAATACGTTGTTCCGTCTGTCGTTGTTGTTGTTGTGTCTTCGTTCTTCATCTGTCTCATTCACACGATGGTTACTTGTTCGAGCTGAGTTACGCGTATGTCGACCGATATTTCGACGTCTAATTGGTGGCATTTTAAACCGCAAAGCAAAAAGCAAAATATTAAATTATCACGAACTTATATGACCACAGTAAACAAAAACACAAAATTATCACGCACTGATCACTGATAATAATTACTATAAACTTTTTTCAATATACTATGTATGCAAGAAAAATAGATTACTATCATTAGTATTTGTATATCATATCAAAAATTGTCATATTTTATTGTCATTTTTTAATCCCATATATTTTTTTTCATTTTAATTTTTAATAAACTAAACTTTGATGTGACAGCAAACAACTGATGTAAACTGTTTTCTTCTAATATTTTTTTACTGAAGTGTTAGTTTCATACAAATTAAAAACACTTTACGACTTTTCCGATCGATTTTCTCAAAATTTTCTTTCATACAAATCTTGTCCTGATAATTACGAACACAACAAAATAACAATCAGTCAAATCGGTCCAGCCGTTCTCAAGTGATGGCGTTACATACATGTGGCATTTCATTTCTATATATATAGATAAGCACTTGATCGAAGATTTATTTTCACTTTACGCAGATTATAAAATAACACACGTAACACTTGCCCGTTCGAAGGCAATTTAGCACCAATTATTTGACTATCGTCGTGTTCTAGTAAAAATAATTATACCCTACACCCGAAGGGAGTAGGGTATATTCACTTTGTTCTTCCGTTTGTAACGCAGAGAAGGAGACGAGATAGATATAGAAAAGTTTATTCTTATATATATTCTTGCTCAGCATCACCTCCTGAATCGATTTAGCCCTGTCCGTCCGTCTGTCTGTCTGTTGAAATCACGATTACGGGAGAACGAAAAGAGATATCGCGATGAAATTTGTCACAATATTCTTCGTTATGTAGGGCTGTTTGGGATTGAAAATGTGCGAGATCGGTAAACAGCCACGCCTACTTTACATACGTAATGTAAAGGCACCTCGCTTCAAAAAATGTTAAAATCTGAATATTTCATAAACCGTGTGAGATATTAAGGTATAATTTTATTCCGGAACATATAGCGTCATAACTAAAATGTTTGAAAAAAATGGGCGTGCCACGCCCACTGATAACAAAGTGGGAAATATCTAATGAGCGGTGTAAGATATTGATATGTAATTTTATCAGATATATAGAGAAGCATTACCAATAAGTTCGCCAAAAATGGGCGTGCCACGCCTACTCATACAAAAGTTGTCAACATCTTGTAAGCGGTATAAGATATTAATACGAAATTATCACGAGGTATCTACGCGTACTACCAATTTGTATACAAAAAATGGGCGTGGTCCGCCCACTTATACAAAAGTTGTCAATATCCCAAAAACGTTTCAAAATATTTATACCTTCGTAATTCTATCTAGCAGTACCTACACATTACAAAAACATTTTCCCGAAATGGTCGTGGTCCGCCTACTTATACAAAAGTTGTTAAGTGGCGAAATTATAATTTTTTCATTTACTCGGGTGTAGGGTATTTAGATTTCGGCCAGGCCGAAGACAACACTCGTACTTGTTTTCACTTTCTCTAGTTTCCATTTTTAGCTCGGATGTTCACTTAGTTCACTATCACTTTTTAATATGTTCTCTCCGAATGCTCAGAACAATCCTACATTAAGCGTGCTGTTGCGGCGATTTGTATTTACTTGCGATTCCTTTTGGTGCTTGCGAAGGCAATAAAGCGACGTGCTCTCGCTAACGTTCCATTTATTATTGACTCATACCTACACTCAACATACCGACGGCCTTGAACGATTGGCTCATAAAGAAGCAATATGTACAATAAATACAATAACATTTGTAAGTATCAAAAATAGTAATCTTTATTGAAATAGAACGCCCTTAGTAGGCAATACGCAAAGTTTTGTAATTGGGCGTACAATTTCTCCTTCCGCTGTCTTTATAGTGACGACTCGGACACGTCCATCTCTTCCGGGATGACATTTTATAACTTTAGCCAGCTTCCATTTTGTTGGTGGAGTGTATTCGTTAAGCACAGCTACAACATAATTTTCTTGGATGTTGGGTGAGGTTCGGAACCACTTCGTAGGTCTTTGTAAATTCACCAGGTACTCGTCACGCCAACGTCGCCAAAAATGTTGCCTCATCGCGGAAATAACGCGCCACCGCTGCCTTAAGTTACCTGTATTTCTGGCTCCGGTAGCGACTTCAGTGGTTGAACCACGAGGAAGTGGCCAGGCGTTAGGATTTCTAAATCATCAGCATGTGCCGCATGGGTGCACAGAGGACTTGAGTTGACGCACGCTTCAACTTCCGTAAGCAACGTACTGCATTCTTCATAACTGAGCAAGCTATCACCTAAGGCGCGTTTGATGTGATATTTCACACGTTTAACGCCAACTTCCCAGTAACCGCCCATGTGCGGTCCATCTGGAGGGTTGAAATTCCAAGTAACGGAGGAATCAGCGAAAAAACTCGTACTTTCTCATCAGCTATACATCGTTCAAACATGTTGCGTAACACCCTTTCGGCGCCCACGAAGCTCGTACCGTTGTCTGAAAACATGGATTTGCAATACCCACGACGACTTATAAACCGTTTGAAGCAATTGAGAAATGACGCTGACGACAGATCTCCTACGAACTCCAGATGCATGGCGCCAGTGCTCATACAGATAAATGAACAGATGTAACCTCTACTAGAGGTTATTATCATCTCTTCCATGAGAAAACTTGAATAAATAGGGGCCTGCGAAATCTACTGCACTGGGTAAAAAACTGCGTGCATAATTGGCGCGACTTGCAGGTAGGTTCCCAATTGATTGCAGACCATGACTGCGATTTAATCTGGTGCATTTCACACAGTTGTGATATACGTAGCGTATCAAATTGCGAGCCGCTACTATCCAAAAGCGACGTTGCAAAACAGTTAAGATAATCTGCGGCCCAGCATGTAAGGTGTACGTGTGTATCGACTCGACTATAAGCCTCGAGAGAGGGGATTCCTTCGGTAATATAATTGGATGCTTAACATCCACGGTAGCTGTTGCATATACTAAGGTTGACTAAGGTTGCTTCTGCATTATTAATCTCATCGCAACTTAATGGCCCAGTAGTTCTCAGACTAGAAGACTGCGAATTGACTCTAGTATTTGCGATAAACCGTAATACAAATACAGAGATTCTTTTTAATTTTGCGTATGACGAATAATTTGTAATCAATTCCCAATGCTCTTCAGTGGTTGTGACGTGAGCAGAAAGCTTGTTCGATCGTGCTTCCAAATAGTTGTATGCTGTGCGGTAGGTCCATGCTTCCAAAACTGGGATGCATCTTTTAAAAATTCTGGTCCCTCCCACCACTGTCGGTGTTCCAGCAGTTCGGCCGGAGTTAAGCCTCTTGAAGCACAATCCGCCGGATTGTGTTCAGAGCGTACGTGATGCCAGATGTCCGGCGGTAACACGGCCTGTATCTCAGAAACACGATTTGCAATGAAAGTTGTCCATCGCTTCGGATGAGCTTGCAACCATGCTAAAGTGATGGTGGAGTCGGTCCAGACGTACAGTGGATAATCACTGCTATCCCAGCTGGATAAGACCCTTTTTAAAAGTTTCGCTGCTAAGTGAGCAGCACATAGCTCTAACCGGGGAAGCGTTATTACCTTGAGCGGCGAGACCTTTGTTTTTGAAGCAACTAAGGAAACCATAACCTCTCCATTAATTTGGGTCGTTACTGCATATACTACTAAGCATCAGCAAAAATGTGAAGCTCCGTATTGACATCCTGTGTACCATTGCCAAGCCAGCGGTGAATTTTTAGCTTTGAAAGTAGTTGCAACCCTTCTCGATGTAAATACCAGTCATTTAATATTTGGGTAGGCACTGGGTCATCCCAATTGACGCTCGTTTGCCAAATGTCTTGAATCAAAATCTTCGATTTAATAGTGCAGGGAGCGAGCAACCCTAGTGGATCGAAGATTGTGCTTGCATCCGATAAAAATGCTCTTTTGGTTAGAACGTGAGGGCACTCTTTAAGATTTATGGTGCAGGACAAACAATCATCCTCAGTATTCCAAATCAGCCCTAAAGCGTGAACATCTTTACCTTCAGCAAAATAATGTGTAATATTCCTAGCAACGCTAGGCGACTCAGCGGTTATGTGAGCACAGTTTGATGCCCATTGCCTTAATTCAAATCCCCCACTGACTAACACGCTGGATATATCCTTTTGCAACAGCTGTAACTCCGTATGTGTTGGGGAGCCAGTGAGTAAGTCATCCATGCAAAAGTCCCGAAGAATTGCACGTGCAGCTTTTCTATGTATATGGTCAGTTTCCTTCGCGGTCTGCTGCAAGGACTTTACTGCCAAATGCGATGTTGCAGCTACACCACACGTAACACGCAGGAGGCGGTAATCTTGAATAGTCAGTGACACATCCGGGCGCCAAACGATGCGCTGTAGATCAACATGTTTTGAAGCGACGCATACTTGGCAATACATCTTCGCCACATCTGCACTTAACGCATAGCGATGAGTTCTAAATCGAACTAGGAGGGAAAACAGATCGTCTTGTAGCTGCGGTCCAATCATCAAAGCGTCGCTTAGCGAGTGCCCAGTGGACGTTTTGGCCGAGGCGTTAAACACCACCCTTAGCTTAGTGGTAGCACTGGACTCTTTCAGCACCGCGTGATGCGGCATATAATAGCAATTATTTGGACTATAAGATACGGGCTCCATATGCTTCATATCCAGTAATTCTTGCATAAACTCATTGTAACGATTACGCAAATCTTTGTTAATTGCAAAACGTCCCTCCATTTGTATTAAACTGCGGACTGCGCCATTGCGGGACTCTCTAAGAGGTACGTTGGGCTTTAACGGTAGTTCAACGATAAACCGGCCTTCAAACGTACGGCGATGTGTTAACTCAAAAGAGTCTTCACAAAACATTTCTTCAGCTGTGAAATGTTTCATTTTCGGCAACTCTTCTAACTCCCAAAACTTGGTTAATGTGGTTTCTAAATTGGTGTCGCAAAGTAAAGTGTCCACCAGTCTCATTGAATGCTGCGCACCACTTACGCGGCCAAAAAGTGTCCAGCCAAACACTGTGCGTTGAGCCATGGGTGTTCCTGGAGCGCCCTTACACACTTGTGGGATTATGAACTGGTCCATTGTATCCATGACAACAAGAACATCTATAGGTCCTGGTTTCATATACTCTGGATACTGGATCAGCAAGCGGCAGTTTTTCCACATGTGGCGCCCTTACACACTTGTGGGATTATGTACTGGTCCATTGTATCCATGACAACAAGAACATCTATAGGTCCTGGTTTCATATACTGTGGATACTGGATCAGCAAGCGGCAGTTTTTCCACATGTGGCCATGAAGAAGTAGAAATTTCCGTAGTCGGCAAATCATTCGTAATTCGTTGTAAAATAAGTGCATTGATGGAAAAGCGCTGAGTTGTTAGGACGGGCGACAGTGTTAATGATATTTCACCCTTGGTGCGCCCTCCTCGTGCAGAACCGATTCCAGTGACAAAAACCGGCGACGACCTTCTTGGTACTTGTAGACGATGAGTGCAAGATTCAGATACGAAGGAAGCGTGCGATCCAGTATCAAACAATATACGTGCAGTTTGCCACCTACCACAACAATCCTGGACTCGCGCCACGGCAGTAGCTAAGAAAACAGCATTTGGCTCTATTTCGAAGTGCGATATATGACTGATAGTGGCTATTGACCCTTTAGGTGGTTCGCTAAGCTTTGTTACAGCGAACGGCAACGCTGTGGCGATGAAGGACGTCTCGGAACTCTTATCAGGCTCGGCAGTAATAGCGAGCGCCGTGGAGGACTCGTTGTCTTCGGTGACAGTTGCCTCGACATGTCCGTCCCTGACTTTAAAATCGGCATCATGAATGAGCGTATGGTGACGCTGTTGACAAATGCGGCATACCGAATAACTGCGGCATCTGTTTTTTAAATAACCTTTGCATAAACAATTTAAGCAGGCTCGATTAGCTTTTATAAACTCTATTCTCGCGTTGGTGGATAAGCCTAAAAACTCTTCACAACTATAAATTCTGTGACAGCCTTTACAATATAGTATGAACAGTAAACACTTGTTCCATTTTCTGTTCCTACAGCGTGTAGCACATTTGCTGCTTTTCGGGGACCACCCCTTGAATTACTCTTAGCTGCTTCGGACCCAGAAGCTGTCAATAACGCCGAAAGAGAACGACACCTTACTTTCAAAAAGAGTTTTAGTTGCTCAAAATTTGCTGGTTCATCGGTTTCAAGTGTCAATTCCCACTGTTTTCTCGTCTCAAATGCTAGCTTGTTTACCACGACATGAACCAACCAGTCATCCCAAAATTGTACGGGCCGCCCTAATGCCTTTAAGGCAACCACATGCTGCAGAATAGGATCCAGCAACTCCTTAATAGCAATAGCAGAATCAAAATTTGCTTGTTTTATTGTAGTTATTCCACGAAGGTGGCTCTCTATGATGACTCGTACTACTTTGTAGCGCGACTTGAGCAAGTTCCAAGCTTCTGCGTAATTTGCAACGCATGTTCGCAGACAACTAATTACAGTCAACGCTTCCCCAGTTAAACAGCTTCGAAGATAATGGAGCTTGTGACTATTCGCATAAAAGCATCACAAAACTGAATCCATTCAGTGGGCTCACCTGAGAACTTGGGCAGTTCCATTTTCGGTAACCGTATAGATGCACACACCTCAGTAGGAGCGTTGCCCGTTGTTGCAAGCTCACTCAACACTTTTATTATTCGATTGAAATTAGCCTGTGCTGTTGTATAACGCACTTCAGTCAGTCCGCGTTGACTTGATTCTTCTTCTAAAGCTTCCTCCGTTCCACAGGCAATTTCTATTGCCTCTTGCGATTGCTTGAATCTTTCCCACTGCTCATTTAATAGCTGTAAATAGCCTGAACAGGTTTCTACATCTAATGAGAGAGTGTCTTCTTTGCTTTTCGACAAAATTTCAATTGCACAGCGAGCAGAGTCACGTATTTTGACATTCTTTGTTGCCATTCTGAGAACATTAACTGAGTACAACAACTAACTGAGCACAACGATTAACGGCGAATGGAATGGCTGTTATCTAATATATTTATTTTATATTATTATTAAGTATAAGCGTTTAGTTACATTAACACACAATCCGGCTCGAAGGACCATAAAAATGTTGCGGCGATTTGTATTTACTTGCGATTCCTTTTGGTGCTTGCGAAGGCAATAAAACGACGCGCTCTCGCTAACGTTCCATTTATTACTGACTCATACCTACACTCAACACGTGCAATTATTTCTATTTCAAAACTTTGTGACGTAAGTGGTTATGTAAGTGGTTATGTGTTTATATCATAATATTTTATTCAGCGCCAAAAATGTTAAAAAATAATTCATTTCTCAGTAAATTTCTTAGTATCTACTAGTCCAACATTCCAAAATCAAAAAATTGATTTAGCAATAAAAATTTAAATGTCTATTTTAAATTTTGTTTGGTGCTACGACAAAATTGTATAGCTTTTCAAAAAATGTTGCCTGCAACACCAAAAATTGCCATGAAAAGCGATGGTTATTGAAAAGTTTTGTGATTATTTTCATTAAAAAATTTACTTAGCGAAGCTTTCAATCTGTCTTCGGACAACGGGACGTATGGACGAAAAATTGAACTCCCATTCCAAACAGACAAAGTTTTCTCTTTAGTTAAAGCTCAAAATAAATATTGGGAGTACAAATAAGCTCTCGCTGTTTTTCTTATTGGAATTGTAATTTTTTTATATACAAATCTGGAAATACTGAAACCAATTTTACTTTAAAGCTACACCTTGAACCTTAAAACGTTAGTATGTGTTGAACTGTGGAAAGGTAAAGAACATTTTTTACATCGCCTCAAACATGTCGGATTTCGTATCAACAAAAACGTTTTTGCGGGGAATTTTATTACATTATTATGTCCAAAAGAAATCTGCAGCTGAAGCACATCAAATTCTTATGGATACTTACGGCAACCATGCTCTAACAGAAACAACATGCAGGGATTGGTTTCGACGTTTTAATTGAATTCCGTATGAATTAAAGCCGAGAGATGTTGAACGGCGTTTTTTCACCTGCGAACAATTGCTTCAACGGCAAAAAAGGAAGGGTTTTCTGCATCGTATCGTGACTGGCGATGAAAAGTGGATACGCTACGACAATCCAAAGCGGAAAAAATCATGGGGAAAGCCTGGTTATGTCTCAACATCAACAGCAAAGCCGAATATCCAAGCTCCAAGCTCATGCTCTGTATCTGGTGGAATCAATTCGGTGTGGTGTACTATGAGCTACTCAAATCCAATGAAACCATTACAGGAGATCGCTGTAAACTGCAATTGATGCGTTTGAGTAGAGCATTGCAAGACAAGAGACCGCAATACGCCGACAGACACGACAAAGTTATTTGTCGTGTTTGTCGGCCCGACCCCATGTTGCAAGAGTTATAAAAAATTATTTGGAAAGGCTCAAATGGGAAAATCTACACCATCCGCCTTATTCACCAGACATTGCTCCTTCCGACTACCATCTGTTTCGATCGATGACAAGCAACCTGGCTGATCAACAATTTTTTTCTTATGACGATAACAAAAATTGGGTCGATGACTGGATTAAATCAAAAGACGCATCTTCCAAGACGGAATTCGAAAATTGCCTAAAAGATGGCAGAAAGTAATAGCTAGCGATGGACAATACTTTGATTGAGATATTTTTTATCAGTTTTTTAAAATAAAATTTCAAATTTAAAGAAAAAACAGCGAGAACTTATCTGTACTCCCAATACTAAAATATATATACTAATATAATAAAATTTTATCCCAATACTAATATAATAAAATTTTCACTTCATTAAACTACGCCTATATTCGCATAGATACTATGTGAGGAGTCTTATAATGGTCGAACCTTTCCTTCTCTGAGAAGCACCATCAACGCAAGACCTACTTCTTCTTCTACTTCCATGTAAATCAATTTTTTTATTTTTTAATTGTAATTTGTAATTTTTCAACCAATTACACAATTTCTTTCGTTGTCATCTTTTAATTTTTAAAGCGAATAGCTATGTGTGACACCTGTCATTCGAATGACATATGACCTGACCTAGAATAACACTGTAAATCTTCAGTTATCCACATACATAAATTTTCAATTATAAAACGTATATGCAAAGCATACACAAGTTTGTTGAAATCGAACTTGCTAACTCCCCAGACTGAGATTTTTTAATTAATCGTAAGAGCAGGGGAAAAAGATTGCTCCTTTGTAATATGTTTAATAGGTCCAATTGCTTCTCAGACAAGCAGGTAAATGAATTTTGATGCCAGCGAATATGAATTTAATGCTCGAGCTTTTCCTCCCCCCCCCCCGTCCCTTTTTCAGAAAGTATGGCGAAACTAAAGAAGTGGTTAAAGTAAAGCATGCACTTAAGATTAACACACAAGGAATAACAGTGAAACAAATCAAATGCAAACAGTGACATTGTTTCACACATTAATTCGGTCGTTACCAAGGTCTGATGGGAAAAACTTCCATCACAGCCCGATTTTTTTCGGGATTATATTCACATCAAATTAGGAAATGAAAGAATTGGAGTATAAAAACTAAATAATTTAAATTTTTCAAAGTGAAGTACATTTATATATTACATATGTATATTATTTTTTATAATAAATTTTGAAACATTTGTCAACGCATAATCCAATTGGTTGTCCATTGTTGGTTTTGCAAACTTCACAAGCACATTCTTCATTTATTTCACAGTTTTAAAACCTAAAAATTCTGTTTCAACATTTTCTCGTAAATTGACCAAAACTGTCACATATATGTGGTGACGGGCTCTAATAACAAACGGATTTGTAATACATATGTGATGGCTGGTAGCGAACGAATTAATGAATCCTAAATTATATTGTGTAAACACCCTGGGGGGAAAACAGAAATAACGCTGGATAAATGTAAGGATTTTCAGTCTTGTAAAAGGCTTTTCGCAATATGTACTATGATAGAAAATAAATTTTTATTGCATATTGCTTCACGAATTCTCCTCTAAGACGAATAAAGCGGAAAGTTTAATTGATCATAGGAGATAAAGAGGAGTGCTCCTTCCTTTACGTTATGGGAGTAGTAGGTGTGTTTCTGTTGGTTTTCTTTTTAATTGCTCCTAGTGGAGTAAAAACACAGAAGTAAGAATGATGCAAAGATTTATTTTTTTAACATGCTCTGCCAAAGCAATGCTAGTCGGTTTTTTTATGGCAGATAGAACTAAGCTAAACACAGGTAAGATAGGTTAGTGGGAAGGGAAAAGTGGGAGTAGTTCGGTTTTATTGTTTCCCTACCAAAAGCAACAACAAAAAAGCTCAATTCATTATTACTTTGACAACCTGCGTACCCTGAGAATTTTAAAGGTGTTCGATAAACATAATTATACAACAGTTTAAAGAGCCACACTACCTTTCTAGCGTTTTACATGTGTACGAAGTCATGAACTTTCTGCCGCTTTAAACCATGTTTTTTCTAATATTTCACTTAATTAACTCTTCTAAAATGTTTTAAACAATCCAAAAATTAGAATTTTTTTCATCTCAGCATGTTTTGTGACACCAAGCTACCTTTTAAAGCTCTCAAAGAGTTAAAAAAGTAGAAGTGTTATCCTCGGCCTGGCCGAAATCTAACTACCCTACACCCGAGTAACTAAAAATATTATAATTTCGCCACTTAACAACCTTTGTACAAGGACGCGCCCATTTTTTGCAAGAATTTTTGTAATGTCTCTATATACTGCTGGATAAAATCACGTATTAATATTTTGAAACGTTTATGGGATATTGATAACTTTTGTATAAGTGGGCGGTCCCAGCCCATTTTAGATATACAAATTGGTAATACCTGTGGATATATATACCTACTGATAAAATTACGTGTATTGACAACTTTTAAATTAGTGGGCGTGGCACGCCCATTTTTGGGAAGCTTATTGGTAACGCTTCCGGATACACCGTGGTAAAGTAACGTCTCAATATCTTATACCGTTCATTAGATATTGCCAACTGTGTTATGAGTGGGCGTGGTACGCCCATTTTTTGCAAATTTTAGTAATGGCACTGTATGTTCCGGAATAAAATTTTACCTCAATATTTCGCACGGTTTATGAGATATTCACATTATAACATTTTTTAAAACGAGGTGCCTTTACATTCCGTATGTAAAGTAGGCGTGGTTGTTAAGCGATCTAAGCCCATTTTCAATCCCAAACTGCCCTACATAACAAAGAATACTTGTGCCAAATTTCATCGCGATATCTCTTTTCGTTCTCCCGTAATCGTGATTTCAACAGACAGATAGACAGACAGACGGACGGACAGGGCTAAATCGATTCAGGAGGTGACGATGAGCAGGAATATATCTATCTCGTCTCCTTCTCTGCGTTACAAACGGAAAAACAAAGTTTAGTGCGCTCAGTGCTTGACAATTGCTGTATGTAGACTCCTTATTACGCTGCTTATGGATCCATTTGGAAATATGATAGAAAAAGTAGTAAGAAGGCAGTCTTTGGCCACGTCAAGGTCTGAATACCCTACACCCGTAAAATGCCCTAAAAGCACTTAAATGTTTTATAATCATTTTTAAACGTTCAATGATATGGTATAAAATAAAGTTATTTTAAAATAAAAATAAATAATTAAAAACAAGTAAAAGTGTTTTTCGGTCAGGCCAAAGTCTAAATATCCTACACCCGAGAATAAAAAAAAATAATTTCGCCACTTAACAACTTCTGTATAAATATAGTAGGCAAACACTTTTGTAATGCATCCAAGTACATACCTCGTGATAAAATTACGTCACGATATCTTACACCGTTTACGAGCACCCCTTTTATGTCGCGATTCCGTTCCAACGAACCACGCATTACCGTGAGGGTTCGTTTTTCGGTCGCGTCGTTAGATTGTGGAATAATCTCCCTGCGAATGTCTTCCCGCCCACTTACAGCGTCGAAACATTTAAGCGAAGTGTAAACCATCACTACTCCCTCTTTCCCCCTTTCCACTAACCAGTCATCCCTTCGGAACCAATAAATGCTGTGCATGGATAGGGGGCATCCCCTGAGCTTGGTTTCCTCTGTCATAAAAAAAAACAAAAAAAAATATTGACAACTTTTGTATGAGTGGCCGGTCCACGCTCATTTTTTGGCAAACATATTGGTAATACCTTCAGATACCTCATGATAAAATTACGTCTTAATATTTTATACCGTTTATGAGATATTGCCGACTTTGGTATGAGTGGGCGGACTACTATTTCATGACGATACCTCCGTTCGTTTTTCTATGATCGTGATTTCCACAGACAAGCCGACAGACAAACGGACGGACATGGTTAAATTGACTCAGGAGGTTATTCTGAGCAAAAATATATATATACTTTTCTATATCTACCACGCCTCCTTGAATGCGTTGCAAGCGAAAGAACAAAGTAAGTATACCCTTATCCCTTCGGGTGTAGGGTATAAAAATGGGCGAGCCACACCCATTCCTGGGAAAATTATGCTGTCGGAAAAAAAATTCGTCTTAATTCTACTGTATAAAAAATATACTCGTAAATTGTATATAATATGTTGTATATAATATAATAATAATAATATAATTGTATATATATTCTACCCGTAAGTTTAAAAAGAAAATTGTGTATATCCATAGAAATGGAGGGTATTTAATTGTGTGTATCACACCTATTTTATACATGGCGTTACAGTTTACATGCGAATACATTAAGATTAAAATTTTCGGTTTGAAATCCGCCAGTTGACAACTTTTGTACAAGTGGGCTGACCGCGCCCATTTTTGGCGCGTATTGGTGATAGTGCTATATGCTCAGATATAAAATTGTGTCTTAACATCTCGTACCGTTTATAAAATAGTCACTTTTTAACATTTTTGAAAAAGAGGTATCTTTACATTCGGTACAAAAAATAGGCGTGGTTATTAACCCATTTCGCCATTATAAATCCAAAACTGCTCTAAATAACAAAGAATACTTTGTCATTTTATCGCGATAACGGTAATGTTGGATAGAGAAATTATTTCTTCCCAATTGATTTCTCAATTTATCGATTTTAGTGACAGAGATAAATTTTAATTAGATGTTAAAATGTAAAATTATGTTTCCAACGAAAATCGAACCACCTCACCGACCCCACCATTGTGCACCGTACGAAAAGTTCTTAAATGTTCCACGTCTAATGTCATTAACCTTTTTTGCCACTCAATAAGTAGTAATTTTTAATCTCCCTGCTCATGTCTTCCCGCCCACTTACAGAGCCGAAACCTTTAAGCGAGGTCTAAACGGTCACTACTCCCTCTTTCCCCCTTTTCTCGTTAACCTGTCATCCCTTCGGAACCAACAAATGCTTTGCGTGGATAGGGGGCATCCCCTGAGCTTGGTTTCATCTGTCATAATAATAAAATAAAAAAAAATTTATTTGAGAATCAAAGAAAAAGAATAAAAATCTCCGTAAAGGAACAAGTTGACAACAAGAAAAGTTTTTTCATCGTTAAAGACGTCTATTGGCAAAAGAAATGTCCCTTTTGCTCGGTTTAAATAAGGTGATTTTGATTAAAAAATTACAAATAAAGGTCAGCTATTGTTATAGAACGCATAATTTCTATTTTTTTTAAATACACATATAGTACTCAAACATAATATTCATATGCAAACATTAATTTTTTGCCAGCAAAACTCCTAGAATTTAATTTAGGAGTTGTGCTGGCGAGTATGCAGTTTAAAAACCTCTCGTCTTGACATTAGTTCAAGAACAGAATAATTGACCCAGAATAAATGCATTAATTAGACCTGAACGCATTAACTGTGAACTGATTAGACCTGAACGCATTTACTTAGAATTTAAGTGTCTTAATGCTAGATTACCCGTCTACCGGTCACTTTTCAAACTTTTTGAGTTTTAATCCTCCCCTCCGAAAATGGTGTTTGAGTGTTATATGGCAAATGTGATATTTTTAACACAATTATACATTTCTTTTAACGAATTCTTACCAAAAACAATGTCGTATTCGAGAGAAATTTGAAAATTGGAATTTTTTTAGCTTCTTAGAAAAGTGGGTTATAGTTTTTCAGGACCTTCGCTGATTTTAACGACATTTGGTGCATACATGAACCTATTGAAGTAAAACATAGTTTATTATTAGTTTGAAACGATTTTTCATGAAAACATTTTACTTCTCAATATTTAGAATGTAGTGTCATAGGCCTGAATAGATATTAAAAGTAGATATATTTAAAAACTAGTTCTAACCAAGCTTGCTGTTGCCTGGCTCTAGAGCAATCAGTTTTTCGCATCATATAACGTCATACTTAACTCAAATGAAAAATGTGATTGAGCAACTTGTTCAGCGTCTGTTAGCTAAGGAAAAAATCTGCCCCCATATTACTGTACGTCTTGGTGCAGCCATTCCACTTTCGTGCATAGTTTCTAATTTGAGATAATTGAAATCTATCGAATAGTGAATATACAGAAATAAAAGCAAGGAAACCACACTTTTTAAAAGTAATATTCGACACACGTAATTTAAATTTTTTAATGGTCTATGGCTTTAAAAACCAAGTGAGCGACACTTTGTTTGAATAAATGAAAGGCCAGAGAAATACAGCCTTCGGACATTTTTTCAAACTATTTCATACCCAATTTTCAAACTATTTCATACTCTACTTTTCTTACTTTTTTTCTTTTCGTAGTCTTTTTCTTCTATTGCTCCGGAAGCTTAATTTACTACACACGGCTTAGTATACAATGGCAAAGATGAGAGGAGTAAACCTCAATCGGTTTAGGAGATACAGCTATTCAAAGTTGGAGTGATTAAGCTCGAACTATGCGCAACAATGGTACTACATGAAATTTTTAAAACAGTTTTTGGTATATACCTGTTGTTATATTGACATAAATGTTTAAGTTGTCGAGATATTCCCATTATTATATTTCTTACTCTTCTTAAAAAGCCTTTACGAGAAAACCTCGAAATAAAGTATAGAATATGGATCTAAGAACATAATTTTTTACTGTTTCCTCTGTTGTATGACAAGACAGAGTTTGAGAATTTTCTACACAAGATACTTTTAGTATTACAATATTACAACATATCCTACAGTTTAGGAGATATCGAGCAATGTTCTCAAAACACGGCTGCAACTCCTGAATCAATTGAAAGCATACTTGTCATCAACTTTATTGTTAACATCATAAAAAGACCTAAAAGCGTTCTACTAAAACAATTGGAGCGTTGACGGCAAATTGCATCTGTTCTAAAATACTTCCTGCCTATTTCCTCAAAGCAAATCTGAGTTGAACTGATATAATAAAACTGTGGCGTTTTATTCAATAGCGCAATATTCACCCATTTACCACGAAAGTGATTTAGCCTTTAATTATATAAATCCCGAAAACTAATTAACATTCACATTTATCTACACATTATTGATAGAACGGCAAACCAAAGATAAACTCCGAGACAAACATTGAAGACTAGAGTCTTGTAGTCTTGTTGCCACATTTCTGTAGCGAAATTAAATGTAATATGGGCAAAGGCACATTTAAAATTTTATAATTTTTTTTTAAATCCAAGAAACATTTAATTGAACCATCTTACATCCATCTGGTCCACACGTGCATGTGCACGTTGGAAAAAGTCAAAGTATTCAGACTTTTTCACTAATCCACTCACACTTTCGCAATTTGCAAAAAAATTTTCCACACAAGCTGCAAGTGAAATGTCAAAAACGGGAAGAACAGTACATTTTGTTGTTGTCTTTTGGTAAATGCTATTCAGGTTACATAATTTTTTTTTTTTGTGTTTTTTTTGTTTTTTTTTTATAGCAGTTAGAACCAAACTCAGGGGATGCCCCCTATCCATGCAAAGCATTCGTTGGTTTAGAAGGGAAAAGGTTAGTGGGAAGGGGAAAAGGTTAGTGGGAAGGGGAAAAGGTTAGTGGGAAGGGGAAAAGTGGGAGTAATGTCAATTTACACCTCTTTTAAAAGCATTGACGTTATAAGTGGGTGGGAAAACATGCGCAGGGAGACTATTTCACAACTTAACTGCGCGACCGAAAAACGAATTCTTGCGGTAGTGTGTAGTGCGTTGGAACGGGATCGAGACGTAAAAGGGGTGCACCGCTCTGGAAAGCCGAGTAGATCTGTTGAATACCTGAACCGAAGGAATCAGGCTGGCTACTTCAGATGAACAATTACCATTAAAGTAACGGTAAAATAAAGTTACACACCCCACATCCCGACGACATCCCAAAGTTTCAATAGAGCTGGATACCCTACTGTCCCCTATAAGTTTTATCGCACGACCTTGTATACGGTCCAGAAGCTGAAGATACGTTTTCGAAGCTCCCGACCAAATATGCGAGTTGTACTCCATTTTCGGCCGGATATAAGTGGTGTAGACACAACGAAGGTCGGTTGGAGTGAAGTATTTCTTGCACCGCTTTAAAAAGCCTAAGCACTTGGCTGCTTCTTTCGACACATCAAAAATGTGATCGTTCCAACGAAGATCGCATTGTATTGACATGCCCAGAACATCAAGAGCCTCCGACTCATTAATATCTACACCACCCATATTTAAAGGTGGAAAGTTGTCGCTCGCTAGACGCTTGTGGGTCAACAAACAGCATTGGGTCTTCCGCGCATTAAAATCGACCCGATTCGCTCGACCCCACTCATGGATTTTGTTAAGGTCGGATTGGAGTGTGTCATTCATATTTCTACGTTTTCTAGTGATCTCCAGAATAGAGGGACGCCTGGAGAATGAATATGAATGACAAATGCTGCTGTCATCAAACGAGTAGACGGGGTTTAATGTCAATGACAGAAGGTCATTGATAAAAATGAGAAAAAGTGTAGGAGACAGGACCGAACCCTACGGAACTCCAGCATTAATGGAGTGCTCTTCGGAAGCAAAGCCGTCTATCACAACCCGAATAGAACGGCCGCTGAGGAAACTCGATATCCATCCAGTGAATGTATTACCGACACCATAAGCAGCCAGTTTAGACACAAGTGCTTTATGCCACACTCGGTCAAATGCCTTGGAGATATCCAAAGCAACAACCTTACTCTCACCGAATTGGTGAACACAACTGTTCCACCGCTCAGTGAGGAACGCCATCAAATCGCCTGTGGAGTGGTGAGCACGGAAACCGTACTGGCGATCGCTGACCAATTGGTTGCACTCCAGATACCTCATCAGGTTAAAATTTATAACGCTCTCCATAACTTTGGAGAGCATTGAACAGATTGCTATGGGCCGGTAATTGGCAGGATTCGTAGCCTCACCTTTTTTAGGAACTGGCTGCACATTGGCAATCTTCCATGAAGTAGGAAAAACTCCTGAAGTGAACGATAAATTAAAGAGATTGCGCAATGGGCGAGCCAGTGTTGAGGCGCAGTTTCTCAACACGTGGGCTGAAATGCCATCCGGTCCCGACGATTTATTTACGTTGAGGTTTACAAGCACTCTTTTAACAGCTCGCGTTCGAAAATGCATCTCAGGCATAGCATGAGATACATCATCGACCGCGGGCAGTGGTTGGCTACTCTCAGGAAGAGAGCAGTTTTCAGCAAACATTTTAGCTAATAAGTTTGCCTTATCAACCGAGTTAGTGAAGATCTGATCATCCTTGAGGAGAGTTGGAATGGACGACCGCATCTGATTCTTCATTCTCCCCACGAACGACCAAAAGTTCTTGCTACCCTTATGGTATTCAAGAACTCTGCGTCTAAGGCGCTGTTCGTAAAGAAGTTTTTCGCGCTTTAGAGTCGCATTGCACCTATTTCTGGCCTGATTGCGCAGCAATTTAGTATCAGCAGTTTTGTTTAAACGCCAATACCTAAATGCTTCCTCTTTAGACCTGACTGCTTGTCTGCAAGTCGCATTAAACCAGGAATGGTCTTTTGGTTTAATGGAAATTCTTTTATTGGGTATGAAAGACCTCATACCAAATAAAATTATATTTTCTTCCAATTTTGCTGCAGCATTTATGTTTCTATCCCTGAAACACAATTGCCAATTGAAACGGCTGAAAAAGGAGTTCAGCGCATCCCAATTAGCCTTCTCATAAAGCCACACTGTCCGCTTCGGAGCTGGCTGATGAGCGGATTGAAGACTAGAATATGGGAAGGTAGCAGAAATTGTAGCGTGGTCCGAATTACCAAGAGGTGCAAGAACATTCACATCATACTTGCTGTGATGTGAAGTTAGAAAAAGGTCCAGAATATTTTGGTTTTGCCCATCAACGCAGGGAAAGTGCGTTGGTTCCTTCACTAATTGAGTCAAATTATTAGACTCAGCAAATAACTCAACATACAAACCCTCAGGTGTTGTGTGACTCGAATGACGTAGCCAATTGGAATTATGAACATTGAAATCACCAGCAACAAAAATTTCACTGTTCGGATACGATTCCATTTATATATATTTATTTACGATTTATACCCTACAACAGAAGGGAGTAGGGTATATTCTTTAATATTGTCTTTAATATTCTTCACCAAGAAAACATAAAATTCACTAGTACAAAGCCCTCTGCGAGCAAGTTTTATATATCGATGAAAAGGCTTATTGTACTTCTTGTATTGTACTTCTTCATGACAAAAACTAAAAAACCGATTTTTGGCGCTAAATGTGCAAAGATCTTTCTTCTCTTCTAAAAACACTGAGCACTGATGCGTAGAACATATTACATTCGTCTTATATGCAGTAAATACTATTGTACAGAGATCTTTAAAATAAGATAATTGTCCAGAGATCTTTAAAAATACGGGCGTGGCGTACCACTCATGTCGAAACTGGCTGCTTATGGTGTTGGTGATACTTTCACTCGATGGATATCAAGTATCTTCAGCGGCCGTTCTATCCGGGTTGTGATAGACGTCTTTGTTTCCGAGGGCACTTCATTAATGCTGGAGTTCCGTAGGGTTCGATCCTATATCTTATTTTTATCAATGACTTCCTGTCATTGACATCAAACGTCGTCTACTCGTTTGCTG
The DNA here is from genome assembly GCA_922984085.1 of Sicus ferrugineus. Classification (NCBI taxonomy): domain Eukaryota; kingdom Metazoa; phylum Arthropoda; class Insecta; order Diptera; family Conopidae; genus Sicus; species Sicus ferrugineus. The sequence continues at coordinate 6,862,173 of OV277351.1, read as the reverse complement.
ATGACAGCAGAATTTGTAATTTTTATTCATTCTTCAGGCGTCCTTCCATACTAGAAATCACTCCAATTTGACCTAAACAAAATTCAGGAGTGGGGTCGAACGAATCGGGTCGATTTTAATGCACGGAAAACCAATACTGCAAGTTTAGCCATAAACGTTTGGCGGGTGACAATTATGCACCTCTAAATATGGGTGGTATGAATATAAATGACTCGGTAGCTCTTGATGTTCTGGGCATGTATTGCGAGCTGCTTATCAGCCTCTCCCTTTAACCGGAAGGACACAACATCTTAAAAGACAAAGTACACCAATTTAATTACTCCTCGCCGGGGTATTCACCAAATGCGGGCTAAAGGAGTAAAATTTCCTGTTAAATGATAGTAATTAGGTCTTTCTATCTGGCTACTTGCCTAGGCGAAGAGTATTGCAATTTCCTTTTCTCTTTTAGTAATAGATTCTATTACGCGTATGTAGGAATGCTCTCCTAATGTAAAATGGAAAGCTGAGAAAAAGCAAACAAAGACGAAAAAAGAAAGTAAGAAAACAGAAAGTGGGGCTATGAATGAACGCCGGATAGCTGGATAGGATTTTATATACAAACTACTAGGAAACGGTGATCCTGTTGTTTAAGCGAGTAGAATAATAAATAGAACCTTCTAAAAAGACTTCCTCCGTAAAGAAATAGAAAAAAAAGGTGATACAGAAAATAATATTAAACGGGAGTATTTTAGTTTCTGAAAGCAAACCGTTTAGTAATAGGAAAACAGCGGGTGTAGAAGTAAAATTCCACGAGTTCCAAGGTCAATGACGGAACTATGGGAATTCGATCATGGGGTAGAGAGTACTTAAAACAAGGCAGACAGGGATTGCACGCTTAGCAGGAGAAAGGAAGCAAGATTTATAATTTGAGTCGCGTGAAGTGTATTTGGAATGACGATATAAAGGGCAAGAAAAAGTGGAGCAACATCTAAATGATAGGATAATCTGGATGAAGAGGCTAGATCAAGAGGCAGATAAGTTCAGGATGTCTTGCACACAAAGAGTTACAAAATAGAATATACATTGAAATTTGAAAATTAAGAAAGTTTAGAATTTGCGAACCCGCAATATTTCAATTGAAAAGTTAAATCTGATAGAAAATTTAACTTTTATGAATTCCATATATTTCTGAAGTTAATGCAAATGGCAATTAGCGAACGATGTCTGTGTGTATACTATATAGATTAAACGTGCCAAGGAGAGTAAATTTCTTGTGACTAAACATAAGTAAATGAACAATCAATTTAGTTTGCGATTTGAAAGTGGACGAATTGCGTTGGTGATCATTATAAGTAAATCGAAATTGAATTTAGTAATTGCACTCCAGATCACGGTTTTGACATCCATCTGGGGTTTATAACAGCTGGGTCAGGCATACATATGTTGGCAAACCACTTCGGGGAGCTACCCTAAGCAGAACGTTGAGTTTTTCTTTCCCTGGTATTTCTGAGGATAAGCAGCGTTGTAGGGGGTTCGGATTCCCTTGGGGGGAAGAGAGCTTGGAAAGAAGATTGTGTAATAAGAAAAATTTCTCAATGTATGCATATAAGAGATTCTCCGTTATACGAGAAATTTAAGGGATCAAAAATTATGTATAAATTTTTTATTAGTAATTAAAAATAACTGATAAGATGATAGAGTGAGTTTTAGTAAAAAAAGGGTGGCTATAAGCTCGGGGTGGTGCGGAGGAAGGCATGGCGTAGCAGTTGATTCCGTCACTGGATGTTATTGTTACACCTGGGTCATGTGCCGTCTGGGTTGAAGATCACCCGTGAAAGTGGAGCTGGTTGGGGAAAAAAGCCGCGGCGTGACGTCCAAACACCAGAGTACGTAACACATGTCAATCTAATGTGATCTTAGTTGGAACGACCACATTATCGATGCGTCGAAAGAAGCAGTGGCCAAGTGCTTAGGCTTTTTAAAGCGGTGCAAGAAATACTTCACTCTAACCGATCTTCGTTGCGTCTACATCTATATCCGTCTGAAAATGGTTCAGGTATTTAAACGGGGTTTCCAGATCTATCTGGCTTTTCATAGTGGTACCCCTTTCATTTCTCCATTCCATTTCAATGCACCATCCATTACGTCCTATTGAAACATTAGGACGTCGTCGGAACATAGGGTGTAATTCCTTATTTGACCGGTACTTTAATAGTAAATGTTCCTCTGAAGCCAGCCTGATTCCTTTGGTTCAGGTATTTAAACGGGGTTTTCAGATCTACTTGGCTTTTTAGAGTGGTACCCCATTAATTTCTCCATTCCGTTTCAACGCACCACCCATTACCGTGAGAATTAGTTTTTCGGTCGCGCTGTTAGAATGTGGAAAAATCTTCCTGCACATGTTTTCCCGCCCATTTATAACGCCGAAGCTTTTAAAAAAGGTGTCAACCGACACTACTCCCACTTTTCCCATTCCCACTAAACAAAAATAAAAAAAAAATTTAATTTTTGCTCATCGACCAGCGATCGTCGCTAGCGGCCGTCGCTAGCGATAATTCTATTTCTATTTTCGTAACGGCGTCGCTGCTCTTGTTCTTCTTTCTTCGTCGCTCTCGGCTATGATCCTGGCTACACCATTCTTCTTGATTCGACTTCTGGAAGCTGGCATCTTGAAGAATTCGTTTCTTCTTTGATGTTAAAAGTCGTATACGTGTGATTCCTCATGTGTGTGAGTGAAATTTACGTTCGGGAAACTGCTTTGAAAAACCGGTTCCTTAGGCAACTGTTTAATTGTGTGCGTAAGAAGAACCAAGAATCCGACAGAATTTTGGCTTCAAAAAATCTCTACATTTGAAGACAGTGTGGAGACTTTTCTCTTCCCTCATTAAGAAAAGAATTCAAGTGTAGCAAGGCTGTATCGCTACAATTGTGTTCAATCGCTGGCGTATTACATCTCCAGCCGCTTTCGCCGATCAGTTAACCGACTCGCTTCAGGCCGTCGCCTGGCACGCTCATTCTAACGCTGTCGAGCGTCGACGCTGCGATTTGAGGCGACGGAGTAGCTACGCGCCGACTGGACTCATCAGCGCAGCGAGCTCACTTTCGTCTATTGTAAAGACGCAGCGTCAGCATGCGAGCGCTGGCCGGCACAGCTCTCCTATCGTTACCGCTGACGAAGGGAGGGTTTTTTATAAGGCTCGTTGTGTGGGTGCCACATGAATTAACGCAAATAAATTTTATTGACCGAATTACCATCAGTGAAATGCTGCTGAAACGCAACGAAATCGAACCATTTTTGAAGCAACTCATTACAGGCGACGAAAAATGGGTGCAATACGAGAATATCAAACGCAAGCGATCATGGTCAAAGGCTGGTGACGGTCGGCGATCATGGTCAAAGGCTCGGAAGTTTTTATGCATCCACGGTATAGCCTAGACCTTTCACCATCTAACTACCATTTCTTTCGGTGTCTGCTCTTGATGGTAAGAAATTGGCCGACCGAAGCGCCGCTGAAAATCACTTGGCCAAGTTTTACGACTATAAACCACAGAAGTTCTACACCGATGGAATTATGAAGCTACCCAAAAAATGCCCAGGGGTCATAGGTAGTAATGGTCAATATGCAATTGATTAACATTGATTTTCAATAAAGAAACATTTTGTTCAAGAATCCTGGACGACGGCCATTAGGGAGTAGTTAAAATTAAGCAGATGGCTCGACAATACTGCTGTTGGCCACTCATTGATAAACACATCGAACAACTTGATGCCCAATGAGAAACTTGTCGGTTAAATGCTTCAAACCTACCAAAAACATACAGGTACACATGGGTTTCTGCTGCAGGAGCTCACCGTGGTGTTGTGAGTAGATTAGGGTTCGTGGTCGCGAAGCGATGGCAGTCTAAGTCTGCAGTTTGAATGGTGGGAGGTCAGACTACAGGGAAAGAAATCGCTCAGTTCCAAGTCGTCAGTTTGATAAGTTGCGATATGGGTTCTGGTTTGGGGTCCCGTCGCGTTAGGAACAATGAGTTGTTGCATGGTCATCGTAAAGTTTAACATGTTTAATTGTGAACAAACATAGAACGTTTTATCATACGAGTGATATTTGTGTTGTTTTCAGATACTTGAAACATTCATCTTGGTTAAAAAATGGAATTAAATCAAGAACATTTTCGTGCGATGATTTTCTATGACTTTCGACGTGGATTAAACCAAAGCAGTGTGCCGATCAAATCGCTTCGACTTTTCTTGATGAAGCACTATCTCGACCCACCGTGTTTCTCTGGTTTTTTTTCGCTACAGGACAAGTTTCGTGAAGGTCGTCCAAAATCGGCTCTTGTGCCAAAAAACACCGATGCTGTGCGTGAACTGATATTGCAAGATCGTCATGTCACATACCGTGAGATTGAGGCATACTTAGGCATTAGTTCCACTCGCATACATTCAATATTACATGAACATTTGGCCGTCGAAAGAAATGCTAAAAAACTTCAATCGCGGTGCTTCAAAAGACGTCTATAAGATCGTGACAGGCGACGAATCATGGATCTACGCATATGAACCCGAAACTAAACAACAGTCGACTGTATGGGTCTTTAAAGACGAGCCAAATCCAACAAAAGTTGTTCCCGCACGAAGCACTTCGAAGCAAAAGGTCGCCTGTTTTTTCGGAATAACTGAACATGTCGGCATCGTTCCATTAGAGCAAAGGAGAACGGTCAATTCTGAATGGTACACCAACATCTGTTTGCCAGAAGTGTTCGGAAAAATCAGGGAAACCAATCGCAGAAGACGAATCATTCTCCACCACGACAATGCAAGCTCTCACGTATTAGCTCAAACAGAAACGTTTTTGAACATTCAAAACATCGAATTGATGGGTCATCCACCGTGCAGTCCTGATTTGGCACCCAATGATTTCTTTTCAATCCGGCAGATCATAAATAAATTGCGAGATCAACTTTTTCGACGCCTGAGGAAGCGGTTGATGCGTTCAAATTACATATTTTGGATTTTTCCATTCCCCAATCGCAGTGGAAAAAGTTCTTCGAAAATTTGTTCAAACGCATGCAAAAGTGTATTGATCTTCATGGAGAATATTTTGAAACACAATAAAGCCATTTCCGATTATAAATATTTGTTTTTATTTGTCTATCTCAAGATTTGAGTAACCAACCCTCGTACCAATTAATCTTGTTGAGATATTAAAGACATAAGAAGCGGGATGCGTTAAAATCACATGTTTTGGAGGTACCTCAATCGAAGTGGAAAAAGTGCTTCGAAAATTGGTTCAAACGTTTGCAAATTGATCTTCATGGAGAATATTTTGAATATTTTGCTGCATTGCAATTTGGGCTGAAAGCAGCCAACTTCAAAAAAGATAACTGAAGCAAACTTCAAGTTGAAATTGCGCTTTTTAATCGCTTATGTTACTTGTTTGTTAGCTTTAGAAAGGAAGAAAAACTAAAAGAATTTATATACAAATTTTAACATGCTTTGAGGAAGAAACCATGTTTATTTCGTTCTTCCACTAATTATATTTCTTTGGTCCAAATTCTAGAACTTTGTATTCTTTTGAACTATTTATACGCCAAGTAAAATTTCAGAACTTGAACCAATTCTTCTGGTTGCAATATTAAAGACATTTTAATTAAATGTGAAAAAACGAAAAACCGAAACGGCAAAATATACTGCCCATTGCCACTGCAGCAGTGTAATTATGCTGTAAACACATAGCAATTCAGTGCGAAAAATCGGATCGAATTATCAAAAACCTGCTGTCGTTGAAACATCGGCAGAGAATTTCTTTACAAATGAACGTGCTTGTATCTTGCGTTTTGCAGATCGAAAAGGCATTTACATATATTGGTTTACTTCCTCTATTAGGCGCTCTTCGAAATCTTCCATTCTAATGGCTTATTAATAAATTAAAATCAAAATTATATGTATTATAAAATATTATAAAAGACTTTGTAACGAAATTTCTTGCCGGGGTGTACTCAGTCTCGCCCGAGTCCCGTACCGAATACTTAAATAATAGGCTTTCGGTTTTCTTTTGATAGTTTTCGACTATTTATTCACCGTTATTTAAAGTTGTATTTTTCGGTCTTTTATTGCTATACATTAACTATACGAACTAACAGTATTTCTTAAAACTAGCTCCTTTAATTCTAACGTCCGCTGAATAGCACTCAGTCCGTAAAAATACAAAATCTATATACACACAGAGTTCTAGAATACGAGGTTTTATGATTGTCAGCGTCCTATGCCTATCATAAAACATACATACTTTCATAATTGGCATTTATTACATACAAAAAATATGCCTACTATATATTACGCCAGAAAATCCGCTGTATACTGGATAAAATAATTATAAATAAACATTTTGTAGATATAAAACTTCATCAAGCTCGACAGTTGGCATCCCGATAACTACCACCAAAAGTAAAATATGTTGGCATCTCTTACGGCCAAAAGTACGTGTGGTAGGTAAAAACAGCTGACTATATTTGGTAATCGAGCAAATTTTATGGAATTTGACTTGGTTTCCTTTGCACAATATATGATTATGCAGCTATATGACTTGGAAAAGATTTCTTGTGCATTTCTAGAAGCATAAGTTGGTTTAAAGCTTATCTCCTTGTCTTCTTTACTTATTTTAAAAATTATGCTTCTGGGCTAGTGCGGTGAAGAAGAACAAGAGTGCAATCCTCTCTCAACAAATGCTTCCAATTTTGTAAACAGTTTTCTCAAGTTGTCAAAAATTTTTCTCAAGTTGTCAAAATTGTATGCAATTTGTTTGTGCAATTAAATTTTTTAATTTTTTTTTGTGTTTTTGTCTTTGCAGTGAACTGCCTCTGCATCGTTTCCACTGCCACTGCTCACTGACACTGGTCACTGCATCTACTTTTTGCTATTGAGCAGTCGTTCATTATGACACTTCAAATCGGTGTTTCAGTGACCGACCGAGGATTCAAAATACCACTAATGTAATGTTAAGACCAAAGAAGTAAAGAAACTGTTGTTGCGATTTTACCGAACGGACGACTGGTTTAGAGAATACCAAAACAGCTGTTCAGCGTAAATAAGAAAGCAAAATACACGAGAACCGACTCGTTCGTTTATTGAGAATCTGGCCCTAAGAAGACTTGTCTTCTAAGATATAGATATAGATTAAGAAATGCAAATTACAGAAACTCTGTAAATAAATTTGTTCCTTTACTATAATTTTCTGAAATCAATATGAGGTAAACGGGCAGGAATGCATATATGGATAAACTAGTTTTTTTTTAATTTAAGCCATATTAAAAACTATAAAAATTTATTTACTTAAAAAACTAAAAAATATTTTTTTAATAATGTAATATAAAACTGAAACAAATGTTTCAAAACTTGTTGTGTAAACACATATTTTCCGACGCCCTTGGTCTAAATTCAACTATTAAAATTTCGAGCTTTTAGCATGAAGGGTCTTTTGGTCTTTTCTTGTCATGAGATCTAATATTCCTACACTAATCACGTAAAATTTCTATGAAATTGTGCATATTCAAAGGATTTGTGTTGCGAGAGTTAAGAAATCTTCGAAAGGATCGAATTATGAAAAACCAATAAAAAAATCATGACATTCCCGCTCATGAACTAACATATAGCTGAGAGTTTTAATATGAAGTGCAAATTCTGACAGATACGTGACATGTTGCTTTTAGTATTTTTTTTTATTTTTACGAAACGAAACGTTCATGTAATTGTGGCATTAAGTCATTCTATTTTACTGTTTTGGGCAAGTGGTTCGCTGGGAAGCTTATATTCCCAAATAGTTCCAAGACCTACATTGGAATTTTCCATCCACAGAATTGGAACGTGTTTCAATAACAATTATAAATATTACAAGTGCAAGAAGCTGATCATAAATTCTTGGTGAAAATGGATAAGGTGAGTTCCAAATAATTAAATTAAAGTCAGTTACTTTTAACGTTTTGTTGCTTGTGCACATGCCTTTGTCCGTTGTACGTTTCTCTGAGGTTTGACATTTATGCCACAATGTCTGGAAAGGGAAGTGCGTTTGCGCAAACTTCCATTATATTCCAGACGTATCAGTGGAATTTTTTCCATATTGATTAGTTATGTCGGTTTTGTTTATTCTGAAGGCATTGAATTTTGTTCGAAATCGAAGATAATCACTCAAAAACTGAAATAAGGGTTCTTAAGTGCAAAGTAATATCAACGTACAAACAGTTTTTACGAGCCACAAGGAGGTTAGTAAGTACAATTGTGTCTTCGAAACACCACAGATGTCCACTGGAGTGGGGGGTGGGAGTATAGATCATCACAGTAGATTGTATTTCTTGAATTCTCCGACGGCTCCAATACCGACAAGAGATCCATTCTTCATCAAGCCGGAATACTTGAATTATGAGAACCCCATGCACCACCTTTACCCCAGTAACAGCCGATTAATAGATTACAACAATTACACGCCCACAGCCGCCACAACAAACGCACTTAACTTGGAAAACAACTATCATCAACAACAACAGCAGCAGCAACAGCAGCCACAACAACCGCAACAACAGGAGGAACCTCAGAACACCTCCAACAGCAAACCTTCCAAGGCAGTCCGGCGAAGAAGCAACGAGTCAGCAGAAGCACGTGAACGTCGTCTTGAGAGAAACGCTGTCAGGATGAGGGAGAAACGTGCGAAAGAGACGGATGAGGAGTACCGCCTACGGCTAGCCAAAAACGCTGAGGCAAACCGCGTTCGACGGCAAAACGAAAATGAAGTACAAAGAACCTTAAGACTGATGAAGAATGCAGCGCGGCAGCGGTTGCGAAGAGCCAGTGAGACACCTGAGGAGCGCAAGAAGCGTCTCGCAAAAGCAGCTGAACGAATGCGCCTCGTAAGGGCAAGTGCGCCCAAGGTGCACAAGCCGCCGCTTCAGGATAGATTGAAGGGCTATTAAGGGACACGTCGAAACTTTATTAACATACACATTTACGTAGTCACAAAAAGCCGCATTGTGTGACACGATTTGACATGTAAGGACTGCTCTTCCAAAAGAAGCTAAAGGCGTAGGCAGAGGAAATGAGCAGGCAGCGTGGATTAATGTCACTCTTTCAATTTAGGATCCATTCTAATTTTACTCGGCAGAAAAAACAATCCTGGAAAAAATTAACAAGCAATAGCTGAAGTTAGAATTATGTTTGTAGCAGCCGTGAAATCTTCGTTATGAAAGCATGTCTTTTACAAGTTATTAATATTTTGAAAGCCTACATGTATTCCAAGGTTTTCCTCGCTTTGAGTAAAGCATTTTTAAAGTTTATTATACAGTATATTCTGGGTCTCTTCCCAAATATTTTTATTAATGTTTTCCAAATCTTGTACTACCCATTCAATAATTTTAAAAGGATTTGTAAATATTTGTTAAGCTTTTCCCAACATTTATATAGACGCTCATATCAAAGTGTTGCCAAGTATTTTGGTGAATTTTTTTAAGCGTTTTCCAAATTCATATTAAATCTGTTAAAGACTTTTCCATGCTATTGAAGTTCTTTACATATTAGGTCTGTGTCTTTACAAAGCTCGGACAGAATCTGTATAATACTCGGGTAGTAGTGGGTCTGTGAAAACAAGGGGGTGGTCATACGCCATTCAAATGAGTGCGGTAAAATTAACAGTTATTATTCCATTTTTGTTTTCGTCCGTTGGGTGGTCTCACAGCCACTCATTTGCACGTAGTGAAAAGGGTTCCCGAGCGCCATTAAAGCAAGTAGCATTACACAAAAATTAGTAGTACTTTGACATTGACAAATTTTATGTGCGGCATCAAACCAACCAACGTTCCAAACACAAAAAATGGCGTAAACTTTCCACCCCACTCATATAAATTATAATGCGTAATAAGAAAAAGTATTAAATTTTAAACTGGACGGAACTTTTTTGCACCTAAGCGAATGTCTGGTTTTCTTTGTTTACACCGAAACATTGCCCGTTCACCGCTGACATTGTCTGCCATGAGATTTCGCAGGAACATTTTCAGTCATCCTCCTTTGCACTTTTTTGCTTTCCTTTCGATTTTTCGCCAAATTTCCCATATGGCGGTGAAATGAGTGCTGTGTGACCCTCCACGTAAGGCAGTAGATTTTTCAAAACTCGAAAATCCACCGAAAAGAATAGAAGCAACTTCAAGTAAGTTCTGTGCACATCAGTTACAGTTCTTCTTATTGAAGTTTAAACGGAGACGTTAAACTTTAATAACTACCAATTATTTTGAACACAACTTTACTTTTTAGCTAATAGGCTAAATTCGATTAAAAAATTTTTTTGCAAAAGATTTTCTTTTTTCTTTCGAAAGTATAGAAAATTGTATAAATATCTTTGATATAAAATCAAACGCCAAGAGCTGGTTGATTTCACGCTTTCTTGAGCTCAGTCCGAAAAAATTCTATGAGCGGACTTTGCTTAGAGTTGGGGCAAGTTTCGGACTCGTGGCCCAGTGCTTTTGCTCTCCCATTTTCTTCTACAAAAGTAAAGGAATGCGTTCAAGTACATTGGAAGTCAATTCGAGCACGTAAAGGAACAGACCTATAATTAGGAGAAAGCTTGGAAATTTCAACTCAGTATTTTTTAAGCCTTGTAATCTTAATTTCTGTTTAGATGTCGGTTCTATGATGAACATTCAGAATTGTTTTTGAAGCTATAAAAAATTCTCTAAGGAAGCAAATAATTCTCATAATTGTACACTCTCATCATTCAAAATTTTTGAAGACGCTTCGAAGCTGTTTCCTGAGTTTAATAATTGTACATCAGACTGCGAATATTACAGTTTCAAAAAGGAAATTGCAAGCTTTTTCAGTGTTAAGCTACTTAATTGTTTATGGCATGTTTATATACATCTACTAGTGTATGTTTTGGTCCTATATGCGCAGAGAAAACAAAACCCACAAGCGTTGGCCATATTTTTTGGACAAATATTGTGTTAATTGGGATATTTTCTATTGGGAACTTTAATTAATAATAAGCCTTAACGTGAACAAAAATTTCTTTAAGAGAATATCTCCTCGTGTGGGGAAAAGCGCACATGAGAAGATATTTGGCTCTTGATATTACGGATTTTATAGTTTCTGATTAGAACGCTATATTTTTTAACATTCCAAGGGCGAGTTGTCAGCATACCATAACAATTTTATTTGGTACTCTCCCGTTACCCCAAATCGTACTTCAAACCGTGAAAAAATTTAATAAATGATCTTAAAATTTTTATTAAAATCTGTTGTTTTCATAACTACACATATCCAATGTCGTTATTTTTGCAAAAATATAATTTGATTAGCAATTCTTTGACAGAATGTTGAATGAGGACATTTGTCAAAACGATATCCCTTAATTGTTTCTATCAGTTATCAGTAGAACTCTTTTGGTCTTTATTTAAAACTTCTTAAGACATATAGTTCATCAGGTAATTTAAGAAACTTTTAACTTGAAATGTACACCCTTATTATGATCCGTTCAGTCAGCTTGGTAGGGAGGAAGACTAATTCTTATGGTCTTGCAATCCGGCGATCGAGTTCACTGAAAATAGTCGTAAAGTTTTTGATTTGCAGCGAAAATATTGTATTAAATGATCCGCAAGGGATATAAAGACTCCCTCAACTTCCACCCACGAAAAATTCACTGACTTTTGAATTTTGAAAAATTTTTGAATTTTTAAGCCACCTGGAAAAAAAATTACCACCTGTTGGTGTACAAGAAAGTTCGTTGCAGCTATGATACAGCATTGATACAGTCAGATTTATTTTTGCGAACTTCACTACTGACGTATTGCATGTGGTGAATCGATTTATCGGCTCGTATGATAAAGGTGATAATGAAAAATAAACTTACTTTTCCCCCTCTATATATACAATTAAAATATTACTGAAATGTGCGAAGAATGCTATTAAATATCAAAAAAAATTATTCGTTGGCGAATTTCATTAGATATACAATACTAGGAACGTAATCGGATTTGAAATTACATTGTTAGCCACAATAACAACATATATATTGTATATACAGCTATGGACAGAGAAATATCACACTTAACAAAAATACACATGGCGCAACAGTATTTTTCTGTGTTCGTTCAAACTAATAAAGAAAATATGTGCTAATTATTTTTGTTTTAAGTGTGCTATTTCTCTATCTATAACCATACATATGTATAGTTACTCTATATACTATATAGTAACCATACATATAGTATATACTAGAACCTACGCTACAATGGAACATTACAAAAAATATATATATAGTTTTTTTTTGTTTTTTTTTGTAAGGTTCTATTTTAACGTAGGATCTAGTATATTATGCGGTATATCCTTTCTTTAGAAGTTTTGTATTTTTCATACATAACTGTAGTGTGTACAGCAGACACCATCTAGGCGCATCCCTTAATGTTCTTTATATAGCTTTAGATGAAATGGGCACATTACATTAATTTAAAAAGGAAAAAAAATTTTATTTTCTCTGGATTATTCTTAGCAACTTAGCAACTCGTGTACTCTTCAGCTAATTTCGTAAATTTTTTACGAAATATTGGAGGTAGGAAATAATTCAATACATTTATATTGATTAAAATTTTTGCGGATAGAAAATACTTTCTTAAGGAAACTTTAAAACTTTTAGCAATAACAGTAGCCTATTAATTGGATCATCGGTACGTTTTTAGCTAGCCGCATCCATTCATTACACCACTTTGTGTTGGTTATACACAGATGTTTGAAAACTTGATGTGGAAGAATTCTTAACTGAATGTTAATTTTAACAGAGTACATTTTCCATTTAGGTAAGGTTTGGGTACTTAAAGCACCTCTTATTATTTTATTAAGAATCAGTACTAACAGTAGAAATATGTATGTCGTAGTTATGTTAAGTTCTTCGGAAATATTTTTATAATACATGCAAATACCTACTGCACTGTCTGTTTTACTTATATAACTTCTAGTCGAAATTCAATTGAAATTCAATATGTGTAACTAATTTAGAAACGTATTGGAATAAAGCTACATAGTATTTTTAACAATTCGTTGTTGTATGAAATTTCAATATATGTTTGAATTAGACATTGAATATAATACTATATCTAAGATTTGTAGTTCTGAAAAGGATTAACATTTCGTCTGCGCACAGTTTAAACCGGTGAAAAGATGAAATTTCAACAGACGTTTCCTCTTAAGCTGTAGATATCAGTGAAGAAAGAATTTTTCTGTGTTCAACTTTGAGGGGATCAGAGAGCCATTATTCGTTTTTAATGCAAAAGCACTTCCTTAAAAACCCGGAGTAATAAAATTATAAGTGATTCAGCGTATTGCCTAATTTGAGTCGAATTACTTAAAAATAAGTGGAGATCGTAGCCAGAGTTTTTTTATGATTATAGCGGCTCATGCTGTGGGTCTATACATTTAGGTGTGAAATATTTCCTGTCGTTAGAGCCATAAAGCATCTTCCGGATCAAAACAGAGTTAAACATTATCATTCAATGGTTTAAAGGTGAAAGAAGCTGAAGCAGCTCTCATCACCTCCTGATAACGATTACAGGAGAACGAATAGAGGTATCATCATGAAATTTGGCACTGTCATCATAGGCTCTTTGGGATTGAAAATGGGAGAAATCGGTTAACAACCACACCTTCTTTACATACGCAATGTAAAGACACCTCGTTTTTAAAAATTTTATAAGGACACCTCCTTTTTAAAAATTTTTTTTCGTTGACTCCGGCAGTGTTTTCCATAAGAAAGCAAAATATCTGTTCAAAAGCTTTGCATCGCAACACTTGCCGGAGTCGACTTAGTAGATGCCTAAAATTCCCTTTCCCTTCCCTTCCTCTGTCGCCTATTCCTACAGTAGCCAATCGAGAAAAAAGAGATTGACCTCTTAAGGGCTACTGTTCAATCTGATAAAAAAAAAAGTTGCAAAAAATGACCTGGTCCGCCCATACAAAAGTTGGAAACATCTTATTAACTGTGCAAAAAATTAAATACGGCTATATTTTAGGTTTATGGATTGTTTTTCCCTGCACTTTTCCTCTTAAATTCGGTGATTCAAAGAAAAATAGCCTCACTTAGTTTAAAAGATAAACCTATAATCTATACTTTGAATAATGTGTTTTTATAAGTTAAAACCCGAAATCCAGTTAAAACGCGTTCTAACTACTAAGATAGAATTTGTAACTAGTTGAAAACCGAATTGTCTGATTTTATATAATACTCACAGGTTACATGATGTGGCCTCAACGCACAACTCAAACCGCAAAACCCACGAGAAGGGGTTTGGTATAATCTACCTCTAAAGGCAAAAAGTGTTCGTGGCAGCAATTAAAAATGCTCGAAAATTGTGCCGCCTTAAAATTTTCCGACAAGCTGTGAGCGAAGCTGGTGAAGAGGGTGGTACATCTCCCATACAAACGAAATGTTAAAAACGTCATTTATGGGGAAACTGTTGTCGTAGAGCCTTGATATTTGGTACGGCAGCGTCTGTGCAATTTTACAGGAAAAAAGTGGAAGGGACTGTAGATAACGGCGTAGTAGATTCCCTACAACACTTTGTTGCTGACTCATCAACGGACAGACCAAACCACAACACAAATTTAAATTTAAGGTTTTAATTAAGGATTGATTTTGGGATATCCCACTCTTAAAGGCAAAACTTGGATGTGGCAAAAATTAGAAGTGCATCGCTGAAAAACTACATCATGTACAACCATAAAATTATTTTGTATAGGCGTGCATTCTTATAAAAAATTTTAAAAAGGCTTTAAACCTATTAAACCTTTGCACTCGAGATGTTTTGTAGCGCTTTTTACCTCTAACTTATAATAATTACACGTACAAATTATCATAAAAAACTTTTATATTTTACATTTAATATATCTTTACACCTTTACGAAGGTAATTTCTTAAACATTAGTCTTTGTAATTTTGCTTTGTATGATATCTGCACCAAACAAAGTGGTGAGCGAGAGTTACCTCTTGAGTTGTGGCATTAAATCATCTGGTGAGTGAGATTCACCTCTCGAGTACAAAGGCCTTATATTTATGACATTCTAGATAATAAATGCAGGTTGTTCATAAACGTCTTAAAGGAGCAGTAGAGCAGATGTAGAGAAAGTGGAGCGCTGCTTTTATACCCTACACCCGAAGGGAGTAGCGTGCATTCACTTTGTTCCTCCGTATGTAACGCAGAGAAGGAGACAAAATAGATATAGAAAAGTATATATATTCTTGCTCAACGTTACCTCCTGAATCGATTTAGCCCAGTTTGTCTGTTTCTAATTTCTTAAACATTAGCCTTTGTAATTTTGCTTTGTATGATATCTGCACCAAACAAAGTGGTGAGCGAGAGTTACCTCTTGAGTTGTGGCATTAAATCATCTGGTGAGTGAGATTCACCTCTCGAGTACAAAAGGCCTTATATATATGACATTCTAGATAATAAATGCAGGTTGTTCATAAACGTCTTAAAGGAGCAGTAGAGCAGATGTAGAGAAAGTGGAGCGCTGCTTTTATACCCTACACCCGAAGGGAGTAGCGTGTATTCACTTTGTTGTTCCGTTTGTAACGCAGAGAAGGAGACGAAATAGATATAGAAAAGTATATATATTCTTGCTTAACGTCACCTCCTGAATCGATTTAGCCCTGTCTGTCTGTTTGCTGAAATCACGATTACGGGATTGGGTTCGATTTACTTTGTTCTTCCGTTTGTAACGCAGAGAAGGAGACGGGATAGATATAGAAAAGTATATATATTCTTGCTCAGCATCACCTCCTGAATCGATTTAGCCCTGTCTGTCTATTTGTTGAAATCACGACTACGGGAGAATGAAAAGAGATATCGCAATGAAATTTGGCACAAATATTCCTTGTTATGTAGGGCTGTTTGGAATTGAAAATGAGAGAGATCGTCTAACAACCAGGCCTACTTTACATACGGAATGTAAAGGCACCTTGTTTTAAAAATGTTACAATGTGAATATCTCATAAACTGTGCCAGATATTGAGGTATAATTTTATTACGGAATATATAGCGCCATTACTAAAGCTTTTGCAAAAAAATTGGCGTGCCGCACCCACTCATAACAAGGTTGGCAATATATCATGAACGGTATAAGATATTGAGAAGTAATTTTATCATTTTATCGTTACTATTAATTTTAATGTAATTAAAAAGTTTGGGGAAAAGTGTGGTTATTATTCAGTAAATCTCTAATTTTTTTATTCAAAACTTAAAATAATTTAATAAATTCTATATCTTCAAAATTTTCTATTTTCTAACAGATTATTCCCGGTATACCATCTATGTTCCGCATTCTGTACAGAATTGTGCAGAATGCATTCTTCAACACCTTTGCACGTCGGATGCCGAATTTAGCTCCATGTGGGTTAAGTTCAAAATCCAGTCGCACATCCTGCACTTCTGCTTCATTTATAGAAGCCCGGGTCTAGGGAGGCTGCCAACTTTTGATAAATTGGACAGTCTCTCTGATTCGATTTCTAAAATTCTGGAATCGTATCCGAACAGTGAAATTGTTGTTGCTGGTGATTTCAATGTTCATAATTCCAATTGGCTATGTCATTCGAGTCACACAACACCTGAGGGTTTGTATGTTGAGTTATTTCCTGAGCCTAATAATTTGACTCAATTAGTGAAGGAACCAACGCACTTTCCCTGCGTTGATGGGCAAAACCAAAATATTCTGGACCTTTTTCTAACTTCATATCACAGCAAGTATGATGCGAATGTTCTTGCACCTCTTGGTAATTCGGACCACGCTACAACTTCTGCTACGTTCTCATATTCTAGTCTTCAATCCGCTCACCAGCCAGCTCGAAGCGGAAAGTGTGGCTTTATGAGAAGGCTAATTGGGATGCGCAGAAATTGTGTTCAATCAATTGGCAATTGTGTTTCAGAGATAGAAACATAAATGCTGCAGCAAAATTGGTAGAAAATATAATTTTATTTGGTATGAGGTCTTTCATACCCAATAAAAGAATTTCCGTTAAACCAAAAGACCATTCCTGGTTTAATGCGACTTGCAGACAAGCAGTCAGGTCAAAAGAGGAAGCATTTAGGAATTGGCGTTTAAACAAAACTGCTGATACTAAATTGCTGCGCAATCAGACCAGAAATAGGTGCAATGCGCGAAAAAGTTCTCTGCGAACAGCGCCTTAGACGTAGAGTTTTTCAATACCATAAGGGTAGTAAGAACTGTTGTTCGTTCGTGGGTAGAGTGAAGAATCAGACGCGATCGTCTATTCCAACTCTCTTCAAGGATGATCAGATCTTCACTCACTCGGTTGATAAGGCAAACTTATTAGCCAAAATGTTTGAAAACTGCTCTCTTCCCAAGAGTAGCCAACCATTACCCGTGATCGATGGTGTGTCTCATATTATGCCTGAGATGCACTTTCGAACGCGGACTGTTAAAAGAGTGCTTGTAAACCTCAACGTCAATAAATCCTCGGGACCGGATGGCATTTCAGCCCACGTGTTGAGAAAGTGCGCCTCAACACTGGCTCGCCCATTGCGCAATCTCTTTAATTTATCTTTTACTTCAGGAGTTTTTCCCGCTTCCTGGAAGATTGCCAATGTGCAGCCAGTTCCCAAAAAAGGTGAGGCTACGAATCCTGCAAATTACCGGCCCATAGCAATCTGCTCAGTGCTCTCTAAAGTCATGGAGAGCATTGTAAATTTTAAGTTGATGAGGTATCTAGAGAGCAACCAATTGGTCAGTGATCGCCAGTACGGTTTCCGTGCTCACCGCTCCACATGCGATTTGATGGCGTTCCTCACTAAGCGGTGGAAAATTTGTGTTCACCAATTCGGTGAGAGTAAGGTTGTTGCTTTGGATATCTCCAAGGCATTTGACTAGGTGTGGCATAAAGCACACGTGTCTAAACTGGCTGCTTATGGTGTCGGTAATACTTTCACTCGATAGATATCGAGTTTCCCCAGCGGCCGTTCTATTCGGGTTGTGATAGACGGCTTTGCTTCCGAAGAGCACTCCATGCTGCAGTTCCGCAGGGTTTGGTCCTGTCTCCAACTCTTTTTTTCATTTTTAATAATGACCTGTAATTGACATCAAACCCCGTCTACTCGCTTGCTGATGACAGCAGCATTTGTCATTCATATTCATTTTCCAGGCGTCCTTCCATTCTGGAGATCACTAGAAGACGCAGAATTATGAATGACACACTCCAATCTGACCTCAACAAAATCCAGGAGTGGGGTCGAGCGAATCGGGTCAATTTTACGGCGCGGAAGACCCAATGCTGTTTGTTGACCCACAAGCGTCTGGCGGGCGACAACTTTCCACGTTTAAATATGGGTGGTGTGGATATTAATGAGTCGGAGGCTCTTGATGTTCTGGGCATGTCAATCCAATGCGATCTTCGCTGGAACGATCACATCTTTGACGTGTCGAAAGAAGCAACCAAGTGCTTAGCCTTTCTTGAGCGGTGTAAGAAATACTTCACTCTAACCGATCTTCGTTGTATCTACACCACCTATATCCGTCCGAAAATGGAGTACAATTCGCATATATGGTCGGGAGCTTCGCAGGCATATCTTCAGCTCCTAGACCGTGTCCAGTGTCGTGAGGTAAAACTTATAGGGGACAGTAGGGTATCCAGCTCTATTGAAAACTTGGAGCGTCATCGTGATGTGGGGTGTGTATCATTATTTTACCGTTACTTTCACGGTAAATGTTCCTCTGAAGTAGCCAGCCTCATTCCTCCGGTTCAGGTATTTAGCAGAACCACTCGGCTTTCCAGAGTGGTGCACCCCTTTTATGTCGCGATTCCGTTCCAACGAACCACGCATTACCGTGAGAATTCGTTTTCCGGTCGCGTCATTAGATTGTCGAATAGTCTCCCTGCGCATGTCTTCCCGCCCACTTACAGCGTCGAAACCTTTAAGCTAGGTGTAAACCGTCACTACTCCCTCTTTCCCCCTTCCCACTAACCTGTCATCCCTTCGGAACCAACAAATGCTTTGCATGGATAGGGGGCATCCCCTGAGCCTGGTTTCATCTACCATTTAAAAAAAAACGACCATTTATTTTTTTTTTCGTTTTCCATAAGGACCCATGTAATTTTGATTTTTGTCGGCTGCACAGTCACCCAGCGGCCTTTATGTGCTTAGAGCATTGTATTCTGTCAGTTTGAAAAATTAAGTAAGATAATCAATAATCTATCAAAACAATCTGAATTCTGATAAAATATATCAAAGACCAATATAGTGGATACTAGTGTGTTGTACCACTGCAATGAACTGATGTACTTAATATAAGTGAAGCTGATGCGCTCAACATAAGTGAGGACGAGGAAACATATCAAATTAAACGTTAAAACATTTCGCAATAAAAGAGGGAGTTTATTGAAAATAAAATATATTTGAATTGATAAATATATTCTAAATATGAAATGGTTATTGAGAAAGCAAGAAGCATGCGGACTCAGCTGATGGAGAAAATTAATAGGATAGAGGAACAAAAACGACACATTATTGAAAAAAATAATAAAATTTTAGAAAAAATTTATACTTTTTTGCCTGAATAAAGATAATAAACTTGCAGCTAAAATACAGTTGAAATAGCAGACCTCCTACAATTTATAATTTTTATAGCAGATCTCCTATAATATAATTTTCTCCTTTAATCGGTAACGTATTCCAGATGCTACGTGAAGCAGTTCTTAATTTATATCTATATTCTCCCCAAGAACAGGTTCTATTTGAGCGTAATGAGTAATACCGTACGAAAGTATAATATAGTGTAGCACGGTACACGGGTTTTTTTTTGAGCTCGTTGAGAAGTGGTGTGGAGACATACTTCCAGGCACCGGAATACGGATTGCAGTTTCTGGCTTGAGCATGCGTTGCGTTGAACTTCCGTTGACGTTCATTGGATGCGGACCTGTAGAGTGTCATTACCCACGGTCTTTAGGGTATCCGGAATCGCCTTAATTCAAATGTAATAATGAAATTATACCTTTTATTTTAAGTTCTCAAGTATTTGAATATATACCTAACATCCAGGAGTGATGCCCAGTATCGGATTCATATCTCCTCTCCAGCAATGTATTTATTGCAGATGCTTCCCATATATAGGAGTCATGAGAAGCGCCAGCAAATCTTGCGAAGCTTGACAAAATGGTTAAATCATAGTCACAAATCTGCAATAAAATATGTTTCATGTTAGCACATATTAGTATAGAAAAAGAAATTATCATACCTTTTCGATTGGAGTAGCACATTTCCACAGTCAATTCACGGCCTCAATCATACCGGGAAATCCGGTCTGTTCATAAAATCTAAAAATGTGCTGAATTTATTATTAAAAAATATATTTTAATATAAATTAATTTACTCTCGTTTGATCCAATCATACTCATCAAGTTGGAAAACCTTATCGATTTATTCGTTAACTTCAGCGCAATTATATCAGCCCCTTCAATTACGGAGCAGTTGACTGTCCTACTCATTAATATTAAAAAATCTTGCCTGAAAGGACCCCGTCGCAAAAAAGTTAAAGGCATATTCACATATGCGAATATGGCATGGTATAAACGTGTATCTTATATCCTTTCTCATGTGCGGTTCCAGCTCAGTTAATAGTATTTTGGCTGTATCCCTATTAAACCTGTAGAGCTCCTGGAAGCGCTCTTCAGGCACCTCAAAAGGAGTGTTTACATCTCTCATATTCCTTCGGTGGATTCTTAATTTGTTGCGCGAACGCTCCGCTCTGCCTTCACCAATGCAACGGCATGCATATCGCTATACGAATTGAAGGAATGTATTTTTTGTTGTTGAAGTCAATTACATTTGATGTATTTTGGAACGAATTTCCGTCATCCCTCGTCAAATTTGTTCTGTTGACATGTGTCAACAGACGAGGGATGACGGAAATTCGTTCCAAAATACATCATCTTCCTACCCTGTCGGGAAAACAATCGAACACCAAGAATCAATTACATTTAATTTAATACATACATACCTAGTTTAATATTTCTAAAATCCTTAAAAAATTTATTAATATTTCCTTCTTCTTTTGCTTGCTTTTTTATGTTTTAAGAGAGTTTGACAGATTTAAAAAAATATTCCAGTGTTTGAATATCAATTTTCTTGCTTGTAGTTACAGACTCACTTTTTTCCAGAAGTGAGAAACGACGGAATTTTTTCATTCACAGTTTCTCGCTGTGAGAACTTCTCGCCAATTTACAGAACATTGCTTCTGGTTAGTAACCTATATTATACCTTACTTTCGGCGCATCTATCGGAGCAAGAATGGACAAACTCAAAAGTCCAGTTCCTTTTGGTATTTTACAGGGAAATGATTGAAAAATTTCGGAATACTAAACAAAAAAAGAGGGCGTTATGGACAGAAAGACCTAAACTTCTGAGAGAGGTAAATTTTGAAGGAATAACAATGGGTTTCGGATATAGATTAAGGAATTTAAAAAACGTGCCGAGCGATTAAACACAAGAACAGAAAAGTATCTACAAGCGAGTCACATGGCCATATCACTAAACTTTCCAAGAAATTTTGCAGAGAATTCAGTCAATAATTTCGGATCATATTCAGCCTCATCTCAGCTGAGGGCTTTATCGTCTCACTACCAACGCCTCCACCTTATTCAGTGAACTCATTTGTCCTGTGCAATTCATCCCGAGAATCAGTAACAAATATAGAAAAAAGCAAATCAAAAGAAATCAACAAGCGGGTATATATAAGCTGACTGAGAGCATCACATAAAGCACAAAGTTCACATAAGTTCAAAAAGTGTGTTGTAAGTTCAGCAGGACAGAGACGAATTAATAGTCGCTTCCGAGAAAAGTAGGGCTTTTCTCGTTTTGTTTTTTTTTTCTTTTCCTTTTAACGGGTTTTTACTTAATTCCCGTATACTTTTAATGAATATAAATATATATATTAAATAAAATCCTATCTTAAAGATTTGAAAACCGTAGCGTAGAATACCAAGTTTTCTATTTCCAAACGAATTTTAAAAACCACATGTAAATGGCTGTTAAAAATTTGTATCCAAACCGAGTTACGCATTTCAAAATTACAACACAGATCCTGCCACTTTGGATGGATAAGGGATATACCCTACACCCGTAAAGTTAAAAAACTATATTAGAAAGCACTTAAAGATTTAAGTGAAATCCTTTATAACCGTTTAAGTGGAGTTGAGGGTGGCCCGACATTAGCATAACGAAAATTGTGCTACACCCGAAGGTAATAGGGTATATTCACTTTGTTCTTCCGTTTGTAACGCATAGAAGGAGACGAGATAGATATAGAAAAGTATATATATTCTTGCTCAGCGTCACCTCCTGATTTAGCCCTATCCGTCCGTCTGTCTGTCTGTCTGTTGAAATCACGATTACGAGAGAACGAAAAGAGATATCGCGATGAAATTTGGCACAAATATTCTTTGTTATGTAGGGCTGTTTGGGATTGAAAGTGGGCGAGATCGGTAAGCAGCCACGCCTACTTTAAATACGGAATGTAAAGGCGCCTCATTTCAAAAAATGTTGTAACCATAATATATCATAAACCGTCCGAGATATTAAGGTATAATTTTATTCCGGAACATATACCGTAATTAGTAACACGTTTGAAAAAATTGGCGTGCCACGCCCACATACAAAAGTTGTCGGTATAAGATATTGATATATGATAAGATACAAATTGTAAACGGTATAAGATATTGACACGATTTTATCACGAGGTATTTACAGGTATTACAAATTGTATACAAGTAGGCGTGGTCCGCTCACTTATACAAAAGTTGTCGATATCCCATAAATGGTTCAAAATATTAATACGTAATTCTATCTAGCAGTATCTAGAGACATTACAAAAACTTTTGCCCGAAATGGGCGTGGTCCGCCTACTTATACAAAAGTTGTTAAGTGGGGAAATTATAATTTTTTCAGTTACTCGGGTGTATTTCGATTTCGGCCAGGCCGAAGACAACACTTTTACTTGTTTTTTTCTTATTTTATTTTATTTTATTTTTTCAAGATGGCCGCTCTTGCGCTTCGTAACCTTTCCGCTACACCCCGCTGTTGCTGCTCGTGAAAGCTACAGATTCAAATTTAAACGGACTTTTGTTTCACCCTGTATTATGGTGGGAGAAATTCGTCAGGAGGACGTGACGTCTCCCATTCAGAAAAAATATTAAAGGAGTCATATCTAGGCAACCAGTTGTCGTAAAATCTTGATATTTGGTACGACGGCGATATTTATAGTGTAATTGTGGGAGAGATTGCACAGAACGGCATAAGAAGTAGGCGTGTGTAACAAAGATAGTACGGCATACTATCCTACGCAACTTACCACAACTAAAAATGAAATTTCACACGCTGTCAAGACGTCTTCTGTCATTTACAAAATAGTAAAGAAAAGAGCTTTGTCTGCCAGAATACAAAACCTTGGCAAATAGTAAATCTTTACTATTGACTTTAGTAAAGAAGCCAGAATAGGACCGTTATTCTGAAATTACTATACTGTCACATTGATAGCTCATATTTGTTAAGTAATATTCTTCTTAATTTGCCTCGTCTTGTCATCGCAGATCAAAATACCTTAAGCTAGAACCACTCAGGAGTGCTTGTGCGGATTTTAACTCGGCCATTAATGCAAATAACTTTTCTGACCTAATCTATATATTAAAAATCTTAGATCTTTTTTAACAAGATCTAAGGTTCTTAATTTTTTAACTAATCATTGAAATTTTTCTTAATTATTAACGTATGCCTTTGCTATGTAAATTATAGTTTAAGCTTCATTATTATTTTTAAACTGTAAAGCCATAAAAGGCTTAGTTGAGTCACTAAATAAATATGAATAAAACCAAACTCAGGGGATGCCACCTATCCATGCTAGGCATTCGTTGGTTCAGAAAGGATGATATGTACAAATATATGTGGGAAGAGGAAAATATTGTACTGCCGTTTTCACTTTTTTTAAATCTTCAACGTTATACGTGGGCGGGAAAACGTGCCCAGGGAGACTATTCCACAATCCAATAGCGCGACCGAAAAACGAATTCTCACGGCAATGAGTGGTGCGCTGGAACGGAGTCGAGACATATAAGGGGTGTACCCTTCTGGAATGCCGAGTAGATCTGTTAAATACTTGAACCAAAGGAATCAGTTGTCGTAAAGTTTTGGTATTTGGTACGGCAGCGATATTTGTCAGTGTAATTTTACAGGAGGAAAGTGGAAGGGACTGTACAGAGCGGCTGG
This sequence comes from Sicus ferrugineus, assembly GCA_922984085.1. Classification (NCBI taxonomy): domain Eukaryota; kingdom Metazoa; phylum Arthropoda; class Insecta; order Diptera; family Conopidae; genus Sicus; species Sicus ferrugineus. The sequence goes on along the minus strand of OV277351.1, from coordinate 6,837,900 downwards.
TAGCTTCCATACAACACTTTGTTGCTGACTCATCAACGCACAGGCCAAACCAAACCACCTATAAATTTTAAATTCGGTGAGGGTGCATTTCTCCGGTCGATTATACCCTAAAGGGGAGGGTGTGAGCATATTCACACTTTTCCGTTTTCAACGCGGAGAAGGAGGCAATATAGATATTAAAACGTATATATATTATATATATTCTCCTCAGCACCATTATTGCTCAGTGCCATTATAAAAATGTTTTTAGTAAATGGGCGTGTCCTACCCATTTATATACCCTACATCTAAAAGGAATGAATATACTAATACTATTTTTCTACTAACTCGCACAGAAGGTATAATAGATATATTGTAAATGTGAGTCGTAGTAACGTGAACAAAAAAAAAGGCCTGTTCATCCGAGCGAATTTTTGTACGCTACCGGGAGCCGTTTTTAACATATTGTATTTATATGTCAGAATAGAATGCATGTAATAGAATGTTTTTCGAAGAAATTTGTTATTCTTTATAAATCAGTATTTTTTATTAAAGAAATCTCCAGAAGTGGATACAATTAATGCAAATTATGTGGTTACTATTTGTATGAAAGTAAGTGATAAAAACACTTCACAAATATTCTTTGTTTAGTAGACTATTTGAAACTTTATTTTAGATAGTGATAGAAACTGTGCGTAATCGGTTGACTATCACGCCTGCTTTTTATGCCAAATATACAAATCTTTTTAAAAGTTAACTCAACGCAACGATGTCAATTAAAAACCTAAACAGCTTTCCCCTATGTAATTTTAAAGCTCTTCTACTGTATTTATAATCCTAAAGTGTGTAAAATTCGTAAAAATAATACCTGATAACACCACTGCCCAAATACGGTTTATCTTACATACTAGTTAGAGCGATTGTATTTTTACATAACCTTCTTAAAATACGTTTACAGAGGTTTACAAAATGGGCGAGATCGGTTAATAACTACGCCTACTTTACATACGGAAGGTAAAGGCAACTTGTTTTAAAAAATGTTATAATGTGAATATCTCATAAACCATGCGAAATATTGAGATATAATTTCCGGAACATATAGCGCCATTACTAAAATTTTTGCCAAAAATGGGCATGCCACTCCCACTAATAACAAAGTTGGCATTGTCTCGTGAACGGTACAAGAAATTGAGACGTACTTTTATCACCATGCATCCGGAAGCATTACCACTAAGCTTGTCAAAAATTGGCGTGCCACGCCCACTCATAAAAAGTTGCCAATATCTTGTAAACGGTATAAGATATTAGTACGTAATTTTATCACGAGCTATCTACAGGTGTTACCAATTTGTATTGCAAAAAAGGGCGTAGTGCGCCCACTTATACAAAAGTTGTCAATATCCCATAAACGATTCAAAGTATTACGAGTAATAAGTGATTATATCCAGCAGTATCTAGAGACATTAGAAATATTTGCCAGAAATGGGCGTGGTCCGCCTACTCATACAAAAGTTGTCAACTGGCGAAATTATTATTTCTTTAGCTACTCGGGTTTAGGGTACTTAGACTTCGGCCTGGCCGAAGACAACACTTTTACTTGTTTGTATTCCATTCTAAATTTGTCACAATCGCATTATACGTGATGACAGTTTAATACGAAAGAAAAACACGAGCCAGCGCATGGCAATTTTATCAACTAGTGTTATCTCTTGCTTGTGTACAAAGCAAAAACAAAGGAAGTTACAAGATGGCAAAATGTTTTAAAGTTAATAGACGACAAAATTAACACACTAGATAACACGAAACTATGAACACCCTTATTAAAAATATAATTATAAAAATTTTTAAACTTACTAATTTTAAATTAAATAAATAGGTATTACAAGAAATTTAATAATTTTCCATTTTTGAAGAAAAATTGCTATAAACAAAAGCAGCTAGCCTATATATATGATAAATGAGAAAGTGTGTTTGAATGAAACTTTATAAGTTGAGAACGACTGGATCGATTTGGATTAGGCTTGGTACAAATATTAAACAAAAGCTTCGAAAACCAGAAGAGGGCGCTTTATGCATTTAAGACTTAATTGTATTTATATCTTATATCTTAAGAGGTGCAAGAACATTCACATCATACTTACTGTATGCACCTCTTGGTAATTCGGACCACGCTACAATTTCTGCTACCTCCCCATATTCTAGTCTTCAATCCGCTCACCAGCCAGCTCCGAAGCGGAAAGTGTGGCTTTATGAGAAGGCTAATTGGGATGCGCTGAACTGCTTTTTCAGCCGTTTCAATTGGCAATTGTGTTTCAGAGATAGAAACATAAATGCTGCAGCAAAATTGGTAGAAAATATAATTTTATTTGGTATGAGGTCTTTCATACCCAATAAAAGAATTTCCATTAAACCAAAAGACCATTCCTGGTTTAATGCGACTTGCAGACAAGCAGTCAAGTCTAAAGAGGAAGCATTTAGAAATTGGCGTTTAAATAAAACTGCTGATACTAAACAGCTGCGCAATCAGGCCAGAAATAGGTGCAATGCCACACTAAAGCGCGAAAAAGTTTTTTTTTCTATATCAGAGTTCAGGAGCTGCTAAGCTTCAAAACTTTTTGTGCTGATAGCACAAGCTCCTGTTCTTTACGAACAGTGCCTTAGACGCAGAGTTCTTGAATACCATAAGGGTAGTTGTATTCACGGTCAGATCTTCACTCACTTGGTTGATAAGGCAAACTTATTAGCCAAAATGTTTTCCGAAAACTGCTCTCTTCCTGAGAGTAGCCAACCACTGCCCGCGGTCGATGATGTATCTCATGCTATGCCTCAGATGCATTTTCGAACGCGAGCTGTTAAAAGAGTGCTTGCAGACCTCAATGTCAATAAGTCCTCGGGACCGGATGGCATTTCAGGTCATGTGTTGAGAAAGTGCGCCTCAACACTGGCTCGCCCATTGCGCAATCTCTTTAATTTATCTTTTACTTCAGGAGTTTTTCCCGCTTCCTGGAAGATTGCCAATGTGCAGCCAGTTCCCAAAAAAGGTGAGGCTACGAATTCTGCAAATTACCGGCCCATAGCAATCTGCTCAGTACTCTCTAAAGTCATGGAGAGTATTGTAAATTTTAAATTGATGAGGTATCTAGAGAGCAACGAGTTGATCAGCGATCACCAGTACGGCTTCCGTGCTAACCACCGGCGATCTGATGGCGTTTCTCACTGAGCGGTGGAGCAGTTGTATTCACCAATTCGGTGAGAGTAAGGTTGTTGCTTTGGATATCTCCAAGGCATTTGACCGAGTGTGGCATAAAGCACTTGTGTCTAAACTGGCTGCTTATGGTGTCGGTAATACATTCACTGGATGGATATCGAGTTTCCTCAGCGGCCGTTCTATTCGGGTTGTGATAGACGGCTTTGCTTCCGAAGAGCACTCCATTAAGGCTGGAGTTCCGCAGGGTTCGGTCCTGTCTCCTACACTTTTTCTCATTTTTATCAATGACCTGTCATTGACATCAAACCCCGTCTACTCGTTTGCTGATGACAGCAGCATTTGTCATTCATATTCATTTTCCAGGCGTCCTTCCATTCTGGAGATCACTAGAAGACGCAGAATTATGAATGACACACTCCAATCCGACCTCAACAAAATCCAGGAGTGGGGTCGTGCGAATCGGGTCGATCTTAATGCGCGGAAGACCCAATGCTGTTTGTTAACCCACAAGCGTTTGGCGGGTGAGAACTTCCCACCTCTAAATATGGGTGGTGTGGATATTAATGAGTCAGAGACTCTTGATGTTCTGGGCATGACAATCCAATGCGATCTTCGCTGGAATGATCACATCTTTGACGTGTCGAAAGAAGCAGCCAAGTGCTTAGGCTTTCTTGAGCGGTGTAAGAAATACTTCACTCTAACCGATCTTCGTTGTATCTACACCACTTATATCCGTCCGAAAATGGAGTACAATTCGCATATATGGTCGGGAGCTTCGCGGGCATATCTTCAGCTCCTAGACCGTGTCCAGTGTCGTGAGGTAAAACTTATAGGGGACAGTAGGGTATCCAGCTCTATTGAAAACTTGGAGCGTCGTCGTGATGTGGGGTGTGTATCATTATTTTACCGTTACTTTCACGGTAAGTGTTCCTCTGAAGTAGCCAGCCTCATTCCTCCGGTTCAGGTATTTAGCAGAACCACTCGGCTTTCCAGAGTGGTGCACCCCTTTTATGTCGCGATTCCGTTCCAACGAACCACGCATTACCGTGAGAATTCGTTTTCCGGTCGCGTCATTAGATTATGGAATAGTTTCCCTGCGCATGCCTTCCCGTCCACTTACAGCGTCGAAACCTTTAAGCTAGGTGTAAACCGTCACTACCCCCTCTTTCCCCCTTCCCACTAATCTGTCATCCCTTCGGAACCAACAAATGCTTTGCATGGATAGGGGGCATCCCCTGAGCTTGGATTCATCTGCCATAAAGAAAAGCTCACAGAAAACCCCGTCACCCACCTTGCCATCTTACTTTGAACCATCGGTATACATATGTATATTTTACGCAGGAAGGGTAAAAGAGTAATGAATCGTAGATCCTTAGCAGTGTCGTAAGTATACTTACCAGCCTTTGATATAAACATCACTTCACTACTTCTAAATCCAATCGGAATGTACCCAATTTGGATACAGCTTTTGTATATGCTACCAACCACGACAAACCCAAATCTAGAGCTCGTTGCAGCTCCGTTGGAATTATTCCATCCGGTCCCGAGGATTTGAAGCTATTATCTGTAATCAGATATTCTAGATGTCGTAGGGGAAAAAAACTATCGACATCAGTTGGTCTGACACAGCTGTTTTCCGGAAATTGGTGTCCACCAGTACTTCCAGTGATTCCACACTTGAGGAGGTACAGGATACGTTTTCCTTCCTCATTACACCAACTTTAGTGGGACTGGAAGAGAAAACCTTTCTCAATCCAGAGGCTTCAGTGGTACTTATGATATTGCCGCCAAGGAACTTCCATGACAATCTCCTTACTTCGGACTTTTTTTTTATAGTTGCCTAAAGCAACGTTGTACACTTTCCACAGATAAGATCGATGGACAGCTTCTGTTTGATTAAATAGACATCTGCAATTCTTCTTCTTTCAGGTCCATGAGATAGGGATTTCAACGTTTTCTAATTTTTCCTTTAGGATTCCATGATTCATTCAATCCTCTTTTGATGCTGCCATTTTCCCTTGGGGCTTTTAATGCTTTTTGCAATGCCTTGTTGAAAACACCTGGGAACAATTCGACCAATTTGTCCAATTCCACACAACTTTTGATAATACTCAGACCGACACAATAATGCCTACACTTCGACCTTATATTTTGACCAGTCCGTCCTCCAAACATTCCTAAAAGCTCTGAGGAACAATTGTTAGGTCCAGAACTTCTTTTCTATTTTTAGTAATTAAGGTAGGATCCCCTCCCGTATAATAATACATATATAGAGGTTAGCGTCTAGAATAATATCAAAAGGTGACTCACCTCGTTTGTATCGGAGCTGACCCGGATGGTGTGTGCACTTGCATCACATGCAATCACCAGGACCGCCTTACAGCACTAAGCCGCCTCTAATAGGTCCCAAGTAGTGGCTTACGGAGGGTTCAGGACGCGCTGCTCATCGGACATAAAGTAGATGGAGCTAGTATAATCTGTCTCTAACCTCAACAATTATAGTGATGATATCGCCAGCGTTGAAGTTATTAAAAACAAAAGCATTAAATTTATTCTTTAACATTATATAATCTTTGCCTACCTTCATTCGTGTAATAGAGCGTATACCCAGAAGCTTTTAGCCCGAATACTCGGCCATCATTGACCCATGGTTCCTGAATTAGGGCAAAGTCGTCTTTATTCTTGGTGAGATGAAAAATAAGAGCACCTGACTTTGCTTTACATTGATGAAGGTTAATCTGAATCAATCGAATCAGAGTCGCAGAGTCCCTTAATCACCTCTACCACAGTGTCCTCCAGCTTCGATTCGGTATCCAGAATATCTTCCTCATCTAAAAAGAAAACCTCTTCGTGATGTCACCCTCCGAACCAATATCGGATTCAATGGGTTCCACCATAGAGGTTATAAGATCTTATAACCTCTATGGTTCCACCCTTCGAGGCTCCTCCAGTGCAAGTGAGAAGGTCCGGCCTTACTATCCGAGGCAGGTGTTTTATTTTCAGTTGCTCTCTCTGCCCAGGCACCCTTAGCCACCTAGTCTTTTTTGTATAACTTCAAGGTCACAGGTAAAGCCATAGCCGTTACTACACCCGAAGGGAGTAGGATATATTCACTTGGTTCTCCCGTTTGTAATGCAGAGGAGACGAATAGATATAGAAAAGTATATAAAATATATTCTTGCTCAGCGTCACCTGAATCGATATAGCCCTGTCTCCCGTTTGTAATGCAGAGGAGACGAATAGATATAGAAAAGTATATAAAATATATTCTTGCTCAGCGTCACCTGAATCGATATAGCCCTGTCAGTCCCCGTCTGTCAGTTTGTCTGTTGAAATCACGATTACGGGAGAACGAAAAGATATATCGCAATGAAATTTGGCACAAATTGTAGCTTGGGATTAAAATGGGCGAGATTGGTTAACAACCACGTCTACTTTACATACGGATTGTAAACCCACCTCGTTTCAAAAATGTTGTGAATATGTATGAATATGAATAATGTGAATATCTCATAAAACGTGCGAGATTTTGAGGTATAATTTTATTCCGGAACGTATAGCGCCATTACTAAAATTTATACAAAAAATGGGTGTGCCACGCACACTCATAACAATGTTGTGCCACGCACACTCATAACAACGCTACAAAATATTGAGACATAATTTTATTATGATGTATCAGGAAGCATTACCAATAAGTTTGCCAAAAATAGGCGTGTCACGCTCACTCATACAAAAGTTGTCAATATCTTGTAAACGGTATAAGATATTAAGACGTAATTTTATCACGAGATATCCACAGGTATTACCAATTTATATACCAATTGTATACAATAATTTTGTGGGCGTGCCACAAAGTTGTCAATATCCCATAAACGGTTCAAAATATTAATACGTGATTCTATACAGCAGTATGTAGAGACATTAGAAAAATATTTGCCAAAAATGGGCGTGGTCCTTATACAAAAGGTGTTATGTGGTAAAATTATAATTTTTTTAGTTACTCGGGTGTAGGGTATTTAGACTTCAACCAGGCCGAAGACAACACTTACTTGTTTTTAACTGTCCAGTTCGTAGTTGGCAGATCCTGGTTGCTGCACCGCAAGATTTCCAAAATAGCGGCAGCATCTGATGGATTCACGGGAATGCACGTTCTGGAACGAGGCCAGGACGGGATTTCCTCACGAGGAATGGCTTCGAGCTTTGCACATAGCCAGACCTCTCCCAACCTGCTGATCGCCTTGATGCGAACCTGATGCCAAGCAGCATCTCTACAAACGGGTACAGGGCCTATGAACTCCATCATAGGGAAAAAGCTTATTGCCAATTTGACAAGATGGCTTCGAAAATTTACCATGATAGTCCAACTAATACTACTTCGTCTGACCTCTCTTAATTAAAATTCTATAAAACTGGGTTGGCAGTTTTTGTTTCAAAACATCTTCCTTTTCAGCACTATAGCAAATCTTCAGAAATTCTAAAAAGCTTTGCTGATTTATGTTTTTATTTATACCTGAAATTCGATTTCGATGAAGACTATTATTTTAGTCTGGAAATTTATATTTCGGTCAACCTTGCCATAGCAAACTTTCCGTATCTGACTAGAAGGTGATTAATTGCGCACCTATAAGTCAGTTACTGCACAGTCTTGTTTTGCCTGTATTAGCGATATGTCGTGACTGGTTTGTTCAAGTGCTTTCAGTGCATTAAAAAGAACTGCAACATTTCATGCCTGATTTGTAACAAGTTAAGTGTGAATATCGTTAGCAACAATATAAGAGCCGTCCGGATTTTTTTCCTGTTTTACATTGCCTCTTAATTTTGTTGAGTCAAAATCTGCTCGTTTTAATTTATACAAAAGGAAGCTACTTTTACCGACATTTCTTTATACATATACGTTCTTTATACATTCTGATAATTTTGAGCATTACACGATATAAATGCTTCAGATTTTAAGGATATTCTCCAAAATGCTCTGGTCAAGCTATCGAGCTTTGCCAAAGGAAGCGGTCTCAGTTAACGCGAGTAAAACGGTGATCGTCATTTTTTACCAACAATCAAAGTTTCGGAGATTAAACCTTTGGAACTGAATAATACAATAATATCACCTCAGATCGGGTCAAATATTTGGGCTTGACCCTGGATAGAAAGCTCAAGTTTAAGACTAATTTGGAAGAAAGAGCGAGAAAGGCAATGTGGATGGACGCATAGCTCATGGCTATACATAGGTAGGTATTAGGGTGTATTCTAAACAGTTAGGGGTTAGCATTTCCACCAATCTACCGGACTATTGTTACGTGTTCCAAGTTGAGGTGTTGGTCATAGAAGCAGTGGCCAAATGGCTAAAGGACAATGTGCTGTAAACCGCAGGTATAAACATTATACTGATAGTCAGGCAGCGATAAAGACACTGAATTCAGTGTACTTCTCCCCCAACCCCCTTAGGATGCAGAGATGCATTAAATGAGATGGCAGGGTATTTAAATATTCACATTATCTGGGTGTTGGGTTACAGTAACGGGTTGGGCAACTGTAAGGCAAATCAACTAGCAAGAAGGGGGCAACCATGGATGATCACACGCCAGGCAGTGTACGGATCCGACTCGCCACTTGCAAGAAGAAATCTCGTAGATCACAGTTCAGAGGCATCTGCAGGAACGCAGGAACAGCCTGGATTCGTGTAGGATTCTCAGGATGATGTAGCCTACTTTAAACTTCCTCAGAACCAAAAAGCTTCTCGCGCTCCCCAGGTATAAAATCTCCATAGTAGTCGCAGTAAGCACCGATTCGCTGCAAACGCTGGGGCCTATTCTTTTTAGTCTCTGACTGATCTCAATGATGCAAAAATTACACATCTCAAAAACTTTGTCGTGAGTCCTAAATGATTTTGTACTCCGGTACAGACACATGGGTGATCTACAAGGGGGACCAAGAGCTCATGTGGTAATACAACGAGCCTTAACAATCGTTAACCACATTAATACGAGCTTTATGGATTTATCCGATACACATATTCTGGGTGCTATAATATGGTCCCGAGCTCTTATATTTTAAATATATTTGAGGCAACAAGATACTACTTCTCGGAACCTCCAAGTGCTACAAACCTCTTTTAAATAAAAATTATGAAAGCCTTTGTTAAGAACATAAATATTTGGCTTATACAATAGTATGCAACAGAAACGAATAACTTGGGATATGGAAGGGTTGTAGACCAAACGAGAATGCAAAATATTTATCTGGGTTCTGTGGTGTAAGTTTTGATCTAATTTTTTAGATTTTCCTGTCTCTGCGTTTCTTAAATGCATACACTATGTTCTACCATTAGGCTTCTCTTCGTCAGTGTATGAGATAACTCCAATCTTTATATTTATTCCATTACATTTTTGACCGGAATTTTTATCGTCGGTGGTGAAAGCTCAAATTAAAATTTGAAAATTTTCTTTTATATATTCGTTCCATCTGTAGATAAAATCTTACAGAGTGCTAAAATACACATTAGGTATGTAATATAAAATAGTTATTAAATACAAAACAGGAGCGAATTAATTTAAGATTACAATTAAATTTAATTTAAATTTATATTCAGATACATTGAAATTTAATTGGAACGCAAAGCTATTACGCGGATGAATGCATCTTGCTACATATTGGTTCATGCATGGCATAGTTAGTTTTTTGAGGACGTCCAACAAATAGGCGTTTATGTCTAGATTTGGGCACTAATTGGTTAAAAAAGTGACTAGCTTTCGTATCCATATATATAAAAATTAATGCGTGTTTGTTTGTATGTCCCGTATGCGTTCCTATACCATTCATCGGGTTGCGATTAGACTTTGGTGAGTTGTTGTGCTCACGGCCGCGAATATTCTGTATTTTTTATCCAACTGAATTCTTGAATTTAATTGATTTGCTAGGCGTCTCGCCGCACGTTTTAACATTTAGAATTGGCGTGCCTATCATTTTTACCGAAACATGAATCTAACACGACTTTACAGCGTTATTAGGCTTTCAGTGAAAAAGATGATGAACAATATCATACTAACTATAAAAGACCGCTCGAGTATGCATTGCTCGATCCAGACGAACACTGCACGCTGATATAAATCTTGGTGGATTCCATTACGGTGCTAATTATGATTGCAGTCTTCATCCAAGTGTGCTTATTGGAAAATAAATATATTATCGCATTAAATTGACCAAGCGAATGAAGTTGTTTATAAAAATATGTACTTTAACATAATGCAAAAATATGTATTATGGTGCATGATTAAAAAATGCAATATGGCAGAACGGAGCAGACCAATTCGGATAATTTTCTATTTGGCGGTATTTAACATGGTATTTAAAGTTTCCCCATAGATTGGGGGAAAAAGTCGACCCCATTCGCTCAACCGCACTACTGGAGTCAATGAAACAGACGGAGTTTCAATGACAGAAGGTCAGTACGAAAACCGTACTGGCGATCACTGACTAACAGGTTGCTCTCGAGATATCTTAAATTTTATTCAAGTTAAAATTAATTTTTTTAATGCTCTCCATAACTTCGGAGTTTGGTAGTTCTTACTACCTTTATAGTTGGAGTTGGCTACAGTTGTATCCCTTGAAGTTGGCTGCCTTTGTTTACTGCTGGCAGTGGTAGTTTATTTATAAATAGAGCTAACCGTAGCAGTGATGGGCACTGCCACTGCTACTATGTAACTCATCCCATAATCTGCAGTGTATTCTAAAATATCAGCTGATTTCGAATACTGCCACTGTCACTACCACTGCTGCATTGTAATTTGGGCTTAAAAATCCAAGTTAATAAATACATAGCTGATAAAAATAGATTTTACCCAAAGGAAATTTAAACACAATGCAGCGACTTTTTTCTATTGAGTCTTATGGGAGACTTTAATTAGACTCAAGAAACGAACCCGTCACCGAATTTACGTTTAATCGTCGAGAAAATCTCTAATTTTTTGACAATAGGCTGCGATTCTCATTTTTTTAAAAAAGTGTTGCCTTTCACCGAAAAAACGCCAAAACCAAACTTTAAATTATTATGAAGTATGTAAACAAAAAACATGATAAATGGAAAAATTAAACAAAATTATAACAACCGCAAAAATTAAACAAAACAATACTCAATTCAAATTTGCAAACAAACTTTGAGAGTCCTCACTGACACCTGGCACAGAGAAAGAGAGAGAGAGAAACAGTCGCCGGATCGCCGCATTGTGTTCCCACTGTTATCCTAAGATTCCATTTTTGTTGCACCTAACAAAGATTGATTTACAAAATTGCGTAAATGTATGTACTATATAATTTTACACAAACAAAGGTCCGCTGTGTTCGTACGCTCCCTAGCAGGAAAAAATTAATTTGTCGGACAATATTGAGTCTCTTCCAAGTCTCCTTAGAATAAGTAGCTTCGGTAAGGCAAAGTGCATTTTCTTGATAATAAACTCTCCGTTATAGTCTCTTCAATGTAATAGTAACCCTATAGCTGGGATCAAAAAAATCCCAAAACCAAAACAGTGGAAATTGAACGCAAATAATTGCAATCAGCTGTTTTACACGTTTTACAACTGTGGGGACAACCCACATTAACATAAAGGAAACGTTATCTATAATGAATAGTGAATTCCAATTTAAATGTATACAAATGTATAAAATCGGCGTTACAAATTATTGCAAGACTTTCTGTTTGCATACTTGAAATTAATAATGCTGTTTTTGATAATTCTTCCATTTTTCGCAATCAATAAATTATTTAACTATGTTGTAAATTATTTTCAATCGATTTTTCAGAACAGCTGATAGTTTTGCCAAAACGAATGAGAAAGGCGATGTAAACGGTTTGCGAATGACTGATTCAATGTTCTCATTCGAGGTCGATGTAAACGTACTATAAGTTAGCACTCAAGCTCAAATTCGCAATTGTGATCACCTTTCAGAAAAAAATAAGGGTGACTAATGATATTGAATAACAAATGACTTCCTCTAATGATTTCCTCTAAGAATGAGGAAATGAAAAGGGGGGAAGTTTGCACAAATGTGAGCAGTCCCAAAGAAGTTATTTGTAAGCTGCAAGTATTTTAGAGTGTTTTTCACTTAGTTAGTAAAGTGGGTTTATGTTGAATAACCTTTTTCACACAGTGAGATTTTGTGAGATTTTTAATTTGTAGTAGGAGCCGGAAAAATAACCTGGCCCCATTTAAGTGGTGGTCATATGCCACTCAAATGAAATGTGAAACAGTGATTCATCATTCAAATGAAATGAAAAAAGTGGAATTGAAACAGTGAAATGAAACAGTCCCGAAGATAATTTCTTTCTGTTATTTTCTTATTCTGAATATCAATACGATCCTACATGTCTATCATTGTTTGTGGTTCCCTGAAGTACACCTCTGGAAGTCAATGCAAATGCCGGAGTGACTATAATCAGAGATAAAGAAATACGAATCTTTCCTGACAGTTGTCAAAGCCTTTGCGGGAGGTTGTAAATAAGCATCATACTCAACATATTCGCGATCTAATCAAGATTACGGTTTGGGTTGCCGTAAGAAAAGCCCTTGTTTTTAGTACTAAATATGACCTATTAAATTTGATTTTTACCTATTAAATTTCTTATGACTTTATTTCATGAATACTTAAAAGAAATGCACTAGAACTTCTAAAAACATTAGGGAACTCGCATAATTTGACAAGCCCTGCTAAATTATTGAAATATTGTAGTTAAAATCTTCTATGGAAAAGTACTACATACTAATATTTAGAAATTTTCATGCTGGGAATCATGCATATAAATAATAATAATAATATAAATCATAGTAATTCTGTTTAGCATATAAATATATAATTGCGCAGCTTTTATGTTGAAAGGTTTTTGGACATAAAATCTTCCTTTCATGCTACTATCGTACTCCTTAATTAAATATGTCGTAACTATAGTACTTGCTTAGCATTGCTGAAAATATGTATTTGTTGAGTTTCTTGCGAGTTGTGTCGGTGGTAGGTGCATAGATGAGGTGAAACTATAATTGAAAGCAAAGGAATTCGGTAATACATATTTGTTTAGTTTATTAAACTGTTACGGCCAGAGATAACGAGATGCGAAACTCTGCTTTCACGGCTGATAAAAATCTCTGACGTCTATTTTTTATACACTGTTGAATTCACGAACACTACGTGAAAAATTATGGTGAAAAAGTAAGGGCAAGCTCACATCACAGTCATTTGACCATCAAGAATCAAATTTGTTACTTTGACATGTAAAAAAAAATTAACGATTTGCGAGAGGCAAAATGAACACAATTTATCGCAACAATGTTTCAGTCATTTTCACAATGGGCGAAAAAAAAAGAATAAAATTTTAGATTTTCGTTGGTCAATTGACCGTCAGGTGAGCTTGCCCTAAACTTCAGTGAATATTTCACCTCAGGTTCATATCCTGAGGTGAAACCACTGCCAGAGCAAATAAATACAAATATTAACATTTCAGCAGATTTATTTAAAAATTTGTGAATACTGAAGAGCATAATCTACGCATATAAAATAAATAATTTTTGCTTTCTGGTTTCTAAACCAATTAAAACAAAAACTTAATATGATATATTAGATAAATAATTGTATTATTAACATTGTTAACAAATAATTGTATTATTTTGCATTTCCACGCCACCCAGCGCGTTACCGAATTTTTCGGATATTCGGTTCCCCAGTAGGCCTATTGCACCCATCCATATACCATTTTGCTATCTGCAAATATAATTTTATTAATAAATTGTTCAAGAACCAATCTGAGTAAAAAAACTCGCGATCACTTTATGAATTTTTAAATTTCACCACATGTAAACAAAGGTGGTGAAAACTTTTCTGGTCTATAACAAGAGGTGCAGAAGAGAATTTATTCCCCCCGTTTACCTAAAAACATTATTTTCAAATGATTTTAGAAAAAATTTATAAATCTACCTTCGCATTTCGGCGGTATAAACTTGAACGACAATTCTTTAAGTAGTTAATTTATAAATTCCTTTTTTTGGAACTTTAATAAATGATTTCTTGTAATTGTTCGTCTACAAATTTGTCCAAAATTTGTTTGTCTTCAAATTTGGTTTGCAGACAATCCAATTTCGGCGTTGTGCCATCTTCAGTGTCTATTTCCGTTCTTAGTTTTTTAATTTTTTTTAATTATCATTACAATAATGTAGGATGTATACGTTTGACATTTAGAATTAACAACCCTCCTAAATACGAAATTGACTGCTACCATGGGCAAAAGAAAAGTACAGATTTCTGAGAATCGAGTACAGAATTCCGACTAATTTTGCCTGATTTCACTAACATCATCAAAGAAATCTGAAGAAATGTGCATGTGGTAGTTGAGAGTTTCGCATCTCGTTATCTCTGGTTACGGCTGTCATTAAACTGTTATGGCTTTTACGGAAAGTGACTTTTCAGAATCTGGCTGTAAGAGTTTTTGAAGTAAAAAAACTTCTTTAGGCGCACTTTGCGCTGAACAGTGAACGAAACTGAACCGTCATGCTCAGGTCGGTGACGCTAAATCGCGTATCGGCTCAAGTCGTCATCAGCCACGCGTACTGTCTAACAAAGAGTGCAACGTTTCTTGAATAAGTGAAAAGAGAAAAGTGAAAAGTGAAATAAATAAAAAATGAAAAAAGTAAAAAGTTAAAAAATTAAATGTGAAAAAATTAAAAGCGAAAAAAGTGAAAAGTGGAAAAAGTAAAAAGTAAAAGAAGTGAAAAGTGAAGAAAGTGAAAAGTGGAAAAAGTGGAGAAGTGAAAAGTGAAAAAAGTGAAAAGTGAAGAAGTGAAAAGTGAAAAAAGTGAAGAAAGTGAAAAGTGAAGAAGTGAAAAGTGAAGTAGTGAAAAGTAAAAAATTAAAAAGTGAAAAGTGAAAAAAATGGAAAGTGAAAAATACAAAAAGTGAAAAGTGAAACAAGTGAAAAGTATAAAAAGTGAAAAAATGAAAAGTGAAAAAATGAAAAGTGAAGAAAGTAAAAAGTGGAAAAAGTGAAAAAAGTGAAAGTGAAAAAAAGTGAAAAGATAAAAGTGAAGAAAGTGAAAAGTGACAACAATGAAAAGTAAAAAGAAGTAAAAGTGAAAAGTGGAAAGTGAAAAAATTAAAATTTAAAAAAGTGAAAAGTAAAAAGTGGAAAGTGAAAAAATTAAAATTTAAAAAAGTGAAAAGTAAAAAGTGAAAAGTGAAATCAATGAAAAGTAAATAGTGTAAAAAGGAAAAAGTGAAAAGTCAAAAAAGTGAAATGAAAGTGAAAAAAGTGAAAAGTGAAAAGTTAAAAGTGAAGAAAGTGGAAAGTGACAGCAATGAAAAGTAAAAAGTGAAAAGTGAAAAGTGAAAAGTGAAAAAAGTGAAAAGTGGAAAGTGAAAAGTGAAAAAATTAAAAATTAAAAAAGTGAAAAGTAAAAAGTGAAAAAAGTGGTAAGTGAAAACAATGAAAAGTAAAAAGTGAAAAAAGAAAAAAGTGAAAAGTGAAAAGTGAAAAAAGTGAAAAATGAAAAAAGTGAAAAGTGAAAAAATGAAATGTGAAAAAATTAAAAGCAAAAAAAGTGAAAAGTAGAAAAAGTCAAAAGTAAAAGAAGTGAAAAGTGAAGAAAGTGAAAAGTGGAAAAAGTGAAAAGTGAAGAAGTGAAAAGTGAAAAAAGTGAAAAGTGAAAATTGAAGAAGTGAAAAGTGAAAAAAGTGAAAAGTAAAAAAAGTGAAAAAAGTGGTAAGTGAAAAAACTGAAAAGTGAAAAAAGTGGAAAGTGAAAACTTTTCATTGTTTTCACTTTCCACTTTTTTACTTAAAAAGTTTCCACTTAAAAAGTGAAAAAAGTGAAAAGAGTGAAAAGTGAAAAAATGACAAGTGAAAAAATTAAAAGCGAAAAAAATTTAAAGTGGAAAAAGTGAAAAGTGGAAAGTGGAAAAAGTAAAAAGTGAAGAAAGTGAAAAGTCAAAAATGAAAAAGTGAAAAAAGTGAAAAGTGGAAAGTGAAAAGTGAAAAGTGAAAAAATGAAAAACACAAAAAGTGAAAAGTAAAAAGTGAAACGTGAACAAGTGAAAAGTGTAAAAAGTGAAAATTGAAAAAATGAAAAGTGTAAAAAGTGAAAATTGAAAAAATGAAAAGTAAAAAAATGAAAAGTGAAGAAAGTAAAAAGTGGAAAAAGTGAAAAGTGAAAAGTGAAGAAGTGAAAAGTGAAAAAAGTGAAAAGTGAAGAAGTGAAAAGTGAAGAAAGTGAGAAGTGAAAAGTGAAAAAGTGTAAAAAGTGAAAATTGAACAAATGAGAAGTAAAAAAATGAAAAGTGAAAAAAGTGAAAAGTGGATAGTGAAAAAATTAAAAGTGAAAAGTGAAAAAAGTGGTAAGTGAAAACAATGAAAAGTAAATAGTGAAAAAAGGAAAAAGTGAAAAAAGTGAAATGAAAGTGAAAAAAGTGAAAAGTGAAAACAAGTGAAAAGTTAAAAGTGAAGAAAGTGGAAAGTGACAACAATGAAAAGTAAAAAGAAGTAAAAAGTGAAAAGTGAAAAAAGTGAAAAGTGAAAGAATGAAAAATTAAAAAAGTGAAAAGTAAAAAGTGAAAAAAGTGGTAAGTGAAAACAATGAAAAGTAAAAAGTGAAAAAAGAAAAAAGTGAAAAGTAAAACGTGAAAAAAGAAAAAAGTGAAAAGTGTTAACGCCAACTGCTCGCCAGAGGTGCTCCCTCATCGATCGGTAGGGTGTCAGGAGTGAGCACTCCAGTCTCTCTCCTGTCAGCCTGCCGGTCATGGGGGGCGCCTCTCCCGTGAGCGTAAGCACGGCTGCGGGCTCTCTCCGCGGCAACTGGCGCGGTTTTCCTGGCTTCCAGCGATCACGGCTGGACCCGTTGAGCTCACTTCGTTGTACTTATTGGGAGAAGTAGGAAGCTAACCGTCAAGTCATTTTTAAGTCGAAGTTTTCGCTATAGAATAGTAATAGTGTAAAGTAAAGTAAAGAAAATTTGTATTTGTGAATCATTGTGCATTTCAATAAAACATTGGTCCTTCGAGCCGGATAGTGCTCGGAGACCACCCAACCGTTGCGAATAAACATTTTGGTCCAGACGAGCCGGATTGCCGCCGCCCAGGAACCATCGTCAACGACGCCCAGGAACCATCGTCAACGACGCCCAGGAACAATCGTCACCGACGCCCCAATCACCTAGCCGAGTGAAACGGTAAGTTCACCGTGTTGTATTTAATTTGGCCACCGCTTTTATGCGAATTTGTACGCAAGTCTACTTGCGAGTTTAAAAGTGCGTCTCGTGCACTAGCTAGTGAGCACGGTGCACGTTGATTCCGTGCCCGTCACTCTAGCCCCGTAGAGCCCTTCCGGCCATATACATTTTATATATATATATATATATATATATATATATATATATATATATATATATATATATATATATATATATATATATATATCAAAGGAACTGTCCTCCTTATATATATATACCCTTAATTTGACCGTCAAACCTTCGAGAATCGTCGATTTGTGGGTAACGGTCCCCAAGAATAACGGCAGCACCAAGGCTTGAGGTTTTTTTGTTGCTGACCGTCTTCGCAAGCATCGCTTGCTGCGAAGCCCACATTTTTTCCAAAAATTCACCGCTTGACGCATAAGCAAGCCCCGTGCTCCCGCACAAAAAATCTTTAGAGCAGCCTTCTGCTGAGCTCTCCCGAGAGATTGCTTATGGTTTCGCGGTCTGACGTTTTTGTATCAATTTACTTGGGTGCTCCGCAACGACGCTCAGTGCAAAGCGAAAAACCACCACCTTTTGCTGGTCAGTATACGCGTGCACATTTTGCTTCTGCTCGCGCTCTTCTGCTTGCGCTGCCCATACATACAGAGTGCACACAGAACAAAAAACCAGTTTTCGTGTCGTTTTGCACTCTCAGAAGTGTGAAAACAGTGACCCTGCAGTGAATAAGCAAAGCTGCATACCCAGTAGGCAGAAGTGTTCGCAGCAACTAGTCTCTTTGTAACTAGTTGCCAACTTTAGAGACAACGCGTGGTTGATTTTTGGAAGCAAGCTCCTCGAGCCCCAACGCAATCAGCTAGCGACGCGCAAATATTCGCTGACTTTTTTCCTCTAAAATAAAATACAATTTTTTCCGAAATAGTTTTTCGGTGCGTTTTCTTTTGGGTTTTCGACTTTCTTCGCCGCCCCTAAGCGAACCCTAAGAATATAATGGCGTCACTCGACAAATTTATACGCGCCTCCGACGCAATCGTCGAATTCGAGGGCGACTTCGTGACCATCCCTGAGCAGGAGCACTCGGACTTTTCATTAGATGCTCATCTGGAAGAGCTCAAGACGATGTGGAGGGCGACCAAGGAAGTCTACTACACGTGCCTAGACCAGTTGATGGCCTCCGAAGAATCCGCACCCGCTGACGTAGAAGTGATTAAGACGAAGCAACGCAACTGCTACCCAACTTATATTCGCTGCGCCACGAAAATCGGCGCATGCCGAAAAACTCGTCTCACTTCTTCCGCACTCAATACAGCAGCAGCTGAAATGCCAGCATCTGGCTACAACATCAGCTTGCCCCCTTGCGACACCCAAGCCTTCCACGGCGATTACCTCTCGTGGCCCTCTTTTAGGGATATGTTCACGGCCCTTTATATCAAGAACACCAGAATTGCGCCGGTTGAGAAGCTTTTCCATCTGAACCAAAAAACTACCGGCGAAGCTAAAGAAATCGTGCAGAAATCCCCTCCCACGAATGAAGGTTTTGCCCAAGCGTGGAAAAATCTGTCCGACAGGTACGAGAACGGGCGCGTCCTCACCAACGCCCATTTGAAGAAGCTCTTCAGCCTGTCCCCCATCACGAAGAAAACCGGTGGCGCTATTAAAGACTTGCAGCGCGAAATCAATAATATTCTCGCCGCACTCGCGCTACAAGGTGTCGATACCTCGCATTGGGACGCGATAATCGTCTTTTTGTGTTCCAGCAAGCTCCCAGAAGCAACGCTTTCCCTTTGGGAACAATCTCTCACGAACAAAACGGAGATCCCAAAATGGACAGATCTGGACGCGTTTCTCACGCATCGCTTCCAGACCCTTGAAACGGTGCAAGATATTAAGTGCACACCCGCATCGAAGTCAACGCAGCTCCCAGCTCCGACTCACTCAGCTCCAGCCTCTAAACGCGTCAACACCTTCCAGTTGAAGGTGTCCCAAGATAGCTGCCCTCTTTGCCAGAAGCAGCACAGGCTGAGATCCTGCGCTCAGTTTCTCAGCTTGCCCGTTCCACAGCGGCTGAATACCGTTCAGAAAAACCGCTTGTGCAGCAACTGCTTGGCCAGATGTCATTCCGTGAAAAACTGTACAAGCAGATTCAATTGCGTCAAATGTAATGGCAGGCATCACACCCTCTTGCATCGTGAGCACGCTCCATCCTCCTCGAATGCTATATCAGATTCGACCCCACGTGCCTCACATCAAGAGCGGCGGTTTGAAAACGCTCCGCGTACTCAAGCCCCTGCCTATTCGAACTTCGTTCCAGGTTCGACTCAACATGCTTCCCAGCAAGAAAGGCCGCATTCTTCGATGCGACCTCCCACGAATATACAGTCCACTTCTCCCCCCGCGCAACAGCGAAATCCACAGGACATGCATCAGGTGTGCTTCGCGAAAGCACCAAAACAGGTACTGTTAGGGACTGCCACGGTAACAATACGCCATAACGGTACATGTTACATCGCGCGCGCCTTGATTGATCCTGGGTCCGAAGTGTCGTTCATCTCTGAACGCATACAAAAGCTCTTAAAGCTCCCAGCGTGGCCAACTACCGCAGAAGTCTCCGGTCTCAACGAGACCGTGTCCGCAAAAATATCAAGATCGTGCGATTTTCTCATGAATTCGCACTTGATCCCAAATTTCAAATCAACGTGACGGCGCTCGTGCTCCCAAAAATCACAGGGCGGTTGCCCTCCCACTCGTTAGACAGGTCACTTCTCAGTGGCCTCCCTCAAGACATCGAGCTCGCCGATGTCAACTTCTCCAAAAGCGAGCAGGTCGACGTCCTCATCGGAGCCGATTTATACCCAGCAATCCTGCTGGACGGCATCCGCCGCCAAGTGCTGGGCACCCTCACGGCTCAGCAAACCGTGTTCGGTTGGATCCTAACCGGCCCGGTTCCCAACACACAATCTGCCACGGCACCCCTAAAAGTGGTTTACACAACGAAGTCACCTTCGAACAACAGTTCGAACGTTTTTGGGAGGTGGAGGAACTTCCCAAAACTAGATTGCTATCCCACTCCGAAAAGTTTTGCGAAGAAAAATACGCGAAGACGCGATGACGGCCGCTACATCGCGCCATTGCCTTTAAAGTCGGCTTTCCAGACACGCTCCGCTCAGGGGCTTCGAGACATTCAAAATGTATCGCCAAATATTGGTCGACCCAAAGCACACACCATATCAGCGCATTCTCTTCCGAGACCCGTACAAGTCCGAACTTACTGACTTCGAGCTTCAAACCGTAACGTTTGGAGTTAATTGCGCCCCGTGCCTGGCAATACGCACCCTTCTTCAATTGGCAGACGACGTGAAGCCCCAGTTCCCGCTTGCAGCACACATTCTACAGCATTCCATGTACGTGGATGATGTGTTAACAGGCACGCATGACCTGGTGACAGCTACCCAGACCTGCGACCAACTCATAGCGGCTCTCGACTCGGCAGGGTTTGCCCTGCGAAAATGGACTGCCCACCATAAAGGCATTCTGGCAGATTTACCGGCATCCCATCTGCCCCATTCCGATTTTCTGACGCTAGAAGATTCCAGCACCGCCAAAATGCTTGGAATTCGCTGGAACTCCACCCATGATGAGTTCTACTCCGATGTCCAAGCCATCGCCACCAAAGCTGCGTACACGAAACGAGAAATGTTGTCTCTGATCGCCAAGCTGTTCGACCCAGCCGGTTGGCTGGCTCCGATCATCGTTGCGGCAAAGATTCTGATTCAGCAAGTCTTGTTGGACAAAATCGACTGGGATGACACTCTGTCTCAGGTAACGCACGCTAACTGGTTAAGTTTTCTCCAGAACTATCAGCACATCCGCGCCATCCGCATCCCGCGATGGGTGAGTTACACCCCAGAAAGCGAAGTCGAACTCCATGCGTTTTGCGTTGCCTCAGAAAAGGCCTACGCACGAGTCATCTATGCCCGCATCACGGTCGCTCAGGAAGTCCAAGTTTTCCTTTTGTACTCCCAAACTCGTGTAGCCCCAATTAAAACTTTGTATCTCACCAGGTTAGAATTGTGCGGAGACACTTTAGTAGCTGAGATGATCGACACTCTCGTGCCCACGCTGCAGCTGTCCCATTACACGATCTACTGTTGGAGCGACTCCACCATTGTTTTGGCCTGGCTGAAGAAATCCCCCTGCGTTTGGGCGACGTTCGTGGCAAATCGAGTTGCCAAAATCATCGAGAAGGTACCACAGTCGCAATGGTTTCATGTGGTTTCCCAGGACAGCCCCGCGGATTTAGCCAGACGCGGTGCCACGCCCCAAGATCTCGCTGAGAGCACCCTCTGGTGGAATGGCCCTGCTTGGCTCGCCCACGACAAGAATCGCTGGCCCGAATTCCGCGCCTACGACGAATATGTCACCAAACGAGCAGAAAGCTGTCAAAATGCTGCACACCCATTGCGCTCCTGATGAGGATCCTCTCGAACGATTTTCGTCGCTGCCACGAGCCCTACGTGTATACTCATACGTATATCGATTTCTCCACAACGCTCATCCAGCTCAGCGTCACCTGCACTCGCACCCCAACCTGCACCTCCCACCGGGAGAAATCAAGGAAACTAAACGCTGCCTCGCCATCTCCTGCCAGAAGAATCATTTCGCGGACGAGTACGCCGCGCTAGAAAATCACGCGATGCTGCGATCTAAAAGCAGCCCACTCTCGTTGAACCCGTTCCTCCACACGGACAACACGATGCGCGTTGGCGGGCGGTTGTCCTCGTGTCCCAATTTGCCTTTCGGCGAGCGGCACCCGATTATTCTGCCGTACGGCTGCCAATTCTCGCGATTGCTCATTCGTTTTATACACGAAAATTAGTTCTTCGTCTGGTCCGTACCCAATTCTGGATCCCCAAGGTTACAACCTTACCAAAACGACGACTCATACCCGCAAGCCTTGCATCCTACATCGGAACAAGCAACGAACCCTGTACATGACAGCCCATTATTAACACATTTTCTCATTACAGAGCCCACATGTATTTAATCCGCTGGCAACATGCGCGGACCCGAAGAGGGCGTCTGCTGGCACCACCCGGGGCGGTGCCCATCTGCGCCGCCTATTGCTGCCCACCGTCCTCGGGAGCTGTCCCCAACGGCTGACGCCGTTGGTGCTCGACGTCTCGGCCGACGAGGCACAAGCGCTTGCCACGACACGACGCTCGCCCACACCGCCACCCCGAGCTTTCCGGAGTTCTCTCGTCCGGCCTGAGGAAGCCTCCTTCGGTCCGGCCCCAGAACAGATGCCCATCTATCACGAAGACCTCCGAGATCGCGGAAGTCTGCGAGTTCGCACGATGTCGGTGCGGTATCCGCCGCACCACGAGCAACGTCCACTACCAGAGCTGACCCCGAGACGTGCGCTTTCACCACCCACACCGGCCCCGAGACGTCTGCGGCCTGCTCCACCAGAACCGGCGCCGCGACGTGCACCACCAGCACCAAGACACGCGCCTCCAGGCCGTCCGGCCCCACGACGCGCGCCAGTGATGCCGGCCAGGCGGCACGCCTGGTGCCCGCCAGACCAGCGGCTTCCTACGGAGGGCCGCGAGCGCGAGCTGTGCTGTCCCCTGTGTACGGGGCGGCATGTGTTGAGCCGTTGTCGGCTCAGAAGTTTCTGCAACAGACACCAGCGCAGCGGAACTTGACGGCACACGCGCGGCACATGTGCCACAACTGTTTGGCGCGGTCGCAAAGATTGGCTGGGTCTCCTGCACCCCATGCGCTGCCGCAAGTGCACCACACGTTCCTCCACTAGATCGGAGACGAGGCACGGCGCCAGATGTCGGGGTTTGGGGATTTGCAGTCCTGCAAGGCGGGCGGTATGTTAACGCCAACTGCCCCACGCCATAGGTGCTCCCTCATCGATCGGTAGGGTGTCAGGATTGAGCACTCCAGTCTCTCTCCTGTCAGCCTGCCGGTCATTAGGGGCGCCTCTCCCGTGAGCGTAAGCCCGGCTGCGGGCTCTCTCCGCGGCAACTGGCGCGGTTTTCCTGGCTTCCAGCGATCACGGCTGGACCCGTTGAGCTCACTTCGTTATACTTATTGGGAGAAGTAGGAAGCTAACCGTCAAGTCATTTTTAAGTCGAAGTTTTCGCTATAGAATAGTAATAGTGTAAAGTAAAGTAAAGAAAATTTGTATTTGTGAATCATTGTGCATTTCAATAAAACATTGGTCCTTCGAGCCGGATAGTGCTCGGAGACCACCACCGTTCTGAGCAAAACAAAAAGTGAAAAGTGAAGAAAGTGAAAAATGAAAAAAGTGAAAAGTGAAAAAATTAAATGTGAAAAAATTAAAAGCGAAAAAAGTGAAAAGTGGAAAAAGTAAAAAGTAAAAGAAGTGAAAAGTGAAGAAAGTGAAAAGTGGAAAAAGTGAAAAGTGAAGAAGTGAAAAAAGTGAAGAAGTGAAAAGTGAAGAAAGTGAAAAGTGAAGAAGTGAAAAGTGAAAAAAGTGAAAAGTGGTAAGTGAAAAAACTGAAAAAAGTGAAAAAAGTGGTAAGTGAAAAAACTGAAAAGTGAAAAAAGTGGTAAGTGAAAACAATGAAAATTAAAAAATGAAAAAAGTGAAAAGTGAAAAAATGAAAAGTGAAAAAAATTAAAAGTGGAAAAAGTGAAAAGTAAAAGAAGTGAAAAGTGGAAAAAGTAAAAAGTGAAGAAAGTGAAAAGTGAAAAAAGTGGAAAGTGAAAACAATGAGAAGTAAAAAGTGAAAAATGAAAAAGTTAAAAGTAAAAAGTGAATAAAGTGAAAAGTGAAAAAAGTAAAAAGAGAAGAAAGTGAAAAGTGAATAGTGAAAAAAGTGGAAAGTGAAAAAAGTGGAAAGCGAAAAAAGTGGAAAGTGAAAATAATGAAAAGTAAAAAGTGAAAAATGAAAAAGTTAAAAGTGAAAAGTGAATAAAGTGAAAAGTGAAAAAAGTAAAAAGTGAAAGAAAGTGAAAAAAGTGAAAAGTGAAAAAAGTGGAAAGTGAAAACAATGAAAAGTAAAAAGTAGAAAAAGTGAAAAGTGAAAAGTGAAAAAAGTGGAAAGTGAAAACAATGAAAAGTAAAAAATGAAAAATGAAAAAAGTGGAAAGTGAAAACAATGAAAAGTAAAAAGTAAAAAAAGTGAAAAGTGAAAAGTGAAAAGTGGAAAGTGAAAAGTGAAAAGTGGAAAGTGGAAGGTGAAGAAAGTGAAAAGTGAAATAAGTGAAAAGTGAAAAGTGAAATGTGGATATACATATATTTTAAAATTAGGAAATCAATTAAGTTTTCATTTCTATCGTGTGGTGCTGAGTAGCTGGTAGTCGGGTATATTGGCTGTAAAACCTTAAACGGGAATTTGACACTAGAGAGCAACACTTGCGTTTGCGCTGTAGCAAATCATTGACATACACGTCATTTTGAAGCTCCATTTATAACGTGAAGCTCATTTAGGGAAGATTCTTCATATGCGGGAAGATTTGCTGAGTCACTTTTTTGCAAAGAAAACTGCAGCCAAAAGTCATCGTTTGCTCATGGATTTGTATGGCGAACATGCTCTTCCGAAACATAGTGTTTCGAAGGGTTTCAACGCTTTAAAAGTGGCGATTTTGACACTAAAGATAAAGAGCGGCCTGGACAGCCAAACAAAGTTTGAGGATGAAGAATTGGAAGCGTTACTCGATAAAGACTCGTGTCGAACACAAAAAGATCTTGCGGAATTATTGGACGTGACCCAAGCAGCCATTTCCAAGCGCCTAAAAGCATTGGGATTCATCCAAAAGCAAGGAAATTAGGTGCCATACGAGTTGAAGCCGAGAGATGTGGAAAGGCGATTTTGCATATCTGAAATGCTGCTCCAGCGTCATAGAAAGAAGTCATTTTTGCATCGAATTGTTACTGGCGACGAAAAATTTATTCATTACGACAACCCAAAGCGCAACAAATCGGACAACCAGCCAAGTCGTCACCGAAGAAGAATAGTCACTGAATATTGAGATCTGTACCGAAAACAACTCGATTCGTTTAAAGAGAGCATTGAAGGGAAAATGGCCAGAATGGAAGACCAGATACGAGGCATTGATTTTCCAACATGACAATGCTCGGCCACATGGTGCTCAACACGCTAAAAACTATTTGGAAAATAGCGGATGGGAAGTTCTGGCCCACTCGCCATATAGTCCAGACTTGGCGTCTTCTGACTACCATTTGTTTCGGTCGATGCAGAATGCACTTTCCGGAATACGATTGACTTCAGTCCAAGACATCAAAAATTGGCTCGATTCGTTCTTTACCGTTCGTTCATCAAAAGATGAACGTTTTTTTAGGGATGGCGTCTGCAAATTGCCAGAAAGATGGGAAAATGTCACTTTCGAAGGAAAATACTTTGAATAACAGTATTGTACAAGATTTTCTTTAATAAACGCTTAAATTTTGCTAAAAAATTCCTAGAAAAAAAATACCTAGAAAAATTAAATTTCTTAAAAAAGTTTTTAAGTTATACACCCGATAGTATTAAGAAGTATATTTTTGTAGTGTTGCCTATAGCATTTTAAATATGTTTGCTTAGCGTCTTGTAGAATTAAAATTGTTAATGGAAAACAATCCATCAAACAGTTGCTGCTGGCATCTCTAGTTTTACCTTTATGCTGGTCTTCGTCATCTTCAGCACCAAGTTCAGGCGGTGTTAGGGACAGAGGCGTCGATGATGCTGCGGACCAGCCCGGATTCTGGTACTTCGGATCACTAATGCCTTAAACACAACTGGAAGCACTAAACAAAATTACACAGGCATCTTATGGGAAACCAAAAAAAAACTTATTTATCTGATAACAATTGTCCATGATCTAAATGTCTTTGGCAATAAAAAGACTTTTGTCTTTTTATGATCTAAATTTCTTTGGGTTAGATCTATTTCTAATTTGACACACACACAAAGTGCTTTTCTTCTTCTTTTGCAATTCCTTTGTTTACTTTTCAACACAGGAATTGACAGATTTTGTGTTTTGTTTAAGAATTGCTGAACAAAACACAGATGTATAAGCATGTAACAGTTTGAGAATTTGAGGTAAGGACTTAAATTTGGTGAATTCACATACACTGTTTGTTCACAATACAGGCAAGGTTTTTTGACAGAAATCGGAAGTTTCGTATCTTTTTATCTCTGATATGATTTCGCTGGTTTCATAGAGTGCACATCGTGCAGTGGAATAATTGATCATGTGGGAAAAAATTGGTTTTTTATCTAATCTAATTTTGAGTTCTTACAGGGTTAAAAATAAGAGCGGATTCTCAGAAAACGGTAAAACGCGAAAATTTTTTATATTATATATGTTGTTGCATTAGAGTAACTTCCAGAATCCACATCTATAAATTACAATGCTGCCCACTTACAACTGAGATAACATGGGTATGAAATTTTTAGAAGATACTTTGATAAGAGCGCTAATATAAATTAACTTATTTTTCAGATATAGACTAGGTTTATATAACTTGTAACTCCTTTACGTTACTAATTATATTATACTTTAATTTTTGACTATTTTCTGCTTTTTTTTCATTCCTGTCATAATTGATACTGTGAAAATCTCAAAAATACGTTATATAATTAATTTCCAAAACACCTATGTAGAATGCATTTAAACTTGTTACCAACTTTCTACGGTTCAGCAGTAGTCCTATAACACGTAAATATTTATTATATATTCTAAGAACAATGAAGATATTTTCAAGTATAAAAGAAATTTATAAAAAAAATTACATACGTGCACGAAAAATTCTATTAATTTTTTCCAATTAATTAAAAAATAAAGTAACTCGAATAATACCTTAAAAAAATGCGTAAACGATAAAATTTATTCCACCATTAAATTTACGTCAGATTAAATAGAAATATTTCCTGTCTGCTTTCGGAAAAAGGAATGCTTAGTGGAAATAATTCCTTACCAGGCATACATCTGGCAACGCGGAAGACTTCGTAAAAACTCACCATATCATGTAATTGCTTTTGTACAAGTCGTATTAAACTTCTCCGTGTCGAACTGGATGACAAATTCACCTGTGAAAATGATATATTTTATACACTTGAATAGAAATCGTTAACCATTTTTTTTCAGCTATTTCAAATTTCCTATCCCGTAATGTCTGGATTATAGAAATCTACCTTTCTACCCTGAAATTTAGAAATCGGCAGAGTTATAATTATGAAGTTAGATACTGTCTTCATAATTTAGACAATTATTTTTAAACCTGTAATTTATATAGTTATGTTTTTTACAAGAAACATTTTCTTTTAAATGCATATGATATATGAAACAATACGCATCATTATTATTATTTGTACCGTATTATTTTTATTGCATCGCCATCTCATTAAGTTTGTGATGCTGCTAATACTTGCTGTTACGTGCATTTTGAACCGCTATAACTTCTAAACTAAGCGGGGCCGACATTGTTTTGATCATGGAAACATTTTATTACAATAAGTGAAAAATACTGAAATTTAGATGGTCATATCTAAATTATACTTGTTCTTATTTATTTAAACCAAGCCTAACATGCTTTGTAGCTTTAATGTACAAAAGTAGGTAAAGTAATAAGAATAAAATTTATTTTTAGTTACAGAAACAGAATTGCAGAAATTTATTACAGGGAAAACTAAACTAAAATCTGCACAGGCACTCATAAGTGAATTATGCGGAAGGTATGTCGACTTGCAAAATATTTAATGAAGAAACTTGTATCTTCAGGATGCAGGGCGAGGAATGCTAAGATAAATATTACTTAACAGATGTATATTATCCATGTAACGCTATAGTCCTTTCAGGATGAATATAGTGATACATAATAGTAATACAATAGTAATAAGTAATAGTAAATACTATTAATAATGGTTTTTAGAAACCATAAACAAAATAACGGAGGAAAAATAAAAAGCATATACAAATTTTAAGAGAATATAAATTCCATGGGAGTCCCAGATCCCACGGAGAATTAAATTACTCATATGTGGGAAAATTTCTATCAATGCAACCGTGGTAGCGCTTCCATTTTAATTATTGTATTTACATTTTAAATTGGAAGGCTGGTTCGCATTACCCACCCGATTTGAAGTATTCCGCTTTTTATTTCTTTAAAATTTACAAGTTAATACAAAATACAATCCTAGTTTTATATAAAACTAATACCGCTGGCTTATTATTTGTGGAGAGTTAACATTTTGCAACAGTATGTTGAGAGCGTGAAGTGGTGGCTGCTAAATATTCGAAGGGTAGCTATGTATAGGAGGAATTCTTCTGCATATGTTAAATATTCACAATTATCTTATTTTTCAAAGTTTTACAATGGCAAAGGAAAAGCAAGTATCATGAAAACTAATATTGTGCGGTTACTATGTAAAAATCGATTGGAAAAAATATCTACGATGTCAATTCGCTTGTGTGCTGGAATTTAATGGAAACTCTTCCAGAATACAAGAGTACGCAAATGTCAAAACTGACAAACAGCTAATTAAGTGACATCAGTGGCTATATGGCAACTGTTTATATTTTGTTCAAATAGCCAAAAATGCAAAAGAACGGCAAATACTAGGAGTGAAGAAAAACGTCGTGGAGAAAAGTAATTAAATGCGGACAAGGAAGTTATCTTCAGAATTCTATAATTCCTGAGTGAGTTTGTTGCAAAAATAATGGAAGCAGATCCCAATGGGATAAAAATAGAGCCACCACTAGAACATCAACCGCAATACGCAACGCATCTTTTAGCTTTGAATGGCCCTAATGCGCGTCTTCTCATCGACCATCCGTCAACTCTATTGGTGCCGCTCTCCCACCAGCAGCACCTGCAGCAGTTGCAACAGCAGCACCAGCAAGAGGTGCATCAGCTGCAGCAGGAGCAGCAACAGCTGCAACTGCAGCAGCAACAATTACAAGAGCATAATTTGCAACAGCAACAAAATTTGCAACTAGGTCTGCAGGCCTATCCGCAGTCTCTATCTCTCAAACAGTCGCAGGCGACACAGCAACTAACGCCCAACGCAACTATAGTAACAGTAACAGCAGCGGCTCCTACCGGGGGGACCACCGCTGTTGGTCCGGCATCTGCTACATCTACTCGGTCACACTCGTCGCAACGATGGAACGAAAGTCCGGAAGCGCGTGCCCGTCGGCTGGCTCGAAATGCGGAAAGAATGCGTGAGCGCCGTACTCGCGAAACGGAAGAGGAATATCGTAAGCGACTCGCGCGTAACGCTGAAGCTAATCGGCAGCGTCGACAAAATGAGTCGGAAATGGAACGCGCCATGAGACTGGTTCGCAATGCTGCCCGCCAAAGATTGCGCCGCGCAATGGAATCGCCCGAACAGCGCGCGAAAAGATTACACAAACTAGCTGAACGTATGCGGATGTACCGGGCTACAGAGAGCCCGGATCAACGCAAGGTGCGTTTAGCTGAGATGGCAACCAGAGCTCGGCAACGTATAGCAAATGAGAATCCAGAAGAACGCAAGGAAAGACTGAGAAAATTGAATGAATACGCCAAAAAGGTCAGAGAAAAGAAAAAACTTTTAAAGCAGAGTCAAAATCAACTGCAAAATACGAATTGTAATAATGAGAATATTAATTTAAATCAGGCCGCACCCACAACAACTGCAGCGGCATCAGATAGCATTACAATAGCGCAACCACAACAGCAGCAGGATCAACAGGTTCAACAGGAGCAGCAACAACAACAAATCACCGCAACCTATAGCCCAAACCAAACTCTGACCAATTCCATTGAATATTACCAGAATATGTTTATTAGCCCGAGCTTACGACCAACTATATTGAAGGAGGCATCTCAGCAACAATCTCAGTCACAGCAGGAAATCACTCAACAGTCTCAACAAGTAACACGTTATGTACAACAAAACAATTTGGGCTTGGATGCCGATTCGAATAGCATTTTCCAGCAGAATCTTTATGATGATCAGAAAACTGTCCTATCAAAACTTCCAGCTGCGCATGTACCACATTTTAGTACTCTGGCAAGCTCTCTTGAATTTTATCAGAATAAGTTCATAAAGAAGCATGAAACTCAGGTTCGTATAAAGCTATCCCCGTAATAAATAACGGTTGAGACACTTGCGCGCATATACAGGAATTGTACATAAATGGTCGCATTCTACTTCATCATTTATATACTTAAAAGCGAAGAAAAGCTGTCTAAATAAGGCGAAGTAAGCTAAATGTAATAATTAAGTACCGTGAAACCATATAA
This sequence comes from Sicus ferrugineus, assembly GCA_922984085.1. NCBI lineage: Eukaryota > Metazoa > Arthropoda > Insecta > Diptera > Conopidae > Sicus > Sicus ferrugineus. Next base: position 6,807,222 of record OV277351.1, on the reverse strand, counting down.
ATTTTTTGATAAAATATTGCGACCTTTAAAATAAGTAAAGTTTTTTGTCTATAATTTTTCGATACAGATGGAATACAGAATGCGACCGTAGAGGAATTTCATGAACTTTTAGTGCCTTTTTTTTTTGAAATAACTTATGCAAGGAAAAATTGAAACGTTTGTTATAGTACCTTATAAGGTATAAGGTCTCCAAGGTTTTTAGATCTCTCCGCTTACAAAATCTTCATCCACAAATTCTCTAAGAACAGAAGTTTCACACTCAGAATGCCTAACAGAGAAACTTAAAAAAATCTCATTTAACTCGTCGATTAAAAGAAATCATAAGTTAGCCAATATAGGTCGGTAACATGTACATATTTATATAATGATTTTTATAGATATATGATTCTTTGCATAGCGATATTCCAATTTAGTGGTAGGGTATTATTTTCGAACTGACACTTATATGAAGTCGACTTATAATTTTTACATAAGGATGTCATTGCGGGTAGTCAGTTGACCCTGCTAGATAACTGTGTCAATCCTGGAAGTCCGAAGGTAGCCGCGGCGTATCTGCCACGCAATCTGTCACTACGGTAAAAAAATATCATTGTAGACCGGCGAGTAGATTTCGATCTGCCATGCATGCTCTGTATTGGATTCGATCCCTGTTATGGACGGTGCGATATTTTTTTACTTTACTAATTTTGCTAATTTTAAAATTTTTTTTATTCATTTTTTTATCCCAAATTCTAAAAAGCTAAGTAACCATAATCGCTCAGGTCAAATCATCAAATTAAAGAAAGGTACGAATTCTTTTCAAAAATCAAAGTTATCATACCATATTCGGCCTGTTATCAATGAACTGATTTAATGAACTAATGCTGAATAGAATTAAGTTTTTTAGCAGTTTTTAATCTAATGGTCATAGATATTAATCCAATAGATTTTACATAAAGATATACAAAATAAAAGGATGAGAAGTCCTTTCCAAAGTGACTTGATCCCTTTTAACTTTATACATATTTGTTTCTATTTGTACACAAATTGTTATTGGGTGTTCCTTTTACATTTCGGGTAGTACATCATCATTCACATGCGGAATTGTAAGAATTGTAACATTGTAACCCCAAAGATTACTCACAAAGTAAAATAAAGATAATAATATATATATATAAAAGTTAAATGCGTACAATTTAGAACGGATGTTTTGTATGTGTTTATTTTGAAACTGTTGTTGAGAAAAATAGGTTAGTGGCTGCAATTGTAAGAGACGTGTTGTGTAAAAGTTCGTGGTAAACCAAAGGACTTCGGTTTGGAAGTATTCTAGTGGAAGGTTACAACAATAAATTACCAGCAAATAACTTATTTTTTTTTTTTAATAGGTGAAGTCGATTTTAGTTTTTGACACCTCATATATTGTTTTATAGCAAAGAAGTAGTAGGGTTGCATTTTATCACGCCTCCCGTCGATAAAGAAAACATATTTAATTCTAAACAGGGTGAGTTCAGTTGATATAAGTATGAGCGAAAAAAACATAGCGATATAAAGTACACAATTTGCGCGCAAGTGTAATCTGTCTTTCTTGCTTAACTATAAAGGTGCATTGTAGTGCTCGCAGGCCAACGACGAGAGCAACACAACTGGCGAGAATACAGGAACTGTGGCTGCGGTAGCTACTCTAGGAAATGATACCAAGGTTATAGTCGCAGCAACAACAAACACTGATGGTCAGAAACTAAAATCCAATCATCCACAAATTCAGAACCCACCCAATCCGCTATATAACCAATTCCCTTATTTGGCTACACTGCCAGCGACAACCAACACTTCGGCACCAACTTCGCCGAACAACACAGCCACACAAACCACCACATATTACCCAATGTATCACAATGGTTTTCAACTCGGCATAGCACCTAACACAGTTCCGCCACCTTTTACACCAGTGCATTTCACCAATAACGCTTCAACAAGTCCTACATCGGTATCTCAAGTCCCGCAGTCAGGCGGAGCGGCGTACAGTCTGCTTACGAACACCACACTGACTGCAGCTGCCGCAGTTGCTGCTGCAGCCTCTTCTGTGTCACATCAGACCATCCAGGATTTTCCAAAACCGGTCCGCGGTCGCCCTAGAAAAATTACATACGCAAACTCCACATCGAATGCGGAGAATGTCAGCGATGAGCTTTCCAGTTTGCCCTCAGAGTCCCAGGAATCACTAGGGGAGCAAAAAGCGAATGCGTTGCTAGAGCAGGACTTCAGTCAAATGCTTGCATCATCGCAACAGGCTCAGCGTCGCGGACGTGGTCAACATTCCTCCTCCGGTCATCACAAGTTTGAAACTGAAGAAGAGAAGCGCTTACGACTCGACAAGATGGCGGCGCATCAGCGTCAAGTACGCGCAAATGAAACGCTCGAACAGCGTGAGGCGCGTCTGAAAAAGCTTAGCGAGAGAGCTCGTTTAAAGCGAGCACAGATACGTGCAACGGAGAGTGTTGAGGAACGCAAGTTACGTTTAGCGAAACAGGCGGAGTACGCGCGCATGCGTAGATTACGGGCGCAAACACCTGACTACAAGCGCAAGGTGGACGAACGCTCACGGCAGTTATACGCACAATTAAACACAAATTCAAATGCCATAACCGAAGCTGACGCAGCACCATTGCAGCAACAGCAGCAACAGAATCAACCAACTCAAGCGCAGCAACAAGATGAAGAGCAGAAGTTGCAGCAGCAACACCAACAACATCAACAACAACATCAGCAGGAGCAGCAGCTCAATCTGCAAAGTCACCAACTTCAAGAACATCAGCAACAAATGCAAGCAAATCCTTCGTTAGCTCCACAGCAGCATTTGCACAATCAACGGCAACAATTAATAGCTTTAACCACTCAGCAGCAGCAACAACAACATCAGCAGCAACAACAACACCAGCAGCAACAACAACACCAACAGCAACTTCAACAACAACTCTCATCGGGAAACCAAGCGTATTCAAAAGGGCCTAACAAAGAGTATGCTCAGCAAGAAAATAACGACGTTCTTAAAATCCTTGAACCCATTATTGTAATGAAGACTAAATAATTATATTTTCTACCGACATCTTTAATTATAAATGAAAATCACGTATGTTAACAGCAACACCTTCAAAATGTTAAGTAAATATTCTTATGTTGCTGATTGAAAACAAAGAAATGTTTTAACCGCAATTATTGGCAACAGTATGCAGTTGTGATGATAAATTTAACCCTTAAACGGGCAAGATCTCCGATTTGAATAAAAAAATTATTATGAGTTATTTAGGCACTCCTGAAAACAGTAGCATACTTAGTTTTTCTTTATTTTTTTATTTTACTGCCAAATTTTTAAAAAAACTAGTTGATTCAAATATGCATCACTGCCCGCCAGCGCATAAAAACGTGCTTGTAAATGAAAAATATTTTTTGTGTTTAAATTATTTATTTCCTATTAATTATTTTTTCATTTTTATAAGTTATAAGCTAAATTACTTAAATAAATTAATATTAAATTTAATTATTATTAATTTTTAGCTAAATAATAACATAATTATTAGGTAAATATAAAAAAAAAAATTATTATATAGTATGAAACTGTAAAAAACAGTTTCTTTGGCTATTTAAACATAAAGCTATATTGCATTTTTTACATTTTATAAAGGTCTGTACTAAACAGCTGGGAAGTTTGTATCGTGTCCGATTGCCTACCACTTCTGGAAAGTGGCATATACCATCGTGGCCCACGTCAATGGACGGAATAGGTTGAGTTGTAGTCGACTTTTTCTTCTTTGCTTCATGTTGGCTTGCAACCGATGATAAAGAAGGATTTGGTTTTCTGCCGCGCTTGCCAGCAAAATCAATTTGACACAAAGTTTGTGCTAATTCGAATATAAAATCCGCCTGACTTTTTGGAACAATGCCTTTTGATTGACATGCTTGTTTGCATAGAATACAGGAGTTGATGCAGGTCATATCCAAAAGGTGATATTCGTCTGTACCATTTCCTAGATTTTATGGTGATCCTATACCTTCCTATAAAACTGTCCATCAGGTCTACTCCACCCATGTGCTTATTGTAATCTCCGATTACGGCAGGACATTTGATTTTCGTAATTGTTTTTGTTTTCCGGTCATATCTTCTCACTTCCGATTCCGGTTCCTTTCCAGCAAATGTTGAAATCATCGCAACAACTTTGTTACCTTTCCAAACAGTATTGGAAAGCTCCACATCGTCCAAAGTGGTGACCATTTCTACTGCTGATTCTCGAGGTTTATTTTGGAATTCGATCTCTTCGGGAAGTTTGCATTTGGGAATTCTGTATCGTCTTATTGTACCCAGACAGTGGATGCCTTGCTTTCGTACATATACAAAAAGTGGCAACGACGTGTAATAATTGTCGCAGTACAATTTGTAATTATTGTCCTTTGGCACTTGGCGACATAGCCTAACTTCAACATTAGCACTCGCCCCCAAATCAACCTCATGTGTAAGGCGCCTCGGCACTTTATTTTCTTCTCCCGAATATATTTCAAAATTGTAGGCGAACCCAGATATCCCACAAAGCACAAAGAGTTTATAGCCCCATTTATGTGGTTTTTGTGGCATATACTGTGTTAGATGATGGCCAGCTTTCGTGGCACCCATTTATTCATCCACACACAAACGTTCCTCCATTGAAATTTTACAGAAATTTTTGTTGAGGGCTTCTATTATTGGCCTCAGCTTGTGGAGTTTATCATGTTTGTCGTCGTTTCGATCAGTTATATAGGTGGAATTATCATTGAAGTGGAGAATGCGTTTTAACTTTTCAATCTGTTTCATTGGCATTGCAGCTTTTACTAAATCCGAACCCATGCTAGAGCTCCAATAGGAACGTGTGTTGGGGCATTTGATCACAGATGCAAAAACTGCTATAGCGGTATATTCAAAAAATTCAATAAAATACAACGAAATCTGACTGAATAACCCTTGTAATGGTCTTTGGAAAAGTCAGGTAAACCAATTTGCAAACGGGTTATCTGTCATTTTTTTCGACCCATTAACGGTTTCGAAACCATTTACCATGATAAATTCGCTAAAAAATTCTGAGGAAAACTCATTACCTAAAACCCTTTACCTGATTTCAATTTATTACCGCTATGATGAGTTTATTGGCTCCCATAAATATATCATACCGCTTCAAAATCTTTATGCATTCGGCAAAGGCACACTGAAGAAAAGTATCATGCTATGCGCACTGATGCATATATGAATCGTCTTCATTTATGACCGCTGCTACTAAAGTATAATTATTTTATTCAAATTTTAAAGGCAATTAGCTAAAACACCCATCAATCTTGCAAATTTATATTTTTATTGTAGGATTTTTGTGTATTTTGTACAAATAACTTTGGTTCAAACATTGTCAAAAATGAAAAATTCGCAAAAAAATATTTTTTCAGTTTGTCCCTGTTTTATATTTATTTGTAATTTAACAACAAACCTCAAAAGGTATTAGAAAGTTTAATTGATTAATTTCAAGAGATTATTTGCAGCGAACAATTAATTTTGTATCAACGTGGTGATTTTAGAGAGAATTTTTAAGACGATTCATATATGCATCAATTCCCGTTTAAGGGTTAAGACCTAAACATTATATTTAAATTAGTTACACATTATTATGTATGTAGAAAGTAAACATAATACACAATACCATGTAATAAAGGCAAAAGTCGATAATTTTTTTAAAATTAAAATAGAATTATGTGATTGCTACGAGTATAAATACGAAACTATGACTTTGAGCTTAGGATGAATGCAACGTTTTAAAATTCAATAAAGAACAAGTAAAAGTGTTGTCTTCGGCCAGGCCGAAGTCTAAATACCCTACACCCGAGTTGCTAAAAAAATAATAATTTCGCCAATTAACGTATACAAAATGTACTCATAGAAGAAGAAGAATGTGAGTAAATGTACTCGTAGAAGAAGAACAATGTGAGTGAGTATTCGCTTCAAAATGGGTATATAAATGGGGTGAAATATGCCTATTCTATTAAAACGTTTTTATTAGGTTGCTTTCTTGTCTGTCTGTTCGGGTGCAGTTGTTTGTACCCGACTATTTTACATTTGTAATTTTAAATTGTTTTTAAACTAACTTCCCGATGAGCCAAAGATTTGAAACCTCAAATACATAAACATAGCTCAAAACTGGATGACAGTGCAATATTAGGTATAACGTGACCACCGACGCACACCGAGGCAGGAAATTTTTAAATGAAAATTACGCGGATAAAAATATGCTTTATAGCATTTACACACAAAGTTCCGAGCATTTCGGTTTTGGTATTGACTAAATTGCTTCGTGATTAAGAATTCATATGAACAGAAACTGAAATAAACATGAAATCTACCACATGTGAAATTTACCACAAAAACCACGTTTTTAACAGGACTGTAAAATAATTTTTTCTAGTCCCATACAGGTTCTTAACCCCATATAGTCCTGAAAATTTGTGATTGTGATTTTTATCGTAATAGCTATGAATATTGCATGCGCTCCACGTTTTTAATTTTAAATCTTACAAGTGCTTTCATAGCTATTAAACATTCCAAATAACAGTTTTCAGGACTATCTGAATGGGGCAAGGAATCTGTATGGGCTGGGGGAAATTGTTTTAAACTTTAGTCCGTCTTAAAAGCGTGTATTTCAAATTTCATTTTTATTTACAACTTACACTTCCATATAAAATGTTTTGCTTTTACGATATGAGTACATTTATCATCATATTTTTTTTTTGGATTTCGTTATTTGAAAACTTTTTAATTGCTGGGCGGGCCACGCCCATTTTTTGCAAATATTTTGGTAATGTTGCTATATGTTCTGCATTAAAATGAATCTTAATATCTCGTACTGCTAATGAGATATTCGAATTTTTATACCCACCCGAGGCGAGTAGGGTATATTCACTTTGTTCTTCCGTTTATAACGCAGAGAAGGAGACGAGATAGATATAGAAAATTATATAACTATATACTTATATAGAAAAGTATATACCTATATTACTTAGTATAAGTAATACTATAAAAGTATATAACTATAAGAAATATATTCTTGCTCAGCGTCACCTCCTGAATCGATTTAGCCATGTCCGTCCGTCTATCTGTCTGTCTGTTGAAATCACAATTACGGGAGAACGAAAAGAGATATCGCAATGAAATTTGGCACAAATATTCTTTGGTATGTAGGGCAGTGGGATTGAAAATGGACGAGATCGATTAACAATACGGAATGTAAAGGCACCTCTTTTAAAAAATGTTATAATGTGAATATCTCATAAACCGTGCGAGATATTTTATTCTGGAACATATAGCGCCATTACTAAAACTTTTCCAAAAATGGGCGTGCAACGCCCCTTAATAACAAAGTTGGCAATATCTCATGAAAGGTATAAGATATTGAGATGTAATTTTATCACGATGTATCCGGAAGCATTACCAATAAGCTTGCCAAAAATGGGCGAGCCACACGCACTCATACAAAAGTTGCCAATATCTCGTAAACGGTATAAGATATTAACACGAGTAATTGTATCACGAGGTATTACCAATCTATAGGTATTACCAATTTGTATACCAAAAATGGTATTCTATCCAGCAGTATCTGGAGAGCAAATTATTTGCCCAAAATGGTCGTGGTCCGCCTACTTATACAAAAGTTGTTAAGTGGCGAAAAATATATTTTTATTAGTTACTCGTGTGTATTTAGATTTCGGCCAGGCCGAAGACAAAACTTTTCCTTGTTTTTATCTATATACGAACGATGATCACGGATAACTTTTTATGCATATGATTTTACCGGCGTTAAACCAAAAATCTATTAATTATCACGATTTGTAAATGCGCATTTTTATATTTTCCCCTTTAAAAGAAACTCTGAATCCGACCCTGGTACTAGTACTAGTACACAAAGAAATTAGAATTATCGCTGTAGTGTGAAGTGCGTTGGTACGGGATCGAGACGTAAAAGGGGTGCACCACTCCGGAAATTTTATTGATAAAAATAAAAATTTATTGATAAAAATGAAAAAAAGAGTTGGAGACAGGACCGAACCCTGCGGAACTGCAGCATGGAGTGCTCTTCGGAAGCAAAGCCGTCTATCACAACCCGAATAGAACGGCCGCTGAGGAAACTCGATATCCATCGAGTGAAAGTATTACCGACACCATAAGCAGTTTAGACACGTGTGCTTTATGCCACACCTGGTCAAATGCCTTGGAGATATCCAAAGCAACAACCTTACTCTCACCGAATTGGTGAAAACAACTTTTCCACCGCTTAGTGAGGAACGCCATCAAATCGCCTGTGAAGCGGTGAGTACGGAAACCGTACTGGCGATCACTGACCAATTGGTTGCTCTCCAGATACCTCATCAAGTTAAAATTTATAACGCTCTCCATAACTCTGAAGAGCATTGAACAGATTGCTAAAGGCCGGTAATTGGCAGTATTCGTAGCCTCACCTTTTTTGGGAACTGGTTGCACATTGGCAATCTTCCAGGAAGTAGGAAAAACTCCTGAAGTAAACAATAAATTAAAGAGATTGCGCAATGGGCGAGCCAGTGTTGAGGCGCACTTTCTCAACACGTGGGCTGAAATGCCATCCGGTCCCGAGGATTTATTGACGTTGAGGTTTACAAGCACTCTTTTAACAGTCCGCGTTCGAAAGTGCATCTCAGGCATAATATGAGACACACCATCGATCACGGGTAATGGTTGGCTACTCTTGGGAAGAGAGCAGTTTTCAAACATTTTGGCAAACATTTTGGCTAATAAGTTTGCCTTATCAACCGAGTGAGTGAAGATCTGATCATCCTTGAAGAGAGTTGGAATAGACGATCGCGTCTGATTCTTCACTCTCCCCACGAACGAATAACAGTTCTTACTACCCTTATGCTATTGAAAAACTCTTCGTGTAAGGCGCTGTTCGCAGAGAACTTTTTCGCGCATTAGAGTGGCATTGCACCTATTTCTGGTCTGATTGCGCAGCAGTTTAGTATCAGCAGTTTTGTTTAAACGCCAATTCCTAAATGCTTCCTATTTTGGTAGCTTGTCTGCAAGTCGCATTAAACCAGGAATGGTCTTTTGGTTTAATGGAAATTCTTTTATTGGATATGAAAGACCTCATACCAAATAAAATTACATTTTCTACCAATTTTGCTGCAGCATTTATGTTTCTATTTCTGAAACACAATTGCCAATTGAAACGGCTGAAAAAGCAGTCCAGCGCATCCCAATTAGCCTTCTCATAAAGCCACACTTTCCGCTTCGGAGCTGGTTGGTGAGCGGATTGAAGACTAGAATATGAGAACGTAGCAGAAATTGTAGCGTAGTCCGAATTACCAAGAGGTGCAAGAACATTCACATCATACTTGCTGTGATATGATGTTAGAAAAAGGTCCAGAATGTTTTGGTTTTGCCCTTCAACGCAGGGAAAGTGCGTTGGTTCCTTCACTAATTGAGTTAAATTATTAGACTCAGCAAATAACTCAACATACAAACCCTCGTGTGACTAGAATGACGTAGCCAATTGGAATTATGAACATTGAAATCACCAGCAACAATAATTTCACTGTTCGGATACGATTCCAAAATTTTAGAAATCGAATCAGAGAGACTCCAGTTTATCAAAAGTGGGCAGCCTCTTTAGACCCGGGCTTTTATAAATGAAGCAGAAGTGCAGGATGTGCGACTGAATTTTGAACTTAACCCACATGGAGCTAAATTCGGAATCCGTCGTGCAAAGGTGTTGCTGACACTGGTACGCAACATCACTGCGAGTATATAAGGCGAGGCCTCTATGTGATGAAAACAATGGCAGTAAGTGGTACCCAGGCATATGAAAGTCCAGTGGATCTGCACCCTCAGACACCTGGGTCTCACATAGTGCCATTATATGCGGTTGGTGGGTACAAACATACGCTTAGACCGCGAAGAAATTCGCCCTCAAGCCACGCACATTTATGCAGTCTATACGAAATTTTGTCATCGCCACTCACTGTAAAGAGCTATAAAGTCAGCTGCACAAGCGGTCAAGCCTACACCGCAGGCAAAGCAAAACGCGACAAGACAAGTGTTATAAATTTAGCTTGCCACGCTTCAGCCCACACGGTGCACTCACAGCCGCCTGCACACCTTACGCGACCAGGAAGAAGGAGGTGGAGAAGAAAGAAACGAAATGTTGAGCTTTACTGCGGAGAGCATAAATAAGCCCTTCGCTTGGTTCTCTGCATTCCGTTTGATTGACTATTTGTGTTATTTGGTTTTGTTATTTGGTGTTATTGTTTTTGTGAATTTATTAATGTATATTGTTATGTTTTAATGCACTGTATTCCAAATCAATGTTATTGCACTGTGACTTTGTGTTTGTTGAAAATATTTCTTTATATTTGTTTATGTTTTTTCCGGCGAGCACACTGAACACTGCACTGCGGTGGGTAGCACCATCCACCCTCGTCCGCGGTCACGACACTACTCTGATTATGAACCTACTGATAATTATGAACATTATATTAAAATCGGTGGAAAGATACTGCCATTAGCTATTAAGAACATCCAGTTTCACCAACGGGCAGTGTACTCTTCATCATGCCAGTGTAGGCATCTAAAAATGCGCACTTTCAATACCTTTTCTCGTAACTTTAAAAAATATCTTGACCAAGTGGCATGTATCGGTTGAAAGGCACTGCTATTAGCTTTCCAGAATGGTAAGTTTCATCAACGCACTGGGACCATGGAGTGGGCAGTGGCGACTTTATCATGACAGTGTATGCGGATCTTGGCGCGGGTTACAATTCGTGTCTTTGCTAAACTAAATACGTACTTATCTTCTCAACTTAATTACGTATTTAACTTCACCCAGTTATTTTTTGTTTAGCTACTCGAGTGTAAGGTATTTAAACTTCGGCCTGACCAAACACAATACTTTTACTTGGTTTTCATTCCAGATCCCCACCAAGTTATAGCTATATGTTTTACATATCCACAAAAAAATTTCAGTTCGAAAGGCATATTAGGTTTATCTATTTTCCAAAATTCTGTTTTGGTAACTTGTTATTTCGACGCCTGCAGCCCTGTTTGGGGCTCTCCTACCTCGGTGATCTAAATTGATTACTCATAAGGTTCATTACTCTCAGTTTCAATCCCAGGCTGGCGCTAAATTTCCCGCTTTATAATAACCTCAACAAAGAAGCTTGCATTATTTGTTTAAACAACATTTAACAGTGCGATATTCTGCTAACCATAACTTTCCTTAAACATGTAACAAACCATATAAGAAGTTAGTTACTGGTTATCAAAATTTATTAGAATTTAGAAATATTAAAAAAAGAGCGTTGGACTGAATATAGACGTAATCATTCAATTGCTAATTTAACAAATTACAAAAAGCTAACTCACTATTCAAAAAGTATATTAAAGAAGCAAACAGGATATGTTTAGAAAAACTCACTAAATCAATTACCCTACGTACTGATCCAAAAAAGCTTAACTGTTAAACTCCTCACTGATTCCTACAAAGTATTTAACATTATATCGAATCTGCATATGACCCAATCCACGATTTGAACAAAATCGCTGATCTTTTTGGATCTTTCTGGTCTGATCACTCTAAAGAAACCAATTTCCATTCCTCCTTCCTCACTAAAATTCCACGTTATGCATTCAATACAATAATTTCAAACTTCTCATTTCGCACAAAGAGTTGAATTACCTATAAACCAGTTTGAATTCGACACTAACCTATCTGCAATGAGTGTTAAAACCCCAGGGAAAGATCGTTCTTATCTTTTTCTTAAAAATTTGTCAATGAACGTGAAAGGTAGATTTATTGCTCTCTATAACAATATCCTTTTTACTGGTATACATCTTCATTCATGGGAAAAACGTCATCCTTGTTGCCAACAACTCAAAAATATCCATAACTGGCTATAGGCCTATTTCTCTTCTACCTTGTTTAGGCAACCTATTGGAAAAAATTATTGCAAAAGGTATTATGTGGTTTGCTCACATTATCTAGTTCTATCACCCCTTTCCAAATGGCTTTTAGACGATCACGTACTATGGACTTTCTCTTATACTTTCTATTAACCACCAGCTACTTTTTCATGACATGTAGACTATATCATTTGATGATTGCTTGTTGTATAGTTTTGTTAATGATCAGAGTTTTTCTTGTCAGCTTCCATTCGTGAACTCTTTAATCGCCTTGTCCCGCTAGAAAGTGTTAGGGTTAGAAATGTATGTTGTCCGTGGTTTAATGATTATGTTCTCGTTGCTACTTATTTATTTATTTATTTATTCCATTTAATACAATGTACAAATAAGCTTATGCTATTTAAAAATTTACAAACATTAATTATAAATTGGTATTGGTACTGGATAAATTGATAAGAAAAAAAAATTAAAAAACCTTAGTTGTACTACTTTTGCAAGGGCGGTAGTTTCATTTGCGAGCTTATAAGGTTTTCGAAAGCCTTACTAAGGAAGGGGAGTATTGCGATTGGGCGATAATGAACATAATTCCTCACCGGCGTCTTTGGAAGTGGTATCATTTTAGAAACTTTCCACGCAGGGGGGTAACAAGAACATGCAATAATTGTGTTGAATATATGTGTGTGATATGGTGGAGGACAACTGAAAGAAGAATCTTTATAAAGCAGTCAGCTCCTACTGCCTTAGATTTGATGCTTAAAACTGGTAAGCCCACTTGTATTGCGTCAACGCCTGATAGCGCGAAACCGGAAATTGTAGCCAATTCAGGATCGGGCATGCTCTCAGAAGATACTGAGGCAGGGGACGGTTGAATACAATGCCTATTGAGTTCCTCTAGGTTAACGTTATCCGACACATGTATGTATTTACTTCGCGATTCCGATTTGAAGAATGTGTTTCCAAAAGGAAGAACTTGAGTTAATTGAGGCGAATCTGCTTTCAAAATACGATGTTTTATTTCTTCGAATGAGTGTTCGTTCTTATTACAAACACGCTTGAATTCACTATACATTACCGAGCACTTATACCTCTTCCATCTTGAATATAGCATCTCGCGTTTATCCATTAACAATTTTACTTCACGCGTGAGGCAAGGACATTTTGTTGGCTTAATATGTTTTACTTTAACAGGTACGAGTTGGCGCAACAAATAATTAATTAAACTATTGGATATTTGATTGAAAGACTTGTCATTAGTAATATATATCGATCTCCAACCTAGGGTTTTAAATTCATTAAATAAGGAATTTAAATTAATTTTAGAAAAAAGAGGAATTTGTTGTACGCTTTCGGTTATGTGGAATACTGAATATAAATTTAGTGAAATAAAAACTAGATCGTAGTGTAAAAAAACGGATATAGGGAACTGATTAAAGCGCTGAACTAAATTAGGATCGAAGACTAAAAAAATATCGAGTAGCGAAGACGCATAATTACGTTTAAAATGAGTAGGAATTGATTGATTAACTATTTTAAAATTAAAGACTTCAGTAATTTCGACAAAATCCTTATTTCTACCATCTAAAATGTTAATATTAAAGTCTCCACATTACAATATCTGTGTGTAGGGGTAACGGTTCCTCCAATAGATTTCTTACGAGTGTTACATCAGCCAGATGTGGTGATATATATACACAGCCCATTGAAAGTTTCTGCTTCATGTAACATTTGAATAAAAACATATTCAAAGGAATCGTTTGGGTTACATTTTTTGATAATATGAACAGATTTTTAACATACATGCAGTTGTATAATGTCAACCTGCACGCACAAGTTTAAAACTATTAATCTTGAAGAGATTATTACACATTACAGGTTTTAACCAACTTCCGGATATGCACACTTTATCAATTAGACCATCAAAAGACATCGCAACTCATCAATTTTGTTCTTTATGCTTTGCGCGTTTAAGTAGCAAATATCTAGTCTATTATTACGCTTACACAAAATTTTAAGTAAAGTATTAGAGTTTTTGGGGACTGCCTATGATATTCTATACATTACAATACCCTAGAAGCGTAAATCACAAATCCACCCAAGAAGCGTAAATCACAACCATTCTGAAGAAGTAAATATTTTGTGTTAATAGCGGCGAGGTTCTCCTTAGAATAGGAAGCAAAGAAATCGGTATAAGGAGACAATAAACAGAAAGGTAAACGGATGGTAGAGAAGTGAGAGGTAGAAATGATGTTCATTTAAGAATGTAAAGATTTAAGTAACTTATGAATGATAAGATTAATTAAGTTATTACTATAGATATAAATGAATAGAGCTTCTTATGCGATTCCAGATCCTTTAACAGTCCTATGAAGTGCAGCTTCATCAGCAACTTTAGCAAACGGATTAGAAGTTGCCTAATCCGTCTTTTGCGAAACTCTGTTGCGGCTTTAAGTTGCAGATTCCGTTCAAAGACATACCTGATTTTAATAATTATTAGTGGATCTGTAGATTTATTTCCTTGTCGTGTTCGGAATATGGCATTAAAGGCCAGTGTATTACAGTTGACTGATTCACACAAGCGAAGAAAAATCATCTTTAGGTTCTCTTCAGAAGGCTGCAGTACTCCAAAAGGAATGGCATCATTTGATAACTAATTTTCCTCGAGGATGTCACAACGTCTGCAAACAACAGCTAATTTTCCCTGCAATTAAATGACTTCCCCACTGCACTCCCTTAAATGATCTTACGTGCTCTTTTCGCTGTCAACTACACGAAGTCTTTAAATGATTCATCTAACTGCAAGAACTTCTGATCTATGAGAGTGAATTTTCGACTAACGGCAGGTTTTCATGCCCCAATGCAGTAACGCAGCAACTGGGAATGCTAGCAGAGAAATTCGTGATGAATTGGGTTTTATTTCATAAATGATTATGAGTAAGAAGAGTTGACCAATGCAGCAACCGTATGCCGGATGAGGAGTGAAAGAAACGATTGATCGATTCGTTGATTTCAGCTGGAGACGAGAGGGAATAAGGCAATTCCACTTGTTGAAATTTGGCAAATTTTGATTTTTTCAGTTTTTGGACTTTTGGCTTCTAGGCTTTTTAGATTTATATTTTAAATGAGGATATTTTAGTTATGGGAAGTATTTAAAAATGTTTTTAGTATACTAAAATTAAATTAACCAGCAGTTTAACTTTTAAATATATATTATATTGTATTCTAATTAGTTTATTCATTTTTTAAAAAGAATTTTATTTAAATTTACTTATAAAAATATAATTTAAATTCATGTTTTGCAATAAAACATTAAGCAGCTATTTTGCTTTTCAAGGTATCAATTTCAAAATGAAGAGTATAAATTTTCTTTTCGCTTCTTTCAATTAAGTCATTATGTTTAATTTTTCTTTGTAACTCAATGTTATGTTTTTGGTAATAAGTTCCTAGTTTGCAATATTTATGGCAGTTATCACAATTTTATTTCACTAGCACGTTTTCGGTCAAATCATTATTAATATAGTGATGTGACCGCGGCGAAGGATGGATTTTATTTCCCACCACAATTCATTTTTCGCTTCGAGTGCTCGCGAAAAAATAGTTAACATCAAAACTGAACATATTGTGACGTATTTGCAATCGAAGTTTCGCGAAACTAATGGAAACTATAGCGTTTATGTTACAATTTATTTAATCACTTTTAATATATTACAAGCTATAGCGTTTATTGTGCTATTTATTTATTGACTTAATTTAGAAATGGAGAATTTCAGAAAAATATGCGTCCGATTGGCTTCTGTTCTGCAGACGGAAAGACCATTTTCTTTTCTCTAACTCTTTTACCACGTTCTTTCACAATTCATGAACACTTCGTTTTACAGGGTCGCTACATCACTCCCTTCCTAGTTGTTTTCCTTTGAAAAGAACGATACCTGTTTCTTTTTTATGTAGGTTTTAGCCGGAGTATCAACCAATGATCCCCAATGGTGTGCAGTTGTTGGTTGGTCGTCTGGCTGTATGAGTGGTCCGTTGTCGTCCACTTTCACTGAATATGCGGGTTTCAAGCTCTCGACTGAGACAGTCTTACATTCTCCGTTAACATCAATAATGAATCTTCTATCGTCCAACCGTTTTACTATCTTATAAGGGCCAGAATAGGGTGGCTCCAATGGTGGCTTAACTGCATCGTTCCTCAGATGTACGTGGGAGCAATCGTAAATGTTTTTTAACAGAAACATACGTGCCTTATTATGATGAGCTGTGGGACTTGGTCTTACTCCTTTCATATGTTCACGGAGCTTCTCGAGAAAAAATTGTGGATTCGTGGGCATGTCCTGTGAAATGAAAAACTCTCCAGGAAGTCTTATTGTTATTCCATACAACATTTCTGCACATGATGCTCCGATATCCTCCTTGTATGCTGTTCGCAGACCTAATAGCACTGTGGGTAATAACTCTCCATTGAACTTGTGGATTGCACATGAGCGCTGCTTTTAACGTTCGATGCCATCGCTCAATAAGACCATTTGAGCAAGAATGGTAGGGTGTCGTGCGAATTTTGCTTGCGCCTACTAATTTCGCTAGAGCTTTGAACAGTTGAGACTCGAACTGCTTCCCTTGGTCTGTTGTTATGTTTAAAGGTGTTCCAAAACGACAGATCCAATGATGAAAAAATGCGGTCGCCACAGTGTCTGCGGTCATGTCTTTTAGTGGTATCGCCTCTGGCCATCTTGAAAAACGATCTATCATAGTCAAATACCTAAAATTGTTAATGATAGGTAATTCTATTAAATCTAAATGTATATGATTAAATCTGCTATCTGGAACTTTAATTCTGCATGGCTGTAACCTGTTGTGGCGTTGTATCTTTGATTGCTGACACGCCAAACATGAGCGTACGCCTTCTAATGCATACTTTTTAATTGCTGGCCAAATGTATTTTTCTTTTAATAATTTGCATGTGGCCCTCCCGCTTGGATGTGAAAAACCATGCACCGAGTCAAATGCTCCTTTTCTTATTGATTTTGGAATATACGGCCTTACTATACCATTTAAAACGTTGCAGTGTATTTTGATGCCCGGTTCTGCTGATAAAAGTTGCAAGTTCATAGCCGAGTTATTCTTCATCTCGTTCATTTCATCGTCTTCTTGTTGAGCTTGAAGAATTCTCGAAGCGGAGAGTACTTTAGGCATCTCAATTTGAGATATCTGTATTATTCTTGATAACGCATCGGCAACTGCATTCTCGTCACCCTTAAGATAGACTATTTCTGTGGAAAATTGAGAAATATAATCTAATTGTCTTAACTGTCTATCGTTAGCCTTATGGCGATAGCGACATCTGTCTTCTTGAAGCGGCTTCTCGAAGGCGGCTTCGAGAAGAACGCGTGGCGACACCTAGATTCTTCTTTCATGATAAAATTCATATACGTGTGATTTGTAAATGTGTGTGAGTGAAATTTACTGAATTTCCGAATGTTCGCCAGAGTTGCCATGATTATATTGCATGATGATTAACAATTAAAAAAAAGGAATTTCTATGTGTGTATAATTTCTTTTAAATTAAAATGAATCGCATAGTTGCATAATACGGCCGCATTCGTGGCCAAAATAGGATAAGTAAACTAAATTTCTAAAAGAATAGAATTTTTACAAAGAACTTCGGTATGGCAATCATACAATTTCATGATGGCGGACACTTCTTTTGTTGTTCTTTTGTTCTTCAGTTTTATACATACTTGTTTTTTTTATTACAACACTTTATGATTTTAAATATATTTATTTTATTTTATTTATTGTTTTTAATCATATTTTTAAATTTTCACTTTTTTTAACACTTTATTTTCACTTCCAAAGCGCAGTATAAAAATGTAAACAAATCTTCGGGAAACCTCTTCGGAACTCTTTCGGGCGACAACTGTTTAATTGTGTGCGTAAGAAGAACCGAGAATCCAACAGAATTTGGGCTTCAAAAAACTCTCCACTTGAAGAATGTGTGGAGACTTTTCTCTCCTCACATCCCCTCCCTTACCAAGAAACTTTTGAAGAAAGAAGAAAAAAGCCTTAATGTCGCCAGGCGGTATCGGAGTTTCGCTGGAATGTTCGAGTAAGAGGTCGATGATCTGTTCTAATGACAAAGTTTCTGCCATCCAATATGTGTTTAAAAAATTTTACTGCTGCAAATATAGCAAGCAGCTCCCTATCGTAAGTACTGTTTCTCTTTTCTGTTGGCGAAAGTTTTCGAGAAAAGAATCCGATAGGTTCCCAGACATTCTCTTTCTCCTATTCCAACGCGGCCCCAATGGCTGTATTTGATGCATCTGTGGATAGTCTCATCGAAGAATCAGTTATAAGGAAACTATTTTGTGTCGCTGCGGCTACGCTTTGCTTACACAAACTAAAGGCGATTTCGGACTCAGGTGACCACGGCACTGGCCGAGTATCGTTTTTCTTCGAGTCTTTTAAAAACTCATTAAGTGGAACCTGAATCTCTGCTAAATTTTTAACACAACGCCGATAAAAATTTATTAGTCCGAGGAATCTACGAAGCTCAAGAATGGTACTTGGTCTCGGATAATTAATGATTGCTTTAATCCGTTCCGTCGGAGGTTTGAAGCCGTTCTTGTTGATTGTATAGCCAAGAAACGTGAGTTCTGACTTGCCTAGGACACATTTACTCAGATTGATCGTGAGTCCATTGGCTTTTAATCTTTCAAATACAGTTTTTAAATGCTGTCGATGTTCTTTTTGATCTTTTGATGCAATTAAAATGTCATCAATATATACTATAACAAAGTTTAAGTCTCTAAATATGGTATCCATGAATCGCTGGAATGTTTGTGACGCATTTTTTAACCCAAATGGCATTACTGTAAACTCGAATAACCCCAAAGGCGTTGAGATAGCCGTCTTCGGAATATCTTCAGAGTGCATGGGTATTTGATGATACGCCCTCGTTAAATCTAACGTGGAAAATATACTTTTTCCGTGGAGACCAATGAAAATGTCGTGAGAATGTCCCGTGGGATATCGATCTGGAATAGTTTTAGAATTAAATGCTCGAAAATCACCACATAATCTCCAACATCAGGTTGATTTTGATTGCAAGTGAATTGGACTTGACCATGGGCTTTTAGATGGTCGTATCATTCCTTGGTCTAAGAGCAACTCTAATTCTTGTCTAAGGGTCTCTAGTTTTTTGCCTACTATTCTACGGGGACGGTGGAATACAGGGTTTCCTGTGGTTTCAATGTGGTGTAAAACCGTGTGGTTTCTTACATTTCCCTTTCCACCGAACGGTTTGGTTATTTCAGGGAATTTTTCAAGCAATTCTGAATATTCTATACCATCACTCACCGTAGATATGCTATGTATATATGTCTTGCGCAAACTACCTTTAGATGAGATCTTGGTGACTGCATCCGTCAGGCATCGTTGCTTTAAGTCTAATGATGCCATGATATGCGATAAAGTCCGCTCCAATGATTGGCGACTTTACTTCTGCTATGATGAATGGCCATCTGAACGGTCGACGTAAGCCCAAATCTAATGTTAAAACCTTTTCGCAAAACGTTCCAATTTCAGTTGTATTCGCTGCGTAAAGTGTTAACGCCTGCTTTACTGCCTTGGTTTTGATATACTCTCGAGGTATCACAGTCACTGCAGAGCCCGAGTCTATGAGAAAATTGAGATTATTATTTTTGTCATGCATAAATAAACGGTTTTCAGCTTGCACGCTACTACTTTCGCTGTCCACGACCGCTTCTACGTGGAACAGCGCATCTAGTTTTCCTTGTTCTGCATTTTAAAAGAGCAAGGAGTAGTGCATTTATTTGCGTCGTTTCCGAATCTCGCATGATAGTAGCAAACTCCTGGCTGATTAGTATGTGGAGTGGCTGATCTGTTGCGAGAAATCGAACGACTTCTCCGATTTTGCTGGGTGCTTCTACCATTTGTATGGCTGATGAATGTGTCCAGCTTGGAACACAGTTTTTCCATCATCTGGGATAAACGAAACCATGTTCTTTTCCATGAAATTAATTCTTGAGTTCATTGACTCAATAGAAATCATTCCGTGAGACGTGTCATGCGGTCTTGTTGAAGTTGCCATTATCCCAGTACTCACGCACGCTTCGAGAATTCTGTCAGCCAATTCTGCTAATTTTGTCAACGAAAGATCCGTACTGTCCATCAACACAGCACGAACGTTTGTCGGCATGCATTGCATAAACCGAGTGCGAAGGAAATCGTCATGTATACTTTCTCCACCTAATTGCTTCATTTCTCTCAACAGTTGAGACGGTTTGCGGTTATCTAATTGTAACTCATTTAAAAATTTTCGTATCTGCGTCTCTTTGGAGTCGCTGAGTCGTAGTATTAGTGTTTCCTTCAAAGCCTTGTATCGGTCCTCTTCTGGAGGTCGTCGAAGGAAATCAGATATTTGTTGCACAGTTTCCGCGTTCAGTGCCTCTAATACGAAATTGTACCTTCGCAAATCATTGGTGATTCTGCGATTAGCAAGTGTAGCTTCAATCTGTGTAAACCAGAGTTCTGGAAAATTCGTCCAAAATGGTGGTAATTTTATATACTCCACATTTTGGATGTCTGGATGGCTCTTCGCCGGAATTTCATTACTTGCATTTTTTTGCTCACCCTCATCTGCGTTTGTGTTTCGTGACGGACTGTGCGTCAGTGGCATTGCTTCTTCCAAATTTTTTCAATCGCCAAAAATCACGTCGGGGTCACCAATTTATAGCGTTTATGCTACAATTTATTTAATCACTTTTAAATATTACAAGCTATAACGTTTATTGTGCTATTTATTTATTGACTTAATTTAGAAATTGAGAATTTCAGAAAAATATGCGTCCGATTGGCTTCTGTTCTGCAGACGGAAAGACCCTTGTCTTTTCTCTAACTCTTTTACCAGGTTCTTTCACAATTGGCAGCACTGCTGTTAATGAAGGCCTCTCGCCAACAGAACGACACTTCATTTTACAGGGTCGCTACAAAACCATCCAAATCGCGACATCTACATGCATCTAGTGTAAGAAAGAAAGAGGTAGGTAGCTAGTTCCACAACCTTCCACAGCATTTCAAGACGACATCTAGAGCGAGATAGATCTAATGGAGATATCGACAATTTGCTAGATAGTTCTAGAACCTTCCGCAGCAGTATCAGACAAATAAATAGCTGCAGGGCGTCTCAGAGAATTAATTCGAGTTTGGTTCTTGAACAGAATACATCGACCATCTTGTTAAGTAATAAGTGTTAAGAAGTGCAGTCAGAATAGAATAAATTTGTGAAATTAAAAACAACAACACTTGTGAGTTTTATTGAATTATTCACAATCTAGAGATCGAACCTAAGAGAGTCGTACACGTAAATTTACGTAACAATTGGTGTCAGAAAACGGATTGTTGAATAATTTTAAATCATGGTAAAGTTTGTTGAGCTGATAATATCCCAGCTGAAGGAAGAGCTGGAGAATAGAGGTTTGTCTGTGACAGGGCATAAGGCAAATCTACAAGCACTGTTGCATAAAGCAATGGAAAGTGAGGGCTTCGATCAGGAATGTAAGTGTAAGTCACCGTCAGCAGAATCCAACAAAATCCGAAGCAGTATTGTGGGCATGTGTAGAGGGAGACTGTGGAGCAAGCAATCTGCGGGTAATAGAGGCATCAGAAAGGACTGCGAATATATTGGTTGGACGAACCTTGATACAAACGGGAAAAATAAGCGGAAAGGAGCGTTAGCAGGACAATGTGGAAGCCGTGGTTAATTGTGACAATCCTCCCAGGAATGCAAAAACGAGGTTCTCAAAGAGGTCACAAAAATTCCTAACATCGTGCGTACCTAGTTGAATGAGGTGAGCGGGCCAGAAAGGATGAAAGCAAAACGGCTACTAGAAAAGTATAGCTCCATATTTGCCAACGATGGCAATAAATTTGGAAGAACTGAAATCGTGCAACATCGGATAGACACTGGCGATGCAAGACCGATTCGTCAAGCTCCGCGCAGAGTCCCACTAGCAAAACGAGAAGAAGCGGGACAGATAATAGACGAAATGGTGTTCACAAGTCGTGTTAGTTAAAAAGAAAGATGGAAGCACCCGGTTTTGCCTTGACTATCGGAAGCTGAACGATGTCACTAAGTACAGCTACCCACTGTAGACGCTAGATTTGCTAAGTGGTTATTGGCAAGTGGAGATCGAGGAATCCGATCGCGAAAAAAAACTGATTTTAGCATCGGGGATGGATTGTGGCAATTCTCAGTAATGCCATTTGGATTATGCAATGCTTCGGCAACTTTTGAGCGTTTAATGGAACACGTACTAAAAGGGCTTCACTGAAAAACATGTTTGGTGTATCTGGATAACATTATCGTCATGGGTCAGAGCTTTGACGACCACCTCAAAAATTTATAAGATGGTTTTCGACGAATTGCTTCTACTGGATTACGGTTGAATTCAAAGAAATGCAATCTATTTAAAACCGAAGTAACTTATTTGGGCCACAAAATCACTACTAGAGGAATTCACACTGATGAAAACAAAATAAAATCGGTAAGAGATTGGCCTCGACCCACGAATGTTCATGAAGTGCGAAGCTTCCTTAGACTCTGTACATATTGCCGACGCTTTTTACCCGGATTTGCCAATGTCGCAAGAAGTTTGCATAATTTGACAAAAAAAACTGTAAATTTGTATGGAAAGAGGAGGAGGAGAATGCCTTTCAGCAGTTGAAAGAATTGCTTTGTACAGCTCGAATGTTAGCGGAAAGTTCGTCCTAGACACAGATGCTACGGCACATGGAATAGGGTGTGGTCTCACAGGTTATCGATGGTCAGGAAAAAGTAATTGGGTACTATAGCAGAGTTCTTGGAAAACCGGAAAGGAACTATTGCGTTACAAGGCGGGAACTCTTGGCAGTGGTCGAATGCGTGAAACATATTCACAAATACCTGTATGGACAGCATTTCCATCTAAGAACATATCAGGCAGCACTCAGATGGTTACTTCAGTTTAAAAATCCAGAAGGACAGATTGCGCAATGTATAGAAAGGTTGCAGAATTATGACTGTGAAATACAACATCGGAAAGGTGGGCAACATGGAAGCGCCGATGCACTATCTCGACGCCCTTGTGCATTGGAGTGTAAGCATTGCTCCAAGGCTGAAAGAAGCGACATCCGATTAACAAATCTGCAACCTGATGATGAATGGGAATCCAGCGTTGTAAAGAAAAATCAACTGAAGGATGCGGACTTGGTTAAGGTCATGAAAGCGAAAAAAACTTGGATAAAAGACCAACCAAGAAAGAAATGGCATCAGAAAGTTCGTTGGCGTATTGGGCGCAATGGGATAGCATGATGTTGATAAACAGAGTTCTGCATCGTTCATGGGAAAGTGAAGATGGTAAACACACTCGCGATTTGGCTGTCCCACCAGAGTCTAGAATAGCAGCTGTATTAGAAGAGTTCCACAACGGACCAAGTGGAGGGTATTTCGGCGTCACGTAAACTCTGGAAAATATTAAACAACGGTTTTATTGGGTGAATTGTCAAGAATCAGACGCTGAATGGATTAAAAACTGCACACAAGGCATGGCAGCTCAGGTTCCGAAAGTTAGAAGCAGAGAAAGGTTGCAGCAGTACAATGCGGGAGCACCATTTGAACGCGTTGCAATGGATGTAGCTGGTCCATTTCCTACTAGCGACTCTGGGAACAAACATATTTTGGTGATTATGGACTA
Source organism: Sicus ferrugineus (assembly GCA_922984085.1). Classification (NCBI taxonomy): domain Eukaryota; kingdom Metazoa; phylum Arthropoda; class Insecta; order Diptera; family Conopidae; genus Sicus; species Sicus ferrugineus. The sequence goes on along the minus strand of OV277351.1, from coordinate 6,783,504 downwards.
TTTCAGTAAGTGGCCAGAAGTATGCGCTATACCAAATCAGGAGGCTAAAACTGTGGCCGAAGCTTTTGTGCAGAATTGGGTCACGCGGTTTGGAATACTATTTGAGTTGCATTCAGATCAAGGGAGGAACTTTGAGTCTGCTATATTTCAAGAAATGCGCTCATTGTTGGGTATCAAGAAAACTCGAACGACAGCTCTACATCCACAATCGGATGGTATGGTAGAAAGGTTTATTAGAAGAACATTTGCGGAAAGTGCTGGGCAAATATCAGCGCAATTGGGACAAGCACATTCATTTTTTTATTGATTTACCGATCAGTCCATGATACTACCGGCTATCCACCTACGAGGATTATTTTTGGCACAGATTTGAGACTCCCGTCAGATCTGAAATTTGGCAAAAGCAATGAACTTACTGAAACTGGAGGCACCTATTTGGATTTTCTTCAGTCCGAAATGGATGAAATACATCAGCATGTGAAGCAGCGAACACAGCTAATTAGCAATAAAATGAACGATCGTTGCAATGAATTCCGAAGGATTTCGAGAAGGCGATAAAGTCATAAAGCGACTGAACGATGTTGTGTATCGCATACAAACCCACACACAGAGGCGAGGTAAAATTAAAGTCGTTCACTTGGAGGGACTAAATAGAATATAGAGACAGAATAGAATAAATTTGTGAAATTAAAAAGAACAACACTTTTGAGTTTTATTGGATTATTCACAATCCAGAGATCGAACCTAAGACAGTCGTACCCGTAAATCCAAATTTACGTAACAAAATCTACAAGAAATAGAAACAAATTTACATCACAAGAAAATAGAAACAGTGCACATTAACCAAAACTAATAATATAACTTATAAACATGCATCAATAATAAAATTAAACAAATTCAATATAACGGAATGCAGAGAACCAAACGAAGGGCTTATTTATGCTCTTCGCGGTAAAGCTCGGCATTAAGTTTGTTTCCACTCTCCTCCTTCTTTCTGGTCCCGTTAGGTGTGCAGGCGGCTGTGAGTGCACCGTGGGCTGAAGCGCGGCAAGACAAAAGCATAACACTTGTCTTGTCGCGTTTTGCTTTGCTTGCGACGTACGCGTAGCCGCTTGTACAGCTGACCTTACACTTCCTTACAGTGGGTGGCGATGACAAAATTCCGCATGGATTCCACTAATGTACGTGGTTTCAGGGCGAATTTTTTCGCGGTTTATGCGCATATTTGTACCCACCAACCGCATGTAATGGCACTAGGTGAGACTCAGGTGTCTGAGGGTGCAGATCCACTGAATTTTTACATGCCTGGGTACCATTTACTGGGTACCATTTACAGAGGCCTCGCCTTATACATTCGCAGTGATGTTGCGTACCAGTGTCAGCAACACCTTTGCACGACAGATGCTGAATTTAGCTCCATGTTGCACTGTCATCATAGGCTCTTTGGGATTGAAAAAGGGCGAGATCGGTTAACAACCACACCTTCTTTACATACGCAATGTAAAGGCACCTCGTTTTTAAAAATTTTATAAGGTGAATATCTCATAAACCGTTTGAGATATTTAGAAATAATTCTATTCCGGAACATATAGCCCCATTGCTAAAATAGTTGCGGTTCTCTGTGGCTCGGTGGTGTAGTGTGTGGCACACTAGCCATCGAGCCCCGGGGACGCGGGATCGAGTCCCGCCTTGCGCATGGTTGTTAACTTTTTTAATCGTGACGTCTCAAATTCTAAAGTGTACTAAAGCCCTCGCCTAGCGCTAATTGTGTAAATAAGAACTATTCGTTGACTCCGGCAGTGTTTTCCATAAGAAAGCAAAATTCCCTTTCCCTTCCCTCCCTCTGTCACCCATTCCAACAGTAGCCAATCGAGAAAAAAGAGATTGACCTTTTAAGGTCTACTGTTCAATCTGATTAAAAAAAATTTGGGTTAAGTTCAAAATCCAGTCGCACATTCTGCACTTCCGCTTCATTTATAGAAGCCCGGGTCTAGAGAGTTTGCTAACTTTTGATAAACTGGACAGTCTCTCTGATTCGATTTCTAAAATTCTGAAATCCTATCTGAACCGTGAAATTGTTGTTGCTGGTGATTTCAATGTTCACAATTCCGATTGGCTACGTCACTCGAGTCACACAACACCCGAGGGTTTGTATGTTGAGTTATTTGCTGAGTCTAATAATTTGACCCAATTAGTGAAGGAACCAACGCACTTTCCCTGCGTTGATGGGCAAAACCAAAATATTCTGGGCCTTTTTCTAACTTCATATCACAGCAAGTATGTTGTGAATGTTCTTGCACCTCTTGGTAATTCGGACTGCGCTACAATTTCTGCTACGTTCTCATATTCTAGTCTTCAATCCGCTCACCAGCCAGCTCCGAAGCGGAAAGTGTGGCTTTATGAGAAGGCTAATTGGGATGCGCTGAACTGCTTTTTCAACCGTTTCAATTGGCAATTGTGTTTTAGAGATAGAAACATAAATGCTGCAGCAAAATTGGTAGAAAATATAATTTTATTTGGTATGAGGTCTTTCATACCCAATAAAAGAATTTCCATTAAACCAAAAGACCATTGCTGGTTTAATGCGACTTGAAGACAAGCAGTCAGGTCTAAAGAGGAAGCATTTAGGAATTTGCGTTTAAACAAAACTGCTGACACTAAACTGCTACGCAATCAGGCCACAAATAGGTGCAATGCCACTCTAATGCGCGAAAAAGTTCTCTACTAACAGCGCCTTAGACGTAAAGTTTTTCAATACCATAAGGGTAGTAAGAACATTTGGTCGTTCGTGGGGAGAGTATAGAATCAGTCGGGATCGTCTATTCCAACCCTACTCAAGGATGATCAGATCTTCACTCACTCGGTTGATAAGGCAAACTTATTAGCCAAAATGTTTGCTGAAAACTGCTCTCTTCCCAAGAGTAGCCAACCAGTACCCGTGATCGATGATCGATACATGTCTCATATTATGCCTCAGATGCACTTTCGAACGCCGGCTGTTAAAAGAGTGCTTGTAAACCTCAAAGATTGTGCAATCTTTTTAACTTATATATTTCAGGAGTTTTTTCTATTTCCTGGAAGATTGCCAATGTGCAGCCAGTTCTCAAAAAAGGTGGGGCTCCGAATCCTGCCAATTACCGACCCAAAGCAGTCTGTTCAATGCTCTCCAAAGTAATGGAGAGCATTATAAATTTTATCTTGATGAGGTATCTGGAGAGCAACCAATTGGTCAATGATCGCCAGTACGGTTTCCGTGCTCATCGCTCCACAGGCGATTTGATGGCGTTCCTCACTGAGCGGTGGAACAGTTGTGTTCACCAATTCGGTGAGAGTAAGGATGTTGCTTTGGATATCTTCAAAGCATTTGACCGGGTGTGGCATAAAGCACTCGTGTCTAAACTGGCTGCTTATTGTGTCGGTAATACTTTCACTCGTGAGAGTAACCTCGGCTTAGTAAGTGAGAGTAAGCTCCAATATACAGTCCACTTCTCCCCCCGCGCAACAGCGAAATCCACAGGACACGCATCAGGTGTGCTTCGCGAAAGCACCAAAACAGGTACTGTTAGGGACTGCCATGGTAACAATACGCCATCACGGTACATGTTACATCGCGCGCGCCTTGATTGATCCTGGGTCCGAAGTGTCGTTCATCTCTGAACGCATACAAAAGCTCTTAAAGCTCCCAGCGCGGCCAACTGCAGCCGTCGTTTCCGGTCTCAACGAGACCGTGCCCGCAAAAATATCAAGATCGTGCGATTTTCTCCTGAATTCGCCACTTGATCCCAACTTTCAAGTTAACGTGACGGCGCTCGTGCTCACACAGATCACAGGACGGTTGCCCTCCCACTCGTTAGACAGGTCACTTCTCAGTGGCCTCCCTCAAGACATCGAGCTCGCAGATGTCAACTTCTCCAAAAGCGAGCAGGTCGGCGTCCTCATCGGAGCCGATTTATAGCCAGCAATCCTGCTGGACGGCATCCGCCGCCAAGTGCTGGGCTCCCTCATGGCTCAGCAAACCGTGTTCGGTTGGATCCTAACCGGCCCGGTTCCCACCATGCAATCTGCCACTGCACCCATCAAAGCGGCTTACACAACGAAGTCACCTTCGAACAACAATTCGAACGTTTTTGGGAGGTGGAGGAACTTCTCAAAACTAGATTGCTATCCCACTCCGAAAAGTTTCGCGAAGAAAAATACGCGAAGACGCGATGACGGCCGCTCCATCGTGTCATTGCCTTTAAAATCGGCTTTTCAGACACGCTCCGCTTAGGGGCCTCGAGACATTCAAAATGTATCGCCAAATATTGGTCGACCATATCAGCGCATTCTCTTCCGAGATCCGTACAAGTCCGAACTTATCGACTTCGAGCTTCAAACGGTAACGTTTGGAGTTAATTGCGCCCCATGCCTGGCAATACGCACTCTTCTTCAATTGGCAGACGAGGTGAAGCACCAGTTTCCGCTTGCGTCACACATTCTACAGCATTCCATGTACGTGGATAATGTGTTCGCAGACACGCATGACCTGGTGACAGCTACCCAGACCCGTGAACAACTCATAGCGGCTCTCGACTCAGCATGTTTTTTCACTTCGCAAGTGGACTGCCAACCATAAAGGCATTCTGGCAGACTTGCCGGCATCCCATCTACTCCACACCGATTTCCTGACGCTAGAAGATTCCAGCACTGCCAAAATGCTTGGAATTCGCTGGAACGCGACTTATGATGAGTTCTACTTCGATGTCCAAGCTATCGTCATCAAAGCTGCGTACACAAAACGGGAAATGTTGTCTCTGTTCGCCAAGCTGTTCGATCCAGCGGATTGGCTGGTTCTGATCATCGTTGCAGCGAAAATTCAGATTCAACAAGTCTGGTTGGACAAAATCGACTGGGATGACACTCTGCCTCAGGTAACTCACGCTAACTGGTTAAGTTTTCTCCAGAATTATCAGCACATCCGCGCCATCCGCATCCCGCGATGGGTGAGTTACACCCCAGAAAGCGAAGTCGAACTCCATGCCTTTTGCGATGCCTCAGAAAAAGCCTACGCAAGAGTCATCTATGCCCGCATCACGGTCGCTCCAAGGAAGTCCAAGTTTTCCTTTTGTGTTCCCAAACTCGTGTAGCCCCAATTAAAACTTTGTCTCTCACCAGGTTAGAATTGTGCGGAGCCACTTTAGTTGCTGAGATGATCGACACTCTCGTGCCCACGCTGCAGCTGCCCCATTACACGATCTATTGTTGGAGCGCCTCCACCATTTTTTTTGGCCTGGCTGAAGAAATCCCCATGCGTTTGGGCGACGTTCGTGGCAAACCGAGTTGCCAAAATCATCGAGAAAGTACCGCATTCGCAATGGTTTCATGTTGAATCCAAGGACCACCCCGCGGATTTACCTAGTCACGGTGCCAGGCCCCAAGATCTCGCTGAGAACACCCTTTGGTGGAATGGTCCTGCTTGGCGTGCTCACGACAAGAATCGCTGGCCCGAATTCCGCGCCTCCGACGAATATGTCACCAAACGAGCAGAAATCTGTCAAAACGCTGCACACCCATTGCGCTACCGATGAGGATCCTCTTAAACGATTGTCGTCACTGCCACGAGCCGTACGTGTATAGTCGTATATACGTATATAGATTCCTACACAACGCTCATCTAGCTCAGCGTCACCTGCACTCGCACCCCAACCTGCACCTCCCACCGGGAGAAATAAAGGAAACTAAACGCTGCCTCGCCACCTCCTGCCAGAAGATTCATTTTGCGGACGAGTACGCCGCTCTCGAAAACCACACGACGCTGCGATCTAAAAGCAGCTTACTTTCGTTAAACCCATTTTCTCCACACGAATAACACTATGCGCGTTGGCGGGTGGTTGTCCTCGTGTCCCAACTTGCCTTTCGACGAACGGCACCCGATTATTCTGCCGTACGGCTGCCAATTCTCGCGATTGCTCATTCGTTTTATACACGAAAATTAGTTCTTCGTCTGGTCCGTACCCAATTCTGGATCCCCAAGGTTACACCCTTGTCGAAACGACGACCCATACTTGCAAGCCTTGCATCCTACATCGGACCAAGCAACGAACCCTGTGTATGACAGCCCATTATTAACACATTTCCTCATTACAGAGCCCACATGTATTTAATCCGCTGGCAATATGCGCGAAGAGGGCGTCTGCTGGCACCACCCGGGGCGGTGCCCATCTGCGCCGCCTATTGCTGCCCACCGTCCTCGGGAGCTGTCCCCAACGGCTGACGCCCTGGTGCTCGACGTCTCGGCCGACGAGGCACAAGCGCTTGCCACGACACGACGCTCGCCCACACCGCCAACCCGAACTTTCCGGAGTTCTCTCGTCCGGCCTGAGGAAGCCTCCTCTGGTCCGGCCCCAGCACAGATGCCCATCTATCACGAAGACCTCCGAGATCGCGGAAGTCTGCGAGTTCGCACGATGTCGGTGCGATATCCGCCGCGCCACGTCCACTACCAGAGCTGGCCCCGGGACGTGCGCTCTCACCACCCACACCGGCCCCGAGACGTCTGCGGCCCGTCCCACCAGAACCGGCGCCGCGACGTGTACCACCAGCACCGCCGGCCCCACCAGCACCTCCGGCCCCAAGACACGCGGCTCCAGGTCATCCGGCCCCAGTGATGCCGACCAAGTGATGCCGCGGGGCGGCATGTGCTGAGACGTTGTGCACTGTTTCTGCAACAGACACCAGCGCAGCGGAACTTGACAGCACACGCGCGGCACATGTGCCTCAACTGTTTGTCGGGGTCGCACCGGTTGGCTGCGTGCCGGAGCCCCATGCGCTGCCGCAAGTGCGGGGAGACGCACCACACGCTCCCCCAGTAGGCCGGAGACGAGGCACGGCGCCAGTTGTCGGGGTTTGGGGGTTTGTAGTCCTGCAAGGCGGGCGGTATGTTAACGCCAACTGCCGCTCGCCAGAGGTGCTCCCTCATCGATCGGTGAGCACTCCAGTCAGGAGTGAGCACTCCAGTCTCTCTCCTGTCAGTCTGCCGGTCATGAGATGCGCCTCTCTCGTGAGAGTAAGCTCGGCTGCGGGCTCTCTCCGCGGCAACTGGCGCTAATTGACCGGCCTCCAGCGATCGTCGCTGGACCCACGCACTTACTTCTTTCTTCTTACTCAAGAACCTCTGACGCGTGCTGAGGGTTAGTCATCGGAAAGTTTAGAATTTATACCATATTGTTATTGATCATTTGTAAAAAATTGTGAGGAAGAAAATAGAAATAAGTGATTTTCAAATATAAACTGTGTGATTACAAACAAAACATTTTTGGTCCTTCGAGCCGGATAGTGCTCGGAGACCACCATTTCCCAAATAAACACTTTGGTCCTTCGAGCCGGATAGTGCTCGGAGACCAACCCATCTGAGCTTAACATTCTACTTACCTGAAAAGAGAGCCAAGAGCCTACTTGGGTTTCGTGAACCGAAGTGGTTTATTTCTCTTGGCATTCATACACGGACGGCACTGAAGGTTTGAGAGAGCCAGAATGTGGGTTTTGTGGACCGGTATTCTTGTTCTCTCCACTTACCTGAAAGAGAGCCAAGAGCCTACTTGGGTTTCGTGAACCGAAGTGGTTTATTTCTCTTGACATTCATACACGGACGGCACTGGAGGTTTGAGAGAGCCAGAATTTGGGTTTTGTGGACCGGTATTCTTGTTCTCTCCACTTACCTGAAAGAGAGCCAAGAGCCTACTTGGATTTCGTGAACCGAAGTAGTTTCTTTCTCTTGACATAAATACATTGACGGCACAGGAGGAGCGAGAGAGCCAGGATGTGGGTTTTGTGAACCGATATTCTTGTTCTCTCCACTTACATGAAAGAGAGCCAAGGGCCTACTTGGGTTTCGTGAACCGAAGTAGTTTCTTTCTCTTGACATAAATACATTGACGGCACAGGAGGAGCGAGAGAGCCAGAATGTGGGTTTTGTGGACCGATATTCTTGTTCTCTCCACTTACCTGAACAGAGAGCCAAGGGTTTCGTGAACCGAGGTAGTTTCCTTTCCTTCGACCCTCATAAAATCCAACCATGATACCATGACTAAAATTAATAGCCGGTACGTATTGATTCGGTTTCAGCAGTCAAGCAGTCAAGTCAAGTCAAGTAGTCAAGTCAAGCAGTCAAGCCAAGTCAAGTCAAGCAGTGAAGTCAAGTCAAGCGGTCAAGTCAAGCAGTCAAGTCAAGTCAAGTTAAGTCAAGTCAATCAGTCGAGTCAAGCCGGTACGTATTCATTCGTTTTCAGCAGTCAAGTCAAGCAGTCGAGTCAAGCAGTCAAGTCAAGCAGTCGACTGAAGCAGTCAAGTCTAGTCAAGTCAAGCAGTCAAGTCAAGCAGTCAATTCAAGTCAATTCAAGCAAAGCAGTCAAGTCAAGCAGTCAAGTCAGTCAAGTCAAGTCAAGTTAAGTCAAGCAGTAAAGTCAAGTCAAGTTAATCAGTCAAGTCAGGTCAAGTCAAGTCATGCCGGTACGTATTGATTCGGTTTCAGCAGTTTTTCGGTCGCGTCATTAGATTGTGGAATAATCTCCCTGCGCATGTCTTCAAGCCCACTTACTGCGTTGAAACCTATAAGCGAAGTGTAAACCGGTACTACACCCTCTTTCCCCCTTTCCAATAATCTGTCATTCCTTCGGATTTTGCAAGGTACATATATAATATACAGAACTAAATTTTAAAAAAAATGTTTTTCTCAGATTATAATTTTCAACAAAAGTAATTCAACATGTTTAGTTTCATTAATTTCATTCATAAAAAGTTAAAGTAAAAGGAACGATTTCATGGTATGGTATGTATATGTAATAACATTTATATGGTAATAACATTGTAATCAGTCATTTAAATACACAAACTATCGTATATGGATACATAAATCAACTAAATCAAACACTCTCAAACTAACAACACGCATTAGCCTCTTGCTTCTTTATTTCCAGCTCGTATCGTAATATTTCTATCTTCAGGAGTGCCTGCTCTTTGTTGGGCCTCCATCAAGGGATTTGTGGCAGGCTTTTTACTCGGTGTTAACTTTTTGTTTTTTTTTTCTTAATTGAGCGGGATTCCACGCCTTACAAGTTTTTATAAACTGTTATAAATGAATTAGTTATTATTTGAGTAAAAATGTTATATGCTGTAACTTCTAAACTTCACCTCTTTATCGGTCTCACATGCAAGTTCTTCAAATTCATGTTCACTTTTCTGTGAAGTGTCCTGTACTCCCAATTTAAGTTCACTTTCCTGTGAAGTTCTCTGCCTTCCTGAAACAAATTGAATTAATAAATATTTTATTTATTTAATCAAAGAAATACAATAATGAAATCATTATATTAGTTATATTTAGCGAGCGCTAGCTACCGGGGCCTTCGGCTCTACGATAATATACTATTTACAGAGTCCTTATAGTAACTTAAGCTAAAAATGTTTCAGTATGTTATTTTAACTAAGAGGGTGTTTCTATTTATTACTATTAATTAAGGGATCATAACACATTGTGTAATTTACATTTACAGATAAATAAGAAAATTTTTTTAATATTGACAACACTAGCGGATTTTAGAAGATCACTGGGTTGTGTATTATAAAAAATTTGTTTTCTAAAATAATTAAAGTAAGGACAAATATCTAACAGGTGTTCAACTGACAGGTGTACACAGTGACAGTAAGGACATTCTAGTGTGGTAGAGCCTGTTAATAAATATGAATGAGTCAGATCAGTTTAGCCAAGGCGTAGCCTGACAAAAACGGCGAGTTCTCTTGAAAGCGTCGAAGGATAAATAGGTTTAATTCCGGTGGAGTTAATCCTAGTGCATCGATGTTGAATGCTGTTCCATTCGTTTCAGATTGCTTAAGTACACAGATATAAGCTGACTAATGTCGCTTGTGGAAGCATATGGGAATAAAAACAGGGGTTCTGATGCCGCCAGTTTAGCTCTTGCATCCGCAACTTCATTACCAGCAATTCCGACGTGTCCAGGAATCCAAAAGATTTTTAAAGTCTTATTGCATTGAATTAATTTGTTCCGTATTTCTGAAATTAAGAGGTTATTGCTAATTGGGTTAAGTATAGCTGAAAAAACCGAGTAACAATCAGAACAAATGGTAAATTTTCCCTTGGTTTTTGAAGCATAATCAGCTGCCAAAAGGACTGCAACAGTTTCCGATGTATAGACAGAGCAAAAGTTTTCGAGAAGCCCGGCATAAATGGTGGTCCCGTCGTCACGAATAACAGAAAAACTTGTATTGTCTGTAGTTTTTGAGCCATAGGTATATATACAATGCCATCCTTTTGATTTGTACGGTGTTAAAATCTCTAGAAAAAGCAATCTATAGGTGTTTGGACTTGTGTTGCTCTTTTTTTGCTCTAAAAGATTCAGTATACAAGACTCCTTCATATCCATGTTCCGGGTGGGTTGGCGAGATGTAGATAAAAATCTGGGTTGTAAGTTGTAACCGATATCTTTAGCAAGTCTGATACATGTTCCGATAGCAGATTCACGTTTTTGCAATCGTTTATATGCAATTGCTTTTTTGAGGGTTGCGAATAAAATTTTGTTACGGCAGCGGAAAAGTTTGGGAATGATATGCAAAGTGTTTTTCAGAAATCTGTTTTTCAACGTAGGCATGCCAGCTTCAGCTAGGACGAATTTTGTGGGAGAAGTTGGGAAGGCTCGGATACTTCTACGAAAAGCAAGGTTATAACTTGGTTCGATGAGTTTCAGAGTGCTTTTTGCACAGTTTCCGTAAATAGGAGATCCGTAATCAATTTTTGAAACCACTATTGCCTTTGATACATTTATCAAAGTATTAATATGAACTAATGAATGCTTAGAAGAGAGGTATTTAATAATATTAAGCCTGGTAGCTAGGCTTCTCTTAAGATATAAACAGTGTCGCTTAAAAGTAATCCTCTTATCAAATATTACACCGAGTATTTTTAGTGTATTTACGGAGTCAATATTAACATTATTGTATATAATATTGGTACCAGCGCAGCTGATTTTCTTACAAATGTGAAAGAATTTACACTTTCCATAAGAAAGCTTTGCACCTGAATCTTTTGACCATTCGTCAAGGCCCCTCAGTATATTTTGGAAAATAGTTTGTATCATATTGAGGTCGGCAATTTTTGAGAAGATTACAACATCATCTGCATATATAAAGTGTTCCACTTTCGTGTTTAAAGATAATATCGCACTAATCTCATTAAAGGCGATTATAAAAAGAACAACAGATAAAGGAGACCCCTGCGGTGTACCGTTATACCAAGCATGAAAGTCTGAATATCTGTTATTTATTCTAACTCTCGCTCTCCGATTCGTTAAAAACCCCTTAACGAAGTTAAAGACTTTAGAACCAATCTTCCACTCGGCAAGTTGACGTAAAATAACATGGAGTCCTATGCGATCAAAGGCTTTTTCAAAATCGATACTGAGGACCGATATATGATTTTTACAGGAGAGAGCCTGAGAAACGTAATGATCAAAATGGAGAAGAGCATCAGTTGTCCCATGGTTGCGTTTAAATGCAACTTGACGGGGACTAATGAGGTTATTTTTAGTTATGAACCACAATAATCTCTGTGCTATAATTTTTTCGAAAATTTTACCCGCGCACGGTAATAGTGATATAGGTCTATAGCTTGCAATATCGATGGAGGGTTTGTTTGGTTTGAGTATTGGAACAACGATCGCGATTTTCCAAGCTTGCGGGTAAACCCCGCTATGGAAGATGTTGTTATATAGGTTGATAAGTCTATATTTCAGGTTTGGAGACAAGTGTTTCAACATTGGGTAAGAAATTCTGTCAAATCCAGGAGATTTACCTTTTGTAGCGGATAGAGCAATTTCGAATTCGAAGCTAGTTATTAAGGATTCTATTTTCATTGCATCGGAGGATGGGTGTTGAATGAAATATTCCGACTCCATGTAAAACTTTTTGTTGGCAATAAATAATGGATCGAAGTTACCATCGCGAGAATAATTTGACCAACAGAGAGAAAAAACATTGGCGATTTCATGTGAATCATAGATTGGACCGGTACGAGTTGAAATGAATTTGATACAATTGTAGTTGCTGGAACCGGCCAGCCTTTTAATGTCGTTACAAATTTTTTTGGACATGAATTAGGATTGATAGAGGATGTGAGTTTTTCGAAACAGGAACGTTTAGATTCTTTACATTTTACCTTAAACAATGCATTAGACTTTTTGTAGTTAATCAAGTTGTTAACAGAACAATGTTTCTTAAATAATCTCCAGAGGCGGGTTTTCTCATTTCGTAGGGTACCTAGCTCATGCGTCCACCAAGGGACAGTACGTTTTTTTGAGTGATAAGCTGTCTGCGGAATGGAAAAATGTGCAGCTGTACGCAAGGCTTTTTGTATTAAAGCTGCTTCTTTATTTAAATTGTTTGAAACTGCTGCTTTTGAACACACTTGATCAGCTATTAAAGTGAACTTGTCCCAGTTAGCCTTATCTATAATAAATTTTGGAAGAGGCGAATGTTTTTCATTTTGACCAGGTAAATGCAAAACGGTTTTAATCGGAAAATGATCACTACCATACAAATCATTAAAAGTAGAGCAAGAGGCTTTTGTAGCCAAGCCTGCTGAACACAAAGATAAGTCTACATTTGTTAATGTCATATGAGTCGAAAGATGGGTCGGTTTTCCGTCGTTTAAAACAAAAAGATTATGTGACAAAATTATGTCTTCAAATATTAGGCCTCTTTTGTTCGTATGTACAGAGCCCCATAAAGGGCTCCAGGAATTGACATCGCCGACTAATATAAATGGTGCAGAGGATGGTAAAGAGTTTATTATGCTCGAAATATCAGCATAAGAAAAACACTGGTCCGGTGGTATGTACACACATACTATAGTAAAATTAATTCCCGAATTAATTTTGATAGCGATTAAGGAAATGGGGGACTGTATAGGTAAAAAGGTATGTGTAATGTCTTTGCGAATAAGAATGCCGATACCTTGCTTGCTTGAGGTGTTTTGTGGGAGGTTAGAAAAATAGCCGGAATATTGCGTGGGTTTAGTTGCTGTAGAGTTAGTAGGTAAATGTGTTTCTTGGAGTGCTATTAGAGCCGGATGATGATCCTTAATTAACATTTGGAGATTTGTATAATTATTATACAATCCATTAATGTTCCACTGTATTATGTCAAACATTACACAACAATGGTTTTATTTCAGAAAAGCCTTGAGTGCATGATAATTTGAGGAACTAGTTGCCGGAATTGTCTGAAATGTCAGAGAGGTAGGAAGAAGTGTTAGAGGGGTTTTGCTTATTATTGAGATTCGAAGTAGAGCAGAGAGTGGATGAGAGGAAGTTAGGAGTAGGTTTGTCGGTATTATAAGAATTAATTGGAGTTGAATTCTGTGATGAGTTAGAATATACAGTTTTTTCTTTTGACGAAGAGAGAGAAGTTGAAATAGTAATTAAGTCAGTGTGTTTATGAGGTGTAATTGAACTTGGCGTCGTTTTAGAGAGACTTGGAGAAGGCAAATTGGGAGAATTGGAGAGAGTTTGTAAATTTGAACTGTTGACGTTGATGGTATTATTTTTTTGTGTTACGGAATCGTTAGCGGAGCTAGCTGGAGAAGGAGGAGAGATGTACTGTGTTTATTGAATGGGTAAAGGAGAGGATTTTTTGGGAGAGGTAGGCTCCGATGAGTTCGATAAATGCTCTTTAGAGCTCTTTAGTGCAGCAGTAAATGATAACTTTGAATTATCAATTGAGGGGTAGATTATCAATTGGGTTTGGGAAATATTCCCTTACCTCAGCTTTGTACCAAGCAATATCGATTTCGCTAGGAATTCGGTAACGATCAAAACTGAGCAGAATTAAGCCCGTTGTTACTCTTGCACCATCTCTAATTTTAGTGAATTTATAGACGCTGGATACGCCTTGGGACTTTAGATCATTAAGAATCTCCTCCTCACTTGTCGGGATGAGATTCCGATCAAATATTGTGCCCTTGCAAATATTTAGAGAATCATGAAGGCATATATGTACAGGACATAGACCGCCAAAATTTTTTGTGGCTGTAAATTTTTCAGCTACCCTCGAATTTTTAGCTAAAATCAGAATACTGCCGTCCCGAAGTAAACTGACTGAGTCAATCTGAGTGCTAATGGAGTCAATAGGTTTTTTTTTTGCAAAAACACTGAATGAGGAAAGATGCTTCTTATCATCAGCGGTTTTAATGATTACGAATTTCGGGTTGGATTGGTCACACTTAGATGAAGATGGCAATGGGAATGCTTCTTTATCCATTGGCTGTTTGCTTGGTTTTTTTCGTTTGGATTTAGGGGAAGTAATATTGGCGAGAGATGCGAAACGATTCCCAGAGGGAATCGTCCCGTTATCCGACATTTTTTACGAAAACCAGGCAGAAAAAAATTATGATAGCTACTGTAGAGGAAAAAAGAAAACACAACAGTAAAACTTCCTGAATAAGCAACGTAAGCCGAAAAGAAACAACCGAAAACAAGAGAGTACTATGAAAAAACGCACTATGAAAAACGCACTCTGAGACGAACTGATCGTTGCGAAGGTTGAACGATGACTGAATTAATAAATAAAATCTTACATAGTTCATATTTCTCATCACTGTCACTAGCAATATAATTTGAGAAGCCCGTAGCCGAGTTTACCATCAGTGCAGCTAATTTGCTCACTGTTGGAGCTTCTTTCAAACTCAGTTTGGCCGCCGTGCCACTGCCTGTCGTATAAATTTCCCTCCTTTCCACTGCAAGCGTTTTTTCTTTTTCGAAGTTTCATATATGTTCTGTTTTGAAGTTTCATAAAGCTCTTAGAGCTTTTGCTCCTCTTTTGAGGAATTTTACCTCCCATTCCTCGTCGATCTCCTCCCACGCTCTCCTCTTCTGATCCTAACAAACAGCATATGTTTGTTTGTTTTCAATTATGTGGGCTTTCTGCTCCACATTTCAATTCAACCTAAATGGAAACGAAATGAGGCCACTGGAAGCGTCAACCGGAATTTATCCATTGCCAATGTCTAATAATTACTTGGAAAATACTTCCGCCGATTCGTCACTTTGTAACGTGACTCGCATATCGATTTAGTCCTGTCCGTCCATCTGTCTGTCTGTTGAAATCACGATTACCGGAGAACGAAAAGAGATATCGTTGAATGAAAATGAAATTTGGCACAAATATTCTTTGTTATGTAGCGCAGTTTGGGATTGAAAATGGGTGAGATCGGTTAACAACCACGTCTACTTTACATACGGAATGTAAAGGCACCTCGTTTAAAAAAATGTTATAATGTGAATATCTCATAAACCGTGCAAGATATTGTGGTATAATTCTATTCCGGAACACATAGCGCCATTACTAAAATTTTTGCAAAAAATGCGCGTGCTACGCCCACTAATAACAAAGTTGGCAATATCTTATGAACGGTATCGGCCTCGAATGACTCAGTCGTGTCAGATTTCGCGAATGAGAAGCCGAATGAGAAGCCGAATGAGAATAATTTCTATACGAGTTGACAAATGCGAATCCATCTCATTCGTTTTGAATGAGAACAAAATAAAGATTTTGAAAAACCCTATAGCTGGGATAAAAAAAATCCCAAAACAAAAACAGTGGAAATTTAACGCAAATAATTGCAATCAGCTGTTTTACACGTTTTACAAGTGTGGGGACAACCCACATTAACATAAAGGAAACGTTATCTATAATGAATAGTGAATTCCAATTTACATGTATACAAATGTATAAAATCGGCGTTACAAATTGTTGCAAGACTTTCTGTTTGCATACTTGAAATTAATAATGATGTTTTTGTTAATTCTTCCATTTTTCGCAATCAATAAATTATTTGACTATGTTGTAAATTATTTTCAATCGTTTTTTCAGAACAGCTGATAGTTTTGCCAAAACGAATGAGAAAGGCGATGTAAACGGTTTGCGAATGACTGATTCAATATTCTCATTCGAGGTCGATGTAAACGTAGTATAAGATATCCCATAAACAGTTCTAAATATTAATACGTGATTTTATCAAGTAGTATCTAGAGACATTACAAAAATATTTGCCAAAAATGGGCGTGACCTACTTATACAAAAGTTGTTAAGTCGCGAAATTATAATTTTTTTAGTTAGTATTTAGATTTTGGCCAGCACTTTTACTTGTTAACATTATTTTATAATTTATTTGGCATTATGGCATAAATACACCCCGTATAAATTTGGTAAAATGATTTTTTTTCTTGTTTTGAAGAAAATCTCGTTACAGTTCTGACATTCGTACTGAACTCCGACTTCTGATAGAATAACTTTGAAAAAAATACAACTATGGGAAAACGGGGTATGTGGTCTTGTAGAGGAGACTTAGGACTACACCCTGTATAAATTTGATGAAAGGGTGTTTTCTTGTTTTGAAGAAAATCTCGTTACAGTTCTGACATTCGTACTGATCTTACTCTTTCGAGAGAGGCGCATCTCATGACCGGCAGGCTGACAAGAGAGAGAACTGCAGTTCTCACTCCTGACACCCTACCGATCGATGAGGGAGCACCTCTGGCGAGCAGCAGTTGGCGTTAACATACCGCCCGCCTTGCAGGACTGCAAACCCCCCAAATCCCGACAACTGGTGCCGCGCATCGGTTCGAGCTCAATGTAGAAGGGTGTGGTGCGCCTCTCCGCACGTTCGGCAGCGCATGGGGCTCTGGTAAGCGGGCAGCCGGTGCGAACGTGCCAAACAGTTTAGACGTGCCGAGCTCGCGCCGTCAGATTTCGCTGCACGATGGTCTGCTGCAGGAACCGACGGCAGCGACGCAGCACATGCTGCCCTGCGCACAGAGGGCAACACAACTCTCGCTCCCGTCCATCAGCTGGAAGCCTTAGGGCAGGTGGACGCCAGTCGTGTCTCCGGGTGGGAACTACGGCATGAGCGCGTCTTGGGGCCGGAAGTGGTGATGGTGGAAGTGCGCGTCTTGGGTCCGGCTCTAGTAGTGGTGAAGGCGCACGTCTTGGGGCCGGCTCTGATGGCGCGCGTGGCATGACGTGCCTCGGGACTGGCACCGATCGGGCGCGAAGTCTGGTGGCTCCGCGTCCCATGTAGGTTGGCCAGGAAGTTGGGGCCTGATCGGAGAATGGTCCCTCGTGCTGCGCCAAAACACCTTGGAATGCCCGGGCGGGCGGAGTCGAAGAGCGGCGTGCCGTATCAATCGCCTGGGCTTCCTCGGCAGAGACGTCAAGGACGAGGACATCGGTCGGTGGAGATGGCTCACGAGAACAGTGGGCAGTGAGGAATTGCGCAGCGCTTGGAGCGGACCAGGGGGGCACTGCCCCGGGTAGCGCCCGCAGACGTCCTCTCGGGGACCGCACAGGGTTCGTTGCTTCTTCCGATGTAGTATGCAAGGCTTGCAGGTATGATTCGTCGTTTTGATAAGGTTTTAACCTTGGGGATCCAGAATTGGGTACGGACCAGACGAAGAACTAATTGGTTGCCCCCGTGTAGAGATATTATGTATATATGTATATAGTAATATGATGTACGATATGTATAAACCGAATGAGCAATCGCGAAAATTGGCAGCCGTATTGCAGGATAATCGGGTGCCGTTCGTCGAAGGGCAAATTGGGACACGAGGACAACCGCCCGCCAACGCGCATCGTGTTGTCCGTGTGGAGAAGGGGGTTCAACGAAAGTAAGCTGCTTTTAGATCGCAGCATTGTATGGTTTTCTAGAGCGGCGTACTCGTCGAAATGAATCTTCTGGCAGGATATCGCGGGGCAGCGTTTAGTTTCCTTTATTTCTCCCGGTGGGAGGTGCAGGGTGGGGTGCGAATGCAGGTGACTCTGAGCTGGATGAGCGTTGTGGAGAAATCGATATACGCATGAGTATACGCGTAAGGCGCGTGGCAGCGACGAAAATCGTTCGAGAGGATCCTCATCGGTAGCGCACTGGGTGTGCAGCGTTTTGACAGTCTTCTGCTCCAGTGTGGTGACATATTCGTCTGAGGCGCAGGATTTGGGCCAGCGATCTTTGTCGTGGGCGAGCCAAGTCCGCGCAAATCCGTGCGGTTGTCCTGGGATTTAACATGAAACCATTGCGAATTGTGGTACTTTCTCGATGATTTTGGCAACTCGGTTTGCCACGAACGTCGCCCAAACGCATGGGGATTTCTTCAGCCAGGCCAACACAATGGTGGAGTCGCTCCAACAGTAGATCATTAATGGGGCAGCTGCAGTGTAGGCACGAGAGTGTCGATCATCTCAGCTACTAAAGTGGCTCCACACAATTCTAACCTGAGGAGAGAAAGTTTTAATTGGGGTTACACTAGTTTTGGAGTACAAAAGGAAAACTTGGACTTCCTGAGCGACCTTGATGCGGGCATAGATGACTCCTGCGTAGGCTTTTTGTGAGGAATCGTAAAAGGCATGGAGTTCGACTTCGCTGTCGGGGGTGTAACTCACCCATCGCGGGATGCGGGTGGAGCAGATGTGCTGGTAATTCTATAGAAAACTTAACCAGATAGCGTGAGTTACCTGAGGCAGAGTGTCATCCCAGTCGATTTTGTCCAACCAGACTTGCTGAATCAGAATCTTCGCTGCAACGATGATCGGAGCCAGCCAACCGGCTGGATCGAACAGATTGGCAACCAGAGACAACATTTCCGGTTTTGTATACGCAGCTTTGATGACGATAGCTTGGACATCGAAGTAGAACTCATCATAAGTCGCGTTCCAGCGAATTCCAAGCATTTTGGCAGTGCTGGAATCTTCTAGCGTCAGGATATTGGTATGGAGTAGATGGGATGCCGGCAAGTCTGCCAGAATGCCTTTATGGTTGGCAGTCCATTTGCGAAGGGAAAAAACATGCTGAGTCGAGAGCCGCTATGAGTTGGTCGCGGGTGTGGGTAGCTGTCACCAGGTCATGCGTGCCTGCTAACACATCATCCACGTACATGGAATGCTGTAGAATGTGTGCCGCAAGCGGAAACTTGTACTTCACATCGTCTGCCAATTGAAAAAGGGTGCGTATAGCAAGGAAAGGCTCGCAATTAACCATACAATACATAATTTGAGAATTCCTAAATAAAATCTAAAATATTTTGATTTTATTTTTATACCCTATACCCGAAGGGAGTATGAATGAAATTTGGCAAAAATATTCTTTTTTATGTAGGGCATTTTGGGATAGAAAGTGGGCGAGATCGGTTAACAACCACGCGTATGTAAAGGCACCTAGTTTAAAAAAATGTTATAATCTGAATATCGTATAAACCGTGCGAGATATTGAGGTATAATTTTATTCCAGAACATATAGCGCCATTACTAAAACTTTTCCAAAAATGGACGTGCAACGCCCACTCATAACAAAGTTCAAAGTTCAATAACAAAAATCAATATCTCATTAACGGTATAAGATTTTGAGACGTAATTTTATCACGATGTATACGGAAGCATTACCAATAAACTTGCCATAAAATGGGCGTGCCACGCCCACTCCTACAAAACTTGTCAATATCTTGTAAACGGTATAAGATATTAGCACTTAGTTTTATCACGAGGTATCTACAGGTTACCAATTTGTATACCAAAAATGGGCGAGGTCCGCAAACTTAAAATGGGCGAGGTCCGAAAACTTGTACAAAAGTTGTCAATATCCCCTGTTCAAAGTGTTAATACGAGTACGTGATTCTATCCAGCGGTATCTACAGACATTACAAAAATATTTGCCAAAAATGGGCGTGGTCCACCAACTTATACAAAAGTTGTTAAGTAGCGAAATTATAATTTTTTCAGTTACTTGGGTGTAGTTTATATAGACTTCGGCCAGGCTAAGGACAACACTTTTACTTGTTTTTTGAGTTATCTTCACTTTCTGATTCCAAAATTCTTAAATTTTTATTTGTGTTCATAGGGTATATTTCTGAAAAAATAATGATCTATAATTACACAAGTAATTTTAATTATATAAGTAACTTTAATTATATAATCTTTTTCATACATATTAAATTTTATAATAATTAAAACTTAAAAAATTACCGTGAATATTAATTACCATCAAAACTAACCTTATTGCACTCTTCAACAATAGTAGAACTATACTTACTATTTTAGAAACACTTTCTATTACCGAAAACATCCCAATTTTAAAATTTATATATTTTTTCTGCTTTAGAATATTTACAATATCATACTCTACTACACATTAATACATTATCAATTTTTGTTACGTAAAAACCAATAATGGTGATTATTGTTACCATTATTAATATTTTTTTGTAAAATGGATTTAAACCACTTTCAAAATAAACGTCTCATATAGGCATCAACACCAACACGTATAGTCACATAAAAATTCTCCGCGGTTTTTTGCCACTAGATGGTGTTGATTCCTATGTATGGAGCCGTTTATTTTGAAAGTGATTTATTAGGTGTATTTTACAAAAAAATAGATAATGGTAACAATAATCACAATTCTTATATATATAATATATATATTATATATATATATATATATATATATATATATATATATCTAATATGTATATATTATATATATATATCTAATATGTATATATATATATATATATATATATATATATATAAGCTATATATATATATATATATATATATATATATATATATATATATATATATATATATATATATATATATATATATATATATATATATATATATATATATATATATATATATATATATATATATATATATATATATATATATATATATATATATATTAGAAATATATACATATTAGATATTAAATAATATGTATATATTATTTAATATCTAATATTGTCAATTGCTATATACTTTCACACATGTACTTCTTTATTGCGACATTTTTAGGTAAAAATTAAAACACTTGATACTGTTAATACCAAGTACCCTGCCGATTCCATCGAATGGTGTCCACATCCAGAATATTCATCCTTTTTCGTATGTGGTACATATCAATTTGAAAGCAACAAAGCTGATTCGAGCTCATCGCAATGTCATCGTAAAGGCCGAATATACCTCTACGAATTTGATATTAACCTGAAGTCGCTCAAAGAGCATCACTTCGTCGAAACAGCCGGTATTTTGGACTTGAAATGGTTAAAATTTTGTACGAATTTCCCCACTCTAGCTGCCGCTAATGCGCTAGGGCAGATTGAAATTTTCGAGATGGAGAGTAATATGTTGCATTCGCGTGTGGTTATAGACCTCAATCCAGGATGTCGCAATCTACTCACTCTGTCCTTAGATTGGGAGTGTGTACAAACGCAAGGGATTGACAACACATTTCGCCTGATAGCTTCCGATTCCATTGGCGATGTCAGTCTTATTGGGTACAGAGTCAACGGAAGATTAGAAAAACTACATACGTGGTCCGCACACAATTTCGAAGCATGGATCTGCGCTTTCGATAAATGGCAGCAAAATGTAATTTACACTGGCGGGGATGACACATTTATGTTTGCATATGACTTACGCACTTATACGCGTATTTTTACCAACAAATCACATGATGCTGGCGTTACTTCCGTCTTAAGTCATCCGAGAAAAGAGTACACTCTCTTAACAGGAAGCTATGATGAACATCTCCGAGTATTTGATACGCGCTCATTAAGCAAGCCACTAGGAGATGTAAATTTGAAAGGCGGAATATGGCGTTTAAAGTCGGACCCTGTGGATCAAAATCTCATCCTTGCAGCGTGCATGTATGAAAACTTTAGCGTAATTAAATTGTTCGATAACGGCACGTTAAGTACAGTCGGAGTGTATGATGAACATAAAAGTATTTGCTATGGAGCGGATTGGTGCCTCAAAACTCATCCTGATAGCAAGGAACTATACATAGCTACATGTTCATTTTATGACCAAAAAATTTGCTTATCCAGCGTAGCGGAAAATATCAACATAAACTGAAAAATCTAATTTTTAAAAGTAACCTTTTTTCAACCAAATTTATGTAAAAATATAAATTATTAATTAAATAAATTCTTTTTAAATCCCTACACCCGAAGGGAGGATATTCACTTTGCTCTTCCGTTTGTAACGCAAGGAAGGAAGATGGATATAGAAAAGAATTTATATTCTTACACAGCGTCACCTACTGAGTTGATTTGGCTCTGTCCGTCCGTCTGTCTGTGTCTTGAAATCACGGGGAATGGAAAGAGATATTGCGATGGAACAATTGGCACAAATACGCTTGGTTATGTAAAGCATCTTTGTATTAAAATGGGCGAAATCGGTTATTAAGCAAGCCTGCTTTTCATACCAAATGTAAAGACCTTGAAAAATCAACGGTACGTTATATGAAGACGAAATTTTAATCCGCAACATATACCAACCTTACCGAAATGGACATGGTCCGCCCACTCACACAAAAGTTGCCAATATCTCGTAAACTGTATAATATATTAAGGCGTAGTTTTCTTCTGGACTACTTAGCGACATAGCCAAAATATTTTTAAGAAATGGGCGTGGTCCGCCCAACCATTCAAAAGTTGTCAACAGGCGACTTTCTCGTAGAAAATATGATGTTTAATGCACTTGTATAGTAAAAACCGAACATTTTATATCTGAGCAGTTATAAATTGTAAGCTGTGTAAAAGAGTAGGCGTGTTTCACCCATTTATATAATCTACATTTCGAAGGGAATACTCACATTGTTCTTCTCCTACAAGTACACTGTGTATACGGTAATATTAAGACGAAATTTTACGGGTGTGGCTCTCCCACTTAAACGATTATAAAATATTTCACTTGAGCCTTTAAGTTGTGTTCAAAGATCGTTTTTAACTTTGCGGGCGTAGGGTATCAGGCCAAATACAGCCTTCTTACTAGTTTATATCTAAATTTATTAGATTAGGGTTTAGTTACCAGTTTTCTAAATGACTGGAATCTTATCTAACTGAAGGATTTTAATTGTTAAATTCGATTTATTACTCGAAGACGATGGCAGTTACATTTGGTGTGCTTCAAGGTAGCCATTTTGGTCCTTTACTATTTTTTGTATTTACTAATGACATTAATCAAAGCTTTATTTCTGTGATAGCCTCTCGTATGTGGACGATCTAAAAATATCTATAAATGTTAAATATACTATATTAACGATTGTTTAAAATCAATAAGATATTAATTCCCCTATGAATTCTTTAATTAAAGCCAACTACTATTAAACTTTGCTAAATGAATTATTCTCACTTTTTCTCACTATAATCAGCCAATCGAATATGTTAGTAATGTTAAGGATATTGGGATTTTAATATGTACCATATATTCACTTTGTTCCTCCGTTTGACTAGATAGATATAGAAGAGTATATATAAATATATATTCTAACTCAGCGTCACATCCTGAATCGATTTAGCTCTGTCTGTCTGTTGAAATCACGATTACGGAGACCGAAAAGAGTTATAGCGATGAAATTTGGCACACATATTCTTTGTTATATAGGACTGTTTGGGATTGAAAATGGTCGGTTAACAGCCACGCCTACTTTACATAAGGAATGTAACTCTACCTCGTTTTAAAAATGTTATAAGTTGAATATCTCATAAACCGTATGAGATATTGAGGTATAATTCTATTCCGGGATACACCCACCCACAAAAAGTTGTCAGTATCTCAAAAACTATATAAGATATCAAGACGTAGTTTTATTACTGCGTACATGGAGGCATTAACTATCTGTTTGCCAAAAATGGGCGTGGCACGCCTACATACAAATGTTAATATCTCATAAAAGGTGCAATATATTAATACGTGATTTTATCCCGTGGTACCTAAAGACATTAGCAAATCGTTTGCCAAAATCGGAGGTGGTCCGCTACTTATACAAAAGCTGTCAACTGGAGAAATTGTTATTGTTTTAGCTAATCGGGTGTAGGGTACTTAGACTTCGGCCTGGCCGAAGACAACACATTTACTTGTTTTAACTCTAATTTTAAATTCGATACCCATTATAAGTACAATATCTGAAAAGCAAATTTTCAACTGAAACATTCGCCATCTTGAAACAAAACTTGAAAGAGTTGTTAGATCCTTTTAGTTCTATGACAACTTATGTCAGTGTTGGCAGTAACTGTTGTAACGTTACTAATTTTATCACAGTAAAAAAATTGAGGCCCCAATTGCGAGTGTCAATCAACGATTGACAAAAGTCGATTTGGTCGGTTGACTTGGTATTGCGAATCGCAATTGACTAATTTTTGCACTATTGTAAACTGTTACATCTTTTTGTCAGTCTTCGACTACCGCTCGTTGTGATCAGACGCGTTTTTCCCGCTCGTTAACATATTTCGCGTCTTACAAATCTTCCGCTTTTTGGTGACTTCTACTGTGCTTTAATTAATTAATTAACTTAGTTTCATTTATCTTCATTCTAGTTTACTAAAGATATATTAACTAAAATCTTTTGGGATTGTAATCAAACTCATAAAAATGGCCCCTAGGCCACCGGATAAATCAGAAAACAGGTTTGCCTTGCTAGATGACCCATTAGAGTCTCCTTCAAAAAAAAAGAAAAAAACTTCGTATAGCACTGTTAATTTCCCAGCTCTCCCATCCACACCCTCTCCCCTGAACAATCCTAAATATGTTGTAATTTCATCAGAGGATAATAATTCCAGGCTCTCAAAATTGAGCCCCTTCGCTATTAAAAAAGGAATCGAATCAATCTCTACAGAAATTGACCACATATCTCAATTGCGTGACGGAAGCATTCTAATTTTAACGCGAAATAACCGAGTTGCTGATAGGTTTATAAAATCAAAGAATTTATCCAACCTATGTCCCATCTCTGCAAAACTCCATTCCAGTCTCAATTTTGTTAAAGGTGTTATTTACGCTCCATGTCTCTCTCACGTTCCCGATGAAGAAATAGTGGAAGAAATGAAAACACAGGGTGTGACCGGTGTGTATAAATTTACTCGTAAAAATGACAATGTTTCCTACCCAACAGGTAAAATTGTTCTTACTTTCGATTTATATCGTTTACCCGATATAGTGGACATTGCTTGGTATAAAGTCAGGGTTGAACCTTTTATTCCTGTTCCAATGAGGTGTAAAAATTGCCAACTTCTTGGACACACCCAGAAAAGATGTAATAACAACCCAGTATGCTCAGATTGCAGCCTCCCCCCTCACAACCCAGACAGTTGCACTCGTTCCCTTTGTGCTAATTGTTCCGGTCAACACTCCTCAGCCGACAAAAACTGTCCAAAATTTATTCAAGCAAAAGAGATAATAAAAATAAAAACGCTAGAAAATTGCAGCATGGGACAAGCCCGACGCAAATACAATTCACTACACAATAATGCCAACACCGTCTCCTTTTCTTCAGTTACAAAAAATAATTCAGCCACTCTTCCACATTCCCCTTCGAATTTCACCAGCCCTACTCCTTCAAGCAACTCTTCTAAAAACACTGACAACAAAGAAAAAACAAAAATTGATTATCATCTTCCTCTTTCTATCTCTCCTCAAGTAAATAATACCAACAACACTACTTTAAAATCCAACGATCTCTCTTCAAAAGAGCAAAGCACTTATACCTCTTCTCCATTAAAATCTACCAACAATATATATAATTCTAAACATCTCCCTTCCCCCAGTCATAATAACTCTCTCTCTCGCAACAACGTATCACAGTTATCAAAATCATCTTCTATTCCTGACATTACTCTATCTCTCATGAACGAAAATCGTTCGCTTTCCAATGCCGATGATACGCAACTTAATTAACCCTTTAAAACATTTCTCTTTTTTGTATATACATATCGTATACAAAAATTGAGACTTAATGTTTGACTTCCGTATCTTACAATGGAACATTAATGGCTTTATAAATAACATAAGCAATCTTCAACTTCTTATTAATGATTTAGATCCCACCTGTATATCAGTACAAGAAACTCACTGCCCTTATGATTTCACACCTATCCCACTGAAAAGCTACTCGAGCTATTTTCATAACAATATCCTCAACAAACAAGCTAAGCAGGGAGTCGGTCTTTTTATTAAAAGTAACATCCCGCATAAAGTTATAAACATTAATTCTCCCCTCCAAGTCTTAGCAGTCCAAATTTCATTAAATATAAAATTTACCATCGTATCAATTTACATTCCCCCATCCCAACTCTTTTCTTACCGTGATCTTACTAACATTTTCTCCTCAATACATACCCCCGTAATAGTAACAGGAGACTTTAATGGCTGGAACACGCAATGGGGATCCGCCACCAACAATCATAGAGGCAACACTATTGAAAAAGCATTTATTCTATCTGATCTTTGCATCTTAAACGACGGTAGTCCGACTCATTTCTCCACTCATTGTACCTTCTCCAATATCGACATTTCCTGCTGCTCTCATTCCCTTCTTCCGGTTATTACATGGGAAATCTTGGATGACCTCCATGGTAGTGACCATTTCCCCATTATAATCAAGCTATCCTTCTCTTCTCCTCAACAACCACCCAAATACCTCCCTAAATTTTTACTTGACCGTGCCGATTGGGTTAATTATGCCAATAGAGTCGATTTTGAGCTTAGCAATAGACCACCATCATTTCGTTCCAACAAAGATGCCGCCTCTTTCTGTAAGGCAATTCGTTCTTCCGCCAACCTTTTTATTCCTCAAACCAAAAAAGCCTATAAACCTTCCTTACCATGGTGGAACAGTGACTTATCTATTCTCAGGTACAAAAAAATGCAAGCATGGTATAAATTTAAAAATAATTCCATCCTACCAAATCTCATTCATTACAAAAAACTTAACGCGCATTTTAAAAAGGAAGTAAAAAAATCTAAAGCCCTTAGTTTTAAAAAATTTACCAGTTCAATTAACAGAAATTCATCTATTTCTCATATTTGGAATAAAATTAACAAATTCTCATTTTCTAAACCTTTCAATTCAGTAACTGCAATTAAATCTTCCCAAGGCATTTTCACAAATCCCACGGACATTGCCGATAGTTTCGCCGATCTTTGGTCTTCATACTCTTCTGATCAAAACTTCTCATCTAATTTCATATCGTTAAAAAATAACTTTGACTTTTCGTCACCAATCGCTGCTCAAAACAACCAAGCTAATTCAATAGAAAATTCCATCTCTCTTCAGGAACTTCAGGCTAGTTTACATACCTGCAAAGGCAATACTGCTGGAGCTGACCGAGTATCGTACAAAATGTTAAAAAAGCTTTCCACCCTCAGCATGTGTAGGCTGGCTGACCTTTACAACGTGGTTTTCCAATCTGGCGTCATTCCACAATCCTGGAAATCAGCAATCACAGTTCCTATTCCTAAACCTAACAAGAATACTTTCTACTCCAGCTCCTACCGCCCAATATCCCTACTTCCCTGTATTGCAAAACTCCTTGAAAAGATAATAGCTAAGAGAGTTTCTTGGTTTGTGGAGTCGAGAAATCTTGTCTCTATAAACCAAGTTGCCTTTAAATCTGAAAGGGGCTGTGCGGACGCACTGATTCATATAGATTACTACATTTCAAAAACTCTTTCAGCCCGTAATCATGCCTCCATTTTATCTATTGATTTCGAGAAAGCTTTCGATAGAATTGGAATACACGTTATATTAAATAATTTAAAATCTTGGGGAATCGGTCCTAAACTTTTTAATTACATCAAGTCTTTTCTAAGTAACCGTAAATTCCGAGTTAGAATTAATAATCATTTCTCTAAAACGTTTCCTTTAAACAATGGCATACCTCAGGGATCACCGCTTTCCGTAATCTTATTCCAAATTGCTTTTAATGAGATTAGCAATATTATATCAAAAAATAAAGCCGTAAACCACGTTCTTTATGCTGACGATCTTTTCATAATGTGTAAGAAAAATAATAATCTTGAGTCATCTGAACTATTTTCAAATATCCTTCAACAAATTATTACCTGGTCCGATTCCTCAGGAGCACTGATCTCCCTTGAAAAAACCAAGAAGTTCCATATCTGTCGTAAACATAACTGTAACTTTTCTAATTATGACATTTCTATTAATAATATTTGTATTGGACAGGTTAAAACTCTAAAAATCCTCGGTGTTATGTTTTCACATAGATATTATTGGAGAGATCACTTTTTAAATTTAAAGAAATCACTAGCTACCAGAGTAAATCTAATTTGCTATCTCTCAAGAAAAAGTTTTGTTCATATTAACTGTCTAACTTATTTAACTAGAGTCTTAGTTTTAAGTAAAATTGATTATGGCCTTTTCCTGTATGGTGCTGCTGCAAAGTCCAATTTCAACCTCATCAAGCCTCTCTATCATCAAGCCGTTCGTGCCAGTATATACGCTTTTCGAACAACACCAATATTGAATCTACTATCCGAAACAGGACTTCCATCTTTAGAAGAGAGATATTACGCTATCACTGCCAAAATCCTGCCGAAACTTTTTTTCTCAAAAAACTCTGTCATTGTAAATGATGTTAAGAATGCACTTTCGTCTTTAAAATTACCACGCCTCAAATCAAGCATTTATAATGCGTTTGCTATTGGAAAAGAACTCAACATAGATCTTCAAATTTCTAAGAAGAGACCCCATTATTCCCCTCTTTATCATCATATATGCTTTTCCGCGTGCGATATCAGTCTCTGCAAATTTAAAAAATTCGCAACACCAAACGAGATGTTTAAGAAACATTTTTATGAACGTAAGGAACAGTTCGAGAAAGATAAATGGAAATTTCTATACACAGATGGATCCAAAAATGATTATACAGTGTCTTACTCAGTCATCAGCAACGAACATTGCCTCCTTATGAAAACACTTCCAAATTTTTCATCAATTTTTACCGCTGAAGCAGCTGGTATTTACCAAGCCTGCCTTTTCGCTCAATCTACGGGTATAAAAACAGTTATTTTCACGGATAGTTTATCAGTTTTGCTTGCGATACGAAGTTCAAACTCATCTCAATGGGATGTTATTTTGAAAATCAGAGAAATCATCTTTAAAAATAAAAATAAACTAAAACTATTCTGGATTCCTGGACATATCGGTATTCCTGGTAACACCTTTGCTGACGAGACTGCCAAATTTGCCTGTAACGCGCCTATTTTTCGGGATACCATATGTGAAAAAGCTGACCTACGCCATCACATCTGCAGCTTATTAAAGTCAAAAAGGTTTAATTTTTGGTTAAATTTTAGACATCCCCACTACACCTCTATCAACGGCGGATTACATGAAGCAGTTTACCCAGTCATTCCAGATAAATATAAAATAAAAATATTTTCGAGACTTCGCTTAGGTCACTCGGAGGCTACACACCAACACCTTTTAAAAGGCGAAATCACACCTTCCTGTCCTCACTGCGGCTGTAATCTTACCATTAAACATATATTAATTGACTGTTTGTATTTATCTAATCGAAGACTGTTATATTTAAAAGACAAAGTGCCAACTGATATACTTAACATTATTTCTCCTCAAAACATCGATATCATATATAAATTTATAAAAAGTTCCGGATTTCACATTTGAAAGAATTACTGTGTCAATACTACTGGTAGCTAGTATATAATATTAGCCTATTAATTTCGAATTTAAGTCATGATGGTTCTACCTCTTATAATCCTTATTGTAATCTCTATTCTTAAGATAAGCTAAAATTGAATTTGAATACAAATATTGTTCATATTCTTTTATGTATATTACTTAAAAGTACATTGAGCTGATGGCCCTGGCAGCCAATGCTCCAATTTTTTGTGTTAGTCTTATAACTTGTTATAAGATTAATTTAATAAATAATAATAATAATACATCTTTTTGTGAGCTTCTACGCACTGCTGTGAACGATTTCTTGGATCAGCGTAGACGGTACCAACATCAAAATCGTCGAAAGAACAAAAAAACCAAAAACCAACATTTGTACAATATTATAATCGAAAGACATTTTTTAGCATTAATGCGATGATTGTAAGTATGAGCACATACGTATAGTATGTACGTGATACTGTAATGAAAAATTGCAAACTAAAGTTTTAAAATATTGTAATTTCCTGGAAATATTGAAATATTTATATGGAAATATGACCGTCACATGTGTTATATAGTATATCATATTTATATATCAGATATTTTTCTTTTTCTCTTTATGATCAGTTCAATAAAAGCACTGTAAGGAACTGGAAGTGTTTTCCCTAACGATCGAAAGTAAATTATCAAACATAATTCATGGTTTGTGATCACACAATATAGGTACGTTTTCTGAACGCAAAACACCACGGGACAAAACATGACTCCATAAGAAGGAATTATTAAATTTATAACTACTTTTAATCTAAAAAACTTGCATTTTGTAGCAACTTTTATCAATCAAGCTGTAGCAGTGACAAGCAAAACATAACGATAGCAATTTTCAAGAAACTCCTTGTAAATATTGTATATTTTTAGAAGATGACTTGTTTATTAAATTTAAGGAACATAATTTTGCATTTTTTGATCATTTAGTTCATAGAGCACTTTTAAGACTTGCAATCTGTTACAGAATTCTGATGTTTTAACCCGCTAGATAAAATTTTAAAATACTAAGCATTGACATCATGTTAAGCATTATTGTTGGGACAAATAAATAAATTTGTAAATAAATAAATTATTGTAAAAATTTTTAAGAAAAATTATTTTTAATAAATTACTAGCTGTTCGTGCCCGGTGTCGCCAGGGTGAATTTCATGTCTATCTGCAGTGGTTTAGGCTTTCCTTGAATTTGTGTGAATTGAAACAGAACAATTTCAGTATGATCATGAATTTATTGAAATTAAATAAATCGGAATTCATTGTTTTCACAATCATTTGTTGGTGTTTCTAATGCGTTCATCGCAACGCTTGGTGATGAACGATATTCCTTATTATATTTCTGTCTTTCCGACAGGAGAGGAAAAGAATAGCGCATGGTTTACCGACTCCCTGGCATGCTCGTACAACCGTCCATGGGAAAAACACGGCAATTCAAGGTTTATTCCACATACTTCCAACGATTGGCCTTGCGAAACGGCAAGTTGGTTGGAATCAGTGGTATTCTGAGAATCATAACATCCTCGCCTTTGAACTTTCCTATGATTATCGTTACTGCAATCACATTGTTCATCAGCTTCTTAACAGCGAGTTTTGTTCCATTACATAGTTTCGGTTGGTTCAGGTTGCGTAACGTGATTATCACCGAGCCGACCATGAGCTGCAAATTGTGCGGCGGCATTCCTGACAAATCCAATAAATTCAGGAATTCAATTGGAAAATTGACGACGTTCATCTCGATCGGTAATGGAATCGAACGACTTAAATGAATGCAATTGCCCAGCGATTTGACTTTGAATTTTTATATTCAAATCGCCTACGTCCTTATTTTTCGCTGCCAAAATGGCTCGTTAGGTCAATCAAACCAATCTGACCTTTCCGCTCGCACAACATAATCCTGTCGTTTCGTGTCGAAACCTCAAAGCATTGCAATGTTTGCAAACAGTGCTCATTGTTCCGAAGTCGACCAATACATCCGCGTCGTAATTGACTGTTGGATTGTATCTGAACGTCAATTCTGCTTCGGCAGGAGCGAGCAGGAGACCACTAACAACTAAAAAGTGGGGTGATCGATTGTAGATCGTCAGGATTCTCTGTCGCCTCATTAAGACGGCGAGAGTTGAGACAAGCTTCAATTTTGGCGAGGATTGTGGCGAACTCCTCAAATGTGAAGCTCATCTCGCCTATGAATCGCCGAAAATGGAGTTTGAAGCTTTTTACTCCCGCTTCCCACAGACCGCCCATGTGAGGTGCGCCAGCGGTGATAAGGTGCCAGGTTATTTGTTGATGGCAATATTGAGCGGTGACTGCCGCTTGGTTTTCTGTGAGATACGCTTGCTATTTTCTTTTGAGAACCTTAGAAGCGAATGCTGCTAGAAAGGCAGAGCTCGTAAAGTCACTGACAGTAACAAATTATATTGCTTTTATTGCTAAGCAGACATAAACGCATACATATCCTTTCGTAATGAGGCAGGCTCTGCCCGTAAAGTTTTTGATGTTGAACGGCCTTTTAAATCAAGACCGTTGGCAGCAAAAGGGTGCGGGGGTAATGTAGCCATTAATTGCGTTCGTAACTGTTTTTTATACACGGTTTGCAATAACGGATTGTCGTTTTTATCAAATTTTTCTTCTTTGATATCCAATATTGCATACGAAAAAGCCGCAACACTAGCTGGTTACCACCATGAAGACTTATAGTATATCATGGATAAAGCGGACGAGGAGGCGCGTAAAAGCAAAATAATACGGTAGGTGTGTGGGATGCCGCTCGTCGTATGACAAAGACGGGCATGATGCTAAGCGTCCACCATGATGCAGGGTTCCATTCTCGTAAAGAAATCGATTGAGAGTGAAAATTTTACTGCGACTGCTCGTAGGCTTCTTTTGTCCCAATCGGCATGTAAGGCAAATGTTGTCTCTCCAAAGGGAGAAATTCGTGGCCGTGTCACCATACTTGTGAATCAGCGGGGTTTCGTGAGGATGAAACCAACTGGAACTCTCGACAATTTCGTTGACTTTAGCGGCACGGTTCGCTACAAAGGTACTCCATGTGCAAGAGGGCGTTTCAACCATGCGACGACAATAATTGAATCCGTCCAGCAATACAGATTGTATTGAAGACAAAAAAGTTGGGGTATTAAGTTATTTAACATATCTGCGAGTAACGCAGCGCCGCATAACTAACCCTTGCATATGCCTTTTCCGACGCATCACAGAACGCTTGCAGTTCAACTGCACATGCGGGTGTATAGTGTATCCACCGTTGGATACTTATCGCATTGGTCTGGTGATAATCGTGAAGAACATCATCCAGGTTTACCGGCTGAATCAAACAATCCTACTATTATAGACAGAACCTGTCTCAATCTCAACCACTGTGAAGGTGCACAAGGTCTGCTGAAGCAGTTGATTTTTGAGGAGAGGGCGGACGTGGCCATTACTTCAGAGCTATATAGTTACAGATGCAACGAAAAAGGCAGCGATTTAGGCATGCGGTCGGCATTCTAAACAAAGCGTTCAACAACATCCTGGAAATGGTTTCGCATACGCTATGGTGGCTCGAATACATTTTTTCAGCTGTTATGCTGCACCTAGTACGACAAGTGATGAATTCACATATGGTTTGGAACGTCGCATTGATGCTCGAATCCATAATCCTGTCATCGTAGTAGGAGACTTCAATGCCTGGTCCACGGAGTGGGGCTTCCTTTATAAGCAGTATATTCTTAGTTTAGAAAATAATATAAAAAGTAACTCAAATCCATTTTGGAGGTATATGCAATCTTTTGTATTCCATCGTCTTCTTCTATTCCCTCGTCGAGATTTCTTAATGATGAAATTTCATTCAAACAATGACTCAGTAAATTTATTTGCAAACTCTCCTAAGTGTACTTGTGAAGAAGATATTCTAATTTCTAATAATACTCGTTTTATTCGACAATTATGTAAATTATCTAAATTTTGGTTCCTTAACATTAAGTAATGAAGAGACAGTTAAACATATCTGTAGTCAAAAAGCCATACATGGAAGATTTTGATAGTCTCAGCTCCTTTCTACTTAAAAAGTGTACTCATTCCATATCTCATCCATTAATGTTAATTTTCAATTTGTCTCTTAGCTCTGGTTATTTTATTGATAGATTCGAAAAATTTGTCAAAGAAAAACTTTATTTTTCACTGAAAAATTTAATTTGCCCATCTCAACATGGATTTGTTGCAGGTAGATCTACCACAACAAATTTAACTCTTTTTACAAATTATTGCTTATCTTCACTTGAACAAAGAGCCTAAATTATTGTGATTTATTCTGATGTTTCTAAAGCTTTTGATAAACTCTCACATGTTAATTACTAAATTAAAAATTTTCGGATTCCACTCTTCTTTTTTATCTTGGCTGAAATCCTACTTAACTAATAGGAAATCTTATGTTTGCATTGATAATGTTAAATATAACCCATTTGTTACTACTTCCGGTGTACCTCAAGGTAGTGTTCTTAGTCCACTTTTATTTCTCATTTATAGGCGCACAGAGATTAACGTGGCTTCAGAACCAGAATCGATCAAGGTGCGTGCTGAAAATCGTTCACCATAAGTAGTGAAATTATTTTAAATATTGAGGATAACATTTTCAAACTCTTTTTAAGTTGGAAAATATCAGCCGCAGACATTTAAACATTATATGAATGCGGAATAGATTCTGTAGAAATTCTAAAAATAATCCACACACATGACATTGAACAAGTTTTCAACACGCGTGGAATGATTGGTGAAAAAATTAAATTTCGGCATTGTCTGCAAAAGTGGCGCATTGAAAATAATGTAAGTTTTAATATTTTGGGGGAAAAGGCTGGATTCATATTTTGGAGGAAATATCGAGGAAATACTTTCAAATCTGTATTAGGGAGAGATATATTGGCTAAATACAAAAGTAATAGTAATCTACTATGTGAGGCAGCGCAAACCTCAATTGTAAGAATCGATAATAAGAGTCGATAATTTTATTTTTAACAATATTAAAATGGATTCAAATTTATGACAAAAGTTGCTAAATCTATAGTCGAAATCTTTCCGTCCGAAAATGAGTCCGCATACAACATTCCACCTAAGAAAAACAAAAATCCTTCTGGAAAGCTTTACGATCGGTATTTTAATATAAAATACAAGCGGAAAAGTTTAAACGCCGACAAATTTTCATGCAAAACTACTAAAAACGTTGGAGCTTTGACAGAGGAAGTAACTACCGAAAGCAATGAATATGTTGTGACACTGGAATAACAGAATTTGATTTATGCACATTATGGGAGCGAACTTCGTATATGCGTCTGCAATCTCTTTCTTGCAAATATCTTGATCAAATTTTAGAGGAGTGGCCAAGGTTTAGAGGCCCAAATGGGCATGAATTATTAGACATAGATGTTGAAACGCTATATCCAGGCAGAAAAAACCACATGCTTATGAAATTTGAAGATGCTGAAACAAAAATCAATGCCGTTTTATTTCCATCATATATAAAGGACAAATTGAACATAAAATCTTATAACCAAATGCGTTAGCCTGAAGTTCAAACAAGTAAATTATTTTTGCCATTTGCTCATTTTTAATTAAAAATTATATCAATTCTCTTTCATACCTCGTAGGTACCAGACATTTCCTTCTTTTCAATTTGCTTCATGCAATTATTTTACCTCCGAGAATTGATAGACATAACAAGCCATCAATTTCGGACGCACAGAACGACATTATAATTCATCTGGTGAATATCAACAACTTTAAACAGAAAGAAAATGAAATCAGAGAGCTTGCTGCCAAAGAAGGAATAAAAGTTAAATTTTTCTTACTTGCCAAGAAATTAACACAACTTTTTTGGAAAAGTTTCAATCGTATAAGATTTTGGCAAATTGTGATTGCTATTATCCTAAAAAAATTGAAGAGTTTTCGTTACCAGTGAAATCACATTCCTTACATGATATGAGTAAGCTTATAAGATTCTAAAGTATATATATAGTATTACAATGTCTCCAAATAAAATATTTACACATTAAAATCAAAGCAACAAAGCGTTTTTTATTACACTCAAGGCAAAAATATAACAACTTTGCATTTTTGCGTAAGTATAACTCATTTCACACAAAAACTTTCACTTTCAATCTTATCGTTTGCATTTTAGAATATCACTTTCCTGCGTGATGGACTGTTCCCACAATGAGAGGGTGTAGAGCACAGATGCATAATAATTGCATCCCAATTGGTCACATCAATATTATAAAAAGATAACGAAGATAAGAAACAATTATTTATTTCGCGCTGCAACGATTTTATACCATTTCCAGATTTGTAACCTATGGTAAGTTAAAAAGGACCCGGAGTTGTGAGTTAATCGATTAACCGGATATTCGGTTAGCTATTATTCGATGGGTCTACTAATCGAATAGTAGAAAAAAAACTTTTTTTCCCCTGACCAAATATAAATAAAAAAATTTTTTTCTCCCGACCAAATATGCGAATTGTACTCCATTTTCGGACGGATATAGGTGGTGTAGATACAACGAAGATCGGTTAGAGTGAAGTATTTCTTACACAATTATTCGGTTAATCGAATAAGTTCAAGTAACTGAATAGACTATATTAACCGAATAATTTTAAACTCTTGGAATAGTTTCAATTAACCGAATAATTTCAAACTATTGGAATAATTTCAACTAACTGAATAATTTCAAGAATTTTACTTTCATGGAATTTCTTGTCGACTGCCATAATAAGAAGTTTTTGATTAAAATTGCCCCTCCCCCTTGGGTGGTGGGTGGATGGCACCATCCACAACGTTTAGAATCTATTTTGAAACATTCCCTGTCGATTGCCATAATGAACCTTTTTTCGTAAAAATCGCCCCTACCCCCGGGGTGGTGGGCGGGTAGCACCTTCCACCATGTTCACAATCCATTTTGAGACATTACCTATCGATTGCCATAGTAAGAAATTTTGGTAACAATCGCCCCTTGCCCTTGGGTGTTGGGCAGGTAGCACCGCCTACCATGTACTAACTTTACATTTAACATAGACCTTACCACAGCCAAAAGAAAACACTTATCCGAACTTCGCTTACAAAACCTCGGAGGAATAATCGAATTCTTGAAATTATTCGGTTAATTAATAAAAATGCGAATAGATTGAAATGATTCGATTAATTGAAACTATTCGAATAGTTTGAAATTATTCGGTTAATTAACACTATTTCGTTAGTTGAAATTGTTCGATTAGTTCGAATAGTTGATAGTCGATTATTATTCAAAACTGCGGTTAGTAACCGGTTAATCGAGTAGATCGAATAATGAGAGCTTGACAAGATACATTTATTTTCGGAGCGGTCCGATAAGTTTTTCGCAGCTTGTTCAAAGCCGCTGTGGATTAATGGAGAGCCTTTGATGGGGGAGCGTTTTCTGATTAAAGTAAAAGAGTTTTTCCAGTGGAGATGCGTGATAGCAGCTACGCTGGTTCTTATTCACCGTCTCCATCTCCTCACTGGATTCTTCGCCATACGAGGCTACGGTTAAACCCTCAATGGTGATTTCAATGTTCTAATTGGGATGCGCTGAACTTCTTTTTCAGCCGTTTCAATTGGCAATTGTGTTTCAGGGATAGAAAATAGGTAGAAAATATAATATTATTTGGTATGAGGTCTTTCATACCTAATAAAAGAATTTCCATTAAACCAAAAGACCATTTCTGGTTTAATGCGACTTGCAGACAAGAAGTCAGGTCTAAAGAGGAAGCATTTAGGAATTGGCGTTTAAACAAAACTGCTGATACTAAACTGCTGCGCAATCAGGCCAGAAATAAGTGCAATGCCACTCTAAAGCGCGAAAAAGCTCTCTACGAGCAGCGCCTTAGATGTAGAGTTCTTGAATACCATAAGGGTAGTAAGAACTTTTGGTCGGACGTGGGGAGAGTGAAGCTTCAGACGTGGTCGTCTATTCCAACTCTATTCAAGGATGACCAAATCTTCACACACTCGGTTGCGAAGGCTAACTTATTAGCCACAATGTTTGCTGAAAACTGCTCTCTCCCCGAGAGTAGCCAACCACTGCCCGCAGTCGATGATGTATCTCATGCCATGCCTGATGTGCATTT
Organism: Sicus ferrugineus; assembly: GCA_922984085.1. NCBI lineage: Eukaryota > Metazoa > Arthropoda > Insecta > Diptera > Conopidae > Sicus > Sicus ferrugineus. Next base: position 6,745,814 of record OV277351.1, on the reverse strand, counting down.
TCGAACACGAACTGTTAAAAGAGTGCTTGCAACCCTCAATGTTAACAAATCCTCGGGACCGGATGGCATTTCAGCCCACGTGTTGAGAAAGTGCACCTCAACACTGGCTCGCCCATTGCGCAACCTTTTTAAGTTATCGTTTACTTTAGGAGTTTTTGGAGAATTGGAGGAGAACATTGCCAATGTGCAGCCAGCTCCCAAAAAAGGTGAGGCTACGGATCCTGCAAATTACCGGCCCACAGCAATCTGCTCATTGCTCTCCAAAGTTATGGAGAGCATTGTAAACTTTAACTTAATGAGGTATTTAGAGAGCAACAAGTTGATCAGCGATCGCCCGTACGGCTTCCGTGCTCACAATTCCACCGGCGATCTGATGGCGTTTCTCACTGAGCGGTGAGGCATTTGACCGAGTGTGGAATAAAGCACTCGTATCTAAACTGACTGCTTATGGTGTCGGTAATACTTTCACTCGATGGGTATCGAGTATTATAGGGTATCCAGCTCTATTGAAACCTTGGGATGTCGTCGGGATGTGGGGTGTGTATCCTTATTTTACCGATACTTTAATGGTAATTGTTCCTCTGAAGTAGCCAGCCTGATTCCTTCGGTTCAGGTATTCAACAGATTTACTCGGCTTTCCAGAGTGGTGCACCCCTTTTACGTCTCGATCCCGTTCCAACGCACTACCCATTACCGCGAGAATTCGTTTCTCGGTCGCTCAGTTATATTGTGGAATAGTCTCCCTGCTCATGTTTTCCCACCCACTTATAACGTCGAAGCTTTTAAAAGAGGTGTAAATCGGCACTACTCCCACTTTTCCCCTTCTCGCTAACCTTTCTCTTCTAAACCAACGAAGGGCTTGATTTGAGCTTGGTTCTATCTGTCATTTTAAAAAAAGCTATCCTTGGTGTCTTTTCAAGGCGCTCGTAAGTTTTTCTGATGCATCCCGAGTGAGTACACGGAGTGGTCTCGCTCTGGAATAGTCAAGAAGTCTGCCTCAAATTCTACGATCGCATCGGAGATGTGAATATAGCGTGCCAGTAGACTTTTTCGCTCTTGGGTTAAGCGAAATAATAAAATTCACTGCATAGTTGTAAGAGGGGGCCGCATGGCGATATCGGAAACTAAAATCCAAAATTGTAAAATTTTATTTATTTATTGTAATTTATTTTATAATAGCGGTCCTGTAATGGTGTTAATAAATTCAAATAATCGTAAAAGTAGTTGAAATTATATTAGCCGAAGTAATTTAAATTACACTAGTTTAATTTTAATTAGTTCGGCTAGTTCCAAATAAATCACTTGAAAAGTTTTTAAACGGGGTAGCTGCTGCTTGTGCGCTGCCTGTACGACGCAGATAACGATCGCTGTAAACAAAGCACAAAGCAATACCAGAAGATAGCGCACAATGATAGAATACAAGGTTGCGCCGATCAGGTTTCAAAACTCCCTCGTTCTGCGCATCTACGTCACAATAGTCAATAACAAGGGGAGTTATTGACTATTGTGACGTAGACCTTGGCTTCTCATGTTAGAATCGAGGGGGTTAATTATCCGATCTCACCTTTCCGGGAGAGGATTCGACAGTGCCGCAGGTGTTGGCGATTCAATCACTCTGAGAGGATTTGTTCCAGAGGTTCCGAGGTGTGCATGTGTGTGGGTTACAAGTAGATCTACCACAACAAATTTAACTGTTTTTACAAGTTATTGCTTATTTTCATTTGAGCAAGGATTCCAAATTGATGTGATTTATTATGATGCTTCTAAAGCTTTTGGTAAACTCTCACATAACATGTTAATTACTATATTAGAAATTTTCGGTTTCCACTCTTCTTTTTTATCTTGGCTGAAATCCTACTTAACTAATAGGAAATCTTATGTTTGCATTGATAATGTTAAATCTAACCCTTTTGTTGCTACTTCTGGTGTACCTCAAGGTAGCGTTCTTGGTCCACTTTTATTTATCATTTATATGAATGACATTGCTTGTTGCTTTAGTTCAGCTCAATTCCTTTTATTTGCTGATGATTTAAAAATGTTTTCGAAAATTAGAAATCAAATGGACTGCTTTAACTTGCAAAAAGATTTAAACAATGTTTATTTATGGTTTCAAAAAAATAGATTAGCTTTAAACATCAATAAATGCTTTAATATTACTTATACAAAACCTAATAATCCGATTGGTTTCTCATATTATTTTTCTGATTCCATTATTTCTAATAACTAAACTAAACTAAAATCCCTGTATATTCCCCCCCCAGGGGGGGCCCACATATCATTTTTACTGCTCGACAACTTTGTGGCTTTCTCAACTTTATAATATTTATCAATTATCATCTGTGGAGATTTTAACTCTCACCACAAAATGTGGGGCTGTACCAATAGTAATGTTCGAAGGCGTACATTTTAGATTTTGTCGAAACACAGAATCTTGTCATTTTAAAGGATGGCTCTCCTACTCATTTTGGTGCTTCCTCCCTGTCTACGCTTGATCACACCCTGGTGTCACCCAATCTCAGTGTGGATGCATCTTGGCTTGTCACTAATGAATCTCTCGGCACCACTCACTGTATTATCATTTTCTATTTTACATCTCGCGAGTTTAGCTAACGTTCTAAGTCCTTTTTATTCCTAAAAACATAGATAAAAGCATCTTAAATAGCAAGCTCTCCGAAGTCTCAAGTTCATTAGATATTGATCCAATAGATGGACATGCTATAGATACCTTTATACAAAATTTTTCGAGCTCCTCAAAACCAAACCTTCCAACAAAACGCGTCCTCCTAATCCATGGTAGAATAATATATGTAGCAAGGTTAGTGCTGAGCAGAGGTTAGCAACCTCGCGCTTTAAGCGTTGCCCTTCGAGAGCAATCTTTGAAACTTTTTTATTCCTAAAAACATAGATAAAAGCATCTTAAATAGCAAGCTCTCCGAAGTCTCAAGTTCATTAGATATTGATCCAATAGATGGACATGCTATAGATACCTTTATACAAAATTTTTCGAGCTCCTCAAAACCAAACCTTCCAACAAAACGCGTCCTCCTAATCCATGGTAGAATAATATATGTAGCAAGGTTAGTGCTGAGCAGAGGTTAGCAACCTCGCGCTTTAAGCGTTGCCCTTCGAGAGCAATCTTTGAAACTCTGTTAATCGTAAGGAAAAAATACAAACGAATTATTAGAAGAGAGAAGCGTCAAGGCTGGAATAAGTTTTGCGAGGAGATTAATGACAACTTATCTTTGTCCGAGCAGTGGAGGATTATCAGGTGTTTTAGGGGTGGGTTTTCGGAGTCAGTTATTTGCCGACGCCTCCCTTGCTCGCTCCTATAACCATTTCGGATTTCGAGAGGGATAATAACTGTTCTAAAAATACAGCTCACTGGAATTAGAAACCAACATCTCAAAAATTTTAATGCACAAAACAAATATATTTATTCAATAATATTTTGTCCATCGGGGTGCTTTCTCACCTTTGGTTCCTTTGGTTATTATGCCACTTAAAAAGAAGTGTTGTTCTTAAAATCTTCCTTCTTCCTATATGTCTATTGCGCTTGTCTTATACCAGGAAATTATTCGAGAGAATTCTATGTTTGCGCCTCAAATGGTTTATTGAGTCCAACAAATTACTTCAAATTTTCAATCGGGTTTTCAGAGGGGTAGATCAACCGCATACAATATCTTAGCGTTATGATCAGATATCCTTCTCAGTTTTGAGAGGAAATCATTTACTTTGCCTGTATTTCTGGATATCAAGAGAGCCTTCGATAATGTTAACATCCACATTCTCAGGGACACCTTACAAGACTTTGGTCTTCCAGTTGATTTTTGTAGGTTAATTTATTGCCTTTTTCAATTTAAGACATATATTCAATGCAACGTTGGCTTCTATAATAGACACTCTTTTACTGTCGTACCGCAGGGAATTCTTAGCCCCTACTCTTTAATCTTTATATAAACCAGATTTTCTGAAACCTAGATTGCAGGATAAAATTTTTGGCATATGCCGATGATATTGCTTTATTTACTTCCAACTCAGACCCTTTTTTTGCTAAGGATTTACTTCATGAAGTGCTCAATGGTATCTCGGAGAGACTACACGGGATTCAACTTTCTCTTTCCGCGCACAAAGCAAAATCCATCATGTTTGCGCGTCGCAAGTCTAAGCCTATTCTTCCTGCTATTATGATTGGTTCTGATCGGATCGCTTACGTACGTTCCTTTAATTTTTTGAGAATCGTTTTTTCACCTGCTCCTCGTTCGATTCTCTTATTTATAGACCGTTAGTTGTTATACCCTACACCCTACTTTGTTCTACCATTTGTAACGCAGAGAAGGAGACGATATAGATATAGAAAAGTATATATATTCTTTCTCAGCGTCACCTCCTGAATCGATTTAGCCCTGTCCGTCCGTCTGTCTGTCTGTTGAAATCACGATTACGAGAGAACGAAAAAAGATATCGCGATGAAAGTTGGCACAAATATTCTTTGTTAGGTAGGGCTGTTTGGGATTGAAAATGGGCTAGATCGGTAAACAGCCACGCCTACTTTACATACGGAATGTAAAGGCACCTCGTTTCAAAAAATGTTATAATCTGAATATTTCATAAACCGTGTGAGATATTAAGGTATAATTTTATTCCGGAACATATAGCGTCATTACTAAAACGTTCGAAAAAAATGAGCGTGCCACGCCTACTGATAGCAAAGATGGAAATATCTCATGAACGGTATAAGATATTGATATGTAATTTTATCAGGACATATAGGCAAGCATTACCAATAAGCCTGCAAAAAATGTTCGTGTCACACCCACTTATAACAAAGTTGGCAATATCTCATGAAAGGTATAAGATATTAATATGTAGTTTTATCTGAATATATGGGGAAGCATTACCAATAAGCTTGCCGAAAATGGGCGCGCCACGCCCACTCATAACAAAGTTGTCAATATCTTGTAAACGGTAAAAGATATTAATACGAATAATCACGAGGTACCTACACGTATTACCAATGTGTATGCAAGAAATGGGCGTGGTCCGCCCACTTATACAAAAGTTGTCAATATCCCACAAAGTATTCAAAATATTAATACGTAATTCTATATAGCAGTATCTAGAGACATTACAAAAACATTTTCCCAAAATGGGCGTGGTCCGCCTACTTATACAAAAAGTTGTTAAGTGGCGAAATTATAATTTTTTCAGTTACTCGGGTGTAGGGTATTTAGAACCCTTTTGGGTTCCTGACCTTGACATTGAGGGCTGTTTCTCCCTCGATCCGCGGTGCTCTGTCTTCGCGGCCGAGGCTTTGGCTATTTTGGAGGCGGTTAGATTCATAAGGCAGCTTTTTAGAAAAATTCTCCTGGTCTCGGACAGCAAGTCTGTATTACAATCCTTATACAACTTCCCCAAGAACAATTACCATTCCTATATATTCGATATCAGATCCTTGTTTTTCTAGCTCAGGGGTTAGGCTTTGTGATTCACTTTCTCTGGGTACCACGTCGTATGGGTATAGATGGCAACGAACACGTTGATCGCATCGCCTCTGAAGTTGATTTAAATTTTATTTAGTTCCCTCCTTTGCATTACGGCGTGGTCAGGGCTTCGTGCAGAAGTGATACGTAAAAAAGGCAAGGAGATAGGCTTTAAACCAACCTTATGCTTCTAGAAATGCACATGAAACCTTTTCCTAATCATGCAGCTGCCTTATATTAAATATTTTGCAAACGAAACCAAATCAAATTCCATAAAATCTGCTCGATTCACAAATATATACAGCTGTTTTTACCTACCACACGTACTTTTAGCTGTAAGATGCCAACATATTTTACTTTTGATTGTGGTGTAAATTTACACTCCACCTCAAATATGGTGTGGAAATGCAGCAAAAGCTTATTTATAAAACTATTAAAATAGTTAAAAAGTAACTTAAGAATCATTGTGGTATAGTTGTTTACAAAATTTTTTTTCTTTTACAAATTACAAAACAAGTCAGTTTACATTACTGCTTACATATTGTTACTGTTTACATACTGTTTATTGTATATTTCCAAACAGTTTAGAAATCATCAAAACTGCGAAGGCTCTCAAATGCAATGAAGTTTTTCTATTAATGCTTAAAAATCCATAGAAGTAATATTTAATAGTTGTGCCTCTTTGGTATCTCTATCATGAATCATAGAGTAAGAATAACACGAGTCCGAATCTTGAAGAACGAAATTTTTCTATAGTGGATCTGGTTACCAGATCCAGTTTATAAAGTTTACCAGTACCAGATATAAAGTTTATATGTATGTAGACAGAATATGTGTGTTACATATTCCGCCTGACTACACGATTCTTCTTTTCATCATTTTTCAAAGGCTTAATAGAAAGAGAGGGGATGAGAGGAGAGAAAAGCCTCCACACATTCTTCAAATGTAGAGACTTTTTGAAGCCCAAATTCTATCAGATTCTCGGTTTTTCTTACGCACACAATTAAACAGCTGCCCGCACGAACCGGTTTTTCAAGGCAGTTTGCTGAACGTAAATTTCACTCACACACATTGAGGTGTCACACGTATACGACTTTTAACATCAAAGAAGAAACTACGTGTAGCCACGCGTTCTTCAAGAAGCCTCTTCGAGAATAATGATGTAGCCAAAGTCATTGGCAATGTAGTTTAGCAAAGCTTTGTTTGCTTGTGGGTCGGTAAAGCCATCATAGGACACGCTGGCTGTAAATATTTTGCACCCACTTGCAATAGTAAAATTTTTCGAGGTTTATCATGGCTTGGGAATAAAGGCAAAGGTTTGAGAGGGATTATTATTCTTATAAGAAATTTTGGGGTGAAATTTTTATTAAAAAAAATGCGGGCATACCTCATGTTATACTTTTAAAATTATAATATAATATAATATATTATATATATTATATATCGATATAATAAAATAAGATATCGATTTTTCAGGTTTCACTTTCAATTTTTCACTTCCCAATAATATAATATAAAATAATAAAATATTCAGTCATCCTTCAACCTTCGTAACGATCAGTTGTACGGTGCGTTTTTCTCTCTTGCCTTCGGTTACTTCTTTTCGGATTACGGTGCTTATTCAGAAAGTTTTTCTGTTGTTTTCCTTTTTTCCCCTACAGTAGCTATCATAATATTTTTTCTGCCTGGTATTTTGTAAAAAATTTTTGATAACGGTACGATTCCCTCTGGGAATCGTTTTGCATCGCTTGCTAATCCTACTTCTCCTAAATCCAAACGCAAAAAACCAAGCAAACAGCTAATGGATAAAGAGGCATTGCCATTGCCATCTTCATCAAAGTGTGACCAATCTAAACCTAAATTCGTAATTATTAAAACTGCTGATGATAAGAAGCCTCTTTCCTCATTCAGTGTTTTTGCAAAAAAAAAGCTATTGACTCCATTGGCACACAGATTGACTCAGTTAGTTTACTCCGCGACGGCAAAATTCTGATTCTAGCTAGAAAATCGAAGGTAGCTGAAAAATGTACAGCTACAAAAAATGTTGGCAGTCTATGTCCTGTAAATATCTCCCTTCATGATTCTTTAAATATATGCAAGGACACAATCTTTGATCGAAATCTCAACCCGACAAGTGAGGAGGAGAATCTTAATGATCTAAAGTCCCAAGGCGTATCCAGTGTCTATAAATTCTACCTTTTTACCTATACCTATACCTATATTAATTCGGGAATTAATTTTACTATAGTATGTGTGTACATACCACCGGACCAGTGTTTTTCTTATGCTGATATTTCGAGCATAATAAACTCTTTACCATCCTCTGCACCATTTATATTAGTCGGCGATGTCAATTCCTGGAGCCTTTTATGGGGCTCTGTACATACGAACAAAAGAGGCCTAATATTTGAAGACATAATTTTGTCACATAATCTTTTTTTTTTAAACGACGGAAAACCGACCCATCTTTCGACTCATATGACATTAACAAATGTAGACTTATCTTTGTGTTCAGCAGGCTTGGCTACAAAAGCCTCTTGCTCTACTTCTAATGATTTGTATGGGAGTGATAATTTCCCGATTAAAACTGTTTTGCATTTACCTCGTCAAAATGAAAAACCTTCGCCTCTTCCAAAATTTATTATAGATAAGGCTTGTAGAAGAACGCCCATCTTAATTTTTGTGAAGTGTTCAGCCCTGCCGCAGTTTACTCTCCTCCTCTCATTCGCTCGTTATTCGTCATTTCGTTGGTTTGCGAAATTTGTTCAGCTCAATTTATTCGGTCATTTCGTTTGATACCGCCGAGAGGAGCAAACTGCGGTAAGGCACTTCGGTAACATATTAATTGTAGTTTATTAATTTCCATTTTCTAGAACAAATGTTGATGTTGTTGTAGTAATTATTATTTCAATAATTAAAAACGCATCCTCTTTGTATCAAACATCTTTGTTCGCATTTGACATCTTTCATTTGCACGGTTTGAGTGTGAGGCTAATTCTCTTGTCGCAGCCAGCGATTAAAGCCGATAATCCGTGTGGATTATGTTGAGTTGCACACCGCCGAGAAGAAGCCCCCGCATCACCGCCATGGATAGTGGAACGTCAAATGCGACAGTTGCAGCCAGGGAATCGTCAATTTCTAAAACGGTCGCCGCAGTAAGTATAACGGGCTCCGCGCCCAACGAACCAGTTTCAGCCAGCATCGCTGCCAGCGCAACAGACAGCCAAACCGCTATTCTGCAACAAGTACAGGAAAAACTTATTGCTATGGAGAATGAGTTGGGAAGGACAAAAATGAAGTTGCAGGACAGTGAGCTCCGGTATAATGCATTGAAACATGAGGTGGAGGTTCGAGCATTATCAGTTACAACAGCCGCGTAGACTTTGCCTATCAGTTCGATAGCAGAGAACAGAGTACCGTTAGCCGTTACCTCGCTTTCCCCGTCATTCACAGTTACGTCGCCTTTAGCCATCGCCACGTTCGTATCCTCATCTTTAGGATGATAGCAAATTCATTTAGCAAATTCATGCACCAGTTCCTTTTTGCCGACTTTAAACTCGCAAGCTGTTCCCAACGTCACCACGGTGTACCAAAGACAACAACCAAGCACAGAACAGTTTGCAAGTGGTTCGTGCATGTCGAATCAAATATTAGATTTTTGCCATGTCGTTCAGTTAACAACTGTCCAGCGCCAGTTCCGGTTTCAGCAATGGCACCGCGAAAACTCCAGGATTTGCAGGAGTTTTCTGGCCAGCCAGAGGACTGGCCAATGTTTTCAACAGCATACACGCAAACTACAGCCGCATATGGGTACTCAGCTTTAGAAAACAGTCAGCGTCCACAGAAATGCCTCAAAGGTGAGGCCAGAGAGTGTGTGCGTTCATTGTTGATACACCCGGAAAATGTTCAAACAGTGATGGAACAGTTAAAGTTCCGGTTCGGGCGCCCCGAACAGTAGATACGCAGCCAGTTACGACAAATAAAAGAAATTCCGTCCATTTCGGAGGCAGCGATCGATAAGCTAATTCCATTTGCCGTCAAGGTTGCGAACCTGGCCGCATTTCTTCGATCAGTGTATGGGCAACAGCACCTGTCAAATCCCACTTTATTGGACGAATTGATAGCTAAGCTCCCAATAGGCAGACGAATGGAATGGGCAAGATTTGCTGCACCGATACGACCGTATCCAACAATATCCGATTTAGCAACTGGCTTAGTGAAGTAGCTAGCTTGGTATCCGCAGTGCAAGGGATTGGGCACAATTCTACGTCGGAACAGAAGCGAAGGGTCGTTTTGCATGCAGCTGAAGGTCAGTATCTACATAAAAGTAGTTGCCCAATTTGCGACGGCAAGCATGATGTCACTAAATGCAAGAAGTTAGAGGAATGCGATGTCAACGAAAGATGGGGGTTAGTGAAACGAAACCGCTTATGTTTTGCGTGCCTACACTACGGGCACTCCATGCGAAGCTGCCGGCATAGGAAACCATATTCTGTAGATGGATGCCAGCGTCGACACCACCACTTGTTGCATGAACAGCGGCGCCAAGTTACCAGAAATGCACCCCAACCGTGTGCATCTCAAACTTAACAACAAGGAAGAGCACCTATGCCGCGTGCACTTCCACCAGAGGCGAGCGTACCTAAGCCGAGAGTGTCACAGCAACAACAAAATGAGCCGACACCATGCGCACCTCAAAATAACATAGGCAATGCCGAGGGAGTCATTTTTAGCTGCGCAGCCAACGGATCTGAAGAAAGCAATTTATTGCTATGAGTGCTACCGGTTACACTGTATGGCCCAAATACACACATTGATGTTTACGCGCTGTTGGATAAAGGGTCCACGATTACATGATTATATGCTGGAAGAATTGGGACTTCAAGGCCGACGGTGCCCCTTAAATGTACAGTGGTTTGGAGGACGGGCTGTTCGAGAACCTTCAACCGTTGTGGACTTATTTGTAAGTGGCACAGGACTCAAGAAAAGGCACAAGTTAAATAATGTGTACGCCGTCTCGAACCTGAGTTTGCCGGTTTAGAGCTTCGACAGCAGCTGTTACGATGCCGAGTTATATAAAACGTTGCCGGCGAAGCCTTATAGAGCCTTAAACTCTTGATAGGCTTAGATCATTGCCATTTGGGGTTATCCTCCGAAACCATTACTCTACATAAAGGCGGTCCATACGCTAGCAGAACGGAATTGGGTTGGGTTGTGTTCGGTCCAAGTAAGGGAGCTGCTTCGTCACCTTCGTGCCTGAAGATAACCGCAAGCAGCGAGAGTGAGTATAATCTACATGATTTAGTGTCTGAATATTTTGAGTCAGAGAGCTTCGGGGTAAGGCCATCACCAGTCGTCGAAAGCGAAGCAGATGTGCGAGCTCGTAGAATACTCCAACAGACAACCACGAAGATAGGCGCAAGATACCAGTGTGGACTCCTTTGGGCGTCGGAAAGAGTAGAATTGCCGGATAGCTACCTGATGGCAAAGAACCGACTTTTGGGCATCGAACGTAAAATGAAAAACAACGAGAAGTTTGCGGCAGCTTACAAAGCGATCTTGAGCGCTTATGTAGACAAAGTGTACGAGAGAAAGCTGCAGCCAAAAGAAGCCGCTGTCCAAACGCCAAGGACGTGGTATCTGCCCCATTTTGGAGTCGTCAATGTCAACAAGCCTGGAAAGTTACGGCTAGTTTTCGATGCTGCTGCCAAAGTTGATGGAGTGTCCTTGAATTCGCACCTGTTGAAGGGACCGCAGCAATATCAATCGATGCCGTCAGTTCTTTTCAATTTTCGAGTCGGCGCTGTAGCTGTCTGCGCCGATATAAAGGAAATGTTCCACCAAGTGCTGGTGCGTCCGGAAGATCGATGTTCCCAGAGGTTTTTGTGGCGGGACGGCGACTCAACACGTCCAATAGATGTGTATGAGATGAATGTGATGACCTTTGGAGCTGCTTGCTCACCCTGCGTGGCCCAACACGTCAAAACAGTAAACGCAGAAGCACATCGCGAGTATGATCCACGAGCCATCGAAGCCATATTGCAGCACCACTATGTCGACGATTTCGTCGATAGCTTTGATTCCGTGTGTCGCGCCGTTGATATACCCAGACAAGTGCGCTTAATACACAGCGACGCATGGTTTGAGTTGCGCAACTTCCGTTCTAATTTGTCTGAGGTCGTAGAAGTTTTGGAAGGCAGTCCTGCGCAACTAAAAGACCTTTATGAAAATGGCTTGTTGACGGAGAAAATATTGGGGATGTTTTGGCAGCCTTGCAGTGATGCCTTTCGATACTAGCTGGAATTTCATAACACTGATGCCGCCGTAATTTCAGAAGAAAAACGCCCGACAAAGAGGCAATTGCTGAGCATCGCGATGTCAGTTTTCGACCCTTTAGGATTTTTAGGCAACTTTACGATTGTCACGAAGTTGATTATGCGCGAAACATGGAGACACGACGTAGGATGGGACCAGCCTCTCCCAGACTATATATGTGCTGCCTGGGACAGATGGCGTCAAGATTTGCAGAAGGTGGTTAACAGTCTCATATTGGAGATCCGTAAACGAAGACGGAAACGTAGAAGTCGTCTTCGTGTGTGCCAAAACAAGGTGCGCGCCGTTGAAGATGATGACAGTGCCTCGCCTTGAGTTGCAAGCTGCAGTCCTAGGAGTCCGCCTGATGCAATCGGTGCTTGAAGAACATAACCTCAGAGTTACGCGTCGTATGTTTTGGAGCGACTCCAAGACAGTTCTTAAGTGGATCGCTTCAAAGCACCGGTGGTATAAACCTTTCGTAGCTCATAGGATAGCGGAAATACTTGCTACGAAAGAGGTGTCCGAATGGAGATGGATACCTACCGCTGCGAATATTGCTGATGAGGCGACCCGGGCGAAACAGCGTGTGGTACTCGAACCTTCATCACGATGGCTAAAGGGTGCCGAATTTATGCGAAAGGGCGAGGAGTTCTGGCCGTCTCAGATAGTTGACGTCAATGAATGCAGTGAAGGGCAGGAAGAAGAGCTGCGTTGCAACTTCTCGTTATTAGCCGTAAGTTGTAATGTGATACGATTTGACCGTTTTTCGTCGTTTAGAAGGCTTCGTCGAGCTATTGCATGGGTCGTACGGTTCGTCAACCGATGCCGAAAGCTGCACAACGAGAGGGAAACCGCTTGCCTCACAGTCGCCGAGTTGTCAGCAGCTGAATCTATATTGTATCGCCAGGCTCAATTCGAAGCGTATTACGACGAGATAACGCAAATTCGGAACCACGGCTGCTTAAAGACGAGTAATGAGCTTTTCACACTGTTACCGTATATTGATGCGGAAGGTATCTTGCGAGTCAGTGGTCGCATTGATGCAGCCAGTTGGCTGCCATACGATTCAAGACGCCCGATTATATTATCGCCGAACCACCCGCTTGCAAAATTAGTTGTCCATCATCACCATTGCCTAATGAAACATCAAAATCACGAGGCAACGGTCTGTGAAGTGCGTCGTCGGTTCTGGATACCGCGTCTGAGGTGGCTTGTACGGAAGGTCACAGTAGAGTGTAACGTTTGCAAATTGGCGCGGGCTACGCCGGCTCAACCTATAATTGGGCCCCTTCCTGAAGATCGGTGCAAGCCATTCGTGAGGCCCTTCTCCTACGTTGGTCTGGATTATTTCGGCCCGCTCACCGTTACAATTGGCCGTCGCACAGGGAAAAGTTGGGTGGCGCTATTCACCTGTCTCACTGTCCGCGCTATCCATTTAGAAGTTGCCGCTGACCTTTCGACTGATGCGTGCATTCTGGTTCTCAGGAACTTTCTAAACCGTCGAGGGATTCCCGTGCGCATACGGAGCGATAATGGAAAGAATTTTGTGGGCGTGGAACAGGAAACGCGGCGCTTCGCGGATGTATTTGACTGTGCACGACTTCAAGATGAAGCATCATCTAAGGGCATAGAATGGCTATTTAATTGCCCCAGCAATCCCTCTGAAGGTGGAGTATGGGAACGGATGCTGCGGTGTGTCAAGTGTGTCTTGCGTCATACGCTAAAGGAGGTGGCCCCACGTGAGCATACCCTGCAGTCTTTTCTAATCGAAGCCGAAAACATCGTGAACTCTCGCCCGTTAACACATTTGCCAATATCGCCGGAACAAGAGGAGCCGCTTACACCCAACCACTTTTTATTAGGAGCACCCAGTATAGCTCAGACGCCAGGAAAGGGTGAAGCAGAAGAAGCGAGAGTTCTGCGGAAGCAGTGGTGTATTGCTCGTCAATTGAGGACCGCATTTTGGAGGCGCTGGGTCGTGGAATATTTACCCACGCTGACGCGTCGCGTCAAGTGGTGCAAGCCAGCCACACCGCTAAAGGAGGGCGACATGGTGTTTATATGCGACCAGAATATGCCGAGAACTCAGTGGAGTCGCGGAAGAATACTACGAGTCTACCCTGGAGCCGATGCAGTCGTCAGGAGTGCAGATGTGCAGACGAAAAATGGAATCCTACGCCGTCCTGCGTCTAAGCTGGCCGTTCTAGACGTGAATAATAGTGATTCGAACCAGTCGATTCACGGGGGCGGGGGTGTAGAAGAACGCCCATCTTAATTTTAGTGAAGTATAACTATAATTGTATCAAATTCATATCAACTCGTACCGGTCCAATCTATGATTCACATGAAATCGCCAATGTTCTTTCTCTCTTTTGGTCAAATTATTCTCGCGATAGTAAGTTCGATCCATTATTTATTGCCAACAAAAAATCTTATATGGAATCGGAATGTTTCATTCAACATCCATCCTCCGATGCGATGAAAATAGACTCCTTAATAACTAGCTTCGAATTCGATATTGCTCTATCCGCTACCAAAGGTAAATCTCCTGGATTTGACAGAATTTCCTACCCAATGTGGAAACGCTTGTCTCTAAACCTAAAATATAGACTTATATAATAACATCTAGACCTATATAACAACATCTTCAATAGCGGGATTTACCCGCAAGCTTGGAAAATCGCGATCGTTGTTCCAATACTCAAACCAAACAAACCCTCTATCGATATTGCAAGCTATAGACCTATTACCGTGCGCGGGTAAAATTTTCGAAAAAATTATAGCACAGAGATTTTGTGGTTCATAATTAAAAATAACCTCGTTAGTTCCCGTCAAGTTGCATTTAAACGCAACCATGGGACAACTGATGCTCTTCTCCATTTTGATCATTACGTTGCTCAGGCTCTCTCTTGTAAAAATCATATATCGGTCCTCAATATCGATTTTGAAAAATTCGCACATTAGGCTTAATAGTATTAACTACCTCTCTTCTAAGCATTCTTTAGCTCATATTAATACTTTGATAAATGTATCAAAGGCATGTCAGGAACAAATTAAGCACAACTTAATTTCTTCCCCACATAATTCTGTTACTTGCATTTTCCTACTTGCGTATATATATATACCCAGAATATATGGTAATTAAATTTCAAACTACCGTTTCTGCATATTAATATGTATGTAACGAACGGCAAAGTAGAAAAGAGATTTGACAAAAATTGAGAGTTGTTAGAAAGTAGCACCATCGCCTGAGTGGATCGAGAGAGCTCGACCACAGATACGACCACGCATGCAAGAAAGAGACAATAAGCGTCTTACAATAAGCACGTAGGAATACCATCGCCACTATAAAAGGCGCTTCACCACGAGGAATCGGGGCTTTTTGACGCGAACTCCCGGCCTGGACAGTAGTCCTCTGGAATTCTATCTTCGGTAAGTCATTTCAACGTCGACGCCAGCAGAGCCTCGGCTTCGGCAGAGTCACAACGTCGACGCCAGCAGAGCCTCGATTTTGGCAGAGCCACAACGCCGACGCCAGCATAGCTTCGACTTCGGCAGAGCCACAACGTCGACGCCAGCAGAGCCTCGATTTCAGCAGAGCCTCGACGCCGGCAGAGCTACAACTTCGACGCCAACAGAGCCTCGCGGCCAACAAACGCACCAGAACGTCGCCTGTGGAGTTGTACTCCCGCGGCCCAACGATTCTCATCAGCACGTCGCCTTGCGGAGTTGTACTCCCGCGGCCCAACGATTCTCATCAGCACGTCGCCTTGCGGAGTTGTACTCCCGCCGCCAACACTCACATTAGAACGTCGCTTGTGGAGTTGTACTCCCGCGACCAACAGTTCGCATCAGAGCGTCGCCTGTGGAGTTGTACTCCCGCGGCCCAACGATTCTCATCAGCACGTCGCCTTGTGGAGTTGCACTCCCGCGGCCAACACTCACATTAGAACGTCGTCTGTGGAGTTGTACTCCCGCGGCCAACAGTTCGCATCAGAGCGTCGCCTGTGGAGTTGTACTCCCGCGGCCCAACGATTCTCATTAGCACGTTGCCTTGTGGAGTTGCACTCCCGCGGCCAACACTCACATTAGAACATCGCCTGTGGAGTTGTACTCCCGCGGCCAACAGTTCGCATCAGAGCGTCGCCTGTGGAGTTGTACTCCCGCGGCCCAACGATTCTCATCAGCACGTCGCCTTGTGGAGTTGCACTCCCGCGGCCAACACTCACATTACAACGTCGCCTGTGGAGTTGTACTCCCGCGGCTAACAGTTCGCATCAAAGCGTCGCCTGTGGAGTTGTAGTCCCGCGGCCCAACGATTCTCATCAGCACGTCGCCTTGTGGAGTTGCACTCCCGCGGCCAACACTCACATTAGAACGTCATCTGTCGAGTTGTACTCCCGCGGCCAACAGTTCGCATCAGAGCGTCGCCTGTGGAGTTGTACTCCCGCGGCCCAACGATTCTCATCAGCACGTTGCCTTGTGGAGTTGCACTCCCGCGGCCAACACTCACATTAATTCGAATTACTGAACTAATCTAGAAATTAATAAAAGAGAGAATTTATTGAGACACAAGGAAGCCTTGTGTCTCAATCAAATAAATAACTGGACGGATCCTGGACTCGGCTGAGTCACATACCCCGGCCAGAGAAGAGGAAAGTTTCGTTACAGTGGCGCCCGAGCAGGGACATTAAGGCTTCTAACATCTCGGCGAGACACGAACATCGCAATAACTCATAACAGAGTGCCGTAGAAAGACGCACGCCATGAAGATCACCTGGATTTACTCGCTACGCAAGGACGAGCTAATAACCTACGCGAAGGAATTTGAAGTCGACGAAGGTGGAACCGTCGAGGATTTAAGAAAACGGCTGGCCACTTTTGCATCAGACTCGAAGGACGACGAAAAGGTCACGGCGCGACTAGAACAACTGGAGAGAATTCACCAGCAAGCGAAGTCCCCGCACCGAATGGGGACGGCACAGACGCATCAGCCAGAAACAGTGAAAAAGCTGGAAGTGCCCACCACCATTACAACAGCAAGTAAAGGGGGTGAATGCGGGCCACCGTCGAGGAAACGCGCGACAGATCACGCCGACGTCATGGACAAAGTGCGGAAGTGGTCAGTTAGATATGACGGTGGTCGCGATCCTCTCGCTTTTATCGAAAGGTTGGAAGAACTGACCACCGCGTATGGGATAAGCCGCGACTTACTACCAAGGACAATGCCGGAACTTCTTCGAGACCGAGCTCTGGTCTGGTTCCGCAACAGAATAATGGATTGGCAAACCTGGGGTCAATTCAAAACGGCGTTTTTGAAATTCTTTCTCTCCACCCGTTATTTCGAGGGACTCGAGGACCACATACGTAACCGGCAACAAAAACCAGACGAACCCTTCAAGGACTACGTGCTCGACCTGTACGACGCTATGCGTCATGTCAACTGGGCCGAGGAGGAGAAGCTTGAACGCCTCTATCGAAACGCGCGGAAAGACGTGCAACTTTACGTGAAACGGCGCGACTTCATGAGCCTCGAGGAACTCATCGGTCTAGCAGAGGACCTTGAAGAAATACATGGACGGCAACCGGAACCCACAAACCACCGGCCACGTGGCACCCCCGGCCGAAGTGAGTATATACCCAGCCACTGCCTGTCGACGATGGGGGCAAGACGGACACACGGAACGGTATTGTCACAACCGCCTTATCCTGTTTTGTTGGAATTGCGGACGTCGCGGACTCCGCACTATCGAATGTTGCCAACGACCTCCCTCGGGAAACGAGGACGGACCACGCCAGTCAGGAGGGAAGGCGGGTCCAGCAACTACGACCCCTCGCCGGGTCAACTTAGCCTCCTACACCACGACAGTACCCATTTAACTGCGGAAGTCATAGTGAAGCACCTCACGAAAAGAGCGGTGTTGGACACGGGAGCGACAAGGAGCTTCGCCAGCCAAGCCTTTGTGCAGGAGCTTGGTCTTCCGGTGAGCCGAACTACTTCCACGAACTACATTCGCCTAGCCGACAACACACGAAGGATGAACAACGAATGCCTCCAGGTAAGAATCAAACTCGGCACATGTGAGATCGATGTGGAGCTGTTGATTATGGCCGGGGCATCGGACGACTTGCTTCTGGGCCTGGACTTCTTGGCGAAGGCTGGGACCGTAATCAGCTGCGGCGGTCAGACGGTCACTCTGCGAGAGACACACGGACAGAAGCGGCGAGAGGAGTGGACGTGCACGGCTCTCAAGGAGGAGGACCCTCCATCGCTAAGCATCGATGATTTCCTGCGGAACGAACTCGCGAAATTCGATGAGGTACAAGGAACATGCAACATTACGTCGCACAAGATTACCATGAAAGATGAGCGGCCGATCAAGCAGAGATACATTCCGCGCAACCCTGCCATGCAGGAAGCAATAGGCAGAGAGGTCGACGAACTTCTGGCTAAAGGATGCATTGAGCCGTCACACAGTGCCTACAGTGCCCCGATAGTCCTGGTCAAAAAGAAAACGCGGAGACTCTGCATTGACTACCGGCAGCTAAACGACAGATCAATTCCTGACGCGTATCCACTTCCGCGTATACATTACATACTCGACCGGCTACGAAGCGCAAAGGTTATCAGTAGCTTGGACCTTAGAAACGGGTATTGGCAAATACCCATGGACGACGCCAGCAAGAAGTATACAGCATTTACGGTCCCGGGGCGAGGCCTCTTTCAATGGAAGGTCATGCCATTCGGCCTCCATTCTGTTCCGGCGACATTCTAGAGAGCGTTGGATAAAGTTATTGGACCTGACTTAGAACCGCATGCTTTCGCATATCTGGATGACATCATAGTTTCAAGCAGCTCAGTGGAGGAACACGTGGGCCACCTGCAGGAAGTCTTCCGAAGGTTGCGTTCGGCGAACCTGAAATTGAACCCAGAGAAATGTGAGTTCTTAAAAAAACACACTAAGTATTTGGACCGCGTGGTAAGTGAACGCGGCATCGAAACAGACCCAAACAAGATTTCCGCCATCAAGACGCTGAAACTACCCTCCAACGTACGCGAGCTGCGACAGTGCCTTGGAATTGCGTCCTGGTATCGCCGATTTGTACCAGAATTCGCAACCGTTGTACACCCGATGACCACTCTGCTGAAAAAAGGCAGACATTGGAAGTGGCAAGACGAGCAACAGAAGGCCTTCGATAAGCTGAAAGGAATGCTTATCAATGCACCGGTCCTGACCTGTCCAGACTTCACCAAGCGTTTTATCCTCCAGACTGACGCCAGCGAGGTAGGCCTGGGAGCCGTGTTAACGCAAGACGACGATGGGAGAGAAGCGGTAATCGCCTATGCCAGTCGCCGCCTTAACCCAGCCGAACAAAATTACACCACTACGGAAAAGGAGTGCTTGGCGATCATATAGGGAATCAGGAAAATGCGGTGCTACCTCGAGGAGTACCAGTTTACGGTGGTTACAGACCATCTCTCCTTTAAGTGGCTAAATTCGATAGAGAATCCATCGGGCCTGATCGCAAGGTGGGCGTTAGAACTGCAGCAATATAGGTTCGACGTCCAATACAGAAGAGGGGAAACTCAACGCAGTGGCCGACGCATTGTCGCGACAACCGGTAGACACCCTCCGCCGCACAGGAATTGACGAAGAGAAGTGTAAGAAGTGTCCTTGGTTAGAAAAGAAAATCGCCGCTATTCACGACAACCGCGAGAAATACCCAGATTTCCTCGAGCAGGATAAGAATGTGTACAGGTACATAGCGCAACGCGAATACGACGAGGAATGCCCCCCGTGGAAGGTGTGCGTCCCCAGCTTCCTCCGCCAACGTGTGTTATACGAGAACCACAGTCTTCCCAGCGCAGGCCACTTAGGAATTCGGAAGACCACCGCCAGGATCATGGACAGATACTACTGGCCAGGCATGTCGCGAGAATTTAAAAACTTTGTGCAAAGATGCGAATCATGCCAGAAGTACAAGGTGGACGAATAACTAAAGGCTGGGAAAATGCTGAGTCAAATCGCCGATGAACCGTGGGCCGGTAATAATACGATTCTAGTATTTTTCGACAGGTTCTCCAAGTGGATTTAAGCCGTGCCACTGCGCAAAGCCTCAACGCCAAATCTTATAAAGGCTTTCCGAGAGAGGATACTGGCCCGTTACGGCACCCCAAAAGTTTTAATTTCAGACAACGGCGTCCAGTTCACGAGCCGAGCGTTCGAAAGCTTTCTCACAGAAATAGGAACCAAGATCCAGTATACAGCCCCTTACACCTCACAGGAGAACCCATCGGAACGAGCAAACAGAACTTTGAAGACCATGATCGCCCAATTCGCTGATGGACAACAGAACGCCTGGGACGAGTTGATTCCCGAAATCACACTGGCCCAGAATTCAAGCAGATCGGATGTAACTGGCTATAGTCCTGCCTATCTCACGCAAGGACGAGAACTGCGGTTGCCGGGATCTTTATACGACCAAAAAACATTCGGCACGGGACAATCGCCCGAGGAGGCGGATGACAAGGCCAAGCGACTCACAGAAATCTTTGCGATCGTCAGGAAAAGACTGACCCAAGCCGCCTCCGATCAGGCTCGTCATTATAACTTGCGCCGACGCCACTGGACACCGAATATTGGGCAGCTCGTCCTTAAACGAACCCATCCGCTCTCGAAGGCCGCCGACGGCTTTGTAGCCAAATTGGCACCAAAATATGATGGCCCCTACAAGGTAATCGCGTTCACATCCCCGTTGATTGTACAACTCCAGGAAGTAAATAGTGCCTCCAAGAAGACGAAGACAGCACACGTCAGCGAGCTCAAAAGCGTACCCACCGACACAGCTCCCACGGCCGACGCACGCAACCACGGCAGAATAGGAAGAACACAGCGAGGTCATGGTAACTCACTTTCTATAAATACATAATATTGAAATAACAGAAAGAAGCCACAGCAAATCATTAGTATATAAGAATTACATGAAATCCAAAATATTCTGATTTATTAAGAAACTATTTTATTATACAAATAATAAGAAAATAAACAGGGGATTTTTATTACCGGAGCACGAAGAAACCACAAAGCAACAACAAAACACCAACCAACTACACACGGAATAACGGGATCCTCCGTTATCACAATTCGCGGAGATCGCTGCGAGCAGGAAAATTTGTAACATACATGCCACAACAGGACCCGAACTCAAGCACACAGAATGCAAAGCAATAACAAAACCCAAGGAACCAACCAACTACACACGAAATAACGGGATCCTTCATTATCACAATTTACGGAGATCGCTGCGAGAAGAAAATATTTCACATTTATTCAAAAAGTGAGTGCCGTCGGAGGAGCACGCGTAGAGAATTGAATATTTTCCAATAGTGCCGTTCAAGAAGTGAACGCGATGTCGCAAGCCGCCAAGCCAGCGTCGCAGTCGACGTCCGCCGCGCAGTCGCAGTCAACGTCCGCCGCGCAGTCGCAGTCAACGTCGACCGCGCAGTCGCAGTCAACGTCGGCCGCGCAGTCGCAGTCGCCAGTGCCGTCGACTGAGGAACACAAAGCTAATCGAATCATAATAGAAGAGTCGAGTGATGACGAAGGGGTCTCAGACGCCCTACTCGTTTATCTGAGCGGGACCGGGCGGAGTCACGCTATACCCGTAGGATTATCGCCGAATTTCGTCCGGACGGTTCATCAATGACTCTCTAATCGACTTTTATTTAGTGCGCAATTCTTCCCCGAATTTTGTAAATACAATGCAACGTCCGAACTGGAGCCGCTACGGAAGTGGGTCCGGAACCAAAGTTTTTTCAATAAATCTGCACTCCTGATACCGGCGAATCAGCGAATGCACTGGTACCTACTGGTGCTGCGCTGGAAGGAGACTGGGACGGGTCCCCGAGGAGCAATTTTGGTCTTCGACTCTATGAGCACTGTCAACAACGAGCCTGTGCCAGAGGTCTAGTGGAAATTCTTTCAGAAGGCGTACCAGTGGGAGTTTCCAACGAGAAGCCCGCCACTAGTGGATGCCCAGACGCTCTCGATACACCGCGTTTCCACACCACAACAACGGAACTCGACCGACTGCGGAGTATTCTTGTTGCACAACGCGTCCATGTTCCTGGGCCAACCTTTCTCGGACTACCGCCACCAGGATATCCGCGAGTGGTACCCAGCGGCCGACGCAGAAGAAAAGAGGGCGGCGCTGGCAGTGGCGATACAGTTGCGAGTAAGGGAGGGAACATTGGAGAAGCTGCCCCACCTATACTTGCCGAGAGCTAGCCGGCCTATAGCAGAATGCCCAAGCCGCGCGCCTTGGAAGAAAGCCACCGATACCAGCAGCAGCCGTACGAGCGGCGGCAGCAACAGTAGTGCCAGTAACACCAGCAGCAGCAGTACCAGCAGCAGCAGTGGCAATAGTGGCAGTCAAGCCAGCAGCAGCTGTACCAGCAGCAGCAGTGGCAGTAGTGGCAGTCATACCAGCAGCAGCAGTAACAGGAGTGGCAATAACACCAGCAGCAACAACAGTGCCAGCAGCCGCAGACGCAGTGGTAACCACAATCAAAATGTTCGTCTTGACAGCAACAACCGCAGCAACGACGGTACGACGGGCTCATGAAATCACCCATATGAACACGCTCCCATCACGGTCATATCAAGGGTCGCGACGCAACCACGGGCAAGTGACGCAGTTGACCAACCGTCCAGGGGACAGCAAGCGCGTTCGCCGAGTATTCCTCCACAACCCATCCACCGTGCGAGCTCCGGCGTGAGTCTACTGGCTTCAGATGGCTCTGACTGGGAAGACAACAAAGATGTGGGAATCCCTGAGAGCAGCACCGCGAGGGGCTTCCGAGAAAACTCCGCACAAAAGACACCCCAGGCATCGAACGGGCGGAAAACCGAAGGGTCGCCGGCGATCCCTGGCAAGCGCGTCCGGAGGCAAACCGGTTCGGCCGAAGACCCGTTGGGTGAGCTGCCAGAGTCCATACGGCACGAAGTCCAGGACAGCAAGCGGAGGAAGCGAGGCAGGAACGCCTTCAAGCTGGCCCGTGTCATCGGGGGCATCCGTTATGACATAAAGATCACGCAGACGGGCAGGATCGTCGTTGCCACCACCCCCTCGACAAAGTAAGAAGGAGATGTCAGGAACTTAATTTCTACCCCACATAATTCTGTTACTTGCATTTTCCTACTTACGTATATATATATACCCAGAATATATGGTAATTAAATTTCAAACTACCGTTTCTGCATATTAATATGTATGTAACGAACGGCAAAGTAGAAAAGAGATTTGACAAAAATTGAGAGTTGTTAAAAAGTAGCACCATCGCCTGAGTGGATCGAGAGAGCTCGACCACAGATACGACCACGCATGTAAGAAAGAGACAATAAGCGTCTTACAATTAGCGCGTAGGAATACCATCGCCACTATAAAAGGCGCTTCATCACGAGGAATCTAGGATTTTTGACGTGAACTCCCGGCCTGGACAGTAGTCCTCTGGAATTCCATCTTCTGTAAGTCATTTCAACGTCGACGCCAGCAGAGCCGTGACTTCGGCAGAGCCACAACGCCAGCAGAGCCTCGATTTCGGCAGAGCCACAACGCCGACGCCAGCAGAGCCTCGACTTCGGCAGAGCCACAACGTCGACGCCAGCAGAGCCTCGATTTCGGCAGAACCACAACGTCGACGCCAGCAGAGCCTCGATTTCAGCCGAGCCTCGACGCCGGCAAAGCTACAACGTCGACGCCAACAGAGCCTCGCGGCCAACAAATGCACCAGAACGTCGCCTGTGGAGTTGTACTCCCGCGGCCCAACAATTCTCATCAGCACGTCGCCTTGCGGAGTTGCACTCCCGCGGCCAACACTCACATTAGAACGTCGCCTGTGGAGTTGTACTCCCGCGGCCAACAGTTCGTATCAGAGCGTCGCCTGTGGAGTTGTACTCCCGCGGCCCAACGATTCTCATCAGCACGTCGCCTTGTGGAGTTGCACTCCCGCGGCCAGCACTCACATTAGAACGTCGCCTGTGGAGTTGTACTCCCGCGACCAACAGTTCGCATCAGAGCGTCGCCTGTGGAGTTGTACTCCCGCGGCCCAACGATTCTCATTAGCACGTCCCTTGTGGAGTTGCACTCCCGCGGCCAACAGTTCGCATCAGAGCGTCGCCTGTGGAGTTGTTCTCCCGCGTCCCAACGATTCTCATCAGCACGTCGCCTTGTGGAGTTGCACTCCCGCGGCCAACACTCACATTAGAACGTCGCCTGTGGAGTTGTACTCCCGCGGCCAACAGTTCGCATCAGAGCGTCGCCTGTGGAGTTGTACTCCCACGGCCCAACGATTTTATATAAGCTTAATTGTTGAATTAGAATTACGAATTATTGAACTAATCAAGAAATTAATAAAAGAGGGAATTCATTGAAGGAAGCCTTGTGTCTCAATAAAATAAATAACTGGACGGATCCTGGACTCGGCTGAGTCACATACCCCGGCCAGAGAAGGGGAAAGTTTCGTTACAGGCAATAGTGGTTTCAAATATTGATTACGGATCTCCTATTTACGGAAATTGTACAAAAAGCACTCTGAAACTCATCAAACCTAGATATAACCTTGTTTTTCGTAGAAGTATCCGAGCCTTCCCAACTTCTCCCATAAAATTCATCCTAGCTGAAGCTGGCATGCCTACGTTGAAAAACAGATTTCTTAAAAACACTTTGCATATCATTCCCAAACTTTTCTGCTGCCGTAACAAAATTTTATTCGCAACCCTCAAAAAAGAAATTGCATATAAACGATTGCAAAACGTGAATCTGCTATCGGAACATGAATCAGACTTGCTAAGGGTATCGGTTACAACTTACAACCCAGATTTTTATCTACATCTCGCCAACCCACCCGGATCATGGATATGAAGGAGTCTTGTATACTGAATCTTTTAGAGCAAAAAAAGAGCAACACAAGTCCAAACACTTATAGATTGCTTTTTCTAGAGATTTTAACACCGTACAAATGAAAAAGAAGGCATTATATACAGATGGCTCAAAAACTACAGACAATACAAGTTTTTCTGTTATTCGTGACGACGGGACCACCATTTATGCGGGGCTTCTGGAAAACTTTTGCTATGTCTATACATCGGAAACTGTTGCAGTCCTTTTGGCAGCTAATTATGCTTCAAAAACCAAGGGAAAATTTATCATCTGTTCTGATAGTTTCTCGGTTTTTTCAGCTATACTCAGTTAGCAATAATCACTTAATTTCGGAAATACGAAACAAATTAGTTCAATGTAATAAGACAAATCTTTTGGATTCCTGGACACGTCGGAATTGCTGGAAATGAAGCTGCGGATGCAAGAGATAAACTGGCGGCATCAGAACCACTGTTTTTATTCCCATATGCTTCCACAAGCGACATAAGTTGGCTTATATCTGTCTACTTAAGCAATCTGAAACGAACCGAATGGAGCAGTATTCAACGTCGATACACTAGGATCAACTCCACCGGAATTAAGCCTATTTATCCTTCGACGCTTTCAAGAGAACTCGCCGTTTTTGTTAAGCTATGCCTTGGCCACACTGATCTGATTCATTCATATTTATTAACAGGCTCTACCAAACCAGAATGTCCTTACTGTCACTATGTACACCTGTCAGTCGAACACCTGTTAGATATTTGTCCTTACTTTAATTATTTTAGAAAACAAATTTTTTACAATACACAACCCAGTGATCTTCTAAAATCCCCTAGTGTTGTCGATATTAAAAAAAGTTTCTTATTTATCTGTAAATGTAAATTACGCAATGTGTTACGATTCCTTAATTAATAGTAATAAATATGAACACCCTCTTAGTTAAAATAACGTACTGAAACGTTTTTACCTTAAGTTACTATAAGGACTCTGTAAATACTATATTATCGTAGAGAAGAAGGCACCGGTAGCTAGCGCTCGCTAAATGTAAGTAATATAATGACTTTATTATTGTATTTCTTTGATTAAATAAATAAATAAAATATTATATAAAATAAATGTATTTTCTAGCAGTTCTTGGTTAAGTAATTTAGGTACAATTAAAAAGAATTCGTTTTCAGAGTGAAATACCTCATCTGCTAACTGCAAAAGCGCTATTTTCAGAGTAAAAAAAATATTTTCTATGTACGTCAGGAAATATTTTACAAATATATGTGCCTCATTGTTTAGTTGCATGACAGATCGATTCTTAGTTGTATGACAGAAAAATTCTGATCGTGGATATCTCATCAAAACCATAATGGCAAAATTTTTATCCAAGTCCCTCAAAGTGCTACATTTCATCTTTGAAGGAATCAAAGCCAGTATTCATAAATCCTGGTTGAAGATTTTTAATTGGTGCCCAATTGTTTATTGAATCTTCATGTAGCAAATTAATGTTTAATTTATTTCTTAAAAATAGGTATGATTTCCTAGACACATAAAAAATATTTTGTGCCAAATACCTCATCGTACATTTGCTGACGAGATTTAATAATTATTCTACAAAAAGATTTTGATTCCTTGCTTATGGTTTCGATGAAATCAAATGCCTTTATTACCCCCTTTTCCCCATTTTAGCCTGCTGCGCTCTTAACTTTTTATTTGCCTTGCGCAGATATTAATTTTGCTTAAGCAATTAAGTGAATCAAGTGGACCGATATCATCATAGTTGGTATTGATAAAATAAATAGGTATAACGCCGCGCTTTAAAAACTTTTTTCCAATATCGGAAGCTGCGAAATGTTTGTCGCATATTTTTAGCTTTCTGTTATATATTTCTAGAGGTATCTCACATTTTTCCCGCCAAATTTGCCCTAAGGTTTGATCTGGAGAGGAAATTGAAAAAATTTTGCATCGTTGTCATTTTGCCGAGACCGACGACATGAAGTGATGCAGCATACATCATGATTAGAATTCTTCCTCGGTGACATCTTATCGATTCACAGTTCGCAATCATAATTTGTCTTTGATCATAATGAAGCCTCCAAAAACGAAAACAGCAATTTGCACTTTGGAACCAGAGCATGTATACTTCTCACTGTTAGAAAAGAGAGAGAGAGAGGAGAGACGCAGGTCTTTTGAGAACACAAGCACACAAGATCGTAAATGCATGTGTATGAACACATGTTTGTGCCGTGAAATTGCGTGAGGTTATGGGTTCAAGGTTATCTGTGGATTTTTATATTTACAGCATAAAACTAAATTAAACTTCAATTATACTAAAATGAAACAAATTCTTTTTAAAATTATAGTTTAAAATAAATTAGAAAATAGTAAAAAGGTCAAAACTACATGTCAACATTTATTCTGCTACATATGCACGTACACACAATTGCCGATCATCTGTTTGAGCGATGCCTCTTTTGGCATCACACTCGTTCTTTACTTTCTTTACAAAAAGAGAACGAGAGTTTTGTTCGCATCACCTTTCCGATCGCCCGCAACTATGTTGCCGAAAGAGTAACTTGTGTTGATTCGGACTCTTGTTATTCTTACTCTATTCTTAAACACATTTGGAAGCACTAAACACTAAATGCATTTGTTTTCGGTTATCTCTATATCATTTTCTTATGGACATAACATAATCATACCCCACGAACAAAACACAAAATCTGTCATTTCCATCAATTTAAGTGTTTAACAAAAGGATAAAAAAGAAGAAGAAGAAGAGCATTATGTGTGAATCAAATTAGATATAGATCTAACCCAAAGACATTTGTCTTTTTCTATACGGACAATTGTTCTCATATAAATGATTTTTTCTCGTTCGCCATAAGAGCCTATGTAATTTTAACATTTGTTTGTGTTTGGTGTTAAATGCTTCTAATTATGTTTAAGCCATGATTCGCAGTGCAATTGTTATGGCTATCGTGACGTCACATAACGATTTTGTCAAACTTTCCGACCCCGCACAGCGGACCTGCGCGAGACGTAATCTTTTATTATATCATTGTTGGACGCAACAGAATTTTTACGAGTATATAAGCCGTGTTTCTTTTGACGCGAGTACCCGCTTATTATCGCCGCGACGAATAAAACGCGCATCACGCCTTACATGGGACTCCCTACCAATGAATATTAAAGTTATTTTTAATTTTAAACAGTTGTATTTTATTTTATTTTTTATTTTCGACATAACAAAAGTAATCTCAAGTCTTGTATTTTTCAGTTTTTCTCTTTATATTATTATCTTTCTCACTATGTCCCTTCCTCTACTCAATTCTCTTATTACTTTGCCGCATATCTATGCTTCTTTTATGTTTTTCATTTTCCTTCTAATATGCGATAATAAACTTAGAATTACATTTACAATTTATATTTTAAAATTTATATTTCATACATTTGATTTAAACATAAATATGTTTTTCAAACTTTATACTATAAAAGAACTGCTTTCTTGTAGTACTGATGATTGCATAATAATAATAATAAAAAAATAAAAAAATTGAAATAAAAAAAATATCTTTAGAATTTTTTCAGAAAGTATTAATTTTTGATTTCCTCTTTTGTATTTCACTTTGGTGAATATTTTGTTTAAAAAAGCAAACAAACTTAACTGGGTCAAATGACAGCACACAGCGACGATACAGCTCTGCCGACGACAGAAGCACGGTCGCACAGCGGGTTTACTGTAGAACCACAATGCCTCGATCTGGCGACCGGGACTCTTTTTATATTGAATTTTATGGGGGACTTAAGAAACGAACCTGTCCAACGAACCTGAACTCCCGTGAATCGTAAAGAAAATCTCTAATTTTTTAACAATAGGCTGCGACTCTCTCATTTTCTGTAAAAGGTGTTGCATACCTTTCACCGGAAAACCGCCAAAACTCCGAATTGTGATGAAAAATGTAATCAGAAACCATGAAAACTGGAAAAACTAAATCAAATTATGACAACTGCAAAAATTGAACAAAAGAAAACATTATCGAATTCAAATTTGCAAATGATCTTTGACAGTCATCACTGACGCTTGGCACTGAGAGTGAGAATACCAGTCTACCGCGCTGAATTGTCGCAGCGCCACATTTTGTTCGTTTACTTAATGTGTCCATTGCATAAAGGGCGTTTTAAGTTAGGATTTGGCAGCATTTTTCTAACGGTAATTTTAATTTACTTTGGGATGAAAGGCGTTGCTTCTAGGAAACGTAACGGAAATCTTGAGTTTATTTTTGATGTTGAGGACGTTTAAAGGTTGGTGATTCGAATTCACCGAGTTATTGGACTTACAGTAAACAAGTAAATCGTTCTCAATGGAATCTTTAGGTTACAATTCACAAAATCAAAAAGCTGGCAAGTATTGAAATTTGGTTCAAATTCTGCAAGATAACAGGCTATTTTGAAATCCTGAGTGAAGATTTTTTAGAGTATTTATGTGTAATACAGAAATTTACAGTCTTCATGTCTCTATACAGGGAATGCTTGCACTAAAATTACATGCGTGGACGTTAATATGGATCGACTTGAAGAACAGATACTGTTGCACTCTCCTAGCTTGCGACATACCAACGATGCTATAAAGCGCGCCATTCGCAACAGACTATACAGTCAGCTTCTGCGATCTTTTCCAGTGGTACATCTCATGAAACTTGACGTGCCGGACATGCTATTAAGTGTTGAGAACAACCTGTTAAAGTGTAAAAACTTGGGAATACTTGCAAAGAAAAACAAGGTTTGCAAAACATTCGCGAAGCCTTACCCAGTAGTGGACATACAGCTATCGCGGTTAAATTCAATAGACGATAGGGCTATAAGTATAAAGTCTGCCTCATCAGATCTGAAGCAATCGCGCTTTTCGCCAGTCGAAAGTGACGGTAGTGATTTAGAAGAAGATATGCCTCTTCTTTTGCGCCGCAAACCACGGAAGCGTTCCAATGAGTACGACTTTTCTAGGACATCCTACTCTCACTGCTGCCACTGCAATAATCGAACATCAACCCATTGCACCTCTCCAAAGGATAATATTAATGCAGATTCCACAAACCACTCGAATTCTTCGGTGACTTGGAATATCGCAGTGCCGAGAGTTTACAGAGAAGGTGAAACGCTAGTGGAGTTCTCAATTGATTTAGGGAATAACGAACTCCCTCGTAAGGTATTCGATGGCAAAGTTGAACGTATTTTGCAAAATAACGGTTTTGGAAAGAATTCTAAGAATAGAAGAGGAAGAAAAAAAAGAAAAAAAGGTTCCTGCAATGAGGCAAGGAAGCAAAGTAAACAGAAAGTAAAAAGTAATGAGCATATTGAAGTTAGTACCTCAGATCAAGTGTCGGAATCGGCAGAACACGACATATTGTCGTGTCTTATTTCAGAAGTTTTAATGGAACCAAGTGCTTCAGAACCTTTGAGAGCTGTGAACGATTTAAAAGAAATCAACAATTTTGGTACCAGCTGTAACGCAGAAAATGTTAACGGAAATATTTCTGGGCATCATGAGAAATCGAAAGCTCAGGACGAAAGTGGAATATTTTCCACGGATTTGCCCAAGTCTCAACACAACATAGCTACTAAGGATAAGCTGAAAAAAAAGGTAAAGAAGCCGTATGTCCCTAAAGGAACTCCTAAGAAGTGCGGACGAAAGTCAAAGCAAACAAGTCACGAAAATAGTAGAACACACGCTAACAAAAGCGATTTAGCTAAATACGTTGAATTATTCAGCGATTGCATTTCAAGCGATTGCAATGTCTCCTGTGCAACCCCTATTTCACCAAGTGAGCCACAAGTTGATACATTGACCACGCAGGAATTCCAAGAATCGGAACAGATTTCAACGCAGACCGCGCAAATCGCATATCTTTTGAATGGCGAGTGGACAGATGGTGGAGTTTGTCAAATAATTTCGAGTAATATTGGAAATGCAAACCTTGATACTTGCAATATAGCTCAGGATGATCTTAACGTGAATGTTCCATTCGAAGACTTCGTAAGTTACTGTTTTATGTCTTTGGCATCTTAATCCTTTCACCCTTAGTGGTTCTAAATATAACGTTGGAAGAAAACTAGGCCACTCCCGTCTGGTTTTCTAGTTAAGTCCCTTAAATAACTTTTTTATAAAAAATCGGGCAGTAAGGTTTGAAATGGTATATGCGCTAAATTCAATACTTTCTTAAATAAATTCGTTAGAATTTATTACATAAGTCCAGTTAATTGAAATCTAATTCAGTGTTACACATTTTGTGGCATATTTATTTGAGTTGTTTTTTACAAATATGCCTTTTATAACAGAATTTTGAAAAAAGCTTAAAAATCATATTATCCCGGAAACATGTTTTTATAGAATTTTGTGATAACATAAAATTAAGGCAATAAGAACGCTTTCGAGCCTTATCTTATTAATCGGCCCATTTCAATAATTTTTTTTATACTAGTTTATATCTCGGTAATCCCTTAATTTAAAACGGATATTTGCTGTGTGGCAGTAAAAGGAGAGTGAGAGTGCTGGTAGTAAAAGGAGAGTGAGAGAGGGATAGAGAGGGGGTGAAAGAGAGAAAGATAGAGAGAGAGAAAGAGAGAGAGAGAGAGAGAGAGAGAGAGAGGAAGACTTCCAAACAAATGTTAATAACCGGAGAGAGAGAGAGAGGGAAAGAGAGACTTTTCCAAACAAATGTTAATAACCGGAATCTATTTGAAGCACCCATTCTGGAGTTATAATTAAAAATTCTCAATTGGTAATTTCATCTTGCAGTCAGTCCTTAAAAGTTTCCTAAAAAGTAACAGCCATATTCTGAAAAGTCACGGTGAATGAGACGAAACTTTCGTCTCAAGTCACTACGTCATAGCCACGGCATTCTGAGAGAATCGTCAGGGCTTTACGTCGCAATCACGCTGTCGTTAAACTGTTACGGCCTGTCGGTAATAGATCTCAAAATTTCAGTGTTGTTAAAAGCATATTTGTATAATGCAACTGTCGTGAATTAATATTTAAATGGAAATTTTTTATCACTCAATAAAATTGTTTTCTTGTGCAAATATCGAACAAAACTAAACTAAAACATTATCGAAACAAAAATTGTAAGATATAAATATACCCTTTATCTTATTTTATTTCGCTCAGGTTGAATTATCTACAATTTTATATTCTACCTTCTCCAACACTGAAAACATCAACAACAGCTGTTTTTCCTGTATGCTTAGCTTCCGATACATAGACCTTTTCTGCCGATGTCTCTGCTAAAAGTTCATAAAATGCTTCCTCCAACATTTCCGATTGCAGTGCTACTGAACTTGGTGGTGTAAGTGGTGGTCGTTTCGCTAGTGTCTTCCTGCCTTCTAATTGCTTTCCCTCCTACATCGTAGGAGGGATCATTGGCGAAGCCGATGCTCGTAAAAGCAAAATGCAACGGATTGCTCCAAAGTGGTCAGCACATTTTGATTGAGGGGCCGCCGCCCACCTCAGCCTTTTTAACAAAATTTCTTCAACAAATATATTTTTATACTGCTCACAAATACCTTCTCCTTCCCTGCGCATAGCAAAATTAAACTGATAACGCGAAATAATGAATGGCGACATAATGGCGCTGCTTCTAATTACATATCCATATGCAAACGGAAAGGGTGCTTGTAAGGCTAATTAATGCTTCTCGAGAGCGAAAATGAACTGAAAAAGCCTCAAGCACTTGGTTAAAATTTGACCAAGCCTGCGTCAGAGGTTCGTTTCAGTTACCACATGAATTTCGTTTCAGTTACCGCACATTCAAAGCAAAAAACTTCCTGACGCAGCTTGCTCTTTACCGTCTCATTTCACAGCTGCGAACGCCTGCTTTCGTCTTTCGGAATACACATTTCTTACCACAAAATGAGCAAAACTACGTAAGCTCATTGCAAAGGCGTTTGGCTCGTCTCTCAGAATACCAAAAGACGAAAATCAGCTGATTATAGGGCGAAGGTAGACGAAACCAGACGAATCAGAATGTGGCTGTAAATTTCAATATAATTGGTGGGTCAGCAGAGCCGTTACGATGATTAGTGCGAAAAGCAGAGATAAAAACAGGTGGTTTGCAAACCACAGAATGATACAACTGATTGCTTTTGATTTTGCAGTATTGCTTTTTGATTTTCATCGGGCAATGTTAGTACATCAAGTATAAGGGCGTCAGCGGCAACTTTCCGTATCCATCACGTCAAGCCTCTTATTTAAATATGTGAAAAATATTGGACGCTCGGCATAAAGTAAATTTCTTGCAAATCCATTGGTAGTTTTTTATTTTGCATAATTTGAAGAATTCAGTTAATGTTTTTTTTTTAATATCCCATAAACGGTTCAAAATATTAATACGTGATTTTATCCAGCAGTATCTAGAGACATTACAAAAATATTTTCCAAAAGTGGGCGTGGTCCGCCTACTTATACAAAAGTTAAGTGGCGAAATTATAATTTTTTTTAGTTTCTCGGGTGTAGGGTATTTAGATTCGGTCAGACGAAAGACAACACTTTTACTTGTTTGAATTTATAGTGCTTGACATATTCTGAAATACAGCAAATTTTCGAAAAATTGCAGTCCAATATTTGATCAAAAAATATAAACGAAAATAGTGAAAGTTCGTCGAATGAAAGTAGTAATAGTGGGGATGAAAATCAGCCTCTCCAACAGCAAACGATTTTATCTAAAGATAAAAAAATTATTTGGGCTTTAGAAGTTCCTTCCAATAATGGACGCACACGGGCAGAAAACATATGTTTTCTTTATAACATTATATGCCCTGCTCAACGTAGGGCACATGATAAGCTAGCACCTATTAAGAACCTATAGAACAAATGGGTTCTAAATCAACAGTTCACATATTCGCCGTATGAAAATGTAAGGGTTGACGAGCAGCTTGTGTCTTTTCGTGGACGGTGTCCATTGCAACAATATATGCCTTTTAACCCAGCTAGATATGGCATCAAGATTTGGTCCCTATGCGATAGCAAGATTAATTTCGCATGGAATTTGCAAGTGTATTCTTGAAAGCCTCGTGGAGGAATGCCAGAAAGCAATCAAGGTGAAGGGATCGTTTTGGATTTGATAAACAATCGTAGGGTCGTAATATCACTTGCGACAATTTCTCCACAACCCATTGCTAGAAAAGAAAAACATAGTTGGCACAGTACGTTCCAATAAAACTTGCCTGAAGCAAAAAAAAAAACAATCGGCCAAGGTTTAGTTCATTCCAGTCAATTTTACTTTGACGATAAAGTTTCCTTGATACAATATGTACCAAGTTTCCTTGGTACAATATGTAAAAAGTACAAAAATGTAACCGTTTTAAACATTGTAACAAGAACATAGGATCTGAGAGCACGAAAAAGTTCCGGAAATTATATAGTTTTACAATAAAAACAAATCAGGCGTAGATACACTAGACCAGTTGGTTGGAACATATACTGCAAAACGTAAAACTAATCGTTGGCCTTTCGCTTCGTTTTGCAATATGATTGACATTTTTGGCCTAAATGCATATGTCATTTGGACGGAGATTGATCCCACCTGGAATGGGAATAAATTATACAGATGTCGTTTGAAGTCCGTGAAGTTAAATTTAAATATGAGCGTGAAGATAAATTTAAATATAACTTTTCTTAGTAGAGACACAAACCACTTGACATCCCTCACACATTCCTTGTGTTTATAACTTTATAATCAGGATTAAAACAATTAGAAAAGTACAAAACCCGATTTTTTTAAATAATTTTCAAAGTTACCACTTCTGGAAGTCAACGGCTGCAATAAGTGATGCAGTCAATTGGCATCTTAGAGCGCAATTCTTACTGTGCGCTGATGAGACATACCTTTTTGAAAAGCTATTAATGTACTATCAATGAACCGAATATCAAGGGGACCCTATTGCCGGATTTTTTAAAATAATTTTCAAAGTTACCACTTATGGAAGTCAACAGCTGCAATAAGTGATGCAGTCAATTGGCATCTCCGAGCGCAATTCTTACTGTGCACTGATGAGACATACCTTGTTAGATACCATACCAAAAAAATTTATTTTAATTCTAAGATTTTAAAAAATTTTTTAAGAGCTCCGGATTGCAATAATAATAAAAAAGTAATAATAAAAATTTAAAAAAATTTAAAAATTAATGGCTCTCCGTCAACAAAGTGTGAGAAAAGTACTGACTCTCATCAGTGCACAGTAAGAATTGCGCTCGGAGATGCCAATTGACTGCATCACTTATTGCAGCTGTTGACTTGCATAAGTGGTAACTTTGAAAATTATTTTAAAAAATCCGGTAATAGGGGGCCCCTTGATATTCGGTTCATTGATAGTACAGTCTATTAGCTTTCCAAAATGGTATGTCTCATCAGTGCACAGTAAGAATTGCGCTCTGAAATGCCAATTGACTGCATCACTTATTGCAGCCGTTGACTTCCATAAGTGGTAACTTTGAAAATTATTTTAAAAAATCCGGTAATAGGGGGTCCCTTGATATTCGGTTCATTGATAGTACAGTCTATTAGCTTTCCAAAATGGTACGTCTCATCAGTGCACAGTAAGAATTGTGCTCTGAGATGCCAATTGACTGCATCACTTATTGCAGCTGTTGACTTGCATAAGTGTTAACATAGCACAATAGCCGTGTCATCGGGTTTATACAAACAACAGCAACCTACATACCCTACTCTCCTCTTAATAATCGGTTAACCCAAAAAGTTGGGATTCTAAGTGACAAGATATACATTCAATCATATGTAAAAAAAATAATTAATTAAATCATATGATATCATTCATTCATATCGTCCCCTTTGCACTATTGCATTCAAACTTTTTCCATTGCTTTTAGGAAAAAGGAAAAATATGATGCACTTGCACTGAAAGCATTTGTAACTTTTGTTTAGTGTGAGCAAGATAAATGCATACATTGTCGAAAAGGAGGCTTGTTGAAATTTCAACCGTGATCATCACGGTTTCATTCACCTTCCGCGAAGAGTAACCCATAGCGGTTATATGAGATAGAGTTCGCATCAAGTACACATTTTTGTCACCTTTTTCAAACGCCTAAGATCAAATAATACTCAATAAGTAATATTGTATATTCTTTTCTAGGACGTACTAATACCAATGGAATGCATCACTTATGGCAGCTGTTGACTTGCAAAAGTGGTAAAATTGAAAATTATTTTTAAAAATCCGGTAATAGGGGGCCCCTTGATATTTGGTTCGGTAATAGTACAGTCTATTAGCTATCCAAAAAGGTGTGTCTCATCAGTCCTCAGTAAAAATTGCGCTCTGAGATGCCACTTGATTGCATCACTTACTGCAGCTGTTGACTTGCATAAGTGGTAACTGTGAAAATTATTTTAAAAAGTCCGGTAATAGAGGGCTCCTTGACATTCGGTTCATTGATAGTACAGTCCATTAACTTTCGAACAAGGTATGTCTCATCAGAAGACAGTAAGAATTGCGCACTGAGATTCCAATTTACTTCATCACTTATTGCAGCTGTTGACTTGCATAAGTGGTAACTTTGAAAATTATTTTAAAAAATCCGGTAATAGGGAGCCCGTTGATATTCCGTTCGTTAATAGTACAGTCCATTATCTTTCTAGCAAGGTATGTCTCATCAGTGCACAGTGAAAATTGCGCTCTGAGTTGCCACTTGACTGCATCACTTACTGCAGCTGTTGACTTGCATAAGTGTTAACTTTGAAAATTATTTTAAAAAATCCGGTAATAGGGGACCCCTTAATAT
The DNA here is from genome assembly GCA_922984085.1 of Sicus ferrugineus. Lineage (NCBI taxonomy): Eukaryota > Metazoa > Arthropoda > Insecta > Diptera > Conopidae > Sicus > Sicus ferrugineus. The sequence goes on along the minus strand of OV277351.1, from coordinate 6,709,316 downwards.
TCGGTTCATTGATAGTACAGTCTATTAGCTTTCCAAAATGGTATGTCTCATCAGTGCACAGTAAGAATTGCGCTCTGAATTGCCAATTGACTGCATCACTTATTGCAGCCGTTGACTTCCATAAGTGGTAACTTTGAAAATTAATTTTAAAAATCCGGTAATAGGGGGCCCCTTGATATTCGATTCGTGGATAGTACAGTCCATTAGCTTTCCAAAATGGTATGTCTCATCAGTGCACAGTAAGAATTGCGCTCTGAATTGCCAATTGACTGCATCACTTATTGCAGCCGTTGACTTCCATAAGTGGTAACTTTGAAAATTAATTTTAAAAATCCGGTAATAGGGGGCCCCTTGATATTCGATTCGTGGATAGTACAGTCCATTAGCTTTCCAAAATGGTATGTCTCATCAGTGCACAGTAAGAATTGCGCTCTGAATTGCCAATTGACTGCATCACTTATTGCAGCCGTTGACTTCCATAAGTGGTAACTTTGAAAATTAATTTTAAAAATCCGGTAATAGGGGGCCCCTTGATATTCGATTCGTGGATAGTACAGTCCATTAGCTTTCCAAAATGGTATGTCTCATCAGTGCACAGTAAGAATTGCGCTCTGAATTGCCAATTGACTGCATCACTTATTGCAGCCGTTGACTTCCATAAGTGGTAACTTTGAAAATTAATTTTAAAAATCCGGTAATAGGGGGCCCCTTGATATTCGATTCGTGGATAGTACAGTCCATTAGCTTTCCAAAATGGTATGTCTCATCAGTGCACAGTAAGAATTGCGCTCTGAAATGCCAATTGACTGCATCACTTATTGCAGCCGTTGACTTCCATAAGTGGTAACTTTGAAAATTATTTTAAAAAATCCGGTAATAGGAGGCCTCTTGATATTCGGTTCATTGATAGTACAGTCTATTAGCTTTCCAAAATGGTATGTCTCATCAGTGCACAGTAAGAATTGCTGCTGAGATGCCAATTGACTTCATCACTTATTTCAGCTGTTGACTTTCATAAGTGGTAACTTTGAAAATTATTTTATAAAATCGGGTTCATTATCGTTTTTAATATTTTGTACTTTTCTAATTGTTTTAATCCTGATTATAAAGTTATAAACACAAGGAATGTGTGAGGGATGTCAAGTGGTTTGTGTCTACTAAGAGAAGTTATATTTAAATTTATCTTCACGCTCATATTTAAATTTAACTTCACGCTTAAATTTAAATTTAACTTCACGGACTTTGTCGTTTGTTTCTTGAAGAGCTCGGTAAAAGCCTTTTCCTGAAATTCTTCATTGGGAGAGCTTACCAAGGGAGGATTGCTCACTTCGCTTGGTGAACTAAATACGATACGTAGAGCAGTCGATCAGAAGCCCAAAAGCAGAAGAAACGAAAGCTAAAAACTGGTGCTAGATGTCAAATTTGTATTAAAAAGGATAGGAAAGCGTATTCTTCTTGTTATTCTTGTAATCAACTGTGTTGCGAACGTTCTTCCTCCGGTTTATCCTTTTGGCGCAAAGTTTGGTTTTGATTTTTTCGAGTACGACGACCGATGTTTGTTCGTATCTGGCCATAATTTTTCCATTAAATATATTTTTTTTTATTAATTATTTAAAAAAGTAATACAATTACAATTTTAAGTATACAAATACTAGCAACAAGCAATTAAGGCCTTCGGCTAAACCATTAAACATATATAACGCATTCATTATTTAAGAATTCGTTTAATTTTAAATTGTAAAAATATTTTCAGTTTGAATATATCTCTAATTTCTGGAAAATTGTATTGACTTCTCCAGATATGTTGTTAATTAATGTAATAAATTTCAAATTGTTCGTTTAGCACGTGAATTACTTTCTAGAGTTACGGATGTACACGTGTATTTGTTACATTACTTTGGAAGGCCGTTCTGTAAATTGGCATCACGTACTTATAAAAAAAAAACAAAAAAAAAGTATGTTGTACTTAAATTTGAAGTTGAAATCATACATGAAAACACGTTTGCAACAGGTTTTCAAAACAGGAAACAAAAATTGTCAATATAAGTTTTTTTTTCTAATATGTTAGAAAGCTGAAATTAAATGAATTAATTTTAAATAATGTAAAAGCAACACTTTTACATGGAGAAACGACATTTCTAACCCTTGCAACATTTTGAATAACCTCTGGTAACATTTACTAACGAGTATCCATTAAAACATGTTTAATCCTTTTATGCATTTTACTACGAATTTTTTTTAATTGAAATCTGTATTAATTTTAAAAACTTTGCATTTTAGATAATTTCGTTTACATGTTGCCACGTGTAAGAAATTCCTTAAATTGTTTAAACCTAGCCAATGAATACATTTCAGAAACATTGTAAATATGTATTAAAGCCAAAATTGCATGAAAAAAATGTTTTCTCTGAAATCTACCAACGTTTTTTTTTATTTTCCCTTTTCTTAATTTTAAATTAAGGAAATATCAATTAAATTGTTATGAATTAATTAAGTTCCATTTGTTTTCGCTTTTTTTTCTTATTTTTTATGGCAGATGAAACCAAGCTCAGGGGATGCCCCCTATCCATGCACAGCATTTGATGGTTCCGAAGGGATGACAGATTAGTGGGAAGGGGGAAAGAGGGAGTAGTGACGGTTTACACCTCGCTTAAAGGTTTCGACGCTGTAAGTGGGTGGGAAGACATGCGCAGGGAGACTATTCCACAATCTAATGACGCGACCGGAAAACGAATTCTCACGGTAATGCGTGGTTCGTTGGAACGGAATCGCGACATAAAAGGGGTGCACCACTCTGGAAAGCCGAGTGGTTCTGCTAAATACCTGAACCGGAGGAATGGCTACTTCAGAGGAACATTTACCATGAAAGTAGCGGTGATACATATAATGATACACACCCTGCATCACGACGACGCTCCAAGGTTTCAATAGAGCTGGATACCCTACTGTCCCCTATAAGTTTTAACGCACGACATTGGACACGGTCGAGAAGCTGAAGATATGCCCGCGAAGCTCCCGACCATATATGCGAATTGTACTCCATTTTCGGACGGATATAAGTGGTGTAGATACAATGAAGATCGGTTGGAGTGAAGTATTTCTTACGCCGCTTAAGAACGCCTAAGCACTTGGCTGCTTCTTTCGACACGTCAAAGATGTGATCGTTCCAGCGAAGATCGCATTGGATTGACATGCCCAGAACATCAAGAGCCTCCGACTCATTAATATCCACACCATCCATATTTAGAGGTGGGAAGTTGTCACCCGCCAAACGCTTGTGGGTTAACAAACAGCATTGGGTCTTCCGCGCATTAAAGTCGACCCGATTCGCACGACCCCACTCCTGGATTTTGTTGAGGTCGGATTGGAGTGTGTCATTCATAATTCTGCGTCTTCTAGTGATCTCCAGAATGGAAGGACGCCTGGAGAATGAATATGAATGACAAATGCTGCTGTCATCAGCAAACGAGTAGACGGGGTTTGATGTCAATGACAGAAGGTCATTGATGAAAATAAGAAAAAGTGTCGGAGACAGGAACGAACCCTGCGGAACTCCAGCATTAATGGAGTGCTCTTCGGAAGCGAAGCCGTCTATTACAACCCGAATAGAACGGCCGCTGAGGAAACTCGATATCCATCGAGTGAATGTGTTACCGACACCATAAGCAGTCAGTTTAGACACGAGTGCTTTATGCCACACTCGTTCAAATGCCTTGGAGATATCCAGAGCAACAACCTTGCTCTCACCGAACCGGTGAATGCAACTGCTCCACCGCTCAGCGAGAAACGCCATCAGATCGCCGGTGGAACGGTGAGCACGGAAGCCGTACTGGCGGTCGCTGATCAACTCGTTGCTCTCTAGATACCTCATCAATTTAAAATTTACAATGCTCTCCATGATTTTAGAGAGCACTGAGCAGATTGCTATGGGCCGGTAATTTGCAGGATTCGTAGCCTCACCTTTTTTGGGAACTGGCTGCACATTAGCAATCTTCCAGTAAGCGGGAAAAACTCCTGAGGTAAAAGATAAATTAAAGAGATTGCGCAATGGGCGAGCCAGTGTTGAGGCGCACTTTCTCAACACATGGGCTGAAATGCCATCCGGTCCCGAGGACTTATTAACATTGAGGTCTGCAAGCACTCTTTTAACAGCTCGCGTTCGAAAATGCATCTGAGGCATAGCATGAGATACATCATCGACCGCGGTCAGTGGTTGGCTACTCTCAGGAAGAGAGCAGTTTTCAGCAAACATTTTGGCTAATAAGTTTGCCTTATCAACCGAGTGAGTGAAGATCTGATCGTCCTTGAGGAGAGTTGGAATAGACGATCTCGTCTGATTTTTCACCCTCCCCACGAACGACCGAAAGTTCTTGCTACCCTTATGGTATTCAAGAACTCTGTGTCTAAGGCGCTGTTCGTAAAGAACTTTTTCGCGCTTTAGAGTGGCATTGCACCTATTTCTGGCCTGATTGCGCAGCAGTTTAGTATCAGCAGTTTTGTTTAAACGCCAATTCCTAAATGCTTCCTCTTTAGACCTGACTGCTTGTCTGCAAGTCGCATTAAACCAGGAATGGTCTTTTGGTTTAATGGAAATTCTTTTATTGGGTATGAAAGACCTCATACCAAATAAAATTATATTTTCTACCAATTTTGCTGCAGCATTTATGTTTCTATCTCTGAAACACAATTGCCAATTGAAACGGCTGAAACGGCTATGGGAAGGTAGCAGAAATTGTAGCGTGGTCCGAATTACCAAGAGGTGCAAGAACATTCAAATCATACTTGCTGTGATGTGAAGTTAGAAAGAGGTCCAGAATATTTTGGTTTTGCCCATCAACGCAGGGAAAGTGCGTTGGTTCCTTCACTAATTGAGTCAAATTATTAGACTCAGCAAACAACTCAACATACAAACCCTCAGGTGTTGTGTGACTCGAATGACGTAGCCAATTGGAATTATGAAATCATCAGCAACAACAATTTCACTGTTCGGATATGATTCCAGAATTTTAGAAATCGAATCAGAGAGACTGTCCAATTTATCAAAAGTTGGCAGCCTCCCTAGACCCGGGCTTCTATAAATGAAGCAGAAGTGCAGGATGTGCGACTGGATTTTGAACTTAACACACATGGAGCTAAATTAGGCATCCCACGTGCAAAGGTGTTGCTGACACTGGTACGCAACATCACTGCGAATGTATAAGGCGAGGCCTCTGTGTGGTAAAAACAATGGTAGTAAATGGTACCCCGGCATGTGAAAGTCCAGTGGATCTGCACCCTCAGACACCTGGGTCTCACCCAGTGCCATTATATGCGGTTGGTTAGTACAAAGTTTTTTTATACAAAGTTTTTATAAAAAAAATGAAGATATTTTATAAGTTTCCTTTTTTTAGTTTAATTATTTGAATAAATTATGAATAATAATATTATTCCTTAAGATGTTGAGTATCATTTGTCGTATGGAGTAATAATTTGACAGGTGAGTAGGCGGATCCCCGGGCTGAGCGATACACATCGAAAAGGGGCTGTTGCACAGCAACTACCGCACCAGCCAGGTTGGGTGGGTAAAGACGGGGGAAGGAAAAACAACATCTAATCCTCCCCTCCCTTTCCTTCCACTCCATTGGGCCATGAGCGATGGCCGCCCGAATTCGTCTGTCCGCCGCTAGGATGTGGTTAGGCGTTTGTGCTCTTCTTCATCAAGTGGCTGTTTAGCCATTGTAAGTCTTGGCTACTGGTCTGTTTATTTGTGACCAGGGTTTCTATTCCGTTGTTGGGGTTAAAGAACCCCCCTTTCCCTTAGCACTGTCGGCTGAGCCAAGCAGCCCTCGACAACGGGCCTTTTAAATTTTTTTTTAAGTATTACCCATTCCGACGTTACAAAATGGCGCCCAACGTGGGGCCCGAACTTCCTTGGCATGCTAGAGAAGTTGAGATCCTGGAGGTGAACCTGAAGAGGGTTTCTCTTGCTCGCAGTTCTGGTATGCTGACGAAGTCTTCCACAAGCCACGTTGGACGTTACAAAATGGCGCCCAACGTGGGGCCGAATTCTGGTCCCACTCAGCCCACTCTGCAAATTTTTTTTTGTTCTGTCCGATTTCTACCGAGTGTCAGTACAGTGGAGCAAAAGATTCAGTAGTGACTAAATTTTTTTTTTGTAATTAAATTAATTACCTTTTGGCTTTCTCGTGTTTTCAAATTGATTCTCGCTGGATTTACGCGATTGAATTTTTCGGTTCGATGGGTACCGCTGAATCATTTCTTCTTGCGATTGCTTGACTTTCCAGTCATTCCGCAGAAGAAGAAATCATTAATGTTAATATTTTTTTTTAGAATTGTTGTGTATAACTCACTTTAAATTGAGTATTCTCTTGGCTCGAGACCTTGCCAAGTGGGAGCTTTCTCGGTTGCGCAACTCGCCAAAGATGCTCGCTTGACCAACTATCTACTGTTGAAAATTTTGGTGATATTAAGGCCTTGTCCAATTGGAGATTTCCCTTAATGGTTAACAATCGTTAGCGACTTGTTAGATGACGCACAATTAAACTTTTTTTTTGTAGTTTAGCCCCTGGATTCTTGTGTTTTCTCTAGTGGTCGCTACTAAGGACCCGGACGGAGGACATGGATGATGATGGGCGTGGCTACGAATTTTGTCGCCATTGTATAACTTTTTTTTGTCGCCTTGATGGAGTGAGGGGAAGCATACATGTCTTTTGGCTGAGGGTATCGCTGCTTTGTAATTTAATTCCTAAAAATTTTTTTTTTACACCCGAACATATACTCTCAGGTCGAGGGTTCGGTCTTTATTATATAACTTTTGAGTAATAATTATTGCAAACATTTTCTTATAACAACGAATGAAATGGTAAGAAATCCATGTTAGTCTGAATCTTATAACAAATCACGAAAGTCTTGTCGCACGTTTGCAATGCGTAGATTATATTATTTCATAAATCTGCTTTACTTTAAGACTTTTTATAAATAACAATTGAGTGCTTCTTCATATAATTTTTATGATTACGTTTAATAACATTGTTTTACGATTATAACATTTAATTTCAGGCTTTTCCACTGCGTGAATTTTTGAATTATTGAATGAATTAATAATAATAAATTGAAGTAATTAGCCCGATCCTGATCTCTAGTGAAAGAAATTCAGTTTTGTTTGTTTCTTTTTAAAATAAATATTTAAAAAAAAAACTTAAGCTTATTATGATTGAGTTGTATATATTTTTATTAGTTTTTATTGTTGAGTTTTTTTTTAATGCATGTGTACATATATACTCATAATGTTAAGTTTCATGTCATACGTTGCTTAGGAAAAATTCTCCGCGCCAAATATTTAAAGTATTATTGAGTGAAAAGTTTGGACGCTTTGTAAAAATTGTTTCGTATATATTCCAAACGTCTGCTCTTAAAAAATCGGTTAGAAGTAAGACATTTCGCTATAGGAAGATATGAGATGTTCTTCCAATATTTCGTTATTTATGGACAGTCCCTTTTTATATATTTCGTTATTTATGGAATAAGTTCCGAAAATCTATTTTCTTTTGTATTAAGGATTAATTATGAAACTACTATTTCTTTGTGAAATTGCTATGAGGAATTTAATTAGGATATAATTAAAAATTACGTTACTCTGTAAAAAGTAGTACTTAAGATGTTTTTTTTTATATTTTTATTTTTTAAGATATGGAAATTATTGAAATTCGCTTTCTATAAACGTACTGTCTTCGTGATGTAAGTTTCAAAATAATATTTTTTTTATATCCAATAAGGTATGCAATTTATTACGTTTTCATCATCGTTTACATCAAATTACGATTACAGGAATAAAAAGTTATAGAATATCATGTTATATCGTAACCGCGTTGACGGAAGTTCAAATTGCGAAAGATTTTAGCTCGGTTATAATTTCTCTTTTCAAGTTTAAGAGTTTTTTTTTTTTGAGGAAAATATTTCAACTTTCAAACGGGCTGCAAATTTGAATATACATGTAGTGGCCTTTTCCAGCTGTTGTTCCAGCTCAAAGTGATGAACACTTTAAAGGTTTTTTCTATATGAACTTTGCATCACGCCATTCTGCGGGACTTGCTTAGAGTGCCGATCATGATGGGAGGGAGGGAGACAGCGATGCCTGCCTTTCGGTGACGAAGTCGAGAAAAAGTGTAACTTTAGTCAGTCAATGCGGGAGTTTGATTTAAAAAGGTCGATTTGGAGCCGCAGTTCGGAGTGATGGGTTTTTTGTGACTTGGTGGCTGCAGCATTTTCATTTCTGGATTTTGTGATGTGCAGAAATTTCTAATTAAATCAGACACAACTGAACATTAAAAGAACATTTGCAATATGAACATTGCAAAATATTAACAAATTATTCTGCCCGCAGGTAAAAGGTGTGAAATAGACGATTCTATAATTAATGAAAGGTGACTTCATCAGCAGCCACTAATTACTGATTTCTAAAAACATATTGCTGCAATTGTAAATCGGCTTACTGATACAATAAAGCCAACAATAATTATGCTCTTATAATTGATTACTTTAAACTCAGCACCCCCTGGAATTATGGGTCAAATAAAAGAAACGGAGGCAGTCGGTCAGGGAATTCGGTCGCACTAGAAATTCGAAAAGCGGCTGGCATTTCAAAGGCCACTTGGTTGTGTCTCAGTGATTAGAAAAGAAAATATTTCGTGCAGCCCCAAAGACGATTTAATGAGTGGGTAACTCAGCAATAACCAGACTGACTATCGTTCTAATTAAAAACAACAATAACCTGCAGCACGGAGAGAAAAAGAAAACGCGATACTTAAGTGATACAAGTTAATTTAGGAGGAAAAAGCCAAAAACCGCCTCTAACAATTAACCTAAATTAAGCAAGAATACAGGCTCAATTTTTGTAATAAACCAACAACAACAACCAGTAGATCAAAGTTCCGGCAACCGTTTCTGCGGCACCACAGACGATTCCGTCTATATCAATATTTCTACAGTGTGCTCTCAACCGCTGCAACAGCAACCACAAACACATATCAGGGATTACCAGGATCAGTTGAAGAGATTGGTGATGAAGCAGACGTTTCCATGTCTAGTTATAATTATACATAATTCTGATAGTATGATTTGTATAGGTGGCGAACGCCAATTTGTTGAACTCTCGAGTTTTGAACCTTTTCCAAATATTTTTATATAATTTCAGTTTCAAATTCTTCACCGATTCTGAACGTTGCGGTGGCGCCATCAGTCAACTGTCCGGAGTCAGGTGAGTGACAATTTGGTTTACTTGTACCAATTAAAAGAAAGGTAGTCTAGGAAACGATATCTTGCCTTAGCCAATTGATTCAAAAATTAATGTAATAAATTTCAAATTGTTCGTTTAGCACGTGAATTACTCTCTAGAGTTACGGATGTACACGTGTATTTGTTACATTACTTGGAAGGCCGTTCTGTAAATTGGCATCACGTACTTATAAAGAAAACAAAAAAAAAGTATGTTGTACTTGTGTCCGTGGATTACGGGTCCTGTTCTGGATTCTATTCGTATGCGGAATAGGTTGCGCAATTTGTGGAGAAGATGTCCGTCGCCTGAGAGATGGGAAAATTTTAGGCCGGCTAGAAATGATTCTGTTCGTATGTTGAAGTCAGCCAAGAAAAATTATTATGCGAGTAAGCTAGCTTCTTCTCTTCCATCTAAAGTGCTCTGAAAAAACTGCAAGGGAATTGGAGTGAATGCCTCCCAAACTAGTTCATGTGACATTCATCCTGATATCCTCAATGATTTCTTTCTTCATCATGCAGTCGGTTGCGATGTTGATGCCATTCGTTGCACCATAGATCGACTCTCGGGCATGCCCTCATCATCGAGCAACTCTTTCCATTTCTCGCATGTTGCCGAGAATGATGTCAGTAAAGCATTGTATAAAATTAAGTCGAATGCGACAAGTGCTGATGGTATAAATTTGAGATTCCTAAAAATAGTATTTCCGACTGTAGTTGGTCAGTTCACCCACATTCTCAATCACTGCTTCACCACATCTACTTTCCCGACTATGTGGAAGACTGCAATAGTTCTGCCTCTGGCCAAAAAGTCGAATGCTGACATTGCAGAAGATTTTAGACCCATTAGTATTCTCTCGCCCTTAGCGAAGCTGGCTGAAACTATCATGGCTGACCAGATATCTAATTTTTTAGAGGATAATAAGCTGCTAAACCGGTTACAGTCTGGCTTTCGCAAGGGGCATAGCGGTGCCACTGCGACTATAAAGGTCTTTGAAGACATTGGAGCAGATTATGATAATGGACTCTTTAGTATATTGTGCTTTTTAGACTTCTCGAAAGCATTTGATGTGGTTAATCACAAACTACTATGTTGTAAACTTAGGTACTTGTTTAATTTCAGCAATAGTGCGTCCTGCTAACTTGAAAGCTATTTGTCTTCGAGGATGCAGGTAGTTAAGAGTCAAAATATTTATTCGGAATGTAGGCCGATTTCTAGTGGAGTTCCGCAAGGATCTGTCTTGGGGCCCTTTTTATTTTCATTATTCATAAGTGACATTTTTCAAGTTTGTGTCTGGGCCTCAATGCATGGGTACGCCGATGACATACAAGTATATATCTCCGGTGAGACTAATCTAAAAGATCTAGTATATCGCCTCAATTATGATTTGAAGAGGATCAAAGATTGGACTGACTGCAACGGGCTCATTATTAATGTTTCTAAGACGAAAATTTTACCCGTTTTTAAGGGAAAACATTCATTTTGTGACCTTCCCGATGTGTTTATAGGAAATCGAAAACTAAGCACGTCTACGTCAGTCACTAACCTCGGTTATTGCATTAACAGTAAGCTTAGCTGTACTGATCATATCAATAATATGGTTCGTAAAATGTACCTTACTTTACGTAGGTTGCGGTTTTGTGCTGCCTTCACCCCACCCGATACAAGGAAACGAAACTTGTGATCCAATTAATTCTTCCCCATATATAATTTTTTTCCGTGGTCTATAGTAAGCTTAATTCACAGTCTTCTCTCTAAAAATTTCGGTTGCATTTAATAATGCTACCAGATATGTTTTTGGCCTTCGTGCATTTGCTCACTTGGCCCAATACAGGAATAGAATCCTATGATATGATATTTTTGATTATTTGTATGAGAAATTACAACTTGGCCATACCCGTAGAACATTGCTACTCATTACGCTCTTTAAATGCAAGCAGATTCTTCTTCGTCAATGCTGTCAGGTTATGGAATTCTCGGCCCAGTATAATAACTGGGATTGTCGGGGGGGGGGGGGGGGGGAGGGTAGTTTCAGACGGGCTATTGCTACATACTTCAGTTAACTCTATTCTTGATGGTTACTTCACTCTCATTTCTTCTTCTGTCTTTGCTTTCTACTCTTTCGTAACTTAATTTTAGTATTTAGTTATATATTTGATTCTATCTACCATTTGGAGGGATTTACCATTTCTCTACCATTTGGGATCTACCATTTGGGCGGCGCACAGTGGGGCCGAATACAAAAATCGTCTCAAAATAAAAAGAAATGAAATTGCGAATTTAAATATGAGACTTATAAATTATAATAGTAAATTAACTATACTTTTTTACCCCAATTTGGTTTTTTTATTGGAATTGCCTGTGGGAAGTTATAGGCCGGCAAAATAGAAGGTTTTTAACATTAAAATAGTTTTTTTTTCAAAACTCAATATTAAGTAGACAAATACACTGCTAATATGTCACTGAAATATAGATGTTAATATATCGTTTTTTGTATAATTGTAATAGGTTTGATATAAACGACCAACTAATCAAAACATATTTGAGAAGAAAATTTGTGAATTTCAGCTAAGGTTATCGTTGTTTGCAGGGCCTTACCACAATCCACGACACTATAAAGCGCTTCAGAGAGACCTCCAGTATTGTCAGGAGGCCAAGAAGCGGAAGGCCAAAAATTACTTCAGTGCAGGAGGATCACACCATCAAAATTATTAGTAAGAGGAATCGACGGCTTACAGCTCCAGAAATTTGCGGAGAATTCAACAGTTCGCATTCAAACAAGATATCGGTTTCAACGACGAAGAGACGTTTAGCTGCCGCAGACCTGCATGGTAGAATAGCAGTACGAAAACCGTTACTACGACCACAAAATAAAATCAAGCGATTAGAATGGGGAAGAGAGCATAAGGAATGGTAAAAAAGCCAATGGTCTAAGGTCTTATGGACGGATGAATCCAAATTTGAAATTTTTTGACAAAAGAGAAGAATCTTCGTTCGACGGTCAGCTGCAGAAAAGATGAATCCTGGCTGTGTGGCTCCAACAGTGAAGCATGGCGGTGGTTCTATAATGGTCTGGGGATGTTTCTCCTCCGCCGGAGTTGGAGACCTCGTCCGTATTGATGGAACCATGAATAAGGTGATCTACAAACAAATTTTAGAAGAGCACACTATTTCATCAGGCTTGCGGTTAATTGGACCTGGATTCATCTTGATGCAAGATAATGATCCCAAATATTCTTAGCTATGCCGAGGATATCTGGAAGAAGAAGATCGCAAAGGAACCTTAAGAAATATGAAATGGCCTGCCCAGTCACCTGACCTTAACCCCATAGAGCTTCTTTGGTCCGAAAAACATGTCCCACATCGAGAGAAACTCTTTGGAATATTTTGCAAGAGGCCTGGAGATCCATACCACTCCAAACAATACAGAAACGAATCGACAGGATGCCAAAAATATCGTCAAAAGTAGTAAAAGTGAAAGGTTCATTTTTTGACGAGAAAGAAATTTGAAAAGAAATGTATTGGTTTTTAAATTATATTGTTAAGTTAATATGATAAATTATTTAAGTAAATATATTGTTAACAAAACACAATAAATATTATTTTAATTTCTAAAACCAAAAAAGTGGAGATTTCATCTGTTGTTGTAGGAAAATGGCTTGTATGAAAACCTATGGTCGGCAGTGTATATCCACAGCTGAAAACTACAATATATAAGAGAAAAATACAAGTAAACGTGTTGTCTTCGGCGTGGCCGAAATCTAAATACCGAGTAACTAAAAACTTTATAATTTCGCCACTTAACAACTTTTGTATAAGTAGGCAGACCACGCCCATTTCGGGCAAATGTTTTTCTAATGTCTAGATACTGCTAGATAGAATTACGTATTAATATTTTGAACCGTTTATGGGATATTGACAACTTTGTATAAGTAGGCGGACCACGCCCTTTTTTTGTATACAAATTGGTAATACCTGTAGACACCGTGATAAAATTTCGCTAATATCTTATACCGTTTACGAGATATTGACAACTTTTGTATGAGTAGGCGTGGAACGCCCATTTTTTCCAAGCTTATTGGTAATGCTTTCCTATATATCCTTATAAAATTACATCTCAATATCTTATACTGTTATCAAGGGGCGTGGAAAGCCCATTTTTTTCAAACGTTTTAGCAATGGCGCTATATGTGCCGGAATAAAATTATACCTTAATATCTCACACGGTTTATGAAATATTCAGATTATAACATTTTTTGAAACGAGGTGCCTTTACTTTCCGTATGTAAAGTAGGCGTGGCTGTTTACCGACCTCGCCCATTTTCAATGCCAAATAGCCTTACATAACAAAGAATATTTGTGACAAATTTCACCGCGGTATCTCTTTTCGTTCTCTCGTAATCGTGATTCCGTAATCAACAGACAGACAGACATACAGATGGACGGACAGGGCTAAATCGATTCAGGAGGTGACGCTGAGCAAGAATATATATACTTTTCTATATCTATCTCGTCTCCTCTGCGTTACAAACTGAAGAACAAATTGAATATACCCTACTCCCTTCGGTTGTAGGGTATAATAAGCTTTCTGATACAAATGTAGAATGTGTCGTTGCATACATTATAGATATTTGTTATCTGAATCATACAGTAAGAATAACAAGAGTCTGAATCAACACAAGTTACTCATTCGGCATCATAGATGCGGGCGGTCGGGAAGGTGATGCGAAAAAAACACTCGTTCTGTTTTTGCAAAGAAAGTAGAGAACGAGTGGCTTCTTGAGAAAAGAGGCATCGCTCAAACAGTTGATCGGCAGTTGTGTGTACGTGCATATGTAGCAGAATAAATGTTGACATGTGGTTTTGACCTTTTTACTATTTTCTAATTTATTTTAAACTATAATTTTAAAAAGAATTTGTTTCATTTTAGTTTAATTGAAGTTTAATTTCATTCCATGGTGTAAATATAAAAATCCACAGAAAACTTTGAAACAATTTCCGTAACCTCACGCAAACATACGCATGCATGTACGATCTTGTGTGCTTGTGTTCTCAAAATACCTGCGTCACTCCTCTCTCTCTCTCTTTTCTGACAGTGAGAAGTACACATGCTCTGGTTACAAAGTGCAAGTTGCTGTTTTCGTTTTTGGAGGCTTCATTATGATCAAAGACAAATTATGATTGCGAACTGTGAATCGATAAGATGTCACCGAGGAAGAATTCTAATCATGATGTATGCTGCATCACTTCATGTCGTCGGTCTCGGCGAAATGACAACGATGCAAAATTTTTTTCAATTTCCTCTCCAGATCAAGCGTTAGGGCAAATTTGGCTGGAAAAATGTGAGATACCTCTAGAAATATATAACAGAAAACTAAAAATATGCGACAAACATTTCGCAGCTTCCGATATTGGAAAAAAGTTTTTAAAGCGCGGCGTTATACCTATTTATTTTATCAATACCAACTATGATGATATCGGTACACTTGATTCACTTAATTGCTTAAGCAAAATTAATATCTGCGCAAGGCAAATAAAAAGTTAAGAGCGCAGCAGGCTAAAATGGGAAAAAGGGGGTAATAAAGGTATTTGATCCCATCGAAACCATAAGCAAGGAATCAAAATCTTTCTTTAGGATAATTATTAAATCTCGTCAGCAAATGTACGATGAGGTATTTGGCACAAAATATTTTTTACGTGTCTAGGAAATCATACCTATTTTTAAGAAATAAATTAAACATTAATTTGCTACATGAAGATTCAATAAACAATTGGGCACCAATTAAAAATCTTCAACCAGGATTTATGAATACTGGCTTTGATTCCTTCAAAGATGAAATGTAGCACTTTGAGGGACTTGGATAAAAATTTTGCCATTATGGTTTTGATGAGATATCCACGATCAGAATTTTTCTGTCATATAACTAAGAATCGATCTGTCATGCAACTAAACAATGAGGCACATATATTTGTAAAATATTTCCTGACGTACATAGAAAATATTTTTTTACTCTGAAAATAGCGCTTTTGCAGTTAGCAGATGAGGTATTTCACTCTGAAAACGAAATTTTTTTTCGTAAATGTATTTTCAAGACCGGCTAGAAAATACATTTATTTTATATATTTTATTATTTTATATTATATTATTGAAAAGTGAAAAATGAAAAGTGAAACCTGAAAAATCGATATCTTATTTTATTACTATATATTATATTATAATTTTAAAAATATAACATTTTACTGTATGCCCGCATTTTTTTAATAAAAATTTCACCCGAAAATTTCTTATAAGAATAATAATCCCTCTCAAACGTTTGCCTTTATTCCCAGGCCATGATAAACCTGGAAAAATTTTACTATTGCAAGTGGGTGCAAAATATTTACAGCCAGCATGTCCTATAATAGCTTTACCGACCCACAAGCAAATAAAGTTTTGCTAAACTACATTGTCGATGACCTTGGCTATATCATTCTTCTTGAAGCGGCTTCTTGAACCTGGCATCTTGAAGAATGCGTGGCTACACGTAGTTTCTTCTTTGATGTTAAAAGTCGTATACGTGTGACACCTCAATGTATGTGAGTGAAATTTACGTTCGGAAAACTGCCTTGAAAAACCGGTTCGTGCGGGCAGCTGTTAATTGTGTGCGTAAGAAGAACCGAGAATCCGACAAAATTTGGGCTTCAAAAAATCTCTACATTTGAATAATGTGTGGAGGGGCTTTTCTCTCCTCTCATCCCCTCTCTTTCCAATAAGCCTTTGAAAAATGAAGAAAAGAAGAATCGTGTAGCCAGGCGGAATATGTTTCACACATATTCTGTCTACATACATATAAAGTGAGATACTAATTCTCAGAGCATCAGTGCAAAACAATCAAGAGCTATAGAGAAGAGAATAAGAACTCAAAACACTCAAAAATGAGTGAAAAGTGGATCTGCTGGAAAAATTTCGTTGTTCAAGGTTCGGACTCGTGTTATTCTTACAGCCGTATTTTTTTCTGCGAACGGTACGCTTCTCAACGTTACTCTTTGTTATATTCGTAAAACAGCTGATCAAAATGTATATCTGTGCACGCATTTTGATCAGGTGTTTTACGAATATAACAAAGAGTAACTTTGAGAAGCGTACCGTTCGCAGATACAAAATACGGCAGTAACTCTATGTCTGAATTGGCTTGTTACTAACATTCTATCCCAATCAACGAAGATGAAGAGCCAGGACCACCAAACGCAGCTAAAAGGGGAAGGCCTTGTAAGAATTTCGAGGAGTCATCCGAGAAAACTAAAAAACGAAAAACAACGGAATTGATTCGACAAATAGGTGTCGATAATCTGCAATATTCATTTGTGCAGGGCTTACGTTCTTTTGGCGAGAATACAACAGCTTCAATAGTACAACTGCTTGTCTCGACTTCACCAGAGGCTAAGAAGGAAATTCTGGAAACATTAGTGAGCAGTGCCCTTCCTCTTATTTCGTTTACAACAGATAAAGCTTTGGATATATTTTTTTTTATGACAGATAGAACCAAGCTCAGGGGATGCCCCCTATCCATGCAAAGCATTCGTTGGTTTAGAAGGGAAAAGGTTAGTGGGAAGGGGAAAAGTGGGAGTAGTGTCGATTTACACCTCTTTTAAAAGCTTCGACGTTGTAAGTGGGTGGGAAAACATGCGCAGGGAGACTTCCACAATTTAACTACACGACCGAAAAACGAATTCTCGCGGTAGTGGGTAGTGCGTTGGAACGGGATTGAGACGTAAAAAGGGTGCACCAATCTGGAAAGCCGAGTAGATCTGTTGAATACCTAAACCAAAGGAATCAGGCTGGATACTTCAGAGGAACAATTACCATTATAGTATCGGTAAAATAAGGATACACACTCCACATCCCGACGACATCCCAAGGTTTCAATACAGCTGGATACCCTACTGTCCCCTATAAGTTTTATCGCACGACCTTGTATACGGTCCAGAAGCTGAAGATATGTTTTCGAAGCTACCGACCAAATATGCGAATTGTACTCCATTTTCGGACGGATATAAATGGTGTAGATACAATGAAGGTCGGTTGGAGTGAAGTATTCCAAGAAAAGCCTAAGCACTTGGCTGCTTCTTTCGACACATCAAAAATGTGATCGTTCCAACGAAGATCGGATTGTATTGACATGCCCAGAACATCAAGAGCCTCCGACTCATTAATATTTACACCACCCATATATAGTGGTGGAAAATTGTCACCCGCTAAACGCTTGTGTGTCAACAGACAGCATTAGGTTTTACGCGTATTAAAATCGACCCGATTCGCTCGACCCCACTCTTGGATTTATTGGTCAGATTGGAGTGTGTCATTCATAATACTGCGTTTTCTTTTGATCTCCAGAATAGAAGGAAGCCTGGAGGATGAATATGAATGACAAATGCTGCTGTCATCAGCAAACGAGTAGACGGGGTTTGATGTCTAAAAATGAGAAACGTGTTGGAGACAGAACCGATCCAGTATTAATGGAGTGCTCTTCGGAAGCAAAGCCGTCTAGCAAAACCCGAATAGAACGGCCGCTGAGGAAACTCGATATCCATCGAGTGAATGTATTACCGACACCATAAGCAGCCAGTTTAGACTCAAGTGCTTTATGCCATACTCGGTCAAATGCCTTGGAGATATCCAAAGCAACAACCTTACTCTCACCGAATTGGTGAACACAACTCTTCCACCGCTCAGTGAGGAACGCAATCAAATCGCCTGTGGAGCGGTGAGCACGGAAACCGCACTGGCGATCACTGACCAATTGGTTGCTCTCCAGAGACCTCATCAAGTTAAAATTTATAACGCTCTCCATAACTTTGGAGAGCATTGAACAGATTGCTATGGGCCGGTAATTGGCATGATTCGTAGCCTCACCTTTTTTGGGAACCGGCTGCACATTAACAATCTTCCAGGAAGTAGGAAAAACTCGTGAAGTAAACGATAGATTAAAGATATTGCGCAATGGGCGAGCCAGAGTTGAGGCGCACTTTCTCAATACGTGGGCTGAAATGTCATCCGGTCCCGAGGATTTATTGACGTTGAGGTTTACAAGCACTCTTTTAACAGCCAGCGTTCGAAAGTGCATCTCAGGCATAATATGAGACACACCATCGATCACGGGTAGTGGTTGGCTACTCTGGCTACTCTCAGGAAGAGAGCAGTTTTCAGCAAACATTTTGGCTAATAAGTTTGTTTATTTAGTTTGATTGTTTACCCATATTTAGATGTGGAAAATTGTCACGTTGGCTTTGCATATCCTTTTGTTGTAGTAACGTATATGCGTTTTTATTTTTCGTCCAGTTTGTCCGATGTAGCTATATTGGCAAGAGAAGGTTAATTTGTATACGCCCTTTTTATTTAATGGTTATTCTTCGTTTGTATTAATCTGTAGTATTCGTCCTAAGTTGTTTCTAGCCCTGAATACGATTTTTATATTACGTTTTTTAAAAAGTTAGCTATTTTGTAGGTCAGTTGTTGTCTTGTCTTGTGTAAGTCAAGGTTGTTTAAGTTTTGTCGTCATTTTCCTGATTATGTTTCCTTGGATTTCCTACGTCCTTTCTGATTTTGTCCACGTGGTCTTTTCTGTATCCGTTAGTTAAAGCTATAGTGTATATTGTGTTTAGCTTTTTGTAGGCCTTTTTGTTAGAGATGTTCGTACTAGTCTAGTTAGTAAATTCCGGAACATATAGCGTCATTACTAAAACGTTGGAATGGGCGTGCCACGCCCACTGGTAACAAAGTTGGCAATATCTCATGAACGGTATAAGATATTGATATGTAATTTTATCAGGATATATAGGCAAGGATTGCCAATAAGCTTGCCAAAAATGAGCGTGCCACGCCAACTCATACAAAAGTTGTCAATATCTTGTAAACAGTATAAGATATTAAAACGAAATTTTATCACGAAGTATCTACAAGTATTACCAATTTGTATACAAAATGGGCGTGATCCGGCCACTTATACAAAAGTTGTCAATATCCCATAAACGGTTCAAAAATTTAATATGTTTGTAATTCTATCTAGCAGTACCTAGAGACATTACAAATACATTTGCCTGAAATGGGCGTGGTACGACTACTTATACAAAAGTTGTTAAGTGGCGAAATTATAAATTTTTCAGAGACTCGGGTGTAGAGTATTTAGATTTCGGCCAGGCCGAAGACAACACTTTACTTGTTTTTATTTAGGTTTTTTTGAATTTCCAGGTCCAAATAGTTGATTTTCCCCTCCTTTTCTATTTCCATTGTACATTTTATGTTCTTATGCTGTTTGTTCAGGTGCCCTTATATAAGTTCTTTGTTGTCTCCTGTAAGTACGCATAAGATGTCGTCAACGTATCTCGCGTAGAATTTGACGTCTAAGTTTGTTTTTAATTCTTCCAAGTACTGTTTCTCCAGAGTTTGAATGAATGCTTCCATAAGTATCGCTGAAGTTGGATTTTCCATTCCAAGTCCGCTTGTTTGTCTATAGATGCTGATAAGAAAATCAACGATAGTCAGGAAATAATCAAATAAAGATGTATTTAAAGAACAGGAACCTAATTAGTAGACATCAATCTGGGTTTCGTGCAAACCATAGTTGTGCTACTGTACTTATAAAGGCTATTGAGGATATTCGGCTGGGTGTGGAAGCTAACATGATGGGCCTTTCTTGATTTCTGTAAAGAAATGTATCAATTTTGTTTTCATGTCACATTGTGTAAACTTACGAATGCAGTCTGAAAAGTTTTCGGCCTAACAATGAAAGAAAATTTATTTTCTTTGAGAAAAAAAGATAAAATTTTTTTCCATTGTTAGGCCGAGAACTGTTCAGACTGCCATCGTATATGGTCGTACTAGTATAGAGTGCAGATATTCAACCCTCACCATGTCCGCTAAAAACCTCACGCCTTATCCTAGGCAAGACCGTACAGTCATTCACGAAATGGGTGGCCGTACCGTCCTCACCACAATCCTCGCAAGTGAGCCATACCCCGTAATCACACTAACTAGCAGTTTCTCCTATTAAGCGAAATGAGAGAGTCCGCAAGCCGCCAGTCCATGCGCGGTAGCATGATCTCCATGCCTGCAAGTCACTAAATCTGCTCACCTTCGATCATGAGTCGAGACGACTCACAGATTAGATTAGAGAGTAGCAGATTTTACCACTGCAGACACAAGACCTAAAACGGGCTCAGGCCCATGAAACTCACGACAACACTAGTGTAGATAAGTGGTCAGCAGTCCCATTACCCACCACACCGCGGTGTCCCGGTACCCATATCAGAGTAATAGTGCTGAACCTCCCTATAAGATTTTCCTACACTGCAGAATTAACTTGGATGAGACAATAGGGTTACGCAAGGCCCTAAGTGCAGCCTGACTATCACTACAGACACAAATTTGTTCCCCCTCCCACCCAATATCATTGATATAGTCTGAGGCTTTAAGAGTTGCCAGCAGTTCTGCTGGATCCATCAATGCAGATACGCGTCTAGCCACCACACGGTTCCAGCTCAGGCGTTAATCAGGCTCTAGTAGGTGGAAATTTGACCGTATAACATCTTGTTTCTAAGCAGGGCACCAAAACATCAGGGCATCTCAAACAAAGGTGAGTTTCCATGAGCACCTCCGTAGATATCTTATATATTCCAGCTAGAACCAATGTACCTCTTGTTGTTAAACCCAAGTCTCAGGTGGGCATTTAAGGCCTCAACCCTCACTAAACCGTCCTAAGGAGGCACACAAAGTACTGCATCAAGTGCCGGTTTCATCGGAAAAGCACCAGTGCAACCTATAAGCACAGTTCTCTGCAGTCTCGCAAGGGCACTTGATCTCAAAAGCGCCCTACACCAGACCACAGATCCGTACGTAATAATCGTACTTTACTACTCCTGTATAAAGTAACAAAGACAAATGAGTCTAGCTTCATCTTTGATTTCCTTAGATTTCAGGTTTCGCCAGAACTCCCATTTTATGGGAGTTCTCCCATAAAGAATATTTGTAACAGAATTTTGCCTCAATATCTCATACGGTTTATGAGATATTCAACTAATAACATTTTTTAAACGAGGTGGCTTCACATTCCTTATGTAAAGTAGGCGTGGCTGTTAACCGATCTCGCCAACCGATCTGAACCATTTTCAATCCCAAACAGCTCTACATAACAAAGAATATTTGTACCGAATTTCATCGCGATACCTCTTTTCGTTCTCCCGTAATCGTGATTTCAACAGACGGACAGACAGACAGACGGACGGACAGGAATTCTACTTACTTCTCAAAGTGGCATTTGTCGAGTTATACTTTCATGTTTGCTTGCTCCAACATTTTAAATATGTCTGTGAGTGATTTGTGTGACTGTCTTCATCTTCGCTGAAAATGACTGTCTTCATCTTCGGTGAAAATAATATCGTCAATATAGACGACACACGGTTTCCCTATGTGGGCTCATAAAATGTCTAATGCATGTTGAAAAATCGATGGTGCGGCTTTTAGTTCAAATAGAAAGAAAAAATAGAGAAGTTTTCAGTATCTCTTTCCTTCGATAGGATTTGATGAAATCCGCTTTCCAGGTCAATTGTGCGACGACTTCTGTTATATGTGGTATAGGGTAACGGTCTGCTGTGTTAATTGAATTATGTTTCCGGTAGTCAATTACTACTTTATATTGATTGTTACCTAAATAGTCGGGGTTTTTTACTACCCAAACGGTCTGATCATACTATCCTCTAACATTTTATTTATTTGTAATTCGACTTCAGCTTTCAGGGACATGGGTTATTGGTAAAAACGAGTGTATACGGGAATATCTGTAGTGGTGGAAATTCCGCTTAAAACTCGGGTGGTGTATGTTAACATTTCATTTGGCTCTGCGAATAGGTTTGGAAATTTCTTTAATAAGTTTTGAAATTCTCTTTTCTGATTAAATGATTTTATTGTGTTTCAGTTTATTAACAATACTCGCACTATAAGAACATAGTTCTTTTATCGAATAAAGCAAAAGTTCAAATTTAACTAACTGACTATTTATTAAGACTTTAGACTATTCATTGACTATTAAAACTTAATAAAAAAACCTTCTTTCGTATATAGGAAACGAAGAAAAAGAGAATAGATAAGACAAGATTAAGAAAGGGAAAAACAGTAAGCTTGATGAGAGTAGAGTTGGGGAAAAAACTGGTTAAGAAATCAACGAAAAGATAAATAATTTAGTACGTCATTTTTAAATCTAGTCCTACCGAAAATTTTTTTAACTTTTATTGGCAACGAATTCCACAAATGAATGGCATTAACAAAAAAGATTCTTGTAGAGTTTAATGTGCGGAAAGCTGGAATTAAAAGCAGGTAGTTTCTGCTCGATTGTGCAAAGAGTATCAACAACCTTTAGTTTACTGTCTCCTATTAACAAGGTTGGTACATCATCATTTACTATCTTAAACTTCGAGATAGGTAGCACTGAGGACTTAGAAACATTTAGCTGTAGATTGTTATTGATAGCCCACTTATTGATTCTGCAAAGATCCTCATTTACCTTGCAGGCCAGGTTCTAAATAAAGTTAACATTGCCTGAGAGATAAAGCTGCATATCATCAGCATAGGCATGAAGTGAACAGTAACTACAAACCGGGAAAATATAATAGTGGTCTAAGAGCCAAATCTTGAGGAACACCACTTTTACTGGCATATATGCAAAGTATCTATTACCATACTTAACCCAGGCGTCAAGTAAACAGAGCAAAATTCAAGTACCACTATCATAAGCATGCCTTATGTCTTCTAAAATTTTTAGAGTTGCAGTCGAACAACTATTACCAGGACGAAAATCTGACTGGAGCGGAGATAACAACTGGTTATCCTGAATGAATTTAGTAATCTGGTCGGCCATGAGTGATTCAAGAACCTTAGACAGAGCTGATATATATGAATACTTATTGGTTTGTAATGTTTAGGTTAATTTGCTCCTATTTTCTTGGCAATAGGTATAACAATGGCAATTTTCCATAGAGCAGGAAAAGTTGAAGAAGCAAAGCAAAAATTTAAAATGTGGGCCAGTATATAATCGATCGTTACTGAAAAGTCTGACGATGACGACGTCTGGCGCGGTGCTGGATGGGGACGCTTCCATATGGTGTAAATTGTGACAGCCATTGATAGAATTAACGCTGTGTAGCCTATAGTTGATGTATGATAGTTGATTGTATGATAGTTGCGGTTTGAAGTTCACTTCAAGAATTGTATCAAGTTGTTTTGGCTTCATGATGTCTGCAAAATTTCCAAGACTTGTATATGATACATGAAGATTGCTGACATATGTTCTCTGAGTCTGCACTGTTATGGATTCGTCTTTGACTATACATTGAGGTTGCAGAGTTAGGATTCCAGATCTCCGTAAAGTGAGTTGTTGAATCTGCTTGTTACATACAGCTGTACTATAATTCGCTTGGGATTAGTGAAGGTGTACATTCACTGGTTCTTATGTGACATTTGAGTCCATGTTGAATTTGTTTTTAATAGCTTTTAAAATCTGAACTGCCATCGTTGTTCAAAAGTTTTTTGCCAAAGCCTTCTTTTCTACCTCCTTGGGAGAGTCCAAGTCCCCTCCAACCATGTCCAAAATCCGTTTCGAGGCGTCTGTCGATTCCAACAATAAAAATGTTGGAATCGCCAAAAGCCGCTCCTTTTGGACCTCTGCCCACATTTTACGCCAAACCGCTCACACGCTAAGGTCCCTATCACTAGCAAAGTAACTGAATTGAAAATGGCTAGGAGTATATAGTCATAATTATTATTATTTTCGTTTACGACAGTTATAGCAGATTTTCCATTTTTGTGAAAATTGTATGCAAACTCAGCATCTGATGGCTTTGTGAAAAAAAAACACCGATAGGATTGCCATGATATATACACCATTGCTTTCATAGACTTCTGGCTACAAGGTGTATATAGTCATAATCCGTATTATTAGTCATAACCCGTATTATTTTCGTTTACGACAGTTATAGCCGATTTTCCATTTTTGTGAAAATTGTATAAAAACTCAGCGTCCGATGGCTTTGTGAAAAAACCATCGATAGGATTGCCATCATATTTACACCATTGCTTTTATAGACTTCTGGCTACAAGGTGTATATAGTCATAATCCGTATTATTTTCGTTTACCACAGTTATGGCCGATTTTCTATTTTTGTGAAAATTGTATAAAAACTCAGCATCCGATGGCTTTGTGAAAAAACCAACGATAGGATTGCCATGATATATACACCATTTCTTCTCCAGACTTCTGGCTAAAAGGTGTATATAGTCATAACCCGTATTATTTTCGTTTATGACAGTTATAGCCGATTTTCCATTTTTGTGAAAATTGTATAAAAACTCAGCATCGGATGCCTTTGTGAAAAAACTTTCTTAATGTAATTGTTTCTGAATTCGCCGTTGCATACCATTGGTTGCTTTGAATTCGTCGTAAGCTGAGTTGAATTCGTCGTATGCCAACTTCATGCCAGTTCATCCCAAGAGGTCTTTAGGTTCCACAGCTGTTGTAAGAACATTTAAGCAATGATGACAACTGGAGAAATAATTCCTACTGGATCGAATATTCGTGCTACGTTTGAACTGACACTCCTTTTGGTTATTCGGCTGGTGCTGCTGACAGTGTGCCCAGTTTTCACTCAGAAAGAGTTAGCTTTTAGTAACCACATTAATCCTAGCATCTCCCAAGAGGTCTTCAGGTTCCACAGCTGTTGTAAGAACATTTTAGCGATGATGACAACTGGAGCCATAATTCCTAGCGGATCGAATATTCGCGCTACGTCTGAACCGACACTCCTTCTAGTTATTCGGCTGGTGCTGCTGACAGTGTGTCCAGTTTTAATTCAGAAAGAGTCAGATTTTGGTAACCACATTAATCCTAGCGTCTTAATGCAGTCACGTGATTCGACATCAAAATATAAATTTAGTTCCTTGTGGTTTACTGGAATCCCTTGAATTAGTTGAGGATGATTAACGCACCACTTCCTTAGCTCGAATCCGGCTGATTTTAAAATCGTTGTGATTTCCCTCTAAATTGCGATGGCTGACGATAGGTTTTCACTCCCTGTTAGGCAATCATCCGCGTAGAAATTATTTTTTAGAGCTTCGGATCCTAAAAGATGTTTTAAGCCATTTTCTTCAGCTAGCTACGCAAACATTTTATGGTTAAATACGGAGCTACTCTAGTCCCATAGGTAACAATATTTAGTTGATAATATTTCAACTCCGCCTCTGGATTTTCTCTCCAGATGATTATTTGATATGTTCTTTTGTATGTCTGTAGTAAATACATATCGTAGCAGCCAGAATCGCAGCAAGATTGTGTAGAGATAATTTTGGATAACAGGCCCTGTATGCATTATGTCATTTAGGGATGCGCCCGATGAAGTTTTCGCTGAAGCATCGAACACCACGCGAAGTTTTGTACTGATACTATCTGCTTTTATGACGCAATGATGTGGGATGAAGTAGCTCACGTTGTTTGATTGTCGGCTGGAAATTTCACTCATACGTCCCAGCTGCTCATATTCTCTCATGAGCTCGACATAAGAATTTTTCAGTTCAATGTTTTTATTTAAACGTCTTTCGAGTGCCGTAAATCTATTCAAAGCCAACTGCTTCGAGCCTCCTAATGACGTTGGATTGTCCGCAAAAAGCAGTCTTACCATGAATCTTCCCTCAGGTGTTCTCATTGTGTTGTGAGTAAAGTGTGATTCACAGCGTTTTTCTGCTGCTGTGAATTTTGGTTCATTGTTTTCAGTTTCCTATAATCTCCAGAATTTCTCTAGTAAAGCATGAGTGGCTTCATCATCTTTGCTAGATATGCCAGATGCTATCCACCCAAATACGGTATTTTGTAATATGAGTAGCTTGCTTCTCAAGTTGATTTGTCCGATTAACAAAACTTGAAGGTGAAAGAATTCTGCACCCATTTTTTTATTGCATTTCCACATTGATTCTGTGTCTGCAATCTTTTCGTTGAGAGCCAATTCCCTCTAGTACAATTGACGCATATTTTGCTTGGAGTCCTAACTGGTCACCAATCTCTCTGTGACTAGATTTACCTGAGAGCCAGAGTCCAATACTGCTCTACATACTACCTCAAGACCACTGTTTGTAATCAACCGAAGACGAATAGTACTGAGAAGTACATATTTGCTTTGATAGTCGCCACTCGCTGCCGACAAACTTACTGGCTTAGAAGTAACAGTGACAGTTGTTTTGTTACTGGGCGATGCTGAACTTTCATCCTTGGGCCCGTCAATGTGTAGAAGGGTGTTTTGTGAATTGTGCACTTAGTACACCTTCTTGCCGAACAATTTTTTACAAAATGTCCTTTGAAACAATTTACACTTAATTTGTTGCTTCTTACAACTTGAAGGCGATCTGCTAGTTTTAATTTTAAGAACGACTTGCGCTTAAAGAGCGGATATGTTCTTTTTTTTGGATTTTTGGAATTTACATATTTTACATCCAATTATTCTTTGATTTGTTTAAATTACTGATGTACATGATCGCGGTTGTCCATGCTTTTCTTTGTGATCAATCGCCTCCAATGCTTGAAATTGTTCCTCAAGGAAAGCCAAAAATTGCTTGATGCTTGGCATTTCTTTTAGTTTCTTTAGTGATCGTTCATACATCACATGAGTTTATTTGTTTAACTTCTTAAGTAATAGGTGTAGGAGAATCGGATCCCACGATGACATCGGTATGCCCAGCCCTTCTCGAGACATCAGACACTCATGTGTAATGTCATGTAAGTTTTTTATAGATGTTACTAATGATGCATTAAACGTTTGCTCCAACATCCTTTGAATTAGAGTGGAGCACAAGACTCCTATGTTCTTGTATCTTTCTTTCAACATATTCCAAGCAATGTCGTAGTTGTTTTCAGTAAGGGCTAGATTAAGAGGGCCTTATTAATTTCTCTGCTTCTTCAGTGACATTTTTTTTAAGGTACCACATCTTATGTACCTTTGGAAGTTGTTGTTCGTTCATGCACTAACTGCGAGAACAAATCGAAGAATTGACACCATTTAAGGTAATCACCATTAAATTGTGGAATGGTGACTCTCGGTAACCTCGGCTCATCGTTGACAACGGTTATTGTTGCTTGTGCCTTTCTGGATTTTCATGACCACCTTTTCCTCACATGCTAAATAATCTTCAAAGTTGTATCCAAGGAAAATCAACGATAGTCAGGAAATAATCAAATAAAGATGTATTTAAAGAACAGGAACCTAATTAGTAGACATCAATCTGGGTTTCGTGCAAACCATAGTTGTGCTACTGTACTTATAAAGGCTATTGAGGATATTCGGCTGGGTGTGGAAGCTAACATGATGGGCCTTTCTTGATTTCTGTAAAGAAATGTATCAATTTTGTTTTCATGTCACATTGTGTAAACTTACGAATGCAGTCTGAAAAGTTTTCGGCCTAACAATGAAAGAAAATTTATTTTCTTTGAGAAAAAAAGATAAAATTTTTTTCCATTGTTAGGCCGAGAACTGTTCAGACTGCCATCGTATATGGTCGTACTAGTATAGAGTGCAGATATTCAACCCTCACCATGTCCGCTAAAAACCTCACGCCTTATCCTAGGCAAGACCGTACAGTCATTCACGAAATGGGTGGCCGTACCGTCCTCACCACAATCCTCGCAAGTGAGCCATACCCCGTAATCACACTAACTAGCAGTTTCTCCTATTAAGCGAAATGAGAGAGTCCGCAAGCCGCCAGTCCATGCGCGGTAGCATGATCTCCATGCCTGCAAGTCACTAAATCTGCTCACCTTCGATCATGAGTCGAGACGACTCACAGATTAGATTAGAGAGTAGCAGATTTTACCACTGCAGACACAAGACCTAAAACGGGCTCAGGCCCATGAAACTCACGACAACACTAGTGTAGATAAGTGGTCAGCAGTCCCATTACCCACCACACCGCGGTGTCCCGGTACCCATATCAGAGTAATAGTGCTGAACCTCCCTATAAGATTTTCCTACACTGCAGAATTAACTTGGATGAGACAATAGGGTTACGCAAGGCCCTAAGTGCAGCCTGACTATCACTACAGACACAAATTTGTTCCCCCTCCCACCCAATATCATTGATATAGTCTGAGGCTTTAAGAGTTGCCAGCAGTTCTGCTGGATCCATCAATGCAGATACGCGTCTAGCCACCACACGGTTCCAGCTCAGGCGTTAATCAGGCTCTAGTAGGTGGAAATTTGACCGTATAACATCTTGTTTCTAAGCAGGGCACCAAAACATCAGGGCATCTCAAACAAAGGTGAGTTTCCATGAGCACCTCCGTAGATATCTTATATATTCCAGCTAGAACCAATGTACCTCTTGTTGTTAAACCCAAGTCTCAGGTGGGCATTTAAGGCCTCAACCCTCACTAAACCGTCCTAAGGAGGCACACAAAGTACTGCATCAAGTGCCGGTTTCATCGGAAAAGCACCAGTGCAACCTATAAGCACAGTTCTCTGCAGTCTCGCAAGGGCACTTGATCTCAAAAGCGCCCTACACCAGACCACAGATCCGTACGTAATAATCGTACTTTACTACTCCTGTATAAAGTAACAAAGACAAATGAGTCTAGCTTCATCTTTGATTTCCTTAGATTTCAGGTTTCGCCAGAACTCCCATTTTATGGGAGTTCTCCCATAAAGAATATTTGTAACAGAATTTTGCCTCAATATCTCATACGGTTTATGAGATATTCAACTAATAACATTTTTTAAACGAGGTGGCTTCACATTCCTTATGTAAAGTAGGCGTGGCTGTTAACCGATCTCGCCAACCGATCTGAACCATTTTCAATCCCAAACAGCTCTACATAACAAAGAATATTTGTACCGAATTTCATCGCGATACCTCTTTTCGTTCTCCCGTAATCGTGATTTCAACAGACGGACAGACAGACAGACGGACGGACAGGAATTCTACTTACTTCTCAAAGTGGCATTTGTCGAGTTATACTTTCATGTTTGCTTGCTCCAACATTTTAAATATGTCTGTGAGTGATTTGTGTGACTGTCTTCATCTTCGCTGAAAATGACTGTCTTCATCTTCGGTGAAAATAATATCGTCAATATAGACGACACACGGTTTCCCTATGTGGGCTCATAAAATGTCTAATGCATGTTGAAAAATCGATGGTGCGGCTTTTAGTTCAAATAGAAAGAAAAAATAGAGAAGTTTTCAGTATCTCTTTCCTTCGATAGGATTTGATGAAATCCGCTTTCCAGGTCAATTGTGCGACGACTTCTGTTATATGTGGTATAGGGTAACGGTCTGCTGTGTTAATTGAATTATGTTTCCGGTAGTCAATTACTACTTTATATTGATTGTTACCTAAATAGTCGGGGTTTTTTACTACCCAAACGGTCTGATCATACTATCCTCTAACATTTTATTTATTTGTAATTCGACTTCAGCTTTCAGGGACATGGGTTATTGGTAAAAACGAGTGTATACGGGAATATCTGTAGTGGTGGAAATTCCGCTTAAAACTCGGGTGGTGTATGTTAACATTTCATTTGGCTCTGCGAATAGGTTTGGAAATTTCTTTAATAAGTTTTGAAATTCTCTTTTCTGATTAAATGATTTTATTGTGTTTCAGTTTATTAACAATACTCGCACTATAAGAACATAGTTCTTTTATCGAATAAAGCAAAAGTTCAAATTTAACTAACTGACTATTTATTAAGACTTTAGACTATTCATTGACTATTAAAACTTAATAAAAAAACCTTCTTTCGTATATAGGAAACGAAGAAAAAGAGAATAGATAAGACAAGATTAAGAAAGGGAAAAACAGTAAGCTTGATGAGAGTAGAGTTGGGGAAAAAACTGGTTAAGAAATCAACGAAAAGATAAATAATTTAGTACGTCATTTTTAAATCTAGTCCTACCGAAAATTTTTTTAACTTTTATTGGCAACGAATTCCACAAATGAATGGCATTAACAAAAAAGATTCTTGTAGAGTTTAATGTGCGGAAAGCTGGAATTAAAAGCAGGTAGTTTCTGCTCGATTGTGCAAAGAGTATCAACAACCTTTAGTTTACTGTCTCCTATTAACAAGGTTGGTACATCATCATTTACTATCTTAAACTTCGAGATAGGTAGCACTGAGGACTTAGAAACATTTAGCTGTAGATTGTTATTGATAGCCCACTTATTGATTCTGCAAAGATCCTCATTTACCTTGCAGGCCAGGTTCTAAATAAAGTTAACATTGCCTGAGAGATAAAGCTGCATATCATCAGCATAGGCATGAAGTGAACAGTAACTACAAACCGGGAAAATATAATAGTGGTCTAAGAGCCAAATCTTGAGGAACACCACTTTTACTGGCATATATGCAAAGTATCTATTACCATACTTAACCCAGGCGTCAAGTAAACAGAGCAAAATTCAAGTACCACTATCATAAGCATGCCTTATGTCTTCTAAAATTTTTAGAGTTGCAGTCGAACAACTATTACCAGGACGAAAATCTGACTGGAGCGGAGATAACAACTGGTTATCCTGAATGAATTTAGTAATCTGGTCGGCCATGAGTGATTCAAGAACCTTAGACAGAGCTGATATATATGAATACTTATTGGTTTGTAATGTTTAGGTTAATTTGCTCCTATTTTCTTGGCAATAGGTATAACAATGGCAATTTTCCATAGAGCAGGAAAAGTTGAAGAAGCAAAGCAAAAATTTAAAATGTGGGCCAGTATATAATCGATCGTTACTGAAAAGTCTGACGATGACGACGTCTGGCGCGGTGCTGGATGGGGACGCTTCCATATGGTGTAAATTGTGACAGCCATTGATAGAATTAACGCTGTGTAGCCTATAGTTGATGTATGATAGTTGATTGTATGATAGTTGCGGTTTGAAGTTCACTTCAAGAATTGTATCAAGTTGTTTTGGCTTCATGATGTCTGCAAAATTTCCAAGACTTGTATATGATACATGAAGATTGCTGACATATGTTCTCTGAGTCTGCACTGTTATGGATTCGTCTTTGACTATACATTGAGGTTGCAGAGTTAGGATTCCAGATCTCCGTAAAGTGAGTTGTTGAATCTGCTTGTTACATACAGCTGTACTATAATTCGCTTGGGATTAGTGAAGGTGTACATTCACTGGTTCTTATGTGACATTTGAGTCCATGTTGAATTTGTTTTTAATAGCTTTTAAAATCTGAACTGCCATCGTTGTTCAAAAGTTTTTTGCCAAAGCCTTCTTTTCTACCTCCTTGGGAGAGTCCAAGTCCCCTCCAACCATGTCCAAAATCCGTTTCGAGGCGTCTGTCGATTCCAACAATAAAAATGTTGGAATCGCCAAAAGCCGCTCCTTTTGGACCTCTGCCCACATTTTACGCCAAACCGCTCACACGCTAAGGTCCCTATCACTAGCAAAGTAACTGAATTGAAAATGGCTAGGAGTATATAGTCATAATTATTATTATTTTCGTTTACGACAGTTATAGCAGATTTTCCATTTTTGTGAAAATTGTATGCAAACTCAGCATCTGATGGCTTTGTGAAAAAAAAACACCGATAGGATTGCCATGATATATACACCATTGCTTTCATAGACTTCTGGCTACAAGGTGTATATAGTCATAATCCGTATTATTAGTCATAACCCGTATTATTTTCGTTTACGACAGTTATAGCCGATTTTCCATTTTTGTGAAAATTGTATAAAAACTCAGCGTCCGATGGCTTTGTGAAAAAACCATCGATAGGATTGCCATCATATTTACACCATTGCTTTTATAGACTTCTGGCTACAAGGTGTATATAGTCATAATCCGTATTATTTTCGTTTACCACAGTTATGGCCGATTTTCTATTTTTGTGAAAATTGTATAAAAACTCAGCATCCGATGGCTTTGTGAAAAAACCAACGATAGGATTGCCATGATATATACACCATTTCTTCTCCAGACTTCTGGCTAAAAGGTGTATATAGTCATAACCCGTATTATTTTCGTTTATGACAGTTATAGCCGATTTTCCATTTTTGTGAAAATTGTATAAAAACTCAGCATCGGATGCCTTTGTGAAAAAACTTTCTTAATGTAATTGTTTCTGAATTCGCCGTTGCATACCATTGGTTGCTTTGAATTCGTCGTAAGCTGAGTTGAATTCGTCGTATGCCAACTTCATGCCAGTTCATCCCAAGAGGTCTTTAGGTTCCACAGCTGTTGTAAGAACATTTAAGCAATGATGACAACTGGAGAAATAATTCCTACTGGATCGAATATTCGTGCTACGTTTGAACTGACACTCCTTTTGGTTATTCGGCTGGTGCTGCTGACAGTGTGCCCAGTTTTCACTCAGAAAGAGTTAGCTTTTAGTAACCACATTAATCCTAGCATCTCCCAAGAGGTCTTCAGGTTCCACAGCTGTTGTAAGAACATTTTAGCGATGATGACAACTGGAGCCATAATTCCTAGCGGATCGAATATTCGCGCTACGTCTGAACCGACACTCCTTCTAGTTATTCGGCTGGTGCTGCTGACAGTGTGTCCAGTTTTAATTCAGAAAGAGTCAGATTTTGGTAACCACATTAATCCTAGCGTCTTAATGCAGTCACGTGATTCGACATCAAAATATAAATTTAGTTCCTTGTGGTTTACTGGAATCCCTTGAATTAGTTGAGGATGATTAACGCACCACTTCCTTAGCTCGAATCCGGCTGATTTTAAAATCGTTGTGATTTCCCTCTAAATTGCGATGGCTGACGATAGGTTTTCACTCCCTGTTAGGCAATCATCCGCGTAGAAATTATTTTTTAGAGCTTCGGATCCTAAAAGATGTTTTAAGCCATTTTCTTCAGCTAGCTACGCAAACATTTTATGGTTAAATACGGAGCTACTCTAGTCCCATAGGTAACAATATTTAGTTGATAATATTTCAACTCCGCCTCTGGATTTTCTCTCCAGATGATTATTTGATATGTTCTTTTGTATGTCTGTAGTAAATACATATCGTAGCAGCCAGAATCGCAGCAAGATTGTGTAGAGATAATTTTGGATAACAGGCCCTGTATGCATTATGTCATTTAGGGATGCGCCCGATGAAGTTTTCGCTGAAGCATCGAACACCACGCGAAGTTTTGTACTGATACTATCTGCTTTTATGACGCAATGATGTGGGATGAAGTAGCTCACGTTGTTTGATTGTCGGCTGGAAATTTCACTCATACGTCCCAGCTGCTCATATTCTCTCATGAGCTCGACATAAGAATTTTTCAGTTCAATGTTTTTATTTAAACGTCTTTCGAGTGCCGTAAATCTATTCAAAGCCAACTGCTTCGAGCCTCCTAATGACGTTGGATTGTCCGCAAAAAGCAGTCTTACCATGAATCTTCCCTCAGGTGTTCTCATTGTGTTGTGAGTAAAGTGTGATTCACAGCGTTTTTCTGCTGCTGTGAATTTTGGTTCATTGTTTTCAGTTTCCTATAATCTCCAGAATTTCTCTAGTAAAGCATGAGTGGCTTCATCATCTTTGCTAGATATGCCAGATGCTATCCACCCAAATACGGTATTTTGTAATATGAGTAGCTTGCTTCTCAAGTTGATTTGTCCGATTAACAAAACTTGAAGGTGAAAGAATTCTGCACCCATTTTTTTATTGCATTTCCACATTGATTCTGTGTCTGCAATCTTTTCGTTGAGAGCCAATTCCCTCTAGTACAATTGACGCATATTTTGCTTGGAGTCCTAACTGGTCACCAATCTCTCTGTGACTAGATTTACCTGAGAGCCAGAGTCCAATACTGCTCTACATACTACCTCAAGACCACTGTTTGTAATCAACCGAAGACGAATAGTACTGAGAAGTACATATTTGCTTTGATAGTCGCCACTCGCTGCCGACAAACTTACTGGCTTAGAAGTAACAGTGACAGTTGTTTTGTTACTGGGCGATGCTGAACTTTCATCCTTGGGCCCGTCAATGTGTAGAAGGGTGTTTTGTGAATTGTGCACTTAGTACACCTTCTTGCCGAACAATTTTTTACAAAATGTCCTTTGAAACAATTTACACTTAATTTGTTGCTTCTTACAACTTGAAGGCGATCTGCTAGTTTTAATTTTAAGAACGACTTGCGCTTAAAGAGCGGATATGTTCTTTTTTTTGGATTTTTGGAATTTACATATTTTACATCCAATTATTCTTTGATTTGTTTAAATTACTGATGTACATGATCGCGGTTGTCCATGCTTTTCTTTGTGATCAATCGCCTCCAATGCTTGAAATTGTTCCTCAAGGAAAGCCAAAAATTGCTTGATGCTTGGCATTTCTTTTAGTTTCTTTAGTGATCGTTCATACATCACATGAGTTTATTTGTTTAACTTCTTAAGTAATAGGTGTAGGAGAATCGGATCCCACGATGACATCGGTATGCCCAGCCCTTCTCGAGACATCAGACACTCATGTGTAATGTCATGTAAGTTTTTTATAGATGTTACTAATGATGCATTAAACGTTTGCTCCAACATCCTTTGAATTAGAGTGGAGCACAAGACTCCTATGTTCTTGTATCTTTCTTTCAACATATTCCAAGCAATGTCGTAGTTGTTTTCAGTAAGGGCTAGATTAAGAGGGCCTTATTAATTTCTCTGCTTCTTCAGTGACATTTTTTTTAAGGTACCACATCTTATGTACCTTTGGAAGTTGTTGTTCGTTCATGCACTAACTGCGAGAACAAATCGAAGAATTGACACCATTTAAGGTAATCACCATTAAATTGTGGAATGGTGACTCTCGGTAACCTCGGCTCATCGTTGACAACGGTTATTGTTGCTTGTGCCTTTCTGGATTTTCATGACCACCTTTTCCTCACATGCTAAATAATCTTCAAAGTTGTATCCAAGGTCCGACGGTTGATCACAGTTTTCCAACTTGTTGTAATTCATGTCTTCAATCTCCTGCCATAACTTATTTATCTGTTGAAAATTCACCTCTAAACACTGCATATTTTCATCTGGACTCCTTGCGGTGCATTTGAGTAGTCAATTCATTGAATTTATCAGCGCATGTTGTCGTCGTAGTATTTTGATGAGATTTTCTGAAGATTGGTTAACACATTGCTGGCCCGGCTGCTGAATTGACGAATGTCTCTTGCTGGTTGGTGGACCGTTGTCGTCTTCCACTCCGGCTACAGAATTCTTCCCAACTATTGTTGGGTTGTGCTGAATGGCTTGCAATTCAGCCTCAAATTGTTTGCGGTATTGTGTTGCTAACGTCACAACTTCGAGATAATAATCCTTACTGAAGTAATCTTGTTGGTTTGGCACCTCTGGTAGCGCCTGTATATCTTTCTTTGTGGCAGCAAATTGCGACATTGCTTCCATCAAATTGTCGATAGGCTTTTCATAGTATTTGCGATCCTGCTTCCTGGTTGCAGGATCTTTTTTGTATTTGTAAGATACTGATTTTATTCTCTTTATTTTTGGGTTTATATACAAATTTTCTTATCTAAAGTTCTTATATGCTAAGTAGTAAATATAAATGAGTGAAACGTGATACAACAAAAAAGAAAGACCCCTTGGATGATAAGAAGGGATGCTCGAAGCGACGATACGGAATACACAAAGATAAGACGTTGCGTGGGAAAGTCGAATAACTTATCTTCACTGTTAGTTGCAGTGTTCCTTCTCCGAATCTTATCTATGTAATTATGTTTGAACATTCTGCCGGCCAAATTAAACGGCCGGGGGTGAGAAGTCTATGTGCATCCTATTTGGAGCTGAACAACATTTATATCTTAAGTAAATGGATACTAATATTACTATTATTATTATGACTAAAATTAAAAAGATGACCGCTTTTTGTGTGCAGCTTGAGCTCTTTAAGCTCAATGTGTGTTGCCTTCAATGTACCCAGCTGCTGTGTTAGATGATCGATCTGCTCGCTGTTGTTGATCATCATTGTATCCAACGGTTTTGTATCGGAATTCGATATGAAGCTGATGTTCTTCGCCCATGCTGATGTTTGAATCGCGATTTCCTTTGTTGATTTATACCTTCTGGAGGACGCCAAGGAAATACCATCATACATAGCCGTACATCCAGGTTTGAGCTCTAGAATGCCCTGGGGAGGAATTTCCAGCCAACAGCTCTTACCTAATTTGCAACTGATGCTGATTTCCACCTGTTCAAAAACCTTAAAGATCCAGTGGTTCTTGCTGGATAGCGGAGTCCAGGTACTTGCCCGATTCACCTCCTTGAATCTGCAATCTGCCTGTTTCAATTGTTTCAGCGCAGCAATCTCGCAAACTCGCCCTATTGCCGACTTCCAAGGCCAATTCATGTTGCAGACGAATCGATCCTCTGCTGTCCTTTCACATTCGTTTAACTGATATTCTGTCATCAGCGTGTATAAGCTGCTTTCGGTCTTGAAAGCGATATATTCGGTGCGTATTATTGGCATGACGATCCGGACTTCTTTCTCAATTGGTAGCGGTATCATCCTGTAGATCTCTGCTGATTCCTTATCCGATCAGCAAAGGCGCCGATCCATCACAATACCTTTCGCCTTCATTGAGCTGTAAACACTCTTTAGATCAGTACCCGAAAGGGAACCGGGGAGCACCAGACCCTCAGGAATACTCTTTTTAATATCCAGGATGGCATTTTGTAACTGTCCTGGAGTTAGAAGCTGCGGATTTATGTGCCCATGGTTGATGTCAATAAGAAGGTTGATCACCGATGTTTGTATCTTGTCACACTCATAAATCATCATGCTTATTTGTGATGACATCACTTGAAATAATAACGCGATCCTTTCTTCATCTACTTCCTTGTTGATTTCGTCATAAAACAGCTTAAGGTGATCGGACATCTTTTGAAAATTCGTGTTAACTTTGCTTGTTGTTTTTTATAGTATGTTGACCGATGAATCCAGAACTGAAGTTTGTTGCTTTATCAAATGCTCTAGGTTTAACTCGTTCTCAAAGATATTTCGCATGTGTACTTCCATCTCCGTTCTGTCGTCTGCATCCATTATTCCGAAAAGGATGTGATATAAAGATCCCACAAATTCGAACGGTGCTCTCTTCTTTCGCTCTTTCCTTATGAGCAAGTCATTTTTTTGCTTTAACGTGTAATATTGACGACTCATGGCTGAAGTCATTAGTTCGCAAATAATCCTATACTGATTCAACTTGTGGCAGTACTTCTGCAAACTGTCGATAAATGGTGGAATCCTACCCATTTCGTCAAAGTATGGATCCAAGTCATAATATATAACTAAGTTCCAATACGAATTCGCCGTTTCCATTGTGCCAACGATGTCCATGTAAATTGCCGTATCGTTAGTTAGTCGGTAGCGATGGCCCCAAATGTTCCATGTACTTTCCGTGGCATTGCTTTAATTTGGCTTACAAGCATTACAAAAAATAGCAAAAATAGCGCTCCCATCTGTTGTTTTCCAGTAGTTATAGTTGTACTTTTCCTGATTTTTGTCATCAAATTAGCATTCACCTTATCAGCACAACTTTCAACCGGTGGAGATTCTGTATACAGAGGACAAACTTTATGCACCGGCCGTTTAATAATCCCGTTCTGATGTTTCAATGTTACCACTCTTACTTCCATGTCCTTGCCTGGATGAATTTCCAAACCTCTAGCAAGCGGCCACCTTGAAGGGGGTGTTGTTTCATCTTTTATGAGAACTACTGCTTCCTCATTTAAATTTGTTTGAGAATATCTCCACTTATTTCTTTGCTGTAATGTGTGTAAATATTCATTCTTCCAACGATTCCAGAAATCTTGCCGCATTTTTTGGGTTAGCTTCCATCTGTCCAACGAAGATATTTGAGTGTTTTCCATAGGCTGGGGATATTCAAGTAATGATTTCCCCACAATGAAGTGACCCGGTGTAAGTACATCTATATCCTCACTGTTGCTACTATCTATTGCACATAACGGACGAGAGTTCAGTGCCGCCTCAATTTGTGCCAAAACTGTACTAAATTCCTCGTAAGTTAATTTGGCATCTCCTACAATGCGCTTCAAAGGATATTTCGCTGACTTAACTCCTGCCTCCCATAATCCTCCAAAATGCGGAACTCCAGGGGGATTGAAATGCCACTAAATTTTCTTTTCTGCAAGAATTGGAGTAATTGACGTATTATTTCTAATCGCTGCTTTAAATTCTGCATCTAGTTTTCTTTCCGCTCCAACAAAATTAGTGCCATTATCTGAGTATATGTGAGCACTTTTCCCTCTTCTGGCAAAAAACCGTCGAAGAGCTGCCAGGAATGCATCAGACGTCAGATCGCTTACTGCTTCTAGATGAATAGCTTTCGTGGACATGCATATAAAGACGGCCACATAGCCTTTGAAAGACTTCTGTCCTCTTCCTTTTGAACACCTCATTGATATGGGTATCATAGTCTATCCCGGTGTGAGTGAATGGGTATGAAGTTGATACTCTAGGTTTAGGAAGATTACCCATGATCTGTTTAGCGCATCCTTGACGATATCGTGAACACTTAGCACAATATCTTATGCACTTCTTGACTTCATTTTTCAATCCTAGTATCCAGAAATTTCTTCTTATCATTGATTCCATTAGCCGGTTACCGCCATGAAGAGTTTCGAAGTGTGTCCTTTGAACTAATAAAGATGCTATTTTCGACTTGTTTATAATTATCGGATGTTTCTGACCATAACAAATATTTGCGTGTTGCAATCTTCCGCCGACACGAAGAATTCCGGCATCATCCAAAAACGGATACAAGCTCAAAATTTTACTATTTCTGTCCATTGGCCGATTCTGTTGCAAGGCTTCGATCTCATTAAAAAATTCAGTTTTTTGATGATACTGAAGTATAAGCTTTTCAGCTTTCATTAATTCAGCTACAGTTAGATGTTCTATGAAATCCTGTTTCCCTTGTCTAGAAAACGTAGTACAGTAGCTGTCACCCTTCGTAACTTTGTCCATTTGGAGAATTTATTTATCATATCATCCAGAAAGTGTGCTTTTGATAATGTTGTAGTTATATTCACAACAGGAATCGCATAGTTACATGCTTCCTGTTTTGGCCAAAAAAAGTCTGATTGCGCTAGCCATGACGGACCTTTCCACCACAATGGATGTTTTTTGAATTTATCGGCATGTATTCCACGAGATGCGACATCCGCTGGATTATCCTTTGTGCAAACATGCTTCCATGTTGCATCTGGA
This sequence comes from Sicus ferrugineus, assembly GCA_922984085.1. NCBI lineage: Eukaryota > Metazoa > Arthropoda > Insecta > Diptera > Conopidae > Sicus > Sicus ferrugineus. The sequence goes on along the minus strand of OV277351.1, from coordinate 6,669,798 downwards.
ACCAAGGTTTTAATTTCGCCTATCCTCTTACGAATAAATTTGTCTTTACTTTTACAATCGTGAATCCATCCCAGAACTATCGTTGAATCGCTCCACGCGATTTCTTTGTGTTTTCGAGTAAAGGAATCTGCGACTTTTTTCAATAGTTTGGCTAAAAGATGAGCTGCACATAACTCTAGCTTCGACAAGTTTTCTTATTCTTAATCTTTGCTTTTTGCTGTTACTAGTGCTACTGAATTATTAGATTTTGCATACACTTTGCATACTAATTTCAAATTCTTCGTCGCTCTTAATATTTATCCAGCGAGGAATCCTAATTTCTTCAATCAAAGGCATGTGCTTGATGAACTCGTTCCATTCTTCCTCTAGATCTTTAGTTACCACTTCATCCCATTCCGACTGATGAATCCATAATTTTTGGATAAACAATTTCGCTGTTACAGTTACCAGAGTCAACCAACCCAAAGGATCAAATATTCTGGCCACTTCTGACAACGCCTCTCTTTTGGTAATTGCCTTGCCTTGTGAGAACTTCATTGTAAAGCTGAACTCATCATTCACTGGGTCCCACTTCAGTCCCAGCGTTTTTACGGATTCGTTATCTTTAATTTCAATTATTTCATTAATAACTGTTCTTGTCACCCCTTTGGTTACTTCAGAATTATTAGATATCCATTTCCGAAGATGAAACCAAACATTGCTAAGTGAAAAGAAATCCTGTTCTGAATGCTTTTACAAGTTTCAATTGAGTCACCACCAGGTCATCAAGTCATCCATGTAAAAGTCAGTTTTGATTATACCACTTATATCCTTATCTGGACAGCGATCTGCAATCTCGAAAAGTGTTTTTATCGCTAGAAATGGTGCCGACGCTGTTCCATAAGTGACTGTGGCTAATTTGTATTCCTTAAAGGTGGACTTTTCGTCATCGCGCCATAAAATATGTTGATAGGCTTGATCATCTTCTGCTATTTTTATTTGCCTATACATCTTCTCTACGTCTGCAGTTACGACGTATTTCCATAACCGCCATTTGAGAATGATGTCAAATATATCCTTTTGTAGTCTGGGACTGGTGTACATAATGTCATTGAGGCTCTTCTTATTTGTAGTTTCTGCGGAGGCATCAAAAACTACACGTAACTTTGTCGTTAAGCTCCCTTCTCTGATAATAGCTTGATGAGGCAAATAATACTTGCCGCTGCCCTTTACACTGACGGGTTCTATATGTTTGTGATCTAAATACTCCTGCATGAAGTTTATGTAGCCGGCCTTTAGATTTCTGTCACTTAACTTTCGTTCTAAAGATAAAAACCTAGCTACAGCTTGTTTACGTGAATCTCCCAATTGCTTATCTTCACGTAGTGGTAATTTGACCACAAATCTACCATCCAAATCAATTCGTGTAGTTTCTTCGTAGATTCTTACACACTCTTCTTTTCCTTTCGATGTTGGTTCGTCTGAAGAAACTTCCTCCAGCTCCCAAAAGCGATCTATATTACTTAGAGCTGACACAACTCTTTTATTTGCTGGCGCTTTCTTCAGGATTCCTGATAATATCCAGCCTAGTTTTGTTGATTGACCCAGAATTCCACCTCTTTTGCATACTCCTTCCTCTAGAATGTTGCCAAAAATATCTGCGCCAATGACCACATCTATTCGGTCAGACTTATTAAACATTGGATCCGCTAACGTATAGTTATCCTATTGCTGAATGTCGTATTTGAATGTGTGATCTGGATGAGTGCCTGTAAGCTTAGGCAGTACTAACGCATGGGATTCCACCACAAAATTGCACATCCTGTAAGCCTTGAATTTCTTTTGGCTTTTTAACACTCTGTTCGTACAATCGGAGCCCATCTTTGTCCAATTTCCTGACGATTAGTCGTGCAAATAAAGGTTCTGCGTCATGAATTTCAATATTCAAACCCTTGACGGGATGAACCAGAATATTTTGGTTTCGCCCATCAACGCAGGAAAGTGCGTTGGTTCCTTCACTAATTGAGTAAAATTATTAGACTCAGCAAATAACTCAACATATAAACCCTCAGGTGTTGTATGACTCGAATGACGTAGCCAATTGGAATTATGAACATTGAAATCATTAGCAACAACAATTTCACTGTTCGGATACGATTCCAGAATTTTTGAGATCGTATCAGAGAGACTGTCCAGTTTATCAAAAGTGGACAGCCTCTCTAGACTATAAATGAACTCTCTCTGCTTCTATAAATGAAGCAGAAGTGCAGGATGTGCGACTGTATTTTGAACTTAACCTACATGGAGCTAAATTCGGCATCCTTCGTGCAAAGGTGTTGTTGACACTGGTACGCAACATCACTGCGAATGTATAAGGCGAGGCCTCTTTGTGGTGAAAACAATGACAGAATGCGCCGCGCCTTTGTGACGGAACGAGAATAAGTGCTCAAAAGCTCATGCGCCATGTCATTGAAGCAACTATTTTAACTGGATGTGGAGAAGGAGAGTATGTTTTATTGTTCGAATATTTATCATTCCGACTGTCATTCCAATTTAAACGACTTTAATTTCCCCATACGCTTAAGTTCTGCCATGCCAGTTAATAAATTGGAATCACAGACTTTAAAAGTTTCTGCATTGCAATTGGAGGACAGCTTTTCTCACTTGTAACCCTATCTCTAAAAACTAACAGTTTGGTTTATCCTGAAGTCTTTAAGTGAAAAATATTGGTCCTAAGTAACTAATTTAAAATTAATAAAGTGAATGAATTAAAGATAATATAATATTTTATTGGCATAGTACTTGTATTAAAAAAATAATAAAGAAAAGTATACATAAATATAAAATTACAAATGCTTATTTCCATTTCTTTTTTATAAGTTATTAAAATAATTTAATGCCTCTTAACACTAGAAAGACGGAATCCGTCAAAAATACGGTTTGATAATGAACACGATAGTCATCTCTGTGAGTTCATTTTTTGAGTTCATATGTTCATATATTCTGTGAGTTCATATTCACTTTGTTCTTCCGTTTGTAACGCAGAGAATGAGACGAGATAGATATAGAAAAGTATATACATATATTCTTGCTCGGCATCACCTCCTGAATTTAACCCTGTCGAAGTAGGCGTGGTTGTTAACCGATCTCCCCCATTTTCAATCCCAAACTGCCCTAATTAACAAAGAATATATGTGCCAAAATTCATCGCGATATCTCTTCATTCTCCCGTAATCGTGATTTTAGCAGACAGACGGGCGGACAGAGTTAAATTCGATTCAGGAGGTGACGCTGAGCAGGAATATATATATACTTTTCTATAACTATCTCTCTCATTCTTTGCGTTACAAACGACAGAACAAAGTGAATATACCCTACTCCCTTTGGGTGTAGTGACCCTACTCGCTTCGGGTGTAGGGTATAAAAAAGAAGAGGCATCGACAGGTACTCTGCTAGTGTTTTATACAGTAATAAATATGCAAACACACGCTTTTATTATAATTACAGGATTTTTATATATAAACAATTTATTGAACAATTTAAAAAACAATATAAATCATATAAAATAACTCTGAGGAGTAGGTCCTTAACTTCTACATTTTAACTGTGAAATTGCATTTAGGTAAACTACATTGATAGTTCTCATACCGACGTTGGAAATAATGTCATCGCCCGAGTATTAGATGGAAGTAGTGCTACTCCTAGTAGCATAACATGTGGTATGGTTGATGCCAGTAATATGATATTAGGTCGAGACAACTCAACGGAACACATTATAAAGCTTCCTGGAGAACAAAAATCGAATCGGTGTAGTGAATGCCAGGCAAAAATCAAAACAGGCAATGTTGGTAGTAGCCCTTTCATATCGGCCTTCCAGACATCTTCGATATTTCAAACGAATCGATTTTTTTCTCCACCATCGCATGCTCATTATCACTGTAGTGACAGTGTGATAGATTTATCACGAAAATCTGACGCGTTTAATATGGAAATTACCACAAATGAAAGCGATAAAGTGGCCAATGCTGGTTGCGTTGCTATAGATTTATCAATAAAGAACAAGAACACCGATGTACAACAAAAATATTCAGATGGAAATAATGAACTTGTTCAGGATGAAGATGAATCGGACGAAAATTTCTTACATCGTCTTATAGAGAATAGTGGATTTGACGATAAGATCGATGATACGAACCAAAACTATGAATCTACTGAGCGTACCAATTTGATAATTAAAGCAATCGTGAATGAGAATGAATCGTTTAAAGCTGCGTTGGATATGCCATTGCTGAATAACGACGAATTAATTTCAGCAATTAAGCCGGTCCAGACTCAAGAAAACGGTATGTTTTTTACAATGTTTTTTTGCATTAAATACAGACTGAAGCCATGACCTCTTTGATCTTGATTTGCAACGAGATAGAGCTGTATGACTGTTCGAGCTTGGAGTCAAGGTAAAAAATTCATGGGTTGTGACTATCGAGCTAAAGCTAAGAGACGGCTTCTGGAATTCGTAAACTGATCGATGGTAGGCTTGTCCAACGTTGTGGAGTTTTTGAAAAAGATTTTGCGCATGGCGCGGAATAAAAAATGTTTGCAAATTTTTGTTCTCTACCGATTTCATCAATTACAGTTTTTAATTCTTTTGGCCCTTGGGGTACCTCATCCCTTCACTCCACGTCCAACATCCATTGAGTGTCGATTCCATCAGTAAACAATTTTTGAAAAATCCGTCGTTTGCCTCCTTCGAGGATCCCTACATCCGATCAGTTCGCGAAATTCAGTATTTCTTTCCTTTCAGGACTTCGGTCGAAAGCAACGACCTTTTTGGCCTTGTTTCGCAGACCCGAGCAGCCATGCAAAGAGCGGCTCGCTCGCGAGTCTTCACGAATTCTGTTTAAGTTTACCTTTTTATTCTTTAGGTATACTGCTGACAAATTCTGCTGACTGTTTGACTGGTTTCGAGGGTGAAAAAAATGTGGAGGAAAGTTCGAAGATTACAATTGATAATCACTTAAATATTTTAGCACCATTATCATCCTTAAATAAGCACACCAACGACGACATTTACGATATGAAAGAAAGTGGAGAATGTATACATGAACCGGAACTACAGTCTTCAGAATTTGGTAATGATAACAGCAGAATTTATAATATAGAGGACCTCGAAAACCCACCAACTCATGTTCGTGTCATGTTAAAGTCAAAAGCTTTTGTAAACGATTCCTCAGACGTTTTAAACAATAAGGCCGGAAGCCAAAACAGTGATAATAATAGTTCTGAATCTCATATTGTTCCAACTCATGAGGAATTATTACTGGATATTGGTAGAGACTATTTAAAACAGAACTCAAAGGAGTCAATAAATAATTCACTTATCACAGCAGAAAATATAGAAGATAATCTTGGCAGTCTTACCAAAGTAAATTCAAATGAGGATTCTCCATACGAAGAGCAATATGCAAAAGATAACAACGGTAAGGAATATCTTAACAATTATGATAGAAGCAAATATGGTGCATCAATTGAAGAGAGAAACATTAACCAAAATGATTCAGTTAAAATTAAACTTGCTAAAACTAAGGTTTTACATAAAGAAGAAAAAGAAAAGGTGGAAGCCAACACGAAAAGTTGGAAAACTGTAAATACGATAATTGAAAGTTCCGAAGAAATTAATTGTGAAAACAAGTGTGTCGGTGAGAATGAAAGTAATGAGGCAGATTTGGGTTTGAAATTGAATAGCATTGATAATAGAAAGCTTTTAAAAAAGAATGAACATTATAACAATGAATCAAATGAAAAATTTGATATAGAGGACAATGAAGACCTAAAAAAATCTCAGATCTTGCCGTGTTATGATGTTTTATGCTATTCAGGACGAGCTTCAACTGAAAATTGTACTGAACATTTTTTTGATAAAAATGTATATATCGACAGTATTCAGTCTCCAGAAAATAAACTTGACACGTTAAGTAATGAAGTATTACCAAAGAAGGGTTCATCAAAGTTACAGATAATAAGTATTCTGTCTGTAGATTCCCTTATCCATATCAGGGAAAATGAGGATAATTATTTTTTAAGGCGCACGCTTAACATAAATTCCAAAAATTTTAGTTCCAAACAAATTAAAAATATGGATAAATTATGCAATAAAATTTGTAAGAATCGCAAGCGCAATCGAAACAATGAAGTGCTTGGAGACGATGAATATGTTAATAACAAAAAAAAAATTAAGGTCGAACTAATTGGGTGCACAAAAGAAAATGAAAATAAAGTTAGTGATAATGCACCTAAAGCAATTGCAACACAGGCTATCATTAATGCAGCAGATATTTCGCAAATGGAAAATATTAACATTTCGAGAGGTGAAAGTATGGAAGCTAAGGAGGGACTACATGAAACTTCAGATGATTCCATGGGATTGGAAATTCAGGTGTCTCCAAATAGTCAGCAAATGAAGCCAAACACTCAAACAGAAGAAGTTGCTATGTTTGAATATGTGGAGGACTTTTTAGACAATCATCGTAATGTGGACAACGAGTTAGAGACCATAACGCCATATATGGCAGATGGAAATGTGAAAACCCTTTTAACAATTCAAGAATATTCAAATCAACGAATGAAAAAAATTTTAGCAATAGCTTGCAACGAAAGTTATAATGATCCAAAACTTTTACTTGATTTAGCAGAAAATACGTGTAACATCAACAGAATCGATGATAGATGTACGTTCACGCAAATAATACACAAAGATGTTGAAGAAAATGTTGGGACAACATTAATTTTGGAGCGTAAATGTTCATACAACGTCAAAGTAGGTAAGATGTCATAGTTATTCTATAAAAATCACTTCTATTCAACTTATTTCAATATATTTCTATTTAACAAGGATATAATGTAACAAACATATTTAACTATTGATATTAGTAAACTTCTTGTTCGTATATTTTGCAGTTAAAATTCATTTAAACTAGTAAAACTAATTTTAACCAATAATCCGAATTGTCTGAGAAATCATATAATATTAAAAAAAATATTTGGTGAAACAGTTGAATCTGGTTTTTACTAAACTATTAAAAGAAGTCCTTTCCGGTGCATAATTAGAGAAATGTTAAATAAAGTGCTTTTTAGTAATAAATGAAATTATTGGAAGAATTCTCATGTGATATTATTATATTAGTATTTGTCAGGCGGGTAATTTTTGGCCCAACCATTTTTGGTAGTAGTGATAACGCCTGGTGAATGATACGTACATTTGTATACATCTAATTTCTTCTTTTGTATTCCAATAATAACAAATTTTTACTATATATTTGTGTATACAAATTTTTTCATGAAGTATCAAAAAAGGTTTTTATAATTAAATTATCTGAAAGCATTTCATTATTATTCATAAATCCATTTGATTATATTAACAATTCCATATGATAAATAATTTTTATCAAAAGTTAAATATGCATTGGTCGAAAGTGAGATCCATACGTCCAATGTAGTTTAACTAGGATCTAGGGCAAAACCATACATTCTCGTTCCTTAAGTTCTATTTACCCTATTTATTCAACTCAAGTTGACCTATTTATTTAATTAAAGTAAATCGCAATATTAGTACTTAAAAGAAATAATTTAAATTTATTATAAATATAAAAATAATATCCTTAGCAGAAAAGAAGAATTGTTCCTTCACAAAGGAAGAGCATCTAACCCAAAGTCACATTTTAAGCATAGTTGATTGTAAACTTTTATGCTGCGTGAAACTATTTTCAGCCATAACTTTTGAAAACTTTTACTAAAGGTTTGTTTTTTATTTTGCGTGAATTTTTGTGATTTCATCGGAATAGGGCTGTTCCAACTTTATCGTAATTACTATCCAGCAAAGTACGCTGATAAACGTAGTCATCCATAATTAGTGGAAAAAATGGCTAGTAGCAAAAAAATAGTAGTGTTTGAATAGAAAATTTTCCCTCCCCAGACTATGCAGAGATCTTAGAATTAAAATTTCAGTATTCGTATTTAGCGTTATATAATTATTATGTATAAAAAGCAAATAGCGAATTTTATTGAGCTTAATTTTTTTTACAATGTCTCTCTAAGTACATTCTTTTCTTCTTTAGATAAACCACAAACAATTGGTGATCACTCATATGTTTTACCACCGTTAGAATCCTTTCAAATGTACAACAACCACGACATATACGATATGAAAGAAAGTAGAAAAAGCATAAATGTACTAGAACCACAGTCTTCAGAATTTCGTAATGATAACAGCAAGATTAATACTATGGGGAACTTGGGAAAAACAGTAACTAATTTTCTTTTCATGTTTCAGTCAAAAGATTTTGTAAACTTTTGCTCAGAAGATATAGAGGATAAGGTCCCAAGTAAAAAAAAATATGATAATACTTCTGAAACAATACTTGTAGAGGACAAACCTCAAGAAGAGGAATCTCTCATTATGCCAAACGATGTGGAAATATTTCTGGATATTGGTAGTAGAAACCATTTGAAAGCGAGCACCTCAAGAGAACACCATTTTAAAGACAACCTCTCAAAATCACTTATCACAGCAGAAGAGACGGGACATAATCTTGGCCGCCCAAATGAAAATACGAAAGCAAATTCAAATGAAGATTTTGTATACGAAGAGCAGTATGCAAAAGACAACAATGACAGGGAATATCGTGACAATTATGATAGAACTAACGATTTTTACAATTGTGTTGCATTGATTGAAGAGAGTGACATTAACCAAAACGTTTCAATTAAAATTAAACTTGAAAAAATTAAAGCTTCATATATGGAAGAAAAGGAAAAAGAGGAAGCCAACACAAAATGTTGTGAAACCGTAAATATGATAATAGAAAGTTCTAAAGAAGATAAATGTGAAAATAACTGTGTCGGTGAGAATGAAAGTAATAAGACATCTCAAGAGGCAGATTTAGGTTCAAAATTGGATAGCATCGATAATAGAAAACTTTTAGAAGAGAATGAACATTATAAGAACGAATCAAATAAAAAAACGGGTTTCGAGGAGTATGAAGATATAAAAAAGCTCCAGCTGTTGCCATGTTATGATGGCTTATCCTATTCGGGCCAAGTTTTAGCTGATACTAGAAATTGTATTGCAACTATTTTCGACAATAATGTACATATCGACAGTGTGCAGACTCTAGAAAATAAGCCCGACACGTTTAGTAATGAAGTATTACTAAAGGAAGGTCCAGCAAAGTTACAGATAATAAGCTTTCTGTCTGCAGATACCCTTATCGTTATCAGTGAAGAGGAGGATAACGATCTTATACGGCGCACACTTAAGATCGATTCTAAGAAACTTAGTGAGGTCGCACCCGAAATAATTAACTTTATCAAATCAAATCAAAATGATCAAAATACAAGAGTAAAGGCCAATGAAATTAAAGATGCGCATAAATTGTGCAATAGTAATTGTAACGATAATGCTGATACTTTACAAGGTGGAGTCGTGAACCCCTGTGAAAATTTCCTTAAAGTAGGAAGTAGCAAAACTAACTTGAAGCGTAATCTAGACAATGCAAGGCTTGGAAACGATGAATATGTTGCTAAGAAAAAAAAAAGGTTCGAGGCCGTCTGGATCACAAAAGAAAACGGAAATATAGTTACCAAAGCAGTTGTAAAACAAGAGATTTTAGATATTAGGGATGCAGCAGATATTTCACAAATTGGAAATATTAACATTTCGAAAGAAGAAAGCACGGAAGCCAAGGAAGGACTACATAAAACCCCAGATGATTCCATGGCATTCGAATTTCAGGTGTCTCTAATAAGTCAGGGAATGAAGCCAAACAGTCAAACAGAAGAAGCGGCTACGTACGAATATGCGGAGGAGATTTTAGACGTCATTAATCATGATGTCAAAGATTTAGAGGCCTTAATGGCAAATACAGATGGAAATGTAGAGACCGTTTCAGTGAATCAAGAATGTTTATATCAACAGAAGAAAAATATTGAAGAAATAGCTTGCTACGGAAGTTATAGTGATCCAGGACTTTTGCCTGATTGTGCAGAAAATACGTGTAACAGCAGCAAATCTACCTTCACACAAATAATACACAAAAATGTTGAAGAAAATGTTGAAACAGCATTGACTTCAGAGCGTAATTTTTCAGATACCTTGAAAGTAGGTAAGATGCGATTGTTAATTTGTAAACTAGTAAGAAGGTTGCCTTTGGTCAGGCCAAAGTCTGAGTACTCTATAGTACACTTAAAACTTAACCTACAGTTAAAAACTTAAAGGCTTAAGTGAAATCCTTTATAACCGTGGGAGAGTCACACACATTTTTGGGGATTAATTAAATTAGTTGCTTATCTTCCGAATTATTCTCTTTTTTTTATGGCAGATGAAACCAAGCTCAGGGGATGCCCCCTATCCATGCAAAGCATTTGTTGGTTCTGGAAGGAATGAGTGTTTAGCGGGAAGGGGGAAAGAGGGAGTAGTGACGGTTTACACTTCGCTTGAAGGTTTCGACCCTGTAAGTGGGCAGGAAGACATGCTCAGGGAGATTATTACACAACCTAATGACGCGACCGAAAAACGAATTCTCACGATAATGCGTGGTTCGTTGGAATGGAATCGTGACATAAAAGGGATGCACCAGTCTGGAAAGCCGAGAAGTTCTGCTAAATACCTGAACCGGAGGAATCAGGCACTTCAGATGAACATTTGCCATTAAAATAATGGTAAAATAATGATACACACCCTACATCGCGACGACGCCCTAAGGTTTCAATAGAGCTGGATACCCTACTGTCCCCTATAAGTTTTTAACGCACGACATTGGACACGGTCTAGAAGCTGAAGATATGTTCGCGAAACTTCCGACCATATATAATTGTACTCCATTTTCAGATGGATATATGTGATATAGATACAAAGAAGATCGGTTGGAGTGAAGTATTTCTTACACCGCTTAAGAAAGCCTAAGCACTTGGCTGCTTCTTTCGACACGTCAAAGATGTGATCGTTCCAGCGAAGATCGCATTGGATTGACATGCTCTTCAGATGCAAAGCCGTCTATCACAACCCGAATAGAACGTCCGCTGAGCAAACTCGATATCCATCGAATATACCTTTGCCTTCTTCAGACAACCGCTGACCGAATCCCCCCTTCTCCTTTCAGAGTAAAAGTTTATATCTCCATGTTACCATATTATATACTTTAACACATTGGCATCGGGCAATTTGTGTAAATTTTGGTAATTATTTACTTCCCCGACACTACTTTATAATGTAAATATTCAATAACAAATGTCATTATTTACAAATTCGCAAATTTAATCCCGTTATCTAAAAAATTATCACCAAAGCGCACACTTGTTATAAAACAAGAATTCTCCTTTCCTGTTGACAACGGTTTTTAAAAAAAAAAAGAATTCTCGTTTCCCGATGCAAATGTGTTAATATTCTTTTCTACAATCAAAGGTAATGTTCCAAAATTTCAAATTTACAAAATATCAAAGGTAACAATTCCTCTTTAGGGCTCAACAGATTAAAAGTAGCCCCTATTTGCTTGACGAGATTAATAAAAGTATACTTCTTCACGAGGTCACCCGTGGCCGTGAGAGATCCCTAAAGGCGGAGAAAAGTAAGCTCTACACTGACCAGCCCCTTAACCTACTGACCTTTGCTGCTTCCCTCGTACACTTAGCTGTACTGTTTATTTAAAATTTTCTTTTTTTTCTTATTTCACATGAATTCTGGAACATCTATATTAACGATGATTAAAACGTAATGGTGTATCAAGCACTAAATTACGGTATCAGCATTAAAATAAAGTAAATTTTCAATAATTGAGACGAATTATATCAATATGCAAATATATATAAAAACAGTTGAGCCTGAACTCCAGCAAATAAAACGACCGGACCTGTCATCATACTTATAGCGGTCGTCCCGGCGATCTGAATGATTCGCACCACTGCAGGCTATACTCGGCGATTGGCGTTTCTTTGATCTGCTTGTTATCCGGCGCAATCCAAGATCTTGGTATTCTTACACTACGTCGACAACGAGTACTTATCTTGATTCCCAGTGGCTGTACCTCATTTATTATGTTCAGGTTCCGGGCCTTGTGAATTCTGCTCAGCTTGACTCGTTAATTTGTTGACTCCTTTCCTCCGCCAATTCTGTCGTTGGATGACAATCCTTCGCCTCAAGCATTTAAAACTTCCTCGATGGCTTCAGCTTTCTTACACACCGGGTTTGGCATAAACCACTCGTGTCTAAATTGACTGCTTATGGTGTCGGTAATACTTTCACTCGATGGATATCGAGTTTCCTCAGCGGCCGTTCTATTCGGGTTGTGATAGACGGCTTTGCTGCCGAAGAGCACTCCATTAATGCTGGAGTTCCGCAGGCTTCGGTCCTGTCTCCAACTCTTTCTCATTTTCATCAATGACCTTCTGTCATTGACATTAAACCCCGTTTACTCGTTTGCTGATGACAGCAGCATTTGTCATTTATATTCATTCTCCAGGCGTCCTATTCTGGAGATCACTAGAAAACGCAGAATTTTGAATGACACACTCCAATCTGACCTCAACAAAATCCAGGAGTGAGGTCGTGCGAATCGGGTCGATTTTAATGCGCGAAAGACCCAATGCTGTTTGTTGACCCACAAACGTCTGGCGGGTGACAACTTCCCACCTCTAAATATGGGTGGTGTGGATATTAATGAGTCGGAGGGTCTTGATGTTCTGGGCATGTCAATCCAATGCGATCTTCGTTGGAACGATCACATCTTTGACGTGTCGAAAGAAGCAGCCAAGTGTTTAGGCTTTCTTAAATGGTGTAAGAAATACTTCACTCAAACCGATCTTTTTTGTATCTACACCACCTATATCCGTCGGAAAATGGAGTACAATTCGCATATATGGTCGGGAGCTTCGCGGGCATATCTTCAGCTTCTAGACCGTGTCCAATGTCGTGCGTTAAAAACTTATAGGGGACAGTAGGGTATCCAGCTCTATTGAAACCTTGGAGCGTCGTCGTTATGTAGGGTGTGTATCATTATTTTACCGTTACTTTCGTGGTAAATGTTCCTCTGAAGTAGCCGGCCTGATTCCTCCGGTTCAGGTATTTAACAGAACTACTCGGCTTTCCAAAGGGGTGCACCCCTTTTATGTCGCGATTCCATTCCAACGAACCACGCATTACCCTGAGAATTTGTTTTTCGGTCGCGTCATTAGATTGTGGAATAGTCTCCCTGAGCATGTCTTCCCATGAGCATGTCTTCTGCATGAGCCCCCTTACAGCATCGAAACCTTTAAGCGAAGTGTAAACTGTCACTACTCCCTCTTTCCCCCTTCCCACTAATCTGTCATTCCTTCGGAACCAATAAATGCTTTGCATGGATAGGTGGCATCCCCTGAGCTTTGTTTCATCTGCCATAAAAAAAAACCAAAACATTTCCTATTTTCTTTTAAAATTACTTTTTTCACTTTGACAAAACATCTATCACGTCAGAACCCTGTCCCACTTTTAAATTTTGCCTTTTGTTCCTAACGTCTGTTCTATGTCTCGTGTTCCTCACCAGCCCTTGGAATTTTTCCGTTTTTTTTTTCTAATTTTTTTCCAATTTTCTAAGCTAACCGTTTTCCCCATGGAATAAAATAAAACAATTCCGTTGTTGTCAATGCTCTGTTTTATATTTATGCGACTTTTTTTCTAGAAAAGGCCCTTTTTCGCCTTCCTTTTTGGTTACCTTCCTCCACAGACCATTCATGGATTTTGCCTTAATTTAGAACCGGGTTTATGTTATATTCAGGAATCCGCAATTCAAGCCTGGTAACTCCCTTATTCCTGTACTACATCACCCATATATTCCTAGCTATTAAAAATTCATAATCACAAATTTTCAGGACTATCTGTATGGTGTTAAGAATCTGTATAGGGCTACGAAAAATTTTTGTAAACTTTGGGTATTAGGGTATATTCTAGTCTTAGAGTATCAGATTTTTTTATATATTTATATACATTTTTTATACTGCCGAGCGGATTTCGCAGCCGTGAAAAATGGGAGTGTAGATATAACATTTTCATTTTTCACGCTTATAAGCTTACAGAGGAAAATCTTTGAAAACTTACTCTTTTAAAGTTTTAATTTCAATTCATCACAATTACGTGTGCACAAAAAAAAATCACAGTTGTGAAATTCGCTTACCAGTATAGGAAAATCATAGAAGTGGAAATAAAAATAAAAAAATATATATTAAAATGGTTAATAGTGAATTTTTTCAGATTAAATTAACAATATATTAACTGTTACATTAACAGTCAACAATTCTATCGTGTAACTTTTTATTAAATTTAATATTACAGTAGGTAAAAAAGAATTTTATGTGCAAAGAAGAACTGGTGCCGTCTTCGTTGACAAATTAAATACGATTAATAAGGAAACCATGCTGCCGAACATGTCTGTACTGGAATTAGAGATAGCACATGATGCATGCATTGACGTCGATTCTCAGTCAGAAGACGACTATATGTCTCTGGCGACATCATGCTTTAAGTGAGTAAATTAATTTTGCATATATATACATATATATATATATATATATATATATATATATATATATATATATATATATATATATATACACATATATATATATATATACACACATATATATATATATATATATATATATATATATATATATATACACATATATATATATATATATATATATATATATATATATATATATATATATATATATATATATATATATATATATATATATATATATATATATATATATATATCCGACATAAAATCAAAACTAATATTTTGGCAGATAGATTATCAGTTACTCATGTTGATTGCGAGTGTATATTGTTTATATTGTTCATTACAAATATTAACTTTTAATTTTTTTAGCTCACCGGATGACGATCGTTTTCGTGGCTCGAAAATGGTCGATGAAACACAAAATGTGGACGTTGCAAATTATTTTGAAAATCACATGGAAATCGATTATATAAAATTAGAATCGGAAGAGATTGATCAGTCAGAAAATGGGAAACCAACCGAAGAGGGTTTGAAGGATCCATTAAGCATGCTACCAAAATTTCAAATACTGGAACAATGGGCAGCAAGAAAAATAACCAATCAACAAGTAAATGAACCAGCAGCAACTGCTAAGAAAATTTATTTTACAAAAGTCGGTGAAAATGTATGTGCTGTAATGCCCTGGATGCTACAAATACGCGAGCCGCTTGTAATTGAGTTACCAACATTCGGCTCAAGTTGCGTGATGAGTCGTGGTCAATTCGCGGGCAGAGGTGGTGAAGCTGTTAATAGGGGTGTGGCGTTTCGCGATGTTTTAAAATTTTTTGGGTCAACTTGTCTGCTATGTTTAGTAAACAAATGCCCCATTTCGGGGAGCTCTTTGCACCAGTTTCGTGACCCAACCGTATTACAGATTGGCCTCGAGGGCTTGCCGGATATGGAGTTAAATGCTGCTTATAGGTTCATGTTCAACCACACAATGTTGTTCAAACGGTATTTTTTTGTTTTCTGCAATGTGTACTCCAAACTGAATAATCGAAACCGGCTATTGGATATGGTGTACGATTGTGAAAGATATAGTGGATGCGCTCCTTTTCTACGCAATGTTTTTTATGGCCTTTTGAGGTGTGGTCTCAGCAAGGTCAGTGCGTGCAGACTTATCTTACAACGCAGTAGAGACAAGTCCGTGGCTACGATTAATGCCTTGATTAGCATTATATTTGAAACAGATTGGGCTTTGTTCTGCGAATACTTGGAAGAGTACGCGAAAATACCATACTACGCATTCCCTATATACGTGGTGAACGATATGGCAGCTAGAGCGTTGCACACAAAAGAGCTTAAACTTTACACGGTAGTGTGGAATTGCTTGCTTACACTGCGTAGGGATGATTTTGCATTAGTGTACGAGAATTTCTACATATTATCATTTTTAGAGATGCTAGAGAATGAACATATAAGGTAGCTCTGTATATAAGGCAGCTCTGATGAGTGCGGTGCACTCTACGTAGTACTTTAAGAAGAAAGTATTGAAGTTTATATTTTTTGTTTTTTTTATAGATGTGAATTATTTCATTTATTTTCTGTTATATTACAATACGTGTATGAATAAATGTTAATTGGACAAATTCACCAGAGAGTTATTAAGAAGACAAAAAGTAACAATCGGACGTAACTAATGAATCTGGAATTTAAGAAACATTATGTAAGAAACATTAGCTAGAAAAAGTCTCCGCTCACTAGTTCTGGAATTGTTAGCGTTAAAACAGCATTAAAAATTGAAATTTCAAACGAGTTTTCTTAGAATGTAAGTTACGCATTTCTATTGTAAAGCAGACGCAAAATTTCATGGGATTGGCTTGCACTGCTGCACAGTTAACGTCGCTTTTGCGGTTTTTTGCGGGTGAGGTCAAAAATAATGCATCATATCTGTGCTGTCGTCGGTATGTACGGCTTGCGCACTAGAAAACGACCTTCCCATGACTCCGGAAACTTATTTCCACCCCGGCACTCCTTACGTATTACATCAGGGCGGGGTTCCTATAGTGTCCTTACAGGTCGTCCATCGTTGTTTGCACCTGCGTTCCGGTCCCGCTTTTTTGAGCGTAACACTAGCTCAATATACTTGGCTATATGTTCCCAGTTGTCTTCGCTACTTAACATAGCCTCTGTGATATTCACAGCAGGAAGGAGGCCAACAAGCAAGTGAGTTCCTATGTGTTTGCAATCTGCCGCAGATGAAGAAAGTGTGCTCTGCATCGTCAACTTCGTCGTCACCGTATATTGGACGGAATAGAACGCAGATTTTCAGCATTTTTGCAATTAAATAGCTATTCTTCTAGACCTTATGTATTATGCAAGCGTCACATTACCTAAATTTAAATTGAAATGGCTACCTTCTACTTTAACAGAAACAGAAATTAAGACGATTAAGAACACATTCCTGGACGAATGCCATACTTTGTACCTGCACCTTTTTTCTTGGAAATACTTGTACCTAGGTAAATTTTTCTGAGAATACATTTATCTGTACCTAGGCACAAAAAAGTACATATATTACAACATTGACGGCGGCATTAATTTTAGAGTCCCTTGTAATGATTTTGTAATTTGGATCGCATATGAACCCTCACAGGCTATATTAACTGTCCTTAAATGAAAAATTTTAAGAAGCCATTTATTCTCAGTGTGCAGTTATACGCATGTGGATTTCGCTTCGACCTGATTAAAAAAACATTGAGCACCTAGTGTTTCTTTTACGATCAGTTGCCCAAGCATAGGAAATGGTCTGTGTCCATCTTATCCATTTGTACATCTGTTTAATTCTGCTTGTCTCATTTAAAAATATGAACCCACCAAAATTTAAGGTTATGAAGTCCTTTTTTTAGGAATGACCGTAATATTTTGTTGGACTGGTCGTGTGATAACTTTATAGACCTTATTTCCCCAATTTCCAATTGCAGTAAAGATATTTCGACATATATAACCAGCATTTTATTTATTATTAAGCCTCTTGCTTCCTTAAGTCTGAATATTTCTTGGAATTTGTTTCCAGAATGGTGTACTGGTAATGTCACCTTTCTATTAAGGTTTTGCTGGATTTTATACACCTCTTCCATCAGCCCTGATGGCTTTATTGTTGTAGGGTATACTCTCTTCTGAGTAACGTCGATTAACAATTCTTGGATTTTAATAAATTTCTTTGGTTAAATAAGTGCTCAAGTTACGCGTTAACTTCACTTGTAGTTTTCTTCAAAACATTTACGGTTGAGTCCGCTAATTATGTCAATATCTTATAAACGGTATGAGACATTAAGAGGTAATTTTATTCTGAAGTATCTAGCGATATTGCCAAAATGCTTCCAAAAAATGTGAGTGGTCCACCCACCCATTCAAAAGCTGTCAACTGGCGAAATTATAATTGGAAATTTATTGCTTACTCGTATAGTAAATCTGAAAATGTTATATCCGAGTAGTTATAAGTTTTAACGCTATTTAGAACAAGTAAAAGTGGTATCTTCGGCCAGGCCGAAGTGTAAATACTCTACACCCGAGTAGCTAAAAAAATAATAATTTCGTCACTTAACAACTCTTGTAAAAGTAGTAATGTCTGTAGATACGCCAGGATAAAATCACGTAATAATATTTTGCATCGTTTATGAGATATTGACAACTTTTATATGAGTTGGCGGGCCACGCCCATTTTTAGCAAACTGGTTGGTACGACCCCATACCTCATGATAAAATTACGTCTTAATATATTATATCGTTTATGAGATATTGGCAACTTTTGTGTGAGTGATTTGGGCAAACAGATTGGTAATGCCTCCAAATACTTCGTTATAAAATTACGTCTTAATATCTTGTGACGACTCAAATTTGGCGCACAAACGTGGCTTGGTAGACGAACACGTCTTGGCGAAAGCATTCCCACAGAAAACTCTTCCCAAATAACCGATGAAAGCGGGAGTGTTTTCGGGGTGCAAACACGCAACCCAACTGAGCAACAGATCAGCACAGCAGCAGAGCAATGATAAGTTCGCGGAAAAATGAAACAAAGCATACAGTGGCGGCGGAGAAAATTTAAAGGGCCCCAATTTAAAGACCCACAAAGTAAATAATTGAGCCAAAATAAATAGGAAAACTGTTTATATAATTGTTTAGCGGAATAGACTGTACCGTACTCCGTTAGAATCGAATCTTCCAGAAGAAATCCTGGACTCTATGAAACCGGCTGCAGGACAGAGCTTGGGATCTTTGGCTCTTAATCATTCTTCGACGACGAAGTTCGGTTCTTTTCTGTGAAAAGTGCTGCCGCAGTAACAAATCTATTTTGGTTAGTTAAAAATTCAAAGTGTGTTCAAAACAGCAAAGTCTTGTTCTGGAAAAGTTCAGCGCGTGTTAGCTTAGTGCAAACCGCAAGTGAAAAAGAAAATAGTTCATGTCAAAAACTCGTGTCGACGAAGTGAGGCATCAACAAAATCTCACTGCCAAAAAGAAGTAAGTACAAGGAAAACAATCGATTTGGCAAACCCCGTCAACAAAACAAGGTACTGTAATTTATTTTATTCGTCAATATACTCGTCAACAGTCGGAGTGGCTCTCTTATATTCCAAGGAAATCGGAGATCTACAGTGCAAACTTTCAGGCGTAGTGGCTTGTAGGCTCTCCTGCATTTCAAAGAAATCGAGAATTTACGCAGAATTGAAAGTGTAAACTAGCAGTCGCTCCGGCTTGTAGGCCGGAAAGTTTCAGAGAATAGACTAACTAGATATACGAAACGACGGTCGCAGTGGCTTGTAGGCCCTCCCGTCAGCACAGTTCACGTCTTCGGAAAAAAAAAACACAGCCGGACAGCAGTCGCAGTGGCTTGTAGGCCCTCCTGCATTTCAAAGGTAACGAATATTTCTACATAATCACATGCGAACTTGCAGGCGTAGTAGCTTGTAGGCCCTCCTGACGTACAAACAAACGTAGTGCCCGGAATCAGTAGTCTCAGTGGCTTGTAGGCCCTCCTACCCGTTGGCAAATTCCTGAAAACAAAGAAAGAATGGTTGCAGTGGCTTGTAGGCCCTCCTACGGAAAGTTTCAGAGAATAAACTCACCAGATACACGAGACGACGGTCGCAGTTGCTTGTATGCCCTCCCGTCAGCACAATTCACATCTTCGGAGCAACCGCAATGAGACGACAATCGCAGTGGCTTGTAGGCTCTCCTGTAAGTACAGCATACGTCGTCTGAGAAATCGCAGCTAGACGGTAATTGCAGTAGCTTGTAGGCCCTCCTACCAGTAAAAACTCAAGGAGATACAGAAGACTCGGTGAATTAACAGAAATTTTGAAAACTGAACGAGATATCAACAATCCGCTGTCAAAAGTAACCTCGAAAACTTAGCGAGTAAGGAAATAGTAAGGAAATGGTCGGTAAGGTACAACGGTGGCGACGATCCTTTGGCCTTCGTGGAGCGGATGGAAGAGCTCGCGGAGACATATAGCCTCGACAGCAATCTGCTGCCACGCGCAATGCCGGTTTTGCTGGAAGGGAGTGCATTGCTGTGGTATCGAAATAATGACAATCATTGGCGTCCTGGGAAAACCCTCTTCTTTGAACCTAGGTTCCAATATTGTGTCCATTATTGTGACGGTTCGTAATTCATATAGTGCTAGCCTTTTGCAAACAGATGCTAATAAAGTAGTACAAAGCGAATTCGCTTTCGGCGTTGTTAAGTCCGAATGCATTGCATTTAGTTTTTCAAAAATTCCAAAGTAGATCGATATGATAAGAGAAATAGTAACATAACTATTCCCAGAAATCTGTAAAAATGTCGAAATGTCAATTAGATTTATGAATTTAGTAATGAGAACACTCTTCTAAATCATCTACTCATCTAAACGAAAACTGCGACGGTTCCAAAGCAGACTACAATAACTCCTTCAGCATAGTAAAAAATAAAATTAAATACCTCTGAATTTAGTACAGAAAGAGTCTGTACTACCCTAGGAACTAAATAGGGCGAAGGCCAAGATGCAAGTTTACTGCTTTTTACTTGCTGAAATTTTTAAAACACAACAAAAAATTTAAATAATAAAATAAATAGAGAATGTACATGTTCAGATGCGTCTTGAAATAATTTCAACAAATCAGCCACCTCACGTAAAACATTGATATCAAAGGCGGAGAGTTGCGATGGTGTCTTCACTGTTGACAATAAAACTTCGATATAGCAGCATTGGTTTCTATAATCCGTTTAAATATGAAATATGTGCTGTTCCACCTCGCTTGCACTTCTTGCAATAAACTTTAAGGGCATTCTGTTACCTGTTCTTTCTTGAATTTTTCGTATGCTGTTGTTCTAGATTTAAAAGAAGATACAATGCCTTTAAATTTTTTCCGTAAATTTAAAAGGCCATCGCTATGTGACAAGCCATCTTGCACTATTAAGTTAAGTGTATGCGCATAGCAACCAAGATGGGTTTTTTTGAATACAAAGCACAAGCATTAATCATTGAGTTTGCATTGTCTGTCACTACAAAACGAACTTTTTGAAAAATGCCCCAATCCTCCAGTACACTCTGGATTAGCCATGTTTGTAGCCTTATGATTTGTTGGATCTTCCAGTTTTTTTATTGCCGGTACAGATGACTTCAGGTCAAGGTCCAAAAGAAAATTACAAGGGATGGTAAGGTAAGATACATTTGCAGCAGAGGTCCAGGCGTCACATGTAATACTGGTATGGTCAAGATCGGACAAGATAGCTTTTTTTTTTGTTTTTTTATGGCAGATAGAACCAAACTCAGGGGATGCCCCCTATCCATGCAAAGCATTCGTTGGTTTAGAAGGGAAAAGGTTAGTGGGAAGGGGAAAAGTGGGAGTAGTGTCGATTTACACCTCTTTTAAAAGCATCGACGTTATAAGTGGGTGGGAAAACATGCGCAGGGAGACTATTCCACAACTTAACTGCTCGACCGGAAAACGAATTCTCGCGGTAGTGGGTAGTGCGTTGAAACGGGATTGAGACGTAAAAAGGGTGCACCACTCTGGAAAGCCGAGTAGATCTGTTGAATACCTGAACCGAAGGAATCAGGCTGGCTACTTCAGAGGAACAATTACCATTAAAGTAACGGTAAAATAAGGTTACACACCCCACATCCCGACGACATCCCAAGGTTCCAATAGAGCTGGATACCCTACTGTCCCCTATAAGTTTTATCGCACGACCAGAAGCTGAAGTTATATAAGTTTTATTGTATACGGTCCAGAAGCTGAAGATATGTTTTCGAAGCTCCCGACCAAATATGCGAGTTGTACTCCATTTTCGGCCGGATATAAGTATTGTAGATACAACGAAAGTCGGTTGGAGTGAAGTATTTCTTGCACCGCTTCAAAAAGCCTAAGCACTTGGCTGCTTCTTTCGACACATAAAAAATGTGATCGTTCCAACGAAGATCGCATTGTATTGACATGCCCAGAACATCAAAAGCCTCCGACTCCTTAATATCCACACCACCCATATTTAAAGGTGGAAAGTTGTCGCCCGCCAGACGCTTTTGGGTCAACAAACAGCATAGGGTCTACCGCGCATGAAAATCGACCCGATTCGCTTGACCCCAATCCTGGGTTTTGTTAAGGTCAGATTGGAGTGTGTCATTCATAATTCTGCGTTTTCTATTGATCTCCAGAATAGAAGGACGCCTGAATGACAAATGCTGCTGTCATCAGCAAGTAGACGGGGTTTGATGTCTAATAATGAGAAAAAGTGTTGGAGACAGGACCGAACCCTGCGGAACTCCAGCATTAATGGAGTGCTCTTCGGAAGCAAAGCCGTCTATCACAACCCGAATAGAACGGCCGCTGAGGAAACTCGATATCCATCGAGTGAATGTGTTACCGACACCATAAGCAGCCAGTTTCGACACGAGTGCTTTATGCCACACCCGGTCAAATGCCTTGGAGATATCCAAAGCAACAACCTTACTCTCACCGAATTGCTGAACACAACTGTTCCACCGCTCAGTGAGGAACGCCATCAAATCGCCTGTGGAGCGGTGAGCACGGAAACCGTACTGGCGATCACTGACCAATTGGTTGCTCTCCAGATACCTCATCAGGTTTAAATTTATAACGCGCTCCATAACTTTAGAGAGCATTGAACAAATTGCTATGGGCCGGTAATTGGCAGGATTCGTAGCCTCACCTTTTTTGGGAACTGGCTGCACATTGGCAGGAAGTAGGAAAAACTCCTGAAGTAAACGATAAATTAAACAGATTGCGCAATGGGCGAGCCAGTGTTGAGGCGCACTTTCTCAACACGTGGGCTGAAATGCCATCCGGTCCCGAGGATTTATTGACGTTGAGGTTTACAAGCACTCTTTTAACATCGATCACGGGTAGTGATTGGCTACTCTCAGGAAGAGAACAGTTTTCAGCAAACATTTTGGCTAATAAGTTTGCCTTATCAACAGAGTGAGTGAAAATCTGATCATCCTTGAGGAGAGTTGGAATAGACGATCGCGTCTGATTCTTCACTCTGCCCACGAACGACCAAAAATTCTTACTACCCTTATGGTATTCAAGAACTCTGCGTCTAAGGCGCTGTCCGTAGAGAACTTTTTCGCGCTTTAGAGTGGCATTGCACCTATTTCTGACCTGATTGCGCAGCAGTTTAGTATCAGCAGTTTTGTTTAAACGCCAATTCCTAAATGCTTCCTCTTTTGACCTGACTACTTATCTGCAAGTCGCATTATACCAGGAATGGTCTTTTGGTTTAATGGAAATTCTTTTATTGGGTATGAAAGACCTCATACCAAATAAAATTATATTTTCTACCAATTTTGCTGCATCATTTATGTTTCCATCCCTGAAACACAATTGCCAATTGAAACGGCAAAAAAAAAGAGTTCAGCGCATCCCAATTAGCCTTCTCATAAAGCCACACTGTCCGCTTCGGAGCTGGCTGATGAGCGGATTGAAGACTAGAATATGGGACGGTAGCAGAAATTGTAGCGTGGTCCGAATTACCAAGAAGTGCAAGAACATTCATACATAACATATACTTGCTGTGATGTGAAGTTAGAAAAAGGTCCAGAATATTTTGGTTTTGCCCATCAAGGCAGGGAAAGTGCGTTGGTTCCTTCACTAATTGAGTCAAATTATTAGACTCAGCAAATAACTCAACATACAAACCCTCAGGTGTTGTGTGACTCGAATGACGTAGCCATTTGGAATTATGAATTTTGTCATCGCCACCCACTGTAAAGAGGTATAAAGTCAGCTGCACAAGCGGTCAAGCCTACACCGCAAAGCAAAGCAAAACGCGACAAGACAAGTGTTATGCCTTTATCTTGGCACGCTTCAGCCCACGGTGCACTCACAGCCGCCTGCACACCTAACGGGACCAGGAAGAAGGAGGAGGAGAAGAAAGGAGAAAGAAGTGTCAAGGTGTAATCGATATCTTTTTTCTTTTTGAGTCCTTGTCATATTCAATGGCCCGTTTGAAGTAAGACGTAACTGAACTTATACTAGATTGGCGACTTCCAGAGGTGCAAGAAAAGTCAACGTCGATGCACTTCTCTTTGTTTTCGCAATTAAGACGAAACCTTGTCAAATGATCACGCAAGTTACTGGTATTTCCACTCGTTTTGTGTTCTTTTCCACATTTAACGCATCTGACCAATTTTTTGTCTTGAGATTTTACAAAATAGTTCCACATTATTTGTGTGGAAAATGGGATTTGTTATTCTTCTTGCATGGATATATTTCTATTAATTAATCTAATTACTAATTATTTACTAGAATTTTTTTAAATGACAGGAACATAAAGCAACTATTTTTTCTATTTGTTTTGTTTAAGGTTTGACACTTGTAAGTTTCCAGTTTAATTGTGAATATAATATTTTTGTTTTCCAGAGATTTAATAAAATAAAACTTTTTCACATTTCACACATTTTTTCTCAAATAATATTTTAAACTTAAAAAATATTTTCGTTTCTTAAGATGATAAGAAATTGTAGGTGTACAATCTTTCTTTTCGAAAAATTAAAAAAATTAGATGAATATCAACAAGCTTCTGAACTCAAGAAGTTTTAAGCTTTGTGTATTCTATTCTCTCGGTAAAAAGTACAGATCCTTTTTAAGTTTAGAACAAAACTAGAAAAATTGTACATTCTTAGGCAGGTACTAAAATTGGCGTTAAAGTTATAAAAATATTTTGAATTCTTGTCAACTATTTGTGGTAAAAGTTGTGAAAATAAATTATTAAAGGGCTGGTAACCCAGATGAGTCAGAGGAAGAGTTGGCAACCACATTTGGCTGTCATCGGAGTAGTGTCCGCCAAAATATCTAATTTCGTCAGATATTAGGCTTCGGGTTGGTTTCGAGCATTATTTCGCTAAACGTGTATCCGTTTTCCCATAAGGTAGATATTGATATTGACACTTTTGGCCGAGCTCGGCTAATTGGCTAATACGCCCTTTAAGGAGGTCCATTTATCCAGATCATAAAAATTTTACGATCTGGATAAAGATTTTAAAAATCTCGTGGGGCAAATTGACAGGTTTATAGACAAAAATTTGGGTGAACTTGAGTTTAACTGTTAATAATAAAGAAATTTAGGGTTAATTTAAGTAACCTTGGCAACCTCGTGGGTGATTCGAAGGTAGAACAGGCAGACGCCATTCTAGACGAGTTGTTGATTTTTATAGACAGTAGAAACCATAGCTCCGTGGATGGAATAGCGCATTGGAGGCGTCAATTTTGACGGCTGAAGGACCACTACGAAAATCTGGCGGAGAGACATGTTGAAGTGGGACAAATAGAAGAATTGGAAGCAGAGAGGGACGAGTTCAGAGAGGGACGCCTCAAGAAAAGATGACTTTCTACGTCGGTTTGGGAAAAGACGCTAGGACAGCGGAGTAAAGAGGGTTTTGCGTGATTGGCGCAGGCCCACAGAAGGCTGAAAGAAGAAAATAAACTCTTGAAGCATGAGTTGGAGTTAACACATAACCAAACTTTATACCACAAGGGAGCTGCTACCCCTGTGGTCAGTGAGGAAAATAATTTTCTTTCTTTTCCTTTTACGCGGCAAACAATAAAAGATAAAGTGGGTATTGATGCAATCTCTAAATTTGATATTGATGCAATCTCTAAATCAGTTAATAGGCTGATACCGCTTTTTTCCGGGACGAGATCTCCCGACTTAAGAGGAGGGGTTTACAAATTTATAGGTTGCGGTTGCGAATTGGCCCGAAGAGGCATTAGCAACACCGAAATGCAGGCTTTCATTGACTGTGTAAACGCTTCATGGTGGTGCGTTCATGCTGAGAAGCAAACGATTTGTATGTGGGAATTAAACAAGGTTACTTGCCACTGAAAACCTTGGATACTATGTTGGTGGAAATTCAAGGAACAGTGCTGACTCTGTACAAAGTTGTTAAGAGGTCACACTTCGGCCAGGGTGGTTGGCCAGGTACACAAGGAAACCTGATTGCGGGTATGAATCCCGTATGGAAGCAAGGAGGTTCCCCTAATGTACACCGTGGAGGCGAGTTTTCTGCACGATCAGATGGAAGGGACATGTATCGTCCGGACAGTCAAATGAAGAAAGAATATGAATGTCTGGTCAGGGAGAATACGCCCTACTGCCAAAAATGCTCGTTCTATAGCCATGAGCCCAACTTGAGGTGCGAAAGACGACGGCGATATAACGCTGTGGGAATTTGTCGCGGGAAGCACCTCGACAACAAATGAAGCGGCAAGGTAATAGCAAGCAACAGCAGGCAGGGTGGCCAAATGCAAGCGAAAATAACAACCGCTGGGGCCCAACACAACATAGTGGCCAGAGGAGGTTCGAAAACCTTGCGGCGGTAGGAACAATTCATCACAGCAGAGTCCATTAAAACAGTGCCACTGGGGCATGTCATGAGATATTGTGGCGCAAAAAGAAATTGCGAGAAGTTTCAGGGAACTTCCGAGGGCCCCGACAAGACCAGTAAGCTGGGACCCCAAATAGAAAAAAAATTAAGGCCAATGGAGATGGTAACCGTAAATCAGATGTCGAATAAGACTGTTGATATGTTCACCACTTCAAACCACAGGACTCAGGCAAGGTCGATGAGCTGGGAGCCTGTGCAAGATCGTAAGTCAAGGTTAGTGGATGGAAGAACAGTAAGTCAGACATCTAAAGAGACAGTTGATACGTTCTTCGCCCAAACACACATACTTGCGCATTTGTGGCACGAAAAGAAAGAAACAGTAATATAGAAGAGAGTTTGGGACCGGCGGTCTTGGGTATGGTAAATCATACGTCGGTAGACAGTTGATACATACGCAACCCACAGCCCAACTCGTTTTGGGAGCGAATAACTTACCGCAGTGAAGTATGACCAGTACGGTAAAAAAGAAACCGACACAAAACTTTGTAAGGAAAATGTACAGCAGGATTTGAGAGCGACAGACAAAGTTGTAGAAAGCAAAACAAGTAGCCTTGTCGTTACGGAAAACGAAGAGACATTTACCGAACGGTTGTTAGACACAACATTTACAATTAATTTTTTATGTAAGCTAGTAGCGTTAGTGAACTCATCGGAAGCGATGAATAGGATGTCATTAAGGGTGCGAAGATGCAAAATACGAACTAAGTGAAATTCAAGCATCTAAACAATACGGGATAGCAGAGGAGAGCACTAATATTAATTCAGAGAGTGACGTGTTCGTATATATTCTTTGCAAGGAATCAAAAAACGGAAAACTTACTCTGCTGGTTGATACATGCACCGACACTAGCTTAGTTAAAGAGAATGTCTTGAAAGGAGTACAATAAAATGGAGTAAAATAAATTAATTATTAAATACAAAGTCAGTAAAATTAATTAAATATCGTGTTTCAGCATTTATGTTAGTAAATGTCACAATGGGATCAGGCTAATTTCTCAATATAAGTAAATGTGACGCGTATGTCCTGCGGCTTATACAACGAAATTTTGTTCCATAAACCGGCGACGCGTATATGCGTTATACTATCCCTGACGTCGCAAACCCCACAGAATAGAAATAAAACATTTATTTTAACATTGAGCTATAGTTAACTCATTTCGTGCAAATTTATAATCTGGTGTGTGGCCACCTCTAGACTAATCGCCTTGGTCGGGAACGTGTTAAACAAGCATTATTAATAGACTTCAAACCAATACGTGAGACATATTGGACCCGAAGTAAAAGTAATCATGTTCCATTTTAAGCCTTTCCATATACGTTGTGTTATTTAAATTGTTATGTTTTAGCCAAGAACAACTACATTTTAGTAGATAGCAGTTTTAGGGCCGGTAACAGTTAAGCCCTAATTCAAATGATATGACATTGAAAATTACCCAGAAAAAATGTCCAACGGATCGATAATCTTACTTAACTAACGCTAAATATTTTAAAAAATTAAAAAAAATAAAAATTAAAAAGACAGAAAATACAGAAGAAGAAAGAATATATAAAATGGAATGAAAAATTAGTACAATAGAATGAAAATGTAATGGAAAATAATAGAAAATAAAGGGGAGATATATATAAATACACATGAAAAGACAAAAATATGAGAAAAGAAAATACGTAAAAAACGTCAAATAAAGAAAAAGAAAAGAAGAAAAAATAATAAAAAAAGAAATACAACCAATTGAATCTAACCACTAACTTTTACCTGCGTGCGTTCCAGTAAGTAAAAGCTTGCTTATTTAAACGCAAATTAAACTTATTTAAACGCATTGCGCTCCGCAATTAAAATTATGCTTGCAATGCAGCTGCGACAATTAAAAAACATAAACTGAAAGGGGAAAAAATATGAATAAATTGCAGAATACTGCTATTAATTAATTAACATTTAGGAAAGACAATGATAACTTGCGACTAAGATAACATACCTATTTCTAAGATAGGATATTATAAGAAATTATTTTAGTTACAAACATTATCAGGAATATCTATAAGTATGTTTAATGTTTAACCATACATATTCTGAAATAAATCTTGAACTATTTTTTACGACTATAAATAATTAATATTTTTAAAATTAATTTTGAAACCAAAATAAAATAAAAACGAAATAATATCTTAACATTAAATAATTGTAATTATTATTCAAAATAATAAACTGTAAGGAAAATTTATGTAACAAAATAGTACTAATAGTATATCCACGAAATAGGATTAAGACAACAACAACAATAACAAGCAAGTTTACTTGTTACCAAGTAAACAGCAACAACAATGACGCCAGAAAATTCCTAGGACATCGACCGATGCTTACATTGCAACATACCTATTAATTTCCAGGACCCCGTCACGGATCTGAAGAGCAAGGTTATAAAGCGTGCTACTCTCAATGAGCTTCACAACTTCATATGGCACTGAGGGAAACTCCACACTTAAATCGGGAAAAGAACGATCCAACACTGGAAGCATTGTAGCCAAATCTATATGTTCTTTGGGAACCACAAGACTTTTGAGCCACCATCAGCAATGTAGTACAGGCAATATAAAAAATCCTGAAACTATTTGGAGCGAAATTTGAAAGTATGTTGAGCCTGTCCGCTACAGGAATAACCAGACCCTCAACACAAATAGTCTCTCGGCCACTTACACTATTCGAATCAATATTCTATTCAATTAAAAAAAAATACGCACAGCACCTACAGCCTTAATCTTTTAATGATGCTGAAAATGAACTGCACCAAGTAACTTATCTTCAGTAGACTACATTGTCAATGATTTAAGGTCATTCGAGGCGATTCCCAAAGGTACATCCAAGCACAAACAGACGACCAACCATCCCATAAAGGTCAACTATACCCAGAAAGACAACTAGAAGGTTTTCGAAGCCAGACCTCCGGTTGGACTGCGAGTGAAGACACATAGTGCAAAATTTTGCCTTGCTCACTGTGTTAATCAAACTTTATCATTGAAATCGATTGTTTTTATTATACTTTTCATCAAGTAAAGGGTTTATACTTTAATTTTTGTGTATGTGACAATTGGCATTTCATCTCGTGCTAGTCCGCTAATCGGTCTTAAGCCCGAAGCCCAACGAACCCAGCAACGGCAAAATGCTGCATGGATTACTGGCTGAGATTGCGCCTAATGAACAGCAAAATGCTGGATTGAAGAACAGGTTTTTTATTGTTTATACTTGAAACAGAGATTCTAGATGTAGTCAAGAATATGAGTAAAAATTCAAGTTCAGCAGAAAAGACGCAACACTGCTGCACCATCTCTTTATTTAGCAACACTGTTTGACTGCGTTAACAGATCTCAATGCAGCAAAAGTTGAAAGTTGCCGAACTTTGCGCATTGCATTGACGTACGCGAATGCAGCGAAGTTCATTCGGCGCCTCTCATAAGAACTACAAGCAATCAGCTTAGAACTAGTAATCCATTGCAGCATTTGCTTTTGCTGGATTCATTGAGCTTCGGGCTTGAGGCCTTCAAGCATCAGTTCGGCACTGATGAACTCTTTCCAGTCTTCGGAGGAAGCGCAAGCCTTTCGAGTTGGCCTGAACAGATATACGCAGCAACTTGAGGAGCTCCAACACCAGCTCCGAGTTTACCTTGAACAGTTTTTTACAATAATTTTTTCTTATATCCGAGTAATTATTGTAACACCTAAAATTTCACAGCAATGTTTGCACTTTTATATACGAAATATACACGAGTTTGGCAGTTCGGCATTATTGAATGGCTATTGTGACGTAGATACCCAAACAAGGCAATTTTGAAACATAAACGGCTCAGCCTTGTATTCTATCATTCTTGCAATAGAATTTATTCGGGCAAATAGATTGTTATATGATGAAAAACATGGTCGCAATAAAACAAAGTATATTTCTTTGGTCCCAAGTCTTGACTTTATATTCTTTTGAGGTTTTTATATGCCAGTAACAATTTCAGAACTTCAGCCGATGATTCTTGTTGAAGTATTAGAGACACTTTAATCAAATGTAGAATATAAAAGCAAAAAACCGCAATGTCAAAATATACTGCCCACTGCTGAGTTTTATTTACTATGATTTTACTTGTTTTACTATGATTTTACTTATTTTACTATGATTATACTTGTTTGCCAAGCTGTGTTCATTGTTTCATATTCGACAAATAGTTGCCATCCCAAATTAAAAAAATTAATTTAGCGTTTTCTAAATGCTCTGGAAAAGTAGATTTTTTTGCAATATTTCTAATTCCTGCTGTAATTTTCTACTTTATTCTTTTATTGGAGATCTTATATCTTCACATTCTTTTACAGTTGTTTTTTGAATCTGTTATGTTTTTCCCAATTCCTGAAGAAATTTAGGTGGTAAATATATGTAATCTGTTTATCAGACGAAATTTAGAAAAGGTATTTGGAGTGCAACCCGGGGATGCCTTAGTACTGCAACACGACTGCCACAGATACAACCAGTAGAGAGTATCCAAACGTAAGATGAATTGTTAACACCATAGTCTCGTAGCAATTTTCAGGTACCCTGTCTTGGCAGAGAGACTGTTGCGAAGCCAGTTAACATTTTTACCAAACAATGCTTATTAAATAATATTGGAGTTCAGTGAAACTGTGTTAAAACGATTGACCGGCTCCATAGATGTTCTGCCAAAATAAGGTAACCGATAATCTCGCTTCGAGATTTTGGATTTATAACTTTGTGCACTCTTTACGTAAATTCTCTATGCATCTGCCTCTATGTTTTAGCAAAGAAATTTTATGTTACATCATCTGAGTGCAAATTTTATTATTTCTGAGGAGCTAAAACCTTTTGCCTAGTATCGAGGAATTAACCTACAATATTGTGCTTGTTGGTCGTGCTTTCGGACTAAGTGCCATCAAGACTGATAAATGCTGGGTATCCTCATCTAAGATGTCGGACGACAAACAGGTTAGTTGACCAAGTATTGCAAGCACCTGCCTGGTATATCCTGAAACTACGTCAATATTTGGGAATCGTTTCGATTTGAGGAAGACTACAAATGGAATTTTCTGTTTCCCCCCCAAAATTTCGACCTGGTCCTTGGATCTAGATTTTTGTATCGTTTTGTTTAGATCCAATGAGCTTTAAGCTGACATTTGTAATGTTGAATTACAAATTACTATTAACTCCAGAAATCATACTTTTATTAAAGTTGAGGGATTCAAGTGTTCGCAGCAAGCGAACTTTCGTAAGAACGCTTTCTGGCTAGAAAGTGGTTAATGGTACTTAATGTAAACTTTACGTGAAGAGGGACATGGAGGTACCGTAATGTACTATAAGAATACTCGGAACACTCTTTCTGGAATAACAAATTTTCAACCAAGAAACAAATTTTCCTTTTACGCATGTATGGACACATATATATAGATCAAAATTAAGGCAATCGAGAATAATTTATTATTTTGTTTTTATTAAACCTTACACACCAAGGGAGGGGGTCATCTTTTTTCTTCCATTTGTAACAAAAGGAAGAGCAACTCAATATAGAAAAGTATATATATTCCTGCTTAGCGTCAATTTCTGAATCGATTAAGCCGCGTCCGTTCGCCCATATGTTTCTCTGAAATGACTATAACAGATATCGAAAAAATTTTGCATAAATATTTTTTATGTAGAGCAATTTGGGATAGAAAGTTCTTGAATTCGGTTAATAAACACGCCTACCACATAAACCAAATATGTTATTATAATTTTATAACTTTAAAAGTGATTTATGAAGTTATCATGAAAAAATAGAGCATTAACTGTCAGGACTATTCTCGGGGTTTAAACTGTGTTTTGTTATCATAAAGTTAGTATTCTTCAGAAATATATAAATTTCATTATTCAACATTAAGAACTTCAAAAGGCTGTCGCCTAGTAAAAATTAGGCTGTAGCATTAGAAAAATCGGTACAATCAAAGAAAATATGTTTTTCTATATTTCTAGGATAGATTGAACTTCCATGTCTGCTGATGTCGGTGTAATGATAGTTATGGTAGTGATACCAGCTGTCCTTTCTCTGGGAGGCAATGCTATTTTTTATGTGTTGACTGAGGTCCATCATCTATAATAGGGTCCGTCAATATCGCGTTTAGTAGGCGTTTTTTCAGCACTTTCGGCGTATTCATTTCTCTTAATTCCATTATGGTCCGGTATACAAAAAGGTCTTATTTTTATACCCTACACCCGAAGGGAATAGGGTATATTCACTTTGTTCTTCCGTTTGTAACGCAGAGAAGGAGACGAGATAGATATAGAAGAGTATATATATTCTTGCTCAGCGTCACCTCCTGAATCGATTTAGCCCTGTCCGTCCGCCTGTCTGTCTGTCTGTTGAAATCACGATTACGGGAGAACGAAAAGAGATATCGCGATGAAATTTGGCACAAATATTCTTTGTTATGTAGGGCTGTTTGGGATTGAAAATGGGCGAGATCGGTAAACAGCCACGCCTACTTTACATACGGAATGTAAAGGCACCTCGTTTCAAAAAATTTTAAAATCTGAATATTTCATAAACCGTGTGAGATATTAAGGTATAATTTTATTCCGGAACATATAGCGTCATTACTAAAATGTTTTAAAAAAATGGGCGTGCCACGCCCATTGATAACAAAGTTGGCAATATCTAATGAACGGTATAAGATATTGATACGTAATTTTATCAGGATATATAGGGCGTGCCACGCCCACTCATACAAAAGTTGTCTATATCTTGTAAACGGTATAAGATATTAACACGAAATTTTATCACGAGGTATCTACGCGTATTACCAATTTGTATAAAAAAATGGGCGTGGTCCGCCCACTTATACAAAAGTTGTCAATATCCCATAAACGGTTCAAAATATTAATACCTTTGTAATTGTATCGAGCAATACCTAGAGACATTACAAAAACATTTTCCCGAAATGGGCGTGGTCCGCCTACTTATACAAAAGTTTTTAAGTGGCGAAATAATAATTTTTTCAGTTACTCGGGTGTAGGGTATTTAGATTTCGGCCAGGCCGAAGACAACACTCTTACTTGTTTTTACTTGCCAATAAGAACGTGTCGAATTTTATTGACTAAAAACGAATTCTTCGAGAATAAGTTTAAAACGGGAAGAAGAACAGAGAGACTGTCTGTACAGATAAATGTTTCAGTAGAATTTTTCACAGCTATAGTTATAAAGGTAAATAATTGCTACCGCTTCGCCAGTAAAACTGGAGTAAAATATGGTAATATTTTGTTATCCAGTAGTGTGCCGTTTCCATCGACTACTGCATATGCAGCTCATTCGTCTTTCATTTTAAAGCCGCCGGTAATTAGCAGGTTGCACAAACCTTTTGAGTTAAGTAATGTTCTTTGTCTAACAAAAGTTTTTGTTAAAGATAAAGGAGTGTTAACATATGAATGGATTTTCTGTATTTCCTCGAATCTAAACAATGATTTCTCGAAAGTTGTTGGAAAATATTAATTTTAAGGTTTGATATTTCTCAACGTCAGAGAACACGCTCAATATTATTTATCTAGATTTCGTGATTTAAATAATCAGTGTTTTTTCTGCACAGTTGAAGTTTCTACTTTTTCTAAAGAAATTTTCGTACTTATTATTCAAACCATGCAAGAATATCTTATACCGTAGTAGTATTTTAAAAATCCCTACAGTTTCAAGATTGTCATTAAGCATATATTGCACAAAATTCCGGATATATATATATTCTGCTTTACTAGATGAACTAGAAGCACCGCAAAGCACAAATTGCTTGACGTCTAAAAGATCGACAATAAATTGGTTATTTTATCTTCCCTATTAAAACATTGTCATCAACACGCACGCTTTCGATAAACAAAAGAAAACAATTAAACCCATTAGCTAATTATCTACATTTCGATAAACAAAAGAAAACAATTAAACCCATTAGCTAATTATCTACATCTACTCGGATGTCATTAGTCACTTTCAAAAGCGCTCTTGTACAATTGTGTTTCGAACTAAAATATTACTGGTGATTTGTTAAAAGTTTAATATGGCTGTGGCAACATAGAATGTGTTGGCCATTTTACCATTAAAAACTCTACTTAGCCCTCACATATAAAAAATACTTTTCTCTCCCTTCTGGCAAGGGGTTGAGGGGTGTGGCCATTTTTTATTCCTGAGACAATAATCTTGAAAACAAAAACGAAACACTTCTTTTTATTTTATAGACATGAAAAATATAAATAAATTTTTCTTTATTTTATATGTATCACAGAATTATTTTTGTTACATAATGTTAATTTGCCTTAAATACAGAGGATCGACGATCATGCACCAGAGCAGAGGGGACAGGACTGCACCTTGGGGACATCCCTGTTTACTCCGGACATAATCCGCCGACCACTTTCCGCATCGATTCGAATAGTCCTATTTACGAGCATAGCTTTGATCCATCTCGCTATGATAGGATTCACGCTATGGCGCAAACACGCATTGTTCATGCACTCAAAAGTGGCGTTGTCAAAAGCCCCCTCTATGTTTGTAGACTCCTATTTAAAAAAGCTTACCTGGAGTTGAGTCCTCAATACGGGCCACCAGAATCTGAAGGTCCGATTCATAAGACCTACCACGCTAATAGGCATGCTGCATCTTTGACAGAAGGCTTCTCACAAGTGCCTCCTTCCGAATGTACACGTCAATGGCCCGCTCCTTATCATTGAATCACTTAATCATTGTAGACATCACGCTTATAGGCCTAAAGCTCTTGGGATCAGAGTAGTCCTCCCGTCCGATTTTCGGAATGAAAGAGACACTCATCTGTCTCCATGGTAAAGGAATGTATGAAAGTGAGAGAGCAGACGAGAGTTTTAAAATCATCAGAAGATGCTATAGCATATCTGATTTCTTCCTCCCTTACTATCGTCCTGGCAACATACTGTTGTGGTATCCTTCCGCTGAAGGACACCCACGACATATAAAATTATACTTCAAGAATGTTGTGGTATCCTTCCGTTGAAGGATACCCGCGGCAAAGCAAACACTACTTTTAAAATTTTAATGCGGACACGACGTCCGCTCTTTATTAAAATCCAAATTAGACTCTTTTCTTAAAATTAAAACAAACTACTAGCCAGCTCGGTTGAGCCAGCTAAGTGGGTCAATCGCTGTACTTTGTCCCATTGTGCAATATGCCTTTCTTGCAGAATTGGAATTCTGCTAGAAATTATTGGCTGTTGGGCAAGTGGGAGTTTCGCAACTCAAACTTTAATGTCTCGCTTGCGGAACTTGGATTCCGCAAGCGGACTTGCTATTTTGGAGAAAAAATACTCTTGCGCAATTTAAATTCTACTTTAAATTTATTGAACTGTGACCGAGAAGCGACCACAGTTTGGCCTAAAAGTATGCCTTCCAAAAAAATAACTGCAAGCCTCTACGTTGGAAGTATGCAGCGTAAACAGGCAAAGTACAGTATTAATCAAAATACTTGCGCTGGTTTTAGGGTGTGCAGATTGACCCACAACAATACCAGCCATATCTAGACTGGTTGACCTGAGGTACCAGATCTTCGACCGGTTCATAGCTTTACAAAACCGAAGCTGAATACATGGCTCTAGCTGCATCATCACAAGAAGCTCCGTGGCTAAAAGCCCTATTGAATGAATTCTACAACACAAATCAAGACCTCGTACTAAGATGTGATAACCAAAGCGCTATCAAACTGTCACAAAATAGTACATACCACGCACGTTCAAAATATAAATATTGAAATACGACATCATTTCTTGCGAGATATAAATCATGAACAACAAGTAAAAATGTTGTCTTCGGCCTTTGGGCTAAATCTAAATTCCCTACACCCGAGTAAAATTTTAAAAAATATAATTTCGCCACTTAACAACTTTTGTATAAGTAGGCGGACCACGCCCATTTTTGGCAAATATTTTTTGCAATGTCTCCAAATACTGCTGGATAGAATCACGTATTAATATTTTGAACCGTTTATGTATGAGTGGGCGTGGGTCGCCCATTTTTGGCAAGCTTATTGGTAATTTTTCCGGATACAAAAATTCCGGATTTGCAAAAATTTTAGTAATGGCGCTATATGTTCCGGAATAAAATTATACCTTAATATCTCGCACGTTTTATGAGATATTCACATTATGACACTTGTTTTAAACGAGGTGTCTTTACATTCCGTATGTAAAGTAGGCGTGGTCTCGCCCGTTTTCAATCCCAAACTGCCCTACAATAAAGAATATTTGTGCCAAATTTCATTACGATATCTCTTTTCGTTCTCCCGTAATCGTGATATCAACAGACAGACAGACAGACGGACGGATGGGGCTAAATAGATTCAGGAGGTGACGCTGAGCACAAATATATATACTTTTTTATATCTATCTCGTCTCCTTCTCTGCGTTACAAACGGAAGAACAAAGTGTTATACAATATATTCGAAAGACCTTTCTTTCTTTTAAGGAAAATACAGAAAATCTGAATACAGAAAATTTAAATACAGACTGTTGATAATAATACACAGTAACTTCATCGATTTTACGCAGCTGAAACCTATTCGGATTGAAATCGCTTTCCAATTGATAAAAGTTAATTGGTGAACAATGTATTTCGCTTTTTTTATATCAGATTTTACAGTATCCCTAAGAGGGAATCTCTTTTTTCCTTTGGTGAGCTACTGTTGGTTTCGCGGACAGAGGGAGGGGAGGAAAAGGTAATTTTCCATTCTTGCAGTCGACTCTGGCAAGTGTTGCGGCGCAAATTTTTGAACAGCAATATTGCCTCCTTATTGCAGACACTGCCGGAGTCAACGAATGGTTTCTATTTTACAATATTAGCGATTTTTCAGAAAGAAGTTGCATTTGATTTCACCTCAATTTCCTGTGAAAGTGAAATACAGAATCTAGCGGATATTTTAATATCATTATCTGGTTAAGTATTTGGTTAAGTATATCCTCCTACTTTGTCTTTCCGTTTATAACAGAGAACGAGACAGTATAGATATAGAAAAGTATATATTGTATATTCTTGATTAGCGTCACTCCGAGTCACTTCTGATATATATTCTAGTCTACAATCCGCTCACTAGCCAGCTCTGAAGAGAACAGTGTGGCTTTATGAGATAGCTAATTGGGATGCGCTGAACTCCTTTTTCAGCCGTTTCAATTGGCAATTATGTTTCAGAGGTAGAAACATAAATGCCGCGGCAAAATTGGTAGAAAATATAATTTGGTATAAGGTCTTTCATACCCAATAAAGAAATTTCCATTAAACCAAAAGCCAATTCCTGGTTTAATACGATTTGCAGACAATAAGTCAGGTTCAAAGAGGAAGCTTGTAGGAATTTGAACAAAACTGTCGAAACTAAACTGCCGCGCAACCAGGCCAGAAATAGGTGTAATACCACTCTAAAGTACGAAAAATATCTATACGAACAGCGCCTTAGACGCAAAGTTCTTCAATACCATAAAGGTAGTAAGAACTTTTGCTCGTTCGTGGTTCAGACAGGTTCATCTATTCCAACTCTCCTCAAGGATGATCAGATCTTCACTCACTCGGTTGATAAAGGAAATTTATTAGCTAAAATGTTTGCTGAAAACTGCTCTCTTCCTGAGAGTAGCCAACCACTGCCGTGGTCCATCATGTATCTCATGTTATGCTTCAGATGCATTTTTGAACGCGGTCTGTTAAAAGAGTGCTTGCAAACCTTAATGTCAATAAATCGTCGGGACCCGATGGCATTTCAGCCCACGTGCTGAGAAAGTGCGCCTCAATACTGACTCGCTCATTGTGCAATCTCTTAAATTTTTTTTATATTTCAGGAGATTTTCCTATTTCCTGGAAGATTGCCTATGTGCAGCTAGTTCCCAAAAAAGGTGAGGCTACTAAGCTTGCAAATTACCGCCCCATAGCAATCTGCCCAATGCTCTCCAAAGTTATGGAGAGCATTATATATTTTAACTTGATGAGCTATCTTGAGACCAACCAATTGGTCAGTGATCGCCAGTACGGTTTCCGTGCTCACCGATCCACAGGCGATTTGATGGCGTTCCTCACCGAGCGGTGGAGCAGCTGTATTCACTAGTTCCGTGAGAGTAAGGTTGTTGGTCTGGATATCTGTAAGGCATTTTACCGGGTGTGGCATAAAGCACTCGTGTCTAAACTGGCTGCTTATAGTGTTGGTAATGTTTTCACTCGATGAATATCGAGTTTCCTCATCGGCTCTTCTATCCGGGTTGTGATAGATGGCTTTGCTTCTGATGAGCACTCCATTAATGCTGGAGTTCCGCCAACGAATCGGGTCGATTTCAATGCACGGATAACTCAAATCACCGGCCCATAGCAAATTGTTCAATGCTCTCCAAAGTTATGGAGAGCATCGCAAATTTTAACCTGATGATTTTGTATATCTGGAGGGCAACCAGTTGGTCAGTGATGGCCAGTACGGCTTCGGTGCTTACCGCTCTGCATTTGAGCGGGTGTGGCATGAAGTACTCGAGTCCAAACTGATGTACGTTATTTCTTCACTCGATGGTTATCGGGTTTTCTTAGCGGTCCTTCTATTCGGGTTTTGATAGACGGCTTCACGTCCGAAGAGCACTTCGTTAATGATGGAGTTTCACAGGGCTCTGTCCTGTCTACAATACTTTTTTATTTTTTTATTACCTCAAAAGGTCGTTGACCTCAAACTCCGTTTATTTCTTTGGTAATGACAGCAGCATTTATCATTAATGTTCATTAGGCTACAGTCAGCCTTCTAGTCTGGAGATCAACAGAAGGCGTAGAATTATGAATGACACACTCCAATCTGATCTCAACAAAATTCAGGAATAGGGTCCAGCGAATCTGGGTGACCTTAATGCGCGGAAAACCCAATGGTACTTGTTGACACACAAACGTTTGACGGGTGACAATTTTCCACTTTTAAATATGAGTGGTGTGGATATTAACGACTCGGTAGCTCTTGATGTTTTGGGCAGGCCAGTTTAATGTGATCTGCGTTTGAACGACCACATTTTTGACGTGTCGAAAGAAGCAGCCAAGTGCTTAGGCTTTCTCAAGCGGTGTAAGAAATACTCCAACCGATCTCTGTTGTATCTACACCGCCTATATCCGTCCGAAAATGGAGTACAATGCGCATATATGGTCGGGAGCTTCGCGAACATATCTTCAGCTTCTAGACCGTATTCAAAGTAGAGCGCTAAAACTTATAGGGGGCAGTAGAGTATCCAGCTCTATTAAAACCTTGAAGCGTCGTCGTGACGTAGGGTGTGTGACATTATTTTACCCTTACTTTAACGGTAAATGTTTATCTAAAGTAGTCAGCCTGATCCCTCCGGTTCAGGTATTCAATAGAACTACTCGGCTCTTCAGAGTTGTTCACCTCTCTTATGTCTCGATTCCGTTTAAACGAACCAAGCATTATCGTGAGAATTGGTTTTTCGGTTTCGCTACTAGATTATGGAACATGTCTTCCCGCCCACTTATAACGTCGGAACCTTCAAACGAAGTGTAAGCCGTCACTACTCATCTGCCATAAAAAAAAATATAATGGAAAATTTAGCGCTTAGGCGTATAGTAAGAGAAGAACATTTTATATCTGGGCAGTTGTAAATTGTGACGCTATGTGTAAAGAATGGCCGACCCACCAATTTGTATACATACCCTGCACCTAAAGTTTAATTTTGGGTGACTTGCCGTTTTAAGTTTTATTTTTTTATTTAAATAAAAATTGAGAAATCAACTTTTATTTACAAAAATCTCTCCCAAGTGGGAGATTTGTTTGATCAAGTAACGCTCGAACAGTAGGTCCTAGTTTGTTTCTTGGATCAATAAGAGTTATCCGCACGAGATCAATAATGTCTTTACTCTGAAAAAGTGAGGGGATGCGTCATCGAACATACTGTCCCGCATCCAATCCGTTTTTTAAATACCTAAATTGTATTTATTTGACTGAATAATAATAAATTTGCAATTCTCCCAGCAAGTACTACTTGGATTATTATTACTTAATGTTACTAACCTTAATAGTATTATATGCTCGTGCCCGTATATATTGTACAGTATCTATTTATGTCTTTTTTTATTTGCTGTTTTATTCATTATAGCACATAAGTTAAACCTCCATAATTTTTGTTTATTTTCAGTTTTTCGATAGATTGGAATTTATTTAGTTTCAACAACTGGTTTTTCCATGCCAAAAGATTCTTCATTCTAAATTATCCTGCATTGCACAAGTGTAAACGCAAAAAATTTTGTCTTAAACTTTTGAACTTGTGTTTTACGTTTGTAAAATAAAATTGTTCCCGTCAGTTTTAAAAAAATTATTAAATATTAAAGTGCAACACTTTAAGCTAAACACTGAAGCTAATTTACTGAAACTAATAAAATTAGAAAAGGAATCAGAACCGTATATTTTGTAAACGTTTCTCTTTCCTACCAATGGCGGCCTATTTGAATCGAACAATCTCAATGGTCACCGGGAACGGCGGCAACGCGGGAACATCCACTTTCGATGCTAATATGTTAACTGAAACCCGCTTAATGCAATATAATCCCGTTGGCTCTCTTGATAAATCGCCATTGCAGGTTTTTGTTAGAGCAAAGAAGAAAATTAACGACATCTACGTAGAGATCGAAGAATACATATTGGAAACCACGCAGTTCATAAATAGTAAGTCGTGGATTGTAGTAGATTACTAAAGTATTTTTGGACATGTGAATTTGCCACTATTTTAGCACTTCATTCAGAGAATGAAATTGTGGATAAATCCGAAAGAGAGCTCTTCCAGAGTTTTGTGCATAAAGTTGCTGCTATTCGAGAGGTACTTTCCCGCGATCACATGAAAGTGGCTTTTTTTGGTCGCACTTCAAACGGCAAGAGCTCTGTAATCAACGCCATGCTGCGCGAGAAAATTCTTCCCAGTGGCATTGGTCACACCACCAACTGCTTCTGCCAAGTGGAAGGCTGTAACGGCGAGGAAGCGTATCTGATTAAAGAAGGCTCCGATGAAAAGTTAAATGTAGTGGTAAGAACATGGTAGCTGTAGAGCTTGGAAATGGAACAGCAAAACTGAAAAGAAAAATGTTTAGTTATTACACATTGTAATTTTTTACACTTTTCTTTCGT
Organism: Sicus ferrugineus; assembly: GCA_922984085.1. Classification (NCBI taxonomy): domain Eukaryota; kingdom Metazoa; phylum Arthropoda; class Insecta; order Diptera; family Conopidae; genus Sicus; species Sicus ferrugineus. The sequence continues at coordinate 6,628,189 of OV277351.1, read as the reverse complement.
TTTAGAATATTAAACAACTTGCTAATGCCCTGTGCCAAGAGAAGTTAAGTGAAAGCTCACTTGTGCGCATTTTCTGGCCTCGCGAACGTTGCAGCCTACTGCGAGACGACGTTGTATTTGTAGACTCGCCTGGTGTCGATGTGTCTCCCAATTTGGATGATTGGATTGACAACCACTGTCTAAACGCCGATGTTTTTGTGTTGGTTCTTAACGCCGAATCAACAATGACGCGAGCGGAAAAGTCTTTCTTCCACACAGTATCGCAAAAATTGTCAAAACCAAATATATTCATTTTGAACAATCGTTGGGACGCGTCCGCCAACGAGCCCGAGAGCCAGGATTCGGTAGGTCTTTACTCAGAGGTTTTCTTTCTGAACTAATTAAAGTAACTGTTGTTATATCGTAATGCCAATAAGGATCTTGAAAAGGTAAATCGTTCATTCGGTCTTATCCTATTGAATCGCGAATTGCTCTGACTCTAATCTTTGACATGTTGCAAAGGATATGATTCGATTACTTTTTATTTATAGGTCAAGTCCCAGCATACAGAACGCTGTATTGATTTTCTGGCAAAAGAGCTCAAAGTAAGCAACGAAAAGGAAGCAGCGGAGCGGGTGTTTTTTGTATCGGCGCGAGAAACTTTACAGGTATATATATATATATATATATATATATGGATGTAAGAATATCTACCTTTATAAAACCCAAATATATAAATACAGCCATGTCATCACACTGGCATATGGAAATACGAAAATTTTACAATAACTTTTTTATTTGTATGAAGGTCTGGAACACCGAACCGTAAAAATTATGCAGTATAAAAGTGGAAAATCAGTAAAGATTGGCAACATATGCGTGTGTAACTCGGAAGTGTTTTGGTGAGTCCAGTATATATTATATTTCAGTGGACCAAAAGCTTCCACGGGGATTTGGCCATTTCCCAAGCTCTTCATTGGATCCTTTTACAATTTTATGGATTGCCTTATATGAGGTTTCTGTGGATTCAAGGATTCCACTCGTATTTGGCCAGGTCACAAATGCATCACTGAGCCTTTTTCGATTGGAGCTGGCTACGTCCCATCCGTTTGGCTCGTTGGTCAGTGTATGTGTTAGTTCTTTGGATTCCGGTTACTTTTGCTCTGCACACGCATATTTCGCCAGTCTTTATTCATATAGTTGACCTTATCAAACAACCTTTAAAAAAATGGGTAATCAAATTATGATCATCGATATTATTATTAATAACAGTATTAATTGTTATTAAAGTCGTTACAATTATGCAGTGACTGATATATATTAATGCTAATTTTGGCAAGATTTAATAACTTAATATATAATTTAATAATTGGCGCAGTATTAATTTTCGGTGCAACTAAGTACGCTTGCAAGGTGAGACAATTTTCAATTCTGTCTACAAAAATCCCGACACTTCTCTTTAAAAGAATATTTTTGTGTTGCATAAATAGTCATGCATTTGTTAGATATTCTTGTTCGCATAATAACCACCCACAAAACGGTACTCTCGTGCTGGTCTCAAGTTCAGTTATTGCATAAGTTTCTTCTCGTGTCGGTTTGTTAGGCTCGCATTGAAGAGGCAAAAGGAAATCCCCCTCATCTGGGAGCTCTAGCTGATGGATTTCAAAACCGTTACTTCGAATTTCAAGACTTTGAGCGTAAATTTGAAGAGTGCATATCGCGAAGTGCTGTAAAAACGAAGTTTGAGCAGCACAGTTCGCGGGGCAAGACTGTGGCCAGTGACATGCATTCGATGCTAGAGAATATCTACGAACGCACAGATATTCTCCGTAATGTGAAGCTGGACCAAAAAGCTTTGCTCGCCGATCGTATTCAGAGTATAGAAACGGAAATGATGAATGTGACACGCGAAATGAAGTTGAAAATCCATAGCATGGTGGAGGAAGTGGAACAAAAGGTTTCAAAAGCACTAAACGAGGAAATCTGGCGTTTGGGTGTGTTGATCGATGAGTTTAACATGCCGTTCCACCCTGAGCCGCTTGTATTGAATATATACAAAAAGGAACTGAATACTCACGTTGAAGCCGGACTCGGGTCGAACTTAAGAGCACGATTGTCAATGGCGCTAGCTATGAATGTGGAAGCAGCTCAACGGGAAATGACGGGTAGAGTCTTGTCGTAAATTAACGTTCATCCTACAAACATAAAACAACACCTTTCCAGATCGCATGCATGCGCTTGTACCCAGTGAAAAGGCAGTTGTTCACACCACTGTCGCCGCTCGAACACAGCCGTTTGAAATGCTGTATTCACTGAATTGTCAGAATTTGTGTGCGGACTTCCAAGAGGATCTGGAATTTAAATTCTCTTGGGGCATTACAGCTATGATTCAGCGTTTTACCGGCAAAGCCAAGGAACGCAATAAGAAAACGTCTCCACTTCTAAATCATCATAGCAGCATTGAAGTATGTACCATTGATTTTACTAATTACAAGTAACCCTCGGTGTTTATCCTTCAGCAACTACACCTCATTTCGCCCGTTAGTCCTGTGAGCGATACGCCGTTTTGTCTTCTTCCCAATTCAGGTGGCGGTATAACGAAAGAGCAATTGTCGAGTATATCACGCTTCGCGCTAACATCTATTGGATCTCAGGGGACAGTAGGAGGTCTTATTGTTGCTGGGATTGTGAGTAGTGTACCAATAACATTACACACATAAAGCTTACAAGGGGCTATTTTATGCCTTTTAGCACAGATATGTATTTTTTATAGATAATTAGGGTTTTTTGCTATTCCACAGAAGCATTTCATAGAAATATTTTTTAATTAAATTTTTGTATATGTATAAAAATTCTTAACAGTTCAGCATGCCAATTACCCGATTGCTTGTAAGTATAAACAGGCAGATTATTTAAAATAAGCAAGTACCGTTTTATTTTATATTTTTGGGTTATATTTTTAAAAAACAACATATCTACTTAACCTATTTTTTATTTTTTACTCAAAAACAATGCTACTGTATAATGTAAGTAATAAGAAAGCTAGCTTCGTTTTTCATTATTCCCCAACCTGTCATGAATTCTGAATCTAGTAATATTATTAAAAAGTAACTAAAGTACTAATCAAAACAATCAAATCAAAAGGGAACAATAATTGCTATCAGAAACAATACCAGTCTCTAGTATTAGCACTAAAGACCACTATTCGTCTTATTTTTAAGATGTTAAAAACAATTGGATGGCGGCTTCTCGTTGGAGTTGGTACGCTCTATGGTTGTATATATCTCTATGAACGTTTATCGTGGACGAATTCAGCAAAGGAGCGCACTTACAAGGCTCAGTATGTGCGTCACGCAACAAAGAAATTAAAGATGATTGTCGATTTGACGTCAGCAAACTGCAGTCATCAAGTGCAACAGTAAGTAATTTTAGTCTCACTAAATTGTTATTCCTATCTCCGTGTAATTTGCAGAGAGCTGTCTAGCACTTTTGCTCGTCTGTGTCGCGTTGTTGACAACGCCACGACAGAAATGAACGAAGAATTAAAAAGCACAGAAATTCAACTTAACGTCCTGGATGCAAATCAGAAGCAGCTTAAGCTTCTTCGCAACAAAGCGAATTACATACTAAGTGAATTAGAAATTTTTGAGAATAACTACATTATTTGTAATTAAAAAGCTACGAACGGTAACTGCATGCTTAAGTGATAATATCGTAACGAGCTGAGTAACACACCTCAGACAATATTTTTCACACATTAATTGAAAATACACCGTAATGGAGATCATTCGACTTTCCATCCGTTCTTAAATAATTTTTTATTGCGTTACTCATTTTGATAATTTATTACTATTGTGTTTTTTGGACAGATCCCGTGATATATTTTGCAAGTGTATGGCATGAATTATATTCTAGTATTGTGTAGAGCCATAGTCATGAATATAAACGTTACTACTTTTATTGTATATTTAGATAAAATGTTTTCGCTATGACGTTGTAATGTAAAATCTAATAAAACATTATTTATATAAACAAGAAAATGGTTGCAGCTTTTTATTCTAATAATTCCTTCCTTGTAATTAGTGAAGTGAAAATATTTTTGCCAAATTTGCCACTGGATGACACTGTAAACCTCATGGTAGAAGCCACAGTTTTCAACTCTAAGGTTTCGAAATCGGAATCCATCAACTTGTGGACCAAAAATTCATTTTGGAGCAAACTTTCTTTTGTCGACCAAAAATTTAAAATATACAAGAGAGGGATCAGTTTTCAACTCTAAGGTTTCGAAATCGGAATCCATCAACTTGTGGACCAAAAATTCATTTTGGAGCAAATTTTTTTTGTTGACCAAAAATTGAAAATATACAAGAGAGGGATTGATTGGAATATTTTTTTTCGACATTATTCGGAAATAATTTTCTGAGTGACATAAGCTATTTAAAGTTTTGGATATTCACCACTAATAATCTTCCCATTTGACAGATTTTAGCCCTGTATTACAAAATTTCCTCAGCGTTTGCGATTGTTGTGCTATTCCGCTGCACTTTTAACTTTTAGTACCTTCGGTACTATAGATTTCACGGTGTACTTTTACATATATAAATGCACATAGTGTGTTATTAGTTAAAAAGAGTAGAGTATAATACAACCCAATAAACGAATATAAATCTGAAATATATGAAACCTTTTTCGATTTTGGATCTGAGAACTGCATGATTGCATTTAATCAATTGCTTAAAAACAAGCTCTGAATCTGCCTTGTGCATTATTTTTAATACTCAATTATTATTCGTATTCGCTAAGAAACGGGCTCTCCAAAGCAATCGTGCGCACGAATAACCACGAAACATACACATCATGTGGCATCAAGAATGATAAAATACAAATTGCCCTGTTCTGCGCAGCTGCGTCACAATAGCTATTTAATATGGCCGAACTGTCAAACTCAGATTTCGCATGTAAAAGTGTAAACATTGCTGTGAAATTTTAGATATTACAATAATCACTCGATTATAGGAAAAAATTATTGTAAAAAATCGTTCGAAGTAAACAGTTTTGTGTAATCTGCGCTTTGTATTTCAAGAATAATTGATAACTTTTCGTGTGCCAGCCGATTGCATGAAATAGCTGATATTCTGAGCTGGTGTTGGGGCGCCTCAAGGTGCTGCGTATATTTGGTCAGGCCAACTCGAAAGACTTGAGTTTTCTCTCCGAAGGCTGGAAAGAGTTCATCAATGCCGAACTGATGCGCGAAGGCCTCAAAGTTCAGCAGCACAAGTGGAGCAAAGAGATAATTCTATCTCCACGCCAGACGCAGACACCACATCTCGCACTTCATTTTAAGGCTAACCTACTGTCGAACGGAGGACATGCGCCGGTAAATTCAATTATTTATTAGTACACGTATTACAAAATAATTATATTTTTAAAAAGTTTACAATTATAGATTTGTATTAATGGAAAATGAAAAAAACTGCACGAAGAAGTTGCATCGCCATTCCAATTTTTACACCTTCTAACACTGCACCTGTGTATTTGGTTACTTTTAATTTTTTTTTATGGCAGATGAAACCAAGCTCAGGGGATGCCCCCTATCCATGCAAAGCATTTATTGGTTCCGAAGGAATGACAGATTAGTGGGAAGGGGGAAAGAGGGAGTAGTGACAGTTTACACTTCGCTTAAAGGTTTCGACGCTGTAAGTGGGCGGGAGATTGTTCCTGCTTATGTCTTCCCGCCCACGATTCTCACGATAATTCGGGGTTCGTTGGAACGGAATCGTGACATAAAAGGGGTGCACCACTCTGGAAAGCCGAGTAGTTCTGCTAAATACTTGAACCAGAGGAATCAGGCTGGCTACTTCAGAAGAACATTTACCATGAAAGTAACGGTAAAATAATGATACACACCCTACATAACGACGACGCTCCAAGGTTTCAATAGAGCTGGATAACCTACTGTCTCCTATAATTTTTTAACGCACGACATTGGACACGGTCTAGCAGCTGAAGATATGCCCGCGAAGCTCCCGACCATATATGCGAATTGTACTCCATTTTCCGACGGATATAGGTGGTGTAGATACAAAAAAGATCGGGTTGAGTGAAGTATTTCTTACACCGTTTAAGAAAACCTAAACACTTGGCTGCTTCTTTCGACACGTCAAAGATGTGATCGTTCCAGCGAAGATCGCATTGTATTGACATGGCCAGAACATCAGGAGCCTCCGACTCACCAACATCCATTGGGCGACCGGTCCCGGGCTGTAAGGAGCCCAACTGGTAGTAGTTTTGACTACGAGGTCTGACCAGAGGCTTTGTCTGGTACCACGGGGATCAGGGGCCCATGTAGCGTGTTCGATCACACTCAGCCTGATCATTGTAGGTAGGACCCCTAGTGGGAGAAACGTGGGGGCTGTGGTTGATACCCAAATGTACGCGGGAAGAGCTTTTTTCTAGCTCGGTGTGGAGTTGCATTGCAACCGGGTGCCGTGACGACAGCCATAGAGCGGCAGAGGTGTTAAAAAGGCCTCGACCCCTCATCAAGAGGGAGTACTTGTGCTTTACGCAAGTACTTGAATTGGTTCCTGCAGACTGGTACCAGGTACCTATCCAATAGGGCGTTGGTTGACGCGTTGACTTCAACCCCATGTGTGATGGCACACCGTGAGCTTAAACCAGTCTTTTTTTTTTTTTTTATGGCAGATAGAACCAAGCTCAGGGGATGCCCCCTATCCATGCAAAGCATTCGTTGGTTTAGAAGGGTAAAGGTTAGTGGGAAGGAGAAGAGTGGGAGTAGTGTCGATTTACACCTCTTTTAAAAGCATCGACGTTATAAGTGGGTGGGAAAACATGCGCAGGGAGACTATTCCACAATTTAACTGCGCGTCTTGGCAGGCGCTCACGTAAAACACTCGGTGACACTTCACCAACCGAGACGCTTGTGGGTCAACAAACAGCATTGGGTCTTCTGCGCATTAAAATCGACCCGATTCGCTCGACCCCAATCCTGGATTTTGTTGAGGTCAGATTGGAGTGTGTCATTCATAATTCTACGTTTTCTAGTGATCTCCATATTATTCACAAAACTCAAAAAAATTAACTATTCTCTTCGACGCGCACAGAAGTTATGACAAATCTGCGCAAGACGTAAAATTGTATTCTATCATTCTTGATGCGCTGAACACACTTCGGAATATTTGAGGAAATTAAAAATTTTTTTGTATTTTTCATATCAGTGATGTGATTGATGATTATAATGGAGTCCGGACAGTAATCAGAACAATAATGGGAAAATTGATAGTTTAGTAAATGCTGATGAGTTAAAAGCGAGTGACCAAATCTGAGTCGTTCAAACTTTATTATGCCTCTTTTTTATGTGTCGTCGATCTGAGTAGATTAAGAAAACTAAATGTTATTGTGATTAACTTTTTGATACCATTTAGATCTAATTCGTGTTTTGTAGCGAAATGGTTTTCAACGAACCTCAGTATATCTCTGTTATTCAAGTTGTTAAGAGAGGGGTTATAGACGCGTTTTTGGCAGATTTGTCTGCAAATTAATTTCCAGGATATCCTACATGGATAGGAATCCGAACTAATAATATATTCGGGTAATTTCCAATTAATCAATTTGTGATCTGTGTTGGGTAATATTCAGTGTTACGGCGGTTACCGATACAAGAGCAGAGCGCAACAACAACGACAATATCGCGGATTAGTATGCCGCATTGCGAGTTTTCGAAAAATCGAAACCAAAAAGGAACGAAGTGCAAAAGAAATGTGCAACAAGTCGACTCCTCCCACTTTCGTCTATGCCTTATTACACTCTTTGACACAGTGGGTCAAGATTTAGAAATATAAAAAGAAAAATAAAAAAAAATGTAGTCCAACCTTAATACTGTTCTTCTTAAACGGGCCCACCCTCACAAAACCATCACATTACACAACAAATAGTTTCGAGTAGTCTAGATGAATTAAAATCAGTACCGATCAAAAACTCCTTAGAGTTTCTTGATTTCTTGAATTGACTGCTGAGCCAGTGATCCCCACGAGAAGCTTTTGTTTTTTGTAAGCAGCTCAGTTAGATGAAAGGTGACGGTGGAGAAATCCGGAATGAACTACCGATACCATCCTACCATGCCCAGAAATCTGCGCAACTGCTTTGTGGTTTTCGGCACTGGATAGTGTCGATTTACACCTCTTTTAAAAGCTTCGACGTTATATGTGGGTGGGAAAACATGCGCAGGGAGAGTATTCCACAACTTAACTGCGCGACCGAAAAACGAATTCTCGCGGTAGTGGGTAGTGCGTTGGAACGGGATCGAGACGTAAAAGGTGTGCACCGCTCTGGAAAGCCGAGAAATCTGTTGAATACTTGAACCGAAGGAATCAGGCTGGCTACTTCAGAGGAACAATTACCATTAAAGTATCGGTAAAATAAGGTTACACACTCCACATCCCGACGACATCCCAAGGTTTCAATAGAGCTGGATATCCTACTGTCCCCTATAAGTTTTATCGCACGACCTTGTATACGGTCCAGAAGCTGAAGACATGTTTTCGAAGCTCCCGACCAAATATGGTCGGGTTAGGCTTTAAGAAGCCTAAGCACTTGGCTGCTTCTTTCGACACATCAAAAATGTGATCGTTCCAACGAAGGTCGCATTGTATTGACATGCCCAGAACATCAATAGCCTCCGACTCATTAATATCCACACCACCCATATTTAAAAGTGGGAAGTTGTCGCCCGCCAGACGCTTGTGGGTCAACAAACAACATGGATCTACCGCGCATTAAAATAGACCCGATTCGCATGACTCCACTCCTGGATTTTGTTGAGGTCAGATTGGAGTGTGTCATTTATAATACTGCGTTTTCTATTAACCTCCAGAAGAGAAGGACGCCTGGAGAATGAATATGATTGACAAATGCTGCTGTCATCAGCAAACGAGTAGACGGGGTTTGATGTCAATGACAAGGTCATTGATAAAAATGAGAAAAAGTGTTGGAGACAGGACCGAACCCTGCGGAACTCCAGCATTAATGGAGTGCTCTTCGGAAGCAAAGCCGTCTATCACAACCCGAATAGAACGGCCGCTGAGGAAACTCGATATCCATCGAATGTATTACCGATACCATAAGCAGCCAGTTTAGACACGTGTGCTTTATGACACACCTGGTCAAATGCCTTGGAGATATCCAAAGCAACAACCTTACTCTCACCGAATTGGTGAACACAACTGTTCCACCGCTCAATGAGGAATGCCATCAAATCGCCTGTGGAGCGGTGAGCACGGAAACCGTACTAGCCGACCAATCACCGACCAATTGGTTGCTCTCCAGATACCTCATCATGTTAAAATTTATAACGCTCTCCATAACTTTGGAGATCATTGAACTGATTGCTATGGGGCTGTAATTTGCAGGATTCGTAGCCTCACCTTTTTTGGGAACTGGCTGCACATTGGCGATCTTCCAGGAAGTAGGAAAATCTCCTGAGGTATACGATAAATTAAACAGATTGCGCAATGGGCGAGCCAGTGTTGAGGCGCACTTTCTCAACACGTGGGCTGAAATGCCATCCGGTCCCGAGGATTTATTGACGTTGAGGTTTACAAGCACTCTTTTAACAGCCCGCGTTCGAAAGTGCATCTCACGCATAATACGAGACACACCATCGATCACGGGTAGTGGTTGGCTACTCTCAGGAAGAGAGCAGTTTTCAGCAAACATTTTGGCTAATAAGTTTGCCTTATCAACCGAGTGAGTGAAGATCTGATCATCTTTGAGGAGAGTTGGAATAGACGATCGCATCTGATTCTTCACTCTGCCCACGAACGACCGAAAATTCTTACTACCCTTATGGTATTCAAGAACTCTGCGTCTAAGGCGCTGTTCGTAGAGAACTTTTTCGTGCTTTAGGGTGGCATTGCACCTATTTCTGGCCTGATTGGGCAGCAGTTTAGTATCAGCAGTTTTGTTTAAACGCCAATTCCTAAATACTTCCTCTTTTGACCTGACTGCTTATCTGCAAGTCGCATTAAACCACGAATGGTCTTTTGGTTTAATGGAAATTCTTGATGTGATGTGAAGTTAGAAAAAGGTCCAAAATATTTTGGTTTTGCCCATTAACGCAGGGAAAGTGCGTCGGTTCCTTCACTACTTGAGTCAAATTATTAGACTCAGCAAATAACTCAACATACAAACCCTCGGGTGTCGTGTGACTCGAATGATGTAGCAAATTGGAATTATGAACATTGAAATCACTAGCAACAACAATTTCACTGTTCGGATACGATTCCAGGATTTTAGAAATCGAATCAGAGAGACTTTCCAGTTTATCAAAAGTTGGCAGCCTCTCTAGACCCGGGCTTCTATAAATGAAGCAGAAGTGCAGGATGTGCGACTAGATTTTGAACTTAACCCACATGGAGCTAAATTCGGCATCCGTCGTGCAAAGGTGTTGCTGACACTGGTACGCAACGTCACTGCGAATATATAAGGCCTCTGTGTGATGAAAATAATGGCAGTAAGTGGTACCCAGGCAAGTGAAAATCCAGTGGATCTGCACCCTCAGACACCTGGGTCTCACCTAGTGACATTATATGCGGTTGGTGAGTACAGACATACGCATAGACCGCGAAGAAATTCGCCCTCAAGCCACGCACATTTGTGGAGTCTATACGAAATTTTGTCATCGCCACCCACTGTAAAGAGGTATAAAGTCAGCTGCACAAGCGGTCAAACCTACACCGCAGGCAAACCAAAACGCGACAAGACAAGTGTTATGCCTTTATTTTGTTACGCTTCAGCCCACGGTGCACTCACAGTCGCCTGCACACCGCCTGCACACCTAACGGGTGGAGGAGAAGAGAGAAACGAAATGCTGAGCTTTACTGCGGAGAGCATAAATAAGCCATTCGCTTGGTTCTCTGCATTCCGTTTGATTGTCTATTTGTGTTATTTGGTTATGTTATTTTGTATTATTGTTTTTGTGAATTTATTAATGTTTATTGTTATGTTTTAATGCACTGTTTTCAATCCATTTCTATTGCACTGTGACTTTTTTTATGCTTTTTGAAGATATTTGTTTATATTTGTTTTTGTTTTTTCCCGCGAGCACACTGAACACTGCACTGCGGTGGGTAGCAGCATCCACCCCCGTCCGCGGTCACGACACTACTTTTTATGACCTTTTCCCACAATATAACCCAAGTAACTAACCTCAGAAAGACAGAACACGCTTATCGACACGTTAATAGTGAAACCAGCCTTTCGCAGACACATCTGTGGAATGAACCAGATGTTCGTCTAATGAGCTTGGTAGAATCAGCAGGTCATCAAGATTCACGAATTTCCTAGACTTATTTCCATTTCCTGGATTATAAGAGATCACTTGATCTAACAGTCTGCACATGGTTTGGGGTGCATTGCATAATCCAAAAGGCATTCGTGTAAACTGATAATAAGGTCGGTTCGGTACCATGAAGGCAGTCTTTGCCTTGGAGGTCCTTTCAAATCTGCAAAAATGCGTCCTTTAGGTCCACTTTTGAAATTAAATTCACGAGATAGGGTAGTATCTCTGCTTGATCAGTCTGACCGTTCCCGTGTCGATCACGTGCCCTATCGGAGGGGTCTTACCCAGTCATTCCCGTTAATAGGACGGTAAAGACTAGAAAACACCACTCATGCGTCGGCTCTGAGCGTCCGTTGCATATACTCTTCGTTGCGTCAATGGCATATACTCTTCCTTATCCCTATACATTGAAGCAATTTCACATATCTTCGGATCTATCATCTGTATATCGAATTTGATCCAAAAGTATATGCCACATATTAAATTTCTCGTAATAGTGGGAATAATTAAAAATCGAAAAACTTTTTCAATATTATTAAACTTTATTGAAAAGTAACCAGAAATGATTTGCTGTTGAGCTGCAGTTTTTACTTTCCCCTTAAAATCGTCCGGCAAGGTAACGCCCCTAAGAAAAGCAACCCGTCAGTTAGCCTCAAATTCGAAGCAGAGCTGCAAGTGGCCATCGTTGAGAGACCTGATCCTTATGGTAAGATAACACCGACAATTTGGCTGCTTGTGGAGGCGAGGCTACTAGCAGAAATGTAGAACCGGCTTCGATGGAGCTGGTTGGCAAAGAGGAGTCAAGGTCGTTGGTTGTGACAACAGGAGATCCCTGGACTTCCTATCCGCCGCCATCATCGCCTTTGACGAGGTTTGGCCGACGGCAAAACTCGAGGTTGTCTCATTCCTCCCTTCCTCTGCGTCCGGCAGTTTTAATATGGATTACCCTCCTGTTCCGGCGTAGGGGGCGTCCATACTGAAGCTCAACGGAGTAGGTAGGGATTACAGGTTCGACGTGAGCCGACAATACCTAGAGAAGATTCGAGACCTAAAGGGGGTGTTTCGCTTCGGATTGGGATCGGTGAAGGTCCGACTTTAGAGTGACGGTGGCGACGAGGGAGGGAAGAATCCACCTTTAGGGAAGAATCCACCACTACAGGTGCGCGCAAAGGTGGATATATTTTATTTTTCGGGACATAAAAGTGCAAAATGAGATCAGCACTTAGACTTACTTAATCCATTGTACTGCCGCATTGCTCCCATTTTTATGACCTTTTCTGAGTTTTATTTATGAAACTCAGAAAAGTTTTAAGTGGTATAGAGTGTAGATGTCCAACCATCTCCTTGTTTCTAAGCGGAGCACCCGAACATCAGAGGTCATCTCAAACAAAGGTGAGTCTGCATAAGCACCCCCATAGATAAGGTGCAACTTCCAGGTAGAAACATTGTACCTCATGTTGTTATATCCCAGTCTAAAGTGGGCATTTGCGGCCTCACCCCTAACAAAGACATCTAAAGGAGGCACACAAAAGTATTGCGTCAAGTGCCACTCCCGGTGTCGCTTTAGAGGTCTTGTGTAGGACATGATTATTCCATTGAACCTTACTATCAACAATGACACTCAAGAACTTAACTTCGCTGGATAGCGGAAAAGTTCCCCTGAACCACGCTTCTTATGAGGATTTACAGATAGACCGTTTGCCGGGCACCACGAGCAAATCTTATCCAGAGAAGCTGGTATCTTTGTACAAACCCCTTGCAGCGTTTCTCCTATGGACAAAACCGCCACATCATCAGGCCGTTCCACAATCCTCCGACCACATTCCGCATCGATTCGAATAGTCCCATTTACGAGCATAGCTTTGATCCATCTCGCTATGATAGGATTCACGCTATGGCGCAAACACACATTGTACATACACTCAAAAGTGGCGTTGTCAAAAGCCCCCTCTATGTTTGTAGACTCCTATTGCAAAGAGCTTACATTGAATTAGTCCTTAATACGGCCCACCAGATTCTGAAGGTCCGATTCGCAAGACCTACCATGCTAATAGGCATGTTGCACCTTTAACAGAGGGCTTCTCACAAGCCCACCAAATGTACACGTCAATGACCTGCGCCAGACACTTAATTGACATTGAAGACATCATGCTTAAAGGCCTGAAGCTCTTGGGATCAGAGTAGTCCTTTCATCCAATCTTCGGAATGAAAGATACGCTCACCTGTCTTCAAGGTAAAGGAATGTATGAAAGTGCCACACTCGCTCTGAAGATTGATTTCAAAGCCGGTAATAGCTGTTCTACACCCATCTTCAACATAACCGGATATATGGCATCGCAGTCGGGAGTTTTAAAATCATTAAAGATGCCATAGCATCTTCCTCCCTGGCTATCGTCCTGACAAGATACCAGTCATATCTAGATTGATTGACCTGAGGTACCGGGAAAATGACTCTCTAACAAGACTGTCAGGTCTCCGTTCTTGTCTCAGTAAAGGAGCCATTGGCTCTTCTTAGAGAATTTAGCTTACCGGTAGTGTCCCTTTTAAGAACATTTACCAGTCTACTAGTTTCCCTCAGAGTACCAACCTCCAAAGGGAATGAAGAGATTCCCTTTTCGAAAATCGAATTAGATACCGATACCGATTCCTACCGCGATTCCGACCAGCGATACTGGTCCGATAAATCCTGTGAAACTAACAGCCAGATTGTGAAAAGTCACTTTTGTCTGGTTTCGTCTACTTTCGCCTTAAAATTAGCTGATTGTCGTCTTTTGGTATTCTGAGAGACGAGCTAAACGTCTTTGCAGGGAACTTACGTCGTTTTGATTAATTTGTCGTAAGAAATGTGCATTCCGAAAGACGAAAGCAAGCATTCGCAGCTGTCAAATGAGACGGTAAAGAGCGAGCTGTCGTCAGGAAGTTTTTTGTTTTTAATGTGCGGTAACTCAAACGAAATTCATGTGGTAACTAAAACGAACCTGTGACGCAGGCTTGGTCAAATTTTGACCAAGTGCTTGTGGTATTTTCGGTTAATTTTCGCTCTCAAGGATCATTAGTTATCCTTACAAGCACCCTTTCCGTCTGCATATGGATATGTAATTAGAACAAACGCAGGCAGTAAACATCATGATGGTTATACATTGTGGTCCTCTTAGCAAGCATTTGGCTGGATTTAGATGGACGTGGGGTCAAAACGAGATATTATAAGTTCGCATTGCTCTCAAAAGATTTAAGTCTAGCTATGCCAAAAACTTTCCACCAGTGGAACTGTCATCAGCTATACGTCAACTGAAATTCATAAAATTCGGTCTTTACTATTCATTATTCGTATGGTTCAATCGCTTTTACATCAACGATAAGCTTTATATATTTCTGACAAGCAACTACGTCGACACAAAGTCCAGCCCGAGCTGACCGAGTTCGTTAAACGTTATCGGCCCGAAATAATCTGGTCCGATGGCGATTGGGAGGCACCAGCTATATACTGGAAATCGGAAGAATTTATAGCTTGATAAGAGCAGTTATAAACTAGACGATAAGTTGGTATTTCTCTATTCGCCTCACAAATGATGTTGTAGGCATTATAATGACAGTACGGTGCGCCACACCACTGTAACCAATGATGGCTGGGGTTTCGGTACCACCTGCCGTCATGGCTACTTCTACAATTGCGCTGATCGGTTCAATCCGGGGGTGCTACAGCAACACAAATGGGAAAACGCCTTCACACTGGACAGGTCTAGATGGGGTCAGCGTTTCGATGTCACTCTACAGGACTCCATGATCTCGAAGGATGTCATAGCTGGTAGGCAGACTGAAAGTGCAAAGAGTATACGCCAGCAAGCCGTGGATTTATCAGAATGATTCCGTCACATCTGGCGTCTGGTACGCCAGTAAGACGGACTCGGCGACAAGGTGTACATCATTATTCCCAATGGATTTTAACTATCCTTACGATACAAATAAAATTGATTTGTATCCCCTGGGTAAAGACGTCGTCCAACACGCACGGGTAACACTAACGGGCTTAGAATGGAGTGAACTCAGTATGGAGCTGCAGAAGACCATTATGTCGAACTGCTTAGTATGGAGGGCACAGATGTTAAGGTAGAGAATTTATTAACTTGCTTTAATAATTGTTTGCATATCATATTTCCTCCGAAAAATCTTATAGCCAAACAGGGTTTTCAATTTGCCTGGACTTCTAAGATAACCATTAAGAAATTAGCGAGTATACATAGATCAAAAGTCCACAATTTGGATGAAAACCTTAAAACTATGCAATGATTTCCGTTAAAAATGATTAAAAGTTTCCTTTAGGAGAAAATAAATTATTAAACTCTTCATGAAGTTTATTTATCACATATTGATACCCACTGAATACAAATAAAAGCATTGTTTTCGGCCAAGACGAAAGCTAAAAAAATAAAAATTTTGCCACTTAAGAACTTTTGTATATTATAAGTAGGTAGACCACACCCATTCTTGGCAAACATTTGGTAATGTCTCTAGATACTCCAGGATAAAAACACGCATTAACATTTCGCACCATTTATGAGATATTGACAACTTTTGTATGAGTGGGCGGGCTACGCCCATTGCAAAAATTTTAGTAATGAAGGTATATGTTCCGGAATTAAATTATGCTTCCATACCTCCACGGTTTATGAGATATTTGCCTTATAACACTTTTTAAAGCGAGGTGTCTGTACATTCCGTATGTATAGTAGGCATGGTTGTTAACCGATTTCGCCCATTTTCAATGTCAAAAGGCCTTATATAACGAAGAATATTTGTGTAGGGCAGTATCTCCATTCCACCACCTCCCGACCATACCCAAAATCTCTTTCGAGGTGTCCTCTATCGATTCCACCAATGCAATTTTTTTCCGAAATCGGACTACATTGAATTTGTTCAGTCAGAGTTAATTTAATGACGCGGATATTTGCAATGAATAAACTTGATTTTATTGATATAACCGGTAAATATAGCCGTTCCTCTTCAATTGGTGAACGGGCCAAATTTGGTACAGCACTGCACGCTCTACTTGAAGCGCGTGACCATCTTCATATTGTGATAGAAGTCCTTGCCAGGGTTCCTCCATCACATCTGCACGTACTCCAGGCAGAGAGGGAACATCCAAAGTTACTCTTGTCTTGGCAGAGCGACTGCTGCGAAACCAGTCAACATTTTAACAAAACTTCGATGATTTTAACAGAACTCACCTTCAGATTTTTAAAGAGGTACAAGGTACAAGAGGTAAAAGATTTTATTTAGATGACATTCAAAATAAACTGAAAATTTTTTCACTCGGAAATAATTTGCTTTATATCTAGACGCGGAAAACATATTTAATCCTAAAAATTTTAACTGTGGTAAACATTGTGAAAATTGTCCAAATTAATCGCTACACCGATTAGAGAGCTATATAGTATACTGATAAAAAATGGGTCGAAATACGGGACAAAAAGGAAAGGACAAACTAAACTGCAGGGTCAAATTGGGGAGCCGCATAGGGAGAAATTCCTATTTGAATTTCTTGAGCGACTTCCGGAAGGGCCATCCTTGCCTCTCTGCGGTGGAGGCAGTGAAGCGCGGTGCTGCACAATGGAGGTGTCTGCCAGCGCATAAGAAGTGTGCCTACATCAAGGACGTGAGCTTGCCCATTGTAATTGCTGTTGCAGACTCGCTATTGTGGGCGTGACTTGGGTGACAAAATTACTGCTATTTTGATCAGCTGGTATGGAATATTCGCAAGCATTCAAAATTGCATCCCGGATTCGCGCGTCATGTCCCAGGGATTCCATTGGAATTAATTTGCCTTCAGAAATTTAAGTCATATTAATCATTCTGGCGCTTAAAATAAACTTACCCTTTGGTGTCAATTTGCTATATGTAAGCAATCGTATGTCCTCTATTTTCCGCGTGTCTTGTTGAGTTATAATGAAGCATTCGTTTCCCAGAATAATTGGAACTTAAAAGAGGGATCAAAGATGAATTTCTTCCGCATGTTTATGCGAATAAAATTCTCGATAGCTGTACTACGTACAAATCTTAAATCCATCGCCTGTTTATTGCGATTCCATAAGTTCAATTGCATGAATTCAGTAAGCAAAGCTATCATCAACTTAGCATAGTCTTAAAACATATTATAGGTACCCTGGATAAACTACATAAGTAACGTGCCGTGCACTGGAGGCTGGACTTCTTCAGTAATTTGCACTAACTTTTTCGCTTTTGTACTGCAGTTCATTTTTAGTTGTTTCCCTTTTTTTGGTTTCTCTTTTCCCTTTTTTGTTTCTCGTTTTCTAGGCTAAAACATCATCCGCAAATGGTAATACATATGCAATTTAGAATTTTCAGTTTTTTTTATATTTACAAATCAAGAATTTTTGATAAGTTTTAAAATCATAGCAATTGTGATTTTGCTATTTATTTCCGAAAGTGAAGTATTTTCTTTACAAATTTTGTATATACTAGAAATGACTTAGATCTTATTTAATGATTTGGACTTCCTTCTTTGTTACTAAAATTGCATTAACTGTGCTCGAGTCCAATCGAGTAAAAAAAATTTATAAAGATTTGACCTGGTGGAGTGCAAAGCCTTCCTGAAACGTTTCCTGGACAGGTTTCGCTCGACACATATATAAATATCTAGTCATGACCACTGACCATTGAAAGATATCGCTTTCCCATTTTTGGCGTAATATTTTACATTACATGAGATGGTAAAAGCGGTGAATCTGTGGTAGCGTGTTTCCACGTAGTTTCTCGGTTGTTGTTAAAAGTATACGTGTGGTTAAATGTGTTTGAGTGAAATTTACGTTCGGCAAACTGCGACAAACTCGTGGGTACGGCAGCTGTTTATTTGTGTGCGTACAAAGAATCTGAGAAACCGAAATAATTTTGACTTAAAAATCTGAACTTGAATCCAGAGACTTCCCCTTCAACTCCCCTGTTTCATTGATACTAACAGCCAGATTGTTAAAAGTCATTTTTGTCTGGTTTCGTCTACTTTCGCCTTAAAATTAGCTGATTTTCTTCTTTTGGTATTCTGAGAGACGAGGCAAACGTCTTTGCAAGGAACTTACGTCGTTTTGATTATTTTGTCGTAAGAAATGTGCATTGCGAAAGACGAAAGCAAGCATTCGCAGCTGTCAAATGAGACGGTAAAGAGCGAGCTGTCGTCAGGAAGTTTTTTGTTTTTATTTTTATTTATTTAATCAAAGAAATACAATAACAAAATCATTATATTACTTATATTTAGCGAGCGCTAGCTACCGAGGCCTTCGGCTCTACGATAATATAGTATTTACAGAGTCCTTATAGTAACTTAAGCTAAAAATGTTTCAGTATGTTATTTTAACTAAGAGGGTGTTTCTATTTTTTACTATTAATTAAGGGATCATAACACATTGTGTAATTTACATTTACAGATAAATAAGAAAATTTTTTTAATATTGACAACACTAGCGGATTTTAGAAGATCACTGGGTTGTGTATTATAAAAAATTTGTTTTCTAAAATAATTAAAGTAAGGACAAATATCTAACAGGTGTTCAACTGACAGGTGTACACAGTGACAGTAAGGACATTCTAGTGTGGTAGAGCCTGTTAATAAATATGAATGAGTCAGATCAGTTTAGCCAAGGCGTAGCCTGACAAAAACGGCGAGTTCTCTTGAAAGCGTCGAAGGATAAATAGGTTTAATTCCGGTGGAGTTAATCCCAGTGCATCGATGTTGAATACTGTTCCATTCGTTTCAGATTGCTTAAGTACACAGATATAAGCTGACTAATGTCGCTTGTGGAAGCATATGGGAATAAAAACAGGGGTTCTGATGCCGCCAGTTTAGCTCTTGCATCCGCAACTTCATTACCAGCAATTCCGACGTGTCCAGGAATCCAAAAGATTTTTAAAGTCTTATTGCATTGAATTAATTTGTTCCGTATTTCCGAAATTAAGAGGTTATTGCTAATTGGGTTAAGTATAGCTGAAAAAACCGAGTAACAATCAGAACAAATGGTAAATTTTCCCTTGGTTTTTGAAGCATAATCAGCTGCCAAAAGGACTGCAACAGTTTCCGATGTATAGACAGAGCAAAAGTTTTCGAGAAGCCCGGCATAAATGGTGGTCCCGTCGTCACGAATAACAGAAAAACTTGTATTGTCTGTAGTTTTTGAGCCATAGGTATATATACAATGCCATCCTTTTGATTTGTACGGTGTTAAAATCTCTAGAAAAAGCAATCTATAGGTGTTTGGACTTGTGTTGCTCTTTTTTTGCTCTAAAAGATTCAGTATACAAGACTCCTTCATATCCATGTTCCGGGTGGGTTGGCGAGATGTAGATAAAAATCTGGGTTGTAAGTTGTAACCGATATCTTTAGCAAGTCTGATACATGTTTCGATAGCAGATTCACGTTTTTGCAATCGTTTATATGCAATTGCTTTTTTGAGGGTTGCGAATAAAATTTTGTTACGGCAGCGGAAAAGTTTGGGAATGATATGCAAAGTGTTTTTCAGAAATCTGTTTTTCAACGTAGGCATGCCAGCTTCAGCTAGGACAAATTTTATGGGAGAAGTTGGGAAGACTCGGATACTTCTACGAAAAGCAAGGTTATAACTAGATTCGATGAGTTTCAGAGTGCTTTTTGCACAGTTTCCGTAAATAGGAGATCCGTAATCAATCTTTGAAACCACTATTGCTTTTGATACATTTATCAAAGTATTAATATGAACTAAAGAATGCTTAGAAGAGAGGTATTTAATAATATTAAGCCTGGTAGCTAGGCTTCTCTTAAGATATAAACAGTGTCGCTTAAAAGTAATCCTCTTATCAAATATTACACCGAGTATTTTTAGTGTATTTACGGAGTCAATATTAACATTATTGTATATAATATTGGTACCAGCGCAGCTGATTTTCTTACAAATGTGAAAGAATTTACACTTTCCATAAGAAAGCTTTGCACCTGAATCTTTTGACCATTCGTCAAGGCCCCTCAGTATATTTTGGAAAATAGTTTGTATCATATTGAGGTCGGCAATTTTTGAGAAGATTACAACATCATCTGCATATATAAAGTGTTCCACTTTCGTGTTTAAAGATAATATCGCACTAATCTCATTAAAGGCGATTATAAAAAGAACAACAGATAAAGGAGACCCCTGCGGTGTACCGTTATACCAAGCATGAAAGTCTGAATATCTGTTATTTATTCTAACTCTCGCTCTCCGATTCGTTAAAAACCCCTTAACGAAGTTAAAGACTTTAGAACCAATCTTCCACTCGGCAAGTTGACGTAAAATAACATGGAGTCCTATGCGATCAAAGGCTTTTTCAAAATCGATACTGAGGACCGATATATGATTTTTACAGGAGAGAGCCTGAGAAACGTAATGATCAAAATGGAGAAGAGCATCAGTTGTCCCATGGTTGCGTTTAAATGCAACTTGACGGGGACTAATGAGGTTATTTTTAGTTATGAACCACAATAATCTCTGTGCTATAATTTTTTCGAAAATTTTACCCGCGCACGGTAATAGTGATATAGGTCTATAGCTTGCAATATCGATAGAAGGTTTGTTTGGTTTGAGTATTGGAACAACGATCGCGATTTTCCAAGCTTGCGGGTAAATCCCGCTATGGAAGATGTTGTTATATGTCTATATATGTTGATAAGTCTATATTTCAGGTTTGGAGACAAGTGTTTCAACATTGGGTAGGAAATTCTGTCAAATCCAGGAGATTTACCTTTGGTAGCGTATAGAGCAATATCGAATTCGAAGCTAGTTATTAAGGATTCTATTTTCATCGCATCGGAGGATGGATGTTGAATGAAATATTCCGATTCCATGTAAAATTTTTTGTTGGCAATAAATAATGGATCGAAGTTACAATCGCGAGAATAATTTGGCCAACAGAAAGAAAAAACATTGGCGATTTCATGTGAATCATAGATTGGACTGGTACGAGTTGAAATGAATTTGATACAATTGTAGTTGCTGGAACCGGCCAGCCTTTTAATGTCGTTCCAAATTTTTTTTGGACATGAATTAGGGTTGATAGAGGATGTGAGTTTTTCGAAACAGGAACGTTTAGATTCTTTACATTTTATCTTAAACAAAGCATTAGACTTTTTGTAGTTAATCAAGTTGTTAACAGAACAATGTTTCTTAAATAATCTCCAGAGGCGGGTTTTCTCATTTCGTAGGGTACCTAGCTCATGCGTCCACCAAGGGACAGTACGTTTTTTTGAGTGATAAGCTGTCTGCTGAATGGAATGGAAAAATGTGCAGCTGTATGCATGGATTTTTGTATTAAAGCTGCTTCTTTATTTAAATTGTTTGAAACTGCTGATTTTGAACACACTTGATCAGCTATTAAAGTGAACTTGTCCCAGTTAGCCTTATCTATAATAAATTTTGGAAGAGGCGAATGTTTTTCATTTTGACCAGGTAAATGCAAAACAGTTTTAATCGGAAAATGATCACTACCATACAAATCATTAAAAGTAGAGCAAGAGGCTTTTGTAGCCAAGCCTGCTGAACACAAAGATAAGTCTACATTTGTTAATGTCATATGAGTCGAAAGATGGGTCAGTTTTCCGTCGTTTAAAACAAAAAGATTATGTGACAAAATTATGTCTTCAAATATTAGGCCTCTTTTGTTCGTATGTACAGAGCCCCATAAAAGGCTCCAGGAATTGACATCGCCGACTAATATAAATGGTGCAGAGGATGGTAAAGAGTTTATTATGCTCGAAATATCAGCATAAGAAAAACACTGGTCCGGTGGTATGTACACACATACTATAGTAAAATTAATTCCCGAATTAATTTTGATAGCGATTAAGGAAATGGGGGACTGTGTAGGTAAAAAGGTATGTGTAATGTCTTTGCGAATAAGAATACCGATACCTTGCTTGCTTGAGGTGTTTTGTGGGAGGTTAGAAAAATAGCCGGAATATTGCGTGGGTGTAGTTGCTGTAGAGTTAGTAGGTAAATGTGTTTCTTGGAGTGCTATTAGAGCCGGATGATGATCCTTAATTAACATTTGGAGATTTGTATAATTATTATACAATCCATTAATGTTCCACTGTATTATGTCAAACATTACACAACAATGGTTTTATTTCAGAAAAGCCTTGAGTGCATGATAATTTGAGGAACTAGTTGCCGGAATTGTCTGAAATGTCAGAGAGGTAGGAAGAAGTGTTAGAGGGGTTTTGCTTATTATTGAGATTCGAAGTAGAGCAGAGGGTGGATGAGAGGAAGTTAGGAGTAGGTTTGTCGGGATTATAAGAATTAATTGGAGTTAAGTTCTGTGATGCGTTAGAATATACAGTTTTTTCTTTTGACGAAGAGAGAGAAGTTGAAACAGTAATTAAGTCTTTGCGTTTATGAGGTGTAATTGAACTTGGCGTCGTTTTAGAGAGACATGGAGAAGGCAAATTGGGAGAATTGGAGAGAGTTTGTAAATTTGAACTGTTGACGTTGATGGTATTATTTTTTTGTGTTACGGAATCGTTAGCGGAGCTAGCTGGAGAAGGAGGAGAGATGTACTGTGTTTGTTGAATGGGTAAAGGAGAGGATTTTTTGGGAGAAGTAGGCTCCGATGAGTTCGATAAATGCTCTTTAGAGCTCTTTAGTGCAGCAGCAAATGATAATTTTGAATTATCAATTGAGGGGTAGACCTGTTTGTACAGACGGCGAGCTTCGCCAATGCTGCACCTGTTTTGTGTTTTTATTTTTAAAATTTCTTTTTGTTGTTGGAATTTCGGACATATGTTAGAATATGCTGGGTGGTCTTGAGCACAGTTTGCGCATAGCAACCGAGTACATTGTTCAGGAGAGTGAGGAGGAAGATTGCATGAAGCGCATGCGGTATTGTTTTTGCAGTATTTGGCTGTGTGACCAAGAATTTGGCAATTCTTACAACGCATTGGGTTTGGGAAATATTCCCTTACCTCAGCTTTGTACCAAGCAATATCAATTTCGCTAGGAATTCGGTAACGATCAAAACTGAGCAGAATTAAGCCCTTTGCTACTCTTGCACCATCTCTAATTTTAGTGAATTTATAGACGCTGGATACGCCTTGGGACTTTAGATCATTAAGAATCTCCTCCTCACTTGTCGGGATGAGATTTCGATCAAATATTGTGCCCTTGCAAATATTTAGAGAATCATGAAGGTATATATGTACAGGACATAGACCGCCAAAATTTTTTGTGGCTGTAAATTTTTCAGCTACCCTCGAATTTTTAGCTAAAATCAGAATCAGCTATTTTAGCTAAAATCAGTCCCGAAGTAAACTGACTGAGTCAATCTGAGTGCTAATGGAGTCAATAGCTTTTTTTTTTTTGCAAAAACACTGAATAAGGAAAGAGGTTTCTTATCATCAGCGGTTTTAATGATTACGAATTTCGGGTTGGATTGGTCACACTTAGATGAAGATGGCAATGGGAATGCTTCTTTATCCATTGGCTGTTTGCTTGGTTTTTTTCGTTTGGATTTAGGGGAAGTAATATTGGCGAGCGATGCGAAACGATTCCCAGAGGGAATCGTCCCGTTATTCAACATTTTTTACGAAATACCAAGCAGAAAAAAATTATGATAGCTACTGTAGGGGAAAAAAGAAAACACAACTTCAAAAAAGAAAAACTTCCTGAATAAGCAACGTAAGCCGAAAAGAAACAACCGAAAACAAGAGAGTACTATGAAAAAACGCACTATGAAAAACGCACTCTGACACGAACTGATCGTTGCGAAGGTTGAACGATGACTGTTTTTGTTTTTAATGTGCGGTAACTCAAACGAAATTCATGTGGTAACTAAAACGAACCTTTGACGCAGGCTTGGTCAAATTTTTACCAAGTGCTAATGGTATTTTCGGTTCATTTTCGCTCTCAAGAATCATTAATTATCCTTACAAGCACCCTTTCCGTCTGCATATGGATATGTAATTAGAACAAACGCAGGCAGTAAACATCATGATGGTTATACATTGTGGTCCTCTTAGCAAGCATTTGGCTGGAATTCGATCAACGAATTCGTGGCGTCAAAACGAGATATTATAAGTTCGCAGTTTTGAGACATTTATTTAGGAGTTTACGGGATTCCTTCCTAAGCGCATTACGATTATTGGACCACCACGGTACAGAAACTCTGCTTAGAGGTTTGCGAACTGGAAAAGTGCTTACGAAACTAGCGTTGATGGCATCATAGACATTTTCCAGTGCGGTCTCAACACCTCGCTCGCTACGAAGCCTATGAGGAGCCAAGTTCTTACCACTAAGCTCCACTCTAAACTTATCCTAATTCGCAGATTTAGCATTTCTTCCACAATTGTTCACACGTAACCCTGCAGGGAGTCGAAGAGATGAATTTCTCCGTGATTGCACTTGCTACTGTCCCAAACTGTCGGTTGGGTGTTTGCATCCCAGCACAGGATCAAACCCAACTTCTTATGCTCACAATACACCACTAGTTTTGCAACCTTTCGCGACGGAGGCGGAAGGGGCGAATCATATGGGTAAGTAAGCGGACGCGACGACAAACTGCACCCATCCATCGGCCGTCCGATAGCTGACCAGGGCAGCTACCTTATCCTGGCACGTCAAACGCGACAATAAGGAGGCCTCCACGAACTTATCAGACATGCTCTAGGCCTGACTGCAGCTGATCTCCCAATCAATCTGCTCAAAACGGCGAATGCATTCTCGGGACACCCACGGCTCCTGAACAGCTAAGATGTAAGGATTTGTATGCTGCACGGAAAGTCCCCTACTGATGAGAGCAGTCCCTACTGATGTCCTACTGGAAATGCTGTAAGTTTATTGCGTTACTACTACAAATTTAGCAGTATACAAGAACACCCTAGCATAACTCACTGATTCGCCATGTTAAGGCGAAATTTGTAAACAGATCTAAACACTTTCAGAGAGGATTGATCCAATCCCACGACAAGCTGAGAAACCTCTTTGTTTTCCGAGTTTTTTTTTATGGCAGAAAGAACCAAACTCAGGGGATGCCCCCTATCCATGCAAAGCATTCGTTGGTTTAGAAGAGAAAAGGTTAGTTGGAAGGGGAAAAGTGGGAGTTTCTCATATTCCTGTGAGAAATTACCTTCCAATAGTTGGTATCAATGCCCGGATTCTGTTTACCAAACGCATCAAGCACAGAGCCGTAGGAAATGTGGTGTCTTCAAACGTGCACCTGAACTTTGTGAGCTTGGGCAAGACATTTTCACAGTAGACTGTGAATTTGGTCTTGCCGAGAAGTGAAATTTTTTCCACAGTTCTACACAGCCAACCCCGATTTTCCGCGGTTGAGCATGACAAATTGATGATGCCACACAAAATCTCACTTCCCTTCGTATTGGCTAGGACCAGGAGAGAGCCCAGCTCGACCAATGTGTGACCGGTAATACGCCAACTCCGTAGGGCTCATGGATCTCTCCGAGCCCCTTTTGCCCACAATTACCACAAGAGACCGACCCTCAGCTTCACTATAATTGGGCCGCTGAGCCGAGCTGCTCGCAGAGACCCCGATACTGCCCCGACATCTCGAGAATGTCGAGAATCTGCTGGCAGCAATAGCGGTGATCCCCGCCCACACACCTGGGCACCCCGAGGAAGGATTAACAGCAGACGAGGATAGCGGCCCTTCTCCGCAATTTAATGCAGAGTTAGTCGGCATCCCCTTACAGGAGGAAAATGGTTTCTGTTACGAATCTTCTCCACTGTTGCCAGTAGAGTTACCCCAACCTTCCTCCTCTTCCTCCCGCTGCTTTCGAGAACGAGGAGCCTAGGACCGGGGCAGGAGGAGAGATACCGGCTTCGGTAGGGGATGCCTCTATCGATCTACTCCGCTTTCTACCAACGATCGCATCAGGATCTGCCATCTCTCCCTTGCGAGCAGAGGCATCCCTTGCAATCAGTTGGAAGAATTGTCGGCATCAGTTGGAAGAACACACCCACTTTCATCCAATTTGAATCCACAGTCCAAGCAAAAATCGATCTCATGCATGAGATCGTCGTTGCAAAAAGAGTTGGTTGGGACCCCAAGAATCCTTGTCACGACCGCCTGAACGGGTGGGTTACCGCTTTCACGGGAACCACCTGGGGTAATAATACTGTTGCCCAATATATATATAATATAATACCATACTGTTGTCCAACGCGTAGGATTTGCATTTTATACCTACTGCCTGGTTGAGAAAATTTTACTGAGGATAGGGTAGGTACACTGTTACTTCAAACCTCCTTAATCGATCGTTAAACCCATGACACCTGCTTGGATTACGACTGAAATTATTCTCCTAATGAAGAAACGGGATGAAGACTACAGGAAATGGAGAAGATTTCACATAGATGAGTTTTTTAACAAATATTGTAGTCTTCGTAATTTAGCGGTTTCAAAAACTAGGGCTGCCAAGGCCCTTTACTATGAAAGTAAACTGAACATTTCATCACCTGGCAAATCTCAATATAACTCTATTAGAGCTATTGGAGTAGGCAAACAGCATCCCAATATTCCTGCAGATGTAGATCGCGATCATTTAAATAACGTTTTCACTTCAGTAACGACCCAATCTGGTGCTTCTTCTATTCCTATTGTTGATGTTGGTTGCGGTGATCAAATTGATAATAAGTTTCAATTTACTCGTTTAAGCGATGAAGATTTTTTGTTAATCAATCTGGTACCTGTAAAACTGCGCTTTTACTGGTCGTGGATGAAATAAGAAGAGCTATTGACAAAAATTACCTTTCATACTCTGCTTTACTCGACTTTTCAAAGGCATTTGACACGGTAAACCATGGAATGCTGATCAGGAAATTGCGTTCAACTTTCAAGTTCTCACTGTCCTCGGCTAAGCTTACCTATTTTTATCTGAGTGATAGAAATCAGAGAGTAGTCATTAACAACAATTCGTCAAGCGCTTTACCTGTTGTAAATGGAGTTCCACAGGGCTCAATTCTTGGACTATCCTATTCTCCCGTTATGTTAATGAGCCTCCAAATGTTGTAAAAAATTGCATAGTTCATATTTATGTATGGTGATGATGTTCAACTCATAATATCTCGCCCAGTTCATATGAAAGCAGAGGCGGCAAGGCTATTGAATGCGTATCTGCGAAGAATTTGCAATTGGCCCCGTGAAAACTACTTATTGCTAAATCCTGCTAAATATAAGATATTAGTAACTTATTAAAAAGGTGCCGGATGTTACTAATTTTGCACCTACATATATATATATTGCTGGAAGCATTATTGAATGCGTCGAATCAACAAAAAATCTTGGTTTAACCTTTAACAGAACCTTAACATGGTCAACACACGTAAATGTCGTTGTGGGAAAAGTCTATGGTGGACTTCGTGCCCTCTGGCATTCTAAGAATTATCTTCCTATAAAAATAAAATTGTACTGGCCAAAGCGCTTCTTTTACCTATTCTCTTATATTGTCGCAAGATTTTCTGCAATCATGACATTACTAATAAGAGGAAGCTCTACGTAGCTTTCAACAATATCGCACCTTCCGTATTTAACATAAAACGTGGAGATCAGGTTTCTGTTCAAGCAAAAAAAATCTGTGGTTGTGAAATTCATAGTCTTATTAAACATCGTACTCTTATTACTCTGCATGCTTTAATCTAGACCGGACAACTAGACTATCTATACTCTAGGATACAATTTCTACGCTCACGCAGATCTTATATGCTCGTCCAAACAAAGTACTCTTGTCTAGGTTTGAAGCGACAATTTTTCGTTAATGCTGTCCATCTGTGGAACTCTCTCCCAGAAAATTTAAGGAAGATAAAAAAAAAAATCGGTTTAAATTCTCGTTGTTTCAATACCCGGCTACTGAAACTTAGCACAATTTATCCTGTTCCCTTTTCTTTCTTTCTTGTTTTTCCAATTTTCTACTACTTAGTAAAACTAAAACTATTATATAATGTGTGGATTCTTTTTCCACTAAATGAAAGTTTATAATTTATTTTCTTGCTATGTACAATTTTGTATAATTCTAAACTTTGTACTTACTAATTTGTTTGAAAATTGTAATACTTAATGTAACCCTTAGGCTCAGCTACCTTATAATATCATATTCTTAAAGTTGTGAGCTAGTACTGTGAAATAATACAATACAATAATAGGTTTGAGAATACAATTATTGAATCTTTTAGAAAACCTATAAAGAATGACTGGGTATGCTACTTGAATTTGGTTGCCCTAAAGTTATCTAAGTATAGCACGAGAATCGGAACTAACTGCGCTTTTCTATCGGGATGTTTGAATAGCGCGTTTAAAGCCTCCTGTCCTACCAACTATCCGCGCAGTAAGTCCAAAGCAGTTTGGTGGACTTCTGAGCTGATAAAACTGGGGAAGAGTATGAGGAGTCTGTTTAACAAGGCTAAAATGTCAAATAACGATGAGGACGGAGCTATACGCTGTCCAGCCCTATATCTATACAAAGGTAAGATTTATAAAAGCAGAATCAGGGCTGCTAAAAGGGCTCATGGATATCATACTGTGAGTGGATATCCTACATGGATATCAATATGTGAGGTCAACGAGGGCTCCAGATTGCGCAGGATTTTGTTCAAGGACAAAGCATCTATCGGACTTATCCATCGAGCTGACGGCTCGATTATGCCAATCTCAACATGCCTATCTCAAAGGCAAATGTGTTGAAAGTGATCTCCACAGCGTAGTAGGAACTATTGAGGAAACTATAAGTAAAACAATATACGTAAGGAGTCTGCCTTGATATAGAGGAGAGAGAGAGTCTGCCTTTAATAACGTTAAAACTGAGTCAATCATTTGTCACCTGGCCATGCCACCTGGCCATGCAGATATAGCGGGCAACTTCCTAGATGCTGAGGAAGCAGATCCTTCTCTACTGCCACCGATTACCAGTCCGAAGAGAGAAATTTATGATATAGTGATCGAACCACCTCTACCAGATAGGATTGTTACATTTCTCGTTCCCTATGGCGAGAGTAAAACTGGAACAATTCAAATCGACTTCTCTCTTAATAAAGTCCAGATTCGGATTGTAGTGCGAGTAATCATAGCACACTGCCTAATAGGCCACATGATGGCAAGATGAAGGACGGTCATCCGGGTTGATTACTGTAGATCATGTGGGGATGTTGATGAGGAGACGATAGACCGTCGCTCTGCCGATGCGCCGCTATTGCACGCCGTCTTTTCTTCTGACTGTGAGGTGATTGCGGCCGGTACCACCCTCTGTCTCTGCAAATACTTCCTTTTGTTTTTGTTCCCTCTTCTCTTTTTCTTTACCCTCTTCTACATCTAAGTAGAAATGAAAGATCTTTTCACGCGCCTGCACTACCTACCTACCTACCTATCATCGCTAGGCAAGCAAGATTAAGAGAACGGTATGCTAATCGGGTCTGGACATAATTAGGAGGTATTCAGGGCTGAGAGAAGTTATTTTTAATTGTTTGTTATTATTTTAATTGCCGGTATGTTGTAATTACATTGATTTTAAAATGTTTTTATTATGTCGCTTTCTTGTCTGTCTGTTTGGGTACAAATTTTGTAGTTGATTTTATACTAACTTCCCGATGAGTTAGAGACTTGAAACTTTAAACACAGCTGAAAACTAGATGACAATGTAATATTAAGTATAAACTGACTATCGATGCCCACTTTGAGGCAGGAAATTTGAAATGAAAATTTTTGTCTAAAAACATGCTTAAAAGCATTTACACACAAAGTTCCGAGCATTTCGGTTTTCGTATTGACTAAATTTCTTCGTGATTAAGAATTCACATGAAGAGAATCTGAAATAAACATGAAATTTGCCACATTTCTCTGTTATAATCTCATGAAAATTTGTAAAATCGATTGTAAAACTTCACACACACAAGACTAAAAAGCGGAAAGTAATTATTTAAATAAAAATAAATTTTTAAACAGTACGTTTAAGAAGTGATAAAATTACTGATAAGATATTAGGCACAAACGTCTTAATATCTTATACCGTTCAAGAAATATTGCCGACTTTTATACTATTGGGCGGACCACGCCCATTTTTTGCAAAAATTTTAGTAATGGCGCTATATGTTCCGGAATAAAATTATGTCTCGATATCTCACACACTTTATGAGATATTTACCTTATAACATTTTTTAAAACGATGTGCCTTTACATGCCGTATGCAAAGTAGGCGCGGTTGTTAACTATTGCATGCGTCCCACATTTTTCGTTTTAAATCTGTATGGGGCTAGGAAAAACTGTTTTAAAATTTTTTGTCCGTCTTAAAAGCGAGGTATTAAAAAATTTATTTTTATTTAAATAATTATTTTAAAAAGAGGTTATTCATGGTGAGCAAGTGTTGAGGTAATTAACAATTTATTGTTATGACGCAACTAAGCACATAATTTGTTTTGTGAGTTTCGATAGCTTTTACTTTTTTTCACTACTAGACCATGATTAAAACGACAGGAAAATGAGTTGAATGCTGTTGGCGATGCAATTACTGAGGATTTTAATATGATGTCCTACTAATCAAAAAGGTTAAAAAAATCAAAAATTCATAATAAAAAAACGCTTCCATAGAAATATTTTTATCTGAGATTTTCGTTTTCAGCAGGCCAAGTTACATAAAAACATAGTAGTGGCAACTACTTCTCAAAATGGCTGTAAACTAGTGTAATTGATGATACAATGAAAAATAAACCCAATTTTTGCCGATAACTTTTGAACCTACCTTTTTATAACGTACTCCAGGATG
The DNA here is from genome assembly GCA_922984085.1 of Sicus ferrugineus. Classification (NCBI taxonomy): domain Eukaryota; kingdom Metazoa; phylum Arthropoda; class Insecta; order Diptera; family Conopidae; genus Sicus; species Sicus ferrugineus. The sequence continues at coordinate 6,597,083 of OV277351.1, read as the reverse complement.
AAGAGGACATATGTACCTTGTTCTTCCGTTTGTACCGCAGAGGAGACCAGATACATAAAAAAAAAAATGTATAAATGTCTATTCTTGTTCAGCGCCATTTTTGCCTTATCCACCGAACGAAAAGAGATATCGCGCACATCATTTTCATTTAATTTCAAGAATGTTAAAAAGTGAATACTGCATAAACGATATGAGACAATAAGAATTTTTATTCCGAAGTATATCATTAAGAAATTTTGTTCCATATCTCATATTATATCATTTAGAAATTTTATTTTTATAAAGTCCATGCATTTATTTAAAAGTTGTTAAATAACGAATTTCTAATCGAAATTTGAATTTTTGATATACATACTTGTATAGCAAGAACAGAACACTTTATACATGAGTCCATACCCTGCAGTAAACTCCTCTGGTTCGTAACTATGTAATAAATAGTTCTTTTCGAACTAGCACTAGTTCTCGCTCGATCTCTTTTCAGTGGAACGAACTGCCGATTTTTATGCGGCGATGTCCTACGAGGTGACAATTGACCCACTATGCATTACAGTTAAAAGATAGTTGACTATACTATTTGGATACTAGCTCTTTAAAGGCTGGTACAAATTAAATCCCAATCGAACTTAATTGGGAACAATTACCACTATAAATTATATAGTCCTTTATGTACTGGTATTGAAACAGTCAGTTGTGAAATATCTTTCTAATGTAATGTGAAATAACAAAATTGATAAAACCCAAATTATAATGCATTTTTTTATTTTCTTCTTCTACAAAAATATTCTTAAAAATTCTTTTTTTTTGAGCTGGATAGCCTTTCTCAGCTGTAATTCGGGTGGCCCCGAAAACGGCAATGTTGAAATAGAATCTGCAAATTTACTAGTTTTGTAAGAATTTATTTTATTGGAATTAAATAAATGAGTGGTTTTTATTATAAAAATGTTACCTAGAAGTGCGTTGTACAAATTTTTTAAATCTTTGAAACGCCTCTTTATCTGTGCATTCCATCTAAATTGAAATTTGTAATAACATCATCACTCAGAATATTTTTTAGATTTTTGTCAAGGCACTGGCGAATAAGTGTTGTAGTTACATCACATGAACTATTTGGGGAATATATTTATTTAAATTAAAAAAAATTCCTTTATACTCCGATTAGCTGAAAGAAACTTGGAGTCCACATTTTGCAAGTTTTGAGCATTCACTGGAAACAGAGTGACCACTGCACCTGATGTAGACTCCTGGAGAATCAGATTACCTATCAAAATTTTTTGTTCTGCAAGGACTACCATTATTGCGGAATTATTTTCAATGTGGTTTTCTGAAAATAATTCAATTGATTATCGTTCAAATTCCGCAAATCTGTTAGTAATATTGTCCAATTTTTCTTGAATTTCCTGATAGTTTTCGCAAGTTCGTTTCTTCTCATCTGAAAGTAAAAAAGGACCTTTTGATCTATATAAAATTAAAAAATTTGTTACTTACGTTCAGTATGAAGGCTTTTAGCTTCTCCAACATTCAATCGTTTCATTCTCAGTTCAAAAATTCAAGAATATCTTTAATAATTTATATGGTTAATTACCACAGTGTAATATAGGAATTAAGAGAAAATGTTCGCCATGAGGAAGGCATATTTGTTTGGAATCAACATCCTCTATGGAAAAAGATTCTTCACTATTACAAGGGATTCAGTCCACTAAGCATATCCCTATTGCCATCCGTTCCTTAAAAAATGATCGTATGTTCGCAATCCTTCGTCAGCTGAACTTCAAATGCTTGCAATCCTTCGTCAGCTGAACTTCAAATTTTATAGCCCTGCGTTTCTAATGCACATTTAAAATTTTTCTTGAAATTTTCTTTAAGCGAACTGCTCTCACAAGGTTTTTTTTAAATTATTTAAATGTAAGTTCCTTTGGATTTTTGCCTTTCTCGTAATATCTTTCTTACTCATGGATATTTCCATTTCTTTTATATATATATAAATAGTTAAATTATAATATTTTTTACTCACTACTTCTAATCACAAAAATTCACACACGATCTCTTCAAGACTTCGAACGGCTTCCAACTGACTTTGTTTTCTTCTTTGCTACGTAATGCGGCCGAACGCACAAAGTTTACATATATTATACAAAACGGTGAAATTCTGTATCGATTGACTGTCACCTATTGCATTGCTTTAGAACTAGTAAATATATATTAATAAATAACTTTTTTTGCACTATTTCCCAAATTTACTGAAGTCCGCAGCATTACTTTGCAACTAGGGAAAGTAAAATTCTGCTTGTACTAGTAGAAAACTATTTTTTCTGCACTAGTTGCGATTTTTACTGCAGGGTAGATTATTTATGATAGACATGTGTAAAAATATGTTTATACCACTTTATATACCGTACATTCGAAGAGAGTGCGTATAATCATACTCTTCTATTCTTTTACATCCGTCTGTTTCAATAAAAATTTCGGGAAAATATTGAATGGAGATAATAATTTAAAAAAAATCATGTTAACATTGTATTCAATTGAATCAAGTTGCAACATTTCTACAATTGATTTAATTTCTTAAATTTTTAACTTAGCTGCAAAAATAATTATTTAAATAAAAAAAAATTTTAAATACCACGTTTTTAAGACGGACTAAGAAGTTTAAAATAATTTTTCCTTTCTCCATACAGATTTAAAACGAAAAACGTGGGGCGCATGCAATCTTCCTGCATCAGCTACTCTCTACACTCCTACTATTATCTTGCGCCCCACGTTTTTCTATCCCAAACTGCCCCACATAACAAAGAATATTTGTGCCAAATTTCTTTGCAATATCTCTTTTCGTTCTCCCGTAATCATGATTTCATCAGACAGACAGTTAGAGAGACAGACGGGCGGATAGGGTTTTATCAATTCAAGAGGTGACGCTGAGCAGGAATATATGTACTTTTCTATATCTATCTCGTCTCCTTCTCTGCGTTACAAACGGAAGAATGTTTCGGTAGGTTTTCGGCGTGCTAAACAATCTTAGGTCATATAAATATAGTAAGTAAGTAGTGGTAAGTATTTTCATTATAGCTTAACAATTATAAATTTAGTATTTTTCTTGTTCACCAACTTCATTTCTTTTCTTTTAGATTATTTTCTGTACATTTTCCGATGTGATGACGATAATCAAAAGAAAGGTTATTTTTTTAAATGAAGGTAATAATCATTTAATACCAATAACAAAACATTTAATTCTGCTTTTAAAAATATTGTTTTTTCTTTTCTTTAGTTACATCACTCACTAGATTCCCGTCGCTTGTTTATGGTGCCACTGCAAAGCTCCGTGCCGGCAAATAAATTTTTTTGTCTTTTATATATATTAATAATAAGTGATTATAACCTTTCCATAATTTTTTTCTCAACTTTAATTTTCTTAAAAACTCGACGCCCCGATTACACCTACAGCCACTGGCAGTCAAGGAGGATCCCGCAATTGGCGTGATCCCGAGTTCATAGAAAACAAGCTGCTAGAACTTTCCAGAACTCTCGATAACGCCATGTTACGGGACTCGTCCTAACCGGTTTCGCCGCGGGAACTACAAGACGGCGACAACCACAGTGAACCGAGGCGAATCCTGTAACAGCTCGATGGAAACACAGGGTGTTCAATAACCAAAATCAAAGAGAATTTGGAGTGGAACCAACCTCACAATTTGTTGCTATTAAAAGCGTAATAAGCCCTAATTAAAATGGATTTTTCCTAGTAGATCAACTGTTTTTAGTAACTATTGTATTTCTGCATTTGAACAAGGTTAACAAGTGGATGTTATTTACAGATATGTATTCAAAGCTTTTGATAAATTATTCCATGCGATACTATTATATTATAAGAACTTTTTCGAATCGGTTTTAACTTTTTTAAAGAGTTTAGGTTCTTATCTTTTTAATAGGAAATCTTTTGATGTTGATTGTATGAAATCCTTTTCATGTTTTGCAACTTCAAGGCTACCACAAGGTAGTATTCTAGGCCCCATATTGTTTACGCTTTTTATTAATAACATTACTAACTCCTATGACCTTTTTAATGCTGATGACTTAAAAAGTTTTTTAAGGGTCAAAAGTATTTCGGATCTAAATATCCTGCAATATGAATTAAATAATCTTTATATCTTTATATTTCGTGTGTGCGCAATCACTTATTTTTAAATTTCTCAAAATGTTATCATGCTTCTTATTCTAAATCCCTCCACTCTCTCAATTTCAAATTCAATATTAATCCAATAAATTCAAGTACAATAAATTATAAGTTAATAGAAATAGAAATATTAGATTTATGTATCTTTTTCGGCTCTTTTTTTTATTTTTTGTGTCACTTAGACTATATTATTCCAAAATTATATTCTCGGATGGCATTTATACGTTGGTATAGTGTATGCTTTATATATCCTTATATGTTAAAAGTTGTTTACACTTCTTTAATACGTTCAAGGCTTGAATATGGAGTATTTATCTGGAATCCTTATTATTTGGTCCATTCAAATCGTTTTGAACGCATTCAAGATTTTTATAAAATTTGCTCTTCGTTCGCTTAATTTCTCATATCGTATTCCTTCTTATAATAGCCGCTGTTTGCTGTTAAATTATTATATCTTGAATGCAAAAGAATTCAATATGCAACAAAAAATGGACGTGATCCGCCCACTGGTACACTATATCATATACTCGTACAAGTTTTATTATTAGAATTCAGCTGTAAATTTATACTATGGATGTAGGGTATATGAGCTTCATCCAGGCCGAGGTTTACACTCTTACTTATTTTTAAATACCATTTACTTTAAGAATATGATATAAGAATACATAATATTCATGATATAAGAATAAATTTTTTTCAAATGGGTTACTAATTCTTCAGGAGACGTATTCCTTTGCAGGATAAGGACTACTTTTTTCAAACGACTCACGAAAGTGTTTCAGGAGTTGGTTCTCGAGACCTTTGAAAAAACTAAGACACCGAAAAACTACACGTATTTTTATTAAAATAGATTTTATTTGTATATCTTAAAATGTATCCAGAACTGTACTCTTTAAGATTCAACCACCTTATGTAATACATCGCTTATGAAGTTAATTTACATACATTAAATATTTTTCCATCGATTTCAAAATGAAGAACGTTTCGATGGTTATAAGGCTTGCAATCACTTATAAAAACTTTTTTGGATTGCTTTGCTTAGTTTAAATTGGGTGTTTCAGGATTTGGAGCATTTATTCCTGTGTTGAGTATTTAAGTTAAATATGCGCAAGATACTCCTTAAAGCGTGTAGGTGTGCATATAATTACCACAAATAAAGACCGCAATACCTTAAAAATTTTTATTAATTATCAGTGGAAAATAAAGCCCCTATTACGAATTGCAACTCGAGTTGATTTAACTCTACTGAAATTTTTTAAGAAACAATGAGATGAGTTGCGCAGGTTATATAATCTGTAATAGGGACGTAATAATTCAACTTCTAATATATCACTTATGAAAATAGACGTGCATATAATTTTCTTTGATTTCCGTTATGTATAAAATGTATATTTATAATCGCAGAGTGGTTTGTAGTAAAATATGTTCTTATAATAACCGGAACCATTTATTTAATATCAGATACAATTTTATAATTAGCCCCACCCATTTAGATATAAATTGCAGCATTTATAGAAAAACCTAATAGTTTACCTTGAGGAGCAAGAGTTTTACATAACATTTAAAGCAATTAACTAATATTAGAGTCCTATGAATAAATAATGTAATGCGATCCTAAAAATGAAAAATGTACAACACAATAACACTTTAGGAATTTATGTTCGGAAGAGCAGAAAGCAAAACATCACAAATTCATAAATTAATGGTAGAAAATATTCATTTATACAAAATAAAGGAGCAAAGCGTTTTTCAAGAGGCACTGACCTATCTTTTGGCTTACTATATTTTAAAATTATAAATAATACAACATTTTAACACTCCAGAAAAGTTGCCCCGTTCTGTCTGTGTGTTTTGTGTCTGTTTACTATACGAAAAACATTACAATCTACATATGAATTGTAGCGGCTGTATAACGAGCTTCTCCACGCCTCCAAGACCACTGACTGGGACGGTACTGAAAAACATTATTATTAATAGAATTATAACCTTAATTTACAATTTATGTACATTACATGAAACAGCTAAATTAAAATTTTATCAAATAATAATATGTGCCCTTAAAGAGATAAATTATTATATCTACAAAAAACATCGGCTTTATGAGCTTGGCAATCAGATTTAATTATCTGTTACTAGGTGCGCAATTGGTTAGCACTAATAATATTTTTTTTTAATAAATACATGATAAAAAAGAAATAAAACTAAAAAAGGGAATAACAACGCAGTAGATACGTTAACGCCTAAGTAAAACTTTCTCCTTGAAAACGACAAAAAGCAGTTTCACCCTCATTCAGGCACCCTTGAAAAAATTCTTTATGAACTCAAATCTAAAAAAAAATCACCCTTATTATTAAAGTTGTCGCCATTCAGAAAAACAAAAAGCAAATCTCGTTTGAATTTGTATTGGCGTTTTACAATGACAACGACAACCACAACGAAAGCTTTGTCTCGCTTATGTCAAGAATGTATTATCTTTTACTAGTGTTGCTTTAAAAAATTAATGTTTTTTGGAAGCAATAGCGGAAATTTGGAAAAATTTTTTAATACAGCCTTATACTTTTATGAGGAATATTTTCAATGCTTAATGTACGATATTAACAGCATGGTGAAATCCCGTAAATATCACATAGTGTGGTTACAGCTTAATGAAGTTAATTGCTGCAATACGAACCTGCGCAGGTCGTATCAAATTTTCCAAACCAATCTTGTAATTTATCATTCTTGCATGAAAATAACAATCTGCCTGCCTGGCAAAAAAGAATGATTTCTCTGTTTTCTATGCTTTCTGTTGTTGTTTTTTCAAATTGTATTTTCCAACTTGTCAAGTTTCGGCATTTTTCAGAATATCCAACATGCAACCTTCGACTCCACTGATTCTATTCACTTCAAGTGAAATATACGTGTAGAAAAATAATGCACGCGCAAATCTTATTCTTTTTTTTAATCAATTTTTTTAAATCTTACACTGAAACCCACCAAAAGGCTCTCGAAAAACCCGACACTAAAATGCGAAAATTTGTGGAGAAATAATAAAATTTAATAGAAAAATAATACGCCTAATTGTCTTTTTATATTCAATATAAATAACATAACCGATAATATAGCAAATAAATTAATAAAAGTATTTAATGCTAATGAAGTTATTATGAGTTATGTTTATAAATGTGTTATATAAATAAACAAATATTTTGTAGCATCAAGGCTCTAAACTGAAATTATATATTGAAGTATTAAAATTAACGTTTCTGTCTATATAATAAAAATTAATGGTTCCTTTGTTCCGTATGCATTCCTATACCATTCAGACAATTCTCATACATACTCAGACAATTTTTGATATGATGAGATAGGTAATGTCTCCAGATACGTAGTGATAAAACTACGTTTTAATATCTTATACCTTTTTTGAAATATTGGCAACTTTTTATGAGTGGGCGTGGCATGCCAATTTTTTCATTAATTTAATTCAGGCTAAACTAAGCATTAAGGCTTTATAATTTATATAAAATTCAAAATATCATATCGTACATTAATGAAGTTGACGTATAACATAAATTATTGCAGAGGTTATTAAAAAAATTAAGATTTTGTGTTTAGCCATGTGAACTGGGTCACATAAATTTATAACTGGGGAAACAATGTTGAAATCTGCGCAGGCGCTCATGCTAGAGGTAAGTTTGTCTGCAAAAACTTAAGTGAAGAGATTCGTATCTTCTCGATGTAAGTCGTGGAACGTTTAGTTGGATACAACTTAACAAATATGCAGAATCGGTTACGCCTTGTAGCAGGTTCAAGATAAAAACAGCATTAAGCATTCTCCTTCGATTAACCAATGGAGACAGATTGATCAGCTTAAGTCGAGAGTCATATGGTGGTAAGTATAAAAACGGATTCCATCGAAGATTCCTTAGACAAAAGAGCAGGAACTGCTTTTGGACAGATTCAATTACGGAGACATAGCGGCTGAAGTTCGGGCTCAAAACCGGCAAGGAATACTCTAGTATTGGACGGACCAGCGTAGTATATAAAATTTTAGTAGTATAAGGGTCATCAAATTCTTTAGACAAGCGCTTTATAAAACCCAAAACGCTGTTGGCTCTACTAGTTATCCGGTTGATGTATAAAGGTGCAGCTTCCGGTCGAGAAGTACGCCGAGATCTTTTACAGCATCCAATCGGGTGTAGGGTATAAAAAAACAAAAGGCATCACTTGCTTCAGAAACAGATGAGCAAAGGGAAGCAAGACTGGAAACCGCTTGAGTACGCAATGCTGAAGCTTGTTCTTCTGAAATGGTCCAACAACGAGAGTAAGCCTGTTCTTCTGAAACAGTCGAGTAACGGGAAGCAAAACTGGAATCCTTGCAGACGACCAACGGGAAGCTAGACTGGAAGCCATTCGAGTAAACCTAGTAAACACTGTTCATCTGAAACAGACGAGCCGTGTTTATTTGAGTCCTAACCGGCAAATTACCATTTGAAATATTTTCACTTTTCTTTGACGATAATCAACCATATTGTGGAGCAGCGAATTTGTATACATTTAAAATAATTCGACTAATTTCTGCTCAAATATTCTACTTTAAAACATAATGGGAATACTTTTAATTTCTGGATACTATCACCTTCCCCAAGTTCAGCTACATTGGTCTAACCAGCCAGATTTTGAAGTCAAAATAGTGCAGCAAGCAATGACCGTGTTGCACCTTATGGAATATGTGAAAATCGCTGGATTTTCTCCAAAAACTTTTTTACCTTCTATGCGACCGGAACTATCCGTAAAAAAAGAAATAATGGCGCTAATCTTAAAATCCGTAAAGATGGGAATTCGACCACCAATTCCATAAGACAAATAAAGCACTCTATTTGTTTTACGCTGACAGGAAAATGCAGAAGTTACCATGGCAATAAACTTTATTGAATAAGGTCATTCAACGATATAAACGCAAAGAAGGCAAGATGACTATAGTGCAACAGCCGAACGTTAGTAGACCAGCACGATAATGCAGATGTCAACTACGGAACTGTCGCCCGGAGAAAAAGATGATGGTGACTGTTAAGTAGAGCATTAGTAAATGCATGAAAGCTACACGTAATGATTGCGAAATCAGAAAATATCCAACCTTTTTCGCAATTTGCTTTGCCATACAAATGGCGCTGGCGAACCAGATTCTTCGGAAAAGTTATATAATGCCGAAATACTGCCGAATGAAACAACCCTGATATGCAATGAGTGCCATCTTTATTATAAAGATCTAAACATCTTTATTATAAGGATCTTGTGGCGGCGCGAATATCACTCGATACCTTGATTTCGTTTTCGATAATATTTTCTTTACATAATGAGTACGTCCGTTTGGTTTGTGCAGCGGTTATTCGAACCCACGTTGTTTTGCTGCAGGTCAGCCAATTTAGCTACCCGACTCTGCTGTTGACCAATCGTTCTTGCTTTTGCGAGCGCAAAGTGTTGACTTCGCTAACGCCTGCGTCGCTCTAGCCGTTGTTAGCGCTGAAAGCGACTCGAGGGAATATAAGGGCTGCAGCGCGACAGGCATAGACATTCCATTCCTTCCTAGGAAAATATGGCGTTACGCTTGTATAGAAATTGCCGGGTTGACAACTGTATTTTTTGCAGTAAAGTTCGTTATCGGTTGGTTGTGGTGGCAAACTACAGTGCGCTATGCTTCGTCAGTTTTAGACTTCTTTGAGTGAAACAGTCTCTCACATTATTTCATCGTCAATGGTAGCCGCGACTCTACCCAGTGTTTTCGATAATTGCGGAATCGAGACTCATAAATAGACGTGGAATGCCTATGGTGTAAAATAAAGTGGTCAGATCAACATTGTAATATATGAATGTAAATAAATCGTAGACAGTAGTAGATAGGCTAAAACAAAACAATGTTTTATTCACGAAGGAATTATCAGAAGACCACAATCTCCTTTTTAAATACATACATTTAAAAAAAATGTTACAATTTTTAAGTAGAAGATTTCAAACTTTTAATGGCTTTTGAAAAGTTTTGAACTAGTTATTGGGCGATGACCAGCTTTTACTTTCACGCGACATTGTCTCCACCACAAACAACTTTTTTGAGCTCGTGGATATTATATCCTTGATCCAAATAGGATGTATATAAAACTTTTCCATAATTCCACAGATTCTGATACCGGTAAAAGATTAGTTAATTAAAACGAAACGATAGAGAAGAGTTGAGTCGCTAACCTCGTTATCACTATCACAAAAATCGTCCGTCGTCTGCCTGTCGTTGTCGTGCTTTTTTTCCTATCCTGCAATTTTTTTATTTTATTCGACAAACCTTAAAGAAATTCAAAACTTATAAAAATTTAGAATTCAAGTTCTTATTGTTGACAAACAACAAGAACGCACTCGACATTTTTTTAAATTTTCTAAACGTCCGTAATACCTAATTGCTTTACTGACATCGCAACGACGGTAGATTAGCATACCCTCGGCCAAGCTGAACCCATAAAGCCGCAGACTGGTTGAGAACCTTAATACTGCTTAATGCTTTAATACTGTTTTATGTTGGCTTATTTTCAAACATCGGGTTTCCTCGGAATGTTTTTCGGTGTTAACCATTCTACTTTTCTACTTTTTTTAAAAATTAGTGAAATTTAGGGTTTCTGTGATTTGCGAATTGCATCGCTTGAGTTGTTGGCTGGTCAAAAATATATTTATTATTCTCTAGTAATGCAATTAATATAAATTGCCTGCTTCCCACCTTAAGAATATGGTAAATTGAACTCTTTTTGGCGAAGAATTCAACCATTCAAAACAATTCGAGGTAAAGCATCATTTGTCAGTTTTAATTAATAAAATTTAACTATATTTTACTAATTTTTTAAAAGGATTGGTAAAGTATCCCTTTCCCGCTAAAAGAAAAATAATTTGGTGGGTGCCTGAATATTTATACAGGGTAAAGCATACTTATGAGAACTATGTCTTATTAATAATTTGTAATAGTACAAAAATATTATGTCTTGACAATAATATTGCTGATTAAACGAGATGACTAAAACTAATAAAAAATAATTAAACCATATCATAAAGAAAAAAATTAAGAATAAAATCGAATATTAAGTTTTGTTCTAATAAAAATTAAATACGTTATTTATCCTGAGTCTGAATGTGTGTAATTAACCTAAATTCAAGTTTTATAATTAATACCATTTCACATTACTATAATGAATGCTTATCATACATTCAATACACAATGTGTTAAAGAGAATGCAAGTCAGAATATGCGGATAGAGCATATAATCTTCGATGTGTTTCGGTACTGATACCACACATTTTATCTCAACTTAAAAGAAAGTCCCATACAGCTGTTTATCCTTTTGTAGTTGAATGTGAGGATTTCAGCACATCAGTTTTTTTGTGACGATCTTACACGTGCAAACGGTTTAATAAACGAGTTTATCATTTTATAAAAATTGTTTTAAAATATAACAACCCTACCTAAATTAGGTTGGATGCGTCAACGTATATGTTTCACCAATCTTTTGAGCGCATGTTGAAGTATCCCGGAGGGTCGATTCCGAATTTAAATTTAGTGCTGTCATTTTACTATAATGTGTAATATTTTTATACAAAGTGTTTACAAAGTGCTTTTTAGCAAAAATACAAATACTTGATACTTGTACTTGCCTTCCACCTGAAACTTCGCAGGTCTGACAAGACCCTTGAAACTTTCCAAAACAGCCAGAAACAAGAAAAAGCGCAAAAAGGATCGGTTTTCAAATCAAATAATTACCAGTCACTGTGAGTGAAATTTTTTTTTAATTTTGTAAGATTCAACAAATTAGAAATGAGTCACGCACTCTGTGTACTTGATATAAGATGGAGAGCATGAGCGCAATTACCCCTGACGTTCTAATTTAAGTAGGGCTAAGATGATCACAAAAGAGCGCGATAAAGTGCTACAAAAGCGCAGTAATATTTTAAATTACATTTGAAAAAATTTAAAACCAACCTGATGTAAATTCTTCGACTGCATGAAAATCGTAATTCAAAGTTAGAAAATTCGTAAAGCTTGTGTAGTTCCAAATTACGAATTAGTTCAGTTTTAATTACCTGTATCAGTAATTGGCCACTCTTTGAGTGGGGGTTCCTGTAAGCATATAAGATCCACAACAGAACTACAATGACCAAACAAAGAGGAGCCAAAAGACCAAACGCTATGCCAACGCTTTTTGATTCTGAGTTGTCAAGAGCAACGTTCCTGGTTACATTATGTAGAGGCTGGGCGTGAGTCGGAGAAAAAGTGGAGTTGTTCTCTTGAATGGGACGATATGAATTGGACTTGTCCTGATTCGTCTCTGCCTGTTTGGCATTCCCAGATCTCGTTTGATTGGCATTATTACCTTTTTGTCCCAAAGCAGGACAGCTGGCATTATAAGAAATTTGAGTTCTATTACAACCTAACGGATAAAAAGAAATTATGTATAAAAATTTATTATCTCTTTATCTCTTCTACTGGAGTTACCTTCGTGTAGCCATTCCTGCATTCTTCTGTCGGTTCCAGTCGAACACCTATTTAGATTCGGACACCATGCACACTAACGAGAAGAGTTTAGCATCAATCGCAGATATCCTTGCTTAGGAATCAAACATTTATTTTTTGATTTCTTAGGTCTGACTTACATTAAATGATGTGTCGTGATTAACACAGGAGGCGCAATCTGAGTAGCTCAAACAGGTCGGTAGGGCCGTAAGATATATAATCGTGGAGTTGGTTATGTCGAGTTTTGCGAAATTCACTCTATGATACTCATAAATAGTTTTTCTTCTTGTGACTGTTGAGAGCAAAAGTAATGCGAAGACTCTGGTTTTCTATGTTTTGCTACTTACAGAAAACAAATTTATCAATAATGTATGCATCGGACAGACCCACTTTGACGGGATGCTTATCGTCCTGAATGGAATGAATTAGGATCGGTATACTAAAATAGGTAAACACTATGTCGCCGTTCTTATGCAACGACGCGCTGAATGTAAATTTTCCAACTTCTGGCTTGTCCTGCAAGGAAACGTTCTCCCAAATAACGGTGAAAGCAGTACCTTTTGAAAGCAAAAACTCAATGAAGTGTTTGTGGTTGGAATGGTCAGGTCCCACTTACCATTATCACTAAGCCGAACAAAGGAATCATTACCAAGACTGGTGTCAAAGTTTGCCATTAAGGGAGCTATATACTGAGTAGCAGCCAGCCAGGAGTGCACGTACTCACCCGTGTAGAGGAAGCCGCCTGTCGCAACGGTGACATTTCGCACTGGGTATCCGTAGAAAGGAAAATCAAAACTCAGCTCCACTGTCTGCAAAAAATAATCATGAATAAATTGCACGCCATCATTTAAATAACCTCACCATGGCTCTACGATGCGATTGCGAAAGCATTATATTATGTGTTATATTCTTTATCTCCTTCCAAATCGCATCGGTATGTGCTTTGTCTATGTACATGGTGCTGTTGTAATAATTGTGGTAGTCCTAGAATTGGAAATATAAAGTACTGTAGAAAAACTAGACCTCGACGACTCACTGTTTGATTTGCTGTGAAATTCCTATTTTTCAAAGCGGTCAGCGTGTCTTCTTCCGGTACGTCGATATTGTCAATAACCTGTTCTTCCGGTGTTTCTAAGGTTGGCTCATTAGTATTCGAATTTACTCCTAAACCTTTAGTGGGAGGCTTTGTGGTTTCACTAGCCACGGGTTGAATGGGTTCCGAAACGACAGTGGTTTTCGCTTGATTCTTCGCAGACATCTCTTTTCGTTGGCCTGTGCCATTAACTCCGACCAGTGACGGTTCATTGATGTTAAACGGTACCACGGTTGCAGTATCCGTCTCTTTTCGCTGAGTCGTTTCTTCATTATTGGCATTACTGACGTTACCTAGATTAGGTGTTGTTGGTGTCGGTAGTATTATTTTGTTAGTTTGATAATTTTCATTTTGAGTGCTACTCTGATATCGATTTTTTAAATCTGTTGGTGTGTTTCGCTTTTCGCGTAATTTAATTAACGATATATGGTGTTTCCCAAGGTTCTCATGCGGTAGATGAGAGTACGCATTGTGCCGTTTAACTGGAAGGGGAAATAACGTTTTACATTTATTATAATCCTGTGTGTAAATGTATTCATAGGAGAGGATGAGATATGTAAAATACCGCAAATAATTGTGATTGTCATTGTATATGCTATATAACTTGCTATTTTTAACGGAATTATTGAAGTTATTGTCGATGAAATTTTAAGTCTCAAAAGTATAGAGGAAAAAGCTGTGTTGGACAAAGTTTCCTCCCAACAAATTCAAACAAAAATTATTTAGTTTTTTTCTAAATTTAGATAGTGCTATATGTAATGTACGTCCGTATGTATATTTTGTTTATAATAAAGTATAGAAACATTACTGTACCGTATCTCTGAATTATTTGAATTTCTGAATCTAAAACGTGGAGGTCTGGTAAAACCTTCAATAATAGGTAAATTTTTTCGAGTTCATACTATCGTGGGTCTACTGTATGTATAACTGTGAATTCGTTTACTTTAGAATTTTTATTGTTTAAAAAAAATTAAGTACTGAACTTATTTGCCAATGCAATAGAATTTTTTCTCTGTTTTAGTAATTTCGTGAAGTAACTGTAAATAAAAAAAAATTTTAATATATTTTAAAAACTCAAATTATCCTATGAAATATGCCAAGAAAAGTAACTATTATTTAAGAATTATTTAGATTGTGGAATAATCTCCCTGCGAGTGTTTTCCCGCCCACTTACAGCGTCGATAACTTTAAGCGAAGTGTAAGCCGTCACTACTCCCTCTTTCCCCCTTCCCACTAACCTGTCATCCCTTCGTAAACCAACAAATGCTGTGCATGGATAGGGGGCATCCCCTGAGCTTGGTTTCATCTGTCATAAAAAAAAAGAAACATGTAAACTTTTTACTTTATAATTTTTATTGTTAGTTGGTATTCTAGGAAGAAATGAATTCTACGAAGAAATTAATGTATTTGTAAATTCATCAACTTAATTATTTCTATTCTTTAAAACGTGTTTATAAGTTCGCTTTCTTGTCTGTTCAGTTCAAATTTTGTACTTGATTTTAAACTAACTTCCCGATGAGCTAGAGACTTAAAACTTTAAACATAGTCAAAACTGGATGACAATGCAATATTGGGTATAAACTGACCAGCGACGCCCACTTTGAGGCAGAAAATTTTGAAATGAAACTTTGTGCTATTATAAAAATATGCTTCATTTAGCATTTACACACAAAGTTCTGAGCATTTCGGGTTTTGTATTGACTAAATTGCTTTGTGATTAAAAACTTAACACTGTTCCGTTGTGATATCTGCCAGAAAAAATGCGATACTGGTCTGTGAATTAAAAAAAATAATATTAATAATGAATAGTGCATTATTGACAATTCCTTCGATGGTCGAGACAGCCACCCAACGCAAGCGACGACAAGGAGAAACAAAAACGACAAGAGATGTTAATGATAAATTTGATGAAAGTAGAAACATCAACGAAATTGTTCGCAAAACTAATGACAATAAAGGACAATATTTTGAATGTGAATCGAGAGTTGAAAGCAAAGGGATTTTCGTGGTTCCAGCTTTTTCCATATCGCAACAATGGCATGAACGAAGAGCGCCCAGTCAAAATTGTTGTGAGCAGGGTACGGGTGGCTGTGACACGGTGGTAGCGGCTCAGCTCGCCGGATAATTGGGAGGTTGTTGCCACCTTACCTTCATTCCACTTACCTTCATTCACTTAACCGCGCTCATGCCATCATTTAAACCTGCACCACCACCGCCTGCACACATTCACCCCAAACAACACAAAACAGCACTAGCCCTACCGTCCTGTCCATCAGTGGGGGAGCCAACCCACCTCTCTTGTGACCAACAAGGTCACACCCGTGGATCACACTCTGGCTCCAGCGTTGTTAGTGTGATCCCCAGCCACTGATTCCGTCAAAAGTCTTGTTATTGTCCATCCATCATTTCAGTCCGTATGTTACGACCATTAGCGCCCGCTCCCCCCCCAAATAATATTGGTGTCTATGGGAAATGTGCCCAATAAAAAGGTTGAAACATAACATAACGTAATGTCGCAGAAAACAGCATCAATATTGGTCACTAAGTTGCTGAGATATGTATGCATACTGCTGCTTTATATTACTCTTTCAGTAATAGGTAAAGGTAAAGGTACACAGCGTCCTCCAGCGCCAGATTTTTAAAATTTCAATAACCTACGTCACCCTATATAGCGTGTACGATTTAATGCCGAGAACCGCTTAAAAACTGATCATTCCATTCCTGAGATGTCCATCTTGCTGCTTTATTTTTATACAAGAAAAAATGCAAAGCGCCCTATAGCTGCAAATTTTTAAAACTTCATATACCCTTAGTTCTTCACATAATTATACGTCTTGGTCTTTATGGAAAAATGTTTATTTAAACTTTAAATTCTCAGCAGACTCTGCTTTTTTGGTATAATTCTCCAACAAAATTTATGGGAAAATTTCACCAGGCATGTCATCATGCCTGATTTTTCCCGAAGTCTAGTGGAGTATGGAGTATTTAAAAGGAATTATTTTAAAAAGCATTTATTCTACTCTATCATTGTTGAATTAAAGTAATATGGGAATTTTTCTTTTTTATTAAAGTAATATGGGAATGTTTCGCGTATGAGCAGTTTGAGATTGGAAATCGGTTAAACCTATTTTTATACCGATTTCAAACATACATCTTTTAAAAAAATGTTAAGTGAATATTTTATAAATGGTATAAGATATTAAGGGCATTATTCCGTAAACACAAAACAACACAAGACAAGACAATTATCGCTCGTCCTTCTTTGTTATTTTCGTAGTTTTGAAGTCTCGGCATTACAGAAAAAAAAGACAGGAGCCAGACAAGACGTGACGTATATTGTTGCTTTTTTTACATTCTTTTCGGTTTTTACGTTGCAGTCTCGGTATTCCATAAGCTCGGAAATGCACAATATCTGACAATTTATCTGTCATAGAAAACATAAACTAAAAACAAGTAAAAGTGTTGTCTTCGGCCTAGCCGAAATCTAAATACCCTACACCAGAGTAATTGAAAAAATTATAATTTCGCCACTTAACACTTTTTGTATAAGTAGGCGGACCACGCCCATTTCGGCACAATGTTTTTGTAATGTCTCTAGATACTGGTAGATAGAATTACGTATCAATATCTTGAACCGTTTATGGGATACTGACAACTTTTGTATAAGTGGGCGCCCATTTTTTGTATATATTGGCAATACGTGTAGATACTTCGTGATAACATTTCGTATTAATATCTTATACCGTTTACAAGATATTGACAACCGTTTTACAAGATTTGTACCGTTTACAAGATTTGTACGAGTGGGCGTGGCACGTCCATTTTTGGCAAGCTTATTGGTAATGCTTCCCCATATATCCTGATGAAATTACATGTCCATATCTTATACCGTTCATTATATATTGCAAACTTTGTTATCAGTGGGCGTGGCACGCCCATTTTTTTCAAACATTTTAGTAATGACGCTACATGTTCCGGAATAAAATTATACCTTAATATCTCACACGGTTTATTAAATATTCAGATTTTAACATTTTTTAAAACGAGGTGCCTTTGCATTCCGTATGTAAAGTAGGCGTGGCTGTTTACCGATCTCACCCATTTTCAATCCCAAACAGCCCTACATAACAAAGAATATTTGTGCCAAATTTGATCGCGATATCTCTTTTCGTTCTCTCGTAATCGTGATTTCAACAGACAGACAGACAGACAGGGCTAAATCGATTCAGGAGGTGACGCTGAGCAAGAATATATATACTTTTCTATATCTATCTCGTCTCCTTCTCTGCGTTACAAACGGAAGAACAAAGTGAATATACCCTACTCCCTTCGGGTTTAGGGTATAAAAACTATATTAGAAAGCCCTTAAAGGCTTAATTGAAATCCCTTATAACCGTTTAAGTGGGAGAGCTGCACTCATTTTTGGGAAAATTATGCTAACATCGGAATAAAATTTTGTCTTGATATTACCACATACAAAATGTACTCGTAGAAGAAGAGCAATGTAACGTGTAGAACACTCCTATTTTTATACATAGCGTTACAACTTATTACTGCTCAGATATATGTTTTGTTTTTACTATACCATACGAGTACATTAAGCGTCGAATTTTCGATCAGAATTTCGCCAGTTGACAACTTCTAAAGCAGTGGGCAAACCTCGCCCAGTTTTGACTAAAATTTTGATAATGTCGCTAGATACTCTAGAATAATACTGTCGTAATACCTCATACCGTTTATGAAATATTGGCAACTTTTTATTAGTGGGCGGATCGATCGTCTTAATATCTCGTACCGTTTATGAGATATTCATATTTTTAAAAGCGTCCTCACACTTGATATAAAAAGTAGTCGTGGTTATTAACCGATTTCATCCATTTTTAATACCAAATAAATAAATAAATTTTATCCCAATATCTCTGTCCCTTCTCCCGTAATCTTGATTTCTACGGACATGCATGCGGATGTAGAGGGCTAAATAGACTTAGGACGTGACGCCAAGCAATAATATATATAATTTCCTATATCTATCTTGCCTCCATCTCTGCGTTACAAACGGAAGACTAAAGTGAATATACACTCTCTCATTGGGAATAGAGTATAACCAGAACTGCTGCTGGACCGGACGAACTGTTGACGCCTGCATATCTTGGGGACGACTTTAAGTGTACTCCATAGACAGTAGCGAGAGGAGTGCTTTCCCGCAATCTGCCATGAAGAAAAGTACGCCATACGTCGAGACAGCGCTTACCTTTTTTTACTTGACCCTGTGTCAGACTGTCTTCAGACTGTTGCAAAAGTGCAACTTTGCTGTCCTCGAAATCAAGCCCGCAAAACGCAATATTTCAGCACAATTTCGAGCACGATAGATGCCCGCCACGCTCTGTATACCTAAGCACAGCGAAAACAGGCTGGCACAGTGCCAAGGAAAAAGGGTTGCAATTGAAATTCGGAACTGTGCTCAGCGCTTCAGTGTGTGCCCCCAGCACGGAAGACATGTGATAGTGCAGTTGAAAACAGCACAGTGGTGGTGGAACACAATTTTAACGCTGCATATTGCTAAGGGCAGGGCAGGTGAAAAAACACAGAACAGGTGTTTGCCCAAAGGATAAGTTATGCTGCACCGAGGAGTAATTTCAGAACACCGACTGGCATTATGTATGGATGTTTAAATGCAGCATTCTACTATCAATTCAAACCCACAGGAAGAGTGCCGTTCCGCTGAATCACCAAAATCCACTTTTGGTGATTCAGCTTCATGGTGGTTCACTTCATTGTGATTTTTTTAAGTGAAGACGGAAAACAGAAATAATTCAACTCAATATATTCACAAAGGTTAGTATCAATGATTAATGATGAAATTTGGAAATCCAAATCCCACAGATTAGTTTGTTTCTCCACGAGCCCTGCAGCACTTTCGCAATGGATGTAATTCGAAAACCGTTTTTCCAAGCCTGCTTTACGTAATTATGCAAAATAACTTTAAAAAGGCTTACTTTCTAAAGATTCTGTTGTGACGCAGTAAATAAAATAAAATATTAAAATGACTGTATAAAAACGTCGTAAACCAAAACCGAACACTTTCGCCATTTTTGTAAAACTGAATTCACCTCCACCTCGAATCAAAAGTTACCTTAAAAATAAAAAACCCTTTAGGGGGTGGTTACATAGCACACAAATCGTTGTCGTATGGGAAATTTAGAAGAATGGTTGAATGGTAAAGCAAAAAAGGGCAAAGGAGATGGATTGAAAATGTTTCGATGAAATCTCACTGGGCATATTGTCAGCAAAAGAAAATAGAATACATAGGATATTGGTTTGCTTTTGTTCCTTTACTTCTTTGACCGTAGTCTCAGAAAAATTCATTCTTATTATCCCGGTCATATATAAGCATCCTTCTATACCCGGTCATCAAAGCTCATTCCTTCAGTCTACCCTAGACAGATGATAACGAAATTGTTGCCGAAAATATTCCTTATCAAACCAAGCACAACCGTAAATACATAAAGTTGCAGTGCACAATTTAATATAATTCTACTCATTTTGCATACATTTCCTCGTTTTTCTTAAAGTTTGGTACTCTTTTATACTACTTTCTGCCTTTTGCTGATACATAACACTGCTTTCTCACTATGCGCCAGCAAAGTTCAATGAAATTTGACGTACGAGACAATTGGATAATTTTTAAAGTAGAGGTTTTTTGGATAAATGTGGGCAGTCCCAAGAAAAAAATTGACTTTTTTAATGACTTTGCACAAATTTATCGATCTAAAACTATCTCCGTGTTTCACATATCATAAACTAATTAAGAGGATCACTTATTTTATACCATTAAACTAGAAAAGTCAAAGCACATTATCAGCCAAAAAATACCAAAATCGATATACCAGCTAAAGTAGAAATTGTCCAATAAAAGTAACGGAATAATAGATTTTTTAATAAGTTGGCGTCAAAACAAATAAATTTCTTCACTTGAAGGTGGATCTTATAATCTTTGTGGTTACTTTCGTATAAATTGAAGCTTTTCACACGCTAATCATTGCCATAAATTGACATTAAATAAAATTCCGTTTTATTAATCTGGCAATGCTCTAAGGATTTTATTTAATTGGTTAAGAATCCTCGCCATTTTGTCTTAAAATTTCACCAATGGATGCATAAAGTCGGAGTTAATAGATTTGTAATGTTCTGCATTTAATTAACAAATTTTAATCAAACACACATTGCCTGGAAGTGCTTTTAGAAGTAAATGAAAGCATAGTAAAGGCAATAACAGTGAGCCAAACCCAATTAGAATGATAATAGTCATGGGTCAGACTTTTACTCCGCCGATGATATAGGCGATTTCGAAAAAAATCACTGGATATTGTGGTGAAAAAGTTTTTTTTATCCAAACAAATGAAGTCTTCAAAGGGCGACTTCTCCACAAATTTCCAGATGTGAAGAGTATATATCCAAATTGGTTAAAGAGAATACAAATTACTAGGAATGCAATAGTTGGTCAAACGAAGTCGTCGAATGAGTGGGTGATGCAGTTTTGTTATAATGTAAGTTACATAAATTGCATGATCTGCTTAGGCAACTTAACGAATGGTTCAGCTCCAATAGGAATGCGGAAAAGCAGGCCATTCATGAAGATATGTTAGGGAGTATAAGTCCACGAGTTTAATAACATTGGGAAATCCGTTCGTGTTTTAAAGCTATCCGCATATATACGTAAGGTACATGGAGATAGTGTGTAAATATGCATATATAATCTCGTAAATATACGTATTATCGCGTAAATACATATAAATATGTATGTGTAAATATATATAAATGCAAGTACACATAGATATATGCGTAGATATACAATAAGTATGTTTACACACACATAATTATTTAATATTGAATATCCCAGTGGGAAAACATAAAGTAATTGAAGTAGTAATGGATAGCCCCTATGTACTATGCATTCCAGAATAGATTATTTTTTAAACGGCGATGTCATTGAAAAGTAAATCATAACAATGTTAAATTACAACTCCACTTACCACGTAAATAAAGTAGTAATGAATCGACACGATACATACATTCTGATATACATTCCACAATAATTCATTATGTAATGCATTGTATTGTAGTTTGAGGAGGCATGTATTCCTTTTCTAATTACACGGTATTCGAAAATAACATGCATTATACATTCAATGATTACCATAAATGAAAACGTAACGCATGTATCCACAAATTGCAAAGCAATTAATGCTGTGGTGCATTACATTTGCAGCTAAGTAGTCCATAATTCTACCCGTAGGAAAAATTTCTCCTTTTAATGAAAATCTCTTAAATAATTTTTTTAAAATAATGATTTGTTAGACTGTTTAAATTCTTCATCATTTTTCAAAAACAATAAACAAAATAAGAAAACATTTTCTAAAACTAAGTTGCATTTCATTCACATTTCACACAAACTATTTTCTAATGTTCTTTTCGATAATAAAGACTAAAATTATATTGTATTAATAATTAAGATTAAATGATTTTATTTAATACTCTTTAATGATTTTATTTAAATTATTATTACTTTTAAAATTATTATCACTTATTTTGTGATTCCTTTTCCTTTTTAAGCAGACTTCTTTGAAATATTTTCCTTGGGCTCTTAAAGCCCAATTTCATTCATCAAAGTGTAGCCTTCTTTCTTGGTGCAATCTGTAATGGAATATAAAAATGTATTTAGTTTTTAATGAATTATTTCTCAAATGAAAAAATATTAATATTAAAAAAACTCCCTTACCAAACAAAACCCTATTAAAATTTATATATCCCTTAAGAAAGCTATCTTCTGCCTTACGCCATCATAATTATATTCTAAAAGTAATTTTGTTGATATAATCTTTGAAAAATTTTTGGCTAATACGTCATGATTAATTAACAAAAAAATTAGAAACATACATTCTGTCAAACTTCTACCCGGAAGTTGTCAATAAAACACACAATTTTCATTTAATCATCCAAATTTATTTTGTCGCTTTAAAGTACTCCCCTCCAGACGCAACACACATTTGCCAACTTTTTTTCTATTCCTTGAAACATTTTTTTATATGCGCTGCCAGCGAATTTTGTTGTATGACTCAAAACGGGTAGCCCGGAGCGGTAATTTCAGTTTTGGGAAAAGGACAATATCATATCAAAAAATATGATATGTATGGGGTTTTTTATTTTAAATTCGTTCACAATGTTTGTTCAATGCGGACATGCGTTGTCATCGTGCAGAATCCGCGAATTGCTTTTCCGCAATTGCGGTCGTTTCTTTGTAATTTTGTAATTGATAATTTGTAATTTATTTCCAATCTACCGGGCAGGCCCTTACAGATTACATTTAAAAATAATATACATTTATTTAAGTATTATATAAAATTCCCTTCAGCTGTAACTTGAATCTATACCTTACCATACCAAATTCAACCAGGCTAGCAACACTTACAGTGCTTTAAACACCTGGAAATGGGCTCATTGCACCCATAATTGGTTCTATGATTTTCAGTATGGAATAATAATGGATCTCTAAGTTGGCGAGCAGGAACACGGAACGGGATAATAGCCAGTAATTCTGAACAGTTGATATTACAATCGATTAAGTCTTTGATGAATAAAATATTAATTCGCTTACGCGTTATAGAGAGAGTCTGAAGATTCAGCAGGCGACATCTATCCTCATAATTGGGCATATTTTCCCAATCGTAGAGATGCTGTAGGGCACACCTTGAAAAACGCTTCTGAATGCTCTCGATTCGAGCAATTGAATTCAAGTAATAAGGATCCCATATAACGCTGGCGTATTCTAAAATGGGTCTCACTAAACTAATCACACGTAAAATGATCCGTGAAATCCCTCGAATTACGCTTCACAAAACCCAATAGTGAGTTGGCTTTAGAGATCATGTAATCCATATGGGTACTAAAAGAAAAGTCTTCATCAAAATATATACATAGGTCTTTACATTGGCAGACTCTCTGAAAGGTAAGACTAGAATCGTGGGTGTAGCAAAATTTAATCGGGTTTATACGCCGGGCGGAAGTTAATACTTTGCATTTGTCAAAATTTAGATTAAGATGGTTACATTCGCACCAATTAGTAAGTGAGTTAATGTCTTCTTGGAAATCTATGCAATCCTTAATAGCCTTAACTGACCGAAAAATTTTTAGGTCGTCAGCATATAAAAGGCTTCTGCAGAAAGAAAAAGCATTCGGCAAATCATTTATAAACAGATTAAAAAGCAAGGGACCCAAGTGGCTTCCCTGTGGGACACCCGACTTTGCCGCAATGGGTTCAGAATAGTATCCCCCGATTTTAACATATAAAATCCTATTGGTTAAGTAGGAGTTAATCCATTTCAAAATTGTGGAGTGAAACCCTATATTCTCAAGTTTATATATTAATAAATTGTTCAGTATGCTGTCAAATGCTTTGGAAAAGTCAGTGTATAGGACATCGACTTGTGATCCATTTTCTATAGCATTAACGCAAAAATTAGAAAAAATAGCGAGATTCGTGGACGTAGATCTTCCAGCAAAGAAACCGTGCTGTTGATCGGAGATAACATTTTTCGTTAATGTAAATAGTAGCTTACTGACAATTTTGTCAAACAACTTAGGTATAACCGAAATTTTAACAATAGGCCTATAATTTGTAATTAAATGTTTGGGCCCCGACTTAAATATTGGCGAGATAGAGGCAAGCTTCCACTCATCGAGAAACTCACCCAGAAAAAGGGATTTGTTAAATATAGAACATAAAGCAAAGTGTAATGAGGAAGCACAATTTTTCAGAAAAATCGGAGGTAGCAGATCGAAGCCCGCACCTTTCTTGCAGTCGAGCTCCCTCATCGATTGTAGTACTTCCTCGCCAGTTATGCATAAAGAGGCAATGCCAATAGATTGAAGTAACCGTGAGGACAAGAATTCTTCACGAAAATTGTCCTCCCCATTATATACCGAGCCAAAGTGGCTTGCAAAAAGGTTACAAATATCCTGAGGGTTCTCTGCAGAGCTACCAAACATTTCCATAGATTTAGGAAAACCAGATGCTCTCACGCAGACGCTTCAAGACTGCCAAATAATATAATAATATTTATTGATCGTTTGTCCTTCCGGAACGAATTCATGATGCGCCACACCACGAATATCGAAGAAAACAATGAGCATCACCATGACTTTGGAGCGAATTTGACGTGGTTTTTTTGGTTTCGGTTCGTCTTTCGTCCTCCATTCTGATGCCTGCTGACTTGTTTGCATGACAAATTCGTAGACATGTCTCATCACCAATTATGATGCGTTTCTTGAATGTGGAATCTGATTAGTAGAGTTCCAGCATGTCTGACGAGATCTGTTCGCGGTGTTTTTTTTTTTGAAGAAAATTCAGCTCCTTTGGAACAAGTCGACTGGCGAGGCGTCTCAAGCCCAAAGTATTGACCAGAATCGAATGAACCGACTCGTGCGAGATGTTAAGTTCATAAGCTATCTGTCTCGAGCTCGAATGGCGATTATCGACAATGATTTGATTCACTTTTTCAATATTCTCTTTTGTTGTTGCGGTTGAACGTCGTGGACGAGTTTTTTTCTCGTTTGTCGTGGCGATTCGCCTTAGCAGGCTAGATTTTCCATCTGTGAATTCAGCAAATTTTGAAAAATGTTTTTGCACTCCCTTATATCTTTTTTATACCCTACACCCGAAGGGAGTAGGGTATATTCACTTTGTTCTTCTATTATAGAAAATATATATATATTCTTTCTCAGCGTCACTTCCTGAATCGATTTAGCTCTGTCCGTCCGTCTGTCTGTCTGTCTGTTGAAATCACGATTAGGGGGGACGAAAAGAGATATCGCGATGAAATTTGGCACAAATATTCTTTGTTATGTAGAGCTGTTTGGGATTGGGCGAGATCGGTAAACAGCCACTCCTACTTTACATACGGAATGTAAAGGCACCTCGTTTAAAAAAATGTTAAAATCTGAATATTACATAAACCGTGTAAGATATTAAGATATAATTTTATTCCGGAACATATAGCGTCATTACTAAAATGTTTGAAAAAATGGGCGTGCCACGCCCACTGATAACAAAGTTGGCAATATCTAATGAACGGTATAAGATATTGATACGTAATTTTATCAAGATATATAGGGAAGCATTACCAATAAGCTCGCCGAAAATGGACATGCCACGCCCACTCATACAAAAGTTGTCAATATCCTGTAAACGTTATAAGAATTTTATCACGAGGTATCTACGCGTATTACCAATTTGTATACAAAAAATGGGCGTGGTCCGCCCACTTATACAAAAGTTGTCAATATCCCATAAACGGTTCAAAATATTAATACCTTCGTAATTCTATCTAGCAGTACCTAGAGACATTACAAAAACATTTGCCCGAAATGGGCGTGGTCCGCCCACTTATACAAAAGTTGTTAAGTGGGTGTAGGGTATTTACATTTCGGCCAGGCCGAAGACAACACTCTTACTTGTTTTTATGACAGATAGAACCAATCTCTGGGGATGCCCCCTATTCATGCAAAGCATTCGTTGGTTTAGAAGGGAAGATAGGTTAGAGGGAAGGGAAAAAGTGGGAGAGATGCCCATTTACACCTCTATTAAAAGCCGAAAAGCCAGAGTCGGAGGCTCTGGATGTTCTGGGCATGTTAATCCAATGTGATCTTCGTTAGAACGATCACATTTTTGATGTGTCGAAAGAAGCAGCCAAGTGCTTAGGCTTTTTAAAGCGGTGCAAGAAATACTTCACTCCAACCGATCTTTGTTGTATCTACACCACCTATATCCGTCCGAAAATTGAGTACAACTCGCATATATGGTCGGAAGCTTCGAAAATGTTTCCAATTTTCTGTTTTAGTTTTAGAACGGTACGTGACTTTGAACTCTGGGAAACAATTACGCATATAAAGTCAAATTCGGTTGTTCCGGACGGGATATCCTTAAAATTTGTAAAAATAATTTTTCCGGCTATATCCTCGCACTTCTTGAGCCTCATTAATTCCGTTTTTACTTAAATTTTTCCCAAGGCATGGAAAAAAGCAAAGATTATACCTATTTCAAAATTAAAGAACACATAATCCTCCTAAGTTAACGGATTTTCACTCCATTAGCGCGAGGGTAATCCCAAAAGTAAAGTCTCCAAAGCGCTGAGGACGCCGGGAAACTGTTCGTGCAGCTGTTGGAAACACTGTTGCTGTGTTTGTTATTTTCGGCATTCCTAAACAAACCTATGCGCACCTCGCTGGGACACTCAGTCTTCACTTGGCAGCCTTTTGAATTGGAGTTCCCGTTTCTCCCGTCCTCAATTTCTGACGAGACAGTCGCGAAGGTTGAACAAACCATGCGTGAAGATCGGCGGATCACTCTGGATGATCTCTGCATTTTGGTTCCCGAGGTTTCCCAACGAACAATTCACAGGATTTTTACGGAAAAGTTGCAATATAAGAAGTTGGGCGCAAGGTGGGTGAAAGCAACGGCGACGAGGTGAAAGATGATGTTAAAAGCTTCCTCAACTACATGGCGGCGAGCTGGTATGACATAGCCACACAAATACTACCGCAGCGTGTACAAAAATGCATCGACAGAAATGGCGATTATGTCCAAAAATAGATAAATGTTCAAGCTTTAAAATGATGTAAACATTATTGAGAATAAACTTATTTTTTTAGAAATTTCTTTGTATTTCTAAAAAAATAGGGAACCTTACTTTTGAGATTACCCTCGTATCTTGTACGTCTATTCTAAAATAACTGAAGTTATGATAAAGAATCATATTCTTGATCATGCAAATCCTAATTCTTTAATTTCTAAATTCAAATCTGGTTTTAGAAGGCATTACAATACTTCTTTACATATGATTAATCTTGTAGATAAGTTACGTGACAACATGGATAAAGACCGTGTATCAATTTTAATATTCCTTGATTATCACAAGGCCTTTGACTCACAAAGGCTCATATATTCAGAATAATTTTGTTCTAAATATTGAACAAATTATGTATATTTTACGCTAATTCGCATATTTTTGATTTAGTTGTAACTCAAATTGTGTCAATTATACTCATATTCATCAGTTATATTATTTTATAATGTTTAAGCTGAAGATATATATTCTTAATGCTAGAAAGCGAATTGTTTTGTAATATTAACTAATAAGAAGGCTGCCTTTGGCCAGGCCAGGGTCTGAACATCCTACACTCGTAAAGTTAAAAACTATCTTAGAAAGCACTTAAGTTCTCTGAAATTCTTTATAACCCTTTAAATACGAGAGCCGCGCCCATTTTTGGGGAAATTATGCTAATATCGGAATAAAATTTCATCTTAATATTACCGTATAAAAAATATACTTATGCAGAAAGAAGAACAATGTGAGTATTCCCTTTGAAATGTAGGGTATATAAATGGGTAGAACGCGCCAATTTTAACACCCCGATAAGACTCACAGGTTGGTAATCTGCAAGAAAGATGAAGTCAAGAATGTGAGAGAGATGTTGAGTTCGAAACTTCGAGAAAACGGGAATATAAACTTTAAGTTTTCGAGAAGTTTCGAAGGTGAAAATTTAAGCTTCCAGAAAGTAGAGAAAGAAGAAGCTAAGCTGCGCGAAGGAGTCGAGGAGTTACGTGCAGTCACGGCAGTTCGTGAGCGCAGTCAGTGCTGTTCAGTAGTTGAGTCGTAGAGTGTCAAGCAGTGAAAGAGTTTTGGCTGTAGACATAGAGTGGAGAAGATCGAGCGACAAAGCGACATATCACGTGAAATTTGGCCACAACGTGACGTATCACGACCACTAAGTGGTCACACACGGATCACGTCAGAGGCTGGGGTGATTACGCCCTTTTGGTGATAACCTGATGTACTGCGACCGCTAGACGACACGACAGTGACATGGGGGGTTACTCCCCCCGGGTGTCACTCCCTTCTGTTGGGAGCCCAACGTGACCGGTAAAATAAGTATGCACACCCTACATTGCGACGACGCCCCAAATTTCTAATACATAGCTGGATATCCTACTCTCACACATATATCTATATACAATATATAAAATCGTTGTGTCTGACTGGTTGATCTACCTACAGAATAACCCAAGAGAAACATAATTTTGATCACACAATATTTTCATAGCGTAGAAGTGCACTAAGGCGGGAGAGGTGAACTAAAATTTAGAAATCTTAAATCTGAGGACTTATAAAAGATATAAAGTTACAAAATATTTTGTTAGCGATAAAATAGCGACCCTATTTTTCCGCCAAAATATTTCGCGTACAAATGCCTAAAAACATTTTTACCACACATAGTACAAATGCCTAAAAACTAAAAAAACATTTCAGGATTTTTCAAAATTCGTTCTCTTAAGGTCCCAAAAAGGGCACAATGTAGTAAAAAGTGTAATGTTTATCGTGAAATATATCTTCAAAGAAGTGACATATGCGAATATATTTTTTTCGTGAAAAAATTTCTCTTACAAATATCTAGAATTTTGAGATTTTTCGAATTCGGCCACTAAAGGACGAAAGTGGTCATTATGCTCTCTGTTTTACAAGTAGAAGTACGCAGACGTAAATGGTCCAACTGTACTTTATTTAAGTTCACCAATGTTTTGGTGGGGTCACTTCTTCCCTCTAGTAGCTTAGGTCGCGAAAACGACAAAAGTATATATAAACTTATAAAGGATGTATACTTATAAAGGAGCACAACTGTAATATCTTTTGTTAGTAATAAAATACGGACCCTTCCTTTCCACCTTGCATCTAATTGCCTATAAACCATTTTCAAGATTTTTCCAAATTTGTCCTCTAAATGTCCCGAAAAAGACAAAATTTGCTAAAAAGTGTAGTTTGTTTTCAGAAATCTCTTGAAAGTAATAAAATATGGATTTAATTTTTGCGTTAAACGATTATCCTTAAAAATATCTATTAATTATTTGCAGTTTTTTTCTGAATTTCGTTTCTAAAGACACAACTGTACACTCTTCTTCGAAAAAATCTTGCACACAAATGCGTTTTCAGGATTTTTCAAATGTAATCCCCTAAGGCTTCAAAAAGGACAACATTTACTAAAAGTGCAATATATATAGTGAAAAACTCTTAAAGGAAATAAATTGGGGATATAATTTATGATTTAAGAGATTATATAGACTCTTTTTATTTTATTTTTTTTTTTTGCTGTGATTCAATTTCGAGCCGGTTTTTTCACAAACGTTATAATAACCTACGTGGCATGTTTCGTCTTGACTGAAGTTAAATATTTGTGTCTATAAAAACGCATGTGTATATAAGAAAAATGCGAATTTAAATTAAGTATATAAGGTGAGTTGGTTCCTCATTTTATAGTACCAATTATAGGAGATGCTGCTTGCCAGTTCCGCCCACTCCTAATTAATCTATGGCAGCCAAAAATTGGTTATAGAGATACGTAAAGAAATAACAAAATTCGTAGGAAGCAATTGAAGTAATTTTTGTAATTTATCCCATGACAAGTATGGAAATAATTACAATAGCGCTGATATCTGCTCTGTGGAAATGTTGGATCCTAATACGGAAGATTATGTGAGCTGATGGCTTCTGGGCAAATTTTTTCCTACATGTTTGAAGTATATCGCAGCGGTCAGCTGAAAACGATAAAACCAATTGAATTTTTTTTCTGTCTCGATTCTGTTCAACACGTAACGCATTAAAGTGAGAATTGGGTTTTCGGTCGCGCTATTAGACGTGGTGGTTGATCCGTGTCCTTTAATTAAAGAGATTTTTAATATTTTAATAATAAAAGCCTCTCGTGATAGAAAGCGAATGTGATTGAGAATATTACGAGTATTAGTGCTTATTGATATCTATTGACAGTGCAATTGAAATTGTTTTAACTAAAATAAAATGAAAACGAAAATATATTTTCACTAGGTTTGCATCACAATTAAATTCATGAGATGTCGCGCAAGTGCAAATCTTAACCCTTTAAACGGGCAACATCTCGAATTTGAACCAAAAAATACATGCTGACTATTTAGGCACCCATCTTTTTTTTAGGCAAAACATTGGCATACTTCTTTTTTATTTTTTAATAGATAAATTTTAAAAAAACTTGTTTTCTTTACAAAAAAGTACTTGTAAAAGAAAAATAATTTCTTTAGTTTTTTATTTATTTATTATTAATTACTATCTTAAAGTTAATTTAATTTAAATATTGGCTAAATATGAACAGATTTTTAATTTGTGTGAATTTGTAAAAACAGTCTTGTTAATGCATAACGCAACTTTACATTTCGCAACCGACGGTGAAGTAGGATTGGAAGGCCTGCCACGCTTGCCCGCAAAGTGGTATCAAAGAGGTGTGTGAAGAAGTGGAAAGGTTCCTTCAACTCATCGGGAAATTTCAAAGAGACCTTAAAATTGACTAGGTGGTCAGCTACTGAAATGTTTTTACTTTTCCACAAGAGCCTTTGAAATGTTGTAGTTGGTGTGTAGGGACATAAGAAGGAGTCGACACCAATCTCGTCAGTATTATCGACACGCTGCAATCTACCCTCTACAATGTCCTCTAAATCCTCCTATGATATTTGTATATACTTAGCAATCTCATTTGCTTCAATCCAAGTCTTCATTCTCCGATTCCTTTTGGTCTTCATTGGATGTTGGAATTTGCTCCAAAATATAGGTGATTTCCTCAGTGTTTAATTTTTTTCGAAACCTTTTACAAATAATATTTCACCCAGTTCACAGCGAATATGCAATTTTATAAACTCTCAGTCAATTGAAATTGAACAAAGTTTTTTACTTTGCTTTTTATACAAAAATACAACGTATCTGCATACCTGTACATGCAATAAAAATGAAGTAAATGGTAAAAGGTGTAGTTGTCCTGAAACAGGTGGGGACCATAGGTCATTCACAATTTGTTCACGAATAAGAGAATTTTTCAAATCCTTTGATACTTCAAAACTATTACCGTTATAAATTCCTTAAAGAATTCCATACAATTATAAAAATTTATCTCTTACAATTTCCCAATATACCGTTTTACATTTATTACCTACATGATTGATACCCATAAATACAATATTTCACACTGCTTTATATATCTATTAATGGGCAAAGACAAAATATAACTCTATTGCACACTGATGCATATATAAATCGTCTATATTTATGAGCCCTGCTACAAAAGTATGATTTAAAATTTTTTTTTGAATTCTCAATGCAATTTTGTAAAATATTTATTTTGCAAATACATGTTTTTATTGTAGGATTTTTGTGTATTTTGTGCATTTAATTTCTATTCAAACATTGACAAAAGAGCTTCGTACGCAAAAAATATCCTTTTTCAGTTTAACCGTATTTTAAATTTATTTAAACGTCAGCAATACAAAACTTATTAAAAGTTTTAATTGATTAATTTTAATAAAGTATTTTTAGTATACAATTCATTTCGCATCAACCTATTCATTTAAGAGGGTATTTTTAAAACGATTCATATATGCATCAATTCTCGTTTAAGGGTTAAAATAATTGGCATTATTACATGTGGAAAATTTTTTTTCGTTAGCAACCGTACAACATTATAATGAGAAATGCCTTCTGCACGCCCTGGTAGTTTAAAGGATCCGGAAATAGCCGATTTGTTTAACAAACATGACCCCGAAAAGATTTTCGAAGACCTGCGAGAGATCGGCCATGGGTCATTTGGAGCAGTTTATTACGCCCGTTGCAATCTTACCAAAGAAATTGTGGCTATTAAAAAGATGTCATATACGGGGAAACAAAGCCTTGAGAAGTGGCAAGACATTTTGAAAGAAATTCGGTATCTCATTCTTATAACAAACTCGATCGGCGGCTGATTATTACTTTTGTTTTAAATCGCAGGTTCCTTCGCCAACTAAATCATCCCAATACCATTGAGTATAAGGGGTGCTACCTTCGGGAATCCACAGCATGGCTTGTGATGGAATATTGCGTCGGTTCAGCGTCAGACATTATCGAAGTCCACAAGAAGCCATTGCATGAGGATGAGATTTCTGCAATATGCGATGGTGTCCTTAGTGGTCTGAGTTACTTGCATAGCCTAGGCCGAATACATCGCGACATAAAAGCGGGCAACATCCTTCTGACTGATAATGGCATAGTGAAGCTAGCGGACTTCGGTAGTGCAGCTATAAAGTGTCCTGCGAACAGCTTTGTGGGAACTCCTTACTGGATGGCACCCGAAGTTATTCTTGCAATGGACGAGGGCCAATACGACGGGAAGGTTGATGTGTGGTCTCTTGGAATAACATGCATTGAGTTGGCAGAAAGGAAGCCGCCTTATTTCAATATGAATGCAATGTCAGCGTTATACCACATAGCGCAGAACGAATCACCATCATTGCCGGTAAGTAACGTGTGATGTCCGGAAGGAAAATGATAATGATGATACAACTTATTAATATTTTTTCTTAGAAAAATGATTGGTCTGATACCTTCTGCCATTTTGTCGATTTGTGTCTTAAAAAGACTCCTTTAGAGAGACCGTCGTCCACGAAGCTCTTAACACACGCCTACGTCACTAGGCCCCGTTCCGAGACTGTCTTACTAGAGCTTATAGCCAGAACAAAAGCCGCTGTGCGTGAGCTCGACAACTTAAATTACCGTAAAATGAAAAAGATCCTAATGGTAGACACATGCGAGACTGAGAGCGCCATCGGCGACACAGACGACACACAAGACGAACATGCCGGCGGCGACAGTAGCAAGAGTAATAGTATTACTTCGGAGCACTCCATACATTCGGTGGGCGTGTCAGCGGCTAGTAGCCAAGTAGTACAGAAATCTCACTCTCTAATAAAGTACACATAATTTTTTGTAACTAACGTTCTAATATTTCAGAGCTCTTCATCGAATTCTATACCAGCTGCAAATCATATCGGAGCAGCAGTGCAACAGCCAAACCCAACGAATTATCACCATGCAGCGGTGACGGCACATGCGGTCGCAGCAAGTGGAGCTGTTTCTCGAAACTCGTCACGCCACAGAAATTTGCCTCCGCTTCCAAGTATTATGCATATGAATAACAACGTAACGCCAACGAACTCTACGGCTGTCGTGCCAGCACCAACTATTCCCGTCATGCAAATTCAGGGAAATAATGGTGGGGTGATAGCAGTGCATGGTTCACCGGCTTCAAATATGGGTGGTATTTCTGGCGGTGTAACAGTCGCTGAGCGAATGCCTATGCAACCAAGGTATCTCTCGTCTCCGGCGGCTGTGGCTGCTGTCTATGCTGCGTCATCATCGCAGCAAGCTATTTCGAATGCAGTCAGCGACCACGGACCAAACAATTTTGCAACGATTCGTACCACGAGCATAGTAACGAAACAACAAAAAGAACATATGCAGGTAAAATAATCTTATATTGACTTCATACAAATTTTATTGCTTAACACGTTCGCGGACCTCAATGCTTTAGTATTAATTTTTTTGTGATGCAAAATGACAGGAATGCTATGGCATTCAAATTTTAAAGCCAATTGTTATTAATTTAGTTTTATATAACTTTTTTCTAATTATTATGTACTTTCGTATTATTTTATTTTTTCTTACATTGACTAAACTAGAAGTGTAACACTTGACGTGAATAGCATCTGTATTTCGTAGACTTCTGTGGACTAGAAAGAGAGTAGACTCTTTCATTGTACATCGGCTTTTTGAATAAAATAACGAATAAAGATCTAGTTGAATAATTGTGTAGTGAAACTATTAATTCTCATTTTCTCATGTATTCTATGCTTTAGCATTCACGTCATCCTACTTGAAAAAATTTTATCTGTATCGTCGTGGATGCTATAGAATTCATTGTATATAACGGTTAAAATATGATATTCTGACTCTTACAAAATGTGTCTAATCAGACAGTTGATATCACAACTAATTTTAAAAAAAAATTGACATCTATTTTTGCAGCTCACTGAAAATTTTACTGTCCACGAACGTGTTAAAAGCTGAGTAGTACAAATAAAAATTCCTCACATACGAGTATAACATATAAACCATTTTAAGCATGTTTTAAAAAATCCAAAAGATGTTACTAATTTCTTAAAAAGAAGTTTTGGATTCGGTGAGCCGGACCTAAAAGATGCAAATGGAAATCTAAAAGCTGCAAAAAATCCTCCTAACTGTTGAATCTAAGAATTTGAAATTCAGAAGGTAGAGGTTGCTTACTCAGATTTTAGACCTCCCTCAGCCCCTTCCCGGATTGTGCCTCAAAATCAAGAAAAATCAAAAGTTTACAGACTATAGGCGCCAGGAATAAGCAAGAAGTAATTCGGTTTTTGGGAGTAAAAATAATTTTTTATCTTTCCAAAAATTCCCCCAACAGGTCCAAAAAAATTAAGATATCAAAAAATATGAATCCTAGACTTAAAAAACTGCGGATAATACCTCATTTGCTAGTAATGTTTATGAGAAAAATATTTAATTTCGTAAACTTCTCTTGAAACAAATTTTGGATTATCTGAAATCCTCCATTAGCATCGCAAAACTATTGCAGTCGCTTGAATTGGAAGTACGAGTAGTAATCAGAAGGCAACGTAGGAATATTTGAGATTAAAAATTTACCCCTTTATGCCAATGCTAGTTTACTCATTGAGTTGACAAATAAGTTCGTTCGGTTCTTACAGTGGAATAAAATTTTTTGATACACAAGCTCAATTTTAATCAATTATATATAGGCCACCTTTACCAAGTTCTTTTCACCAAGTTTATTCTGCCACGTTCGTAAAACGCCTGGAGATTATCGACGAAAAACCTGTCCAGGTGGTTTTTAATGGTCTCTTTACCCTTGAAGATTTTCCCGTACATAGAGTTTTGCAACGATCGGAATGATAATCACAAGGCGCAAGATCTGGTGAATGCAGAGGATGAGACAAAACATCCCTGCCAACCCAAAGCAATTAGTTTCGAGTGGCCAACGATGAATGAGGTCTGGCGTTGTCGTGGTGGAAGACAACACCCTTAAGATTTGCCAATTCTGGACGTTTTGTGCGGATTTCTTGGTCCAATTTCATTAATTGCGAACAGTGTATAGTTGAATCAATCGTTTTGCCAGACGGTAGCATTTCGTAATAGATGACACCTTTGAACTCCCACCATTGGGAGAGCATTATTTTCTTCGGATGCAATACCGCTTTCGAAGTTCTTTAGGATGGACCGATGCTTGTGTTGTGCCCCCATGATCTACGCGTTACATTATCGTGGATGAGCCATTTTTCGTCAATCTTCACCATTCGTTTCAAAAATGGGGCGTGTTCTTGGCGTTTCTACAGCAAATCGCAGGTGGATGTGCGATTGATCAAGTTAGCCTCGGTTAATTGATGCCGCAACCAAACATTAAGTCGAGAAACATACCCCAGCTGAAGCAAATGGCATTGATCAAAATCTCCAGAACGGAACTTGGCATACCACTTTTGGCATACGCGTTCTGTTACATTATCATATCTATACACACGGCATATCCTTTAGTAAGCATCCGCAGCAGCTGGTTTGCCTTTTTTAAAATAATGGAGCAAAATGTGACGATAATGTACGTCCACAAAACAAAAGCATCCCTACGAAACTTGCACTGAACGAACTTATTTACCAACCCATAATTATAAAAAAATTTGTGGAATTATTTCCACACCTCTTTTGTATATTGAAATTAGAAATATTTTACTTTTGTAGGAGGAGATGCATGAGCAAATGTCTGGATACAAGCGAATGCGTCGTGAGCATCAGGCTGCTCTACTCAAACTGGAAGAAAAATGCAAGGTTGAGATGGAAGCACATAAAAGCGCTTTAGACAAAGAATACGATAATTTGCTCCATAACTTTACAAGAGAACTAGAACGGTTAGAGGTGAGTGAAGGATTCGAAAGAAAAATCATCTGCGTTTAATGAATCATGAACATAAACTCTGCTGCTAGGTAAAGCACCAACAAGATTTAGACAGGCGCATGAAGCAAACGGTAGCTGCTGAGAAGAAACTATACAAGGAGATTTCTGCGAAGCAGGAAGGTGATCGCAAGGCGTTCGATTTAAATCGTAAGAAGGAGTACAAGGCGAACAAAGAAAGGTGGAAACGTGAGTTGTCCATGGATGAGTCAACGCCGAAACGACAACGTGACTTGACATTACAATCACAAAAAGATAATCTAAAACAGGCTGAAGCTCAGGAAGAACAGCGTCTGCTTAAGGTGCAAAAGCAGTACATCGACCTCGAGATGCGCAAATTCAAGCGAAGGCGCATGATCATGCAGCATGAATTAGAGGATCAATTGCTGAGAGATGTAAGTTTGATATAATATAATTATATATATATATATATGTATTAAAATTTTTAGATGTGTATAGTACTTATTTTTGCAAAATAATGTCATTTGAACAGGAATTAAGCAAAAAGCAACAGCAACTGGAACAAGCTCATGCCATGTTGTTGAAGCATCATGAGAAAACACAAGAGTTGGAGTATCGACAGCAGAAAAGTGTGCATAACTTGAGAGAGGAGCAAGTGAGATAAATTAAGGTTGCTTTTGGCTTTATGTTTAAGTTGTTTTCCTACAGATCAATAAGCAGCATGATACAGAATTGCAAAATCAGAAAGACTACATGGAAAGAGTTAAGAAGGAATTGTTGAGAAAGCACGCCCTTGAAATACGGCAACATCCTAAAAGTTTAAAGGTAAGGGTTGGAATAGGCATTCAGTCTGAATCTGCGATATCTGCCCTGTGATTCTTAATTCCACTGTCGTTTTCAGCAAAAAGAGTTGCAAATTCGCAAACAATTTCGCGAAACGTGCAAAACTCAAACAAAGCAGTATAAGAGATACAAAGCACAAATTCTTCAAACAACACCGAAAGAGCAGCAAAAGGAGGTAATTAAGCAGCTTAAAGAAGAGAAGCACCGCAAGCTGACACTTCTTGGCGAACAGGTAAGGACCAAAAGAATACCTATAAAAATACGGTTTAAGACTACTGAGGAAATTTTCTCCGCCTGCAAATCTCTCATCAAACAATTTCTTGATTCTTTGAAGCCATCCAGTATCAGGATTCTAAAACGACTGCAGACGCTTTAATTTTTAAAGTATTATTTTTTTTATTTTTTTATTTATCTATTTATTTCTCTCATTAAATTAGTCAAAAATCAAAAAGTTCAATTGTGATCATACAGAATGTGTGAGTGAACATTAAAAAAAAAAAGGAATACATAAATCATTCAATTAACAATTTAAAAAAAGTACTCTTACTCTACACTAGATCAGATCCGTACAGTGAGTAGTAGGGATCTAAGGAAAATTAGAGGCTAAAAATTTTGTTCTCTTTACGCCTGTGAATAGTGTATTAGCGGTGGTCTCATACTTGCAGTCGAAGACGCGTCCAGTACCGCTCGTTTATTATTTTCTTAATTAACCTTTGGCGTGAGGTGCGAATATTAAGCTTTGAGTTTGTACTGATATTTGTACCTATATCACTCACGACTCTTGCACTTCTGTATTATATAATGAATACAAATATCAAAAGGTAATAGAGTCTATATTTTTCGGAGTGAGTATTTGTTCAATGTTTGGCCTGGCCAAATAATTTCTCCGTCGCGAGTCCCATTTTTCTTCAGGCCTTGATATATGGAATAGAAAGTTATTTATTTTGAGTAAACGATCATAGATTAGAAAAAAGTAAATACATAAATACCTTATTTATGCGGCGCACTAAATCTCTATGATATTACATAGCAAGTTAAATATCATTAGTAAGAGCGTTTGTATGCGAATGGCAAAAGATTTCGTGTTTATTTATTCTTGAACAAAATATTATCTGAATTGAAAATCTAAATACCGAACTTGGAAATGTATGCTGTAATAAGCATTTAAGTCTGCGTTAATTCGGTGTGAGTTAAAGCCCTTTGAAGTCGTATAAACCGGATAATTTCAATTTTCTTGCAATAAGTCTTAATTTCTTATTCTAATTTTGCATATAATTCTTCGTAGTATGAACAGAGTATTTCTGATATGTTTCAAAGTCAGAGCTACAAGCTAGACGAAAGTCAAGTTATTGAGTGTCAACGCACTAACGAGTTATTAGAGTATGAGCTGGAAGTACTTACAGCTTATCAAAATAAGAACAAGAAGCAAGCCCAAGAACAACGCGATAGAGAACGAAGAGAGCTTGAGAATCGGGTTAGCGTGCGAAGAGGATTACTGGAGAATAAGGTAAATGAATACTCGCCTTTCGTTTTTTAGGATATGTGATTTATTTAAAAAATTTTTAGATGGAAGCGGAATTACAACAATTTAATCAAGAACGATCTGAACGCTTGCGTATAAAGCATGAGAAGCACGCGAAGGAACTAGAAGCATTTGACGAAGAGTCTGCTGCCCTGGGATTTAGGTAATTTTTAACGCTTTTTATTAACTTGGGTTTTTTGTTACTATAAGGCAGGTCTTTCAAAAAAATCTGACCGATATCCGATTAGGTGAAGCTCTGAAATCGCACACGTGCATGGGAACAGTGATAACATAATAATAAAAGGAAATGGTTTATATAGGTACTTTCAAACCTTTAGTTTTAACTTTATGTTAATGAAAGACTTCATTTGGATGCGCTTAATTACAAAACGATAACCATATCCATAATATGTTTACACAAACTTTCTAGTGACTATTCAGAAAAATTTTTTATTTTCCAGTGCATTATTGATAATGGTAAAAATAAGGTCAAAGAATTACTGGACAAGTAATTATTTTAGAATTAGCTTTTAAATTACCATTACTAAAAACCTATAAACAAGGACAAAATGTTGGTACTAATAAAGAAAATCACAAATTAATTTTTGTACACTTGGAATCAAAATGTAAAATTTTGAAAACGATATTTTTCAATTCTAGAAATAATTTATGGTAATTAGAAAAAATTATTTCATTGGAAATGGACAAGAATTGCGACGCGAGGCGCTCGGATTTTCTTAAACTTTATGTGTTGGTTCTAATAGCAGAAGTAAAATACGCGTTAAAATATTTTTACTTTACGTCCATTACATGAATTTTGGAGTTTCAAAATTTGAAATACCTGGAACGGTCATATTTCCACTTTACTTTTATTTCTAATCATGTATAAAAATTTCAACAAAAACTATGTAATTAATATCGACCTGCGATGGTTCCTCAAAAGCTTCAAAGTAAAAATTGCTTAAAAGAGTTGTAACCGTTTTCCGGAGCTAAGTTACACTAAACTGTGTTTCACTGTTACACTAAGCTGTGTTTAAAATCTTCGTTTATTGTTTTCTTACAATTCACCAAAGAGGTACTTCTATATTAACCCTACTAACCTGAGGTAGAGGTTCTCTGCGGCGTTGGCATGCGTTGCGAGACGACGTTGGCGTAGCGATACGGCGATGTGCGATGTACGCTCGTTAAATTTACGATGTACGCTGCCGAGATGGCTGCTGTAGCATTGGCGTGCGCTGCGAAATGACGTTATTATATCGAGATGTCGACGTGCGATGTACGCTCGCTAAATTTACGATATACTTTCGCTAAATGGGACTCCAAGAGTAAGCGAACGCCGGGAATTCTGATACTTTCGCCAACCTGGACGTTTGGAATTTTCCGGTTAAAGGTGACCGAACGACAGTCCGCGAACACCCATATGAGTGTCCGGACGTGACCACTGATAAGTTCTTGTGACCGAACGACAGTCGGTGAACACCCTCAAAATGGACAGAATAATTCGAAATAAATTGCTAATTTCTGCACGGCAAACTAACCGCCGATACGTCATTTACTCACCTCCAGTCCCTGCTTCTCCTTGCTGGTCCTCACTCGATTGTTGTCCGAACACGTTTTTTCGCTTTGCTGGTCCTGGCTGAAGTTTTTCGAAACACATCTGTTCGCTTTCCTGGTCCTCGCTCAAGGCTTCCGAGACACGTCTTTTCGCTTTGCTGATCCTCGCTCGATTGTCGTCCGCACTCTAAAGGCTCAACCATAATGAATTTAAGCAACCATAAGCTAATTTCAAAACTCGACGGTAATGAAGCATAATTTCAAAACCCAACTTAAATTCATAACTCAACTATAATTAAACTTAATTTGAAGCTTAATTTGCCTATCATGGACTTGGCAAAACTTTGCAAAAAGTAGCTGCCACTTTTTAAGCTAGCAAAAATTCATTGCGGGTTTTGCATTTTCGTCCTGCGGTAAAAGATTTTCTACCATATTGCGTTGGTGGGATTTTATATAAATGTGGGGAAAATTTTAGCTGGCACCTATTGATCTACCAACGTTAATTTTTGTAAAACCAGTTTCGCTGGCACATTAATGCTAGTATGATATCTCATTTTGTACCTGTGAATAAATACATCCGAAGGGAGTAGGGTATATTCACTTTGTTCTTCCATTTGTAACGCAGAGGAGACGAGATATATATAGAAAGGTATATATATTCTTGCTCAGCATCACCTCCTGACTCGATTTAGCCCTGTCCATCTGTCTGTCTGTTGAAATCACGATTACGGGAGAACGAAAAGAGATATCGCAATGAAATTTGGCATAAATATTCTTTGTTATGCGGGGCAGTTTGGGATTGATGGGCGAGATCAATCCCATGTTAATATCCATATTAATATTTTGAACCGTTTTTGAGATATTGACAACTTTTGTGTAAGTGGGCAGACCACGCCCATTTTTGGTATACAAATTGGTAATACCTGTGATACCTCGTGTTAAAATCACGTGTTAATATCTTATACCGTTTAAGAGATATTGACAACTTATGTATGAGTGGGAGTGGCACGCCTATTTCTGGCAAGCTTACTGGCAATGCTTCCGCATACAGTGTGATAAAATAACATCTCAATATCTTGTACAGTTCATGAGATATTACCAACTTTGTAATGAGTGGACTTGGCACGCCTTTTTTTTTGCAGACATTTTATATGTGCCGGAATAAAATTATACCTCAGTAGCGCGCACGCTTTATGAGATATTCACATTATAACATTTTTTAAAACGCCTTTACATTCCGTATATCAAGTAGGCGTGGTTGTTAACCGATCTCGACCATTTTCAATCCCAAACTGTAGATAACAAAGAATATTTGTGCCAAATTTTATTGCGATATCTTTTCGTTCTCCCGTAATCGTGATTTCAACAGACAGATGCTGAGCAAGAATATATATATATTCCTTTATCTATCTCGTCTCCTTCTCTGCGTTACAAACGGAAGAACAAAGCGAACTAAAACGCGACTCCCTATTCTGGCGTTGTCGAATGCTCATTTCTCTCTCGAAATGTTACCATATTGGAATGAATTTGTTATTGATATACGTAAGAACGAGGCTGAACTGGTGGTGAAGTTCGCTTTACGCTGAAAACAGAAGCAAGACTTTGGCATTGTCCAGTGAAAGAATCGCTGAGAATGATTATGATAAAGGCTTTGGCTTTGTCGATTTTATTGGAGAGCTACTAACATGTGTTTGGGTTTTGTTTGCTTTATTGTTGTCAAGCTGTATTCCTAGGCTAGGGTTATCAAAAAATCATACATCAACAAAAAATCATACATAAACAAAAGAACTCAAGTCATCAAAACCGCTTTAAAAATGCTGCTGATCCCTCGATTTCAGCGGGCGCAAAAAAACTAATTTGTTCGCGAGAAACATTGACGGGTCAAACCCACCACCTTTTCTTCTCTGCATAAATTTCATATGCACGGTATACGGTTTGATTATATTTAGTGAATTTCTTATGTCCGACATAATTTCAAAAATGTGTTGTAGAAAACACAAAACCAACAAATCACAAATGTTAGTAGCTGTACAAAAATATCGACAAAGCCAAAGCCTTTATTGTAATCACTCTCTCAGCGATTTTCTAAATCGAAAACGCCAAAGCCTTGGCTGTATTTAACCTGCCAAAATCGATTATCATCATTTAATGCTCTCACGGATGCAGTAGAAGAAAAAGAGAGTGATACTCTAGGCCCGCTAGTTGTCTTCACATTCTCTTTCGCGGCGATTTCAACCTAATCTTTATGATTACACCCGAAGGGAGTAGGGTATATTCACTTTGTTCTTCCGTTTGTTACGCAGAGAAGGAGACGAGATAGATATAGAAAAGTATATATATTCTTGCTAAGCATCACCTCCTGACTCGATTTAGCCCTGTCCGTCCGTCTGTCTATCTGTCCGTCTATCTGTTGAAATCACGATTACGGGAGAACGGAAAAAGATATCGCAATGAAATTTGGCACACATATTCTTTGTTATGCGGGGCAGTTTGGGATTGATGGGCGAGATCAATCTGATGTAATAAAAATCCCATGTAATTTCCAAAAACCAATCATAGAAGCTCAAAAGGGTTGGCAACCCAGATGAATCAGAAGAAGAGTTGGCGACCACATTTAGCTGTCATCAGAGTAGTGTGCGTCAAAATATCTAATCTCGGCAGATATTTGGCTTAGTGTTGGTTTCGAACATTATTTCGTTAAACGGATACACGCAATCCCCATAAGGTAGATATTGATATTGACAGTTTCGTCCGAGACGGCTAATTAGCCGAATTGGCTAATCAGTCCTTTAAATGATTATATTAATAAGGAGGGATATGTCTGTGTCCAATAACAAAAAAAATATTTATCAAATAGCACAATGAAATCAAAATTATAATTATGTAAACATCATAATTGAATTTATAATCATCTTGGAATTTATAGACAACTCACTGCGAAATTTTAGTTTATGTTTCCAGCTTGATACGTCACTGTATGATACACATGCATAAGACAAATTATCGTATAGAAGACAAATTATGTACCAAGTTAAATTCTTTCGATAATATATTAAATAAATCTTATATGAATGTAAGAATACAAAACATTCTAACATATACTAAATATGCGTATGTTTTTAATTGTTTAGTGCTTTATCTATAAATGAGGTTTCTCGCGAAAGTTACCCTGACGAAGAAGGAAGCTTATCCGGATCAATGATAAGCCTGGCGCATAGCAACAGCTCAACTAGTTTTCCCGCTGGCTCTCTATAGCAGAGACACCGAATTAATTTAAACGGAAATTTTAGTAATAT
The DNA here is from genome assembly GCA_922984085.1 of Sicus ferrugineus. NCBI lineage: Eukaryota > Metazoa > Arthropoda > Insecta > Diptera > Conopidae > Sicus > Sicus ferrugineus. Next base: position 6,553,191 of record OV277351.1, on the reverse strand, counting down.
AACTAAACGATTTCACATTTCTAGTGATGGTAAAAACCAATTAAAAGACGACATTGCAGCAAACCGAACATAAAACACATTGCTTTCTTCAGTGTAAAAATTTAACATTAATACAAAAGCTCGTAATAAGTACTGTTCAAAAGACTTGGAATGCTTTTGAAACGTCTAACACTTGAGTGAATGACCTATCATTGGAAAGTCGGGATCAGCTTGACTTAGGAAGTGAAAAATATTTTACGACTTTAAAATATATTACGAATCGAAGTCGATTCAAACGATTCCTATGACGGACTGAATATATAAGAAGCCTGAAAGACAAATATAAAACCAAAACCTGTCTACTTTAAAAAGTGCAAGCATGTGCAATTCTTATGAAAGTGTCTGGAGTCACAATCCCACGTATTTTTGATTCTAAATGCATCCCATCTCAAAAACGTCAATCTGTAAGTTAGATTAGTTTTCTTTGACAAATTAACAAATTAATGACAGTTAACTTAATATGAAAATTAAGAATGTGATTAAAAAAATTTTTGAGATCAACATTTAACACGAAGAGTGATACACTATTTTTTATTTACGAAACCACTTCCATATTTATTGCATACATATGTACGAATTATTTAAACAAATTCATGTGCATACGTATAATAGTAGATATCATAAATTAATACTCGTATCATATTGGTAACCTACACATGCATACAGGCTGACGATTCACAATAGCAAAATAGCAAATGTTAATAACCATGTAACGTGTATTATAGAACTAATATCACATATACCCACATCAATATTTAACAGCTCTGCAGGCAAACAACCAAAATTCTTTCAATTAAATGTAGATATTCCAAAACGAAAAGGGGATACTTCATTAATTAAATCGTATAACGTATAGATCTAATTTTAAAATAATTCTTATGTGTAGATGTTATTTGGATTTTTAAGGGAAATATTTATTTTGTTTTTACATAATTTAATTATCAGTAATTGAAGAACCTTCAGACACACTCCTTCAAAAAGTTATTACGACATAAATAAACGTTAGACTAACTAAGAGCCATTCTTAATATACACAAAAAAAACCCTAATTACACATACAATAAGTATATAATGTAGTGGTTAATAACACAAATGAAGTGCAAAAAGTTAAAAGTGAGAAAGTTTAATTCAGGCGTCGCACTGTAATTTACGTACGAATATCATTCATCAATTAACCAATCTATTTAAGCTCCAAACGTAAGCAGATCTATTCACGCTACAAAGAAATTCAAACTTACACGATAAATTTACACATTAAATTTACATCGAATATACGAAGCGAAGGCTCATGATTTTATACTGAAGAGAAAAGTTTAATATTCGATGGACTGCTATCTAATTTCGGCTGCATGTCAATCCTAGATTTTAGGTGCAATTTCTATCTGGTTTCATTTGTTTATTAGTGTTAAAATATATATATATAAATTGTATGCTGAGACCAATTGCTTTCAAAACTTGGTAGTCAACATGCTAATGTGGGATTGTTTCTGTTATGTATTACTAAAGTGTTTATATAATCTAAAATATTTATTTAGAATAACCTTAGATTTCAAATTTTTTTGGCATTCAGGTGGAATTCGTGATTTTCCCAAATTTTGTCTGTAACTTTGTATAGTTTTACCTTTTAAGATTTGGCGACTTAAATTCTAACATAAATCGACGTAAAATAAAAATTAAAAGATAAAATTTCCACTAGCAACAATCCAACGGTTTTTGACTTGACATTTTTATGGAACATTTTTAAAATGATCCGAACAAAATGTTATCACAAATAAAAATTTATCGCCAGCAAGACGATGGCATATGTATTTAGTTTTCTAACAGATAAAAAACATTTTAAATGTGTTATCTATCTTAAAATTTTTTTATTATACACGCCAATTATAGTCTCTGAAATAGAATTAATTTGTAAAGTTGGGTGAAATTATTTGTAAAAGTATTTTACTTTAAATAATAAAAAATTAGGAAACTAATAAGGTCATTAAATTCTTAAGCATATTACATATATTCTATTATAAATAGCACGAAATCGAGGTACATAATATTAAGACGAAAGAATTAACAATAATTAGTAAATGTAATTATTATCTTTGTAATACAAACGAATATATCGATTAAAATAACAAATTTGATCATTGTAAAACACAAAAGTAAGTAATATATTTTTAATTTTATTTGTGAGTCAATCAATTAGAAGCTGAATAACAAATTAATACGTCAATAAATAAAAGTAACAAACATTCACACAGTCTTCTAATTTATGCCCCTATTTCAGATTATAATTAAGACATTAAAGAGCCAGCTAATACGAATCTAATATATAATACAAGTAGTATAAGTTTTAATCGTTAGGCCGCTTTCATAGTGGTGCTTACAAGCGCATCGCTTATCGCTGCCGATAAGTCGGTACAAATTCGGCAAAACGTGGTTATAACGAACTAGCAAAAAAGTCGATAAGCCCCAGAATTCTTCTCGATCCTCCCTACACAAAAAGCCAGTAAAAATTTACGCAAGAAAATATAATTGATGAACAAATTATAAATAATTTTATTTTTGATAAAATATCCTAGCAGAAAACTTGTTCACTCCCTTTAATACTTATGAATTGTTAAATTTGTTCAATCCGCTTTTTTGCTTACATTTGAACTACAGTCATTAAATTAATAATGGTCTTAAAGAACCCCACACTGAATATACGGTTTACATTTTAATTTCCAACCACTAAATTTTTCTTCTTCGAAAAGTAGATGGAGAGAACTACCGTGTCTATATCTATAGACAAATGATCAGTTTTGTGCAAAAGTTTTTTATATTAAAATTAGTTATAAATATAATGACTCGTTTTATTAAGTTAAAAAGTAGTAAATAAATTTTGGTTTGTATAGGACAAAGGTTGTGAGCAACAAACGCCAAATGGAAAAATTTGTCTCTTTGGTTTGGAAAGCTGATATGACTCATGAGCACAGAATCTGAGAGCTGTGCAAACGGTTTACTTGATAATTTTCGGAATTTCATTTAATTTTCACCCCGTCCCTTAGAAAATTTTCTATTTGCGATAGCAAATCGAGAAATGCCGCCTTCGATAAGCGGTAGTTATCCATAAAACTAAAGTGAATTTCTTATAAAACCTCTATGAGAATTTTCTTAACAAAAGTTACACCAGTTCATCCAGCTCCAAGGGATTAGACGCATTCCTTAAGCGCTTATATCTGCGCGACCAAGTCAGCATTGATATCATCTTCACCAAACCATAGCTACAGTTATCTCTTTATTAATCAAAGCTATCTTTTTTAATTACAGTAAAACATTTACTAATTAAGCACAAATGTTTTTGATAAAAACTTTCTCAGCTGTTCTAAGAAAACGTTCACAACAGTACGTAGAAGTTCGCAGTCGAGTGTAGCAGTTCACAATTGTGCAAAAATTAGTCAACTGCTATTTCCAATACCAAATCATCAATTGATTGACCCAATAAACTCATGTCGTGTCAATCGTTCATTGACACTCGCAATCCGCCTGGCGAGATTAAGGATTCTTTCTTCAAAAGTTTCTGGGAAAGAGAGGGGATGTGAGGAGAGAAAAGACTCCACACATTCTTCAAGTGGAGAGTTTTTTTGAAGCCCAAATTCTGTTGGATTCTCGGTTCTTCTTAGGCACACAATTAAACAGTTGTCGCACAATTAAACAGTTGTCGCACGAGTTCCAACGAGGTTTCCCGAAGATTTGTTTAAATTTTTATACTGCGCTTTGGAAGTGAAAATAAAGTGTTAAATAAAGTGAAAATTGAAAAATATGATTAAAAAACAATAAATAAAATAAAATAAATATATTTAAAATCATAAAGTGTTGATATAAAATAAAAACAAGCAAGTATAAAACTGAAGAACAACAAACGAAGTGTCTGCCATCATGAAATTGTGTGATTGCCATACCAAAGTTTTTTGTAAAAATTGTTTTTTTTAGAAATTTAGTTTACTTATCATATTTTGGCCACGAATACGGTCGTATTTTGCAACTATGCGATTCATTTTAATTTAAAAGAAATTATACACACATAGAAATTCCTTTTTTTTAATTGTTAATCATCATGCAATATAATTATGGCAACTCTGGCGAAGATTCGGAAATTCAGTAAATTTCGCTCACACACATTTAGAAATCACACGTATATGAATTTTATCATGAAAGAAGAAACTAGGTGTCGCCACGCGTTCTTCTCGAAACCGGCTTCAAGAAGACAGATCTCGCCAGCGCCAATAGGTGTCTTAGAATAATTCTGGGTGTCCTGTGGGTGGTGGTCGATTCTTTTACAGAACCGGTATAAAAAACCCCACTGAAAATGAGAAAATAAAGTTGAAAACTGAACGTGTATTTAGTAATACTCGTATTTCGAGAAAAAACAACTGACTTCAATGTAATATTTAAATAAATTTTGGACGACTCGCCCGAAACGTTACCGGCGTGGAGTTAACACGGCAAATTCAACATGCGGGGAATTCACAGAGGCCCATACTTTCATGCAAATGCAAGCACTTAGGGTCTTATTAAACATGATTTATATATAAAACTTTAGATTCTCTAATCATGAGAAAATGTGTCTATAAAAATTAAATTTAACAACCTGAGGCATTGTTTACACAGTTTGTTGCTTACCCACTCTTAGAAAAGCGAAATGTGAGTACATTCGCAAAATTGCAAGGTTCTACTAAAATGCATGCAGAAACCTGAAATATCATAAAGACTTAACGAGATGTATTTTCCGCGATAGTCCCAGCAATAATATCCGTATAAGGTATAAACTACAAAAAACCTGACGTTGTGATTACTTTAATATGTGTTTAAATATAAAAAAATTGATGAAATTTGGGGTTGCACTAAAATAGCTTCTAGAAACCTCAAATATCAAAAACTTAATGGGATAATTTTCCACGGTATCCGACAGTCACAGCAATAATATAAGGTATAAATTATATCACTAGTTCAGGATTTTTACAATTCATACCTTATATTATTGCTGGGACTGTCGGCTGCCGGTTGCCCAATGCCCAAGGTTGTTTCTAGTAAGGTGACTACGTTCCGACGTACGTGTTGTTTACATTACATTACTATTTGTGTTGTTTACAGTGAGTCGAAAAATTTATCTCAGCCGAAAAATGGAGTTAACTCCGTTTGTACTCCTCATACACGGATGAGGTGTACATTTCTGTGCGATTATTTTTTACACTTTTCGACGTGGATTATCTCAACAGAATCGATGAGCTTAATTCGACTTTTGGCGATGAAGCACCTTAAAAAGGCACTGTATATCGGTGGTACACCGAATTTAATCGTGGCCGTCGTTCCCTCGCAGACGAAATTCATAAAGGTCGTCTAAAATCGGTCCTTGTTCCAGAAAACATTGATGCTGTAAATGAATTGATATTGCAAGATCGTCATGTGACTTATCGTGAGATAGAAGCATACTTGGACATTAGTATAGAGCATACATTCAATATTGCATAAACATTCAGCCGTCAAAACAATATTTTGGATTCCACATAATTTGTTAATCGCTCAAAAAAAGGCTCGCGTCGATTGGTCGAAAGAAATGCTAAAAAAATACTATCGCATACATTTGTTTGCCAGAATTGTTCGGAAAAATCGGGGAAATCAATCGCAGAAGATTTTCCACCACGACAGTGCAAGCTCTCACACATCAGGTCAAACAAAAAAGTTTCCGAGCAATGAAAACATCGAATTGATGAGTCATTCGCCGTACAGTCCTGATTTGGCACACAATGATTTCTTCTTATTCCCGCAGATCAAAAATAAATTACGGGGTCAACGTTTTTCAACGCCCGAAAAAGCGGTTAATGCGTTCAAAATGCATGTTTTGGAGATACATCAGTCGGAGTGGAAAAATTTTTACCCTTGATTTTTTAGTATTGTAAGAAAGAAGAATTAGCTGCAGAAGAAGGTACCTTTGCAAGGTCAGCATTATTCAGCTGACCTTGGTAAACCATTTAGCTAAATGATTTAATAATGCTAAATGTTTTAATGTCTTGCGCTTTAAGAGCTTTGCACAATGATTTGGAAAAATGTTCATTTGTTTCAATCTTAACTGATCCATCCAATCACTAGGAATACTCCAAATGTTTTTGCCACTGAAGGCTTATTTTAAAAAAATCTAGAAAAACTTGAAGAGAATGAAGACATGTCACAACACGAAGTTACTGAATTTCTAGAAGTTATTGTTTCATTTTATCAGACTGCTCTTACTTATTTAGAGAAATGGACAACAAAAAATTCAGGAGATGAAAACGTACACCTGGATCATATTAAATAAAATCTCTACTTGGAGTCAAGTTGAAACATCCTTTTTGTTAATTAATAAAATGAGTACCTGGAAACTCGACCAGTTGCTCGGACTCTAAATTTTTTTTTTGACGGATGAGGTTAGGAAAAATACCTTCGTATCGTATAATGACCGTCGCCGTAACGTATGTGGTGTAGCTACTAAAAAATCCACCTCATCACTTGAGATCTCTCTCTACCCCGGAACCGCTTTCGCATTACGTCAAGGTAGACCCCAAGATGGTTCTACAGGACTATTCTACTCCTGCGTTCAGGTCCGTCATTTTAACATTGCTCTTGCAAAAGTTTTTCTTTGCTGTATGTCTCTACTCGCCGTTTGCTGTTTCCCTTTCTGCATCTTCGAGCGTCCTACATTGAAGGCTGTTCCTCTTCTATCTGCGCTAACTTACCTGCTCGCGCTGCTTTTTTTTATTCCGCCTTATTCACCAGACATTGCTCCTTCCGACTACCACTTGCTTCAATCGATTACAAGCGACCCGGCTGATCAACAATATTTTTCTTATGACGATATCAAAAAATGGGTCGATGACTGGATTAAATCAAAAGACGCATCGTTCTTCCAAGACTATTATAACCGCATAATTTAGTACTATCAATAATAGACACATCTCTTGTTTTTGTGTATGAACACACATCTCTACTTTTCCTTCTACTTCTTACATAGAAAGTTCAACTTTTATAATTTAAATTCTTCTTTAAGTAATTACTAATTATAGGTATGAAAAGTGAATAAATAGCCACAACAAAGACGGAATTCGAAAATTGCCTATAAGATGGGAGAAAGTAATAGCTAGCAATGGACAATACTTTGATTGAGATATTCTTCATGTTTTTTAAAATAAAATTTCAAATTTTAAAAAAGCAGCAAGAACTTATTTGTACTCCCAACAGAAGAGATTTTTTTTTTTATGACAGATGAAACCAAGCTCAGGGGATGCCCCCTATCCATGCACAGCATTTGTTGGAACAGGGTACGTCTGCAGTTGCCAATGACTTCCACTATTGTTCGTCGTACTGTATTTTGTTGCCTGTACTTTTTGATTTTTGTATCGATGTCACTAGTTGCCAAGACTCACCCAAGATATTCCGCACCCATTGACTTTTGTTGCAGCAAGATAAGACTTCCGTACTCGTTGACGTTCGCTACCAGACAAGAGACCGAAGACACATTGCTGGTTTCTTTTATACCCTTTCTTTTGCTCGGACGAGAGCGGTTTGATCTCGAACCTTCCACACCAGTATCACTGTATACTTTTCTCGGTCCCTCTTATATATTCCTAATGTAGCTGGCGTACTGTAACGGCGCTTTTGATATGTTTTGCGTCTCACTCCATTTGGTTCTCAAATCCTATGAAAACCGGTTTGTGTGTATCTATGTATGTGTGTGTGACCTCCGTTTGTGCTTACACTAGCTGTTTGGGCTTAATAATGATTAAGTCTAAGTATTAATATAAGTAGTAACTTAAGCAACAAGTAGCCTAGTAAAATATCGATTAAATGTAAGTAATTATAAGTAGTAATCTGTGTGGTTTAAATAGAATAGTGGAATGGAGATTAAGTTTAAGTAGTGTACATAAGTAATCTAAGTAGAATAGTGAAATAATGATTAAATATAAGTAGTAACCTAAGTGGTTTAGAGTTTAAGTTAGATAACAACAATTCCTTTGAAAGCAATAAATATAAAAAATACCTTAATTTTTATTTAAATAAAAAATAAAAACCAAGTAGAAGTGTTGTCTTCGGCCTGGCCGAAATCTAAATACCCTACACCCGAGTAACTGAAAAAATTCTAATTTCGCCACTTAACAACTTTTGTGTAAGTAGGCGTACCACGCCCATTTCGGGCAAATGTTTTTGTAATGTCTCTAGGTACTGCTAGATAGAATTACGAACGTATTAATATTTTGACCTGTTTATGGGATATTGACAACTTTTGTATAAGTGACCGGATCACGCCCATTTTGTACACAAATTGGTAATACTTGTAGATACCTCGTGATAACATCAAAACATAACAAACAGCAAAACATAACAAAGAATATTTGTTCCAAATTTCATCGCCATATCTCTTTTCGTTCTCTCGTAATCGTGATTTCAACAGACAGACAGACAGACAGACGGACGGACAGGGCTAAGTCGATTCAGGAGGTGACGCTGAGCAAGAATATATATACTTTTCTATATCTATCTCGTCTCCTCCTCTGCGTTACAAACGGAAGAACAAAGTGAATATACCCTACTCCCTTCGGGTGTAGGGTATAATAATAATATTTAGCATATAAATATATATTAGCACTGCTTTAATATCGAAAGTTTTCTCGACGTGGTACTAAATTTTTCATTGGGTGTTATTAGCATGCTTCTTAAAAAGGACTAAATATAGCGTACCTATATACTAATTTAGCAACGCTGAAAATATTTATATGCGGGTTTCTTGGTAGTTTGTTGTATTGGGACTAATTGGTGCCTAGAAGTGGCGAAATCCGATAATTGGAAATAAAAGGAATTCGGTTCCTTTAAAGTGGTAGCCCCATGTCAGGTGTGAAATTAAAAGTGGTGAATTCGCACAGACTTTGTGTGAGTTCAACAGCTGGCGAGCTCACAATCTGACATAAATTTGGACGGACATTTGGAAGTTTCGTATCTCTTTATCTCTGGCTCTGGTTGCCGATAAATTCCTTGTAGTAAACAACATTTATTACACTGGTGCGGGATTGAAAATTGTTTTAGAGAAAATTAACTGTTATTGAGCTTCTCTTTATCTGGGAACATGAGTGAATCACAGACAAAGGATGGGCTGAGATCGACTCTGAAGCGTCTTATTGAGCATTCCAAGTGAGTCTTAGAACATAACACGTCACGTCAAAAATGTGATCGTTCCAGCGAAGATCGCATTGGATTGACATGCCCAGAATATCAAGGGCCTCCGACTCATTAATATCCACACCATCCATATTTATATGTGGGAAGTTGTCACCCGCCAGACGGTTGTGGGTAAACAAACAGCATTGGGTCTTCCGCGCATTAAAATCGACCCGATTCGCTCGACCCCACTTCTAGATTTTGTTGAGGTCAGATTGGAGTGTGTCATTCATTCTCAATGACTTTGGAGAGCACTGAGCAGATTGCTAGGGGCCGGTAATTTGCAGAATTCGTAGCCTCACCTTGTTTGGGAACTGGATGCACATTGGGAATCTTCCAGGAAGTGGGAAAAACTCCTGAAGTAAACTTGCGCAATGGGCGAGCCAGTCTTGAGGCGAACTTTCTCATCACATGGGCTGAAATGCTATCCGGTCCCGAGGATTTGTTGACATTGAGGTCTGCAAGCACTCTTTTAACCGAGTGTGTGTCTTTCTGTCTTTTATGAACCGAGTGAGTGTCTTTCTGTCTGTCTGTCTGCATGTCTGCCTGTCTGGCTGTCTCGCGAGCCCCCTTGTGCAATAGCGAACTTGTGACTTCCAGCCCGAGGTTGTAGAAATTCTAAGGAAACATTTAAATATCCTTGGCGACATTTGTCATTGCACGACTTACATCGCTGCACGCCTTACTACAAGTGGACCACGTCTACGATGTGTTTCTTCCAGAGCCTTAAAATAACTTACTCAAATTGATTTTTAAGTAAAAGTCAACTTTTAACTTTTATTTTTTAAATTAAACATCCAACATTTAGGAAGAATTCGTTGGAAAAATCCACCGTCCGGGCTTCGACTCGCGAAAACTCGAAAAACGCATACTTGTGCCCGGATTTTTTTGGCCTAAAGAAAAAACTCAATGAGATAACTCCAAGAAATATTTAACCCTTTCCTTACCCAAATGGGATTTACCCAAAAATAGGTCCACTGCAGTGGCACAGTTTGCTATTGTTTTTTCTATACTCAAAGGCTTCGGAGAGCAGGGTGATGTTTTACTTTTCTATGATGTTCACTTTTCTTATATTTTGAGAAACAACATAGCAACCTTTTGTTGATTTTTCAAATAGAGAGATAATTAATTTCATTCACAAAATAAATTCATTGTGTAAGAAGAATCTAAATTTTCGGTTGCGTATTACCTTGAATATTTGTGAGAAAATACATTTATCGACTCAATTTGTCCTGCAAGAACTTAATTGATACCAGTAGCGACGATGAATCAGAACGGACAAATTATCCTCAACATTTTGAGAGATTTTAAGGAGCCGACCACGGCATCGGCTATCGTAAGCCATATAGCCACTAAAGAAGGGGTGAGTAAGAAGAAAAAAGACGGCGTCCCTTTCTTTCCCCCTAATTTTCATAAAATGGCATACAATTCCCAATAAAATTCTAAATCTCTCCTCCTTTGCGCTTTTTTCAGGTGCGACCCAGCGTTATCAAGGATTCAGTGAAGAAAACCCTGGATGCCGGGGTACGTTACGGGTTTATCCAAGGCTCTCGGCGACGCTACCTTGCCGACACCGTCGATTTCAACGAGCTCTCTGACTCGGCGGACGAAGGGCCCGTAACCGGAAATTCTGAGGGAAATGTAGAGGACCGCTCAAGGCGCCGCCATCGCAGTCGCAGCAAGAGCCGACCGCGACGCCGCCGCTCTAGCCGACGTCGCCGTTAAAATTCGAAACCCTCAAAGAAGTTGTTTTCATGGAAAATAATCTCATCCTGATTCCGTTTGATCCTTTATATGCTTTCTTTTTATTTGCGGGACATGTTATATATAGTATACTATATTTTTTGTTGTCATTTTTAAAACCGACTCTCTTTACCATTTTGTGAAAATGAAAACAGACAACCAAATACTGATATTCGTACTAGTTTTCTACGCTTGGAATTCGACTTTAAAATTCTAAATAAATCAAAAAAACTCTTCAAATATATCAGATTTGTATTCGTTTAAGCAGGGACTTATAGTCCCTCCATCTTATGGAGAAAATTTTTAATACTATGTTAAAACCTACTAAATAGATCGTGTGACTCCAATGACGCAGCCAATTGGAATTATGAACATTGAAATCATCAGCAACAACAATTTCACTGTTCGGATACGATTCCAGAATTTTAAAATCGAATCAGAGAGACTATCCAGTTTATCAAAAGCTGGCAGCTTCTCTAGACCCGGGCTTCTATAAATGAAGCAGAAGTGCAGGATGTGCGACTGGATTTTGAACTTAACCCACATGGAGCTAAATTCGGCATCCGTCGTGCAAAGGTGTTGCTGACACTGTTACGCAACATCACTGCGAATGTATAAGGCGAGGCCTCTGTGTGATGAAAACAATGGCAGTAGATGGTACCCCGGCATGTGAAAGTCCAGTGGATCTGCACCCTCAGACACCTGGGTCTCACCTAGTGCCACTATATGCGGTTGGTGAGTACAAATATGCGCATAGACCACGAAGAAATTCGCCCTCAAGCCACGTACATTAGTGGAGTCTATGCGGAATTTTGTCATCGCCGCACACTGTAGCGAAGTGTAAGGTCAGCCGTACAAGCAGCCACGCGTACGACGCAAGCAAAGCAAAACGCGACAAGACAAGTGTTATGCCTTTATCTTGCCGCGCTTCAGCCCACGCAGCACTCACAGCCGCATGCACACCTAACGGGACCAGGAAGAAGGAGGAGGAGTGAAAGCAAACGAAATGCTGAGCTTCACTGCGGAGAGCATAAAAAGCCCCTCGCATGGTTCTCTGCGTCCCGTTTGATTGTCTATTTATTTGTTGTAATTTGATCAAGTTTTATTTATTTGTTATTAAGATAAGTTGTTATTAAGTAGTGCACTATTTTTTGTTCGCTAAAAAAGTGTTGTTTGGTGAAGTTTATTATAGTGTTAAAAGTGTTTCGCGGCGTGGGTAATTGTTTGCACTATTGTTTTCGGTTTTATTTGCGCGAACACTGATTAACAACAAGTACTGGCGGGCACACCATCCGCCTCCTTCCGCGGTCACATCACAACTGCTTCAGGAAATCCAAATAATTTCAGTTTTATAAGGAGCATGTGATGAAGTCTGTATAGATAACATCCGTCTGCATAGAAAATTTGAAATTATTTATAGTTAGTCAGAAATTCAAATAGGTTTGGTGTAGTTGATTTCCTCACACGAAAACCATGCTGAACGGGTGAAATTGAAGAGTGCACAGAACGAGTGATTTGAATAATTTCGCAAGTGCTTGGCAATACCACGATAGTTACTTATAAGTTGCCTATTTCCAGATTTATGCAGAGGAATAATTAATGAAGACTTCCGTGATCGTGGAAAATAACCTCTAACTCGTCAGCACAGTATTTGAGAATGCACGATGGAATGTGGTCAGGGCCAGGATTATAAGTGCATTTAATATCCTTCAATGCATTTAGAACAATCGATTCCTCAATAAAAGGCTGTACAATGGAACTCGGAGAATATATATATAGACATGATTAGATGATCTCAAGTTGCATCTCATCAAGTTGCAAATCATTGTTCATAAGACAGTAAAAGTATGCTCTGAGCTTGCATTTGCATGAAAGTATGGGCTTCTGTGAACTTGCATTTTATAAAAGATACTGAATACACCCTTAGTAAAAGATACATACACTTTATAAAAGAATGTAATATAAAATACACATTAAAGAATAAAGAATCTTTATAAAAGATACAGAATATAAACTCAACACCAAAATTTTGAATTTTGTATAAGATTGAAATTTTGGGCACAACTTGCTCTTTTCTGTTTTAAAAACAAAACTAGTTAACACATATATTTAAATCTTTTAAAAAGACACTGAAAAAGTTTTGTAACAGTCCATTTCAGTTCGTCGTTCTGTCAGAGATAAAGAGATACGAAACTTCCAAATGTCAGTCTATTCTTTGTATGTAATATGAGCTCGCCAGATATAAAATAAAATTTTTCCATTAGTGAAAGCAAACGCATACCACATGGATATATGTATATATATAGCTTAAAATATAATTTTAACTAGATATTAAAATACAATTTCCATTAAATGAAAGCTGATAGGTTTACAGATTTAGAGAAAAATCATAATAATTTCTGTTTTATATTAAACAGTCGAGGAATGTGTGTTTGTTAACAAGTTTCGTTGTTGCGATAACAAACTCGACGTTAGTATCTTCTTGTTGTGAAAGAAAACGCAGTGCTGAGATTTCGGCCAGCGTGCACCCACCTACAATGAAGACTAGAACAACTCGAGGAATGTTGAATGAAGAGCCTTCGCTTGGGGTGGACGCTTGTCTTCCACCTATGCCGATTAACTGAGCCTGAAAGTCCTCGAAGGTCTGTCCTGGCAGATTGTTAATTTGGCCCTTGAGTGACTGCCACCCGAGAGGCTTTAAGGTTTGCTCCACAATCCTAACAGTAAGTGGGGCGTAGAAGCTATGCACATAGCTAATATCTTTCGGATCTACTTCTACAGCATCATCTACCGTCAGATTAAGTGTCTTAAAACAGACAAATGAATATTTTGCAAAACGAAAAATCCGCTATGTAAAGAGGGTACCTTTCTTAGTACAACGTATGTTCGATTTTCTGAATGCGTCCTGATTAGACCAGCTTTTTCGAGGTTGCTTATGGTCAGCAGTACATCGATGCCGTAAACCTGGATCAGTTCCCGTTTATAATAATTAAGGACCTGAAATAAAAAGCTAGAGAAATAAGCCGTTCATTTTTGCGTTCGTTGAAATCTCGCCTAACCTTCTCCTTAAATCCAGATGCGGCAGCACACTGGATGCAAATCAAGCGTATGACGTTGCGAAGCTCACTTTTTTTTGCAATAAGATTTTCTATATATGAACTGGGCTTCTCAATATCCTCGCACATCATAAACTCTTGCTCGGCCGCTAGGTCGTCAGTGAATTCGTGTGCGTCCAAGGACTTGCGTATCTCCTGGGCTATCGAGGTGTGGACAGCGACAGACTGTTTTTGAACCAGTAACTCAGGAAGCTTGTCTACAAGTCTCTTCATATCCTGCACTGATTTCTCCTGGGTACTTGCACCCATCTGAGCGCTTATCTCTTTGGCGTTTCTGGACAGAATTTTACCCACCTCGTTAAAGTTCTTGTCTCGCAATTCTACGTACAAAGCTTCCCCCGAATTCAGAAATATGGCCTTCTTTTCACTAACCAAATTAACATGCGCATTTTCATCGTTGCTTTGACCAACAAATATATCTGCAGGGAATATCACCTGGTTCTGATGAATTCCGTAGATTTCGTCTATCAAGCCCTCGTAGGTGAGCTGAGTAGCGAACACACTCATGAAGTCAATAGAACGATCCAATAATATCATCTGATCTATCACACCTTTGTCTGAGTTGAACATCGACTTATCTTTAGTGCCCATAAGCTTAGCGTGCTCCCACACCTTTTGAGCGTAGTTTCCCTTGCCGTATATCTTCGGAATGCGCCCGTAAACCTTTTGCAACTGCACCAACCCGATGGCAGCATGAAACAGAGCGGAGGGATCGCCGTCTAAAGCGATTTCCTTAAAGGCCATCGGCAGCTCCATGGAAAGCACATCGCTGTCGATGGGGAAGAAATTCCAAGGGATTTCGTCGATGGTGACAAAACTTCCTAACACGTCTTTGTTTTCCAGATGCTTTATGCAAACACAGGATTTACGAGGAACGAAGAACAATTGGAATACACGTCCGGACCCATTGCGCTGAACGTATTCAGCTATAACGTTCATCAGCTTTACGTTTGGTCTCGTTACGTATATGATGTTACTGGCTTCCTTTGGATAGCAGGTATCTGGACCGAGTTTTAACAGTTTAATATTTCGGTCCGAAAACAAGCTGTTACTGGCAATCAGCCTAAGGGGTCCAAAGAGAGTTTCGTCCAATGCTAATACCCTAGAGCCATCGCATTTTTCGAAAACTTTGAGTAGCTCCCGACATGAAGCTTCTTGAAAGAGTTGCAGATTAACGCGTTGGCTTTTGAGATGGTGAAACATCCCCTTTAGCCTAATCCAGATTAATTTACCTCCTCTAAGACCTGCGCTAAGATAGCAACGTTGCTGGAACTGTCAAACCAGCAACGCCATTAGGCCACAGAGGCGCTCAGAACTTTGAAAAAGCTTATATACCTTGAAGTATATAAGCCAGCAACGTTGCTGAAACTTTGTAAACAGCTGTTTTTCATAGCAAGTGGGGATGTAGAAATTTGGTTCGCGCTGTTAGAATGAAAATTCGCGGGTGACAAAAATATGAATATGCCAAATGATTCTACATAAATTTAGAAATTTTTCGGTGCGGTTGTCACCTTCGGCACTCACTTAGTATAGGCGTTACAAAAGTTCGAATTTTATGTCGCGAAAACTTTAAGCCGCGTAAAGGATATCAAAACGGTCGAGTGACAAATATTTGAAAGTGCTGCCTGATTCTACATAATTTTAGAAATTTTTTGGTACAGTTCTCATCTTCGGCACTCACTTAGTATAGAAGCTATAAGGACTCGACTTTTAAGGATATCAAAACTTTGAGCCGCGTAAAGGATATGAAAACCGTCGAGTGACAACAATTTTAAAGTGCCGCCTGATTCTACATAATTTTATACATTTTTCGGTGCGGTTGTTATCTTCGGCACTCACTTAGTATAGAAGCTATAAGGACTCGACTTTTAAGGATATCAAAAGGATATGAAAACCGTCGAGTGGCAAAAAATTGAAAGTGCCGCCTCATTCTACACAATTTTAGAAATTTTTTGGTGTGGTTGTCATCTTCGGCACTCACTTATTATAGAAGCTATAAAGACTGATTGCACTCTTTTAAGCTGATTGCAACTATTTGCTTTCCATTTCCACTGTTTTTGTTTTGGAAATTTTTTGATCCCAGCTATAGAGTGTTTCAAAATCTTAATTTGTTCTCATTCGATTCTCATTCAAAACGAATGAGATGGATTCTCATTTGTCAAATCGTATGGAAATTATTCTCATTCGGCTTCTCATTCGCGAAATCTGACGCGAATGAGTCATTCGAGGTCGCTGTAAACGTAGTATTAGGGATAACGGGTTACTAAAATTCTGCAGCAAGCCCCTCGATACAGAAGCAACAGCGCAGCAAAGTAAAAAATATTTTGTGGGTTATTTTGTGAGTAATCCTAATAAAATACATGAAAATTTCTTCGACTACCGCTCGTTGTGATCAGACGCGCTTTTCCCGCTCGTTAACATATTTCGCGTCTTACAAATCTTCCGCTTTTTGGTGACTTCTACTGTGCTTTAATTAATTAATTAACTTAGTTTCATTTATCTTCATTCTTGTTTACTAAAGATATATTAACTAAAATCTTTTGTGATTGTAATCAAATTCATAAAAATGGCCCCTAGGCCACCGGATAAATCAGAAAACAGGTTTGCCTTGCTAGATGATCCATTAGAGTCTCCTTCAAAAAAAAATAAAAAAACTTCGTATAGCACTGTTAATTTCCCAGCTCTCCCATCCACACCCTCTCCCCTGAACAATCCTAAATATGTTGTAATTTCATCAGAGGATAATAATTCCAGGCTCTCAAAATTGAGCCCCTTCGCTATTAAAAAAGGAATCGAATCAATCTCTACAGAAATTGACCACATATCTCAATTGCGTGACGGAAGCATTTTAATTTTAACGCGAAATAACCGAGTTGCTGATAGGTTTATAAAATCAAAGAATTTATCCAACCTATGTACCATCTCTGCAAAACTCCATTCCAGTCTCAATTTTGTTAAAGGTGTTATTTACGCTCCATGTCTCTCTCACGTTCCCGATGAAGAAATAGTGGAAGAAATGAAAACACAGGGTGTGACCGGTGTGTATAAATTTACTCGTAAAAATGACAATGTTTCCTACCCAACAGGTAAAATTGTTCTTACTTTCGATTTATATCGTTTACCCGATATAGTGGACATTGCTTGGTATAAAGTCAGGGTTGAACCTTTTATTCCTGTTCCAATGAGGTGTAAAAATTGCCAACTTCTTGGTCACACCCAGAAGCGATGTAATAACAACCCAGTATGCTCAGATTGCAGCCTCCCCCTCACAACCCAGACAGTTGCACTCGTTCCCTTTGTGCTAATTGTTTCGGTCAACACTCCTCAGCCGACAAAAACTGTCCAAAATTTATTCAAGCAAAAGAGATAATAAAAATAAAAACGCTAGAAAATTGCAGCATGGGACAAGCCCGACGCAAATACAATTCACTATACAATAATGCCAACACCGTCTCCTTTTCTTCAGTTACAAAAAATAATTCAGCCACTCTTCCACATTCCCCTTCGAATTTCACCAGCCCTACTCCTTCAAGCAACTCTTCTAAAAACACTAACAACAAAGAAAAAACAAAAATTGATTATCATTTTCCTGTTTCTATCTCTCCTCAAGTAAATAATACTAACAACACTACTTTAAAATCCAACGATCTCTCTTCAAAAGAGCAAAGCACTTATACCTCTTCTCCATTAAAATCTACCAACAATATATATAATTCTAAACATCTCTCTTCCCCCAGTCATAATAACTCTCTCTCTCGCAACAACGTATCACAGTTATCAGAATCATCTTCTATTCCTGACATTACTCTATCACTCATGAACGAAAACCGTTCGCTTTCCAATGCCGATGATACGCAACTTAATTAACCCTTTAAAACATTTCTCTTTTTTGTATATACATATCGTATACAAAAATTGAGACTTAATGTTTGACTTCCGTATCTTACAATGGAACATTAATGGCTTTATAAATAACATAAGTAATCTTCAACTTCTTATCAATGATTTAGATCCCACTTGTATATCAGTACAAGAAACTCACTGCCCTTATGATTTCACACCTATCCCACTGAAAAGCTACTCGTGCTATTTTCATAACAATATCCTCAACAAACAAGCTAAGCAGGGAGTCGGTCTTTTTATTAAAAGTAACATCCCGCATAAAGTTATAAACATTAATTCTCCCCTCCAAGTCTTAGCAGTCCAAATTTCATTAAATATAAAATTTACCATCGTATCAATTTACATTCCCCCATCCCAACTCTTTTCTTACCGTGATCTTACTAACATTTTCTCCTCAATCCATACCCCCGTAATAGTAACAGGAGACTTTAATGGCTGGAACACGCAATGGGGATCCGCCACCAACAATCATAGAGGCAACACTATTGAAAAAGCATTTATTCTATCTGATCTTTGCATCTTAAACGACGGTAGTCCGACTCATTTCTCCACTCATTGTACCTTCTCCAATATCGACATTTCCTGCTGCTCTCATTCCCTTCTTCCGGTTATTACATGGGAAATCTTGGATGACCTCCATGGTAGTGACCATTTCCCCATTATAATCAAGCTATCCTTCTCTTCTCCTCAACAACCACCCAAATACCTCCCTAAATTTTTACTTGACCGTGCCGATTGGGTTAATTATGCCAATAGAGTCGATTTTGAGCTTAGCAATAGACCACCATCATTTCGTTCCAACAAAGATGCCGCCTCTTTCTGTAAGGCAATTCGTTCTTCCGCCAACCTTTTTATTCCTCAAACCAAAAAAGCCTATAAACCTTCCTTACCATGGTGGAACAGTGACTTATCTATTCTCAGGTACAAAAAAATGCAAGCATGGTATAAATTTAAAAATAATTCCATCCTACCAAATCTCATTCATTACAAAAAACTTAACGCGCATTTTAAAAAGGAAGTAAAAAAATCTAAAGCCCTTAGTTTTAAAAAATTTACCAGTTCAATTAACAGAAATTCATCTATTTCTCATATTTGGAATAAAATTAACAAATTCTCCTTTTCTAAACCTTTCAATTCAGTAACTGCAATTAAATCTTCCCAAGACATTTTCACAAATCCCACGGACATTGCCGATAGTTTCGCCGATCTTTGGTCTTCATACTCTTCTGATCAAAACTTCTCATCTAATTTCATATCGTTAAAAAATAACTTCGACTTTTCGTCACCAATCGCTGCTCAAAACAACCAAGCTAATTCAATAGAAAATTCCATCTCTCTTCAGGAACTTCAGGCTAGTTTACATACCTGCAAAGGCAATACTGCTGGAGCTGACCGAGTATCGTACAAAATGCTAAAAAAGCTTTCCACCCTCAGCATGTGTAAGCTGGCTGACCTTTACAACGTGGTTTTCCAATCTGGCGTCATTCCACAATCCTGGAAATCAGCAATCACAGTTCCTATTCCTAAACCTAACAAGAATACTTTCTACTCCAGCTCCTACCGCCCAATATCCCTACTTCCCTGTATTGCAAAACTCCTTGAAAAGATAATAGCTAAGAGAGTTTCTTGGTTTGTGGAGTCGAGAAACCTTGTCTCTATAAACCAAGTTGCCTTTAAATCTGAAAGGGGCTGTGCGGACGCACTGATTCATATAGATTACTACATTTCAAAAACTCTTTCAGCCCGTAATCATGCCTCCATTTTATCTATTGATTTCGAGAAAGCTTTCGATAGAATTGGAATACACGTTATATTAAATAATTTAAAATCTTGGGGAATCGGTCCTAAACTTTTTAATTACATCAAGTCTTTTCTAAGTAACCGTAAATTCCGAGTTAGAATTAATAATCATTTCTCTAAAACGTTTCCTTTAAACAATGGCATACCTCAGGGATCACCGATTTCCGTAATCTTATTCCAAATTGCTTTTAATGAGATTAGCAACATTATATCAAAAAAATAAAGCCGTTAACCACGTTCTTTATGCTGACGATCTTTTCATAATGTGTAAGAAAAATAATAATCTTGAGTCATCTGAACTATTTTCAAATATCCTTCAACAAATTATTACCTGGTCCGATTCCTCAGGAGCACTGATCTCCCTTGAAAAAACCAAGAAGTTCCATATCTGTCGTAAACATAACTGTAACTTTTCTAATTATGACATTTCTATTAATAATATTTGTATTGGACAGGTTAAAACTCTAAAAATCCTCGGTGTTATGTTTTCACATAGATATTATTGGAGAGATCACTTTTTAAATTTAAAGAAATCACTAGCTACCAGAGTAATTCTAATTTGCTATCTCTCAAGAAAAAGTTTTGTTCATATTAACTGTCTAACTTATTTAACTAGAGTCTTAGTTTTAAGTAAAATTGATTATGGCCTTTTCCTGTATGGTGCTGCTGCAAAGTCCAATTTCAACCTCATCAAGCCACTCTATCATCAAGCCGTTCGTGCCAGTATATACGCTTTTCGAACAACACCAATATTGAATCTACTATCTGAAACAGGACTTCCATCTTTA
Organism: Sicus ferrugineus; assembly: GCA_922984085.1. Classification (NCBI taxonomy): domain Eukaryota; kingdom Metazoa; phylum Arthropoda; class Insecta; order Diptera; family Conopidae; genus Sicus; species Sicus ferrugineus. The sequence continues at coordinate 6,532,586 of OV277351.1, read as the reverse complement.
GAAGAGAGATATTACGCTATCACTGCCAAAATCCTGCCGAAACTTTTTTTCTCAAAAAACTCTGTCATTGTAAATGATGTTAAGAATGCACTTTCGTCTTTAAAATTACCACGCCTCAAATCAAGCATTTATAATGCGTTTGCTATTGGAAAAGAACTCAACATAGATCTTCAAATTTCTAAGAAGAGACCCCATTATTCCCCTCTTTATCATCATATATGCTTTTCCGCGTGCGATATCAGTCTCTGCAAATTTAAAAAATTCGCAACACCAAACGAGATGTTTAAGAAACATTTTTATGAACGTAAGGAACAGTTCGAGAAAGATAAATGGAAATTTCTATACACAGATGGATCCAAAAATGATTATACAGTGTCTTATTCAGTCATCAGCAACGAACATTGCCTCCTTATGAAAACACTTCCAAATTTTTCATCAATTTTTACCGCTGAAGCAGCTGGTATTTACCAAGCCTGAATTTTCGCTCAATCTACGGGTATAAAAACAGTTATTTTCACGGATAGTTTATCAGTTTTGCTTGCGATACGAAGTTCAAACTCATCTCAATGGGATGTTATTTTGAAAATCAGAGAAATCATCTTTAAAAATAAAAATAAACTAAAACTATTCTGGATTCCTGGACATATCGGTATTCCTGGTAACACCTTTGCTGACGAGACTGCCAAATTTGCCTGTAACGCGCCTATTTTTCGGGATACCATATGTGAAAAAGCTGACCTACGCCATCACATCTGCAGCTTATGTCAAAAAGTCAAAAAGGTTTAATTTTTGGTTAAATTTTAGACATCCCCACTACCCCTCTATCAACGGCGGATTACATGAAGCAGTTTACCCTGTCATTCCAGATAAATATAAAATAAAAATATTTTCGAGACTTCGCTTAGGTCACTCGGAGGCTACACACCAACACCTTTTAAAAGGCGAAATCACACCTTCCTGTCCTCACTGCGGCTGTAATCTTACCATTAAACATATATTAATTGACTGTTTGTATTTATCTAATCGAAGACTGTTATATTTAAAAAACAAAGTGCCAACTGATATACTTAGCATTATTTCTCCTCAAAACATCGATATCATATATAAATTTATAAAAAGTTCTGGATTTCACATTTGAAAGAATTACTGTGTCAATACTACTGGTAGCTAGTATATAATATTAGCCTATTAATTTCGAATTTAAGTCATGATGGTTCTACCTCTTATAATCCTTATTGTAATCTCTATTCTTAAGATAAGCTAAAATTGAATTTGAATACAAATATTGTTCGTATTCATTTATGTATATTACTTAAAAGTACATTGAGCTGATGGCCCTGGCAATTTTTGGCCAATGCTCCAATTTTTTGTGTTAGTCTTATAACTTGTTATAAGATTAATTTAATAAATAATAATAATAATAATAATACATGAAAATTTTTTCCGAAATTGTTTTCGGTGCGTTTCTTTTTCCCTTGGTCTGTTTCCTTATTGCGTTAGTACCCTTCGCTGCCCCTAAGCGAACCCAAAAAAATATAATGGCTGCCATCGCATCTTTTATCAGAATAGCCGATGCTTTGATTGAGTTCGAAGTGGACTTTGACAAAACACCTACCACGGACCACACGGTTTACACTCTCGATCTTCAACGGGAAGAAATCAGATCACACTGGCTGCTAATTAAAAGCGCCTTTGAGAAGGTGCTCGCGGAGTTAGATTTTACCAAGGACAAAGACAAGGAACTACGAGGTGTAAAGGAAAAGCGACGCCAATGTTATGCCGTATACTTGTGCTGCGTGGGAAAAATTGAAGAAATAGCTCAATCCGTAGCGACCCCTCCGGTTTCAACCGCCCCTTTCGACTGCTCAACCTGAAATGCCAGCATCTGGCTACAATATCAGCCTGCCCCCCTGCGACACTCAAATATTCTACGGCGATTATCTCTCATGGCCTTCTTTTCGGGATATGTTCACGGCCCTTTTCATCCAAAATCCCAGAGTTGCACCCGCGGAGAAGCTCTTCCATCTCAACCAGAAGACAAAAAATGAAGCGAAAGAGATCGTGCAGAAATACCCCCTCAAGAATGAAGGTTTCGTAACATGGAAAAATCGTGACAGGTTTCCAGGCATGGCAAAATCTGTCAGACAGGCACGAAAATCAACGAGTACTTGTAAACGCCCATTTAAAGAACCTCTTCGGCCTGTTCCCCATCACCAAAGAAACCGGTAGCGACATTAAGAATCTACAGCGCGAAATAAACAATATTCTCGCTGCACTCGCGCTACAAGGGATAGACACCTCTCAATGGGATGCGATAATTGTCTTTTTGTGTTCCAGCAAACTCCCGGAAGCAACACTTTCACTTTGGAAGCAATCCCTTGTCAACAAAACCAAAATCCCAAAAAGGGCAGATGTGGATGCGTTTCTCACTTATCGCTTCCAGACCTTTGAAACTGTGCAAGATATTAAATGCACACCCGCCTCGAAGTCATTGCAAATCCCAACTCCAACTCACTCGTCACCAGCCTTCAAACGCGTCAACACTTTTCAACACTTTTGCCAGAAGCAACATAATTTGCGGTCTTGCTCTCAGTTTCTGAGCATGCCAGTTCCACAGCGGCTGAATTTCGTTCAGACTAATCGCCTGTGTAGCAACTGCATGGCCAGATCTCACTCCATAAAAAACTGTACGAGCAGATTCAATTGCCTCAAATGCAATGGCAGGCAGGTACTCGTGCCCCTGCCTATTCGAACTGTATCCAAGGTTCGACCCATCATGCTTCTCAGCAAGAAAGGCTGCATTCTTCGATGGACTCCCACTCGTTACACAGGTCACTTCTCAGTGGCCTCCCTCAAGACATCGAACTCGCAGACGTCAACATCTCCAAAAGTGAGCAGGTCGACGTCCTCATCGGAGCCGATTTATACCCAGCAATCCTGCTGGACGGCATTCGGCGCCAAGTGCTGGGTTCACTCATGGCTCAGAAAACCGTGTTCGGTTGGATCCTAACCGGCAAGGTTCCCATCATGCAAGCTACCACCGCACCCACCAAAGTGGCTTACTTCAACGAAGTCTCTTCGAACAACAGTTCGAACGTTTTTGGGAGGTGGAGGAGCACCTCTACAAAGGGAAGAGTCGTCTTCAACGCGTCCAGTACAACCACAAGTGGGCTAAGCCTAAATGATGTAATTCACGTAGGCCCCGTGCTACAGTCAAATCTGACTTTTTTGATTATACCCTACACCCGAAGGGATTAGGGTATATTCACTTTGTTCTTCCGTTGGTAATGCAGAGAAGGAGACGAGATAGATATAGAAAAGTATATATATTCTTGCTCAGCGTCACCTCCTGAATCGATTTAGCCCTGTCCGTCCGTCAGTCAGTCTGTCTGTCTGTCTATCTGTCTGTCTGTCTGTTGAAATCACGATTACGAGAGAACGAAAAGAGATATCGCGATGAAATTTGGCACAAATATTCTTTATTATGTAGGACTATTTGGGATTGAAAATGGGCGAGATCGGTAAACAGCCACGCCTACTTTACGTACGGAATGTAAAGGCACCTCGTTTCAAAAAATGTTAAAATCTGAATATTTCATAAACCGTGTGAGATATTAAGGTATAATTTTATTCCTGAACATGTAGCGTCATTACTAAAATGTTTGAAAAAATGGGAGTGCCACGCCCACTGATAACAAAGTTGGCAATATCTAATGAACGGTATAAGGTATGGACATGTAATTTCATCAGGATATATGGGGAAGCATTACCAATAAGCTTGACAAAAATGGGAGTGCCACGCCCACTCGTACAAAAGTTGTCAATATCTTATAAATGGTTCAAAATATTGATACGTAATTCTATCTACCAGTATCTAGGGACATTACAAAAACATTTTGCCGAAATGGGCGTGGTCCACCTACTTATACAAAAAGTGTTAAGTGGCGAAATTATAATTTTTTCAGTTACTCAGGTGTAGGGTATTTAGATTTCGGCCAGGCCGAAGACAACACTTTTACTTGTTTTACGTTGGCGTTTCTTCCGCTATGTCTTCAACGGAGACATTAAAAAATGTATCGCCAAATATTGCTCGATGCAAAGCACACCCCATATCAGCGCATTCTCTTCCGAGACCCTCACAATTCCGAACTCACCGATTTGGAGGTTCAAACGGTGACGTTTGGAGACAACTGCGCCTCTTCTCTTGCCATACGCACTCTTCTCCAATTGATAGACGATGTGAAGCATGAGTACCCTCTTGCGTCACACATTTTAAAGCACTCCATATACGTGGATGATGTGTTAGCAGGCACTTATGCCCTGGTGACAGCTACCCAGACCCGCGACCAACTCCGATTATCGTTGCAGCAAAAACTATGATTCAACAAGTCTGGTTGGACAAAATCGAATGGGATGACATTGTGCCTCAGGTAACTCACACTAACTGGTTAAATTTTCTACAGAATTACCAGCACATTCGCTCCATTCGCATCCCGCTATGGGTGAGTTACAACCGCCGACAGCGAAGTGGAACTCCATGCCTTTTGCAAAAAGCCTCACAAAAAGCCTACGCAGGAATCATTTATGCCCGCGTTAGGGTTGAACAGGAAGTCTGCGTTTCCCTTTTTTTATTCCAAATCACGTGTAGCTTATATTAAAACGCTTTATCTTTACAGATCCCACATGTATTTAATATGCCGACAGTATGCGCGGTCGCAGAGAGGACGTCTGCTGGCGCCACCCGGGGCTGTGTCCCCCTGGGCTACCCGGGGCTGTGTCCCCCTCAAGCGCGGCGCAATTCGTCGCTGCCCACTATTCTATTTTGCCATCCCCACCAACCGATGTCCCGTTCCTTGACGTCTCCGCCGAGGAAGCCCAGGCGATTGCTACGGCACGCCGCTCCCCGACTCCGCCCGCCTGAGCATTCCAAGGTGTTTTTGCGCGGCACGAGGGACCATTCTCCTGTCAGGCCCCAACTTCCATGCCAATCTACACGGAACGCGGAGACCCCCGACTTCGGGCTCAGTCGGTGCTAGTCCCGAGGCACGTCATACCACGCGCACCACCAGTTCGCCCCAATACGTGCGCCTCCACCACTACTAGAGCCGGTCCCAAGACGCGCGCTTCCACCATCACCAGTTCAGGCCCCAAGACGCGCTCATGACCTAGTTCCGGCCCGAAGGCACGACTGGCGTCCACTAGCCCTGAGGCTCCCAGCTGCCGGACAAGAGCGAGAGATACGTTGCCCTCTGTGCGCAGGGCAGCATGTGCTGCGCCACTGCCGTCAGTTCCTGCAGCAAACCATCGCGCAACGGAACTGTTTGGCATGCTCGCACCGGCTGTCCGCTTGCCAGAGCATGAGATGCGCCTCTCTCTCGAGAGTAAGCTCGGCTGCGGGCTCTCCCCGCGGCGACTGGCGCTATTCTCCTGGCTTCCAGCGATCACGGCTGGACCCGATGACTGCATTTAACGAGTGGAGTTTGCGAAAGACAAGAGGCTGATTGCTATCATTGAGGCTTACTCTTGTTCTTTTTGATTATACTTTACATTGAGTGAAAATAAAAGTTTGTGAAATAAAGGAGATTTCTCATTTTGAGGTGAAATTAAAAGCCATTGAATTAAACAAATAAACAATCAGAAGTCAAATCACTACAGGAAAGTACAAGGCACAGATATGCCTGGATGGCAACAAGGATACATGATCTCGGCTTATCTAGAAGATTATGATAAAACAGAGTGAAGTGCGTGTTATGTAGTCCTGCTCTTTCTGAATTTCTCATCCATGGTTCTTAATATAGCCGACGTCGATGTTCCCTTTCATCAAGAGAACCAACAGATTGTCTGTACCACATTTGGAGTGCTGCAGGTTGATCTGAACGACGTTCAGCATTACGGATTGGTGGTGGTTTGGGCGCCATCCATCTCTTCGAGCTGCTTACCGAACTTCTCAGGCTCCTCCACGTTGTCGTCTGGGTTCGAGGATCGGAAGATCTTCAGTTTCGCTTGCCTGATGCCGAAATTTATCCGGAAGTTGGCTTGCTATAGGGCGGCGATGCTATCCTTGGTAATGAGGAGAAGGGACTGGCGGTTTTTTCGTGGTCTCTCCACCTTAATCATGACGACCAGCATATAGGGATGGTTAGATTCGGCATAGGGATGTTGGCAGAAAGCCAAATGCCAAATACAGGCCCGAGGTCTGTCTAGGTTTAAATTGCTTTAAGATTTCTAAATTTTCATGATTAAATTTCTCCTTATGAAAGTCGTTGTATGCTCATTGATATTTCTGCTCTTGAGCTACGACGTTTAATCCATAGTATTGTTTTAATTTATGATTTAATTAATGGTAATATTAACTGTGAATCCCTTCTTCAGTTAACGTTTAATACCCCATCGCGAAAGCTTCGGTTTTCTGAATACTTCCATTCGTCCCTTCATATGACTAATTATGTGCTCAATGATCCCATTTATAGAGCTCTTGCTTGTATTAATAAAATCTATAATAATAAATTTGCTGATTTTTCCATGCCGAAAGAAAATTTTAAAAAAATTTAATAAGCTTACTTCAGTCTAATTTGTACAATTAGTTGTATTTAATCCAAAATTCCTCAATTCCAGAGCAGCTAGCGTTGCGCTCGTACAGTTCGCGAATTCACGAACAGTTGACGTGGTCTTCTCCCAAGGGCCCTATGTTTGCCAAGGATACTTGGATTAAGGATCCTGGATTTAGACTAATTGTTGCAGAGAGTGTAGGTAATCCAAGAACACGAATTCTGGCCCGGCAAGAACTTAAGGTAATAATGCTTTATAATTCAGGGGGGGCTTCCAGCCTAAAGATGGGAAGCGGCAGTGTAACTTCGTAACTCTAGCGAAGACTTCCAGTCTGGAGCTGATTTTCGGCTGTGATGACAACACTCATCATCAGCTATGGAGCAGTATCCACACAAACGACAGGGGAGAGTGTCATTTTGAATACTTTACAAGTAAGAGTGTTGTCTTCGGCCTAGCCGAAATCTAAATATGAAACGAGCTGCCTTTACAATCCGTATGTAAAGTAGGCGTGGCTGTTTACCGGTCTCGCCCATTTTGTTATGTTATATACATAACAAAGGATATGTGTGCCAAATTTCATCGCGATATATCTTTTCGTTCTCTCGTAATCGTGATTTCAACAGACAGACAGACAGACGTACGGACGGACGGACAGGGCTAAATCGATTCAGGAGGTGACGCTGAGCAAGAATCTATATCTATCTCGTCTCTTTCTCTGTGTTACAAACGGAAGAACAAAGTAAATATAATAAACACTAACCTCTTAGTCTGCATTAGGGGAAACGAACTCACTTTTATAGTTAAAATAAGCAGGAGGTCCTTGACATCACCTTGGTGTCGGATCTAGTCCATGATAGGATCGTTGGCTGGAGTATTGGGTAACTATTCCTTCTCAGACCATCGATACATCTCATTTACTTTAAATTTGAAACCCGTAAGTAGACTCACACTGAATTCAGAGACTGTATCATATCCATATGGTGCTAACGAGATTAAAAGTTAAGTTTAGTATTATTACTATATTTAATATATATTTAATAATATATATTTAATATATAGTAATAATCACTAGGATTTTTAATTAATCTCTGGAACTTTCTTGTACAGAAGAAAGAAAGTTTACCTAGAGGTAAACCCAAAGCACAGTGGTGGTCAAGGGAGCTCCCAGTAGAGAGAAACTTTTATAGGCAGCTTTTTAACAAGACCAACTCCACAAAATTGGAGAAGGACTGGCGCGATTATAAGGTGCAGCTAAATATGTACAAAAAACTATTAACGACAGCACAAAGGAATTCCTGGGAATGATTCTGTGGCAAGGTCGACAACGTCTCAGATGCACCTAGGCTTACGAAAAGTCTTGCCTCAACCCCAAGCCCGTTAGGGTGTCTATAATCCCAGGTGGCGCGTGGACAGCCTCCGTTCGAGTATGCACTGCTCGATCATGACGAACACTGCACGCTGATTTAAATCTTGGTGCATTCCATTACGATCTAAATTATGATTACAGTATTTATTCAAGTGTGGTTATTGGAAAAATGGATAAATTATGCGTGTATTGCAGTGCCATCAAATTTAAGAATAAAACACGTGGTATGTGATGCGCGGGTGAAAAAGTTAAATTGCCAGAATTACATTTACGCCTTATACTGGTACTGAATATATTGTATTATCGCATTAAAATGAAGACCACGTGAACAAAGTCGCGGGTAACAGCGAAGACATCGATGCTATTAAAGATAGGTACGCTCGAATACCATATTCAAGAACTCTACGTCTAAGGCGCTGTTCGTAGAGAACTTTCTCGCGCTTTAGAATGGCATTGCACCTATTTCTGGCGTGATTGCGCAGCAGTTTAGTATCAGCAGTCTTGTTTAAGCGCCAATTCCTAAATGCTTCGTCTTTAGACCTGACTGCTTATCTGCAAGTCGCATTAAACCTGGAATGGTCTTTTGGTTTAATGGAAATTCTTTTATTGGGTATGAAAGACCTCATACCAAATAAAATTATATTTTCTACCAATCTTGCCGCAGCATTTATGTTTCTATTCCTGAAACGCAATTGCCAATTGAAACGGCTGAAAAAGCAGTTCAGCGCATCCCAATTAGCCTTCTAATAAAGCCACACTGTCCGCTTCGGAGCTGGCTGGTGAGCGGATTGAAGATTAGAATATAGGAAGGTAGCATAAATTGTAGCGTGATGTGAAGTTAGAAAAAGGTCCACAATATTTTGATTTTGCCCATCAACGCAGGGAAAGTGCGTTGGTTCCTTCACTAATTGAGTCAAATTATTAGACTCAGCAAATAACTCAACATACAAACCCACGGGTTGTGTTCGCTTTGAAAATCTCTTATAACTTAAAGGCGAAAACTGCATTCAATACTGTCACTCTGTTGTAAATATTATGGGTTGCATTTACCACAAGTTTTACAGCGTCATCCAGCGGCAGATTTCGGAAATCTCAAATAATATTAGTGTCTTTAAGAAATGTATTCAACAAAACAGTGGAAAAAGCATCATAATTGGTCACTCCGTTGCGTAGGTAAGCATCTAGTCTAAATAGCTGATTTGTTATTATCGTTTACGACTTTGTATTAGTTAACCATCATTACCATTCCACCCCCTTTCCCCCTCTTGATTACTTCCACCCGAAAGTCAGTCATCCTGCATTTACTGTCATCTCCAAACTTTCACCCAAACTCTGTACTGGATGCGCTTAGCACTGCTGTTCGAACTCACAAAACAAAGATGCTTGCTTGTCGGCGAGCCCCCTTGTGCAATAGCGAACTTGTGACTTCCAGCCCGAGGTTGTAGAAATTCTAAGGAAACATTTAAATATCCTTGACGACATTTGCCATTGCACGACTTACATCGCTGCACGCCTTACTACAAGTGGACCACGTCAACGATGTGTTTCTTCCAGAGCCTGAAAATAACTTACTCAAATTGATTTTTAAGTAAAAGTAAACTTTTAACTTTTATTTTTTAAATTAAACATCCAACATGTAGGAAGAATTCGTTGGAAAAATCCACCGTCCGGGCTTCAACTCGCGAAAACTCGAAAAACGCATACTTGTGTCCGGATTTTTTTGGCCTAAAGAAAAAACTCAATGAGATAACTCCAAGAAATATTTAACCCTTTTCTTACCCAAATGGGATTTACCCAAAAACAGGTCCACTGCAGTGGCACAGTTTGCTATTGTTTTTTCTATACTCAAAGGCTTCGGAGAGCAGGGTGATGTTTTACTTTTCTATGATGTTCACTTTTCTTACATTTTGAGAAACAACATAGCAACCTTTTGTTGATTTTTCAAATAGAGAGATAATTAATTTCATTCACAGAATAAATTCATCGCGTAAGAAGAATCTAAATTTTCGGTTGCGTATTACCTTAAATATTTGTGAGAAAATACATTTATCGACTCAATTTGTCCTGCAAGAACTTAATTGATACCAGTAGCGACGATGAATCAGAACGGACAAATTATCCGCAACATTTTGAGAGATTTTAAGGAGCCGACCACGGCATCGGCTATCGTAAGCCATATAGCCACTAAAGAAGGGGTGAGTAAGAAGAAAAAAGAGGGCGTCCCTTTCTTTCCCCCTAATTTTCATAAAATGGCATACAATTCCCAATAAAATTCTAAATCTCTCCTCCTTTGCGCTTTTTTCAGGTGCAACCCAGCGTTATCAAGGATTCAGTGAAGAAAACCCTGGATGCCGGGGTACGTTACGGGTTTATCCAAGGCTATCGGCGACGCTACCTTGCCGACACCGTCGATTTCAACGAGCTCTCTGACTCTGCAGACGAAGGGCCCGTAACCGGGAATTCTGAGGGAAATGTAGAAGACCGCTCAAGGCGCCGCCATCGCCGTCGCAGTCGCAGCAAGAGCCGACCGCGAGGCCGCCGCTCTAGCCGACGTCGCCCTTAAAATTCGAAACCCTCAAAGAAGTTGTTTTCATGGAAAATAATCTCATCCTGATTCCGTTTGATCCTTTATATGCTTTCTTTTTATTTGCGGGACATCTTATATATATTTTTTGTTGTCATTTTTAAAACCGACTCTTTTTACCATTTTGTGAAAATGAAAACCTCAGACAACCAAATACTGATATTCGTACTAGTTTTCTACGCTTGGAATTCGACTTTAAAATTCTCAATAAATCAAAAAAACTCTTCAAATATATCAGATTTGTATTCGTTTAAGCAGGGACTTATATTATAGTCCCTCCATCTTATGGAGAAAATTTTTAATACTATGTTAAAACCAGCTAAATAGATCGTGTGACTCCAATGACGTAGCCAATTAGAATTGTGAACATTGAAATCATCAACAACAACAATTTCACTGTTCGGATACGATTCCAGAATTTTAAAATCGAATCAGAGGGACTATCCAGTTGTAACGAACCTTCTTGTCTTCTTCTAAGGCTTGGATTAGCTCGCCGGGACTCCAGGGTTCGATTACAAGACAAGATTATTTAGGTTCAATATCTTTATTCACCTTAGAAATATCTTATTCTAATATTTGTGTTCGGTTTGCTTGTACAGTTGGTAGTCGTACTAGAAATACAATAATATATATGTCGCTGGTACCTCTACGCGCCTTGCGCTCTATGCCGCTGGGTTGCTGATGTCTCACCGCTTTTGTGAGATCACTGGTATTCTGCTGGATTATTGGTATCTCCCTGTTGCTGATTTCTCACTGTGTTTATGAGATCCCTGGTGTTCTGCTGACTTGCTGATATCTCACTGCGTTTGTGAGATCACTGGTTTTCTGCCGACTTGCTGATATCTCACTGCGTTGGTGAGATCACTGGTGTTCCGCTGACTGGCTGATATCTCACTGCGTTCATGAGATCACTGCTGTTCTGCTGACTTGCTGATATCTCACTGCGTTTGTGAGATCACTGGTGTTCCGCTGATTTGCTGATACCTCACTGCGTTTGTGAGATCACTGATGTTTTACTGACATGCTGATATCTCACTGCGTTTATGAGATCACACGTGTTCTACTGACTTGCTGATATCTCACTACGTTTGTGAGATAGCTTGTGGTTACGCGTCTCTTTACGGGTAATTACAGGAGGGCATTTGAGCCACTACAACTGTGAATTCGACTCTTTACGAGCACTAACAGGAGGGCATTTGAGCCACTGCGACTGTGAATTCGTGCCTTTGTGAGTTTTAGCAGGAGGGCATTTGAGCCACTACGACTGCGAATTTAACAGGAGGGCATTTGAACCACTGCGACTGTGAATTCAACTCTTTGCGGGTACTAACAGGAGGGCATTTGAGCCACTACAACTGTGAATTCGTCCCTTTGTGAGTTTTAGCAAGAGGGCATTTGAGCCACTACGACTGCGAATTTAACAGGAGGGCATTTGAGCCACTACGACTGTGAATTCGTACTGCGCGTTGCCTGCTTGATCACTTTTCACTACTTCACTCTTTAATTTTCTCGAGTACTGCCAAACTGACAGCACAACTGAACTGGATGAACCACTGCTTTCACTGAACCGACTGAGCAATTGCACCGTGTGAACTTGTTGAACTTATGAAACGAGAATCAGACTGAGAACTGAACCGAAAGGTAGACTGCACTGAACAACCTCGAGTTCTGTTTTGCAGTCTATTTTATACTCGTTGGCGTCCTTTTTCCAGAATGTTCGATTTTAACGGAGTGCGGTATTTCGTAATCCGTTAAGCAGCTTTCGTGCAAAAAAAGTATTTTTTCCAAATAGCCGCTTTCCCAAGGTTAAGAAGTTCTACGGTCAGTGAACTTCACTGCCGTTTTCTTGCATACATTGTTTTTGCGGTATATAAACTGCAACAGTGGTTCACTCTAGATCAGCTGAGAGCTGATCTGTGTACTTACTGCACTCTCGGCACAAAACAGGTTGTTAGTACTCAGCGCACCTTGATTGCTTGCTCTCCTCGCTGGAATCACTTGCATATAGCCGCTCTGACGCTCAGTTGCATCTGCATGCACACCACGTCATTTTTGCTTTCTTTCCATTTCTCCGCTGAGCGTCGGTGTGTGGGCGTTTCTAAACGATCGTCTGTAGTAGTAGCGTAAATGCGTGTGCTTTCTGATGAGAGCTGTTCTTGGGAACAGTTTTTAAGTCTGTTCGACTGCTTGTTATTTTTGTGCGCCAAATTTGCACAGCAAATTTGGGTCGTCACACTCCCCCTCTACTTCGGGGTAAAAGAAAAAAATCTGTTTTTTTTCTTTTTTTTTCCTCTCTTGTCTGCAATTTCTAATTAATTTTCAATGCGGTTCCAATTAATCCATTTAATAAATTCATATATAACTTAATTCATTTACTTCATTTGATTCATTTTACTTTGTTTCAGAATCAGAACGGACAAATTATCCTCAACATTTTGAGAGATTTTAAGGAGCCGACCACGGCATCGGCTATCGTAAGCCATATAGCCACTAAAGAAGGGGTGAGTAAGAAGAAAAAAGACGGCGTCCCTTTCTTTCCCCCTAATTTTCATAAAATGGCATACAATTCCAAATAAAATTCTAAATCTCTCCTCCTTTGCGCTTTTTTCAGGTGCAACCCAGCGTTATCAAGGATTCAGTGAAGAAAACCCTGGATGCCGGGGTACGTTACGGGTTTATCCAAGGCTATCGGCGACGCTACCTTGCCGACACCGTCGATTTCAACGAGCTCTCTGACTCTGCGGACGAAGGGCCCGTAACCGGGAATTCTGAGGGAAATGTAGAAGACCGCTCAAGGCGCCGCCATCGCCGTCGCAGTCGCAGTCGCAGCAAGAGCCGACCGCGAGGCCGCCGCTCTAGCCGACGTCGCCGTTAAAATTCGAAACCCTCAAAGAAGTTGTTTTCATGGAAAATAATCTCATCCTGATTCCGTTTGATCCTTTATATGCTTTCTTTTTATTTGCGGGACATGTTATATATATTTTTTGTTGTCATTTTTAAAACCGACTCTCTTTACACAACACATTGGAAGCTAGTTCAGATTCCGTGTCGGGCTGCCGTGAAATAAGCCCTTTATAGTACTCAATTTGAATCTTTTTACATATTAAATTTATTGTCTTTGTTGTCAATGCTTCAAAGAAATACATTAGAACTTTTAAAAATATTAGGGTTCGTTTAATTTGAGAAGTCCTGATAAATTATTGTAATAGTTAAAATATTTCTATGGAAAACTACTACATATTAACTTTTAGGAATTTTCAAGCTGAAAATAATGCATATAAATAATAATAGTAATCATAATAATAATAATAATAATAATAATAATAGTATTTAGCATATAAATATATATTAGCACTGCTTTAATATCGAAAGTTTTCTCGACGTAGTACTAAAATTTTTATTGGGTGTATTTACCATGCGTTTTAAAAAGGACTAAATTTAGCGTACCTCTATACTAGTTTAGCAACGCTGAAAATATTTATATGGGAGATTCTTGGTAGTTTGTTGTATTGGGACTACTTGGTGCCTAGAAGTGGCGAAATCCGCTAATTGGACATGAAAGGAATTCGGTTCCATTAAAGTGGTAGCCCCAATTACAGGTGGGAAATTAAAAGTGGTGAATTCGCATAGACTTTGTGTGAGTTCAACAAACTTGCGAGCTCACAATCTGACAAAAAATTGGACGGATATTTGGAAGTTTCGTATCTCTTTATCTCTGGCTCTGGTTGCCGATAAATTCCTTGTAGTAAGCAACATTTATTACACTGGTGCGGGAGTGAAAATTGTTTTATAGAAAATTAACTGTTATGAGCTTCTCTTCATCTGGGAACATCAGTGAATCACAGACAAAGGATGGGCTGAGATCGACTCTGAAGCGTCTTATTGAGCATTCCAAGTGAGTCTTAGAACATAACAATCAACATGAGAATTGTTGAAGAGACTCAATTTGAAGTCTAATGGCTAGTTGTGATAGAAGAAATCCCGCCGTGTAAGTGATTGCAATGATCACAACCACCCTTCCAAACATTTCTTATGGTGTGAAGATTATTTAGCTAATTAAAGGAACTCTAGTTACCCGGCAGTTCGTCCCGAATTTGAGAATCTAGTGTGTATTGGCCAAACCGATAGGTTTTGTCGTCATATAAAATTAAGCGGCACGCATACCGGACGCGGTGGCGGTTACGACCGCAGTCACAATCGCAACACGTACTTTTTGCATTTGACCGTAGACCACGTGAAGCAGCGGATGTGTATTCATATGTATAGCAGTATGTAGTACACTGAAAATGAGAAGGCCAAAGTTTAAAAATATTTCAGTTAAAACAATTGCATACTTTAAAATGTATTTACACATTATTATGTGTACAATAACCTTAGTGTGTTGGTGTTGTGCGACCCAATCCTGACCGCCACCATTGCGTTGGTGTGCGACATAGTAAAGAAACCGCTATCGGGACCGCCACCGCGTCTGCTGTGCGCGACGCTTTATGCGTAACCACATAATTTGAGAATTAAATAAACGTATAAGTATTCAATTGTTTATGAATGCGTCTCCGCGTGAAATATTATCAGTTATTTTAAACATCAAAAAATTAAACCCAAATATTTGATTGGTATTTAATGGTGCATAGACCTAATTCGTATACCATGCAATGTGTCAAATGTTATGATGCTCCGTCTTTTCATCGTTTAGTGTTTTAACTACATAATCCCGATAAATTATCAGTTTTTAAAAAACAAAATATTTGCATAAGCCTGGCGATGGAAACCTTTCAATGTTATATATAACTGTATATAATAATTTATAATGTACAGTGGGTCCATAAAGTATTTGAACACCATGCATTTTTTACATACAGCCACAATGAAAGATATTATGAACATTATAAACATAAGCCATATACAAACTGCATGTAAAACTTCATACATTATACATTACAATCCAACATACATTATACATTACATTCATACATTAATTTTCCAACTCAAAATTTAAAATGAAGAACCCTTTATTGATTTAAACCGAAAATTTGATTTTTTTGGCCTAAAGAAAAAACTCAATGAGATAACTCCAAGAAATATTTAACCCTTTTCTTACCCAAATAGGATTTACCCAAAAATAGGTCCACTGCAGTGGCACAGTTTGCTATTGTTTTTCTATACTCAAAGGCTTCGGAGAGCAGGGTGATGTTTTACTTTTCTATGATGTTCACTTTTCTTATATTTTGAGAAACAACATAGCAACCTTTTGTTGATTTTTCAAATAGAGAGATAATTAATTTCATTCACAGAATAAATTCATCGTGTAAGAAGAATCTAAATTTTCGGTTGCGTATTACCTTGACAATTTGTGAGATAATACATTTATCGACTCAATTTGTCCTGCAAGAACTTAATTGATACCAGTAGCGACGATGAATCAGAACGGACAAATTATCCTCAACATTTTGAGAGATTTTAAGGAGCCGACCACGGCATCGGCTATCGTAAGCCATATAGCCACTAAAGAAGGGGTGAGTAAGAAGAAAAAAGAGGGCGTCCCTTTCTTTCCCCCTAATTTTCATAAAATGGCATACAATTCCCAATAAAATTCTAAATCTCTCCTCCTTTGCGCTTTTTTCAGGTGCGACCCAGCGTTATCAAGGATTCAGTGAAGAAAACCCTGGATGCCGGGGTACGTTACGGGTTTATCCAAGGCTCTCGGCGACGCTACCTTGCCGACACCGTCGATTTCAACGAGCTCTCTGACTCTGCGGACGAAGGGCCCGTAACCGGGAATTCTGAGGGAAATGTAGAAGACCGCTCAAGGCGCCGCCATCGCCGTCGCAGTCGTAGTCGCAGCAAGAGCCGACCCCGACGCCGCCGTTCTAGCCAACGTCGCCGTTAAAATTCGAAACCATCAAAGAAGTTGTTTTCATGGAAAATAATCTCATCCTGATTCCGTTTGATCCTTTATATGCTTTCTTTTAATTTGCGGGACATGTTATATATATTTTTTGTTGTCATTTTTAAAACCGACTCTCTTTACCATTTTGTGAAAATGAAAACCTCAGACAACCAAATACTGATATTCGTACTAGTTTTCTACGCTTGGAATTCGACTTTAACATTCTCAATAAAACAAAAAAACTCTTCAAATATATCAGATTTGTATTCGTTTAAGCAGGGACTTATAGTCCCTCCATCCTATGGAGAAAATTTTTAATACTATGTTAAAACCTGCTAAATAGATCGTGTGACTCCAATGACGTAGCCAATTGGAATTATGAACATTGAAATCATCAACAACAACAACAATTTCACTGTTCGGATACGATTCCAGAATTTTAAAATCGAATCAGAGGGACTATCCAGTTGTAACGAACCTTCTTGTCTTCTTCTAAGGCTTGAATTAGCTCGCCGGGACTCCAGGGTTCGATTACAAGACAAGATTATTTAGGTTCAATATCTTTATTCACCTTAGAAATATCTTATTCTAATATTTGTGTTCGGTTTGCTTGTACAGTTGGTAGTCGTACTAGAAATACAATAATATATATGTCGCTGGTACCTCTACGCGCCTTGCGCTCTATGCCGCTGGGTTGCTGATGTCTCACCGCTTTTGTGAGATCACTGGTATTCTGCTGGATTATTGGTATCTCCCTGTTGCTGATTTCTCACTGTGTTTATGAGATCCCTGGTGTTCTGTTGACTTGCTGATATCTCACTGCGTTTGTGAGATCACTGGTTTTCTGCTGACTTGCTGATATCTCACTGCGTTGGTGAGATCACTGGTGTTCCGCTGACTGGCTGATATCTCACTGCGTTCATGAGATCACTGCTGTTCTGCTGACTTGCTGATATCTCACTGCGTTTGTGAGATCACTGGTGTTCCGCTGATTTGCTGATACCTCACTGCGTTTGTGAGATCACTGATGTTTTACTGACATGCTGATATCTCACTGCGTTTATGAGATCACACGTGTTCTACTGACTTGCTGATATCTCACTACGTTTGTGAGATAGCTTGTGGTTACGCGTCTCTTTACGGGTAATTACAGGAGGGCATTTGAGCCACTACAACTGTGAATTCGACTCTTTACGAGCACTAACAGGAGGGCATTTGAGCCACTGCGACTGTGAATTCTTCCCTTTGTGAGTTTTAGCAGGAGGGCATTTGAGCCACTACGACTGCGAATTTAACAGGAGGGCATTTGAGCCACTACGACTGTGAATTCGTACTGCGCGTTGCCTGCTTGATCACTTTTCACTACTTCACTCTTTAATTTTCTCGAGTACTGCCAAACTGACAGCACAACTGAACTGGATGAACCACTGCTTTCACTGAACCGACTGAGCAATTGCACCGTGTGAACTTGTTGAACTTATGAAACGAGAATCAGACTGAGAACTGAACCGAAAGGTAGACTGCACTGAACAACCTCGAGTTCTGTTTTGCAGTCTATTTTATACTCGTTGGCGTCCTTTTTCCAGAATGTTCGATTTTAACGGAGTGCGGTATTTCGTAATCCGTTAAGCAGTTTTCGTGCAAAAAAAGTATTTTTTCCAAATAGCCGCTTTCCCAAGGTTAAGAAGTTCTACGGTCAGTGAACTTCACTGCCGTTTTCTTGCATACATTGTTTTTGCGGTATATAAACTGCAACAGTGGTTCACTCTAGATCAGCTGAGAGCTGATCTGTGTACTTACTGCACTCTCGGCACAAAACAGGTTGTTAGTACTCAGCGCACCTTGATTGCTTGCTCTCCTCGCTGGAATCACTTGCATATAGCCGCTCTGACGCTCAGTTGCATCTGCATGCACACCACGTCATTTTTGCTTTCTTTCCATTTCTCCGCTGAGCGTCGGTGTGTGGGCGTTTCTAAACGATCGTCTGTAGTAGTAGCGTAAATGCGTGTGCTTTCTGATGAGAACTGTTCTTGGGAACAGTTTTTAAGTCTGTTCGAGTGCTTGTTATTTTTGTGCGCCAAATTTGCACAGCAAATTTGGGTCGTCACACTCCCCCTCTACTTCGGGGTAAAAGAAAAAAATCTGTTTTTTTTCTTTTTTTTTCCTCTCTTGTCTGCAATTTCTAATTAATTTTCAATGCGGTTCCAATTAATCCATTTAATAAATTCATATATAACTTAATTCATTTACTTCATTTGATTCATTTTACTTTGTTTCAGAATCAGAACGGACAAATTATCCTCAACATTTTGAGAGATTTTAAGGAGCCGACCACGGCATCGGCTATCGTAAGCCATATAGCCACTAAAGAAGGGGTGAGTAAGAAGAAAAAAGAGGGCGTCCCTTTCTTTCCCCCTAATTTTCATAAAATGGCATACAATTCCCAATAAAATTCTAAATCTCTCCTCCTTTGCGCTTTTTTCAGGTGCAACCCAGCGTTATCAAGGATTCAGTGAAGAAAACCCTGGATGCCGGGGTACGTTACGGGTTTATCCAAGGCTATCGGCGACGCTACCTTGCCGACACCGTCGATTTCAACGAGCTCTCTGACTCGGCGGACGAAGGGCCCGTAACCGGGAATTCTGAGAGAAATGTAGAAGACCGCTCAAGGCGCCGCCATCGCCGTCGCAGTCGCAGCAAGAGCCGATCGCGAGGCCGCCGCTCTAGCCGACGTCGCCGTTAAAAGTCGAAACCCTCAAAGAAGTTGTTTTCATGGAAAATAATCTCATCCTGATTCCGTTTGATCCTTTATATGCTTTCTTTTTATTTGCGGGACATGTTATATATATTTTTTGTTGTCATTTTTAAAACCGACTCTCTTTACACAACACATTGGAAGCTAGTTCAGATTCCGTGTCGGGCTGCCGTGAAATAAGCCCTTTATAGTACTCAATTTGAATCTTTTTACATATTAAATTTATTGTCTTTGTTGTCAATGCTTCAAAGAAATACATTAGAACTTTTAAAAATATTAGGGTTCGTTTAATTTGAGAAGTCCTGATAAATTATTGTAATAGTTAAAATATTTCTATGGAAAACTACTACATATTAACTTTTAGGAATTTTCAAGCTGAAAATAATGCATATAAATAATAATAGTAATCATAATAATAATAATAATAATAATAATAGTATTTAGCATATAAATATATATTAGCACTGCTTTAATATCGAAAGTTTTCTCGACGTAGTACTAAAATTTTTATTGGGTGTATTTACCATGCGTTTTAAAAAGGACTAAATTTAGCGGACCTCTATACTAGTTTAGCAACGCTGAAAATATTTATATGGGAGTTTCTTGGTAGTTTGTTGTATTGGGACTAATTGGTGCCTAGAAGTGGCGAAATCCGCTAATTGGACATGAAAGGAATTCGGTTCCATTAAAGTGGTAGCCCCAATTACAGGTGGGAAATTAAAAGTGGTGTATTCGCATAGACTTTGTGTGAGTTCAACAAACTTGCGAGCTCACAATCTGACAAAAAATTGGACGGATATTTGGAAGTTTCGTATCTCTTTATCTCTGGCTCTGGTTGCCGATAAATTCCTTGTAGTAAACAACATTTATTACACTGGTGCGGGAGTGAAAATTGTTTTATAGAAAATTAACTGTTATGAGCTTCTCTTCATCTGGGAACATCAGTGAATCACAGACAAAGGATGGGCTGAGATCGACTCTGAAGCGTCTTATTGAGCATTCCAAGTGAGTCTTAGAACATAACAATCAACATGAGAATTGTTGAAGAGACTCAATTTGAAGTCTAATGGCTAGTTGTGATAGAAGAAATTCCGCCGTGTAAGTGATTGCAATGATCACAACCAACCTTCCAAACATTTCTTATGGTGTGAAGATTATTTAGCTAATTAAAGGAACTCCAGTTACCCGGCAGTTCGTCCCGAATTTGAGAATCTAGTGTGTATTGGCCAAACCGATAGGTTTTGTCGTCATATAAAATTAAGCGGCACGCATACCGGACGCGGTGGCGGTTACGACCGCAGTCACAATCGCAACACGTACTTTTTGCATTTGACCGTAGACCACGTGAAGCAGCGGATGTGTATTCATATGTATAGCAGTATGTAGTACACTGAAAATGAGAAGGCCAAAGTTTAAAAATATTTCAGTTAAAACAATTGCATACTTTAAAATGTATTTACACATTATTATGTGTACAATAACCTTAGTGTGTTGGTGTTGTGCGACCCAATCCTGACCGCCACCATTGCGTTGGTGTGCGACATAGTAAAGAAACCGCTATCGGGACCGCCACCGCGTCTGCTGTGCGCGACGCTTTATGCGTAACCACATAATTTGAGAATTAAATAAACGTATAAGTATTCAATTGTTTATGAATGCGTCT
This sequence comes from Sicus ferrugineus, assembly GCA_922984085.1. Lineage (NCBI taxonomy): Eukaryota > Metazoa > Arthropoda > Insecta > Diptera > Conopidae > Sicus > Sicus ferrugineus. The sequence continues at coordinate 6,511,782 of OV277351.1, read as the reverse complement.
CCGCGTGAAATATTATCAGTTATTTTAAACATCAAAAAATTAAACCCAAATATTTGATTGGTATTTAATGGTGCATAGACCTAATTCGTATACCATGCAATGTGTCAAATGTTATGATGCTCCGTCTTTTCATCGTTTAGTGTTTTAACTACATAATCCCGATAAATTATCAGTTTTTAAAAAACAAAATATTTGCATAAGCCTGGCGATGGAAACCTTTCAATGTTATATATAACTGTATATAATAATTTATAATGTACAGTGGGTCCATAAAGTATTTGAACACCATGCATTTTTTACATACAGCCACAATGAAAGATATTATGAACATTATAAACATAAGCCATATACAAACTGCATGTAAAACTTCATACATTATACATTACAATCCAACATACATTATACATTACATTCATACATTAATTTTCCAACTCAAAATTTAAAATGAAGAACCCTTTATTGATTTAAACCGAAAATTTGATTTTTTTGGCCTAAAGAAAAAACTCAATGAGATAACTCCAAGAAATATTTAACCCTTTTCTTACCCAAATAGGATTTACCCAAAAATAGGTCCACTGCAGTGGCACAGTTTGCTATTGTTTTTCTATACTCAAAGGCTTCGGAGAGCAGGGTGATGTTTTACTTTTCTATGATGTTCACTTTTCTTATATTTTGAGAAACAACATAGCAACCTTTTGTTGATTTTTCAAATAGAGAGATAATTAATTTCATTCACAGAATAAATTCATCGTGTAAGAAGAATCTAAATTTTCGGTTGCGTATTACCTTGACAATTTGTGAGATAATACATTTATCGACTCAATTTGTCCTGCAAGAACTTAATTGATACCAGTAGCGACGATGAATCAGAACGGACAAATTATCCTCAACATTTTGAGAGATTTTAAGGAGCCGACCACGGCATCGGCTATCGTAAGCCATATAGCCACTAAAGAAGGGGTGAGTAAGAAGAAAAAAGAGGGCGTCCCTTTCTTTCCCCCTAATTTTCATAAAATGGCATACAATTCCCAATAAAATTCTAAATCTCTCCTCCTTTGCGCTTTTTTCAGGTGCGACCCAGCGTTATCAAGGATTCAGTGAAGAAAACCCCGGATGCCGGGGTACGTTACGGGTTTATCCAAGGCTCTCGGCGACGCTACCTTGCCGACACCGTCGATTTCAACGAGCTCTCTGACTCTGCGGACGAAGGGCCCGTAACCGGGAATTCTGAGGGAAATGTAGAAGACCGCTCAAGGCGCCGCCATCGCCGTCGCAGTCGTAGTCGCAGCAAGAGCCGACCCCGACGCCGCCGTTCTAGCCAACGTCGCCGTTAAAATTCGAAACCATCAAAGAAGTTGTTTTCATGGAAAATAATCTCATCCTGATTCCGTTTGATCCTTTATATGCTTTCTTTTTATTTGCGGGACATCTTATATATATTTTTTGTTGTCATTTTTAAAACCGACTCTTTTTACCATTTTGTGAAAATGAAAACCTCAGACAACCAAATACTGATATTCGTACTAGTTTTCTACGCTTGGAATTCGACTTTAACATTCTCAATAAAACAAAAAAACTCTTCAAATATATCAGATTTGTATTCGTTTAAGCAGGGACTTATAGTCCCTCCATCCTATGGAGAAAATTTTTAATACTATGTTAAAACCTGCTAAATAGATCGTGTGACTCCAATGACGTAGCCAATTGGAATTATGAACATTGAAATCATCAACAACAACAACAATTTCACTGTTCGGATACGATTCCAGAATTTTAAAATCGAATCAGAGGGACTATCCAGTTGTAACGAACCTTCTTGTCTTCTTCTAAGGCTTGGATTAGCTCGCCGGGACTCCAGGGTTCGATTACAAGACAAGATTATTTAGGTTCAATATCTTTATTCACCTTAGAAATATCTTATTCTAATATTTGTGTTCGGTTTGCTTGTACAGTTGGTAGTCGTACTAGAAATACAATAATATATATGTCGCTGGTACCTCTACGCGCCTTGCGCTCTATGCCGCTGGGTTGCTGATGTCTCACCGCTTTTGTGAGATCACTGGTATTCTGCTGGATTATTGGTATCTCCCTGTTGCTGATTTCTCACTGTGTTTATGAGATCCCTGGTGTTCTGTTGACTTGCTGATATCTCACTGCGTTTGTGAGATCACTGGTTTTCTGCTGACTTGCTGATATCTCACTGCGTTGGTGAGATCACTGGTGTTCCGCTGACTGGCTGATATCTCACTGCGTTCATGAGATCACTGCTGTTCTGCTGACTTGCTGATATCTCACTGCGTTTGTGAGATAACTGGTGTACCGCTGATTTGCTGATACCTCACTGCGTTTGTGAGATCACTGATGTTTTACTGACATGCTGATATCTCACTGCGTTTATGAGATCACACGTGTTCTACTGACTTGCTGATATCTCACTACGTTTGTGAGATAGCTTGTGGTTACGCGTCTCTTTACGGGTAATTACAGGAGGGCATTTGAGCCACTACAACTGTGAATTCGACTCTTTACGAGCACTAACAGGAGGGCATTTGAGCCACTGCGACTGTGAATTCTTCCCTTTGTGAGTTTTAGCAGGAGGGCATTTGAGCCACTACGACTGCGAATTTAACAGGAGGGCATTTGAGCCACTACGACTGTGAATTCGTACTGCGCGTTGCCTGCTTGATCACTTTTCACTACTTCACTCTTTAATTTTCTCGAGTACTGCCAAACTGACAGCACAACTGAACTGGATGAACCACTGCTTTCACTGAACCGACTGAGCAATTGCACCGTGTGAACTTGTTGAACTTATGAAACGAGAATCAGACTGAGAACTGAACCGAAAGGTAGACTGCACTGAACAACCTCGAGTTCTGTTTTGCAGTCTATTTTATACTCGTTGGCGTCCTTTTTCCAGAATGTTCGATTTTAACGGAGTGCGGTATTTCGTACTCCGTTAAGCAGTTTTCGTGCAAAAAAAGTATTTTTTCCAAATAGCCGCTTTCCCAAGGTTAAGAAGTTCTACGGTCAGTGAACTTCACTGCCGTTTTCTTGCATACATTGTTTTTGCGGTATATAAACTGCAACAGTGGTTCACTCTAGATCAGCTGAGAGCTGATCTGTGTACTTACTGCACTCTCGGCACAAAACAGGTTGTTAGTACTCAGCGCACCTTGATTGCTTGCTCTCCTCGCTGGAATCACTTGCATATAGCCGCTCTGACGCTCAGTTGCATCTGCATGCACACCACGTCATTTTTGCTTTCTTTCCATTTCTCCGCTGAGCGTCGGTGTGTGGGCGTTTCTAAACGATCGTCTGTAGTAGTAGCGTAAATGCGTGTGCTTTCTGATGAGAGCTGTTCTTGGGAACAGTTTTTAAGTCTGTTCGACTGCTTGTTATTTTTGTGCGCCAAATTTGCACAGCAAATTTGGGTCGTCACACTCCCCCTCTACTTCGGGGTAAAAGAAAAAAATCTGTTTTTTTTCTTTTTTTTTTCCTCTCTTGTCTGCAATTTCTAATTAATTTTCAATGCGGTTCCAATTAATCCATTTAATAAATTCATATATAACTTAATTCATTTACTTCATTTGATTCATTTTACTTTGTTTCAGAATCAGAACGGACAAATTATCCTCAACATTTTGAGAGATTTTAAGGAGCCGACCACGGCATCGGCTATCGTAAGCCATATAGCCACTAAAGAAGGGGTGAGTAAGAAGAAAAAAGACGGCGTCCCTTTCTTTCCCCCTAATTTTCATAAAATGGCATACAATTCCAAATAAAATTCTAAATCTCTCCTCCTTTGCGCTTTTTTCAGGTGCAACCCAGCGTTATCAAGGATTCAGTGAAGAAAACCCTGGATGCCGGGGTACGTTATGGGTTTATCCAAGGCTATCGGCGACGCTACCTTGCCGACACCGTCGATTTCAACGAGCTCTCTGACTCTGCGGACGAAGGGCCCGTAACCGGGAATTCTGAGGGAAATGTAGAAGACCGCTCAAGGCGCCGCCATCGCCGTCGCAGTCGCAGTCGCAGCAAGAGCCGACCGCGAGGCCGCCGCTCTAGCCGACGTCGCCGTTAAAATTCGAAACCCTCAAAGAAGTTGTTTTCATGGAAAATAATCTCATCCTGATTCCGTTTGATCCTTTATATGCTTTCTTTTTATTTGCGGGACATGTTATATATATTTTTTGTTGTCATTTTTAAAACCGACTCTCTTTACACAACACATTGGAAGCTAGTTCAGATTCCGTGTCGGGCTGCCGTGAAATAAGCCCTTTATAGTACTCAATTTGAATCTTTTTACATATTAAATTTATTGTCTTTGTTGTCAATGCTTCAAAGAAATACATTAGAACTTTTAAAAATATTAGGGTTCGTTTAATTTGAGAAGTCCTGATAAATTATTGTAATAGTTAAAATATTTCTATGGAAAACTACTACATATTAACTTTTAGGAATTTTCAAGCTGAAAATAATGCATATAAATAATAATAGTAATCATAATAATAATAATAATAATAATAATAGTATTTAGCATATAAATATATATTAGCACTGCTTTAATATCGAAAGTTTTCTCGACGTAGTACTAAAATTTTTATTGGGTGTATTTACCATGCGTTTTAAAAAGGACTAAATTTAGCGGACCTCTATACTAGTTTAGCAACGCTGAAAATATTTATATGGGAGTTTCTTGGTAGTTTGTTGTATTGGGACTAATTGGTGCCTAGAAGTGGCGAAATCCGCTAATTGGACATGAAAGGAATTCGGTTCCATTAAAGTGGTAGCCCCAATTACAGGTGGGAAATTAAAAGTGGTGTATTCGCATAGACTTTGTGTGAGTTCAACAAACTTGCGAGCTCACAATCTGACAAAAAATTGGACGGATATTTGGAAGTTTCGTATCTCTTTATCTCTGGCTCTGGTTGCCGATAAATTCCTTGTAGTAAACAACATTTATTACACTGGTGCGGGAGTGAAAATTGTTTTATAGAAAATTAACTGTTATGAGCTTCTCTTCATCTGGGAACATCAGTGAATCACAGACAAAGGATGGGCTGAGATCGACTCTGAAGCGTCTTATTGAGCATTCCAAGTGAGTCTTAGAACATAACAATCAACATGAGAATTGTTGAAGAGACTCAATTTGAAGTCTAATGGCTAGTTGTGATAGAAGAAATCCCGCCGTGTAAGTGATTGCAATGATCACAACCACCCTTCCAAATATTTCTTATGGTGTGAAGATTATTTAGCTAATTAAAGGAACTCCAGTTACCCGGCAGTTCGTCCCGAATTTGAGAATCTAGTGTGTATTGGCCAAACCGATAGGTTTTGTCGTCATATAAAATTAAGCGGCACGCATACCGGACGCGGTGGCGGTTACGACCGCAGTCACAATCGCAACACGTACTTTTTGCATTTGACCGTAGACCACGTGAAGCAGCGGATGTGTATTCATATGTATAGCAGTATGTAGTACACTGAAAATGAGAAGGCCAAAGTTTAAAAATATTTCAGTTAAAACAATTGCATACTTTAAAATGTATTTACACATTATTATGTGTACAATAACCTTAGTGTGTTGGTGTTGTGCGACCCAATCCTGACCGCCACCATTGCGTTGGTGTGCGACATAGTAAAGAAACCGCTATCGGGACCGCCACCGCGTCTGCTGTGCGCGACGCTTTATGCGTAACCACATAATTTGAGAATTAAATAAACGTATAAGTATTCAATTGTTTATGAATGCGTCTCCGCGTGAAATATTATCAGTTATTTTAAACATCAAAAAATTAAACCCAAATATTTGATTGGTATTTAATGGTGCATAGACCTAATTCGTATACCATGCAATGTGTCAAATGTTATGATGCTCCGTCTTTTCATCGTTTAGTGTTTTAACTACATAATCCCGATAAATTATCAGTTTTTAAAAAACAAAATATTTGCATAAGCCTGGCGATGGAAACCTTTCAATGTTATATATAACTGTATATAATAATTTATAATGTACAGTGGGTCCATAAAGTATTTGAACACCATGCATTTTTTACATACAGCCACAATGAAAGATATTATGAACATTATAAACATAAGCCATATACAAACTGCATGTAAAACTTCATACATTATACATTACAATCCAACATACATTATACATTACATTCATACATTAATTTTCCAACTCAAAATTTAAAATGAAGAACCCTTTATTGATTTAAACCGAAAATTTGATTTTTTTGGCCTAAAGAAAAAACTCAATGAGATAACTCCAAGAAATATTTAACCCTTTTCTTACCCAAATAGGATTTACCCAAAAATAGGTCCACTGCAGTGGCACAGTTTGCTATTGTTTTTCTATACTCAAAGGCTTCGGAGAGCAGGGTGATGTTTTACTTTTCTATGATGTTCACTTTTCTTATATTTTGAGAAACAACATAGCAACCTTTTGTTGATTTTTCAAATAGAGAGATAATTAATTTCATTCACAGAATAAATTCATCGTGTAAGAAGAATCTAAATTTTCGGTTGCGTATTACCTTGACAATTTGTGAGATAATACATTTATCGACTCAATTTGTCCTGCAAGAACTTAATTGATACCAGTAGCGACGATGAATCAGAACGGACAAATTATCCTCAACACTTTGAGAGATTTTAAGGAGCCGACCACGGCATCGGCTATCGTAAGCCATATAGCCACTAAAGAAGGGGTGAGTAAGAAGAAAAAAGAGGGCGTCCCTTTCTTTCCCCCTAATTTTCATAAAATGGCATACAATTCCCAATAAAATTCTAAATCTCTCCTCCTTTGCGCTTTTTTCAGGTGCGACCCAGCGTTATCAAGGATTCAGTGAAGAAAACCCTGGATGCCGGGGTACGTTACGGGTTTATCCAAGGCTCTCGGCGACGCTACCTTGCCGACACCGTCGATTTCAACGAGCTCTCTGACTCTGCGGACGAAGGGCCCGTAACCGGGAATTCTGAGGGAAATGTAGAAGACCGCTCAAGGCGCCGCCATCGCCGTCGCAGTCGTAGTCGCAGCAAGAGCCGACCCCGACGCCGCCGTTCTAGCCAACGTCGCCGTTAAAATTCGAAACCATCAAAGAAGTTGTTTTCATGGAAAATAATCTCATCCTGATTCCGTTTGATCCTTTATATGCTTTCTTTTAATTTGCGGGACATGTTATATATATTTTTTGTTGTCATTTTTAAAACCGACTCTCTTTACCATTTTGTGAAAATGAAAACCTCAGACAACCAAATACTGATATTCGTACTAGTTTTCTACGCTTGGAATTCGACTTTAACATTCTCAATAAAACAAAAAAACTCTTCAAATATATCAGATTTGTATTCGTTTAAGCAGGGACTTATAGTCCCTCCATCCTATGGAGAAAATTTTTAATACTATGTTAAAACCTGCTAAATAGATCGTGTGACTCCAATGACGTAGCCAATTGGAATTATGAACATTGAAATCATCAACAACAACAACAATTTCACTGTTCGGATACGATTCCAGAATTTTAAAATCGAATCAGAGGGACTATCCAGTTGTAACGAACCTTCTTGTCTTCTTCTAAGGCTTGGATTAGCTCGCCGGGACTCCAGGGTTCGATTACAAGACAAGATTATTTAGGTTCAATATCTTTATTCACCTTAGAAATATCTTATTCTAATATTTGTGTTCGGTTTGCTTGTACAGTTGGTAGTCGTACTAGAAATACAATAATATATATGTCGCTGGTACCTCTACGCGCCTTGCGCTCTATGCCGCTGGGTTGCTGATGTCTCACCGCTTTTGTGAGATCACTGGTATTCTGCTGGATTATTGGTATCTCCCTGTTGCTGATTTCTCACTGTGTTTATGAGATCCCTGGTGTTCTGTTGACTTGCTGATATCTCACTGCGTTTGTGAGATCACTGGTTTTCTGCTGACTTGCTGATATCTCACTGCGTTGGTGAGATCACTGGTGTTCCGCTGACTGGCTGATATCTCACTGCGTTCATGAGATCACTGCTGTTCTGCTGACTTGCTGATATCTCACTGCGTTTGTGAGATCGCTGGTGTTCCGCTGATTTGCTGATACCTCACTGCGTTTGTGAGATCACTGATGTTTTACTGACATGCTGATATCTCACTGCGTTTATGAGATCACACGTGTTCTACTGACTTGCTGATATCTCACTACGTTTGTGAGATAGCTTGTGGTTACGCGTCTCTTTACGGGTAATTACAGGAGGGCATTTGAGCCACTACAACTGTGAATTCGACTCTTTACGAGCACTAACAGGAGGGCATTTGAGCCACTGCGACTGTGAATTCTTCCCTTTGTGAGTTTTAGCAGGAGGGCATTTGAGCCACTACGACTGCGAATTTAACAGGAGGGCATTTGAGCCACTACGACTGTGAATTCGTACTGCGCGTTGCCTGCTTGATCACTTTTCACTACTTCACTCTTTAATTTTCTCGAGTACTGCCAAACTGACAGCACAACTGAACTGGATGAACCACTGCTTTCACTGAACCGACTGAGCAATTGCACCGTGTGAACTTGTTGAACTTATGAAACGAGAATCAGACTGAGAACTGAACCGAAAGGTAGACTGCACTGAACAACCTCGAGTTCTGTTTTGCAGTCTATTTTATACTCGTTGGCGTCCTTTTTCCAGAATGTTCGATTTTAACGGAGTGCGGTATTTCGTACTCCGTTAAGCAGTTTTCGTGCAAAAAAAGTATTTTTTCCAAATAGCCGCTTTCCCAAGGTTAAGAAGTTCTACGGTCAGTGAACTTCACTGCCGTTTTCTTGCATACATTGTTTTTGCGGTATATAAACTGCAACAGTGGTTCACTCTAGATCAGCTGAGAGCTGATCTCTGTACTTACTGCACTCTCGGCACAAAACAGGTTGTTAGTACTCAGCGCACCTTGATTGCTTGCTCTCCTCGCTGGAATCACTTGCATATAGCCGCTCTGACGCTCAGTTGCATCTGCATGCACACCACGTCATTTTTGCTTTCTTTCCATTTCTCCGCTGAGCGTCGGTGTGTGGGCGTTTCTAAACGATCGTCTGTAGTAGTAGCGTAAATGCGTGTGCTTTCTGATGAGAACTGTTCTTGGGAACAGTTTTTAAGTCTGTTCGAGTGCTTGTTATTTTTGTGCGCCAAATTTGCACAGCAAATTTGGGTCGTCACACTCCCCCTCTACTTCGGGGTAAAAGAAAAAAATCTGTTTTTTTTCTTTTTTTTTCCTCTCTTGTCTGCAATTTCTAATTAATTTTCAATGCGGTTCCAATTAATCCATTTAATAAATTCATATATAACTTAATTCATTTACTTCATTTGATTCATTTTACTTTGTTTCAGAATCAGAACGGACAAATTATCCTCAACATTTTGAGAGATTTTAAGGAGCCGACCACGGCATCGGCTATCGTAAGCCATATAGCCACTAAAGAAGGGGTGAGTAAGAAGAAAAAAGAGGGCGTCCCTTTCTTTCCCCCTAATTTTCATAAAATGGCATACAATTCCCAATAAAATTCTAAATCTCTCCTCCTTTGCGCTTTTTTCAGGTGCAACCCAGCGTTATCAAGGATTCAGTGAAGAAAACCCTGGATGCCGGGGTACGTTACGGGTTTATCCAAGGCTATCGGCGACGCTACCTTGCCGACACCGTCGATTTCAACGAGCTCTCTGACTCTGCGGACGAAGGGCCCGTAACCGGGAATTCTGAGAGAAATGTAGAAGACCGCTCAAGGCGCCGCCATCGCCGTCGCAGTCGCAGTCGCAGCAAGAGCCGATCGCGAGGCCGCCGCTCTAGCCGACGTCGCCGTTAAAAGTCGAAACCCTCAAAGAAGTTGTTTTCATGGAAAATAATCTCATCCTGATTCCGTTTGATCCTTTATATGCTTTCTTTTTATTTGCGGGACATGTTATATATATTTTTTGTTGTCATTTTTAAAACCGACTCTCTTTACACAACACATTGGAAGCTAGTTCAGATTCCGTGTCGGGCTGCCGTGAAATAAGCCCTTTATAGTACTCAATTTGAATCTTTTTACATATTAAATTTATTGTCTTTGTTGTCAATGCTTCAAAGAAATACATTAGAACTTTTAAAAATATTAGGGTTCGTTTAATTTGAGAAGTCCTGATAAATTATTGTAATAGTTAAAATATTTCTATGGAAAACTACTACATATTAACTTTTAGGAATTTTCAAGCTGAAAATAATGCATATAAATAATAATAGTAATAATAATAATAATAATAATAATAGTATTTAGCATATAAATATATATTAGCACTGCTTTAATATCGAAAGTTTTCTCGACGTAGTACTAAAATTTTTATTGGGTGTATTTACCATGCGTTTTAAAAAGGACTAAATTTAGCGTACCTCTATACTAGTTTAGCAACGCTGAAAATATTTATATGGGAGTTTCTTGGTAGTTTGTTGTATTGGGACTAATTGGTGCCTAGAAGTGGCGAAATCCGCTAATTGGACATGAAAGGAATTCGGTTCCATTAAAGTGGTAGCCCCAATTACAGGTGGGAAATTAAAAGTGGTGTATTCGCATAGACTTTGTGTGAGTTCAACAAACTTGCGAGCTCACAATCTGACAAAAAATTAGACGGATATTTGGAAGTTTCGTATCTCTTTATCTCTGGCTCTGGTTGCCGATAAATTCCTTGTAGTAAACAACATTTATTACACTGGTGCGGGAGTGAAAATTGTTTTATAGAAAATTAACTGTTATGAGCTTCTCTTCATCTGGGAACATCAGTGAATCACAGACAAAGGATGGGCTGAGATCGACTCTGAAGCGTCTTATTGAGCATTCCAAGTGAGTCTTAGAACATAACAATCAACATGAGAATTGTTGAAGAGACTCAATTTGAAGTCTAATGGCTAGTTGTGATAGAAGAAATTCCGCCGTGTAAGTGATTGCAATGATCACAACCAACCTTCCAAACATTTCTTATGGTGTGAAGATTATTTAGCTAATTAAAGGAACTCCAGTTACCCGGCAGTTCGTCCCGAATTTGAGAATCTAGTGTGTATTGGCCAAACCGATAGGTTTTGTCGTCATATAAAATTAAGCGGCACGCATACCGGACGCGGTGGCGGTTACGACCGCAGTCACAATCGCAACACGTACTTTTTGCATTTGACCGTAGACCACGTGAAGCAGCGGATGTGTATTCATATGTATAGCAGTATGTAGTACACTGAAAATGAGAAGGCCAAAGTTTAAAAATATTTCAGTTAAAACAATTGCATACTTTAAAATGTATTTACACATTATTATGTGTACAATAACCTTAGTGTGTTGGTGTTGTGCGACCCAATCCTGACCGCCACCATTGCGTTGGTGTGCGACATAGTAAAGAAACCGCTATCGGGACCGCCACCGCGTCTGCTGTGCGCGACGCTTTATGCGTAACCACATAATTTGAGAATTAAATAAACGTATAAGTATTCAATTGTTTATGAATGCGTCTCCGCGTGAAATATTATCAGTTATTTTAAACATCAAAAAATTAAACCCAAATATTTGATTGGTATTTAATGGTGCATAGACCTAATTCGTATACCATGCAATGTGTCAAATGTTATGATGCTCCGTCTTTTCATCGTTTAGTGTTTTAACTACATAATCCCGATAAATTATCAGTTTTTAAAAAACAAAATATTTGCATAAGCCTGGCGATGGAAACCTTTCAATGTTATATATAACTGTATATAATAATTTATAATGTACAGTGGGTCCATAAAGTATTTGAACACCATGCATTTTTTACATACAGCCACAATGAAAGATATTATGAACATTATAAACATAAGCCATATACAAACTGCATGTAAAACTTCATACATTATATATTACAATCCAACATACATTATACATTACATTCATACATTAATTTTCCAACTCAAAATTTAAAATGAAGAACCCTTTATTGATTTAAACCGAAAATTTGATTTTTTTGGCCTAAAGAAAAAACTCAATGAGATAACTCCAAGAAATATTTAACCCTTTTCTTACCCAAATAGGATTTACCCAAAAATAGGTCCACTGCAGTGGCACAGTTTGCTATTGTTTTTCTATACTCAAAGGCTTCGGAGAGCAGGGTGATGTTTTACTTTTCTATGATGTTTCACTTTTCTTACATTTTGAGAAACAACATAGCAACCTTTTGTTGATTTTTCAAATAGAGAGATAATTAATTTCATTCACAGAATAAATTCATCGTGTAAGAAGAATCTAAATTTTCGGTTGCGTATTACCTTAAATATTTGTGAGAAAATACATTTATCGACTCAATTTGTCCTGCAAGAACTTAATTGATACCAGTAGCGACGATGAATCAGAACGGACAAATTATCCGCAACATTTTGAGAGATTTTAAGGAGCCGACCACGGCATCGGCTATCGTAAGCCATATAGCCACTAAAGAAGGGGTGAGTAAGAAGAAAAAAGAGGGCGTCCCTTTCTTTCCCCCTAATTTTCATAAAATGGCATACAATTCCCAATAAAATTCTAAATCTCTCCTCCTTTGCGCTTTTTTCAGGTGCGACCCAGCGTTATCAAGGATTCAGTGAAGAAAACCCTGGATGCCGGGGTACGTTACGGGTTTATCCAAGGCTCTCGGCGACGCTACCTTGCCGACACCGTCGATTTCAACGAGCTCTCTGACTCTGCGGACGAAGGGCCCGTAACCGGGAATTCTGAGGGAAATGTAGAAGACCGCTCAAGGCGCCGCCATCGCCGTCGCAGTCGTAGTCGCAGCAAGAGCCGACCCCGACGCCGCCGTTCTAGCCAACGTCGCCGTTAAAATTCGAAACCATCAAAGAAGTTGTTTTCATGGAAAATAATCTCATCCTGATTCCGTTTGATCCTTTATATGCTTTCTTTTAATTTGCGGGACATGTTATATATATTTTTTGTTGTCATTTTTAAAACCGACTCTCTTTACCATTTTGTGAAAATGAAAACCTCAGACAACCAAATACTGATATTCGTACTAGTTTTCTACGCTTGGAATTCGACTTTAACATTCTCAATAAAACAAAAAAACTCTTCAAATATATCAGATTTGTATTCGTTTAAGCAGGGACTTATAGTCCCTCCATCCTATGGAGAAAATTTTTAATACTATGTTAAAACCTGCTAAATAGATCGTGTGACTCCAATGACGTAGCCAATTGGAATTATGAACATTGAAATCATCAACAACAACAACAATTTCACTGTTCGGATACGATTCCAGAATTTTAAAATCGAATCAGAGGGACTATCCAGTTGTAACGAACCTTCTTGTCTTCTTCTAAGGCTTGGATTAGCTCGCCGGGACTCCAGGGTTCGATTACAAGACAAGATTATTTAGGTTCAATATCTTTATTCACCTTAGAAATATCTTATTCTAATATTTGTGTTCGGTTTGCTTGTACAGTTGGTAGTCGTACTAGAAATACAATAATATATATGTCGCTGGTACCTCTACGCGCCTTGCGCTCTATGCCGCTGGGTTGCTGATATCTCACCGCTTTTGTGAGATCACTGGTATTCTGCTGGATTATTGGTATCTCCCTGTTGCTGATTTCTCACTGTGTTTATGAGATCCCTGGTGTTCTGTTGACTTGCTGATATCTCACTGCGTTTGTGAGATCACTGGTTTTCTGCTGACTTGCTGATATCTCACTGCGTTGGTGAGATCACTGGTGTTCCGCTGACTGGCTGATATCTCACTGCGTTCATGAGATCACTGCTGTTCTGCTGACTTGCTGATATCTCACTGCGTTTGTGAGATCACTGGTGTTCCGCTGATTTGCTGATACCTTACTGCGTTTGTGAGATCACTGATGTTTTACTGACGTGCTGATATCTCACTGCGTTTATGAGATCACACGTGTTCTACTGACTTGCTGATATCTCACTACGTTTGTGAGATAGCTTGTGGTTACGCGTCTCTTTACGGGTAATTACAGGAGGGCATTTGAGCCACTACAACTGTGAATTCGACTCTTTACGAGCACTAACAGGAGGGCATTTGAGCCACTGCGACTGTGAATTCTTCCCTTTGTGAGTTTTAGCAGGAGGGCATTTGAGCCACTACGACTGCGAATTTAACAGGAGGGCATTTGAGCCACTACGACTGTGAATTCGTACTGCGCGTTGCCTGCTTGATCACTTTTCACTACTTCACTCTTTAATTTTCTCGAGTACTGCCAAACTGACAGCACAACTGAACTGGATGAACCACTGCTTTCACTGAACCGACTGAGCAATTGCACCGTGTGAACTTGTTGAACTTATGAAACGAGAATCAGACTGAGAACTGAACCGAAAGGTAGACTGCACTGAACAACCTCGAGTTCTGTTTTGCAGTCTATTTTATACTCGTTGGCGTCCTTTTTCCAGAATGTTCGATTTTAACGGAGTGCGGTATTTCGTACTCCGTTAAGCAGTTTTCGTGCAAAAAAAGTATTTTTTCCAAATAGCCGCTTTCCCAAGGTTAAGAAGTTCTACGGTCAGTGAACTTCACTGCCGTTTTCTTGCATACATTGTTTTTGCGGTATATAAACTGCAACAGTGGTTCACTCTAGATCAGCTGAGAGCTGATCTGTGTACTTACTGCACTCTCGGCACAAAACAAGTTGTTAGTACTCAGCGCACCTTGATTGCTTGCTCTCCTCGCTGGAATCACTTGCATATAGCCGCTCTGACGCTCAGTTGCATCTGCATGCACACCACGTCATTTTTGCTTTCTTTCCATTTCTCCGCTGAGCGTCGGTGTGTGGGCGTTTCTAAACGATCGTCTGTAGTAGTAGCGTAAATGCGTGTGCTTTCTGATGAGAACTGTTCTTGGGAACAGTTTTTAAGTCTGTTCGAGTGCTTGTTATTTTTGTGCGCCAAATTTGCACAGCAAATTTGGGTCGTCACACTCCCCCTCTACTTCGGGGTAAAAGAAAAAAATCTGTTTTTTTTCTTTTTTTTTCCTCTCTTGTCTGCAATTTCTAATTAATTTTCAATGCGGTTCCAATTAATCCATTTAATAAATTCATATATAACTTAATTCATTTACTTCATTTGATTCATTTTACTTTGTTTCAGAATCAGAACGGACAAATTATCCTCAACATTTTGAGAGATTTTAAGGAGCCGACCACGGCATCGGCTATCGTAAGCCATATAGCCACTAAAGAAGGGGTGAGTAAGAAGAAAAAAGAGGGCGTCCCTTTCTTTCCCCCTAATTTTCATAAAATGGCATACAATTCCCAATAAAATTCTAAATCTCTCCTCCTTTGCGCTTTTTTCAGGTGCAACCCAGCGTTATCAAGGATTCAGTGAAGAAAACCCTGGATGCCGGGGTACGTTACGGGTTTATCCAAGGCTATCGGCGACGCTACCTTGCCGACACCGTCGATTTCAACGAGCTCTCTGACTCTGCGGACGAAGGGCCCGTAACCGGGAATTCTGAGAGAAATGTAGAAGACCGCTCAAGGCGCCGCCATCGCCGTCGCAGTCGCAGTCGCAGCAAGAGCCGATCGCGAGGCCGCCGCTCAATGCTTCAATGTTTGTTGTCAATGCTTCAAAGAAATACATTAGAACTTTTAAAAATATTAGGGTTCGTTTAATTTGAGAAGTCCTGATAAATTATTGTAATAGTTAAAATATTTCTATGGAAAACTACTACATATTAACTTTTAGGAATTTTCAAGCTGAAAATAATGCATATAAATAATAATAGTAATAATAATAATAATAATAATAATAATAATAATAATAATAATAATAATAATGATAATAATAATCATAATAATAATAATAATAATAATAGTATTTAGTATATAAATATATATTAGCACTGCTTTAATATCGAAAGTTTTCTCGACGTAGTACTAAAATTTTTATTGGGTGTATTTACCATGCGTTTTAAAAAGGACTAAATTTAGCGTACCTCTATACTAGTTTAGCAACGCTGAAAATATTTATATGGGAGTTTCTTGGTAGTTTGTTGTATTGGGACTAATTGGTGCCTAGAAGTGGCGAAATCCGCTAATTGGACATGAAAGGAATTCGGTTCCATTAAAGTGGTAGCCCCAATTACAGGTGGGAAATTAAAAGTGGTGTATTCGCATAGACTTTGTGTGAGTTCAACAAACTTGCGAGCTCACAATCTGACAAAAAATTAGACGGATATTTGGAAGTTTCGTATCTCTTTATCTCTGGCTCTGGTTGCCGATAAATTCCTTGTAGTAAACAACATTTATTACACTGGTGCGGGAGTGAAAATTGTTTTATAGAAAATTAACTGTTATGAGCTTCTCTTCATCTGGGAACATCAGTGAATCACAGACAAAGGATGGGCTGAGATCGACTCTGAAGCGTCTTATTGAGCATTCCAAGTGAGTCTTAGAACATAACAATCAACATGAGAATTGTTGAAGAGACTCAATTTGAAGTCTAATGGCTAGTTGTGATAGAAGAAATTCCGCCGTGTAAGTGATTGCAATGATCACAACCAACCTTCCAAACATTTCTTATGGTGTGAAGATTATTTAGCTAATTAAAGGAACTCCAGTTACCCGGCAGTTCGTCCCGAATTTGAGAATCTAGTGTGTATTGGCCAAACCGATAGGTTTTGTCGTCATATAAAATTAAGCGGCACGCATACCGGACGCGGTGGCGGTTACGACCGCAGTCACAATCGCAACACGTACTTTTTGCATTTGACCGTAGACCACGTGAAGCAGCGGATGTGTATTCATATGTATAGCAGTATGTAGTACACTGAAAATGAGAAGGCCAAAGTTTAAAAATATTTCAGTTAAAACAATTGCATACTTTAAAATGTATTTACACATTATTATGTGTACAATAACCTTAGTGTGTTGGTGTTGTGCGACCCAATCCTGACCGCCACCATTGCGTTGGTGTGCGACATAGTAAAGAAACCGCTATCGGGACCGCCACCGCGTCTGCTGTGCGCGACGCTTTATGCGTAACCACATAATTTGAGAATTAAATAAACGTATAAGTATTCAATTGTTTATGAATGCGTCTCCGCGTGAAATATTATCAGTTATTTTAAACATCAAAAAATTAAACCCAAATATTTGATTGGTATTTAATGGTGCATAGACCTAATTCGTATACCATGCAATGTGTCAAATGTTATGATGCTCCGTCTTTTCATCGTTTAGTGTTTTAACTACATAATCCCGATAAATTATCAGTTTTTAAAAAACAAAATATTTGCATAAGCCTGGCGATGGAAACCTTTCAATGTTATATATAACTGTATATAATAATTTATAATGTACAGTGGGTCCATAAAGTATTTGAACACCATGCATTTTTTACATACAGCCACAATGAAAGATATTATGAACATTATAAACATAAGCCATATACAAACTGCATGTAAAACTTCATACATTATATATTACAATCCAACATACATTATACATTACATTCATACATTAATTTTCCAACTCAAAATTTAAAATGAAGAACCCTTTATTGATTTAAACCGAAAATTTGATTTTTTTGGCCTAAAGAAAAAACTCAATGAGATAACTCCAAGAAATATTTAACCCTTTTCTTACCCAAATAGGATTTACCCAAAAATAGGTCCACTGCAGTGGCACAGTTTGCTATTGTTTTTCTATACTCAAAGGCTTCGGAGAGCAGGGTGATGTTTTACTTTTCTATGATGTTTCACTTTTCTTACATTTTGAGAAACAACATAGCAACCTTTTGTTGATTTTTCAAATAGAGAGATAATTAATTTCATTCACAGAATAAATTCATCGTGTAAGAAGAATCTAAATTTTCGGTTGCGTATTACCTTAAATATTTGTGAGAAAATACATTTATCGACTCAATTTGTCCTGCAAGAACTTAATTGATACCAGTAGCGACGATGAATCAGAACGGACAAATTATCCGCAACATTTTGAGAGATTTTAAGGAGCCGACCACGGCATCGGCTATCGTAAGCCATATAGCCACTAAAGAAGGGGTGAGTAAGAAGAAAAAAGAGGGCGTCCCTTTCTTTCCCCCTAATTTTCATAAAATGGCATACAATTCCCAATAAAATTCTAAATCTCTCCTCCTTTGCGCTTTTTTCAGGTGCGACCCAGCGTTATCAAGGATTCAGTGAAGAAAACCCTGGATGCCGGGGTACGTTACGGGTTTATCCAAGGCTCTCGGCGACGCTACCTTGCCGACACCGTCGATTTCAACGAGCTCTCTGACTCTGCGGACGAAGGGCCCGTAACCGGGAATTCTGAGGGAAATGTAGAAGACCGCTCAAGGCGCCGCCATCGCCGTCGCAGTCGTAGTCGCAGCAAGAGCCGACCCCGACGCCGCCGTTCTAGCCAACGTCGCCGTTAAAATTCGAAACCATCAAAGAAGTTGTTTTCATGGAAAATAATCTCATCCTGATTCCGTTTGATCCTTTATATGCTTTCTTTTAATTTGCGGGACATGTTATATATATTTTTTGTTGTCATTTTTAAAACCGACTCTCTTTACCATTTTGTGAAAATGAAAACCTCAGACAACCAAATACTGATATTCGTACTAGTTTTCTACGCTTGGAATTCGACTTTAACATTCTCAATAAAACAAAAAAACTCTTCAAATATATCAGATTTGTATTCGTTTAAGCAGGGACTTATAGTCCCTCCATCCTATGGAGAAAATTTTTAATACTATGTTAAAACCTGCTAAATAGATCGTGTGACTCCAATGACGTAGCCAATTGGAATTATGAACATTGAAATCATCAACAACAACAACAATTTCACTGTTCGGATACGATTCCAGAATTTTAAAATCGAATCAGAGGGACTATCCAGTTGTAACGAACCTTCTTGTCTTCTTCTAAGGCTTGGATTAGCTCGCCGGGACTCCAGGGTTCGATTACAAGACAAGATTATTTAGGTTCAATATCTTTATTCACCTTAGAAATATCTTATTCTAATATTTGTGTTCGGTTTGCTTGTACAGTTGGTAGTCGTACTAGAAATACAATAATATATATGTCGCTGGTACCTCTACGCGCCTTGCGCTCTATGCCGCTGGGTTGCTGATGTCTCACCGCTTTTGTGAGATCACTGGTATTCTGCTGGATTATTGGTATCTCCCTGTTGCTGATTTCTCACTGTGTTTATGAGATCCCTGGTGTTCTGTTGACTTGCTGATATCTCACTGCGTTTGTGAGATCACTGGTTTTCTGCTGACTTGCTGATATCTCACTGCGTTGGTGAGATCACTGGTGTTCCGCTGACTGGCTGATATCTCACTGCGTTCATGAGATCACTGCTGTTCTGCTGACTTGCTGATATCTCACTGCGTTTGTGAGATCACTGGTGTTCCGCTGATTTGCTGATACCTTACTGCGTTTGTGAGATCACTGATGTTTTACTGACGTGCTGATATCTCACTGCGTTTATGAGATCACACGTGTTCTACTGACTTGCTGATATCTCACTACGTTTGTGAGATAGCTTGTGGTTACGCGTCTCTTTACGGGTAATTACAGGAGGGCATTTGAGCCACTACAACTGTGAATTCGACTCTTTACGAGCACTAACAGGAGGGCATTTGAGCCACTGCGACTGTGAATTCTTCCCTTTGTGAGTTTTAGCAGGAGGGCATTTGAGCCACTACGACTGCGAATTTAACAGGAGGGCATTTGAGCCACTACGACTGTGAATTCGTACTGCGCGTTGCCTGCTTGATCACTTTTCACTACTTCACTCTTTAATTTTCTCGAGTACTGCCAAACTGACAGCACAACTGAACTGGATGAACCACTGCTTTCACTGAACCGACTGAGCAATTGCACCGTGTGAACTTGTTGAACTTATGAAACGAGAATCAGACTGAGAACTGAACCGAAAGGTAGACTGCACTGAACAACCTCGAGTTCTGTTTTGCAGTCTATTTTATACTCGTTGGCGTCCTTTTTCCAGAATGTTCGATTTTAACGGAGTGCGGTATTTCGTACTCCGTTAAGCAGTTTTCGTGCAAAAAAAGTATTTTTTCCAAATAGCCGCTTTCCCAAGGTTAAGAAGTTCTACGGTCAGTGAACTTCACTGCCGTTTTCTTGCATACATTGTTTTTGCGGTATATAAACTGCAACAGTGGTTCACTCTAGATCAGCTGAGAGCTGATCTGTGTACTTACTGCACTCTCGGCACAAAACAGGTTGTTAGTACTCAGCGCACCTTGATTGCTTGCTCTCCTCGCTGGAATCACTTGCATATAGCCGCTCTGACGCTCAGTTGCATCTGCATGCACACCACGTCATTTTTGCTTTCTTTCCATTTCTCCGCTGAGCGTCGGTGTGTGGGCGTTTCTAAACGATCGTCTGTAGTAGTAGCGTAAATGCGTGTGCTTTCTGATGAGAACTGTTCTTGGGAACAGTTTTTAAGTCTGTTCGAGTGCTTGTTATTTTTGTGCGCCAAATTTGCACAGCAAATTTGGGTCGTCACACTCCCCCTCTACTTCGGGGTAAAAGAAAAAAATCTGTTTTTTTTCTTTTTTTTTCCTCTCTTGTCTGCAATTTCTAATTAATTTTCAATGCGGTTCCAATTAATCCATTTAATAAATTCATATATAACTTAATTCATTTACTTCATTTGATTCATTTTACTTTGTTTCAGAATCAGAACGGACAAATTATCCTCAACATTTTGAGAGATTTTAAGGAGCCGACCACGGCATCGGCTATCGTAAGCCATATAGCCACTAAAGAAGGGGTGAGTAAGAAGAAAAAAGAGGGCGTCCCTTTCTTTCCCCCTAATTTTCATAAAATGGCATACAATTCCCAATAAAATTCTAAATCTCTCCTCCTTTGCGCTTTTTTCAGGTGCAACCCAGCGTTATCAAGGATTCAGTGAAGAAAACCCTGGATGCCGGGGTACGTTACGGGTTTATCCAAGGCTATCGGCGACGCTACCTTGCCGACACCGTCGATTTCAACGAGCTCTCTGACTCTGCGGACGAAGGGCCCGTAACCGGGAATTCTGAGAGAAATGTAGAAGACCGCTCAAGGCGCCGCCATCGCCGTCGCAGTCGCAGTCGCAGCAAGAGCCGATCGCGAGGCCGCCGCTCAATGCTTCAATGTTTGTTGTCAATGCTTCAAAGAAATACATTAGAACTTTTAAAAATATTAGGGTTCGTTTAATTTGAGAAGTCCTGATAAATTATTGTAATAGTTAAAATATTTCTATGGAAAACTACTACATATTAACTTTTAGGAATTTTCAAGCTGAAAATAATGCATATAAATAATAATAGTAATAATAATAATAATAATAATAATAATAATAATAATAATAATAATGATAATAATAATCATAATAATAATAATAATAATAATAGTATTTAGTATATAAATATATATTAGCACTGCTTTAATATCGAAAGTTTTCTCGACGTAGTACTAAAATTTTTATTGGGTGTATTTACCATGCGTTTTAAAAAGGACTAAATTTAGCGTACCTCTATACTAGTTTAGCAACACTGAAAATATTTATATGGGAGTTTCTTGGTAGTTTGTTGTATTGGGGCTAATTGGTGCCTAGAAGTGGCGGAATCCGCTAATTGGACATGAAAGGAATTCGGTTCCATTAAAGTGGTAGCCCCAATGACAGGTGGGAAATTAAAAGTGGTGAATTCGCATAGACTTTGTGTGAGTTCAACAAACTTGCGAGCTCACAATCTGACAAAAAATTGGACGGATATTTGGAAGTTTCATATCTCTTTATCTCTGGCTCTGGTTGCCGATAAATTCCTTGTAGTAAACAACATTTATTACACTGGTGCGGGAGTGAAAATAGTTTTATAGAAAATTAACTGTTATGAGCTTCTCTTCATCTGGGAACATCAGTGAATCACAGACAAAGGATGGGCTGAGATCGACTCTGAAGCGTCTTATTGAGCATTCCAAGTGAGTCTTAGAACATAATCAACATGAGAATTGTTGAAGAGACTCAATTTGAAGTCTAATGGCTAGTTGTGATAGAAGAAATCCCGCCGTGTAAGTGATTGCAATGATCACAACCACCCTTCCAAACATTTCTTATGGTGTGAAGATTATTTAGCTAATTAAAGGAACTCCAGTTACCCGGCAGTTCGTCCAGAATTTGAGAATCTAGTGTGTATTGGCCAAACCGATAGGTTTTGTCGTCATATAAAATTAAGCGGCACGCATACCGGACGCGGTGGCGGTTACGACCGCAGTCACAATCGCAACACGTACTTTTTGCATTTGACCGTAGACCACGTGAAGCAGCGGATGTGTATTCATATGTATAGCAGTATGTAGTACACTGAAAATGAGAAGGCCAAAGTTTAAAAATATTTCAGTTAAAACAATTGCATACTTTAAAATGTATTTACACATTATTATGTGTACAATAACCTTAGTGTGTTGGTGTTGTGCGACCCAATCCTGACCGCCACCATTGCGTTGGTGTGCGACATAGTAAAGAAACCGCTATCGGGACCGCCACCGCGTCTGCTGTGCGCGACGCTTTATGCGTAACCACATAATTTGAGAATTAAATAAACGTATAAGTATTCAATTGTTTATGAATGCGTCTCCGCTTGAAATATTATCAGTTATTTTAAACATCAAAAAATTAAACCCAAATATTTGATTGGTATTTAATGGTGCATAGACCTAATTCGTATACCATGCAATGTGTCAAATGTTATGATGCTCCGTCTTTTCATCGTTTAGTGTTTTAACTACATAATCCCGATAAATTATCAGTTTTTAAAAAACAAAATATTTGCATAAGCCTGGCGATGGAAACCTTTCAATGTTATATATAACTGTATATAATAATTTATAATGTACAGTGGGTCCATAAAGTATTTGAACACCATGCATTTTTTACATACAGCCACAATGAAAGATATTATGAACATTATAAACATAAGCCATATACAAACTGCATGTAAAACTTCATACATTATACATTACAATCCAACATACATTATACATTACATTCATACATTAATTTTCCAACTCAAAATTTAAAATGAAGAACCCTTTATTGATTTAAACCGAAAATTTGATTTTTTTGGCCTAAAGAAAAAACTCAATGAGATAACTCCAAGAAATATTTAACCCTTTTCTTACCCAAATAGGATTTACCCAAAAATAGGTCCACTGCAGTGGCACAGTTTGCTATTGTTTTTCTATACTCAAAGGCTTCGGAGAGCAGGGTGATGTTTTACTTTTCTATGATGTTCACTTTTCTTATATTTTGAGAAACAACATAGCAACCTTTTGTTGATTTTTCAAATAGAGAGATAATTAATTTCATTCACAGAATAAATTCATCGTGTAAGAAGAATCTAAATTTTCGGTTGCGTATTACCTTGAATATTTGTGAAAAAATACATTTATCGACTCAATTTGTCCTGCAAGAACTTAATTGATACCAGTAGCGACGATGAATCAGAACGGACAAATTATCCTCAATATTTTGAGAGATTTTAAGGAGCCGACCACGGCATCGGCTATCGTAAGCCATATAGCCACTAAAGAAGGGGTGAGTAAGAAGAAAAAAGACGGCGTCCCTTTCTTTCCCCCTAATTTTCATAAAATGGCATACAATTCCCAATAAAATTCTAAATGTTTCCTCCTTTGCGCTTTTTTCAGGTGCGACCCAGCGTTATCAAGGATTCAGTGAAGAAAACCCTGAATGCCGGGGTACGTTACGGGTTTATCCAAGGCTCTCGGCGACGCTACCTTGCCGACACCGTCGATTTCAACGAGCTCTCTGACTCTGCGGACGAAGGGCCCGTAACCGGGAATTCTGAGGGAAATGTAGAAGACCGCTCAAGGCGCCGCCATCGCCGTCGCAGTCGCAGTCGCAGCAAGAGCCGACCGCGAGGCCGCCGCTCTAGCCGACGTCGCCGTTAAAATTCGAAACCCTCAAAGAAGTTGTTTTCATGGAAAATAATCTCATCCTGATTCCGTTTGATCCTTTATATGCTTTCTTTTTATTTGCGGGACATGTTATATATATTTTTTGTTGTCATTTTTAAAACCGACTCTCTTTACCATTTTGTGAAAATGAAAACCTCAGACAACCAAATACTGATATTCGTACTAGTTTTCTACGCTTGGAATTCGACTTTAAAATTCTCAATAAATCAAAAAAACTCTTAAATATATCAGATTTGTATTCGTTTAAGCAGGGACTTATATTATAGTCCCTCCATCTTATGGAGAAAATTTTTAATACTATGTTAAAACCAGCTAAATAGATCGTGTGACTCCAATGACGTAGCCAATTGGAATTATGAACATTGAAATCATCAACAACAACAATTTCACTGTTCGGATACGATTCCAGAATTTTAAAATCGATTCAGAGGGACTATCCAGTTGTAACGAACCTTCTTGTCTTCTTCTAAGGCTTGGATTAGCTCGCCGGGACTCCAGGGTTCGATTACAAGACAAGATTATTTAGGTTCAATATCTTTATTCACCTTAGAAATATCTTATTCTAATATTTGTGTTCGGTTTGCTTGTACAGTTGGTAGTCGTACTAGAAATACAATAATATATATGTCGCTGGTACCTCTACGCGCCTTGCGCTCTATGCCGCTGGGTTGCTGATGTCTCACCGCTTTTGTGAGATCACTGGTATTCTGCTGGATTATTGGTATCTCCCTGTTTCTGATTTCTCACTGTGTTTATGAGATCCCTGGTGTTCTGCTGACTTGCTGATATCTCACTGCGTTTGTGAGATCACTGGTTTTCTGCTGACTTGCTGATATCTCACTGCGTTGGTGAGATCACTGGTGTTCCGCTGACTGGCTGATATCTCACTGCGTTCATGAGATCACTGCTGTTCTGCTGACTTGCTGATATCTCACTGCGTTTGTGAGATCACTGGTGTTCCGCTGATTTGCTGATACCTCACTGCGTTTGTGAGATCACTGATGTTTTACTGACATGCTGATATCTCACTGCGTTTATGAGATCACACGTGTTCTACTGACTTGCTGATATCTCACTACGTTTGTGAGATAGCTTGTGGTTACGCGTCTCTTTACGGGTAATTACAGGAGGGCATTTGAGCCACTACAACTGTGAATTCGACTCTTTACGAGCACTAACAGGAGGGCATTTGAGCCACTGCGACTGTGAATTCGTCCCTTTGTGAGTTTTAGCAGGAGGGCATTTGAGCCACTACGACTGTGAATTTAACAGGAGGGCATTTGAGCCACTGCGACTGTGAATTCGTGCCTTTGTGAGTTTTAGCAGGAGGGCATTTGAGCCACTACGACTGCGAATTTAACAGGAGGGCATTTGAGCCACTGCGACTGTGAATTCAACTCTTTGCGAGTACTAACAGGAGGGCATTTGAGCCACTACAACTGTGAATTCGTCCCTTTGTGAGTTTTAGCAAGAGGGCATTTGAGCCACTACGACTGCGAATTTAACAGGAGGGCATTTGAGCCACTGCGACTGTGAATTCAACTCTTTGCGAGTACTAACAGGAGGGCATTTGAGCCACTACAACTGTGAATGCGTCCCTTTGTGAGTTTTAGCAGGAGGGCATTTGAGCCACTACGACTGCGAATTTAACAGGAGGGCATTTGAGCCACTACGACTGTGAATTCGTACTGCGCGTTGCCTGCTTGATCACTTTTCACTACTTCACTCTTTAATTTTCTCGAGTACTGCCAAACTGACAGCACAACTGAACTGGATGAACCACTGCTTTCACTGAACCGACTGAGCAATTGCACCGTGTGAACTTGTTGAACTTATGAAACGAGAATCAGACTGAGAACTGAACCGAAAGGTAGACTGCACTGAACAACCTCGAGTTCTGTTTTGCAGTCTATTTTATACTCGTTGGCGTCCTTTTTCCAGAATGTTCGATTTTAACGGAGTGCGGTATTTCGTACTCCGTTAAGCAGTTTTCGTGCAAAAAAAGTATTTTTTCCAAATAGCCGCTTTCCCAAGGTTAAGAAGTTCTACGGTCAGTGAACTTCACTGCCGTTTTCTTGCATACATTGTTTTTGCGGTATATAAACTGCAACAGTGGTTCACTCTAGATCAGCTGAGAGCTGATCTCTGTACTTACTGCACTCTCGGCACAAAACAGGTTGTTAGTACTCAGCGCACCTTGATTGCTTGCTCTCCTCGCTGGAATCACTTGCATATAGCCGCTCTGACGCTCAGTTGCATCTGCATGCACACCACGTCATTTTTGCTTTCTTTCCATTTCTCCGCTGAGCGTCGGTGTGTGGGCGTTTCTAAACGATCGTCTGTAGTAGTAGCGTAAATGCGTGTGCTTTCTGATGAGAACTGTTCTTGGGAACAGTTTTTAAGTCTGTTCGAGTGCTTGTTATTTTTGTGCGCCAAATTTGCACAGCAAATTTGGGTCGTCACACTCCCCCTCTACTTCGGGGTAAAAGAAAAAAATCTGTTTTTTTTCTTTTTTTTTCCTCTCTTGTCTGCAATTTCTAATTAATTTTCAATGCGGTTCCAATTAATCCATTTAATAAATTCATATATAACTTAATTCATTTACTTCATTTGATTCATTTTACTTTGTTTCAGAATCAGAACGGACAAATTATCCTCAACATTTTGAGAGATTTTAAGGAGCCGACCACGGCATCGGCTATCGTAAGCCATATAGCCACTAAAGAAGGGGTGAGTAAGAAGAAAAAAGAGGGCGTCCCTTTCTTTCCCCCTAATTTTCATAAAATGGCATACAATTCCCAATAAAATTCTAAATCTCTCCTCCTTTGCGCTTTTTTCAGGTGCAACCCAGCGTTATCAAGGATTCAGTGAAGAAAACCCTGGATGCCGGGGTACGTTACGGGTTTATCCAAGGCTATCGGCGACGCTACCTTGCCGACACCGTCGATTTCAACGAGCTCTCTGACTCTGCGGACGAAGGGCCCGTAACCGGGAATTCTGAGAGAAATGTAGAAGACCGCTCAAGGCGCCGCCATCGCCGTCGCAGTCGCAGTCGCAGCAAGAGCCGATCGCGAGGCCGCCGCTCTAGCCGACGTCGCCGTTAAAAGTCGAAACCCTCAAAGAAGTTGTTTTCATGGAAAATAATCTCATCCTGATTCCGTTTGATCCTTTATATGCTTTCTTTTTATTTGCGGGACATGTTATATATATTTTTTGTTGTCATTTTTAAAACCGACTCTCTTTACACAACACATTGGAAGCTAGTTCAGATTCCGTGTCGGGCTGCCGTGAAATAAGCCCTTTATAGTACTCAATTTGAATCTTTTTACATATTAAATTTATTGTCTTTGTTGTCAATGCTTCAAAGAAATACATTAGAACTTTTAAAAATATTAGGGTTCGTTTAATTTGAGAAGTCCTGATAAATTATTGTAATAGTTAAAATATTTCTATGGAAAACTACTACATATTAACTTTTAGGAATTTTCAAGCTGAAAATAATGCATATAAATAATAATAGTAATAATAATAATAATAATAATAATAGTATTTAGCATATAAATATATATTAGCACTGCTTTAATATCGAAAGTTTTCTCGACGTAGTACTAAAATTTTTATTGGGTGTATTTACCATGCGTTTTAAAAAGGACTAAATTTAGCGTACCTCTATACTAGTTTAGCAACGCTGAAAATATTTATATGGGAGTTTCTTGGTAGTTTGTTGTATTGGGACTAATTGGTGCCTAGAAGTGGCGAAATCCGCTAATTGGACATGAAAGGAATTCGGTTCCATTAAAGTGGTAGCCCCAATTACAGGTGGGAAATTAAAAGTGGTGTATTCGCATAGACTTTGTGTGAGTTCAACAAACTTGCGAGCTCACAATCTGACAAAAAATTAGACGGATATTTGGAAGTTTCGTATCTCTTTATCTCTGGCTCTGGTTGCCGATAAATTCCTTGTAGTAAACAACATTTATTACACTGGTGCGGGAGTGAAAATTGTTTTATAGAAAATTAACTGTTATGAGCTTCTCTTCATCTGGGAACATCAGTGAATCACAGACAAAGGATGGGCTGAGATCGACTCTGAAGCGTCTTATTGAGCATTCCAAGTGAGTCTTAGAACATAACAATCAACATGAGAATTGTTGAAGAGACTCAATTTGAAGTCTAATGGCTAGTTGTGATAGAAGAAATTCCGCCGTGTAAGTGATTGCAATGATCACAACCAACCTTCCAAACATTTCTTATGGTGTGAAGATTATTTAGCTAATTAAAGGAACTCCAGTTACCCGGCAGTTCGTCCCGAATTTGAGAATCTAGTGTGTATTGGCCAAACCGATAGGTTTTGTCGTCATATAAAATTAAGCGGCACGCATACCGGACGCGGTGGCGGTTACGACCGCAGTCACAATCGCAACACGTACTTTTTGCATTTGACCGTAGACCACGTGAAGCAGCGGATGTGTATTCATATGTATAGCAGTATGTAGTACACTGAAAATGAGAAGGCCAAAGTTTAAAAATATTTCAGTTAAAACAATTGCATACTTTAAAATGTATTTACACAT
Source organism: Sicus ferrugineus (assembly GCA_922984085.1). Lineage (NCBI taxonomy): Eukaryota > Metazoa > Arthropoda > Insecta > Diptera > Conopidae > Sicus > Sicus ferrugineus. The sequence goes on along the minus strand of OV277351.1, from coordinate 6,483,211 downwards.
TATTATGTGTACAATAACCTTAGTGTGTTGGTGTTGTGCGACCCAATCCTGACCGCCACCATTGCGTTGGTGTGCGACATAGTAAAGAAACCGCTATCGGGACCGCCACCGCGTCTGCTGTGCGCGACGCTTTATGCGTAACCACATAATTTGAGAATTAAATAAACGTATAAGTATTCAATTGTTTATGAATGCGTCTCCGCGTGAAATATTATCAGTTATTTTAAACATCAAAAAATTAAACCCAAATATTTGATTGGTATTTAATGGTGCATAGACCTAATTCGTATACCATGCAATGTGTCAAATGTTATGATGCTCCGTCTTTTCATCGTTTAGTGTTTTAACTACATAATCCCGATAAATTATCAGTTTTTAAAAAACAAAATATTTGCATAAGCCTGGCGATGGAAACCTTTCAATGTTATATATAACTGTATATAATAATTTATAATGTACAGTGGGTCCATAAAGTATTTGAACACCATGCATTTTTTACATACAGCCACAATGAAAGATATTATGAACATTATAAACATAAGCCATATACAAACTGCATGTAAAACTTCATACATTATATATTACAATCCAACATACATTATACATTACATTCATACATTAATTTTCCAACTCAAAATTTAAAATGAAGAACCCTTTATTGATTTAAACCGAAAATTTGATTTTTTTGGCCTAAAGAAAAAACTCAATGAGATAACTCCAAGAAATATTTAACCCTTTTCTTACCCAAATAGGATTTACCCAAAAATAGGTCCACTGCAGTGGCACAGTTTGCTATTGTTTTTCTATACTCAAAGGCTTCGGAGAGCAGGGTGATGTTTTACTTTTCTATGATGTTTCACTTTTCTTACATTTTGAGAAACAACATAGCAACCTTTTGTTGATTTTTCAAATAGAGAGATAATTAATTTCATTCACAGAATAAATTCATCGTGTAAGAAGAATCTAAATTTTCGGTTGCGTATTACCTTAAATATTTGTGAGAAAATACATTTATCGACTCAATTTGTCCTGCAAGAACTTAATTGATACCAGTAGCGACGATGAATCAGAACGGACAAATTATCCGCAACATTTTGAGAGATTTTAAGGAGCCGACCACGGCATCGGCTATCGTAAGCCATATAGCCACTAAAGAAGGGGTGAGTAAGAAGAAAAAAGAGGGCGTCCCTTTCTTTCCCCCTAATTTTCATAAAATGGCATACAATTCCCAATAAAATTCTAAATCTCTCCTCCTTTGCGCTTTTTTCAGGTGCGACCCAGCGTTATCAAGGATTCAGTGAAGAAAACCCTGGATGCCGGGGTACGTTACGGGTTTATCCAAGGCTCTCGGCGACGCTACCTTGCCGACACCGTCGATTTCAACGAGCTCTCTGACTCTGCGGACGAAGGGCCCGTAACCGGGAATTCTGAGGGAAATGTAGAAGACCGCTCAAGGCGCCGCCATCGCCGTCGCAGTCGTAGTCGCAGCAAGAGCCGACCCCGACGCCGCCGTTCTAGCCAACGTCGCCGTTAAAATTCGAAACCATCAAAGAAGTTGTTTTCATGGAAAATAATCTCATCCTGATTCCGTTTGATCCTTTATATGCTTTCTTTTAATTTGCGGGACATGTTATATATATTTTTTGTTGTCATTTTTAAAACCGACTCTCTTTACCATTTTGTGAAAATGAAAACCTCAGACAACCAAATACTGATATTCGTACTAGTTTTCTACGCTTGGAATTCGACTTTAACATTCTCAATAAAACAAAAAAACTCTTCAAATATATCAGATTTGTATTCGTTTAAGCAGGGACTTATAGTCCCTCCATCCTATGGAGAAAATTTTTAATACTATGTTAAAACCTGCTAAATAGATCGTGTGACTCCAATGACGTAGCCAATTGGAATTATGAACATTGAAATCATCAACAACAACAACAATTTCACTGTTCGGATACGATTCCAGAATTTTAAAATCGAATCAGAGGGACTATCCAGTTGTAACGAACCTTCTTGTCTTCTTCTAAGGCTTGGATTAGCTCGCCGGGACTCCAGGGTTCGATTACAAGACAAGATTATTTAGGTTCAATATCTTTATTCACCTTAGAAATATCTTATTCTAATATTTGTGTTCGGTTTGCTTGTACAGTTGGTAGTCGTACTAGAAATACAATAATATATATGTCGCTGGTACCTCTACGCGCCTTGCGCTCTATGCCGCTGGGTTGCTGATGTCTCACCGCTTTTGTGAGATCACTGGTATTCTGCTGGATTATTGGTATCTCCCTGTTGCTGATTTCTCACTGTGTTTATGAGATCCCTGGTGTTCTGTTGACTTGCTGATATCTCACTGCGTTTGTGAGATCACTGGTTTTCTGCTGACTTGCTGATATCTCACTGCGTTGGTGAGATCACTGGTGTTCCGCTGACTGGCTGATATCTCACTGCGTTCATGAGATCACTGCTGTTCTGCTGACTTGCTGATATCTCACTGCGTTTGTGAGATCACTGGTGTTCCGCTGATTTGCTGATACCTTACTGCGTTTGTGAGATCACTGATGTTTTACTGACGTGCTGATATCTCACTGCGTTTATGAGATCACACGTGTTCTACTGACTTGCTGATATCTCACTACGTTTGTGAGATAGCTTGTGGTTACGCGTCTCTTTACGGGTAATTACAGGAGGGCATTTGAGCCACTACAACTGTGAATTCGACTCTTTACGAGCACTAACAGGAGGGCATTTGAGCCACTGCGACTGTGAATTCTTCCCTTTGTGAGTTTTAGCAGGAGGGCATTTGAGCCACTACGACTGCGAATTTAACAGGAGGGCATTTGAGCCACTACGACTGTGAATTCGTACTGCGCGTTGCCTGCTTGATCACTTTTCACTACTTCACTCTTTAATTTTCTCGAGTACTGCCAAACTGACAGCACAACTGAACTGGATGAACCACTGCTTTCACTGAACCGACTGAGCAATTGCACCGTGTGAACTTGTTGAACTTATGAAACGAGAATCAGACTGAGAACTGAACCGAAAGGTAGACTGCACTGAACAACCTCGAGTTCTGTTTTGCAGTCTATTTTATACTCGTTGGCGTCCTTTTTCCAGAATGTTCGATTTTAACGGAGTGCGGTATTTCGTACTCCGTTAAGCAGTTTTCGTGCAAAAAAAGTATTTTTTCCAAATAGCCGCTTTCCCAAGGTTAAGAAGTTCTACGGTCAGTGAACTTCACTGCCGTTTTCTTGCATACATTGTTTTTGCGGTATATAAACTGCAACAGTGGTTCACTCTAGATCAGCTGAGAGCTGATCTGTGTACTTACTGCACTCTCGGCACAAAACAAGTTGTTAGTACTCAGCGCACCTTGATTGCTTGCTCTCCTCGCTGGAATCACTTGCATATAGCCGCTCTGACGCTCAGTTGCATCTGCATGCACACCACGTCATTTTTGCTTTCTTTCCATTTCTCCGCTGAGCGTCGGTGTGTGGGCGTTTCTAAACGATCGTCTGTAGTAGTAGCGTAAATGCGTGTGCTTTCTGATGAGAACTGTTCTTGGGAACAGTTTTTAAGTCTGTTCGAGTGCTTGTTATTTTTGTGCGCCAAATTTGCACAGCAAATTTGGGTCGTCACACTCCCCCTCTACTTCGGGGTAAAAGAAAAAAATCTGTTTTTTTTCTTTTTTTTTCCTCTCTTGTCTGCAATTTCTAATTAATTTTCAATGCGGTTCCAATTAATCCATTTAATAAATTCATATATAACTTAATTCATTTACTTCATTTGATTCATTTTACTTTGTTTCAGAATCAGAACGGACAAATTATCCTCAACATTTTGAGAGATTTTAAGGAGCCGACCACGGCATCGGCTATCGTAAGCCATATAGCCACTAAAGAAGGGGTGAGTAAGAAGAAAAAAGAGGGCGTCCCTTTCTTTCCCCCTAATTTTCATAAAATGGCATACAATTCCCAATAAAATTCTAAATCTCTCCTCCTTTGCGCTTTTTTCAGGTGCAACCCAGCGTTATCAAGGATTCAGTGAAGAAAACCCTGGATGCCGGGGTACGTTACGGGTTTATCCAAGGCTATCGGCGACGCTACCTTGCCGACACCGTCGATTTCAACGAGCTCTCTGACTCTGCGGACGAAGGGCCCGTAACCGGGAATTCTGAGAGAAATGTAGAAGACCGCTCAAGGCGCCGCCATCGCCGTCGCAGTCGCAGTCGCAGCAAGAGCCGATCGCGAGGCCGCCGCTCAATGCTTCAATGTTTGTTGTCAATGCTTCAAAGAAATACATTAGAACTTTTAAAAATATTAGGGTTCGTTTAATTTGAGAAGTCCTGATAAATTATTGTAATAGTTAAAATATTTCTATGGAAAACTACTACATATTAACTTTTAGGAATTTTCAAGCTGAAAATAATGCATATAAATAATAATAGTAATAATAATAATAATAATAATAATAATAATAATAATAATAATAATAATAATGATAATAATAATCATAATAATAATAATAATAATAATAGTATTTAGTATATAAATATATATTAGCACTGCTTTAATATCGAAAGTTTTCTCGACGTAGTACTAAAATTTTTATTGGGTGTATTTACCATGCGTTTTAAAAAGGACTAAATTTAGCGTACCTCTATACTAGTTTAGCAACGCTGAAAATATTTATATGGGAGTTTCTTGGTAGTTTGTTGTATTGGGACTAATTGGTGCCTAGAAGTGGCGAAATCCGCTAATTGGACATGAAAGGAATTCGGTTCCATTAAAGTGGTAGCCCCAATTACAGGTGGGAAATTAAAAGTGGTGTATTCGCATAGACTTTGTGTGAGTTCAACAAACTTGCGAGCTCACAATCTGACAAAAAATTAGACGGATATTTGGAAGTTTCGTATCTCTTTATCTCTGGCTCTGGTTGCCGATAAATTCCTTGTAGTAAACAACATTTATTACACTGGTGCGGGAGTGAAAATTGTTTTATAGAAAATTAACTGTTATGAGCTTCTCTTCATCTGGGAACATCAGTGAATCACAGACAAAGGATGGGCTGAGATCGACTCTGAAGCGTCTTATTGAGCATTCCAAGTGAGTCTTAGAACATAACAATCAACATGAGAATTGTTGAAGAGACTCAATTTGAAGTCTAATGGCTAGTTGTGATAGAAGAAATTCCGCCGTGTAAGTGATTGCAATGATCACAACCAACCTTCCAAACATTTCTTATGGTGTGAAGATTATTTAGCTAATTAAAGGAACTCCAGTTACCCGGCAGTTCGTCCCGAATTTGAGAATCTAGTGTGTATTGGCCAAACCGATAGGTTTTGTCGTCATATAAAATTAAGCGGCACGCATACCGGACGCGGTGGCGGTTACGACCGCAGTCACAATCGCAACACGTACTTTTTGCATTTGACCGTAGACCACGTGAAGCAGCGGATGTGTATTCATATGTATAGCAGTATGTAGTACACTGAAAATGAGAAGGCCAAAGTTTAAAAATATTTCAGTTAAAACAATTGCATACTTTAAAATGTATTTACACATTATTATGTGTACAATAACCTTAGTGTGTTGGTGTTGTGCGACCCAATCCTGACCGCCACCATTGCGTTGGTGTGCGACATAGTAAAGAAACCGCTATCGGGACCGCCACCGCGTCTGCTGTGCGCGACGCTTTATGCGTAACCACATAATTTGAGAATTAAATAAACGTATAAGTATTCAATTGTTTATGAATGCGTCTCCGCGTGAAATATTATCAGTTATTTTAAACATCAAAAAATTAAACCCAAATATTTGATTGGTATTTAATGGTGCATAGACCTAATTCGTATACCATGCAATGTGTCAAATGTTATGATGCTCCGTCTTTTCATCGTTTAGTGTTTTAACTACATAATCCCGATAAATTATCAGTTTTTAAAAAACAAAATATTTGCATAAGCCTGGCGATGGAAACCTTTCAATGTTATATATAACTGTATATAATAATTTATAATGTACAGTGGGTCCATAAAGTATTTGAACACCATGCATTTTTTACATACAGCCACAATGAAAGATATTATGAACATTATAAACATAAGCCATATACAAACTGCATGTAAAACTTCATACATTATATATTACAATCCAACATACATTATACATTACATTCATACATTAATTTTCCAACTCAAAATTTAAAATGAAGAACCCTTTATTGATTTAAACCGAAAATTTGATTTTTTTGGCCTAAAGAAAAAACTCAATGAGATAACTCCAAGAAATATTTAACCCTTTTCTTACCCAAATAGGATTTACCCAAAAATAGGTCCACTGCAGTGGCACAGTTTGCTATTGTTTTTCTATACTCAAAGGCTTCGGAGAGCAGGGTGATGTTTTACTTTTCTATGATGTTTCACTTTTCTTACATTTTGAGAAACAACATAGCAACCTTTTGTTGATTTTTCAAATAGAGAGATAATTAATTTCATTCACAGAATAAATTCATCGTGTAAGAAGAATCTAAATTTTCGGTTGCGTATTACCTTAAATATTTGTGAGAAAATACATTTATCGACTCAATTTGTCCTGCAAGAACTTAATTGATACCAGTAGCGACGATGAATCAGAACGGACAAATTATCCGCAACATTTTGAGAGATTTTAAGGAGCCGACCACGGCATCGGCTATCGTAAGCCATATAGCCACTAAAGAAGGGGTGAGTAAGAAGAAAAAAGAGGGCGTCCCTTTCTTTCCCCCTAATTTTCATAAAATGGCATACAATTCCCAATAAAATTCTAAATCTCTCCTCCTTTGCGCTTTTTTCAGGTGCGACCCAGCGTTATCAAGGATTCAGTGAAGAAAACCCTGGATGCCGGGGTACGTTACGGGTTTATCCAAGGCTCTCGGCGACGCTACCTTGCCGACACCGTCGATTTCAACGAGCTCTCTGACTCTGCGGACGAAGGGCCCGTAACCGGGAATTCTGAGGGAAATGTAGAAGACCGCTCAAGGCGCCGCCATCGCCGTCGCAGTCGTAGTCGCAGCAAGAGCCGACCCCGACGCCGCCGTTCTAGCCAACGTCGCCGTTAAAATTCGAAACCATCAAAGAAGTTGTTTTCATGGAAAATAATCTCATCCTGATTCCGTTTGATCCTTTATATGCTTTCTTTTAATTTGCGGGACATGTTATATATATTTTTTGTTGTCATTTTTAAAACCGACTCTCTTTACCATTTTGTGAAAATGAAAACCTCAGACAACCAAATACTGATATTCGTACTAGTTTTCTACGCTTGGAATTCGACTTTAACATTCTCAATAAAACAAAAAAACTCTTCAAATATATCAGATTTGTATTCGTTTAAGCAGGGACTTATAGTCCCTCCATCCTATGGAGAAAATTTTTAATACTATGTTAAAACCTGCTAAATAGATCGTGTGACTCCAATGACGTAGCCAATTGGAATTATGAACATTGAAATCATCAACAACAACAACAATTTCACTGTTCGGATACGATTCCAGAATTTTAAAATCGAATCAGAGGGACTATCCAGTTGTAACGAACCTTCTTGTCTTCTTCTAAGGCTTGGATTAGCTCGCCGGGACTCCAGGGTTCGATTACAAGACAAGATTATTTAGGTTCAATATCTTTATTCACCTTAGAAATATCTTATTCTAATATTTGTGTTCGGTTTGCTTGTACAGTTGGTAGTCGTACTAGAAATACAATAATATATATGTCGCTGGTACCTCTACGCGCCTTGCGCTCTATGCCGCTGGGTTGCTGATGTCTCACCGCTTTTGTGAGATCACTGGTATTCTGCTGGATTATTGGTATCTCCCTGTTGCTGATTTCTCACTGTGTTTATGAGATCCCTGGTGTTCTGTTGACTTGCTGATATCTCACTGCGTTTGTGAGATCACTGGTTTTCTGCTGACTTGCTGATATCTCACTGCGTTGGTGAGATCACTGGTGTTCCGCTGACTGGCTGATATCTCACTGCGTTCATGAGATCACTGCTGTTCTGCTGACTTGCTGATATCTCACTGCGTTTGTGAGATCACTGGTGTTCCGCTGATTTGCTGATACCTTACTGCGTTTGTGAGATCACTGATGTTTTACTGACGTGCTGATATCTCACTGCGTTTATGAGATCACACGTGTTCTACTGACTTGCTGATATCTCACTACGTTTGTGAGATAGCTTGTGGTTACGCGTCTCTTTACGGGTAATTACAGGAGGGCATTTGAGCCACTACAACTGTGAATTCGACTCTTTACGAGCACTAACAGGAGGGCATTTGAGCCACTGCGACTGTGAATTCTTCCCTTTGTGAGTTTTAGCAGGAGGGCATTTGAGCCACTACGACTGCGAATTTAACAGGAGGGCATTTGAGCCACTACGACTGTGAATTCGTACTGCGCGTTGCCTGCTTGATCACTTTTCACTACTTCACTCTTTAATTTTCTCGAGTACTGCCAAACTGACAGCACAACTGAACTGGATGAACCACTGCTTTCACTGAACCGACTGAGCAATTGCACCGTGTGAACTTGTTGAACTTATGAAACGAGAATCAGACTGAGAACTGAACCGAAAGGTAGACTGCACTGAACAACCTCGAGTTCTGTTTTGCAGTCTATTTTATACTCGTTGGCGTCCTTTTTCCAGAATGTTCGATTTTAACGGAGTGCGGTATTTCGTACTCCGTTAAGCAGTTTTCGTGCAAAAAAAGTATTTTTTCCAAATAGCCGCTTTCCCAAGGTTAAGAAGTTCTACGGTCAGTGAACTTCACTGCCGTTTTCTTGCATACATTGTTTTTGCGGTATATAAACTGCAACAGTGGTTCACTCTAGATCAGCTGAGAGCTGATCTGTGTACTTACTGCACTCTCGGCACAAAACAGGTTGTTAGTACTCAGCGCACCTTGATTGCTTGCTCTCCTCGCTGGAATCACTTGCATATAGCCGCTCTGACGCTCAGTTGCATCTGCATGCACACCACGTCATTTTTGCTTTCTTTCCATTTCTCCGCTGAGCGTCGGTGTGTGGGCGTTTCTAAACGATCGTCTGTAGTAGTAGCGTAAATGCGTGTGCTTTCTGATGAGAACTGTTCTTGGGAACAGTTTTTAAGTCTGTTCGAGTGCTTGTTATTTTTGTGCGCCAAATTTGCACAGCAAATTTGGGTCGTCACACTCCCCCTCTACTTCGGGGTAAAAGAAAAAAATCTGTTTTTTTTCTTTTTTTTTCCTCTCTTGTCTGCAATTTCTAATTAATTTTCAATGCGGTTCCAATTAATCCATTTAATAAATTCATATATAACTTAATTCATTTACTTCATTTGATTCATTTTACTTTGTTTCAGAATCAGAACGGACAAATTATCCTCAACATTTTGAGAGATTTTAAGGAGCCGACCACGGCATCGGCTATCGTAAGCCATATAGCCACTAAAGAAGGGGTGAGTAAGAAGAAAAAAGAGGGCGTCCCTTTCTTTCCCCCTAATTTTCATAAAATGGCATACAATTCCCAATAAAATTCTAAATCTCTCCTCCTTTGCGCTTTTTTCAGGTGCAACCCAGCGTTATCAAGGATTCAGTGAAGAAAACCCTGGATGCCGGGGTACGTTACGGGTTTATCCAAGGCTATCGGCGACGCTACCTTGCCGACACCGTCGATTTCAACGAGCTCTCTGACTCTGCGGACGAAGGGCCCGTAACCGGGAATTCTGAGAGAAATGTAGAAGACCGCTCAAGGCGCCGCCATCGCCGTCGCAGTCGCAGTCGCAGCAAGAGCCGATCGCGAGGCCGCCGCTCAATGCTTCAATGTTTGTTGTCAATGCTTCAAAGAAATACATTAGAACTTTTAAAAATATTAGGGTTCGTTTAATTTGAGAAGTCCTGATAAATTATTGTAATAGTTAAAATATTTCTATGGAAAACTACTACATATTAACTTTTAGGAATTTTCAAGCTGAAAATAATGCATATAAATAATAATAGTAATAATAATAATAATAATAATAATAATAATAATAATAATAATAATGATAATAATAATCATAATAATAATAATAATAATAATAGTATTTAGTATATAAATATATATTAGCACTGCTTTAATATCGAAAGTTTTCTCGACGTAGTACTAAAATTTTTATTGGGTGTATTTACCATGCGTTTTAAAAAGGACTAAATTTAGCGTACCTCTATACTAGTTTAGCAACACTGAAAATATTTATATGGGAGTTTCTTGGTAGTTTGTTGTATTGGGGCTAATTGGTGCCTAGAAGTGGCGGAATCCGCTAATTGGACATGAAAGGAATTCGGTTCCATTAAAGTGGTAGCCCCAATGACAGGTGGGAAATTAAAAGTGGTGAATTCGCATAGACTTTGTGTGAGTTCAACAAACTTGCGAGCTCACAATCTGACAAAAAATTGGACGGATATTTGGAAGTTTCATATCTCTTTATCTCTGGCTCTGGTTGCCGATAAATTCCTTGTAGTAAACAACATTTATTACACTGGTGCGGGAGTGAAAATAGTTTTATAGAAAATTAACTGTTATGAGCTTCTCTTCATCTGGGAACATCAGTGAATCACAGACAAAGGATGGGCTGAGATCGACTCTGAAGCGTCTTATTGAGCATTCCAAGTGAGTCTTAGAACATAATCAACATGAGAATTGTTGAAGAGACTCAATTTGAAGTCTAATGGCTAGTTGTGATAGAAGAAATCCCGCCGTGTAAGTGATTGCAATGATCACAACCACCCTTCCAAACATTTCTTATGGTGTGAAGATTATTTAGCTAATTAAAGGAACTCCAGTTACCCGGCAGTTCGTCCAGAATTTGAGAATCTAGTGTGTATTGGCCAAACCGATAGGTTTTGTCGTCATATAAAATTAAGCGGCACGCATACCGGACGCGGTGGCGGTTACGACCGCAGTCACAATCGCAACACGTACTTTTTGCATTTGACCGTAGACCACGTGAAGCAGCGGATGTGTATTCATATGTATAGCAGTATGTAGTACACTGAAAATGAGAAGGCCAAAGTTTAAAAATATTTCAGTTAAAACAATTGCATACTTTAAAATGTATTTACACATTATTATGTGTACAATAACCTTAGTGTGTTGGTGTTGTGCGACCCAATCCTGACCGCCACCATTGCGTTGGTGTGCGACATAGTAAAGAAACCGCTATCGGGACCGCCACCGCGTCTGCTGTGCGCGACGCTTTATGCGTAACCACATAATTTGAGAATTAAATAAACGTATAAGTATTCAATTGTTTATGAATGCGTCTCCGCTTGAAATATTATCAGTTATTTTAAACATCAAAAAATTAAACCCAAATATTTGATTGGTATTTAATGGTGCATAGACCTAATTCGTATACCATGCAATGTGTCAAATGTTATGATGCTCCGTCTTTTCATCGTTTAGTGTTTTAACTACATAATCCCGATAAATTATCAGTTTTTAAAAAACAAAATATTTGCATAAGCCTGGCGATGGAAACCTTTCAATGTTATATATAACTGTATATAATAATTTATAATGTACAGTGGGTCCATAAAGTATTTGAACACCATGCATTTTTTACATACAGCCACAATGAAAGATATTATGAACATTATAAACATAAGCCATATACAAACTGCATGTAAAACTTCATACATTATACATTACAATCCAACATACATTATACATTACATTCATACATTAATTTTCCAACTCAAAATTTAAAATGAAGAACCCTTTATTGATTTAAACCGAAAATTTGATTTTTTTGGCCTAAAGAAAAAACTCAATGAGATAACTCCAAGAAATATTTAACCCTTTTCTTACCCAAATAGGATTTACCCAAAAATAGGTCCACTGCAGTGGCACAGTTTGCTATTGTTTTTCTATACTCAAAGGCTTCGGAGAGCAGGGTGATGTTTTACTTTTCTATGATGTTCACTTTTCTTATATTTTGAGAAACAACATAGCAACCTTTTGTTGATTTTTCAAATAGAGAGATAATTAATTTCATTCACAGAATAAATTCATCGTGTAAGAAGAATCTAAATTTTCGGTTGCGTATTACCTTGAATATTTGTGAAAAAATACATTTATCGACTCAATTTGTCCTGCAAGAACTTAATTGATACCAGTAGCGACGATGAATCAGAACGGACAAATTATCCTCAATATTTTGAGAGATTTTAAGGAGCCGACCACGGCATCGGCTATCGTAAGCCATATAGCCACTAAAGAAGGGGTGAGTAAGAAGAAAAAAGACGGCGTCCCTTTCTTTCCCCCTAATTTTCATAAAATGGCATACAATTCCCAATAAAATTCTAAATGTTTCCTCCTTTGCGCTTTTTTCAGGTGCGACCCAGCGTTATCAAGGATTCAGTGAAGAAAACCCTGAATGCCGGGGTACGTTACGGGTTTATCCAAGGCTCTCGGCGACGCTACCTTGCCGACACCGTCGATTTCAACGAGCTCTCTGACTCTGCGGACGAAGGGCCCGTAACCGGGAATTCTGAGGGAAATGTAGAAGACCGCTCAAGGCGCCGCCATCGCCGTCGCAGTCGCAGTCGCAGCAAGAGCCGACCGCGAGGCCGCCGCTCTAGCCGACGTCGCCGTTAAAATTCGAAACCCTCAAAGAAGTTGTTTTCATGGAAAATAATCTCATCCTGATTCCGTTTGATCCTTTATATGCTTTCTTTTTATTTGCGGGACATGTTATATATATTTTTTGTTGTCATTTTTAAAACCGACTCTCTTTACCATTTTGTGAAAATGAAAACCTCAGACAACCAAATACTGATATTCGTACTAGTTTTCTACGCTTGGAATTCGACTTTAAAATTCTCAATAAATCAAAAAAACTCTTAAATATATCAGATTTGTATTCGTTTAAGCAGGGACTTATATTATAGTCCCTCCATCTTATGGAGAAAATTTTTAATACTATGTTAAAACCAGCTAAATAGATCGTGTGACTCCAATGACGTAGCCAATTGGAATTATGAACATTGAAATCATCAACAACAACAATTTCACTGTTCGGATACGATTCCAGAATTTTAAAATCGATTCAGAGGGACTATCCAGTTGTAACGAACCTTCTTGTCTTCTTCTAAGGCTTGGATTAGCTCGCCGGGACTCCAGGGTTCGATTACAAGACAAGATTATTTAGGTTCAATATCTTTATTCACCTTAGAAATATCTTATTCTAATATTTGTGTTCGGTTTGCTTGTACAGTTGGTAGTCGTACTAGAAATACAATAATATATATGTCGCTGGTACCTCTACGCGCCTTGCGCTCTATGCCGCTGGGTTGCTGATGTCTCACCGCTTTTGTGAGATCACTGGTATTCTGCTGGATTATTGGTATCTCCCTGTTTCTGATTTCTCACTGTGTTTATGAGATCCCTGGTGTTCTGCTGACTTGCTGATATCTCACTGCGTTTGTGAGATCACTGGTTTTCTGCTGACTTGCTGATATCTCACTGCGTTGGTGAGATCACTGGTGTTCCGCTGACTGGCTGATATCTCACTGCGTTCATGAGATCACTGCTGTTCTGCTGACTTGCTGATATCTCACTGCGTTTGTGAGATCACTGGTGTTCCGCTGATTTGCTGATACCTCACTGCGTTTGTGAGATCACTGATGTTTTACTGACATGCTGATATCTCACTGCGTTTATGAGATCACACGTGTTCTACTGACTTGCTGATATCTCACTACGTTTGTGAGATAGCTTGTGGTTACGCGTCTCTTTACGGGTAATTACAGGAGGGCATTTGAGCCACTACAACTGTGAATTCGACTCTTTACGAGCACTAACAGGAGGGCATTTGAGCCACTGCGACTGTGAATTCGTCCCTTTGTGAGTTTTAGCAGGAGGGCATTTGAGCCACTACGACTGTGAATTTAACAGGAGGGCATTTGAGCCACTGCGACTGTGAATTCGTGCCTTTGTGAGTTTTAGCAGGAGGGCATTTGAGCCACTACGACTGCGAATTTAACAGGAGGGCATTTGAGCCACTGCGACTGTGAATTCAACTCTTTGCGAGTACTAACAGGAGGGCATTTGAGCCACTACAACTGTGAATTCGTCCCTTTGTGAGTTTTAGCAAGAGGGCATTTGAGCCACTACGACTGCGAATTTAACAGGAGGGCATTTGAGCCACTGCGACTGTGAATTCAACTCTTTGCGAGTACTAACAGGAGGGCATTTGAGCCACTACAACTGTGAATGCGTCCCTTTGTGAGTTTTAGCAGGAGGGCATTTGAGCCACTACGACTGCGAATTTAACAGGAGGGCATTTGAGCCACAACGACTGTGAATTCGTACTGCGCGTTGCCTGCTTGATCACTTTTCACTACTTCACTCTTTAATTTTCTCGAGTACTGCCAAACTGACAGCACAACTGAACTGGATGAACCACTGCTTTCACTGAACCGACTGAGCAATTGCACCGTGTGAACTTGTTGAACTTATGAAACGAGAATCAGACTGAGAACTGAACCGAAAGGTAGACTGCACTGAACAACCTCGAGTTCTGTTTTGCAGTCTATTTTATACTCGTTGGCGTCCTTTTTCCAGAATGTTCGATTTTAACGGAGTGCGGTATTTCGTACTCCGTTAAGCAGTTTTCGTGCAAAAAAAGTATTTTTTCCAAATAGCCGCTTTCCCAAGGTTAAGAAGTTCTACGGTCAGTGAACTTCACTGCCGTTTTCTTGCATACATTGTTTTTGCGGTATATAAACTGCAACAGTGGTACTTACTGCACTCTCGGCACAAAACAGGTTGTTAGTACTCAGCGCACCTTGATTGCTTGCTCTCCTCGCTGGAATCACTTGCATATAGCCGCTCTGACGCTCAGTTGCATCTGCATGTAACATGCACACCACGTCACTTTTGCTTTCTTTCCATTTCTCCGCTGAGCGTCGGTGTGTGGGCGTTTCTAAACGATCGTCTGTAGTAGTAGCGTAAATGCGTGTGCTTTCTGATGAGAACTGTTCTTGGGAACAGTTTTTAAGTCTGTTCGACTGCTTGTTATTTTTGTGCGCCAAATTTGCACAGCAAATTTGGTCGTCACACTCCCCCTCTACTTCGGGGTAAAAGAAAAAAATCTTTTTTTTTTTTTTCCTCTCTTGTCTGCAATTTCTAATTAATTTTCAATGCGGTTCCAATTAATCCATTTAATAAATTCATATATAACTTAATTCATTTACTTCATTTGATTCATTTTACTTTGTTTCAGAATCAGAACGGACAAATTATCCTCAAAATTTTGAGAGATTTTAAGGAGCCGACCACGGCATCGGCTATCGTAAGCCATATAGCCACTAAAGAAGGGGTGAGTAAGAAGAAAAAAGACGGCGTCCCTTTCTTTCCCCCTAATTTTCATAAAATGGCATACAATTCCCAATAAAATTCTAAATGTTTCCTCCTTTGCGCTTTTTTCAGGTGCGACCCAGCGTTATCAAGGATTCAGTGAAGAAAACCCTGGATGCCGGGGTACGTTACGGGTTTATCCAAGGCTCTCGGCGACGCTACCTTGCCGACACCGTCGATTTCAACGAGCTCTCTGACTCTGCGGACGAAGGGCCCGTAACCGGGAATTCTGAGGGAAATGTAGAAGACCGCTCAAGGCGCCGCCATCGCCGTCGCAGTCGTAGCAAGAGCCGACCGCGAGGCCGCCGCTCTAGCCGACGTCGCCGTTAAAATTCGAAACCCTCAAAGAAGTTGTTTTCATGGAAAATAATCTCATCCTGATTCCGTTTGATCCTTTATATGGTTTCTTTTTATTTGCGGGACATGTTATATATATTTTTTGTTGTCATTTTTAAAACCGACTCTCTTTACACAACACATTGGAAGCTAGTTCAGATTCCGTGTCGGGCTGCCGTGAAATAAGCCCTTTAAAGTACTCAATTTGAATCTTTTTACATATTAAATTTATTGTCTTTGTTGTCAATGCTTCAAAGAAATACATTAGAACTTTTAAAAATATTAGGGTTCGTTTAATTTGAGAAGTCCTGATAAATTATTGTAATAGTTAAAATATTTCTATGGAAAACTACTACATATTAACTTTTAGGAATTTTCAAGCTGAAAATAATGCATATAAATAATAATAGTAATAATAATAATAATAATAATAATAATAATAATGATAATAATAATCATAATAATAATAATAATAATAATAGTATTTAGTATATAAATATATATTAGCACTGCTTTAATATCGAAAGTTTTCTCGACGTAGTACTAAAATTTTTATTGGGTGTATTTACCATGCGTTTTAAAAAGGACTAAATTTAGCGTACCTCTATACTAGTTTAGCAACACTGAAAATATTTATATGGGAGTTTCTTGGTAGTTTGTTGTATTGGGGCTAATTGGTGCCTAGAAGTGGCGGAATCCGCTAATTGGACATGAAAGGAATTCGGTTCCATTAAAGTGGTAGCCCCAATTACAGGTGGGAAATTAAAAGTGGTGAATTCGCATAGACTTTGTGTGAGTTCAACAAACTTGCGAGCTCACAATCTGACAAAAAATTGGACGGATATTTGGAAGTTTCATATCTCTTTATCTCTGGCTCTGGTTGCCGATAAATTCCTTGTAGTAAACAACATTTATTACACTGGTGCGGGAGTGAAAATAGTTTTATAGAAAATTAACTGTTATGAGCTTCTCTTCATCTGGGAACATCAGTGAATCACAGACAAAGGATGGGCTGAGATCGACTCTGAAGCGTCTTATTGAGCATTCCAAGTGAGTCTTAGAACATAATCAACATGAGAATTGTTGAAGAGACTCAATTTGAAGTCTAATGGCTAGTTGTGATAGAAGAAATCCCGCCGTGTAAGTGATTGCAATGATCACAACCACCCTTCCAAACATTTCTTATGGTGTGAAGATTATTTAGCTAATTAAAGGAACTCCAGTTACCCGGCAGTTCGTCCAGAATTTGAGAATCTAGTGTGTATTGGCCAAACCGATAGATTTTGTCGTCATATAAAATTAAGCGGCACGCATACCGGACGCGGTGGCGGTTACGACCGCAGTCACAATCGCAACACGTACTTTTTGCATTTGACCGTAGACCACGTGAAGCAGCGGATGTGTATTCATATGTATAGCAGTATGTAGTACACTGAAAATGAGAAGGCCAAAGTTTAAAAATATTTCAGTTAAAACAATTGCATACTTTAAAATGTATTTACACATTATTATGTGTACAATAACCTTAGTGTGTTGGTGTTGTGCGACCCAATCCTGACCGCCACCATTGCGTTGGTGTGCGACATAGTAAAGAAACCGCTATCAGGACCGCCACCGCGTCTGCTGTGCGCGACGCTTTATGCGTAACCACATAATTTGAGAATTAAATAAACGTATAAGTATTCAATTGTTTATGAATGCGTCTCCGCGTGAAATATTATCAGTTATTTTAAACATCAAAAAATTAAACCCAAATATTTGATTGGTATTTAATGGTGCGTAGACCTAATTCGTATACCATGCAATGTGTCAAATGTTATGATGTTCCGTCTTTTCATCGTTTAGTGTTTTAACTACATAATCCCGATAAATTATCAGTTTTTAAAAAACAAAATATTTGCATAAGCCTGGCGATGGAAACCTTTCAATGTTATATATAACTGTATATAATAATTTATAATGTACAGTGGGTCCATAAAGTATTTGAACACCATGCATTTTTTACTTACAGCCACAATGAAAGATATTATGAACATTATAAACATAAGCCATATACAAACTGCATGTAAAACTTCATACATTATACATTACAATCCAACATACATTATACATTACATTCATACATTAATTTTCCAACTCAAAATTTAAAATGAAGAACCCTTTATTGATTTAAACCGAAAATTTGTTTTTTTTGCCTAAAGAAAAAACTCAATGAGATAACTCCAAGAAATATTTAAGCCTTTTCTTACCCAAATGGGATTTACCCAAAAATAGGTCCACTGCAGTGGCACAGTTTGCTATTGTTTTTTCTATACTCAAAGGCTTCGGAGAGCAGGGTGATGTTTTACTTTTCTATGATGTTCACTTTTCTTACATTTTGAGAAACAACATAGCAACCTTTTGTTGATTTTTCAAATAGAGAGATAATTAATTTCATTCACAGAATAAATTCATCGTGTAAGAAGAATCTAAATTTTCGGTTGCGTATTACCTTGAATATTTGTGAAAAAATACATTTATCGACTCAATTTGTCCTGCAAGAACTTAATTGATACCAGTAGCGACGATGAATCAGAACGGACAAATTATCCTCAACATTTTGAGAGATTTTAAGGAGCCGACCACGGCATCGGCTATCGTAAGCCATATAGCCACTAAAGAAGGGGTGAGTAAGAAGAAAAAAGACGGCGTCCCTTTCTTTCCCCCTAATTTTCATAAAATGGCATACAATTCCCAATAAAATTCTAAATGTTTCCTCCTTTGCGCTTTTTTCAGGTGCGACCCAGCGTTATCAAGGATTCAGTGAAGAAAACCCTGGATGCCGGGGTACGTTACGGGTTTATCCAAGGCTCTCGGCGACGCTACCTTGCCGACACCGTCGATTTCAACGAGCTCTCTGACTCTGCGGACGAAGGGCCCGTAACCGGGAATTCTGAGGGAAATGTAGAAGACCGCTCAAGGCGCCGCCATCGCCGTCGCAGTCGCAGCAAGAGCCGACCGCGAGGCCGCCGCTCTAGCCGACGTCGCCGTTAAAATTCGAAACCCTCAAAGAAGTTGTTTTCATGGAAAATAATCTCATCCTGATTCCGTTTGATCCTTTATATGCTTTCTTTTTATTTGCGGGACATGTTATATATATTTTTTGTTGTCATTTTTAAAACCGACTCTCTTTACCATTTTGTGAAAATGAAAACCTCAGACAACCAAATACTGATATTCGTACTAGTTTTCTACGCTTGGAATTCGACTTTAAAATTCTCAATAAATCAAAAAAACTCTTAAATATATCAGATTTGTATTCGTTTAAGCAGGGACTTATATTATAGTCCCTCCATCTTATGGAGAAAATTTTTAATACTATGTTAAAACCAGCTAAATAGATCGTGTGACTCCAATGACGTAGCCAATTGGAATTATGAACATTGAAATCATCAACAACAACAATTTCACTGTTCGGATACGATTCCAGAATTTTAAAATCGATTCAGAGGGACTATCCAGTTGTAACGAACCTTCTTGTCTTCTTCTAAGGCTTGGATTAGCTCGCCGGGACTCCAGGGTTCGATTACAAGACAAGATTATTTAGGTTCAATATCTTTATTCACCTTAGAAATATCTTATTCTAATATTTGTGTTCGGTTTGCTTGTACAGTTGGTAGTCGTACTAGAAATACAATAATATATATGTCGCTGGTACCTCTACGCGCCTTGCGCTCTATGCCGCTGGGTTGCTGATGTCTCACCGCTTTTGTGAGATCACTGGTATTCTGCTGGATTATTGGTATCTCCCTGTTTCTGATTTCTCACTGTGTTTATGAGATCCCTGGTGTTCTGCTGACTTGCTGATATCTCACTGCGTTTGTGAGATCACTGGTTTTCTGCTGACTTGCTGATATCTCACTGCGTTGGTGAGATCACTGGTGTTCCGCTGACTGGCTGATATCTCACTGCGTTCATGAGATCACTGCTGTTCTGCTGACTTGCTGATATCTCACTGCGTTTGTGAGATCACTGGTGTTCCGCTGATTTGCTGATACCTCACTGCGTTTGTGAGATCACTGATGTTTTACTGACATGCTGATATCTCACTGCGTTTATGAGATCACACGTGTTCTACTGACTTGCTGATATCTCACTACGTTTGTGAGATAGCTTGTGGTTACGCGTCTCTTTACGGGTAATTACAGGAGGGCATTTGAGCCACTACAACTGTGAATTCGACTCTTTACGAGCACTAACAGGAGGGCATTTGAGCCACTGCGACTGTGAATTCGTCCCTTTGTGAGTTTTAGCAGGAGGGCATTTGAGCCACTACGACTGTGAATTTAACAGGAGGGCATTTGAGCCACTGCGACTGTGAATTCGTGCCTTTGTGAGTTTTAGCAGGAGGGCATTTGAGCCACTACGACTGCGAATTTAACAGGAGGGCATTTGAGCCACTGCGACTGTGAATTCAACTCTTTGCGAGTACTAACAGGAGGGCATTTGAGCCACTACAACTGTGAATTCGTCCCTTTGTGAGTTTTAGCAAGAGGGCATTTGAGCCACTACGACTGCGAATTTAACAGGAGGGCATTTGAGCCACTGCGACTGTGAATTCAACTCTTTGCGAGTACTAACAGGAGGGCATTTGAGCCACTACAACTGTGAATGCGTCCCTTTGTGAGTTTTAGCAGGAGGGCATTTGAGCCACTACGACTGCGAATTTAACAGGAGGGCATTTGAGCCACAACGACTGTGAATTCGTACTGCGCGTTGCCTGCTTGATCACTTTTCACTACTTCACTCTTTAATTTTCTCGAGTACTGCCAAACTGACAGCACAACTGAACTGGATGAACCACTGCTTTCACTGAACCGACTGAGCAATTGCACCGTGTGAACTTGTTGAACTTATGAAACGAGAATCAGACTGAGAACTGAACCGAAAGGTAGACTGCACTGAACAACCTCGAGTTCTGTTTTGCAGTCTATTTTATACTCGTTGGCGTCCTTTTTCCAGAATGTTCGATTTTAACGGAGTGCGGTATTTCGTACTCCGTTAAGCAGTTTTCGTGCAAAAAAAGTATTTTTTCCAAATAGCCGCTTTCCCAAGGTTAAGAAGTTCTACGGTCAGTGAACTTCACTGCCGTTTTCTTGCATACATTGTTTTTGCGGTATATAAACTGCAACAGTGGTACTTACTGCACTCTCGGCACAAAACAGGTTGTTAGTACTCAGCGCACCTTGATTGCTTGCTCTCCTCGCTGGAATCACTTGCATATAGCCGCTCTGACGCTCAGTTGCATCTGCATGTAACATGCACACCACGTCACTTTTGCTTTCTTTCCATTTCTCCGCTGAGCGTCGGTGTGTGGGCGTTTCTAAACGATCGTCTGTAGTAGTAGCGTAAATGCGTGTGCTTTCTGATGAGAACTGTTCTTGGGAACAGTTTTTAAGTCTGTTCGACTGCTTGTTATTTTTGTGCGCCAAATTTGCACAGCAAATTTGGGTCGTCACACTCCCCCTCTACTTCGGGGTAAAAGAAAAAAATCTTTTTTTTTTTTTTTCCTCTCTTGTCTGCAATTTCTAATTAATTTTCAATGCGGTTCCAATTAATCCATTTAATAAATTCATATATAACTTAATTCATTTACTTCATTTGATTCATTTTACTTTGTTTCAGAATCAGAACGGACAAATTATCCTCAAAATTTTGAGAGATTTTAAGGAGCCGACCACGGCATCGGCTATCGTAAGCCATATAGCCACTAAAGAAGGGGTGAGTTAGAAGAAAAAAGACGGCGTCCCTTTCTTTCCCCCTAATTTTCATAAAATGGCATACGATTCCCAATAAAATTCTAAATCTCTCCTCCTTTGCGCTTTTTTCAGGTGCGACCCAGCGTTATCAAGGATTCAGTGAAGAAAACCCTGGATGCCGGGGTACGTTACGGGTTTATCCAAGGCTCTCGGCGACGCTACCTTGCTGACACCGTCGATTTCAACGAGCTCTCTGACTCTGCGGACGAAGGGCCCGTAACCGGGAATTCTGAGGGAAATGTAGAAGACCGCTCAAGGCGCCGCCATCGCCGTCGCAGTCGCAGCAAGAGCCGACCGCGAGGACGCCGCTCTAGCCGACGTCGCCGTTAAAATTCGAAACCCTCAAAGAAGTTGTTTTCATGGAAAATAATCTCATCCTGATTCCGTTTGATCCTTTATATGGTTTCTTTTTATTTGCGGGACATGTTATATATATTTTTTGTTGTCATTTTTAAAACCGACTCTCTTTACACAACACATTGGAAGCTAGTTCAGATTCCGTGTCGGGCTGCCGTGAAATAAGCCCTTTAAAGTACTCAATTTGAATCTTTTTACATATTAAATTTATTGTCTTTGTTGTCAATGCTTCAAAGAAATACATTAGAACTTTTAAAAATATTAGGGTTCGTTTAATTTGAGAAGTCCTGATAAATTATTGTAATAGTTAAAATATTTCTATGGAAAACTACTACATATTAACTTTTAGGAATTTTCAAGCTGAAAATAATGCATATAAATAATAATAGTAATAATAATAATAATAATAATAATAATAATAATGATAATAATAATCATAATAATAATAATAATAATAATAGTATTTAGTATATAAATATATATTAGCACTGCTTTAATATCGAAAGTTTTCTCGACGTAGTACTAAAATTTTTATTGGGTGTATTTACCATGCGTTTTAAAAAGGACTAAATTTAGCGTACCTCTATACTAGTTTAGCAACACTGAAAATATTTATATGGGAGTTTCTTGGTAGTTTGTTGTATTGGGGCTAATTGGTGCCTAGAAGTGGCGGAATCCGCTAATTGGACATGAAAGGAATTCGGTTCCATTAAAGTGGTAGCCCCAATTACAGGTGGGAAATTAAAAGTGGTGAATTCGCATAGACTTTGTGTGAGTTCAACAAACTTGCGAGCTCCCAATCTGACAAAAAATTGGACGGATATTTGGAAGTTTCGTATCTCTTTATCTCTGGCTCTGGTTGCCGATAAATTCCTTGTAGTAAACAACATTTATTACACTGGTGCGGGAGTGAAAATAGTTTTATAGAAAATTAACTGTTATGAGCTTCTCTTCATCTGGGAACATCAGTGAATCACAGACAAAGGATGGGCTGAGATCGACTCTGAAGCGTCTTATTGAGCATTCCAAGTGAGTCTTAGAACATAATCAACATGAGAATTGTTGAAGAGACTCAATTTGAAGTCTAATGGCTAGTTGTGATAGAAGAAATCCCGCCGTGTAAGTGATTGCAATGATCACAACCACCCTTCCAAACATTTCTTATGGTGTGAAGATTATTTAGCTAATTAAAGGAACTCCAGTTACCCGGCAGTTCGTCCAGAATTTGAGAATCTAGTGTGTATTGTCCAAACCGATAGGTTTTGTCGTCATATAAAATTAAGCGGCACGCATACCGGACGCGGTGG
Organism: Sicus ferrugineus; assembly: GCA_922984085.1. Classification (NCBI taxonomy): domain Eukaryota; kingdom Metazoa; phylum Arthropoda; class Insecta; order Diptera; family Conopidae; genus Sicus; species Sicus ferrugineus. Next base: position 6,459,992 of record OV277351.1, on the reverse strand, counting down.
CGGTTACGACCGCAGTCACAATCGCAACACGTACTTTTTGCATTTGACCGTAGACCACGTGAAGCAGCGGATGTGTATTCATATGTATAGCAGTATGTAGTACACTGAAAATGAGAAGGCCAAAGTTTAAAAATATTTCAGTTAAAACAATTGCATACTTTAAAATGTATTTACACATTATTATGTGTACAATAACCTTAGTGTGTTGGTGTTGTGCGACCCAATCCTGACCGCCACCATTGCGTTGGTGTGCGACATAGTAAAGAAACCGCTATCAGGACCGCCACCGCGTCTGCTGTGCGCGACGCTTTATGCGTAACCACATAATTTGAGAATTAAATAAACGTATAAGTATTCAATTGTTTATGAATGCGTCTCCGCGTGAAATATTATCAGTTATTTTAAACATCAAAAAATTAAACCCAAATATTTGATTGGTATTTAATGGTGCGTAGACCTAATTCGTATACCATGCAATGTGTCAAATGTTATGATGTTCCGTCTTTTCATCGTTTAGTGTTTTAACTACATAATCCCGATAAATTATCAGTTTTTAAAAAACAAAATATTTGCATAAGCCTGGCGATGGAAACCTTTCAATGTTATATATAACTGTATATAATAATTTATAATGTACAGTGGGTCCATAAAGTATTTGAACACCATGCATTTTTTACATACAGCCACAATGAAAGATATTATGAACATTATAAACATAAGCCATATACAAACTGCATGTAAAACTTCATACATTATACATTACAATCCAACATACATTATACATTACATTCATACATTAATTTTCCAACTCAAAATTTAAAATGAAGAACCCTTTATTGATTTAAACCGAAAATTTGTTTTTTTTGCTTAAAGAAAAAACTCAATGAGATAACTCCAAGAAATATTTAAGCCTTTTCTTACCCAAATGGGATTTACCCAAAAATAGGTCCACTGCAGTGGCACAGTTTGCTATTGTTTTTTCTATACTCAAAGGCTTCGGAGAGCAGGGTGATGTTTTACTTTTCTATGATGTTCACTTTTCTTACATTTTGAGAAACAACATAGCAACCTTTTGTTGATTTTTCAAATAGAGAGATAATTAATTTCATTCACAGAATAAATTCATCGTGTAAGAAGAATCTAAATTTTCGGTTGCGTATTACCTTGAATATTTGTGAAAAAATACATTTATCGACTCAATTTGTCCTGCAAGAACTTAATTGATACCAGTAGCGACGATGAATCAGAACGGACAAATTATCCTCAACATTTTGAGAGATTTTAAGGAGCCGACCACGGCATCGGCTATCGTAAGCCATATAGCCACTAAAGAAGGGGTGAGTAAGAAGAAAAAAGACGGCGTCCCTTTCTTTCCCCCTAATTTTCATAAAATGGCATACAATTCCCAATAAAATTCTAAATGTTTCCTCCTTTGCGCTTTTTTCAGGTGCGACCCAGCGTTATCAAGGATTCAGTGAAGAAAACCCTGGATGCCGGGGTACGTTACGGGTTTATCCAAGGCTCTCGGCGACGCTACCTTGCCGACACCGTCGATTTCAACGAGCTCTCTGACTCTGCGGACGAAGGGCCCGTAACCGGGAATTCTGAGGGAAATGTAGAAGACCGCTCAAGGCGCCGCCATCGCCGTCGCAGTCGCAGCAAGAGCCGACCGCGAGGCCGCCGCTCTAGCCGACGTCGCCGTTAAAATTCGAAACCCTCAAAGAAGTTGTTTTCATGGAAAATAATCTCATCCTGATTCCGTTTGATCCTTTATATGCTTTCTTTTTATTTGCGGGACATGTTATATATATTTTTTGTTGTCATTTTTAAAACCGACTCTCTTTACCATTTTGTGAAAATGAAAACCTCAGACAACCAAATACTGATATTCGTACTAGTTTTCTACGCTTGGAATTCGACTTTAAAATTCTCAATAAATCAAAAAAACTCTTAAATATATCAGATTTGTATTCGTTTAAGCAGGGACTTATATTATAGTCCCTCCATCTTATGGAGAAAATTTTTAATACTATGTTAAAACCAGCTAAATAGATCGTGTGACTCCAATGACGTAGCCAATTGGAATTATGAACATTGAAATCATCAACAACAACAATTTCACTGTTCGGATACGATTCCAGAATTTTAAAATCGATTCAGAGGGACTATCCAGTTGTAACGAACCTTCTTGTCTTCTTCTAAGGCTTGGATTAGCTCGCCGGGACTCCAGGGTTCGATTACAAGACAAGATTATTTAGGTTCAATATCTTTATTCACCTTAGAAATATCTTATTCTAATATTTGTGTTCGGTTTGCTTGTACAGTTGGTAGTCGTACTAGAAATACAATAATATATATGTCGCTGGTACCTCTACGCGCCTTGCGCTCTATGCCGCTGGGTTGCTGATGTCTCACCGCTTTTGTGAGATCACTGGTATTCTGCTGGATTATTGGTATCTCCCTGTTTCTGATTTCTCACTGTGTTTATGAGATCCCTGGTGTTCTGCTGACTTGCTGATATCTCACTGCGTTTGTGAGATCACTGGTTTTCTGCTGACTTGCTGATATCTCACTGCGTTGGTGAGATCACTGGTGTTCCGCTGACTGGCTGATATCTCACTGCGTTCATGAGATCACTGCTGTTCTGCTGACTTGCTGATATCTCACTGCGTTTGTGAGATCACTGGTGTTCCGCTGATTTGCTGATACCTCACTGCGTTTGTGAGATCACTGATGTTTTACTGACATGCTGATATCTCACTGCGTTTATGAGATCACACGTGTTCTACTGACTTGCTGATATCTCACTACGTTTGTGAGATAGCTTGTGGTTACGCGTCTCTTTACGGGTAATTACAGGAGGGCATTTGAGCCACTACAACTGTGAATTCGACTCTTTACGAGCACTAACAGGAGGGCATTTGAGCCACTGCGACTGTGAATTCGTCCCTTTGTGAGTTTTAGCAGGAGGGCATTTGAGCCACTACGACTGTGAATTTAACAGGAGGGCATTTGAGCCACTGCGACTGTGAATTCGTGCCTTTGTGAGTTTTAGCAGGAGGGCATTTGAGCCACTACGACTGCGAATTTAACAGGAGGGCATTTGAGCCACTACAACTGTGAATGCGTCCCTTTGTGAGTTTTAGCAGGAGGGCATTTGAGCCACTACGACTGCGAATTTAACAGGAGGGCATTTAAGCCACTACGACTGTGAATTCGTACTGCGCGTTGCCTGCTTGATCACTTTTCACTACTTCACTCTTTAATTTTCTCGAGTACTGCCAAACTGACAGCACAACTGAACTGGATGAACCACTGCTTTCACTGAACCGACTGAGCAATTGCACCGTGTGAACTTGTTGAACTTATGAAACGAGAATCAGACTGAGAACTGAACCGAAAGGTAGACTGCACTGAACAACCTCGAGTTCTGTTTTGCAGTCTGTTTTATACTCCTTGGCGTCCTTTTTCCAGAATGTTCGATTTTAACGGAGTGCGGTATTTCGTACTCCGTTAAGCAGTTTTCGTGCAAAAAAAGTATTTTTTCCAAATAGCCGCTTTCCCAAGGTTAAGAAGTTCTACGGTCAGTGAACTTCACTGCCGTTTTCTTGCATACATTGTTTTTGCGGTATATAAACTGCAACAGTGGTTCACTCTAGATCAGCTGAGAGCTGATCTGTGTACTTACTGCACTCTCGGCACAAAACAGGTTGTTAGTACTCAGCGCACCTTGATTGCTTGCTCTCCTCGCTGGAATCACTTGCATATAGCCGCTCTGACGCTCAGTTGCATCTGCATGCACACCACGTCACTTTTGCTTTCTTTCCATTTCTCCGCTGAGCGTCGGTGTGTGGGCGTTTCTAAACGATCGTCTGTAGTAGTAGCGTAAATGCGTGTGCTTTCTGATGAGAACTGTTCTTGGGAACAGTTTTTAAGTCTGTTCGACTGCTTGTTATTTTTGTGCGTCTGTTAAATCTTGTTAAATTTGCTGTGCAAATTTGGGTCGTCACACTCCCCCTCTACTTCGGGGTAAAAGAAAAAAATCTTTTTTTTTCTTTTTTTTTCCTCTCTTGTCTGCAATTTCTAATTAATTTTCAATGCGGTTCCAATTAATCCATTTAATAAATTCATATATAACTTAATTCATTTACTTCATTTGATTCATTTTACTTTGTTTCAGAATCAGAACGGACAAATTATCCTCAACATTTTGAGAGATTTTAAGGAGCCGACCACGGCATCGGCTATCGTAAGCCATATAGCCACTAAAGAAGGGGTGAGTAAGAAGAAAAAAGAGGGCGTCCCTTTCTTTCCCCCTAATTTTCATAAAATGGCATACAATTCCCAATAAAATTCTAAATCTCTCCTCCTTTGCGCTTTTTTCAGGTGCGACCCAGCGTTATCAAGGATTCAGTGAAGAAAACCCTGGATGCCGGGGTACGTTACGGGTTTATCCAAGGCTCTCGGCGACGCTACCTTGCCGACACCGTCGATTTCAACGAGCTCTCTGACTCTGCGGACGAAGGGCCCGTAACCGGGAATTCTGAGGGAAATGTAGAAGACCGCTCAAGGCGCCGCCATCGCCGTCGCAGTCGCAGTCGCAGCAAGAGCCGACCGCGAGGCCGCCGCTCTAGCCGACGTCGCCGTTAAAATTCGAAACCCTCAAAGAAGTTGTTTTCATGGAAAATAATCTCATCCTGATTCCGTTTGATCCTTTATATGGTTTCTTTTTATTTGCGGGACATGTTATATATATTTTTTGTTGTCATTTTTAAAACCGACTCTCTTTACACAACACATTGGAAGCTAGTTCAGATTCCGTGTCGGGCTGCCGTGAAATAAGCCCTTTATAGTACTCAATTTGAATCTTTTTACATATTAAATTTATTGTCTTTGTTGTCAATGCTTCAAAGAAATACATTAGAACTTTTAAAAATATTAGGGTTCGTTTAATTTGAGAAGTCCTGATAAATTATTGTAATAGTTAAAATATTTCTATGGAAAACTACTACATATTAACTTTTAGGAATTTTCAAGCTGAAAATAATGCATATAAATAATAATAGTAATAATAATAATAATAATAATAATAATAATAATAATAATAATAATTATAATAATGATAATAATAATCATAATAATAATAATAATAATAATAATAGTATTTAGTATATAAATATATATTAGCACTGCTTTAATATCGAAAGTTTTCTCGACGTAGTACTAAAATTTTTATTGGGTGTATTTACCATGCGTTTTAAAAAGGACAAAATTTAGCGTACCTCTATACTAGTTTAGCAACACTGAAAATATTTATATGGGAGTTTCTTGGTATTTTGTTGTATTGGGACTAATTGGTGCCTAGAAGTGGCGAAATCCGCTAATTGGACATGAAAGGAATTCGGTTCCATTAAAGTGGTAGCCCCAATTACAGGTGGGAAATTAAAAGTGGTGAATTCGCATAGACTTTGTGTGAGTTCAACAAACTTGCGAGCTCACAATCTGACAAAAAATTGGACGGATATTTGGAAGTTTCATATCTCTTTATCTCTGGCTCTGGTTGCCGATAAATTCCTTGTAGTAAACAACATTTATTACACTGGTGCGGGAGTGAAAATAGTTTTATAGAAAATTAACTGTTATGAGCTTCTCTTCATCTGGGAACATCAGTGAATCACAGACAAAGGATGGGCTGAGATCGACTCTGAAGCGTCTTATTGAGCATTCCAAGTGAGTCTTAGAACATAATCAACATGAGAATTGTTGAAGAGACTCAATTTGAAGTCTAATGGCTAGTTGTGATAGAAGAAATCCCGCCGTGTAAGTGATTGCAATGATCACAACCACCCTTCCAAACATTTCTTATGGTGTGAAGATTATTTAGCTAATTAAAGGAACTCCAGTTACCCGGCAGTTCGTCCAGAATTTGAGAATCTAGTGTGTATTGGCCAAACCGATAGGTTTTGTCGTCATATAAAATTAAGCGGCACGCATACCGGACGCGGTGGCGGTTACGACCGCAGTCACAATCGCAACACGTACTTTTTGCATTTGACCGTAGACCACGTGAAGCAGCGGATGTGTATTCATATGTATAGCAGTATGTAGTACACTGAAAATGAGAAGGCCAAAGTTTAAAAATATTTCAGTTAAAACAATTGCATACTTTAAAATGTATTTACACATTATTATGTGTACAATAACCTTAGTGTGTTGGTGTTGTGCGACCCAATCCTGACCGCCACCATTGCGTTGGTGTGCGACATAGTAAAGAAACCGCTATCGGGACCGCCACCGCGTCTGCTGTGCGCGACGCTTTATGCGTAACCACATAATTTGAGAATTAAATAAACGTATAAGTATTCAATTGTTTATGAATGCGTCTCCGCGTGAAATATTATCAGTTATTTTAAACATCAAAAAATTAAACCCAAATATTTGATTGGTATTTAATGGTGCATAGACCTAATTCGTATACCATGCAATGTGTCAAATGTTATGATGCTCCGTCTATTCATCGTTTAGTGTTTTAACTACATAATCCCGATAAATTATCAGTTTTTAAAAAACAAAATATTTGCATAAGCCTGGCGATGGAAACCTTTCAATGTTATATATAACTGTATATAATAATTTATAATGTACAGTGGGTCCATAAAGTATTTGAACACCATGCATTTTTTACATACAGCCACAATGAAAGATATTATGAACATTATAAACATAAGCCATATACAAACTGCATGTAAAACTTCATACATTATACATTACAATCCAACATACATTATACATTACATTCATACATTAATTTTAGAACTCAAAATTTAAAATGAAGAACCCTTTATTGATTTAAACCGAAAATTTGTTTTTTTTGCCTAAAGAAAAAACTCAATGAGATAACTCCAAGAAATATTTAAGCCTTTTCTTACCCAAATGGGATTTACCCAAAAATAGGTCCACTGCAGTGGCACAGTTTGCTATTGTTTTTTCTATACTCAAAGGCTTCGGAGAGCAGGGTGATGTTTTACCTTTCTATGATGTTCACTTTTCTTACATTTTGAGAAACAACATAGCAACCTTTTGTTGATTTTTCAAATAGAGAGATAATTAATTTCATTCACAGAATAAATTCATCGTGTAAGAAGAATCTAAATTTTCGGTTGCGTATTACCTTGAATATTTGTGAAAAAATACATTTATCGACTCAATTTGTCCTGCAAGAACTTAATTGATACCAGTAGCGACGATGAATCAGAACGGACAAATTATCCTCAATATTTTGAGAGATTTTAAGGAGCCGACCACGGCATCGGCTATCGTAAGCCATATAGCCACTAAAGAAGGGGTGAGTAAGAAGAAAAAAGACGGCGTCCCTTTCTTTCCCCCTAATTTTCATAAAATGGCATACAATTCCCAATAAAATTCTAAATGTTTCCTCCTTTGCGCTTTTTTCAGGTGCGACCCAGCGTTATCAAGGATTCAGTGAAGAAAACCCTGAATGCCGGGGTACGTTACGGGTTTATCCAAGGCTCTCGGCGACGCTACCTTGCCGACACCGTCGATTTCAACGAGCTCTCTGACTCTGCGGACGAAGGGCCCGTAACCGGGAATTCTGAGGGAAATGTAGAAGACCGCTCAAGGCGCCGCCATCGCCGTCGCAGTCGCAGTCGCAGCAAGAGCCGACCGCGAGGCCGCCGCTCTAGCCGACGTCGCCGTTAAAATTCGAAACCCTCAAAGAAGTTGTTTTCATGGAAAATAATCTCATCCTGATTCCGTTTGATCCTTTATATGCTTTCTTTTTATTTGCGGGACATGTTATATATATTTTTTGTTGTCATTTTTAAAACCGACTCTCTTTACCATTTTGTGAAAATGAAAACCTCAGACAACCAAATACTGATATTCGTACTAGTTTTCTACGCTTGGAATTCGACTTTAAAATTCTCAATAAATCAAAAAAACTCTTAAATATATCAGATTTGTATTCGTTTAAGCAGGGACTTATATTATAGTCCCTCCATCTTATGGAGAAAATTTTTAATACTATGTTAAAACCAGCTAAATAGATCGTGTGACTCCAATGACGTAGCCAATTGGAATTATGAACATTGAAATCATCAACAACAACAATTTCACTGTTCGGATACGATTCCAGAATTTTAAAATCGATTCAGAGGGACTATCCAGTTGTAACGAACCTTCTTGTCTTCTTCTAAGGCTTGGATTAGCTCGCCGGGACTCCAGGGTTCGATTACAAGACAAGATTATTTAGGTTCAATATCTTTATTCACCTTAGAAATATCTTATTCTAATATTTGTGTTCGGTTTGCTTGTACAGTTGGTAGTCGTACTAGAAATACAATAATATATATGTCGCTGGTACCTCTACGCGCCTTGCGCTCTATGCCGCTGGGTTGCTGATGTCTCACCGCTTTTGTGAGATCACTGGTATTCTGCTGGATTATTGGTATCTCCCTGTTTCTGATTTCTCACTGTGTTTATGAGATCCCTGGTGTTCTGCTGACTTGCTGATATCTCACTGCGTTTGTGAGATCACTGGTTTTCTGCTGACTTGCTGATATCTCACTGCGTTGGTGAGATCACTGGTGTTCCGCTGACTGGCTGATATCTCACTGCGTTCATGAGATCACTGCTGTTCTGCTGACTTGCTGATATCTCACTGCGTTTGTGAGATCACTGGTGTTCCGCTGATTTGCTGATACCTCACTGCGTTTGTGAGATCACTGATGTTTTACTGACATGCTGATATCTCACTGCGTTTATGAGATCACACGTGTTCTACTGACTTGCTGATATCTCACTACGTTTGTGAGATAGCTTGTGGTTACGCGTCTCTTTACGGGTAATTACAGGAGGGCATTTGAGCCACTACAACTGTGAATTCGTCCCTTTGTGAGTTTTAGCAAGAGGGCATTTGAGCCACTACGACTGCGAATTTAACAGGAGGGCATTTGAGCCACTACGACTGTGAATTCGTACTGCGCGTTGCCTGCTTGATCACTTTTCACTACTTCACTCTTTAATTTTCTCGAGTACTGCCAAACTGACAGCACAACTGAACTGGATGAACCACTGCTTTCACTGAACCGACTGAGCAATTGCACCGTGTGAACTTGTTGAACTTATGAAACGAGAATCAGACTGAGAACTGAACCGAAAGGTAGACTGCACTGAACAACCTCGAGTTCTGTTTTGCAGTCTATTTTATACTCGTTGGCGTCCTTTTTCCAGAATGTTCGATTTTAACGGAGTGCGGTATTTCGTACTCCGTTAAGCAGTTTTCGTGCAAAAAAAGTATTTTTTCCAAATAGCCGCTTTCCCAAGGTTAAGAAGTTCTACGGTCAGTGAACTTCACTGCCGTTTTCTTGCATACATTGTTTTTGCGGTATATAAACTGCAACAGTGGTTCACTCTAGATCAGCTGAGAGCTGATCTGTGTACTTACTGCACTCTCGGCACAAAACAGGTTGTTAGTACTCAGCGCACCTTGATTGCTTGCTCTCCTCGCTGGAATCACTTGCATATAGCCGCTCTGACGCTCAGTTGCATCTGCATGTAACATGCACACCACGTCACTTTTGCTTTCTTTCCATTTCTCCGCTGAGCGTCGGTGTGTGGGCGTTTCTAAACGATCGTCTGTAGTAGTAGCGTAAATGCGTGTGCTTTCTGATGAGAACTGTTCTTGGGAACAGTTTTTAAGTCTGTTCGACTGCTTGTTATTTTTGTGCGCCAAATTTGCACAGCAAATTTGGGTCGTCACACTCCCCCTCTACTTCGGGGTAAAAGAAAAAAATCTTTTTTTTTTTTTTTTCCTCTCTTGTCTGCAATTTCTAATTAATTTTCAATGCGGTTCCAATTAATCCATTTAATAAATTCATATATAACTTAATTCATTTACTTCATTTGATTCATTTTACTTTGTTTCAGAATCAGAACGGACAAATTATCCTCAAAATTTTGAGAGATTTTAAGGAGCCGACCACGGCATCGGCTATCGTAAGCCATATAGCCACTAAAGAAGGGGTGAGTTAGAAGAAAAAAGACGGCGTCCCTTTCTTTCCCCCTAATTTTCATAAAATGGCATACGATTCCCAATAAAATTCTAAATCTCTTCTCCTTTGCGCTTTTTTCAGGTGCGACCCAGCGTTATCAAGGATTCAGTGAAGAAAACCCTGGATGCCGGGGTACGTTACGGGTTTATCCAAGGCTCTCGGCGACGCTACCTTGCCGACACCGTCGATTTCAACGAGCTCTCTGACTCTGCGGACGAAGGGCCCGTAACCGGGAATTCTGAGGGAAATGTAGAAGACCGCTCAAGGCGCCGCCATCGCCGTCGCAGTCGCAGCAAGAGCCGACCGCGAGGCCGCCGCTCTAGCCGACGTCGCCGTTAAAATTCGAAACCCCCAAAGAAGTTGTTTTCATGGAAAATAATCTCATCCTGATTCCGTTTGATCCTTTATATGGTTTCTTTTTATTTGCGGGACATGTTATATATATTTTTTGTTGTCATTTTTAAAACCGACTCTCTTTACACAACACATTGGAAGCTAGTTCAGATTCCGTGTCGGGCTGCCGTGAAATAAGCCCTTTATAGTACTCAATTTGAATCTTTTTACATATTAAATTTATTGTCTTTGTTGTCAATGCTTCAAAGAAATACAATAGAACTTTTAAAAATATTAGGGTTCGTTTAATTTGAGAAGTCCTGATAAATTATTGTAATAGTTAAAATATTTCTATGGAAAACTACTACATATTAACTTTTAGGAATTTTCAAGCTGAAAATAATGCATATAAATAATAATAGTAATAATAATAATAATAATAATAATAATAATAATAATAATAATAATAATAATAATAATAATAATAATAATAATAATAATAATAATGATAATAATAATCATAATAATAATAATAATAATAATAATAATAATAATAGTATTTAGTATATAAATATATATTAGCACTGCTTTAATATCGAAAGTTTTCTCGACGTAGTACTAAAATTTTTATTGGGTGTATTTACCATGCGTTTTAAAAAGGACAAAATTTAGCGTACCTCTATACTAGTTTAGCAACACTGAAAATATTTATATGGGAGTTTCTTGGTATTTTGTTGTATTGGGACTAATTGGTGCCTAGAAGTGGCGAAATCCGCTAATTGGACATGAAAGGAATTCGGTTCCATTAAAGTGGTAGCCCCAATTACAGGTGGGAAATTAAAAGTGGTGAATTCGCATAGACTTTGTGTGAGTTCAACAAACTTGCGAGCTCACAATCTGACAAAAAATTGGACGGATATTTGGAAGTTTCATATCTCTTTATCTCTGGCTCTGGTTGCCGATAAATTCCTTGTAGTAAACAACATTTATTACACTGGTGCGGGAGTGAAAATAGTTTTATAGAAAATTAACTGTTATGAGCTTCTCTTCATCTGGGAACATCAGTGAATCACAGACAAAGGATGGGCTGAGATCGACTCTGAAGCGTCTTATTGAGCATTCCAAGTGAGTCTTAGAACATAATCAACATGAGAATTGTTGAAGAGACTCAATTTGAAGTCTAATGGCTAGTTGTGATAGAAGAAATCCCGCCGTGTAAGTGATTGCAATGATCACAACCACCCTTCCAAACATTTCTTATGGTGTGAAGATTATTTAGCTAATTAAAGGAACTCCAGTTACCCGGCAGTTCGTCCCGAATTTGAGAATCTAGTGTGTATTGGCCAAACCGATAGGTTTTGTCATATAAAATTAAGCGGCACGCATACCGGACGCGGTGGCGGTTACGACCGCAGTCACAATCGCAACACGTACTTTTTGCATTTGACCGTAGACCACGTGAAGCAGCGGATGTGTATTCATATGTATAGCAGTATGTAGTACACTGAAAATGAGAAGGCCAAAGTTTAAAAATATTTCAGTTAAAACAATTGCATACTTTAAAATGTATTTACACATTATTATGTGTACAATAACCTTAGTGTGTTGGTGTTGTGCGACCCAATCCTGACCGCCACCATTGCGTTGGTGTGCGACATAGTAAAGAAACCGCTATCAGGACCGCCACCGCGTCTGCTGTGCGCGACGCTTTATGCGTAACCACATAATTTGAGAATTAAATAAACGTATAAGTATTCAATTGTTTATGAATGCGTCTCCGCGTGAAATATTATCAGTTATTTTAAACATCAAAAAATTAAACCCAAATATTTGATTGGTATTTAATGGTGCGTAGACCTAATTCGTATACCATGCAATGTGTCAAATGTTATGATGTTCCGTCTTTTCATCGTTTAGTGTTTTAACTACATAATCCCGATAAATTATCAGTTTTTAAAAAACAAAATATTTGCATAAGCCTGGCGATGGAAACCTTTCAATGTTATATATAACTGTATATAATAATTTATAATGTACAGTGGGTCCATAAAGTATTTGAACACCATGCATTTTTTACATACAGCCACAATGAAAGATATGAACATTATAAACATAAGCCATATACAAACTGCATGTAAAACTTCATACATTATACATTACAATCCAACATACATTATACATTACATTCATACATTAATTATCCAACTCAAAATTTAAAATGAAGAACCCTTTATTGATTTAAACCGAAAATTTGATTTTTTTGGCCTAAAGAAAAAACTCAATGAGATAACTCCAAGAAATATTTAACCCTTTTCTTACCCAAATGGGATTTACCCAAAAATAGGTCCACTGCAGTGGCACAGTTTGCTATTGTTTTTTCTATACTCAAAGGCTTCGGAGAGCAGGGTGATGTTTTACTTTTCTATGATGTTCACTTTTCTTACATTTTGAGAAACAACATAGCAACCTTTTGTTGATTTTTCAAATAGAGAGATAATTAATTTCATTCACAGAATAAATTCATCGTGTAAGAAGAATCTAAATTTTCGGTTGCGTATTACCTTGAATATTTGTGAAAAAATACATTTATCGACTCAATTTGTCCTGCAAGAACTTAATTGATACCAGTAGCGACGATGAATCAGAACGGACAAATTATCCTCAATATTTTGAGAGATTTTAAGGAGCCGACCACGGCTTCGGCTATCGTAAGCCATATAGCCACTAAAGAAGGGGTGAGTAAGAAGAAAAAAGACGGCGTCCCTTTCTTTCCCCCTAATTTTCATAAAATGGCATACAATTCCCAATAAAATTCTAAATCTCTCCTCCTTTGCGCTTTTTTCAGGTGCGACCCAGCGTTATCAAGGATTCAGTGAAGAAAACCCTGGATGCCGGGGTACGTTACGGGTTTATCCAAGGCTCTCGGCGACGCTACCTTGCCGACACCGTCGATTTCAACGAGCTCTCTGACTCTGCGGACGAAGGGCCCGTAACCGGGAATTCTGAGGGAAATGTAGAAGACCGCTCAAGGCGCCGCCATCGCCGTCGCAGTCGCAGCAAGAGCCGACCGCGAGGCCGCCGCTCTAGCCGACGTCGCCGTTAAAATTCGAAACCCTCAAAGAAGTTGTTTTCATGGAAAATAATCTCATCCTGATTCCGTTTGATCCTTTATATGCTTTCTTTTTATTTGCGGGACATGTTATATATATTTTTTGTTGTCATTTTTAAAACCGACTCTCTTTACCATTTTGTGAAAATGAAAACCTCAGACAACCAAATACTGATATTCGTACTAGTTTTCTACGCTTGGAATTCGACTTTAAAATTCTCAATAAATCAAAAAAACTCTTAAATATATCAGATTTGTATTCGTTTAAGCAGGGACTTATATTATAGTCCCTCCATCTTATGGAGAAAATTTTTAATACTATGTTAAAACCAGCTAAATAGATCGTGTGACTCCAATGACGTAGCCAATTGGAATTATGAACATTGAAATCATCAACAACAACAATTTCACTGTTCGGATACGATTCCAGAATTTTAAAATCGATTCAGAGGGACTATCCAGTTGTAACGAACCTTCTTGTCTTCTTCTAAGGCTTGGATTAGCTCGCCGGGACTCCAGGGTTCGATTACAAGACAAGATTATTTAGGTTCAATATCTTTATTCACCTTAGAAATATCTTATTCTAATATTTGTGTTCGGTTTGCTTGTACAGTTGGTAGTCGTACTAGAAATACAATAATATATATGTCGCTGGTACCTCTACGCGCCTTGCGCTCTATGCCGCTGGGTTGCTGATGTCTCACCGCTTTTGTGAGATCACTGGTATTCTGCTGGATTATTGGTATCTCCCTGTTTCTGATTTCTCACTGTGTTTATGAGATCCCTGGTGTTCTGCTGACTTGCTGATATCTCACTGCGTTTGTGAGATCACTGGTTTTCTGCTGACTTGCTGATATCTCACTGCGTTGGTGAGATCACTGGTGTTCCGCTGACTGGCTGATATCTCACTGCGTTCATGAGATCACTGCTGTTCTGCTGACTTGCTGATATCTCACTGCGTTTGTGAGATCACTGGTGTTCCGCTGATTTGCTGATACCTCACTGCGTTTGTGAGATCACTGATGTTTTACTGACATGCTGATATCTCACTGCGTTTATGAGATCACACGTGTTCTACTGACTTGCTGATATCTCACTACGTTTGTGAGATAGCTTGTGGTTACGCGTCTCTTTACGGGTAATTACAGGAGGGCATTTGAGCCACTACAACTGTGAATTCGACTCTTTACGAGCACTAACAGGAGGGCATTTGAGCCACTGCGACTGTGAATTCGTCCCTTTGTGAGTTTTAGCAGGAGGGCATTTGAGCCACTACGACTGTGAATTTAACAGGAGGGCATTTGAGCCACTGCGACTGTGAATTCGTGCCTTTGTGAGTTTTAGCAGGAGGGCATTTGAGCCACTACGACTGCGAATTTAACAGGAGGGCATTTGAGCCACTACAACTGTGAATGCGTCCCTTTGTGAGTTTTAGCAGGAGGGCATTTGAGCCACTACGACTGCGAATTTAACAGGAGGGCATTTAAGCCACTACGACTGTGAATTCGTACTGCGCGTTGCCTGCTTGATCACTTTTCACTACTTCACTCTTTAATTTTCTCGAGTACTGCCAAACTGACAGCACAACTGAACTGGATGAACCACTGCTTTCACTGAACCGACTGAGCAATTGCACCGTGTGAACTTGTTGAACTTATGAAACGAGAATCAGACTGAGAACTGAACCGAAAGGTAGACTGCACTGAACAACCTCGAGTTCTGTTTTGCAGTCTATTTTATACTCGTTGGCGTCCTTTTTCCAGAATGTTCGATTTTAACGGAGTGCGGTATTTCGTACTCCGTTAAGCAGTTTTCGTGCAAAAAAAGTATTTTTTCCAAATAGCCGCTTTCACAAGGTTAAGAAGTTCTACGGTCAGTGAACTTCACTGCCGTTTTCTTGCATACATTGTTTTTGCGGTATATAAACTGCAACAGTGGTTCACTCTAGATCAGCTGAGAGCTGATCTGTGTACTTACTGCACTCTCGGCACAAAACAGGTTGTTAGTACTCAGCGCACCTTGATTGCTTGCTCTCCTCGCTGGAATCACTTGCATATAGCCGCTCTGACGCTCAGTTGCATCTGCATGTAACATGCACACCACGTCACTTTTGCTTTCTTTCCATTTCTCCGCTGAGCGTCGGTGTGTGGGCGTTTCTAAACGATCGTCTGTAGTAGTAGCGTAAATGCGTGTGCTTTCTGATGAGAACTGTTCTTGGGAACAGTTTTTAAGTCTGTTCGACTGCTTGTTATTTTTGTGCGCCAAATTTGCACAGCAAATTTGGGTCGTCACACTCCCCCTCTACTTCGGGGTAAAAGAAAAAAATCTTTTTTTCTTTTTTTTTCCTCTCTTGTCTGCAATTTCTAATTAATTTTCAATGCGGTTCCAATTAATCCATTTAATAAATTCATATATAACCTAATTCATTTAATTCATTTGATTCATTTTACTTTGTTTCCTTTTTTTTCTTTTTCCCTCCGTGAATCCGCTTCACGCCTCAAGACCTGCTTGACAAGTGGTTCTCTCACACTTCCTTGTCCTTGATCTCTGTGCCGAACTCCTTTGTTGGCTGTTTTCACAATGTTGGTGAAGATCGCCCTAACTGGTGTGCGTGATCTCTCCCCTCATTTTATTCCCGTGTGTGCGAACCCTTTATCGATCTGTACACTGATCTCAGTGTTCCTTAGGTGGGGTTACACGATTTTCGTTTTTGACCAGAGCTAACTTCGGCTGTCAAAAACAGCTGATCGCTGTAATGTTTTTGCCATCCGAGCAAATCGTTGTAAAATCGTTTGTGCGCGAATTTTGTCGTTTGTTTCTCTCCAAACCTGCCCCTTGAAGCCCCAGAGTGCTTGATGGAGCACCGGACACCTTCCTGCACTGACATAAGGTAACCTCTTTCCCTTTGTATCGTTAAACCGTCCCTACAGATTTTCCGAAGTGCAATTGGTTTTCCTGGCACCGGTGATTTCCACCTGCAAGTATGCAGCTCCCTACGCAGCACCGACACTGATGGTCGCGTATCCCATGCCCTGCTCCATTTGATGAGTGGGAAGCGAATGCTGCTGCTGCAGTTGCTCAACAGTGGTGTTGCCGGCCGGTATCTGCCTGAAGCCGGACGAGGACAACGCGCTGCCAATGACAACGAGCATGGTATCTGAAGGCGTCGCGAACGATCGCGAGACGCTGGTGTTGCGAAGACGTTGGTGGCGTTCTGAGACGAAGTCTAAAAAGTCTGTCCACAACTATGTGAAGTGTATTAATTTTAGTGCTTGTAATCCTCACTCTGTGTACTGCTGCCGCATTACTTGTTTTGTGTTTTCCTTAATTTAACATTTACGAATTACTTGTTATTGTTTCCCCGTAGTTCGCATTTTGCTCTGCTTCGCGATCCGTGAATCCCAGCTGATAGCTGGGAGGGCAATTCCTTGTGAAACAACGCCTTCCTTTCTTCCGGCGTGAAGTCGCCGAATTTCAAGTGCTCGCGACCTTGCGAATATGCTCGAGTCGTTTGTTTCTCGTCCGCCGGATGCGTAGCCTTCTGCTTACTTTTTATGTCTGCGCCACGGGTGTCCACCTGTGGCCTGTTGTAAGTCTGTCGCCGCGTTTGCGGATTCTGCCTGTGTTTTGCTTTCGGGTCGCTGTTGAATTCTTCGCTAGCTATGGCGATTCTTGCTGAAGCCGGTTTTCCTTTCCTGTAATCGGGTTCTGGCCGACACAATTTCCTTCTGCCTCCGCGTTTGTTTGTTTCTGCTCTTGATTTGGTTGGACCGTCAGCGTCTGTGGTTGGCGGGCTTCCTGTGCTCTGAATCAGACGTACGTTGCCAGAAACTCCCTCGGGTGTATGGTCACTTTGCGCTGCCGCCTGTTGGTACGCCTTGAGCTCGCTCACATGAGCCGTTTTAGGCCGGGTCTCACCTTCTTTCTGTAAACGCACGATCACTGGTGACACGAATCCGATTACCTGGTACGGGCCGTCGAATTTCGGAGACAATTCGATTGCTTTCGACAGCGGGTGCTGTCGCACGAGTACTGATTGCCCAATTTCTGGTTTCCACTGTCGTCGTCGCAAGTTATAGTGGTGCGCCTGATCCTGCGTTGCCTTTTCCAAGTTTCTCACCACCAATTTGAAGACCTCTCTTAGATTTTCCCCCCTCTCTGAGGGCTGTATGGGTTCCTGACCGCTGCCTGGCGTTTGTTCGTCGTAGTAAGTTCCAGGAAGTCTTGGCTCTCGTCCTTGAGTGAGATATGCCGGGCTGTATCCCGTGGACTCGGATACGCTGCTATTAATGGCTAGCGTAATTTCTGGGAGCAGTTCGTCCCAGTTCCGATGCTTGTTGTCCGAAAGTTGTGCAATAATCGTTTTTATCGTTCTGTTGATTCTCTCCGTGGGATTCTCCTGTGGTGTGTATGGGAACATCCCGGGCCAGTAATATTTACTTGTTAGCCGGCATATCGTCTTGCGGACTCCCCCGTGGCCAGCACACGGATGGTCGTGATACTCTTTGAGAACTCGGCCTCTCATGGTCCTGGGCACGCACAATTTCCACGGCGTGCAGTCCTCGTCTCCAAGTCGATTTGGAATATGCCGGTACAAATTTCCATTCTCCAAGGTATAATCTGGGAACTTCTCCGGATTTTGTTCCACTTCTTTGACCTTTGCTTGTAACCACTTGCAGTGTTGCTCGCGTGTCTCTGCTGCTGTCACTCTGGCGACGGTTTCTTGCGGCTGTCGGGATAGTGCATCCGCGATTACATTCAGCTTCCCCTTCCGGTACTGGATTTCAAAGGAAAACTGTTGTAACTCCAAAGCCCATCTCGCTATTCTCCCGGATGGACTCTCAATAGAATTTAGCCACTTCAGCGCCAGATGATCTGTGATTACGGTGAACCGGTATCCCTCAAGGTAAGCGCGCATCTTGCGAATACCCCACACTATGGCCAGGCATTCTTTTTCTGTTGCCGAGTAATTCTTTTCGGCCTTGTTAAGATGTCGGCTGGCGTACGCGATAACACGCTCCTGACCTTCCAGTTGTTGTGTGAGCACGGCTCCAAGTCCGAAGTCGCTCGCGTCCGTTTGCAGTTGGAATCGTTGAAATCTGGGCACGCCAGTATTGGTGCCTCTGTGAGTTTTTGTTTAAGGGTTTCAAACGCTTCCTGTTGCGCCTCGCCCCACTTCCAATGTTTCCCTTTACGTAGCAGCGTGGTCATTGGCTGGACGGTCTTGGCGAAATCCGGCACGAACCTGCGGTACCAGGAGGCAATGCCCAAGCATCTTCGCAATTCTTTGGTGGTGGTTGGCGGTTTCAAATTTTGAATCGCCGAAATTTTCTCCGGGTCTGTCTGGATGCCTTGCTCGCTTACCACATGACCCAGGTATTTAAGTTCTTTCTTAAAGAACTCGCATTTGTTCACGTTGAGTTTGAGATTTGCCTGTCTCAAACGCCGGAAAACCTCTCGAAGATTGGCGATGTGCTCTTCCGCGGACGAACCTGTGACAATTATGTCGTCCAGATAGGCGAAAGCTTTAGGCTCCAAATCGGGACCGATAACCTGGTCCAAGGCTCGCTGGAAAGTGGCTGGAGCCGAATGCAGCCCGAAAGGCATCACCCGCCACTGGAAAAGTCCTCTTCAAGGTACAGTAAACGCCGTGTACTGCTTACTGTCTTCTGCCATTGGAATCTGCCAGTACCCGCTCTTCAGATCCAGGCTACTGATATATTTCGCATCTCGCAACCGCTCCAGAATATGTTGAATCCTTGGAATGGGGTATGCATCCGGAATCGAGCGGGCGTTCAGCTGGCGATAATCCACGCATAATCTCCATTCACCCGACTTCTTTTTCACCAACACGATTGGTGCGCTGTAAGGACTGCGAGTTGTCCTTTTCTGGTTGTCCCGTCCGCCATGCGAATTTCCACCTTCGCTTTTTCAAACAGCCTCTTTCCCACCAGTCTTTCCGCGAGCGCCCTGCTCACGAAACTTCGCGTCGCTCCCGTGTCCACTGTCGCCTGTATTTGCTTGCCTCGGATGGACACCATGGCCACGATGCGCCGATTGTTAATCCGGAGGGGCTTTAATTTCTGCGAGAGATCCTCTGGCTGGGGCCCGCCTCCTCTCGCTTTCGGCGGGGTCCCAGGTCGTTTCCCTGTCTCTGCCTGCAACAGTCAATGGTTCTGGTTCCCTCTCGGCCACACTCCCAGCAGAAAATCACGACCGGGTTTCGGCAATCGCGGCGCATGTGACCTTCCTGCCTGCAGCGTCCGCATGCCGTTTTCGGGTTGAAAGGCCTTGAGACCGCCTGGCTCACCGCATGGTTGCGCTCAGATGGCCACTGTCTTGAGGCTACTGGCCGCGTCTGGTATTCTTCTGAAAACTCGTCTGTCTTGGCGAATCGCAAGCACTCGAAATCCTCCGCCAACGAGAGCAACTCCTTCAGCTCCCGGAAATCTTGTCTTTTTATATAAAACTGGTACTCAAACGCAGAGTTTTTGTATATCCTCTCCAGCTTTTCTTTCTCTGTGTACATGCTATGTCTCATTAGATTTTGCAGGCTAATGACGTAGTCCCTGAACTTCTCGTTTGCGCGCTGTTGTCGACTGCGAATGTCGTCGTCGAGTCTTTCAAAGAAACGACTAGGTAGGAAGAAGTCCAGGAAGTCTTGCTTAAAAGCCTCCCATGACCGCCAATGATTATTGTTGTTTCGATACCAGAGCAAGGCATTGTCTTCCAGCAGCTCTGGCATCGCGCGTGGCAACAGATTGCTGTCGATGCCATACGTCTCGGCCAGCTCCTCCATCCGCTCTACGAAGGCCAAAGGGTCGACACCGCCATCATACCTCACGGACCATTTTCTCACCTTGTCAATAACATCGGGGTACGAATGTCGCTCGACTCTTTCCAACAGGTTACTGTCCGTCACCCGCGGGGTGTTTACGCTCACTCGGCCACTCGGGCTGCGTTCTCTCGTCGAAACATCCATCATTAGCACTTTCGGCAGGTCACTGAGTTCCGGTGTTGTGCGACCGTCTTCCGCTTCATACGCCCTCAACCTTCGTTCCACGCTCTCCGCGTGGTTTCCTTCATTGAACTCGACAAGTCTTTTCCTCTTGTCATTGAGACTTCCTTCGGCGACGAGTCCAAACTCAGACAAGCACTGAGCCAGCGATTCTTTATTTAGCCGGTATAACCATCCTGTTCGGTATGTTTTGGTCCCAGTCGGCTCCATGATAAGTTTTAATTTATTATATTATATATATTTCTAGTCGAGTCTTAGCTATTGGTGAATATGATATTGTTCCTGTTCGGGCGCCACTTGTAACGAACCTTCTTGTCTTCTTCTAAGGCTTGGATTAGCTCGCCGGGACTCCAGCGTTCGATTACAAGACAAGATTATTTAGGTTCAATATCTTTATTCACCTTAGAAATATCTTATTCTAATATTTGTGTTCGGTTTGCTTGTACAGTTGGTAGTCGTACTAGAAATACAATAATATATATGTCGCTGATGTCTCACCGCTTTTGTGAGATCACTGGTATTCTGCTGGATTATTGGTATCTCCCTGTTGCTGATTTCTCACTGTGTTTATGAGATCCCTGGTGTTCTGCTGACTTCCTGATATCTCACTGCGTTTGTGAGATCACTGGTTTTCTGCTGACTTGCTGATATCTCACTGCGTTGGTGAGATCACTGGTGTTCCGCTGACTGGCTGATATCTCACTGCGTTCATGAGATCACTGCTGTTCTGCTGACTTGCTGATATCTCACTGCGTTTGTGAGATCACTGGTGTTCCGCTAATTTGCTGATACCTCACTGCGTTTGTGAGATCACTGATGTTTTACTGACATGCTGATATCTCACTGCGTTTATGAGATCACACGTGTTCTACTGACTTGCTGATATCTCACTACGTTTGTGAGATAGCTTGTGGTTACGCGTCTCTTTACGGGTAATTACAGAAGGGCATTTGAGCCACTACAACTGTGAATTCGACTCTTTACGAGCACTAACAGGAGGGCATTTGAGCCACTGCGACTGTGAATTCGTCCCTTTGTGAGTTTTAGCAGGAGGGCATTTGAGCCACTACGACTGTGAATTTAACAGGAGGGCATTTGAGCCACTGCGACTGTGAATTCGTCCCTTTGTGAGTTTTAGCAGGAGGGCATTTGAGCCACTACGACTGCGAATTTAACAGGAGGGCATTTGAGCCACTACGACTGTGAATTCGTACTGCGCGTTGCCTCCTTGATCACTTTTCAGTACTTCACTCTTTAATTTTCTCGAGTACTGCCAAACTGACAGCACAACTGAACTGGCTGAACCACTGCTTTCACTGAACCGACTGAGCAATTGCACCGTGTGAACTTGTTGAACTTATGAAACGAGAATCAGACTGAGAACTGAACCGAAAGGTAGACTGCACTGAACAACCTCGAGTTCTGTTTTGCAGTCTATTTTATACTCGTTGGCGTCCTTTTTCCAGAATGTTCGATTTTAACGGAGTGCGGTATTTCGTACTCCGTTAAGCAGTTTTCGTGCAAAAAAAGTATTTTTTCCAAATAGCCGCTTTCCCAAGGTTAAGAAGTTCTACGGTCAGTGAACTTCACTGCCGTTTTCTTGCATACATTGTTTTTGCGGTATATAAACTGCAACAGTGGTTCACTCTAGATCAGCTGAGAGCTGATCTGTGTACTTACTGCACTCTCGGCACAAAACAGGTTGTTAGTATTCAGCGCACCTTGATTGCTTGCTCTCCTCGCTGGAATCACTTGCATATAGCCGCTCTGACGCTCAGTTGCATCTGCATGTAACATGCACACCACGTCACTTTTGCTTTCTTTCCATTTCTCCGCTGAGCGTCGGTGTGTGGGCGTTTCTAAACGATCGTCTGTAGTAGTAGCGTAAATGTGTGTGCTTTCTGATGAGAACTGTTCTTGAGAACAGTTTTTAAGTCTGTTCGACTGCTTGTTATTTTTGTGCGCCAAATTTGCACAGCAAATTTAGGTTGTCACACAGTTTATCAAAAGTTGGCAGCTTCTCTAGACCCGGGCTTCTATAAATGAAGCAGAAGTGCAGGATGTGCGACTGGATTTTGAACTTAACCCACATAGAGCTAAATTCGGCATCCGACGTGCAAAGGTGTCGCTGACACTGGTACGCAACATCACTGCGAATGTATAAGGCGAGGCCTCTGTGTGATGAAAACAATGGCAGTAAATGGTACCCAGGCATGTGAAAATCCAGTGGATCTGCACCCTCAGACACTCGGGTCTCACCTAGTGCCATTATATGCGGTTGGTTAGTACAAATATGCGCATAGACCGCGAAGAAATTCGCCCTCAAGCCACGTACATTAGTGGAGTCTATGCGGAATTTTGTCATCGCCGCCCACTGTAGCGAAGTGTAAGGTCAGCCGTACAAGCAGCCACGCGTACGACGCAAGCAAAGCAAAACGCGACAAGACAAGTGTTGTGCCTTTATCTTGCCGCGCTTCAGCCCATGGTGCACTCACAGCCGCATGCACACCTAACGGGACCAGGAAGAATGAGGAGGAGTGAAAGCAAACGAAATGCTGAGCTTTACCGCGGATAGCATAAAAAAGCCCCTCGCATGGTTCTCTGCGTCCCGTTTGATTGTCTATTTATTTGTTGTAATTTGATAAAATTTTATTTATTTTATATTAAGTGAAGTTGTTATTAAGTAGTGCACTATTGTTTGTTTGTTAGAAAGTGTTGTTTGGTGAAGTGTTATTGTTGTGTTAAACGTATTTCGCGGCGTTGGTAATTGTTTTCACTATTGTTTTAGATTTTATTTGCTCGAACACTGATTAAAAAAAAGTATTGGCGGGCGCACCATCCGCCTCCGTCCGCGGTCACATCACAACTCCAATAGTCACTGCCCTTGAAATTTTCTCTAATTTTTTTAATATAAAGAGTAATTAGGTTAATCTTGGAGTTTTTATATATGTTTGTGGAGCTTTTAATTTATTTATTTTTAAACTCCGTATGAATTCAGTTGTAATGTTTATTGACTGTTGGAAATTCTATGATAATATTTATTGCCTTTGGAAAATTCTAGGACTTGTAATCCGTATGGGAATTTCTGTGGAAAAATTAAATTGCTTTTAGACGTAAGTCCAACGTCGGAATGTTTCATTTTAGCCGTCGGAAAAAGAGAATTGTGGTGAGAATTCGACCATGGTCCTTGTTTGAAGCTGGGGTAGGCTCAGCTTTCTCCACGGTCCCTACAGAAATTTGTATTTAGAAAACCCTTGGTTGTAAGTTCAAGTTATCGTTCTATTAGTACAAATTTTTAATATACAAGTGACCTAAGTGAAGGCACAGACGGAGGGTCACCCGTTGTTCGATGGTGCTGATTTTTCCTCGGCTGTGTTCCTAGGTATGTGATGCTGGTACGTTGATGACGACGCTTTTGGAGAGGCGTGTAAATTCGTTGACGTCGATATGTGCTGTACGGTGGTTTTTGATGACGGTGCGTTGACTTGTTCTTTGCTGTGGTTCGATGGCGATGATATGGAGTCGATGTGAGCTTGGGAGCTTTGCGATGTTTTCCCATGTCGATACGTCGAAATCGACGTGTACTTGCGATGTTTTTTCGTTGGAAATGGGTTGAAACAAATGTGTTAAGGTGAGAGCTATGCGTTGGCGGCGATGTTCTCATGCGCTGTGGCGACACGTTGAAGTCGATGTGTGCTTTCGATGTTTTCTACAGCGATACGTAGCAGTCGATGGGTGGTTCGATATTTTATAGAGCAATACGTGGGCACGTTGTGCGCTCGCGAAGTTTTGTAACGGAGGGTAACGATGTTTCCGGTGACGATGCGTTGATACGTGCTTCGAGTGAGTGCAGCGTGGGTTAAGCTTGGGTGAACTCGATGTCGCGTTATGTCAGTTTTGTGGCGCACTGCGGTTCTCGGTGGTCCACTGCCGTTTGTCGGAAAAGAAAACTTAACCAACAGGGTACGTCTGCAGTTGCCAATGACTTCCACTATTGTTCGTCGTACTGTGTTTTGGTGCCTGTACTTTTTGATTTTTGTATCGATGTTACTAGTTGCCAAGACTCACCCAAGATATTCCGCACCCACTGACTGTTGTTGCAGCAAGATTAGACTTCCGCACTCGTTGACGTTCGCTACCAGACAAGAGACCGAAGACACATTGCTGGTTTCTTTTTTACCCTTTCTTTTGCTCGGACGAGAGCGGTTTGATCTCGAACCTTCCACACCAGTATCACTGTATACCAGTGGTGTCCAAACACATACTATCACAATTGATCGTGTGTTGGAAATTTTTGTCACTCAGCACTGAGAAAAATAGATGCGCTGAAACGCAAATCATGGATTTTTTTTGGATTTATGATTGTTTGCACACTACATTTTTGGATTATTGCAGCAGATAATTCAGAAAAGATTTTTACCCGTTCTTGCCCGGGATACAAAATATAGTCAGAACGCATACTATAATAGTGTCTTTTCAAAGAATATCTATTTGTTTTGATAAGTGAAGTAAAGCAAACCAGGCATTGTGCTTCAGTGAAAGCATTACATATACTTAAAAATTCGATTTGATATTTTATATCAATAATTTTATTTTTTATTAAATAATATAATTTTTTGGGTGTAGCATAATCAAATGAGCACAGCATACAGTCCTACTTCATTGATGGTTTGATGGGTACTGACGTATTTCGGCAAATACACTCAATGTATACATATTATGCCACTCAAAAATTGAGTGCCCAAATGGCTGCTCCTGGACATCACTGCTGTATACTTTTCTCCGTCCCTCTTATATATTCCTAATGTTGCTGGCGTATTGTAACGGCGCTTTTGATATGTTTTGCGTCTCACTCCATTTGGTTCTCAAATCCTATGAAAACCGGTTTGTGTGTATCTATGTATGTGTGTGTGACCTCCGTTTGTGCTTACACTAGCTGTTTGGGCTTAATAATGATTAAGTCTAAGTATTAATATAAGTAGTAACTTAAGTAACAAGTAGCCTAGTGAAATAGCGATTAAATGTAAGTTATTAGAAGTAGTAATCTGGGTGGTTTAAATAGAATAGTGGAATGGAGATTAAGTATAAGTAGTGTACATAAGTAATCTAAGTAGAATAGTGAAATAATGATTAAGTATAAGTAGTAACCTAAGTGGTTTAGAGTTTAAGTTAGATAACAACAATTCCTTTAAAAGCAATAAATACAAAAAATACTTCAATTTTTATTTAAATAAAAAATAAAAACAAGTAGAAGTGTTGTCTTCGGCCTGGCCGAAATCTAAATACCCTACACCCGAGTATCTGAAAAAATACTAATTTCGCCACTTAACAACTTTTGTGTAAGTAGGCGTACCACGCCCATTTCGGGCAAATGTTTTTGTAATGTCTCTAGGTACTGCTAGATAGAATTACGAACGTATTAATATTTTGAACCGTTAATGGGATATTACCAACTTTTTTAAAAATGGGCGGACCACGCCAATTTTGTATACAAATTGGTAATACGTGTAGATACCTCGTGATAAAATTACATATCAATATCTTATACCGTTCATGAGATATTGCCAACTTCGTTATCAGTAGGCGTAGCACGCCCATTTTTTCCGAACGTTTTAGTAATGACCCTATATATTCCGAAATAAAATTATACCTTAATATCTCACACGGTTTATGAAATATTCAGATTATAACATTTTTTGAAACGAGGTGCCTTTACATTCCGTATGTAAAGTAGGCGTGGTTGTTTACCGATCTCGCCCATTTTCAATCCCAAATAGCAGCTCTACATAACAAAGAATATTTGTACCAAATTTCATCGCGATATCTCTTTTCGTTCTCTCGTAATCGTGATTTCAACAGACAGACAGACAGACGGACGGACAGGGCTAAATCGATTCAGGAGGTGACGCTGAGAAAGAATATATATACTCTTCTATATCTATTTGGTCTCCTTCTCTGCGTTACAAACGGAAGAACAAAGTGAATCTAGGCAATTAGTCCCCATACAACAAACTACCAAGAAACTCGCATATAAATATTTTCAGCGTTGCTAAACTAGTATATAGGTACGCTATATTTAGACCTTTTTAAAAAGCATGCTAATAACACCTAATTTAAATTTTAGTACCACGTCGAGAAAACTTTCGATATTAAAGCAGTGCTAATATATATTTATATGCTAAATATTATTATTATTATTATCGGGTGTAGGGTATAACTACTAGTATCTATACTAGTTTAGCAACGCTGAAAATATTTATATGCGAGTTTCTTGGTAGTTTGTTGTATGGGGACTAATTGCCTAGAAGTGGCGAAATCCGCTAATTGGAAATGAAAGGAATTCGGTTCCTTTAAAGTGGTAGCCCCACTTTCAGGTGGGAAATTAAAAGTGGTGAATTCGCACAGAAATTTGTGTGAGTTCAACAAGCTTGCGAGCTCACAATCTGACAAAAATTTAGACGGACATTTGGAAGTTTCGTATCTCTTTATCTCTGGCTCTGATTGCCGATAAATTCCTTGCAGTAAACAACATTTATTACACTGGTGCGGGAGTGAAATTGTTTTATAGAAAATTAACTGTTATTGAGCTTCTCTTCATCTGGGAACATGAGTGAATCACAGACAAAGGATGGGCTGAGATCGACTCTGAAGCGTCTTATTGAGCATTCCAAGTGAGTGGGCCAGATTCTGTATAGTCACGGTGACTTGAGACGAAGCTTTCGAGGTCGTTTCGCCGCTAGTGTCTTCCTGCCTTCTAATTGCTTTCCTTCCTACATCGTAGGAGAAACCATTGGCGAAGCCGATGCTCATAAAAGCAAAATGCTTGCAACGGTTTGCTCCAAAGTGATTGAAGGGCCGCCACCTACTTCAGCCTTTTTAACAAAATTTCTTTAACAAATAAATTTTTCTACTGCTCACAGATACCTTCTCCTTCCTTGCATACAGCAAAATGAAACTGATAACGCGAAATAATGAATGGCGAATAATTGCACTTCTAATTACATATCCATATGCAGACAGAAAGGGTGCTTGTGAGGCTAATGAATGATCCGAGAGAACGAAAATTAACCGAAAAAATCACAAGCACTTGGTTAAAATTTGACCGAGCCTGCGTCGCAGATTCATTTTAGTTACCACACATGAATTTCGTTTCATTTACCGCACATTCAAAACAAAAAAACCTCCTGACGGCAGCCTTTTCTTAATCGTCTCATTTATCAGCTGTTAACGCCAGCTTTCGTCTTTCAGAATACACATTTCTTACGACAAAAGACGAAAGCTCTTTGCAGAGACGTGAGTCACGTCTTACAGAATACCAAAAGACGAAAATCAGCTGATTTTAGGACGAAAGTAGACGAAATCAGACGAAAGTTACTATACAGAATCTGGCCTCTAAGGGGCCAGAACTTAACAATCAACATGACAATTGTTGAAGAGACTCAATTTGAAGTCTAATGGCTAGTTGTGATAGAAGAAATCCCGCCGTGCAAGTGATTGCAATGATCACAACCATCCTTCCAAACATTCCTTATGGTGTGAAGATTATTTAGCTAATTAAAGGAACTCCAGTTACCCGGCAGTTCGTCCCGAATTTGAGAATCTAGTGTGTATTGGCCAAACCGATAGGTTTTGTCGTCATATAAAATTAAGCGGCACGCATACCGGACGCGGTGGCGGTTACGACCGCAGTCACAATCGCAACACGTACTTTTTGCATTTGACCGTAGACCACGTGAAGCAGCGGATGTGTATTCATATGTATAGCAGTATGTAGTACACTGAAAATAAGAAGGCCAATGTTTATTAAATATTTCAGTTAAAACAATTACATACTTTAAAATGTATTTACACATTATTATGTGTACAATAACCTTAGTGTGTTGGTGTTGTGCACCCAATGCTGACCGCCACCATTGCGTTGGTGTGCGACATAGTAAAGAAACCGCTATCGGGACCGCCACCGCGTCTGCTGTGCGCGACGCTTTATGCGTAACCACATAATTTGAGAATTAAATAAACGTATAAGTATTCAATTGTTTATGAATGCGTCTCCGCGTGAAATATTATCAGTTATTTTAAACATCAAAAAATTAAACCCAAATATTTGATTGGTATTTAATGGTGCATAGACCTAATTCGTATACCATGCAATGTGTCAAATGTTATGATGCTCCGTCTTTTCATCGTTTAGTGTTTTAACTACATAATCCCGATAAATTATCAGTTTTTAAAAAACAAAATATTTGCATAAGCCTGGCGATGGAAACCTTTCAATGTTATATATAACTGTATATAATAATTTATAATGTACAGTGGTTCCATAAAGTATTTGAACACCATGCATTTTTTACATAATTTTAAAATTTTGTTGATAAACCATTATTATCTAAGACACTTCTTAGTCTATTTGGCATAGAAGTACATAACTGGCTTTTGTGTGACTTTTGGTGATATATGGTACCAAGTTTTCTAAAGGCGATTGTTTCAAATCGATCTTATATAAATATTTTTCTTCCTTAATTCGAAGTCCAATATATTCCAAAGATTTTCTATCGGATTTAATTCCGGGCTTTGAGACGGATGTGGAAGTACTTTAGGCACTCTAT
The DNA here is from genome assembly GCA_922984085.1 of Sicus ferrugineus. Classification (NCBI taxonomy): domain Eukaryota; kingdom Metazoa; phylum Arthropoda; class Insecta; order Diptera; family Conopidae; genus Sicus; species Sicus ferrugineus. The sequence goes on along the minus strand of OV277351.1, from coordinate 6,430,853 downwards.
ACAGCAACCATTCCTTAAGTATACGTGCAGTTTTTTAGGGTCGATGTCGTGTAAAAACATATAGTAATTTTGATTATTTAACTCTTCTATACTTTTCGGAATTCTTACTTGCAAAATTTTCAAATAGCCTTTTGTATCTATTGGGTGTACAAATAAGTTTCCTCGGTTTTTTACAAAGTTAGGAATTTATTGTGAAGGAACAGTACATTACGTTTTATTCAAAGTATTTTCCATCATTTGCCACTACTTTTCCCCCATCTTTCTGGCAATTCACGAATACCCTTTCTAAAAAATTCGGCCGGCTTCTCCGCTATCCACGGATCGATCCAATTTTTGACTTCTTCATAATTGGAGAAGTGCTGGTCAGCCAGGCCATGTTGCATTGATCGGAAGAGATAGTAATCGGAAGGCGCAAGGTCTGGACTATACAGCGGGTGGGGTAGGACATCCCATTTGAGCGTTTAAAGGTAGGTTTTGACGACCTGTGCAACATGTGGCCGAGCATTGTCATGTTGCAAAATTACCTTGCCGTGCCTTTGTTCATATTCCGGCCGTTTTTCGCGCAGTGCTCGGCTCAAACGCATCAATTGTCGTCGGTAGACTTCCCCTGTGATCGTTTCATTCGGTTGCAACAGCTCATAATAGGTCACACCCAGCTGGTACCACCAAATACAGAGAAGAAGCTTCGAACCATGGATATTTGATTTTGCAGACGATGTTGATGCATGGCCGGGGTATCCATACGTTGCTCGACGTTTTGGGTTATCGTAATGAACCCACTTTTCATCGCCAGTGACAATTCGATGCAAAAAATGTTTTCTTTTGTGCCGTTGGAGCAGTTGTTCACACGCGAAAAATCGGCGTTTGACGTCTCTTGGCTTCACTTCATACGGCACCCAATGGCCTACCTTCCGGATCATTCCCATTGCTTTTAGACGATCGGAAATGGTTTGTTGAGCGACGCCAAGTGATTTTGCAAGTTCTTCTTGCATTTGGGATGGATCTTGGTCGAGCAATGTCTCCAATTCGTGATCTTCAAACTTTTTTTGGCTGTCCGGGCCGTTCATCGTCCTCCAAGTCAAAATTGCCACTTTTAAACCGTGCATACCACTTCTGGCACGTACGCTCAGCTAGAGCATGCACACCATACACTTCCACCAAAATACGATGACTTTCGGCAGCTTTTTTCTTCATATTAAAGTAATGAAGAAGTACTTCCCGCAAAAACACTTTATTCGGCACAAAACTTGACATTTTTGCAGGAAAAAAATTACGTGATGCTGATACGGAATCACTAGTACTTTAAGGTTATGGTGTTTCCGGATGACGAAACTTGGGATATTACGTTTTACATCTGACAATTTCTCCATAACCTTCTGGTGGGGCCATCTTTTGACAAACCGCGGTCACTTATTTGTACACCCAATAAAATTCCTTCAATAAAATGTAATTGACCGACACCGTTGTATGACATACAGTGGCTCACAGCCAAAGTGATGCAGTCAATTCAGAAAACGATAAGTTTAAAGAAAGGAAAATCTAGCGTTGTAAAATCAAAATATTCGTGCCAGTTCGTAAACTTTTATTTATTGAACACGTAAAGAAAAGTTCAAGGTTAATATTCATTGAAAGTAACAAACAACAAAAAAGAGCATTTTAAGTAAAAAAGCCAAAATGATGCAGTCTATTAAATCCTGCATGTGTAATTATTATTGAAACAAAAACCTTTAATATAAATTTTTTTAATATTTTGTTGGGTATCCCTATTGGGTGTTACTATCAGTTACAGCTTTGAACCTCTTGGGAATAAATTCTACCAGCTTCTTAGTGTAGTTTGAAGATATTTTGCACCATTCTAGTTCTAAAACTTTTTTAAGATCAGATTGGTTTCGGATAGTATGTTTTCGAATCTCTCGATCCAACACTGGCCACAGGTTCTCGATTACATTCAAATCCGGTGATTGTGCTGGAGTTTGCACCACATGCGGACAATTCCAAATAAGCCAACTCTGTATAATGTTGCAAAGAGATTCCTTTTTAAAATACATAGATATTTATGCTTGTGCATATTATTCTCAATGAAAGTAAGGTTTCCGGTTCTGGCAGATGACATACAAGCCATGGTATGGGCATACATCTCGCCCACTATGTTTTACAGTGCTCCGTAAATTTTGTGGGTGCAGCTCTGTATTTGGTTTTCTCCATACGTAACTTTTGCCATCTGACCGAAATAGATTAAATTTACTTTCGTCTGCAAATATCACGGTGTTCCAGAAGTTGGCATCTTTATTAATATGATCTCTTTCAAACTTCAATCTGGCACTGCGTTTCTTTGCACTGACATTTTTATTGCGTGCTGTGCGTCCACGGAAACCGGCATCTCTGAGTATTCTACGTATTGTTTCGGGATGGCTCTTTTTTCCACGATATTTTTCAGCTTCATTCGCAATTTCTGGAGCACTTCTATGTGGATTTTCGCTTACCTTATTATCGACACTATTATTTTTTTTGTGTTTTTGGATTATATAGTGTACTGTTCTAGGTGTTTTTCTACATCTGCAGCTATTTGTCGTAAATGTTTACCCTGCTTATGCAGTAAAACAATTGTTTGTTTCTCAGCATCACTCAGTTCTTTTGTTTTCCGACCCATGTTGCGGACTGTTCGCGACTGTGCTTTTATCTCTTACTGACGCTTTTAGAAGTAAACACATCGGGTTTTCCCCTGTTTCTACATACCCATGTAGTTCAATTACGCTTGTTGCAACCTATTTATTTACTAGAAATCAAGTGTTCAAATACTTTACTGGTTTCGAATTTTTGTTTTAATTTAATCAATGGTTTGTCATTTGAAAATTAGAGTTGGATTGTAATGTATGAAGATTTATGCGCAGTTTGTTTATGCCCTATAAGTTTATAATGTTCATATTTTTTTTTATTGTGCCTGTATGTATATAAAAAATTCAGGGTGTTGAAATACTTTATTGACCCACTGTATATATATTGAAAGCTATTGTAATATATAACGTATATTGTAAGCTTTCCACCGCCAGGCTTATGTAATTATTTTGTTTTTTAAACACTGATAATTGATTTATTTCACTGATACTTGTTGATTTATTTCAATTATAGAACTTTAATTTTGTTATCATGGCTTTCACCTCCACGGCGGAGCCTGTCTGGGTACAAAACACCTCGTACACGTCCCGTTACAACGAAACGCGGAGGCGCGTGTTCACGGAAACCTAATGAACACCCAGAAAACTCTAGACAATATGTACTTTGAAAGAAAAGACAGACGAGCAAACGACATCCCGACTCAACACTCAATTGCTTTTCAAACTTTTGAAACTTGAGCCTATAATGGTTCCATATTCTTCCCTACAGCACAAACCTTACCGTCGACGATGTGCTGCGCGAGTTTCGAATCACCAAGGAGAAAAGGTGCAATCGCAAACTACTTGAAGTTCTGAGAGCCATATCCAAGAACCAACCGGAAGCATCTGAATACCTGCAGGAAGCAGTTACACTTTTAGAAAAGTAAAGTCCTTTACAAAACAGAGTAACAAAACTCATATCTGCGAACTTACGGGTCGCCGAAGTAATGTTTTGGTACTCATACGTGTTTTATTTTTCTTAAACAGTAATGAGAATTTTAATGGTTTTATAACAGTTAAAGTATCTTCTAGAAATGATCCATTTTATTGTTTGATTACTTTTCTGGACCATTACGCTGAAACAAACACGCAGACCATGTCTAAGAAAGATACATCGACCAAGCCTGTTTTTGAAGCTGTAACACCTGAAAGCGTTTCTGATGTGAGTGCAGATTCAAAGCCCGCTTAAGTGCCGCGCGCACTAATGTGATCGCGGTCTCGATTAAACGCAAACCATACAATTAAATGAGCCCGCGCACACCGATGCGGTGACTTGCAATGGCCGCTTGGTACATTTGATCGCGCATCGTGTGAAGCATCGGATGTGCAAATATTAGTGAAAACGTGAAAGAATGTCCTATATTATACAATGTAGAGTTTCTCCAGGGTTAATCGCCGCAAGTTTATTTTATGCAATAATTTTCTCCTATTTGAAATAAATAAAAAGGATTCATTATATGGCAATGGAATAATACCAGTAATTCACTTGCGTACCTATTTTCATATTCCTTTAATGCGGAAAGAAACAGCGCTTCTCTAAATAATTTGAACACATGTTCACTTTTCTTAAAAAAAGCTAACTAATAGCTCGGAACAAGTCGCGGTCAAATTGACAACGCACCGCGTTGGTGTACGACCCAGTGATCGGGAACACGCTGTTGTGCGCGACGTTTAATAGTAGAAGTTGCGTTTAACAGCCATCGTTATCGATACTTCGACCGCTATGGTGTGCGCGACGCTTTAAGAATTGAAAGAGACTCGTTTTAGATAAAAGAACGTATTGTTCAAGCTGCTTCGTGTGGAGTCAGTCCATCAGCGCAAAACGCGTCCAATGGCAACACATCTTTGCTGACACCGCCGTCAAAAATTTTTCCTGACAATAACAAGCCCCGAACCGATTTATTCTGGGAGTGTCACGACATCGAGCACTTTCAATTTCCACAGAGCAATATCGCAGCAATTCCGGTCGCAACACAGGAGAATCTGCTGCTCCTCGATTTGGTCTATTGCTTGTCAGGAGTGCGAGGTTCATACATAACTCCCGAAGAAAAACCTGGAGCATCGAATGCGTTGGGCTTGAAGTTTAAAGTTTCAGAACAAATACACAGCTCCTTGCGAGATATAGCGCAGGGAATATTACCCTTAGCTACGCATTATAACTGTATACAGAAGTTTATGCAGAAGTCTTCCTTCTCACGTTGCGGCCAAGTCCTGCAAGCGCTCAGTGCGGCCTTCAAGACCTTGATGCATGATTACTTTGTAAGATATGCATATGTAACTATATAACTATAAGTATAATTATATACTATAGCTATAACTAAAACTAACTATAATTATAACTATAACTAAAACGACTTGTAAAAACTCGTAACTTGCAACTGGAATCTGTAACTAATAACTTTCAGCTCGTAACTTGTAACTATATCTATAACTAGTAATTTGTAACTACAACTTGTGACTATAATTTCTAACTATAACTTGTGATCTGTAACAACTTGTAACTTGTAACAGCTTTCAACTTGTAACTAGTAACTTGAAGCTTACTTATAACTACTAACTTGCGACTCATAATTTGTAACTATAATTAGTAGCTTGTACCTATAACTGGTTACCTGTAACTATAATTGTAATTGTAACTATAATTTGAAATTATAACTATAACGTGTGATTATAGCTTGCAACTGGAACTTGTAACCGTAACTACGAATTAACCGGTACACCTAATAACTAAAGCTTGTAACTATAATTTATAACCATAACGCGTAACTAAAACTTGTAACTATAACTTGTAACCTATAATTTGTAACTGTGACCTGTGACTTGTAACTACCACCTGTAACTTTTAACTGTGACCTGTGACTTCTAACTACAACTTGTAACTGTAACCTTTACTATATACAGTTCTTACTTTTTTGTCTTCGCAATTTACGCTGGGATCCATCCTTGAACTTACTTCCATACGAGAGCCGACTCCAACTTATAAATCTACTATCTCTAATAAATCGGCGAAGTATGCTATTTTAAAACTTTTTATACCCTACACCCGAAGCGAGTAGGGTATATTCACTTTGTTCTTCCGTTTAAAACGCATTCAAGGAGGAGTGGTAGATATAGAAAAGCATATATATTCTTGTTCAGAATCACCTCGTGAGTCGATTTAGCCATGTCCATCAGTCCGTCTGTCGGTCTGTCTGTCTGTGGAAATCACGACTACAGGAGAACGAATAGAGGTATCGTCTTGTAACGAATATTATCTGTCACGAATATTATCTGTCATTATAGGCTGTTTGGTATTGAAGATGGGCGAAATCGGTTAAAAACCACGCCCACTTTACATACGGAATGTAAAGGCACTTCGTTTCAAAAAATGTTCTAAGGTGAATATTTCATAAACCGTGCGAGATATTGAGGTATAATTCCATACCGGATAATTCTATACCATACACGTTGCGCTATTATAAAAATATTTGCAAAAAATGGGCGCGGTCCGCCGACTCATACAAAAGCTGGCAATATCTCATGAACGGTCTGAAATATGAAGACGTAATTTTATCACGACGTATAATCTGGAGGCATTATCTATCTGTTTGTCAAAAGTTGGCATGGTACACCTTCCCTCCGTTTTTAACGCAGAGAAGGGAACAATATAGATATAGAAAAGTATATATATTCTTGCTCAGCGTCAACTCCTGAGCCGATTTAGCCCCGTCCGTCTGTTTATCTGTCTGTCTATCCGTCCGTCCGCCCGTTGAAATCAATTACGGTAGAACGGACAGAGATATTGCGATAAAGATAATATATGTATATCTCATAAACGGTACGCGATATTATGACGTGAATTTATTCTGCTTTTTTATTCTGTTTGCCAAAAAAATGGGCGCGTGCCCATTTAAATTGTAGTCGAAAATTTAGTGCCAACATAGTTTAAAATATGTTATCAAATCAACCAGTGTTATATGAAATTGTATTTATTACTATTGTATATCGGAATCCGTAACTGACTAAATTACGTGAATTTTACTTTATTGTAATTAAATTTCTTATCGATCCACAGCTTTTTTTATCGCAGTTGGAAACCGAAGTTACTGAAGGGAATCTAACCTTATACAAAATGCTGTTTTATTGTCGCCCAACTCTGAATACAATGGAAGTCTTGGCTGAAACCGTTGTTGATATTGTAAAGGTAATTTTTAAAACTGATTTTTAATGTATTATTTTAGAAAGCATTATACTACTACTAGTTATTTGTTAGAGCTGTAATGACTCTAGTTTATTATAGTTTTGGTTTAAGAACTGCTTTTGTGTAATAAAAAGTTTAGATTCCTCCTTTTGATGATGGAGCAGAATAAGATTCCGCGAAAAAATTCAGGGTTGGTCATATTTTTTTAACTACTGATCTTAAATTTAGCAATGGAAAGTTTTTATATACTTTGATAAAAATATGAAAACACACAACATTTTGAAATTATTTCTCTACGACAGAATGAATTACGTGGAGGTCAAGCACTAACCCTCTTGTTTGACAAAATAAGTGCTTTAATTGGTGATGAAGAGTCACAGAAGTTCGTGATAAATTTAACGCAAGCTGCGGCTGTGCCCTATATGAGTATTTTGCAGCTGTGGGTACAGAAAGGAGTAATTAATGATCCTCAACAGGAGTTTTTAGTCGAAGACAATGAAGTCATCCGCCGTGAGGAGCTCCCAGAACATTATTCCGCGGATTATTGGGAAAAACGGTAAATTGGTGGTCTCCTATATAGTAAGATGTGATATTTAATTACATACTTACAATAAAATGTAGTGTGACGCATTATTTCGTATCGTAAATTGGAATTGAGTGATTGCTTAAATTTGGCGTTTTAATGACAATGGTCTGATTGATATTTTCACTTTCTATTTTGCGTAAAATCCCTAATTTTTAATTTAAGATTATGGTTTTTCATAAGAGGTCAACACCAAATGATGCCAAACTTTTTTATGTGAAGACGACACCACTAAACTATATTATACTCGTATTTTGTAATAGATATCCTTTAAGTATCTTTTATAAAGAAAATCTAATTGTGTATATGACTTGTTCTTGTATACATTGAATACAGGTACACTATACGTAGAGAGCGTATTCCCCGATTTCTGGAAAAGGTTTCCGATATCATCTTACGCACTGGCAAGTATTTGAATGTGATTCGTCAGTGTGGCAAAAAAGTCACACAACCTCAAACAATGAATTTGCAATTTTCACCGACCAATCAAAACCACATCGCCGTCATTCAAAGTGCGTATGAATTTGCATCGAAAAATCTTTTGGAAGTTCTGCTGAAAGAAAACGATCTTATGGGACATTTGATGTCAGTGAAACGTTACTTACTGCTGCACCAAGGTGACTTTATAACCCAATTCATGGATGCTTGTGAAGAAGAGCTATCGAAGAACATTGATCAAGTGCTGCCTATGAAATTAGAAAACCTTTTGGGCTTGACTTTGCGATTGTCTTCGGCAAAGTTCGATCCATATAAAGATGATGTTCACTGCGAACTCTTGACATACGACTTGGTTACACAAATGAGCAAGATCATGAACAACGAAGAAGGTTTGTCGTTAATGAACACCGTAATGTGAAGGTATTGAGAAAGTTTTTTTTCAGAACATTGGCAGTTTCACGATCGTTTGGATTTGAGTGGTTTGGAATGCTTCGCTTTCAGGTACGAAGTGAAGTGGCCAATTTCATTGGTACTGAACCACATTGCAATATCTAAATACCAAATGCTTTTCCGGCAGTTGTTTTACTGCAAGCACGTAGAGCGTCAATTATGCAAGTAGGTATTTTTTAGGAGACTTTATAAAAATAAAGTTTAAAAGCAGAATTTTTTAGAATTTGGAAGGAAAACAGCATTGCGAAAAAGTTTTCACCGCAGGCGGCACAGTTGTATCGGTCGGCGTTTACTTTGCGACAGCGAATGATGAACGCGGTGCAAAATTTGGAGTATTATATGATGATAGAAGTCATTGAACCAAATTGGCACATTTTCATACAGAATATGGATAAGGTAAAGCTGCAGGTATATCACAATCATAGAGCACGTAAATAACTTTGTTTTAAGGTGGAAAACGTTGACGAGGTTCTTCTGTTCCATCAGGATTTCTTAGACTCATGTCTCAAAAATTGTATGCTGACTGATACAACTATGTTAAACCGTTCAATTTTTAAACTGTGTAACAACTGTCTCAAATTTTGCGACTTCATCCAGGTAAATGAAAATTTGTTTCTTAACTCTATATCAGTGCAAATTCAAATTATTGTTGAACTTATTTCTGTTTCTATCTAAAAACTAGCATTGTAATAATTTCAGTGTATTTATGGGTAATGCAACCCTATTCACCCTTAACATTTTTTTGCTCTTAGAAGTCCCAACGAATTTTTCTTGATGCTGAGCTTAAATCTATGATGTATGACAGTAATGATGAGGACTTTTCTGACTCGGATTTCGACTTCCCGAGTCAGAGACAGGTATACCCAAATCAGTGGCGTTTTATTAAAAAAGTTTTGGTTTAAAATTTATTCAATTTGGTTTCTACTCACAATGAACTGGTTAATTTTTTAAAGTTTCCTTAAAATATTGTATATGTACTACTGCTTATCCGTTTTTTTTAACTGAAAATGGGAAAAATGATTGATTTGTATAAAAATTATTTTACATACATATTATAGATTTACAGTTCTCTACTCCACTATTGGACGTACATATTTCCTTAATGTAAATTATGAAAAAACGGAAATGGAGTGGTACCTTTAGTTTGGGCAAAAATTGTTAAGATTCACATCGTTCACGAAACTGAGCGCTCCTTTTCATTGTAAAATTGAAAAAAAACACAAACATGTGCTCATTACCATTGTAAACATGTGCTCATTACTTTCAAGAAATGTGTAAATACACAAATATTCCTTGAATGTTTTGTTTTCACTTGTTATTAACAGCTTTGAAAATTATAAAACCTGGTACACATTGCAAAACTTGGGTCCATCATGTCCACCCCTTTTCTATGACTCAGATGAGGCTTAGAATACGAGCACGGAGAAGTCTAAGTTGTACTTCACAGCAGGAGGTCCATTTGTTTTGATAGTGTTGTAGCTACCTCGGACTACCACTAAATCTCTGGATAAGAACTCTGAAATACATAGGCAATTAATATTTTTCTTAGTTAGTATGAATACTCGTGGTAAGTCCCAGCGTACGTCCACAATTACCTCAGTGTGATGTTCTGTAAGTCCTCTAATCTGGCCCTTGTAGACCCAAGGCTCCTGAACAAGCACCATATCAAGCCTATGCTTGATGATCGCCCTTACGATATTGGCGCATGCTGCTCTCTAATCTCTAATCTGGCCCTTGTAGACCCAAGGCTCCTGAACAAGCACCATATCAAGCCTATGCTTGATGATCGCCCTTACGATATTGGCGCATGCTGCTCTCGCGTTATATAAGTTGATCTGGGCGATCCTGGTACGGGGCGTTTTCTACCTGCCCTCCTCGATCTGGCCCTTGTAGACCCAAGGCTCCTGAACAAGCACCATATCAAGCCTATGCTTGATGATCCCCCTTACGATATTGGCGGATGCTGCTCTCGCGTTATATAAGTTGATCTGGGCGATCCTGGTACTGGGCGTTTTCTACCTGCCCTCCTCGATCTTTGTCAGAGTATCATCTGTGCTCTCTGATAGAGATTCCATTGCCCCTCTTACGTTCAGAAGGGTGTGGTTGAGATCGTCGACACTCACTGTCTCGTGAGGGAGCAGTGCCTCGTCCTCGATCGATCGTATGAATACCTTTGGAAATGTAACCTGCTCGGATTCGCTCGAAATGCTCGTCTCACGTCCTACTTTCACTTCCCGCTTTTTGTGAAAATGCACCGGCACTTTGTCAAATCTAAAACGTCGTTGGCACTCAGCTGATCTTATTGCCTGGGCCGACTCAGATTGTTCCCCGGTATGCTTCCGCTCCCAAGACTTCTTTGCACACTTGTGTTAGATGCTAACTGAGGAAATGTTGGCCTACCGGTATTATTCCCGTTAAAAAAAATTAAACAAGTAAAAGTGTTGTCTTCTGCCTGGCCGAAGTCTAAATACCCTACACCCGAGTAACTAAAAAAATTATAATTTCGCCCGTTAACAATTTTTTGTTTTAACTTCTGTATAGAATCACATTAACATTTTGAACCGTTTATGGGATATTAAAAAATGTTGTATTATATAAGTGGACGGACCACGCCCAATGTTGGTATACAAATTGGTAATACCTGTAGATTCCTCGTCATAAAATTACCTGTTCATATCTTATACCATTTACAAGATATGGACAACTTTCGTATGAGTGGGCGTGCCACGCTAATTTTTGGCAAACTTAGTAATGCTTCCGCATACATTGTGACAAAATTACGTCTCAATGTCTTATACCGTTCATGAGATATTGACAACTTTCTTATGAGTGGGCGTGGCACGCCCATTTTTTGCAAATGGCGCTATATGTTCCGGAATAAATTTATACCTCAATATCTCGCACGATTTATGAGATATTCACATTATATCATTTTGTAAAACTAGGTGCCTTTACATTTCGTATGTAAAGTAGGCGTGGTTGTTTCTCTTCTCTTTTCGTTCTGCCGTAATCATGATTTCAACAGACAGACGGAAGGACGGACGGACAGGGATAAATCGATTCAGGGGGCAACGCTTAGCAATAATATATATCCTTTTCCCTCCCTTCGGGTGTAGGGTACGTCAATAAACAAATTAATGTAATATGCAAAATTATACAACGTCTGTTTTTTAAATGCAAAAATGCATTTCACTTGTAGCTTGTGTCAAAAATTTAGTGGCAAACAAATTTCGTTGCCAGTAGTCTTGTAAGTTGCCAAAGCCTGAGTGTATTAGTGAAAAAGTGTGAATGTGTTCAGTTTTTCGAACTTGCACTTGCACGTTTAGACCCCTGGGTGTTATATACACCTACATTTCGTAAAGAAAAAAAGAATTCCAGAGCGTTCTAAGATAGTTTTTAAATTTGCGAGTGTAGGGTATTCAGACTTTGGCATGGCAGCCTTCAACTAAGGCAGCCTTCTTAATAGTTTAAAATTGTTATCGCTATTGATTAGGGTTTTTATGTCATTGAATTGAATTTAGAAGATGACCTATATACATATTTTCTTTGAAATCGTTTTGATTTTACGCAATAAAGCCGCTTTAACGCTAATGTCGGCTCATATTTAGGTGTTATTGGTTTCCTGGCTACCGTTGGCATAACTTTATTAATAAGGGAGAGAACAGGGATAATTTTTGTGTCTAAAAATAAGCACTTTTAAGTGATATAAGTGGTATTTGTACCGAAATCCTTAAATTTCTAAAAAATGGTGCTTTACACTTAGATTCCACAAAAATTTGCGGAATTTTTGAAGCTAGTATAATTTTGTATTTACGGCACGGTTTTAGTTGGAAAATGTAGATCAGAATTCTCTTCAAAATTACATCATTAGTTTATAAAAAGAAGCGCTAGTTAGTTTTAAATTTTTATTTAATTTATGCCAAAGCAAGCTCAGGGGATGCCCTCTATCCATGAATAGCATTTATTGGTTCAGAAAGGTAGAAAAGTTGCTGCGAAAGCGGAAAGAGGGAGTAGTTAATTATTGTAAAATTGGATTTACATTCCACTACCAGTAGGTGATGTGTAAACTACCCTAAGTCATTGCTAACTTTCGTTGCCGCTTATACGTACGTGCAGCGTTCTTATATCTGACACGCAGAAGTGTGACTAGAAATGTGACTAGAAATCAACGGTAGCAATTTATTAAGAAACAGAAATTGAGAAATTTATATAATTATAAAACATTTTCGAAACCACGTAAGACATCGGAAAAGAAAATGTATACATTAATTGAATTTAATTTACCCAATCAAAATACCCACATATTTCTTATCTCGTTAGCCACCGGTAACTCTGAATAGCCCACTTGTGAACAGCTGCTCGTCAGTTAACCTTGTGAATTATAAGATCTTTTTCGTTGTTAATTCGCTACCAGAGAACCCACATGAAAAGCATGTCCAAAGGACTTGACAACTCTTCTTGATAACTTCGTGTCAACTTGACTACGAGAATATGCCTACTTCACTAACTAGAAATTGAAGTAGTCACCTATAGTACTTTAGTTTTTTAATCGTGTACCGCCGAATCTTTAAAAACTGAAGTTTTATTACCCCTTTATAAATTAGTTCTAAATTATTTCGGCTTTATTTCTTTATTACTAAATTATTTTTTATACTAATATTTAATTTATTGTACTAATTACGCTAATCTTTATACTTATAAGTACTAATTTTACATTAGCCGTGCCAAGTAATAATACATTTCTATACCGTAGTCTGAATCGTTGATGACTCCAAGCGATACTTTTTCGGAACGAGTGAAACGTTTTGACCTCGAGTTTACAGGGCTTTTGATGGGACTGCTCAAACAAATAAATGATGTCGCCGCGGATAACCCTTCTGACCGCTTTATAAACCTTGTACATCGTATCAACTTTAACTCCTTTTATAACGACCAGATGGACCTACTTTGTGCAAAGGCATCCATGATGTATCGTCGCTAACCCACTTGCGACTTTTAATTCAAATCGAATCGAATCGAATCAATTAAAAATTAACTATGTTTGCTTTCATTATATAGCTCTCACAATAAACCGTATTTTGATCAATACATATGCACATTTTAATTTTTTGTACAATAACCCTTCGTCAAAATTATCTTTAATTATACCTGATACAGGATTTACTCGCCAGATGTCATGAATTCAATTATTTTAGTTGCAATCTTAATGTGTTAACTAGATAGGTATTCTATAACTAACGAGCTTCTCGAAATTAGCTAATCTGTCAATGAGAATTATCTAATAAAACTATCTAACAACAAGTAAAAGTGTTGTCTTCGGTCTGTAAAAATGTTGTCTTTTGGGAAATATTTTTGTAATGTCTAGATACTGCTGGATAGAATCACGTATTAATATTTTGAACCGTTTATGGGATATTTACAACTTTTGTATAAGTGGGCGGACCACGCCCACCTTTGGTATACAAATTGGTAATACCTATAGATAGTTCGTGATGAAATTACGTGTTTACAAGATATGGACAACTTTTGTATGAGTGGGCGTGGCGCGCCATGCAAAAACTTTAGTAATGGCGCTATATGTTCCGGAATAAAATTATACCTCAATATCTCGTACGGTTTATGAGATATTCACATGATAACATTTTTTAAAATGAGGTGCCTTTACATTCCGTATGTAAAGTAGGCGTGGCTCGCCTACCGATCTCGCCCATTTTTAATCCAAACTGCCCTACATAACAAGGAATGTTTGTGACAAATTTCGTTGTGATATCTCTTCGTTCTCCCGTAATCGCGATTTCAGCAGACAGAGGGATGGAGAGGGCTAAATAGATTCAGGAGGTGACGCTGAGCAAGATCATATACACTTTTCTATCTATCTCATCTCCTTCTCTGCAATACAAACAGAAGAACAAAGTGAATATACCCTACTCCCTTCGGGTGTAGGGTATAAATATACAACAAGTAAAAGTGTTGTCTTCGGCAGGCCGAAATCTAAACACACTAAACTTTAGTAGCTAAAAAATTAATAATTTCGCCACTTAACTTTTGTAAACGAGTAGGTAGGCGGGCTACGTCCATTTTTGGCAAATAGATTGGTAATGGCTCGTGTTTACGCCAAACCCCTACCCCGGCCCCCGTTCTACGACTATGCTCTACGTCATGTAACGGGATCCTGCTGCTGCTCTGCTGACTGGCTCAGTTTGGCGAGTCTCCTGAAGGCAGTCACAATTTATTATTGTGCAAGACCTTCAGTGAACGCCACGCGCAATGAAAAGTGCGGACTGAATATATCATCAATATAGATATATATCATCAATATATATATATATATATATATATATATATATATATATATATATATATATATATATATATATATATATATATATATATATATATATATATATATATATATATATATATATATATATATATATATATATATATATATATATATATATATATATATATATATATATATATATATATATATATATATATATATATATATATATATATATATATATATATATATATATATATATATATATATATATATATATATATATATATATATATATATATATATATATATATATATATATATATATATATATATTCTAGGAATTCACGGCATCAACCACCACGACTGAAATCACTGGAGCCATACAACGTCTGGATTTATAGCTGGTAACTGGGGCAATAAAACCAGGCGTTTTGCAATTTCATATTTATTTCTACTATAAGCAAAGCATTTGGTCGAAACGAGCCGGATTTTCGTCCGCTCGCTCCAAGCAGAGCTGAGGCGTAATCATTCCTTTTGGAATTAAATTCCACTCAATTCCAATTCCAAAGAATTTGGAATTCCTAACTCAGACAAAGGAATGGAATTCATAGAGCCTCAATTCCTTTTGAAGGAATTGGAATTTAGAATTGAGGCTCACTGAAACAAAGGAATGGAATTGAGGGAGCCTCAATTCCTTTTGAAGCAATTGGAATTTGGAATTAAGCACATCAATTCCTTCAGAGGATTGGAATTCTAAAACGGCAATTCCAAGACATTGGAATTGGAAATTTTAACTGTTTTTAGTAATTTAAGTGGAAGAATTCAATTTCTTTGCTAGTGATAGGGATCTTAGTGTGTGAGCGGTTTGGCGTAGAATATGGCCAGGGGTTCCAAAAGGGTGGCTTTTGGCAAAAAATTTTTATTGTTGAAATCGATAGAGGACGCCTCGAAACGGATTTTGGACATGGTCGGAGGAGGGTTGGACACCCTCAAGGGGGTCAAAAAGGGGAATTTTGGCCAACAATTTTTATTGTCGGAATTGTTAGAATATGCTTGGTAATCTATAGATGATGTGATACCGAGATACATTTGAAATGATAATAAATTATCATAATTGCACATTATTGTACGAGCACATAATTTCAAGAAATGTTTAGAGTGTTTTTTGTATACAGTGCGATATATTAAGACGACATCCCTTTGTATTCAGCAAAACCAGCATAATATCCACAAAAATCCTTCGTCCTCTTGAATGTTGAAGAGGATTTTAAAGGTATCCCTGTAGGGCTTCTTTTATAACTGGGCGTGTGAAGGATATTCTTCATCAGAACATATTGGTGAAATTACAGTATTCCTCGGTAAACTCGAGAAATGTTCAATGGTTGAAAAAAAATCGGAGCCAGAACATCTTGTTATTCCTGCTTGGAAAAGAACACATTGCCATCCTATATATCAAATCAGAAAGGAAAAAGTTTACATATTCACTGAATGGGCTATATTGTCACAGAACATAGGCAGCATATTGGTAAGTCTTCACCACTTTTAAAATTTTCTTCTTGAAATCCAATTGCATATATGTTTATTTAAATATACACACATGCATGTATTTTAGATCGAAATTGATTTCAATGAGTTGCACCCTGGAAAGGAAAATATTCTCACCTCAAAATTGGATTTTTTTCTTTAAAAGTAATATCTATTTATGAAAATTGATTAAAAGATAACACTTGTCGCACCACTTTCCTAAAACTTAAGAAAAAATATCCCGCCGAATACGCTTGATTTTTACCTAATTTATTTACTCCCAGCCACATGGAAGCCATCAATTCTTGAAGCGCAACAATCGTTTGCATTACTGGTAGAGGTAAGTATTAATAAAATTTATAACTATAAAATTTACAAGATTTACTACTTAAATAGTCGGGTTATGATATCATTACAGCAGCAGAAGAACTTATGAATTTTCTATCTGAAAGGCGATTGAGAACACAGCCGTTAATAGTGGCAGTTGGATCCTTCACCGATTACCGTCTGGGGTTTTATGTTTATTTAGGCAAAGTAATGTATAAATGCCAAACATTTTGTAGAGCATTGTGTGCTGCATTTAAAGTTTTTTATGTTTAACCTAGAATATCCAAAAGCTTCACATTCTGTTTGGGAATTTACACAGTACTATTTCTTCGAAATACCTCTAAATGGGAAAAAATCAAATGCCCTATATGGACTATTCTGATCTGATCTTATATCTGATCTTCAGAATTAAAAGTTACAAAAATTAAAATGTACAATTGCTTCCTATGTAGTGTTTGCGCTCCAAGTATCGAAGATTACTTTATACACCTAAAATATTTGCATAAATTACACATCTCAAATTTTTTCTAGTGTACATTTTGTTTCCAAACATTCCAAAATATACATTTCTTTCGACGACATTTGGTTTGCAAACACAATAATAAAAATGCTTGCCAACAAAAGCGTTTAAACACCAAAACCAAAAATTGTGAAACTTTCAAAGATAATATAATTGATTTAAAATTTTGAAATTTTGAGAATGCTCCGAAGGAAACAGAGAATTAATTCCCTGAAAACGTAAATGCTAAAGATCGTATTTTCCTTTTTCATTTGTTGGAAAAATACGATATATGGTAATAGGTTTCTAAACAGAACGACTATATTGTCATCCATGAAAGAAAATGATACGAAACTTAACAGCGAAAAAGATATAATGTAATTAAAGTCCACGTATGGAAATCTAAAAGGCAATATTTCAAAAACAAAATTGTCATTCTTTACATGTTGTATCAAGACGATATTGAAATCTGCAATCCTCTGGGATCTAAATCCGGACTACATAAATTATTGACTATTTATTTATATTTTCCGTTATTACCAATTTCATTAATTTTAAAATTAGACCATATTTTTGCTTGTTGTATAACGAAAACAAAGGACATTTCCTTTGGCACATACCACTCATTGATATGCTCAAAGAATTCCAAGAATCACGTTTAGACCTTATAATTAATAACAAACCTGTTACTATTTACCTAGTACTATCCAATATAACAGGAGATAAATGAAGCCTTAACACTATATTGGGCTACTCGTTTTTAGGAAGCAATTTTTGCAGAGTTTGTGTTGCCAACAAAACAGAAACTCGAAGTATGACAGTTGAAAATAGTTCCTATTTAAGAAATGAAGAATCAAAAGTGTTTAGAGACTGGCGAACCTTCTTTCAGGGAGATCTGTTGTTTCGAGAAAATAAGTTCCTTTAAAGGATTTGACGATGTAACATGCGATTAAATGCACGATTTTTATGAAGGTATTTGCCATTTTGAGTTGTGCAGCATTATACAATATTTTATGTTGGAGAAGAATTTTTTCCTCTAATATACCTTAACAGCAGAAAGCTTTCATTTCCTGTTGACAAAAACAATTCAAAAAAGAAATTTGGTTCCATTACGGTGCAGCAATTACATAAAAAAACTCGAAACATCGGCCGCTCAAATTAAAACTTTTATTAATTTTCTGCCACTTATAATTGGTGACTTAGTTCTGAGAAACAAGGAAATGTGGAAACTTCTTATTTTATTAATTAAGTTAATTGAATGTGTATCACACAAAAAGCTCTATTTTATCTCAAGTGTGAACGGCGGAGTCAATGGTAGATATTATTATTAGTAATCCTGAAATGAAAGAAATGATTAAGAAGAATATCGGTAGTTTGGAAAATTTTTCCATGTTATAAGTAATAGAAATTTGTGGCACAAAGTTTGATGTAAATAATATACTGGCGTTGCAAGTAATAACAATGAAATAATCGAGCTGTGATGTGACCGCGGGCGAAAGTGGATGTTACTTCCCGCCACAATTCGTTGTTCGCGACGAGTGCTCGCGAAAAAATAGTTAAACATCAAAACCGAACATATCCACAAGAAATAGTGCACATTAACACATTAACCACAATAGTGCACATTAACCAAAACGAATAATATAATTTATAAACATGCGTCAATAATAAAATTAAACAAATTCAATCTAACGGAATGCAGATAACCAAGCGAAGGGCGTATTTATGCTCTCCGTGTTAAAGCTCGGCATTTCGTTTGTTTCCACTCTTCCTCTTACCCGCGGTGTAAGAAATACTTCACTTCAACCGATCTTCGTTGTATTGATTCCCTCCGGTTCAAGTATTTAGCAGAACTACTCGACTTTCCAGAGTGGTGCACCCCTTTTATGTCACGATTCCGTTCCAACGAACCACGCATTATCGTGAGAATTCGTTTTTCGTCGCGTCATTAGATTGTGGAATAATCTCCCTGCGCATGGCTTCCCGCACACTTTCAGCGTCGAAACCTTTAAGCGAAGTGTAAACCGTCACTACTCCCTCTTTCCACCGTCCCACTAACCTGTCATCCCTTCGAAACCAACAAATGCTTTACATGGATAGAGGGCATCCCCTGAGCTTGGTTTCAACTTTCATAAAAAAAAATGTTTTTACGTTATTAAATTTCTAATTATGACTGTAAGTGAGCATATTTATTTTATTACTGAACGCTTAAATGTTAAAAGTTTCGATGAGCACTACTATGAATATAATAAGAGTATGTAATGGTACCTATTGCATAAAATAAAGTTTACCTTTTATTCTATGTTATAATATTTATATATTGTATATATAAAATATATATTATATATTTTTATATAAATACAATATATTTTTTATAAAAATAAAAGCTTACTTATACAATATAAAAAAGCTATTTTATTTGTTTGTATTTCAACAGATTCATTTCAATGAATTTTGTAATTGCGTCAATGATAATATAAGAAAGAACATGATTCTTTGAAGATGCAATTTCAACATTGTATTTCATATTCATATTTAAATTTTTAAAATATGCAACACACTCTTTGACACTAATAGTCAGATTTTATTATTCATTGAAAGATATTGTTTGATTTGTCTTGTATTTTACTTGTATTTTATATTTATATTTTATTGACTTGTATTTTATAAAATAAAGAATAGATTTGTATAAACTCGGAATATATCATTCTACAAATCGTAGATTTATATTTCCTATTAGGTAGAATTACTTTGTATGACTAGAAATCATGAAATTAATTTGTAGAAAACAATGATGACTTTCTATGACATTATAGAATCTTTTTTCTCTGTGTATGGAGTAATGTGCAATTTTTTTAATTCCAAACATTTCACAAACATCGGAAAACACCTTGGAAACGAGGTTCGTTCCATTGTCCGTAAATAAGACTTTGGGAATACTATGTGCCACTGTGCCAGCCTCCGCGTCTGACATCGCCACGCAGGCCATATACTTGGAGAAGTCGTCCTGACATGTGAGGATATACTTGTTGCCTGAGACAGTTTCAGGCAAGATACCGACTATATCCATATATACCTTATCGAATGGTCTCTGCGGCGTGTCAGTCAATACCAATGGCATCCTTGTCAACCTACTGTTTTTGTTGGCCTGGCATGTTGGAAAATTCTTTACGAATTCATTTACTTGCCTCTGCATTCTTGGCCATCTGTAACACGTAATTTTATCACGTAATTTTATCACGAAGTATCTATAGGTATTACCAATTTGTATAAAAAAATGGGCGTGGTCCGCCCACTTATACAAAAGTTGTCAATATCCCATAAACGGTTCGAAATATTAATACGTAATTCTATCTAGCAGTATCTAGAGACATTACAAAAACATTTTCCCGAAATGGGCGTGGTGCGCCTACCTATACAAAAGTTTCGAAATGGCGAAATTATAATTCTTTCAGTTACTCGGGTGCAGGGTTTTTAGATTTCGGCCAGGACGAAGACAGCTCTTTTACATGTTTAAACGACAGTACGTCTCGGAGACGCTTGAAGAGTAAGGATCACACTCGAGCCTCGAGGGGAATTCCCTGACCCTCCGGAGTTGCATGGGTAAGCGACTGGTACATTACTATCCCCCGCCGCGCATCTGAACCGCGAGTCCGCAACGCCATCACTTGCATTCAGCTAGCGGATCCGGAATTTTTTCAGCCTGGACCTGTCTGCCTACGACTAGGCGTAGACATCCTAGCACGCCTCTACCAGCTAGGAATCCTGCCACAGTCGGTGGGACATTTATACGGCCAGAACACCATATTCGGATGGGTACTGTTCGGTAGCTGCAGTCATTAAGCGCTGCACCTACCTCCACCATTCATAGGTAACTGCAGTCCAAGCGCGATTTTTGAATTATTACTCAATTACTACAAAAATTGATTTATAAATGCAAATGCGTTAATATATTAAGAGTCCACCGCAGAACGCCAAAAATCTGCCAAGTTTTACACCGATCCAAAATGTAAGCGTTTCAGTGCTGAGATTCATTAATTAACTAACAGTGAAGCGAGTGTTGGTTTGTTTTTTGTCCTTCTTCTGAAAATAAATGAGTTATAGTTGTCATTTTAAAAACTCTGCTTTGTTTTCGCTAGCTACCTGGGGAGCATTTCGCCGTGAGATGAAGGCGATATTCATCACACACAAGCCGAAGTCCGCAATCGAGTCTCGCAACGAGAAGTCAAGAGGTCTCGCAACAAGCCGAAGTCCAAAGCCGACGAGAACCACGGCAACAGGCAGTCACACGCTCAGGTCACAAAGGCGAATGCGACAGAGGAGATTTGTGTGAACTTAATGTGCACACTTGTTATATGAGAAAGTGGGCGTCTCCCTTGTTGGACTACACCACTTGCAGTGACACCTTCAATCTAATATCTCTACTGCAAAGTCCACCAGAGCCGTTGCCACGACTACTTTGAATTTCACAGTCACACAGCAAGTTTGAATTTCATTTCACTTCAAGGTTTTGCTCGAGCTGCAGCCACCATCAACGACGCCGGTAAGCCAACGCACTCCAACTTGGAGCAGCGCCAGCAGAAGGTTCTGGAAACCCTCCTGGAGGAACGCCTTCATTTCAATCAGACGCCGCCGCTAGATCTCCCGAAGAATTACGTCAAGATGTCGGTGGCCTGTACCGACAGCTCAACAGCCGTTCTGTTGAGGCGCCACCGCAGTTCAAACACCAACGCCGCCCAGACGCGCGGTGGCGAAGCCGATTCCCGCCAGCCGCCTCAATATATCGCGCTCGCCCCTACGCTGCCCCGAGTCCACCTGCCGGCGCATGATCTTCGTGTCGGACTTCAACAGGCACATGGCGTGCGATCACATGAAGCTGCCGATTGAGCGCATATCGTCGGGCGAGCACAAAAATTTCTTCCTCGACCCACGGGTCGTGAACCTAGGCGTCCATAAGTGCATCATGTTGTACTTCCTACCCGACAGAGCAACCGACCTGGGCAGCAGCAGCTACAAGGACTACCTGCCCATCATGATTATGAGCACCTATATACGACTGAGCGATCTGTGCAGAGTTCCGCAGCCAGCGGACACCAGCGACGACTCCATCTTCCTGGTGGTGTGGCTGACGGGCATCGTGTCCCCGACATGCCCTTGTACACTTTTCTGACTATGGGGCCGCTGTCGGGACAGGTGGCGCGTGCCAGGTAGTGCACTCGAGCAAGGTATACCCGCTCGAAAATTAGCAGTCGATCCTCGACTTGTGCCGCGGTGGCCAGGTGTTGATGCTGCCCGATAAAGAGTTGCAGCTGCTGACGAGAGGCAGTAAGGACATGCTGGAGATGCAACTTCTCGTGCAGTAACCGTCGCTGAGCGTTCACATGGGCGATCCATGATTGATTATTGAACACGAAATTACAGTAGGCCTATCTAAAAGGAGCCAGAGAACATTACACAGTGAAATATATTGAACATAACATATATTTACAAAGTTATAACAAAATTGATATTTAGCAAATATCTTTAACAAGCGTTTGTGGAGTGATTGGTGTTTAATCGTTGAAAAATAGCTCCATGCTACGCCATGTAAAAATGGCGAGTGTCAGGCGAGGCATGTGGGGACAGAAGGAGCGATTTGGCCTTACATTTTCATTGGTAAATTCGAGATAGATAGCTTTTTGGGGATGGCCGAAGGGTGACGGGGCCAAAAGGAAGTGTGGTGGGAGGTGGGCGTGGTCGCAGGGATCACGATCGGAGAGGCCATGGCCGGAGGAGACATGGCCAGAGGGGGCCGTGGACTCCAGGGGGGATAAAGGGGAAATTGTTGAAGAAATTTGCAAATTTTGAAGATTTCGCAGCGGGATTCGGTATGAGAAAAAGAGAAAACTATACTTTTAAAATATTTCTAATTCGTTTTCGATACGTTCAAAAATAAGGCGCCTCCTTTAAGCATAAAACCTGCATTACGTCGCTATTCGCTCTTAATAAAGGTGGCATTCAAAATGTCCTTCGGTGGCAGCGGCGTGTTAATAATTCCAGCGACGGCAAATAAACGTTCGATGAGTGCGGACGATGGCAGTCGAGAATAGCACGCCGTTCTTTCTGCCAAAACGTGAATCGAGATCGATACAGTTTTTTAGTCGAGCCGAGAAGTCGGAGCGGTACAGCTGCGGTCTTCTCCTCCCGAAGTTAAGACGAGAATCGTAATAAGAAGCTTCTGAGAGCACAGCTGAAGTTCCAGGGAACCCAGGACCCCAAACACCCAGTACCACATTCATAATGGAAGTACAAAGCCGAGATAATCGAGTTTGCTTGCCTTATCGACGTCTCATAAAGTTCTTTACGATGTGCGGGTGTCGTAAAGATACAGCGTGAGACGCCCGCCGTTGTAGCGCTTCAGCCTTCAGCGCCAGACAACTCGATACGTCAGTTGCACGAGCTGTTGAACTAAAAGTCGTTAGCAGGCCTTCTGGTCAAAACTTCCGCTTTATTAGCAAACTTACCGGCGGAGTGCGTATCGGTCCTCCGGCCGCCATAAATTCGGCGCTTAACGACAATTAGGCAGAAGCAGCGGGAAGCACTCACTTCGATAAATTTTTTAATCTCCAAAACTGAGCAGGCATTATTATATTTTCTACTCTGACACATCATTTTTAATATTTTTTCCTAGCATTGAAGTTCTGCAAATTCAGATTAAAATGTAGAAAATCAAAATTTAAAAGTGGAAACTTTCGCGCTGCATTTGTGAGCCGTTCCCGTATCACGCAAGGATAACTTGTTCGCACAAAGGATTACGAACTCGAATCAGCTTGTATCTTCCATTTATGGCTGCTACACTAGTTTCTGGCGGTGGTTCTTGGGATTTTAAAGCCATCTATTGTAACAATTTCGAAAAAAGAAAAGGGTGAGATTAATCTTTCCTTCCCGTTCTCAATTCCTATTTAGAAAAATTGTTTACTTATGCTGAAATCTTAGCCTTCATAACAAATCGAAAGTAAAGTCAAGTTGTCAACTCTGGCCCTTTGGGATCTGGCGGTGGGTCTGCGGCCAGTAAGGGTAACCGAATTCAAGAGCACTACGTACGAGGGATATAGGAAAACCTTCCGAAAGAACAGCTCATTAGTGAGGCTACAATGGATGATTCTAAGAAGCCAAATCTGTAGTGAAATCTCGTGAAAGGACTTTGACCAATACTAAAGAATGACAGCTTCTGTAGTAAAAAGCTGGAGGGTCTTGAATCGGCGAAGATCGCTGTGGAGCTCGATGTGGACCAAAATCTCGCCAGATGCGGCAGCATATTTACCCGTCGATGAGGAAGGCGCTTCAATTTCCCTGCAAAATACGTACACATTGAGGGGTTTCTAAAACGACGTCATCCAATCGACATCCATATATGTGTACTATATGTGTGTCCGTTTGACGACGTTCTTTTACAAACACCTCAATGTGAACGTGTTCTGCAGTGAATTTGAAAGTCCCGTCTCATCGACTGCTATTATGCTGTGCTGCGATATCTGGGGCGAGGTGTTCTTTGACTTCGGGCTCTGCAACGATCCTAAATTATGTTGTTATATATGTAATTATATTGTATTTGTGAACTACACATCAAATAAACACATTGGCTGGTATTTAAGGTAGACTTATTAGAAATTCAATATTTCTAGAGAAATATTTATATATATATTTCTATATACTGTATAGAGGGACGTCATACAGACAGACAGATAGTCGGTTGGACAGACGGAAATATAGACGGAGGGGCGGGCGTCGATTTAGAAGTTGGCGCTGAGCAATAATATATATATATATATGCATTTATATTTGCACCCGTGCGGTGAAGAGATGAGCAATCAGTATACATACATTCAATATATATATATATATCCTTAAGATCCAAGATGTATATATGTATATATATATCCTTGGGTCGTAAGTATATAAACGGGTGGACACGCCTATTTTGTATGGCGTTACAACTTATAGCTGCTCACGTGTAAAATGTTTTGTTTTTACTGTACGAATACATGAAGATTCAAGTTTTCGGTTAAAAATTCCACATGTCAACTTTTGTATGTGACTGAACCACGCCCATTCTTTACAGATATTTTAATAATGCTGCTATATTTTCCGGGAACTTTTGCCTTAATATCTCGCACCACTTGAGATATTCGCTTTTTAACGCTCTTGGAAAACAAATGTCCTTACATTTTATATAAAAACAAGGAGTATTTTAATAAACTTTCTAGAGGTGAAACAAAGCCAGCAGCGACCAAAAACCAACAAAATCTCAAGAACATGTTCGCGAATGATTCTCTATTTTAAGCCACAATACACTCAAACTGCCTTATAAGAAAAAAAAAATACTATAGAAAAAATTGAACTTTCAACTGGTACACACACTAAAATAATAAAACAAGTAGAAGTGTTGTCTTCGGCCTGACCGAAATCTAAATACCCTACTATATAACCGAGTAACTAATTTCGCCACTTAACAACTTTTGTATAAGTAGGTGGGCCACGCCCATTTTGGGCAAATGTTTTTGTAATGTCTCTAGGTACTGCTAGATAGAATTACGAACGTATTAATATTTTGAACCGTTAATGGGATATTACCAACTTTTTTAAAAATGGGTGGACCACGCCAATTTTGTATACAAATTGGTAATACGTGTAGATACCTCGTGATAAAATTACATATCAATATCTTATACCGTTCATGAGATATTGCCAACTTTGCTATCAGTAGGCGTGGCACGCCCAGTTTTTCCGAACGTTTTAGTAATGACCCCATATTCCGAAATAAAATTATACCTTAATATCTCACACGGTTTATGAAATATTCAGATTATAACATTTTTTTTAACGAGGTGCATACATTCCTTATGTAAAGTAGTCGTGGCTGTTTACCGATCTCTCCCATTTTCAATCTCGAACAGCCCTACATAACAAAGAATATTTGTGCCAAATTTCATCGCGATATCTCTTTTCGTTCTCTCGTAATCGTGATTTCAATACAGACAGACAGACTGACAGACAGACAGACAGACAGGGCTAAATCGATTCAGGAGGTGACGCTGAGAAAGAATATATATACTTTTCTATATCTATCTCGTCTCCTTCTCTGCGTTACAAACGGAAGAACAAAGTGAATATACCCTACTCCCTTCGGGTGTAGGGTATAAAAATTCATTTAACGCCGTTGAGTGTAGATTTCTACATCCCTGTATTTTTGTAGTAGATATTACCGTTATTCGTGCTACTCGTGTTACTGGTGTTACTATTTTAAATTTTTTTGATTAATTAGTATTTGATTGAGTGTTAAATTTTATTAAAAATAATGGCGAGACCAAAATATAGCGAATGAAGAATCTGAAAATGAAGAAGATAATTCATCAAGTGACAATGAATACCAGCTGCCTGGTCACGAACAAGATAATTTGGCAGATGACGGAGATTCAGATGAAGTTGAAGAAACTATCAATGATGATTTTATAGACCTGGATTCCACATTTGCCTCGAAAGATGGTACTGTTTGGAGCCCGACTCCACTTCAGCAAACCGTGGGACGTAATCGAATTGCTAATGTGTTGAGATTGAGACCCGGGAACTCTAATACCGCGACGTCTCGTGTGAGTACAAGAAAAGATTCCTTTTTGTTGTTTTCCCGCCACATATAGAAAAAATTATACTGGAAAATATAAATGCGTTCGGACATCAAAAAAATAATAAGCATGAAGATGTAGATGCAGATTTACTTCATGCATATTTTGCTGTTTTAATTTTGGCTGGTTTTTACAAGTAAGTACAATAATATATGATTTGAAATGACATATTAGTTGATATTATTTTATATCAGATCTAAGAATCAAGCGATTACCGAGCTATTTGATGGCATGTTTGGACCACCAATTTTCAGGGCAATTATGTCCAAACGAACTTTTGAATACATGACAAGAATAATTCGGTTCGATAATGTAGCAAACTGTCGAGCAAAAAAGTCTCTGGATAAATTTGCACCAGTTCGAAGTCTCTGGGATCGTTGGACCGAACTACTGCCACTATATTTCAATCCATCGGAATGTGTGACGGTCGATGAGGAGCTATGTGGCTTCCATGGTCGTTGTTCATTCCAGAAATATATGCCATCTAAACCAGAAAGGTACGGATTGATATTCTGGTTGCTTGTTTGTTCGGAAACGTGTTATGTGTGGAAGATTCAGCCTTACTTAGGAAAAAATCCAGGAGCTGCTCCAGAAAAGAATCACGGTGAACGAGTGGTTTAGATTTAGTAGAAGGTTTGAAGGAAAACAATATCACTATGGATAATTTTTTTTTCCTCATACGCATTGGGTAAAAAATTGCTGGAAAAACATCTAACAATGGTTGGAACGATCCGCAAGAATAAACGGTCGATTCCACCAAAGCAGTGGTATGTAAAAAGGCTCCACTTTATCAATCAACGTTCGCGTTTACCACCGACACAGTTTTGGTGTCATATGTAGGGAGAAAAAAAACGGTAAAGTTCTCCAGAGTACGCTACATAATTCTGCACATATTGGCACTGATCAAAAGAAGCTTCCTGAAATTATTTCGTATTATAATCGAAGTAAGGGTGGAGAAGGATAAAATGTTATCAGAGTACAGTTGCAAGAGATGGCCTATCCCCCTAACCAACAGATGGCCTATGGTGGTTTTCAGCAACATAATTGATATATCGGTTTTGAATGCCTTTATTATATATAAACAGTAAGCTGAAAAAACATAATTTCTTCAACTAAATGTACTAAATTTATATAAATAATTTTAGAGTTTACCCTAATTGGCCGGAGAAGCAAAAAAATAGAATGCGCAGGAAGTTCTTGAGTGAGCTCGGGATATACTTTTGAGATCTTGCTCAAAACTATAAGCTACGTAGAGAAAGAGGTCCACGGTCATTAGCTTCGCAGACAGTGTTATCGCTTGCGTCTACTGGCAACCACCTAGAACAACCTGGACCGTCTTCTAAAAGGCAAAGCATGGATATACCTGAACATATAAAGAAGAGAGGAAAGTGTTTCCTGTGTGTCCAAGAAAATAGCTCTAAGGCTAAATACAACCATGAGCTGTGTCTGTGGCGCCACGATGACTCGGGGATGTATCCCTCTCCGAACGGCTTTGCAGCGCAGGCGACAGTGGGCGCAGCAGCAACACATAAAACTGCAGCCACCATCAACGACGCCGGTAAGCCAACGCACTCCAACTTGGAGCAGCGCCAGCAGAAGGTTCTGGAGAGCCTCCTGGAGGAACACCTTCAGTTCAGCGTGAATACGCATCGCGCCATGTATCATCCGTTCCCACACACCGCAGCAGACAGCAGGAGCAGCCGTTCTGTTGAGGCGCCACCGCAGTTCCAGCTGCTTACATGCTCACCTTCAAACCCCAACGCCGCCCAGACGCGCGGTGGCGAAGCCGATTCCCGCCAGCCTCCTCAATATATCGCGCTCGCCCCTACGCTGCCCCGAGTCCACCTGCCGGCGCATGATCTTCGTGTCGGACTTCAACAGGCACATGGCGTGCGATCACATGAAGCTGCCGATTGAGCGCATATCGTCGGGCGAGCACAAAAATTTCTTCCTCGACCCACGGGTCGTGAACCTAGGCGTCCATAAGTGCATCATGTTGTACTTCCTACCCGACAGAGCAAGCGACCTGGGCAGCAGCAGCTACAAGGACTACCTGCCCATCATGATTATGAGCACCTATATACGACTGAGCGATCTGTGCAGAGTTCCGCAGCCAGCGGACACCAGCGACGACTCCATCTTCCTGGTGGTGTGGCTGACGGGCATCGTGTCCCCGACATGCCCTTGTACACTTTTCTGACTATGGGGCCGCTGTCGGGACAGGTGGCGCGTGCCAGGTAGTGCACTCGAGCAAGGTATACCCGCTCGAAAATTAGCAGTCGATCCTCGACTTGTGCACATTGAGGGGTTTCTAAAACGACGTCATCCAATCGATATCCATATATGTGTACTATATGTGTGTCCGTTTGACGACGTTCTTTTACAAACACCTCAATGTGCACGTGTTCTGCAGTGAATTTGAAAGTCCCGTCTCATCGACTGCTATTATGCTGTGCTGCGATATCTGGGGCGAGGTGTTCTTTGACTTCGGGCTCCGCAACGATCCTAAATTATGTTGTTATATATGTAATTATATTGTATTTGTGAACTACACATCAAATAAACAAATTGGCTGGTATTTAAGGTAGACTTATTAGAAATTCAATATTTCTAGAGAAATATTTATATATATATTTCTATATACTGTATAGAGGGACGTCATACAGACAGACAGATAGTCGGTTGGACAGACGGAAATATAGACGGAGGGGCGGGCGTCGATTTAGAAGTTGGCGCTGAGCAATAATATATATATATATTAGACCGGTCCTTATTTCTTTTTTTTCGAATTCGTATGACGGCAAGCGCTAAAACCATTTTATTTGATCCTAAAAATACACAAAAAAAATTTGAGCTTGATTGGACAATTTTTAGCCGTGCCCCCGCCAACATTGAAATTTTTTTCCCCGGTTTTTCTTGAAATGTATCTGGCAGCCCTGTTGGTAAGTACTTATTGAAATGTGTACTCACACACTCTCTCTTTTTTTGTGGCGGCCCAGTACTGTGTTGTTGTTGTGTACGTCTGACGAAAATTCGCATAAATAAATCATTTTGTATTGCAACTTTCACACGTAGAGATCGACGAATTTAGTGAAATCGTGAAGTTCAAACAAAAAAATTTAAAAGAATATTGTCCAAAAGATTACCATTAAAAAAATTGAACAAATAAATTTTAAAATTAAAAATCCAAAGCGATGACAACCAAAAGATTTCGATCGGATGATGATATTATGTTAATTGGCGTAATTGACCACCAAATTACTGGACCTAAATTACCAGGAAGAAAACAAGTGCTACAAGTTTTATTTTATAATTTAAGAATAGTTGGTTTAAATTTAAGAGAAAGTTCTAAATTAGTTGTTGCTGAGGTTAGTACGTTTTGGCAAAAAGCACGAATTCCAACACACCATGAAAAACACTGCATTGAGAAGCTGGAAAAATTATACAACGAGTGGAGAGATATTACAAAGCATCATGGTCGAAAAACAGAATGTCAAAACAGGAAAGAAACTGAATTTCAAGATAAATTACATGATTTATTCGATATCGCACACGCAAACGCGATAGAATTAATTAAAATACAAGAAGACAAAGAGTTCTTAAAAAAGCAACGAGAAAAAGGAAGACCAGGTTGTATGCTAGGAACGGATAGAATTGTCATGCAGAAAGAAAAGCGAAAGGCAGTCCAGAAAGAACAAGAAAACCAGCGTCGAATAAAAGAAGATGAACGAAAAGAGTTATATGAACAACATACTCAAAGAGGTATACAATTAAGAATTATATCTTTTAAGCAAATCAGAATTATTGTTGTAAAACAGGTATGATTGACATTGACGACGAAAACGATATTGAAGTTGTAGCATCAACATCAGCAGGAAATGCATATCCAGGTATATCAGGTATATCCAGAGGTAAAACAAATTTGTTTACACCAAGACTGCTTTCAACTTTGGATAAGTGGAAAATCACTGATGGTGCTGCAGTTCATATCCTAAGTGCAACTGCTGACGCGTTGGGCTATGATATCGAAGATCTTATACTAAATCGTTCATCAATTCGTCGAATGCGTCAGAAACATCGTGCAACAACAGCACAAAACATTGCAGCAAACTTTGATGTAAGTACTGTAATGTGTTTGTGTTTTTCCCTATGCTTCTTTTTTTATGTTTTGAGTATAAATTAAGAAACTTGAGTTTTTTTTTCCAGATTCCACGTAGTTTTGTTTTGCATTGGGATGGTACAATGTTACCAGAAATTAGTGGCAGGGAAAAAGTTGATCGCTTGCCAATCATAGTCTCATCTCAAGGTATCGATAAACTACTTGGCATTCCAAAGTTAAAATCTTCGAGTGGAAAAGAAATATCAGATGCCGTGTTTAATTCAATAAAAGAATATGAAATGCTTGATCGAGTTGAAATTATCTGCTTCGACACAACTGCTCATAATACAGGAGCACAAAACGGTGCTGCTGCTCTGCTTGAAGGAAAACTAGGTCGCGATTTATTATATTTTCCCTGCAGACACCATATTTACGAGTTGTTGATCCGTAAAGTGTTTGAAATTAGAGTGGCTACTACAGCCGGTCCAGAAGTGCTAATTTTTAATCGCTTTAGCAAATACTGGAATAATATTGACAAATTAAATTACAAGAGTTGTTTAGAAGATGAACACATTATTACAGTATTGACAGCTGAAGAACGTGGAACAATTTTAAATTACTGTCTAGATAACTTAAAACAAGCTCATAGCAGACGCGACTACAAAGAATTATTACAATTAGTTGTCAGTTTTCTTGGTGGTACGGTGCCGAATTTTAACACCTTTCGTATACCTGGTGCAACTTCTCATGCTCGATGGATGTCAAAATCTATTTATGCACTTAAAATTTATTTGTTTCGTAATGAATTCAATATGACCAAACAAGAGCTAAACGGTATACGTAGTGTCTGTCTGTTTATAGTTCGTATTTATGTAAAAGCCTGGTTTGGATGCACTAAAGCAATTGAAGCACCAAATCAAGACCTAAATTTAATTAAAAATATTATAGCTTATCCTGAAAGGGATATAGCGCTTGCTTTGCTACAAAAAATAAGCAATCATTTGTGGTATTTGTCGGAAGAAGCAGTCGGTCTTTCATTCTTCGATCCTAATGTAAGCGTTACAATTAAAAAAAAAATGGTTCAGGCAATTAATGTTAAAGCAAATACAGAAAAATGCAAGCGAATAATAACTAATCCAACAAATATCGACACATTTGCGCAAAAAGATTTAAGCGATTTTGTAAATTCCAATACACACGCGTTCTTTGATCGCTTAGAAATTTCAAAAGAATTTTTGCAAGTCGATCCGTCGGATTGGAATGAAAGATTTGACTACGCTCAGGGATCACAAATTTGTAAAAACTTATCTGTAGTAAATGATGCAGCTGAAAGAGGCGCCAAATTCATTACAGATTATAATAATAAATTAACCCACAATGAAGAGGAGAAACAATTCCTTTTTCAAGTGGTTAAAGAATATAACATGAATTATCCCACTTTTAAAAAGACTTCACTATTAAATTAAAATAATATTAATGTTACTATGAGTATGTAATTAATAAAAATATTTCAGTTTATTCTTACTTTTCAAATAAATGCAAATAAAATAAAAAAATATATTTTTTTTGCCTTATTTCTCATAATAAAAACAAAAAGGTGCTTGGGGCACGGCTAAAAATTATCCAATCGTTGTCAAATTTTTTTTTATGCTTTGTGAGACTAAAACGAATATTTTTAGCGCTTGCCGTAACATATATTCGAGAAAATAAATTTGTCCATATAAATAAGGACCGGTCTAATATATATATGCATTTATATTTGCACCCGTGCGGTGAAGAGATGAGCAATCAGTATACATACATTCAATATATATATATATATCCTTAAGATCCAAGATGTATATATGTATATATATATCCTTGGATCGTAAGTATATAAACGGGTGGACACGCCTATTTTGTATGGCGTTATAACTTACTAGCTGCTCACGTGTAAAATGTTTTGTTTTTACTGTACGAATACATGAAGATTCAAGTTTTCGGTTAAAAATTCCACATGTCAACTTTTGTATGTGACTGAACCACGCCCATTCTTTACAGATATTTTAATAATGCTGCTATATTTTCCGGACACTTTCGCCTTAATATCTCGCACCACTTGAGATATTCGCTTTTTAACGTTCTTGGAAAACAAATGTCCTTACATTTTATATAAAAACAAGGAGTATTTTAATAAACTTTCTAGAGGTGAAACAAAGCCAGCAGCGACCAAAAACCAACAAAATCTCAAGAACATGTTCGCGAATGATTCTCTATTTTAAGCCACAATACACTCAAACTGCCTTATAAGAAAGAAAAATACTATAGAAAAAATTGAACTTTCAACTGGTACACACACTGAAATAATAAAACAAGTAGAAGTGTAGTCTTCGGCCTGACCGAAATCTAAATACCCTATAACAGAATAACTGAAAAAATTATAATTTCGCCACTTAACAACTTTTGTATAAGTAGGTGGACCACGCCCATTTTGGGCAAATGTTTTTGTATTGTCTCTAGGTACTGCTAGATAGAATTACGAACGTATTAATATTTTGAACCGTTAATGGGATATTACCAACTTTTTTAAAAATGGGTGGACCACGCCAATTTTGTATACAAATTGGTAATACGTGTAGATACCTCGTGATAAAATTACATATCAATATCTTATACCGTTCATGAGATATTGCCAACTTTGCTATCAGTAGGCGTGGCACGCCCAGTTTTTCCGAACGTTTTAGTAATGACCCCATATTCCGAAATAAAATTATACCTTAATATCTCACACGGTTTATGAAATATTCAGATTATAACATTTTTTTTAACGAGGTGCCTTTACATTCCGTATGTAAAGTAGGCGTGGCTGTTTACCGATCTCGCCCATTTTCAATCTCGAACAGCCCTACATAACAAAGAATATTTGTGCCAAATTTCATCGCGATATCTCTTTTCGTTCTCTCGTAATCGTGATTTCAATACAGACAGACAGACTGACAGACAGACAGACAGACAGGGCTAAATCGATTCAGGAGGTGACGCTGAGAAAGAATATATATACTTTTCTATATCTATCTCGTCTCCTTCTCTGCGTTACAAACGGAAGAACAAAGTGAATATACTCTACTCCCTTCGGGTGTAGGGTATAAAAATTCATTTAACGCCGTTGAGTGTAGATTTCTACATCCCTGTATTTTTGTAGTAGATATTACCGTTATTCGTGCTACTCGTGTTACTGGTGTTACTATTTTAAATTTTTTTGATTAATTAGTATTTGATTGAGTGTTAAATTTTATTAAAAATAATGGCGAGACCAAAATATAGCGAATGAAGAATCTGAAAATGAAGAAGATAATTCATCAAGTGACAATGAATACCAGCTGCCTGGTCACGAACAAGATAATTTGGCAGATGACGGAGATTCAGATGAAGTTGAAGAAACTATTAATGAAGATTTCATAGACCTGGATTCCACATTTGCCGCGAAAGATGGTACTGTTTGGAGCCCGACTCCACTTCAGCAAACCGTGGGACGTAATCGAATTGCTAATGTGTTGAGATTGAGACCCGGGAACTCTAATACGGCGACGTCTCGTGTGAGTACAAGAAAAGATTCCTTTTTGTTGTTTTCCCGCCACATATAGAAAAAATTATACTGGAAAATATAAATGCGTTCGGACATCAAAAAAATAATAAGCATGAAGATGTAGATGCAGATTTACTTCATGCATATTTTGCTGTTTTAATTTTGGCTGGTTTTTACAAGTAAGTACAATAATATATGATTTGAAATGACATATTAGTTGATATTATTTTATATCAGATCTAAGAATCAAGCGATTACCGAGCTATTTGATGGCATGTTTGGACCACCAATTTTCAGGGCAATTATGTCCAAACGAACTTTTGAATACATGACAAGAATAATTCGGTTCGATAATGTAGCAAACTGTCGAGCAAAAAAGTCTCTGGATAAATTTGCACCAGTTCGAAGTCTCTGGGATCGTTGGACCGAACTACTGCCACTATATTTCAATCCATCGGAATGTGTGACGGTCGATGAGGAGCTATGTGGCTTCCATGGTCGTTGTTCATTCCAGAAATATATGCCATCTAAACCAGAAAGGTACGGATTGATATTCTGGTTGCTTGTTTGTTCGGAAACGTGTTATGTGTGGAAGATTCAGCCTTACTTAGGAAAAAATCCAGGAGCTGCTCCAGAAAAGAATCACGGTGAACGAGTGGTTTAGATTTAGTAGAAGGTTTGAAGGAAAACAATATCACTATGGATAATTTTTTTTTCCTCATACGCATTGGGTAAAAAATTGCTGGAAAAACATCTAACAATGGTTGGAACGATCCGCAAGAATAAACGGTCGATTCCACCAAAGCAGTGGTATGTAAAAAGGCTCCACTTTATCAATCAACGTTCGCGTTTACCACCGACACAGTTTTGGTGTCATATGTAGGGAGAAAAAAAACGGTAAAGTTCTCCAGAGTACGCTACATAATTCTGCACATATTGGCACTGATCAAAAGAAGCTTCCTGAAATTATTTCGTATTATAATCGAAGTAAGGGTGGAGAAGGATAAAATGTTATCAGAGTACAGTTGCAAGAGATGGCCTATCCCCCTAACCAACAGATGGCCTATGGTGGTTTTCAGCAACATAATTGATATATCGGTTTTGAATGCCTTTATTATATATAAACAGTAAGCTGAAAAAACATAATTTCTTCAACTAAATGTACTAAATTTATATAAATCATTTTAGAGTTTACCCTAATTGGCCGGAGAAGCAAAAAAATAGAATGCGCAGGAAGTTCTTGAGTGAGCTCGGGATATACTTTTGAGATCTTGCTCAAAACTATAAGCTACGTAGAGAAAGAGGTCCACGGTCATTAGCTTCGCAGACAGTGTTATCGCTTGCGTCTACTGGCAACCACCTAGAACAACCTGGACCGTCTTCTAAAAGGCAAAGCATGGATATACCTGAACATATAAAGAAGAGAGGAAAGTGTTTCCTGTGTGTCCAAGAAAATAGCTCTAAGGCTAAATACAACCATGAGCTGTGTCTGTGGCGCCACGATGACTCGGGGATGTATCCCTCTCCGAACGGCTTTGCAGCGCAGGCGACAGTGGGCGCAGCAGCAACACATAAAACTGCAGCCACCATCAACGACGCCGGTAAGCCAACGCACTCCAACTTGGAGCAGCGCCAGCAGAAGGTTCTGGAGAGCCTCCTGGAGGAACGCCTTCAGTTCAATCAGACGCCGCCGCTAGATCTCCCGAAGAATTACCTCAAGATGTCGGTGGCCTGTACCGACAGCTCAACAGCCGTTCTGTTGAGGCGCCACCGCAGTTCAAACACCAACGCCGCCCAGACGCGCGGTGGCGAAGCCGATTCCCGCCAGCCGCCTCAATATATCGCGCTCGCCCCTACGCTGCCCCGAGTCCACCTGCCGGCGCATGATCTTCGTGTCGGACTTCAACAGGCACATGGCGTGCGATCACATGAAGCTGCCGATTGTGCGCATATCGTCGGGCGAGCACAAAAATTTCTTCCTCGACCCACGGGTCGTGAACCTAGGCGTCCATAAGTGCATCATGTTGTACTTCCTACCCGACAGAGCAACCGACCTGGGCAGCAGCAGCTACAAGGACTACCTGCCCATCATGATTATGAGCACCTATATACGACTGAGCGATCTGTGCAGAGTTCCGCAGCCAGCGGACACCAGCGACGACTCCATCTTCCTAGTGGTGTGACTGACGGGCATCGTGTCCCCGACATGCCCTTGTACACTTTTCTGACTATGGGGCCGCTGTCGGGACAGGTGGCGCCTGCGTGCCAGGTAGTGCACTCGAGCAAGGTATACCCGCTCGAAAATTAGCAGTCGATCCTCGACTTGTGCCGCGGTGGCCAGGTGTTGATGCTGCCCGATAAAGAGTTGCAGCTGCTGACGAGAGGCAGTAAGGACATGCTGGAGATGCAACTTCTCGTGCAGTAACCGTCGCTGAGCGTTCACATGGGCGATCCATGATTGATTATTGAACACGAAATTACAGTAGGCCTATCTAAAAGGAGCCAGAGAACATTACACAGTGAAATATATTGAACATAACATATATTTACAAAGTTATAACAAAATTGATATTTAGCAAATATCTTTAACAAGCGTTTGTGGAGTGATTGGTGTTTAATCGTTGAAAAATAGCTCCATGCTACGCCATGTAAAAATGGCGAGTGTCAGGCGAGGCATGTGGGGACAGAAGGAGCGATTTGGCCTTACATTTTCATTGGTAAATTCGAGATAGATAGCTTTTTGGGGATGGCCGAAGGGTGACGGGGCCAAAAGGAAGTGTGGTGGGAGGTGGGCGTGGTCGCAGGGATCACGATCGGAGAGGGCATGGCCGGAGGAGACATGGCCAGAGGGGGGCGTGGACTCCAGGGGGGGAGAAAGGGGAAATTGTAGAAATTTGCAAATTTTGAAGATTTCGCAGCAGAATTCGGTATGAGAAAAAGAGAAAACTATACTTTTAAAATATTTCTAGTTCGTTTTCGATACGTTCAAAAATAAGGCG
The DNA here is from genome assembly GCA_922984085.1 of Sicus ferrugineus. NCBI lineage: Eukaryota > Metazoa > Arthropoda > Insecta > Diptera > Conopidae > Sicus > Sicus ferrugineus. The sequence goes on along the minus strand of OV277351.1, from coordinate 6,393,587 downwards.
CCTCCTTTAAGCATAAAACCTGCATTACGTCGCTATTCGCTCTTAATAAAGGTGGCATTCAAAATGTCCTTCGGTGGCAGCGGCGTGTTAATAATTCCAGCGACGGCAAATAAACGTTCGATGAGTGCGGACGATGGCAGTCGAGAATAGCACGCCGTTCTTTCTGCCAAAACGTGAATCGAGATCGATACAGTTTTTTAGTCGAGCCGAGAAGTCGGAGCGGTACAGCTGCGGTCTTCTCCTCCCGAAGTTAAGACGAGAATCGTAATAAGAAGCTTCTGAGAGCACAGCTGAAGTTCCAGGGAACCCAGGACCCCAAACACCCAGTACCACATTCATAATGGAAGTACAAAGCCGAGATAATCGAGTTTGCTTGCCTTATCGACGTCTCATAAAGTTCTTTACGATGTGCGGGTGTCGTAAAGATACTGCGTGAGCCGCCCGCCGTTGTAGCTGAACCGTTGTAGCGCTTCAGCCTTCAGCGCCAGACAACTCGATACGTCAGTTGCACGAGTTGTTGAACTAAAAGTCGTTAGCAGGCCTTCTGGTCAAAACTTCCGCTTTATTAGCGCTTCCGAGCACGGCGCGGTGTGTATCGGTCCTTCGGCCGCCATAAATTCGGCGCTTAACGACAATTAGGCAGAAGCAGCGGCGTCCAATGCTAACCCGAGAGCTCGGAGTCGCTGCGTGGCGTGTGGTGAACGAGGAGATTGACGGCGGTCGAGCGCGGTTTGCCGCGATCGGCGTTGGGAAGCACTCACTTCGATAAATTTTTTAATCTACAAAACTAAGCAGGCATTATTATATTTTCTACTCTGACACATCATTTTTAATATTTTTTCCTAGCATTGAAGTTCTGCAAATTCAGATTAAAATGTAGAAAATCAAAATTTAAAAGTGGAAACTTTCGCGCTGCATTTGTGAGCCGTTCCCGTATCACGCAAGGATAACTTGTTCGCACAAAGGATTACGAACTCGAATCAGCTTGTATCTTCTATTTATGGCTGCTACACTAGTTTCTGGCGGTGGTTCTTGGGATTTTAAAGCCATCTATTGTAACAATTTCGAAAAAAGAAAAGGGTGAGATTAATCTTTCCTTCCCGTTCTCAATTCCTATTTAGAAAAATTGTTTACTTATGCTGAAATCTTAGCCTTCATAACAAATCGAAAGTAAAGTCAAGTTGTCAACTCTGGCCCTTTGGGATCTGGCGGTGGGTCTGCGGCCAGTAAGGGTAACCGAATTCAAGAGCACTACGTACGAGGGATATAGGAAAACCTTCCGAAAGAACAGCTCATTAGTGAGGCTACAATGGATGATTCTAAGAAGCCAAATCTGTAGTGAAATCTCGTGAAAGGACTTTGACCAATACTAAAGAATGACAGCTTCTGTAGTAAAAAGCTGGAGGGTCTTGAATCGGCGAAGATCGCTGTGGAGCTCGATGTGGACCAAAATCTCGCCAGATGCGGCAGCATATTGCAAAATATGCAAAATACGTACACATTGAGGGGTTTCTAAAACGACGTCATCCAATCGACATCCATATATGTGTACTATATGTGTGTCCGTTTGACGACGTTCTTTTACAAACACCTCAATGTGAACGTGTTCTGCAGTGAATTTGAAAGTCCCGTCTCATCGACTGCTATTATGCTGTGCTGCGATATCTGGGGCGAGGTGTTCTTTGACTTCGGGCTCTGCAACGATCCTAAATTATGTTGTTATATATGTAATTATATTGTATTTGTGAACTACACATCAAATAAACACATTGGCTGGTATTTAAGGTAGACTTATTAGAAATTCAATATTTCTAGAGAAATATTTATATATATATTTCTATATACTGTATAGAGGGACGTCATACAGACAGACAGATAGTCGGTTGGACAGACGGAAATATAGACGGAGGGGCGGGCGTCGATTTAGAAGTTGGCGCTGAGCAATAATATATATATATATATGCATTTATATTTGCACCCGTGCGGTGAAGAGATGAGCAATCAGTATACATACATTCAATATATATATATATATCCTTAAGATCCAAGATGTATATATGTATATATATATCCTTGGGTCGTAAGTATATAAACGGGTGGACACGCCTATTTTGTATGGCGTTACAACTTATAGCTGCTCACGTGTAAAATGTTTTGTTTTTACTGTACGAATACATGAAGATTCAAGTTTTCGGTTAAAAATTCCACATGTCAACTTTTGTATGTGACTGAACCACGCCCATTCTTTACAGATATTTTAATAATGCTGCTATATTTTCCGGGAACTTTTGCCTTAATATCTCGCACCACTTGAGATATTCGCTTTTTAACGCTCTTGGAAAACAAATGTCCTTACATTTTATATAAAAACAAGGAGTATTTTAATAAACTTTCTAGAGGTGAAACAAAGCCAGCAGCGACCAAAAACCAACAAAATCTCAAGAACATGTTCGCGAATGATTCTCTATTTTAAGCCACAATACACTCAAACTGCCTTATAAGAAAAAAAAAATACTATAGAAAAAATTGAACTTTCAACTGGTACACACACTAAAATAATAAAACAAGTAGAAGTGTTGTCTTCGGCCTGACCGAAATCTAAATACCCTACTATATAACCGAGTAACTAATTTCGCCACTTAACAACTTTTGTATAAGTAGGTGGGCCACGCCCATTTTGGGCAAATGTTTTTGTAATGTCTCTAGGTACTGCTAGATAGAATTACGAACGTATTAATATTTTGAACCGTTAATGGGATATTACCAACTTTTTTAAAAATGGGTGGACCACGCCAATTTTGTATACAAATTGGTAATACGTGTAGATACCTCGTGATAAAATTACATATCAATATCTTATACCGTTCATGAGATATTGCCAACTTTGCTATCAGTAGGCGTGGCACGCCCAGTTTTTCCGAACGTTTTAGTAATGACCCCATATTCCGAAATAAAATTATACCTTAATATCTCACACGGTTTATGAAATATTCAGATTATAACATTTTTTTTAACGAGGTGCATACATTCCTTATGTAAAGTAGTCGTGGCTGTTTACCGATCTCTCCCATTTTCAATCTCGAACAGCCCTACATAACAAAGAATATTTGTGCCAAATTTCATCGCGATATCTCTTTTCGTTCTCTCGTAATCGTGATTTCAATACAGACAGACAGACTGACAGACAGACAGACAGACAGGGCTAAATCGATTCAGGAGGTGACGCTGAGAAAGAATATATATACTTTTCTATATCTATCTCGTCTCCTTCTCTGCGTTACAAACGGAAGAACAAAGTGAATATACCCTACTCCCTTCGGGTGTAGGGTATAAAAATTCATTTAACGCCGTTGAGTGTAGATTTCTACATCCCTGTATTTTTGTAGTAGATATTACCGTTATTCGTGCTACTCGTGTTACTGGTGTTACTATTTTAAATTTTTTTGATTAATTAGTATTTGATTGAGTGTTAAATTTTGTTAAAAATAATGGCGAGACCAAAATATAGCGAATGAAGAATCTGAAAATGAAGAAGATAATTCATCAAGTGACAATGAATACCAGCTGCCTGATCACGAACAAGATAATTTGGCAGATGACGGAGATTCAGATGAAGTTGAAGAAACTATCAATGATGATTTTATAGACCTGGATTCCACATTTGCCTCGAAAGATGGTACTGTTTGGAGCCCGACTCCACTTCAGCAAACCGTGGGACGTAATCGAATTGCTAATGTGTTGAGATTGAGACCCGGGAACACTAATACGGCGACGTCTCGTGTGAGTACCAAAAAGGATTCCTTTTTGTTGTTTTCCCGCCACATATAGAAAAAATTATACTGGAAAATATAAATGCGTTCGGACATCAAAAAATAATAAGCATGAAGATGTAGATGCAGATTTACTTCATGCATATTTTGCTGTTTTAATTTTGGCTGGTTTTTACAAGTACAATAATATATGATTTGAAATGACATATTAGTTGATATTATTTTATATCAGATCTAAGAATCAAGCGATTACCGAGCTATTTGATGGCATGTTTGGACCACCAATTTTCAGGGCAATTATGTTCAAACGAACTTTTGAATACATGACAAGAATAATTCGGTTCGATAATGTAGCAAACCGTCGAGCAAAAAAGTCTCTGGATAAATTTGCACCAGTTCGAAGTCTCTGGGATCGTTGGACCGAACTACTGCCACTACATTTCAATCCATCGGAATGTGTGACGGTAGATGAGGAGCTATGTGGCTTCCATGGTCGTTGTTCATTAAGAAATATATGCCATCCAAACCAGAGAGGTACGGATTGAAATGCTGGTTGCTTGTTTGTTCGGAAACGTGTTATGTGTGGAAGATTCAGCCTTACTTAGGAAAAAATCCAGGAGCTGCTCCAGAAAAGAACCACGGTGAACGAGTGGTTTAGATTTAGTAGAAGGTTTGAAGGGAAACAATATCAGTATGGATAATTTTTTTCCTCATACGCATTGGGTAAAAAATTGCTGGAAAAACATCTAACAATGGTTGGAACGATCCGCAAGAATAAACGGTCGATTCCACCAAAGCAGTTGGTATCTAAAAAGGCTCCACTTTATCAATCAACGTTCGCGTTTACCACCGACACAGTTTTGGTGTCATATGTAGGGAGAAAAAACAACGGTACAGTTCTCCAGAGTACGCTACATAATTCTGCACATATTGGCACTGATCAAAAGAAGCTTCCTGAAATCATTTCGTATTATAATCGAAATAAGGGTGGAGAAGGATAAAATGTTATCAGGGTACAGTTGCAAGAGATGGCCTATCCCCCTAACCAACAGATGGCCTATGGTGGTTTTCAGCAACATAATTGATATATCGGTTTTGAATGCCTTTATTATATATAAACAGTAAGCTGAAAAAACATAATTTCTTCAACTAAATGTACTAAATTTATATAAATCATTTTAGAGTTTACCCTAATTGGCCGGAGAAGCAAAAAAATAGAATGCGCAGGAAGTTCTTGAGTGAGCTCGGGATATACTTTTGAGATCTTGCTCAAAACTATAAGCTACGTAGAGAAAGAGGTCCACGGTCATTAGCTTCGCAGACAGTGTTATCGCTTGCGTCTACTGGCAACCACCTAGAACAACCTGGACCGTCTTCTAAAAGGCAAAGCATGGATATACCTGAACATATAAAGAAGAGAGGAAAGTGTTTCCTGTGTGTCCAAGAAAATAGCTCTAAGGCTAAATACAACCATGAGCTGTGTCTGTGGCGCCACGATGACTCGGGGATGTATCCCTCTCCGAACGGCTTTGCAGCGCAGGCGACAGTGGGCGCAGCAGCAACACATAAAACTGCAGCCACCATCAACGACGCCGGTAAGCCAACGCACTCCAACTTGGAGCAGCGCCAGCAGAAGGTTCTGGAGAGCCTCCTGGAGGAACGCCTTCAGTTCAATCAGACGCCGCCGCTAGATCTCCCGAAGAATTACCTCAAGATGTCGGTGGCCTGTACCGACAGCTCAACAGCCGTTCTGTTGAGGCGCCACCGCAGTTCAAACACCAACGCCGCCCAGACGCGCGGTGGCGAAGCCGATTCCCGCCAGCCGCCTCAATATATCGCGCTCGCCCCTACGCTGCCCCGAGTCCACCTGCCGGCGCATGATCTTCGTGTCGGACTTCAACAGGCACATGGCGTGCGATCACATGAAGCTGCCGATTGTGCGCATATCGTCGGGCGAGCACAAAAATTTCTTCCTCGACCCACGGGTCGTGAACCTAGGCGTCCATAAGTGCATCATGTTGTACTTCCTACCCGACAGAGCAACCGACCTGGGCAGCAGCAGCTACAAGGACTACCTGCCCATCATGATTATGAGCACCTATATACGACTGAGCGATCTGTGCAGAGTTCCGCAGCCAGCGGACACCAGCGACGACTCCATCTTCCTAGTGGTGTGACTGACGGGCATCGTGTCCCCGACATGCCCTTGTACACTTTTCTGACTATGGGGCCGCTGTCGGGACAGGTGGCGCCTGCGTGCCAGGTAGTGCACTCGAGCAAGGTATACCCGCTCGAAAATTAGCAGTCGATCCTCGACTTGTGCCGCGGTGGCCAGGTGTTGATGCTGCCCGATAAAGAGTTGCAGCTGCTGACGAGAGGCGGTAAGGACATGCTGGAGATGCAACTCCTCGTGCAGTAACCGTCGCTGAGCGTTCACACGGCCGATCCATGATTGATTATTGAACACGAAATTACAGTAGGCCTAAAAGGAGCCAGAGAACATTACACAGTGAAATATATTGAACATAACATATATTTACAAAGTTATAACAAAATTGATATTTAGCAAATATCTTTAACAAGCGTTTGTGGAGTGATTGGTGTTTAATCGTTGAAAAATAGCTCCATGCTACGCCATGTAAAAATGGCGAGTGTCAGGCGAGGCATGTGGGGACAGAAGGAGCGATTTGGCCTTACATTTTCATTGGTAAATTCGAGATAGATAGCTTTTTGGGGATGGCCGAAGGGTGACGGGGCCAAAAGGAAGTGTGGTGGGAGGTGGGCGTGGTCGCAGGGATCACGATCGGAGAGGGCATGGCCGGAGGAGACATGGGTAACCATGGCGTGGACTCCAGGGGGGATAAAGGGGAAATTGTAGAAATTTGCAAATTTTGAAGATTTCGCAGCAGAATTCGGTATGAGAAAAAGAGAAAACTATACTTTTAAAATATTTCTAGTTCGTTTTCGATACGTTCAAAAATAAGGCGCCTCCTTTAAGCATAAAACCTGCATTACGTCGCTATTCGCTCTTAATAAAGGTGGCATTCAAAATGTCCTTCGGTGGCAGCGGCGTGTTAATAATTCCAGCGACGGCAAATAAACGTTCGATGAGTGCGGACGATGGCAGTCGAGAATAGCACGCCGTTCTTTCTGCCAAAACGTGAATCGAGATCGATACAGTTTTTTAGTCGAGCCGAGAAGTCGGAGCGGTACAGCTGCGGTCTTCTCCTCCCGAAGTTAAGACGAGAATCGTAATAAGAAGCTTCTGAGAGCACAGCTGAAGTTCCAGGGAACCCAGGACCCCAAACACCCAGTACCACATCCATAATGGAAGTACAAAGCCGAGATAATCGAGTTGGCTTGCCTTTTCGACGTCTCATAAAGTTCTTTACGATGTGCGGGTGTCGTAAAGATACAGCGTGAGACGCCCGCCGTTGTAGCGCTTCAGCCTTCAGCGCCAGACAACTCGATACGTCAGTTGCACGAGCTGTTGAACTAAAAGTCGTTAGCAGGCCTTCTGGTCAAAACTTCCGCTTTATTAGCAAACTTACCGGCGGAGTGCGTATCGGTCCTCCGGCCGCCATAAATTCGGCGCTTAACGACAATTAGGCAGAAGCAGCGGCGTCCAATGCTAACCCGAGAGCTCGGAGTCGCTGCGTGGCGTGTGGTGAACGAGGAGATTGACGGCGGTCGAGCGCGGTTTGCCGCAATCAGCGTTGGGAAGCACTCACTTCGATAAATTTTTTAATCTACAAAACTAAGCAGGCATTATTATATTTTCTACTCTGACACATAATTTTTAATATTTTTTCCTAGCATTGAAGTTCTGCAAATTCAGATTAAAATGTAGAAAATCAAAATTTAAAAGTGGAAACTTTCGCGCTGCATTTGTGGGCCGTTCCCGTATCACGCAAGGACAACTTGTTCGCACAGAGGATTACGAACTCGAATCAGCTTGTATCTTCCATTTATGGCTGCTACACTAATTTCTGGCGGTGGTTCTTGGGATTTTAAAGCCATCTATTGTAACAATTTCGAAAAAAGAAAAGGGTGAGATTAATCTTTCCTTCCCGTTCTCAATTCCTTTTTAGAAAAATTGTTTACTTATGCTGAAATCTTAGCCTTCACAACAAATCGAAAGTAAAGTCAAGTTGTCAACTCTGGCCCTTTGGGATCTGGCGGTGGGTCTGCGGCCAGTAAGGGTAACCGAATTCAAGAGCACTACGTACGAGAGATATAGGAAAACCTTCCGAAAGAACAGCTCATTAGTGAGGCTCAGGAAGCAATGAAGATTCTGAGCCTTTGTCCGGTCAACAATGGATGATTCTAAGAAGCCAAATCTGTAGTGAAATCTCGTGAAAGGACTTTCACCAATACTAAAGAATGACAGCTTCTGTAGTAAAAAACTGGAGGGTCTTGAATCGGTGAAGATCGCTGTGGAGCTCGATGTGGACCAAAATCTCGCCAGATGCGGCAGCATATTTACCCGTCGATGAGGAAGGCGTTTCAATTTCCCTGCAAAATACGTACACATTGAGGGGTTTCTAAAACGACGTCATCCAATCGACATCCATATATGTGTACTATATGTGTGTCCGTTTGACGACGTTCTTTTACAAACACCTCAATGTGAACGTGTTCTGCAGTGAATTTGAAAGTCCCGTCTCATCGACTGCTATTATGCTGTGCTGCGATATCTGGGGCGAGGTGTTCTTTGACTTCGGGCTCTGCAACGATCCTAAATTATGTTGTTATATATGTAATTATATTGTATTTGTGAACTACACATCAAATAAACACATTGGCTGGTATTTAAGGTAGACTTATTAGAAATTCAATATTTCTAGAGAAATATTTATATATATTTCTATATACTCTATAGAGGGACGTCATACAGACAGACAGATAGTCGGTTGGACAGACGGAAATATAGACGGAGGGGCGGGCGTCGATTTAGAAGTTGGCGCTGAGCAATAATATATATATATGCATTTATATTTGCACCCGTGCGGTGAAAAGATAAGCAATCAGTATACATACATTCAATATATATATATATATATATATATATATATATATATATCCTTGGGTCGTAAGTATATAAACGGGTGGACACGCCTATTTTGTATGGCGTTACAACTTATAGCTGCTCACGTGTAAAATGTTTTGTTTCTACTGTACGAATACATGAAGATTCAAGTTTTCGGTTAGAAATTCCACATGTCAACTTTTGTATGTGACTGACCACGCCCTTTTTTTACAGATCTTTTAATAATGCTGCTATATTTTCCGGGCACTTTCGCCTTAATATCTCGCACCACTTGAGATATTCGCTTTTTAACGTTCTTGGAAAACAAATGTCCTTACATTTTATATAAAAACAAGGAGTATTTTAATAAGTTTTCTAAAGGTGAAACAAAGCCAGCAGCGACCAAAAACCAACAAAATCTCAAGAACATGTTTGCGAATGATTCTCTATTTTAAGCCACAATTCACTCAAACTGCCTTATAAGAAAAAAATACTATGGAAAAAATTAAACTTTCAACTGGTACACACACTAAAATAATAAAACAAGTAGAAGTGTTGTCTTCGGCCTGACCGAAATCTAAATACCCTACTATATAACCGAGTAACTAATTTCGCCACTTAACAACTTTTGTATAAGTAGGTGGACCACGCCCATTTTGGGCAAATGTTTTTGTAATGTCTCTAGGTACTGCTAGATAGAATTACGAACGTATTAATATTTTGAACCGTTAATGGGATATTACCAACTTTTTTAAAAATGGGTGGACCACGCCAATTTTGTATACAAATTGGTAATACGTGTAGATACCTCGTGATAAAATTACATATCAATATCTTATACCGTTCATGAGATATTGCCAATTTTGTTATCAGTAGGCGTGGCACGCCCATTTTTTCCGAACGTTTTAGTAATGACCCTATATATTCCGAAATAAAATCATACCTTAATATCTCACACGGTTTATGAAATATTCAGATTATAACATTTTTTGAAACGAGGTGCCTTTACATTCCGTATGTAAAGTCGGCGTGGCTGTTTACCGATCTCGCCCATTTCCAATCTCGAACAGCCCTACATAACAAAGAATATTTGTGCCAAATTTCATCGCGATATCTCTTTTCGTTCTCTCGTAATCGTGATTTCAACAGACAGACAGACAGACAGACAGACAGGGCTAAATCGATTCAGGAGGTGACGCTGAGAAAGAATATATATACTTTTCTATATCTATCTCGTCTCCTTCTCTGCGTTACAAACGGAAGAACAAAGTGAATATACCCTACTCCCTTCGGGTGTAGGTGATTTTTGTAGTAGATATTACCGTTATTCGTGTTACTGGTGTTACTATTTTAAATTTTTTTTGATTAATTAGTATTTGATTGAGTGTTAAATTTTGTTAAAACTAATGGCGAGACCAAAATATAGCGAATGAAGAATCTGAAAATGAAGAAGATATTTCATCAAGTGACAATGAATACCAGTGGCCTGGTCACGAACAAGATAATTTGGCAGATGACGGAGATTCAGATGAAGTTGAAGAAACTATTAATGAAGATTTCATACCTGGATTCCACATTTGCCTCGAAAGATGGTACTGTTTGGAGCCCGACTCCACTTCAGCAAACCGTGGGACGTAATCGAATTGCTAATGTGTTGAGATTGAGACCCGGGAACACTAATACCGCGTCGTCTCGTGTGAGTACCAAAAAGGATTCCTTTTTGTTGTTTTCCCGCCACATATAGAAAAAATTATACTGGAAAATATAAATGCATTCGGACATCAAAAAAATAATAAACATGAAGATGTAGATGCAGATTTACTTCATGCATATTTTGCTGTTTTAATTTTGGCTTGTTTTTACAAGTACAATAATATATGATTTGAAATGACATATTAGATCTGATATTATTTTATATCAGATCTAAGAATCAAGCGATTACCGAGCTATTTGATGGCATGTTTGGACCACCAATTTTCAGGGCAATTATGTCCAAACGAACTTTTGAATACATGACAAGAATAATTCGGTTCGATAATGTAGCAAACCGTCGAGCAAAAAAGTCTCTGGATAAATTTGCACCAGTTCGAAGTCTCTGGGATCGTTGGACCGAATTACTGCCACTATATTTCAATCCATCGGAATGTGTGACGGTAGATGAGCTATGTGGCTTCCATGGTCGCTGTTCATTCCAGAAATATATGCCATCTAAAGAGGTACGGATTGAAATTCTGGTTGCTTGTTTGTTCGGAAACGTGTTATGTGTGGAAGATTCAGCCTTACTTAGGAAAAAATCCAAGAGCTGCTCCAGAAAAGAACCACGGTGAACGGTACAGTTGCAAGAGATGGCCTATCCCCCTAACCAACAGATGGCCTATGGTGGTTTTCAGCAACATAATTGATATATCGGTTTTGAATGCCTTTATTATATATAAACAGTAAGCTGAAAAAACATAATTTCTTCAACTAAATGTACTAAATTTATATAAATCATTTTAGAGTTTATCCTAATTGGCCGGAGAAGCAAAAAAATAGAATGCGCAGGAAGTTCTTGAGTGAACTCGGGATATACTTTTGAGATCTTGCTCACAACTATAAGCTACGTAGAGAAAGAGGTCCACGGTCATTAGCTTCGCAGACAGTGCTATCGCTTGCTTCTACTGGCAACAACCTAGAACAACCTGGACCGTCTTCTAAAAGGCAAAGCATGGATATACCTGAACAAATAAAGAAGAGAGGAAAGTGTTTCCTGTGTGTCCAAGAAAATAGCTCTAAGGCTAAATACAACCATGAGTTAGCTTGCTGCTTCTGCCATAAAACGATTTGCAAAGCACATCACAATCGAAATGTGTATACTACGTGCATTACAGCTACATAAAAGCAATTTTTTACAGTCTATTGCTTACTAAACATAAATATACAATTAATTCCCTACTACAAACAGAAACCACAATACTTTCATTAAAAAATGTATACATTTATATGTCAGAGCAAGATTATCTATACAAAATACAGGGATGTAGAAATCTACACCTCAATCACGAAAATTCCTCTGCTTTCAAATCTCGATTCACATTCACAATATTGTCCTTAGTTTTGCGAACAATTTCGTTGATGTTTCTATTTTCCTCAAATTTATCATGAACATCTGGCTGCTCGTGATCAATTGGTGCCATTACAGATGTTTGCGCAGGAACGGATTTCGATGCATTTACTAGCTCTTGGACATCACCCGGAAGCAAGTTATTCCAATACGCCTTGAATGGAGCCTGGATGGATGACCCTTTGAGCTCTTTAAGTGCGTATTGCATCGATGGCAAACAAATAAATCATTTTTAGCGGGACGTTCCGATGGCTTTTGCGAAATCAAACGATATTTCATTATCTGATTAGTATAGAATTACCTATCATTATCTGAGTATTAGTATATGTTTTTCTAACATATATCCCAACAGTTAACACAAAAAGTGTTTATTACTTATTTGAAATCTGCATCATCAGATACCCGTTGAGGTAATGCCTCCAAATACCTCATTTACCTCCCTGACATGACTCTTTAGCCCTTGTTTGTGCGTGACAAAAAAGCGTCAATAGCAAAGCGAGAGGAATTTCTACGTTCGACATTACGCTGCTTTTCGGAAACTTTTTAGCTCGCTTAAGTCGGTTAGCTAATCTTGTAGACTCACTTGCTTCTGATTCCTGTTGAAGCTTCTCTTGTCGTTTTTCTTCTCCTTCTCCTAACGTCGCTTGAGGTGGGTGGCTGTCTCACAGATATCACAGCGGAACAGTGTTAATTTTTAATCACGAAGCAATTAGTCAATACAAAAACCGAAATGCTCGAAACTTTGTGTGTGAATGCTATGAAACATGTTTTTATGCTCAAATTTTCATTTCAAAATTTCCTGCCTCAAAGTAGGCGTCGGTGGTCAGTTTATACCTAATATTGCCTCATCATCCAGTTTTGAGCTATAGTATGTTGAAAGTTTCAAGTCTCTACCTCATCGGGAAGTTAGTTAAAAATCAATTACAAAATTCGAACCGAACAGACAAGAAAGCGACTTAATAAAATCGTTTTAAAATTAAGACAGTTTACGGAAAGAACTTTATTTTATTTAAAGGGTGTCTATTAGCCTTTTCAACAGTATATAATTTAAAAAAAAGAAAAACATCCTGGATGAGTTTGGTGAATTTGAATGAGTTGAATTTAATTTGAAAAAATTTAATTTGTAGAGGATTAAGTGACGTGTAATATATGTACAACAATTTGCCAAATAAGTTTTCTGTAAATCAAAAAATTGCTTTTTCATTTCATGTATTTCTTATGGCAGATGAAACCAAACTCAAGGGATGCCCTCTATCAATGCAAAGCATTTTCGGTTCAGAAAAGAAGAAATAAATAGACACGCTTTGACCGTGACAGGACTCGAGCCTTGGTATCATCGACTCTGTCTATCTGCTAAGTAATATTGGCATTAACACTCCTCGTCGTACTCCGAGAAGATGCCAATTTCTTCACTTAAGCTGTTGCAGATCAACATATCTCCAACATGAACCACTTAGAAGCGCCTGCGCAGATTTCACCTTTGTATACCCAGCTATTAACCTGACGGATCCCGTTTATGTAGCTAAAAATAAAATCTTAAACTTCTTAAACTAATATTATTTATAGTATTCAATATTGTACACCTTATTAAATTTTATACTTATGCATTTATAGTTTATAGTTTATGTTTTAAGCATTAAATAAATTAAATTAAATTAAATAAATTTGCAACGCAGAGAGGAAGACGAGGTAGATATAGAAAAGTATTCTTGCTCAGCGTCACATCCAGAACCTCGTTTCAAAAATGTTATAAGGTAAATATCTCATATACCGCTCGAGATATTGAGGAATTCCATTCCGGAGCATATAGCGCCATTACTAAAATGTTTGCAAAAAATGGCGTGGCCTACCCACTCATACAAAACTTGGCAATATCTCTTGAACGGTACAAGATATGAAGACGTAATTCTATCTTGAGGTATGCACTCGTAAAAAAGTTTTCAATATCTCATAAACGGTGCAAAATGTCTGCAAGTGATTTTAAATATCTTGAAGAATCCAGAGACATTACCATACTATAATCTTTGCCAAAAATGGGCGTTAAACAAAAGTTGTCAAATGGCGAAATTATTTGTTTTAGCTACTCGGGTGTAGGGTACTTCGACCAGGCCGAAGACAACACTCTTACTTGTCTTAATTTTGCTTCTACCAAAAGGGCCATGCAGTTGTGAATTTGCAAAACTTAAAATAGATTATGTAGCTCGGAAAATTATTTCGACTAATGTCGAAAACTGCATTCCAATCTTTTGAAAATTTTGAATTTGTCTCACATAAAAATGTGTCGCTCCTTTGAAAAGTTATACAAGTTGCTGCTACCATTCGATTTCTTCCGCTTCGAAAAAGTAAACCGCTCATTCAGAAAACATTACTAGCAATATGTAGCAGATATAATCTGGCAATGGAATAGAGTGAAGCACTTATAGGCTTTTTAAAAATCAATTTTTTACTTTACAACAAAAGGCTGAAAATTTTGACTTTTTTACTAAAAAAGAAGTAAAGAATTAGCATTGCATTTTAACGCCGTTCTTGTTTATTAGCCACGTAAAATCTCCGGGAGAGCCAATGATTACAGACGCCTGCGTTCTTCTGGCTGCTCACATTATGCTTTCATTTATTTTCTAAGCTCTCACAAAACCGTCCTAATTCGACGGTCACGTGCCAACACTTAGTGCCTGCTTCAATGTAAACAAGAGCAAACAGTGGCTGCCACGTGTCGCTTCCGTCCAGCCCACTGACATGGCAGACTCCTCATACTCTCTACGTCTTTTTGTCACTGTTCTGTTGAACAGTAATACAAAATTTGTTTTACATGACCTCATATATGAAGAGCCTACTAATTTGGCACTGCTGGAAATCTTCAACTGGGCGGTTCTGCCATTCCTTTGACGCCTTTGAATGCATGAATTAGTGCACTAAAAGGAAAACCAAATTCGAACTCGCGCACATTTTTCTTTAATTAAATTGATCCTTTGTGAATCAGTGCATTACGGCTTCTTGCAGTCTGTCATAGAAGTATTACAGATCTCAGAATTCGCGAAGAAGCAATAATTGTTAATATTATACCTGGATTGTTATTTGATATTTGTACATTGATTTAATTTTATACATCGAATTGTTATTATTATTATACAATATTAAAAATTATTAAAAATTAGTCTTCTTTAATGAACTGTAAAAATTATGTAAAGAATGTAAAAAGTTTTTAATGAAATACTTATTTCAGTTTTACAGGGTAAACATTTTAGTTTTATTTTTAAAACAACTTGGACTGTAAATATTGGGTTGGCAAGTTCGTTCTTATTTATACCCTACATCCGAAGGGAGTATAACCCCCTTCTCTCTATATAAGTTCTCTCTCTCTCTCTCTCTCTCTCTCTCTGGGCTCCATACGAATCGGTTTCTTTATGAAAAACTTCGCCTGTCAACAGTAAGTAAGTGTTCGGAGTAAGACGAATCGTCCACGAGGTTCCTAGCACTCCCATTACTTAAAGCAAATCTGGGTTCATGCCCGCAAAAATCGACGCAGTTCCCTTTACTAGACTTGTTGGCCTAGTAACTCGGCTGGCCTCACGGGTTCCTGAATAGCTTCAATTGGTACTTGCACTAAGTCCTCCATAAATGGCCCCATATTTCTCAAATTAGGACTCGTCTCATCTGCCGATCATGATTGGTTGATGTGCCGCTTAAAAACATAGTTATTATCCAATCGAATCATGTAGTGCAATTGATCTATTCTTGTATTACAGTACCTAATCTCCGATTTTATAGCTTCAAATTGAATGCGTACTTAATGTTGCAGTTACTGCTACGCTGTTATCCTCCCGTTGTTGAGAGGTGCAGCTCGATAAAGAAAAAGTATTTCCTTAACCTTTTCACGTATAGATGCTGTCGCGCCATTCAGCGCTTCAAGTCTTCTTTTCAGGGTTTGAACATGTCTTTCGACTAAGCCATTTGTTACTGGATGCCTGGTGCTATGAACTTTTGGAAGATACCCGATTGTTTGCAGAACGATTGAAATTCATCTCTGATAAAAATTGTGGCGTTATCAGATACTATTACATTAAGGTCCTACGTAATCGATGTGAATCCGTTGCCAATTATTATCTGGCTCGTCCCACGGATGTAATCGAACTTTAACTGGACTAACCCTTTAAATAAACGTAGCGTCGAGCAAGCTGTTTTATTTTTGACATACCGACGTGTGTTGCATGTAATTCCTCTATGTAGAACTAAAGCCTGTAGCGACCGTGGAATTATAACACGCTGCCTTTAAAGACAATGTGTTGTTAACAATGTTATCGTTGATTATGATCTCATATTTGATTTTGTTATCAGTGTAAAGATCTTTGAGTATTTTTGAAAGCGTGTCATCTTTAAGTGTTTCCTCTCGTAATATGTTTAAATTTAATTTTTCCAATTTCCAATTCGATGAATTGATGCTTCACGAATTTGATGTACTTCTTCATTAATAGCTCTGTCGTATAAGGGTTTTGAATTGATCGGTGCTCGTGACAAATTTTAAGCATTGACATTTTCTGTTCCCTTCTTAAATATAACTTTTCATTTAAAACGTGATAAAAAAAACTGCATACCTCTGTAAACGTTCAGCACGTACGTGGAAGCTTCACATTGTGATGAAAAATTCTCACCAATGGTTGATTATCTGCAGCTGTGATTAGATTAAAAGGATGACAAAACAGACATTGATGAAAATTATGCAAATACAATCGTTAAAGCCTCTCTTTCAAGCCATAAGTAGTTCTGTTCTGTCCGTGTTAACGATCGTGAAACGAGAGCAATAGGTGATGTCGTTTACAAGGTGAAACATTGCTTCTGCAATTCCGGTCCGACAAGCGTCGAATGCACGATGAATTGGTAAATCTGGCTGAAAAGGCATCAAGACTCGATCTCTGGCTAATCCTTCTTTTAATTTTATGTACGCTATATCACATTGTGTTGTCCATTTGAACTTTATATTTTTCTGTAAAAGCTGACGTAGTGGTGTTGTCATAGTTGATGCGCCTGGTTGTTGCCATACCCAAGAATCACCTGACTTCATCGTTCGATGTTGACGTTGGCATATTAATATTTGCCGCATAATGTGCCCTAAGAATATCATGCGTTCTTGAATAAATTAGCATTTCCTGCGGTTTAGATGCAGGCCAAATTTCCGCAGTTGGTCGGAGAATTGACGTTTTCTTTGTATTCCTTCTTTGTAGCTCTATATACAATAATGTCGTCGAAATATGACTCTGCTTTAGGCACATTCCGTAGGATTTGATGTATAATTCGGTTAAATTCCGATGCTGCCGTTTTGATACCAAACGAGAATTTGCTGTCAAAATGCATCGAGGGACGTTTCTATTCATTCAATATGTTCCCGAATGCATTGAAATTGAATGGATTATACTGAAACTATCGTTTACTGGAACATGTAAGTAAGCTTTAAATAGATCAAGCAGACAAAAGTATCGCGCATTGCGAAGATAGTTGAATATATTGATTTTTCTTATAGGGTATGTGAACTCGTGAACTCGTAATTCCTTTCTTTAACTCCAACTTTGTAGTCCACACATAAACGTACTCCTCCAGCTGGTTTCGGAATGACTAGCAATTGTGAACCCCAATAACTAGATTTAACCTGTGTAGAGGAATATTTGATTTTTCAAGTGTTTCTAGCTCTCGATCAACTTTTTCCACGGGCGCGTATGGAAACTCACGCGCCCGATAAAAAACCACTTTTGATTTTTCACGCATTTGTAATGAAACCTTTTGCCCTGAGATGTATATAATCCTTTCTTTAAAAATATCTGTATAATTCTTTGCCATTTCATTAATTTCACTAACGCTTCTTAAAAAGCTCGTTGTCAAATCATTGCTGTAATGACACTGACGTTTTGAAAGAAAGCCTAAGCACTTTGCTGCTTCTTTCAACACATTGGTTCTTCCACGCATTAAAATCTACCCGTTTCGCTCGACCTCACTCCTGGATTTTGTTGAGGTCAGATTGGAGTGTGTCATTCATAATTCTGCGTTTTCTATTGATCTCCAGAATAGAAGGACGTCTAGAGAATGAATATGAATGACAAATGCTGCTGTCATCAGCAAACGAATAGACGGGGTTTGATGTAAATGATAGAAGGTCATTGATGAAAATAAGTGTCGAAGACAGGACCGAACCCTGTGGAACTCCAACATTAATGGAGTGCTCTTCAGATGCAAAGCCGTCTATCACAACCCGAATAGAACGGCCGCTGAGGAAACTCGATATCCATCGAGTGAATGTATTACCGACACCATAAGCAGCCAGTTTAGACACGAGTGCTTTTTGCCACACCTGGTCAAGTGCCTTGGAGATATCCAAAGCAACTACCTTACTCTCACCGAATTGGTGAACACAACTGTTCCACCGTTCAGTGAGGAAAGTCATCAAATCGCCTGTGGAGCGGTGAGCACGGAAACCGTACGGGCGATCACTGACCAATTGGTTGTTCTCCTCATCAAGTTAAAATTTATAATGCTCTCCATAGCTTTGGAGAGCATTGAACAGATTGCTATGGGCCAGTAATTGGGTGGATTCGTAGCCTCACCTTTTTTGGGAACTGGCTGCACATTGGCAATGTTCCAGGAAATAGGAAAAACTCCTGAAATATATGATAACTTAAAGAGATTGCGCAATGGACGAGCCAGTGTTATGGCGCACTTTCTCAACACGTGGGCTGAAATGCCTTCCGGTCCCGAGGATTTATTGACGTTGAGCTTTACAAGCACTCTTTTAACAGCCCGCGTTCGAAAGTGCATCTCAGGCATAATATGAGTCACACCATTGGTCACAAGTAGTGGTTGGCTACTCTCGGGAAGAGAGGAGTTTTCAGCCAACATTTTGGCTAATAAGTTCGCCTTATCAACCGAGTGAGTGAAGAATTTACCATCCTTGAGGAGAGTTGGAATGGACGATCGCGTCTGATTCTTCATTCTCCCCACAAACGACCAAAAGTTCTTACTACCCTTATGGTACTGAAGAACTCTACGTCTAAGGCGCTGTTCGTAGAGAACTTTCTCGCGCTTTAGAGTGGCATTGCACCTATTTTTGGCCTGATTGCGCAGCAGTTTAGTATCAGCAGTCTTGTTTAAGCGCCAATTCCTAAATGCTTCGTCTTTAGACCTGACTGCTTGTCTGCAAGTCGCATTAAACTTGGAATGGTCTTTTGGTTTAATGGAAATTCTTTTATTGGGTATGAAAGACCTCATACCAAATAAAATTATATTTTCTACCAATTTTGCCGCAGCATTTATGTTTCTATCCCTGAAACACAATTGCCGATTGAAACGGCTGAAAAAGCAGTTCAGCGCATCCCAATTAGCCTTCTCATAAAGCCACACTTTCCGCTTCGGAGCTGGCTGGTGAGCGGATTGAAGATTAGAATATAGGAAGGTAGCATAAATTGTAGCGTGATGTGAAGTTAGAAAAAGGTCCACAATATTTTGATTTTGCCCATCAACACCACAAGTTTACAGCGTCATCCAGCGGCAGATTTCGGAAATCTTAAATAATATTAGTGTCTTTAAGAAATGTATTCAACAAAACAGTGAAAAAAGCATCATAATTGGTCACTCCGTTGCGTAGGTAAGCATTCAGTTTAAATAGCTGATTTGTTATTATCGTTTACGACTTTGTATTAGCTAACCATCATTACCATTCCACCCCCTTTCCCCCTCTTGATTACTTCCACCCGAAAGTCAGTCATCCTTCATTTACTGTCATCTCCAAACATTCACCCAAACTCTGTACTGGATGCGCTTAGCACTGCTGTTCGAACTCACAAAACAAAGATGCTTGCTGGTCGGCGAGCCCCCATGTGCAATAGCGAACTTGTGACTTCCAGCCCGAGGTTGTAGAAATTCTAAGGAAACATTTAAATATCCTTGGCGACATTTGCCATTGCACGACTTACATCGCTGCACGCCTTACTACAAGTGGACCACGTCTACGACGTGTTTCTTCCAGAGCCTTAAAATAACTTACTCAAATTGATTTTTAAGTAAAAGTCAACTTTTAACTTTTATTTTTTAAATTAAACATCCAACATTTAGGAAGAATTCGTTGGAAAAATCCACCGTCCGGGCTTCAACTCGCGAAAACTCGAAAAACGCATACTTGTGTCCGGATTTTTTTGGCCTAAAGAAAAAACTCAATGAGATAACTCCAAGAAATATTTAACCCTTTTCTTACCCAAATGGGATTTACCCAAAAATAGGTCCACTGCAGTGGCACAGTTTGCTATTGTTTCTTCTATACTCAAAGGCTTCGGAGAGCAGGGTGATGTTTTACTTTTCTATGATGTTCACTTTTCTTACATTTTGAGAAACAACATAGCAACCTTTTGTTGATTTTTCAAATAGAGAGATAATTAATTTCATTCACAGAATAAATTCATCGTGTAAGAAGAATCTAAATTTTCGGTTGCGTATTACCTTGAATATTTGTGAGAAAATACATTTATCGACTCAATTTGTCCTGCAAGAACTTAATTGATACCAGTAGCGACGATGAATCAGAACGGACAAATTATCCTCAACATTTTGAGAGATTTTAAGGAGCCGACCACGGCATGGGCTATCGTAAGCCATATAGCCACTAAAGAAGGGGTGAGTAAGAAGAAAAAAGAGGGCGTCCCTTTCTTTCCCCCTAATTTTCATAAAATGGCATACAATTCCCAATAAAATTCTAAATCTCTCCTCCTTTGCGCTTTTTTCAGGTGCGACCCAGCGTTATCAAGGATTCAGTGAAGAAAACCCTGGATGCCGGGGTACGTTACGGGTTTATCCAAGGCTCTCGGCGACGCTACCTTGCCGACACCGTCGATTTCAACGAGCTCTCTGACTCGGCGGACGAAGGGCCCGTAACCGGGAATTCTGAGGGAAATGTAGAAGATCGCTCAAGGCGCCGCCATCGCCGTCGCAGTCGCAGTCGCAGCAAGAGCCGACCGCGAGGCCGCCGCTCTAGCCGACGTCGCCGTTAAAATTCGAAACCCTCAAAGAAGTTGTTTTCATGGAAAATAATCTCATCCTGATTCCGTTTGATCCTTTATATGCTTTCTTTTTATTTGCGGGACATGTTATATATATTTTTTGTTGTCATTTTTAAAACCGACTCTCTTTACCATTTTGTGAAAATGAAAACCTCAGACAACCAAATACTGATATTCGTACTAGTTTTCTACGCTTGGAATTCGACTTTAAAATTCTCAATAAATCAAAAACACTCTTCAAATATATCAGATTTGTATTCGTTTAAGCAGGGACTTATATTATAGTCCCTCCATCTTATGGAGAAAATTTTTAATACTATGTTAAAACCAGCTAAATAGATCGTGTGACTCCAATGACGTAGCCAATTGGAATTATGAACATTGAAATCATCAGCAACAACAATTTCACTGTTCGGATACGATTCCAGAATTTTAAAATCGAATCAGAGAGACTATCCAGTTTATCAAAAGTTGGCAGCTTCTCTAGACCCGGGCTTCTATAAATGAAGCAGAAGTGCAGGATGTGCGACTGGATTTTGAACTTAACCCACATGGAGCTAAATTCGGCATCCGTCGTGCAAAGGTGTTGCTGACACTGTTACGCAACATCACTGCGAATGTATAAGGCGAGGCCTCTGTGTGATGAAAATAATGGCAGTAAATGGTACCCAGGCATGTGAAAATCCAGTGGATCTACACCCTCAGACACTCGGGTCTTACCTAGTGACATTACATGTGGTTGGTCGCGAACAATGAATTGTGGTGGGAAGTAACATCCACCTTCGCCGGCGGTCACATCACAACTCCAACTCTGCTCATTTCGCAGGAGCAAAATGAAGCGTCAATATATCTCATTAACGGGGCTTCCAATTTTGATGCGGTTTCCGCCGTTATGACGAATAGATCTCTCAGAGACATCAATATTATTTGGGGATTCCGAAATCCGTCGCCGGATGACGCTCTAACTCTTGTAGTAGAAGCAGAAATTATAAAATTACCCTTCATGCCATAAGATATTTTCACAGCGAAATAGGCTAGGGTTTGAAAAATTCTTCGTATGAGTGTGCGTGGCACGCCCATTTTTAGCAAACATTTTTTTGTAGTAGCACTATATTCCAGAATAGAATTGTGCCTCAATATCTGCGACGGTTTACGATGATTTTTCTCGGTGTACTGTGTTTCCGTACAGGGAATTATCTTAGTTAAAATCCAGTACACATTTGTTAACTGATTGTGGATCTCAGGCTAAATCTCGGGAAGGGATTAAGGAAGTTTGTGTTTTCTGGTATTGCTAGTAATATTTGACACATGATTAGTCGGGATTGTTTTGAATGAAATAATTCAAGTTCTGGTTTTTGGAAAACAAAATTTCTAGAAGAATCTTATTCCAGAATTCGTTGACATAGACATGTATTTCCTTCTTAAAAGATGCCTTGTCAGTAATCAGTCGATTGCAGCGATGAATACACATTCATCTCTGTTGAATTCCAGCGTGATGACAATAGTTTCACGTTGAGTCAAGTGCAGATTTATTTGTCACCAGTATATGGAATATTTTCACTCTTTGTATGCCTCGCACCCCTGCGCGAAGGCTGACTGTACACGAGCGCTCGGCTGCGAGTGCGACGCTCGACATGGTAACAAATTGATTTCAAATTTGCGCCATAATTCAGAAATCCCTTCATTGCAATTGTTGTCGCTCTTGTTTATGTCTTGTTTGGCTCTTGAATTACAGATTCGAGTTTTTCAATTCGAGCACCAGGCGCTGAGCTCGATCCCCTGATGGTCTTCCTCAAATTACAACGTTGCAAACTTGGAACGCGCCGAAACCCGCAGTCACGTCGCCCCTCTAGATTGTGAACAACTGTGCGCTTTGGTGCGACACCCCGAGGTGTTGTCAGTCATTCGGAATGAATGTGCACGCATTTACTAGCCAGAAGTCGAGAGGATTTCACAGTTGGCCTTATGTCGCATTTCCGATCAAAAACCTATTTGCACTCATTGTTCTCGACGCACTTGCGGACCCCCACCCACCACCATCAACCAAACTATTAAGCGTGGTTGTCATCATCCCGAGTAATTTGTGCAATAATTACTGTTGTTTGCAAAGCCATAATTACTGAATGTTCTACTTCTGTCGCAGTTTTTGTTTTCCAGCTACAATTTCCTTTAATAGATAACGATCATGATCGATCGTCCTCGGAAGGAAGCGAGGAGGATGGTTCTTTCATCTGCTCCACGTATAAGTATTTAAGAAATATTTGAAATATCTCCTGCGTATTATATTTCGCAACATAGTCGCAGAAGAAGGGTGCAAGAGTACAAGTAATCCGTTTGCGTACCTATTTTCAGCTTCATTTAATGCAACTAGAAGGAACACCTTTTTCAAACTATTTGAACACATCACTTTCCCTTTAAGAAAACCAACTAAAAACTCGAAACAAGTCGCGGTGAAACACTCCGTGTGCGTAATGCATTTCCTAGCCAAAAAGACGCGTTAGAAGTGAACTTGCATTAACAGTAATTAGTAAAACAGTAGTTGGGAAAGTAACATCGTTTTGAGAAAAACAAAAGGTTGCAGGTGCATAAGGCTTAAAATTTGTATTGGTTTTAAGTTAGACTCTCGAATGAGCAATCCACAGAATCTAGGACCGCCGGGAATGCATAGTGCGAGTAGTGACGGTCGAGTGAAGAATTCTACATTGAAAGAAGTCGAACAAATACTAGTATTTAAAATAAATTTGAACAAATATAGACATTTACTCTTTCTATTCTTACCCGGTATGTTGTTCCACCGTAATTGGGCCTTGCCTTTCTCTTAAGTAAGACATACGCGATGTGTAATTGGTTCCTCGTAGTAAAAATGATCTCAAGAGTCCATTACACACGGTGTGTCTAACATTTCTCCTGCTACAACTTTTTGACATAGAACAATAACAATTTTCGCTTCTGAGAATCGTCTTAAAAATCTTTTTTATGTTTTTAAGTGTTAATGGTAAATTGAGAGGTAAAGAGCTCAAGTTTTGTTGTGAATTCGAATAATTCACTAACTTATTGTCTCGAAACCATTTGAAACCATCTCGAAACCAAAAGCAAATCAGTATGCTGCAGCAGAGTCTTTTCAACAGCGGCCAACCCAACCGCGCTGTGCGTTGCCATCCCCTTCGCAATCGTTAATTGCATTTAAATTATACACGATTTAGATAAGAGCACCTCAAAAGTTTCGGACTTCGAGTTTCACTTGAGTTCGTCGCATTATTCGAAAAAGCTGGCATATGTGCGCCCGGAGCGGAATTTCTCGCTGCGGGGGGCGTGCTGCTCTTGATTTTTGCAGCAAGTGTTTCAGTGTCGTTGGACGCAAAATTTTGAGTGACATGATGAGCTTTTAAACTGGAATTTGATGGTAACAACTTCAAGGACACGTTTAACTACCGAAGCGAGTTGGGAATTTTCCCGGGCGAAACTGCTCTCTATGACGTGGCAGGATGTGGGCGGATCATTTGAACCATATAAGGGTGAACGGAGCACATGGAATGGATGGCTGAGGAAAACAATGGAATGCAATGTTTATGATCTTCAAAGAACAAGCGTACTTTTAACAATGAATCCTATGGTAGACAAGAGCACTCCCAGTCGACCTGCCTTCAGATGCAATAGAATGTAATTACATTATGTCCTGTACCTACTAGTAGGCGCTGCATAGTACTGTTTTAAGAAATTACTGCTTTCTATACCCTACTCCCTTCGTGTGTTCGGGTTATATTCACTTTGTTCTTCCGTTTGTAACGCAGACAAGGAGACGAGATAGATATAGAAAAGTATATATGAGCAAGAATATGCTCAGCGTCACCTCCTGAATCGATTTAGCCCTGTCCGCCCGTCTATCTGTCTGCCTGTCAGTCTGTCTGTCTGTCTGCTGAAATCACGATTACGGGAGAACGAAAAGAAATGAAATGCGATGAAATTTGAAAATGGGCGAGATCGGTAAACAGCCACGCCTACTTTACATACGGAATGTAAAGGCACCTCGTTTCATTAAATGTTATAATCTGAATATCTCATAAATCGTGCGAGATATTAAGGTATAATTCTATTCCGGAACATATAGCGTCATTACTAAAATTTTTACAAAAAAATCGGCGTACCAAGACCACTCATAACAAAGTTGGAAATATCTCATGAACGGTATAAGATATTATAATACAATTTTGCCACGAGGTATGGAGAAGCATTACCAATAATCCTGCCAAAAATGGAAGTGCCACGCCCACTCATACAAAAGTTGTCAATCTATTGTAAACGGTATAAGCTGCTTTTTACACGTAATTTTATCACGAGGTATCTATGAGTATTACCAATTTGTATACAAAAAATGGGCGTGGTACGCCCACTTATATAAAAGTTGTCAATATCCCATAAATGGTTCAAAATATTTATACGTAATTCTATCCAGCAGTATATAGAGATTATACAAAAACATTTTACCGAAATGGGCGTGGTGCGCCTACCTATACAAAAGTTTCTAAATGGCGAAATTATAATTTTCTCATTTACTCGGGTGTAGGGTATTTCGATTTCGGCCAGGCCGAAGACAACTCTTTCACTTGTTTTTTTTATTGTATATTAAGACAGAACAGAAAAGTTACTTCATTGCATCTGTGAATTATTTGAATTTAAGAAAGCGTGGAGGTTTGGTAAAGCCTTCAATAGTGTGAAAAATCCCGTCATCATAAACAGAGTCAATTTTTGTAGTCCACACTATCGCGAGCCTACTGTATTAAAATGTTATATTGATTCGTGTGCAGTTGATTCATGCCCTCCGTGGCTACACACATGTATATGTGTGTGTAATGTGAATTTATTATTTTCAATTATCCTGCATGCACGATTTTTTAGCTGAAATGAAATTTCTCTTATTCTAGCTTTGTGGCTCGAAATCATTCGTTCATGATAACTTTATTGAAAAAAAATTGGACTACTGGAGCTTTAAGGAAAAATACGAAGGAGCAAAAAAGCATAATCAGAAATTCTGTTTCTTGACTTGTTGATCTAGTGCAAATGAAGAACCGCATTACGGATCTAAGAACAAAATTACGCGCCTCATTTAATTATTGCAACGAGTGGTTGAGCTCGCTTCATGACGAATCAACTAAGCGTATTAATTTCCTTGCATTTAGCTTCTAGTCAAACACATACGCTTTTGTGCATGCATGTATGGTTATACAAGCTCACATCCTCGAAATACAAGCACACCCTCACCGACAAGCGCGTCACTGGCTTTGTGATATCGAAAACCCCAGCAGGACGAGAAATGCTATTAAATGTCCACTTAGAGCACTAATTTGTGAATCAGCTTCACCGACCTACATACATCACACGGAGGCCCACATACCGCCCCTCCCAGTTCGTTACGGCGACCACATAATGCCGGGTGAACAGACAGCACCACCGCACCGAGGAACAACAGCCATTAAGACAAATCTTTCACACAAACGTATGTATATAGAAAAACTACAAGGATCCACGCGGCATAAGCACAGCAGCTCATTGATGTGGCCTTTTAACTTTCCATTATTTACCGCAAAAACCTTCTTTAAAAATGTTTGAAAGGGACTGCCACACAGCTCTTTGAAGGTCTCGGCTCTTGCCTGCAGCTCGTTCTTTTTGCATCCTTGATTAGTATTTAGCGGCTGGCCTGTTCGTAGCCATGGTTTGTTTTTTAACGCCGAGTGTGTCCGTAGGTACCCGACCTCACCTGTGCTCGGACTGTCATCGCTTATCACAATGAATACGGGCCGGTCTCCAGGTATCCAGGTATCCAGTACAAAGGATGCTTTGCATATTGGACCAAAGTGATTACTCGAGTGTGGAAGAAAACCACGTCCAAGTAACCGCATGTCTAAAATTACAAGGCATTACACTCCTTCGGGTGAGAGGTGCATTCATTCACTTTGTTCTTTTGTTTGTAAGGAAGAGGAGATTAGATGGATATAGAGTAATGCTAGCGTCACCTCATAAGTTGGTTTGGAAAATGGGCGAAATCGGTTAATAACCGCTCATCCTTTTTATACCAAACGTACCTTTTTAGAAGTGTATATTTTGTAAATAGTTTGATTTATTAAAATAAAATTATATTCCTGTGTATGCGGCATTATTATGTCAATATCTCTTAAACGGTATAAGATATTAACACGTGATTTTATCACGAGGTATCTACAGGTATTACCAATTTGTATACCAAATATGGACGTGGTCTGCCCACGTATACGAAAGTTGTCAATATCCCATAAACGGTTCAAAATATTAATTCGTGATTCTATCCAGCAGTATATAGAGACATTAGCAAAATGTTTGCCAAAAATGGCGTGGTCCTTATACTTATAAGTTTTTTAGTTACTCGGGTGTAGGGTATTTAGACTTCGGCCAGGCCGAAGACAACACTTTTACTTGTTTAAATTGTAACGCTATGCTGAGAAAACATAACCTTTTTTGGTTGTAATTAGCCAATTTCGTAATCAGCTGCAATTGATCAATACGTCCTTCCTTAGTCCCAGGTAGCATATGGAGAACTGCAAGTTTCAACACTCCCACTCATCTGAGAACAAAAGAAAGGATTATTAAATTTTGCTGTCAATTAAATTAAAGAAGTATAATTATGGAACTTTGTTGGTTTCTTTGTATTTTATTCTTTGACAAAAAGTTATTATGAATAATGATAGCAAAATATCAATGGAAGAAGGAACGTACTGCAAAGTCAATATTATCTCAAAAAGAGCAAAAAAGAGGTATTTTAACGCAAAGAAATATTAGTGAGTGATATTAATTCGTTTAAAATGCTACTGTAGAGCAGGCAGTATTTTTCCTGCTCTAAAATATCTTCTAGAACTTATAAATAGAGTTGAAAGCCCTACAAAAAAACGTGTTTTAAAACACCGCTTCAGACAATTTTTCTAAAATTCAAAGCATTTAGCGACGAAAATAGCAATTGTAAATTTATAGCAACATATTATTATAAGCGTTTTAGAGACAGTTCGCAACTATGGCGCTAAAATTACTACTTGGGGTCGATGTTGACTTGGGTCCAGACGTTGTAGATAAATTGTTTTTCATTAGGAAGATTTTAAAGTAGCCTAATTTCAATTGTTGCCTGAATAAGAAACTCAAGATCGTGGATAACTTCAATGAAATTATGTCAAATAATGTGAATAGTAAAATTACTTATATCCAGAAATAATATTTTTAACATAATAGTTAGGTAGGTGAATATTTAGATTATTTGTAGATGTGGTTTTAACGTTCCCAAATTTTTGTATTGTTATAGGATATTTTTCTTGTTATAGGATATTTTTTCAAAATTGAACACGACAATTTAAATATTGACACTTCAATATACAATAAAATATACAAATGTGCGTACACATATATTACAGTCCGCTAGAGATAATAGCAGTCGTCTTGTAATTAGAGATAAGCGTAGTCTTCATGTACTTGAAGATAAGAAACATACTCCTGCGTGGGAACAAAAATTAAGGATAATAGTTTTCATACTCCTGCGTGAGAACAAAAGTAATAATAATAGTATATACTATATATAGTTTAAAGTATATATAAGACTCTTTAGACTAAAACTACTATATATAAGAAGATTTTTTAGTAAAATAAAAGCGGTTTCGTAACGAAATTCAAGTGTGGTGTTTCATTCCATTCATATTCAAGATGGCAGGTAACTATTGTAATATAGGTGAAGGTGAGTTACAAAACTGCTGTGTCGGCAAAAAACACTTTAAGCATAAAGGCCAGGACGTTAAAATGAAGAAAACATGTGCAAGAATGTCATATCATACCATCCGCTTCTACATTGGTCGTATTATAAAGGATTGCTCAAATTTAAGAATATTATATATACATGGCGATTGCTGAGGAGTATGAAAAACCTCTCACCGCCAAATCATCCAGCTATCGGGTCAAGAAACGTCGAAGAGAAATTTATCCCAAGCGGACACAATTCGGATAAACTCTACAATTCGGACGTGCCCATGTAAGATTGGCATGTCATCCGTGCGGAAGAACCGCAAAATTTCAGCACGTCATACCTCCTCCCAATTAATGAGGAGTGTCTCGGAGTTTTGGAAAAAAAATTCCTATGGCATCAGGCAGGTCAAACTCAAGGTTTTCACTTCCTCCAACTAGGAAGAGGACGATCCCAGTAAGATCGAGAACACAGCGAATGCTTAGGTAGCTTATCGCTGAAAGTGGCAGAGCCCTCCTCTATCCCCAACGTTTAGGATAGCTCAGATTAATCTGCAGCACTCGAAATGTGCTGCGGATAATCTAATGGGCTTCATGAGAGAGGGAGAAATAAACGTTGGGTTAGTTCAAGAGCCTTGGGTAAGTAATCTACATATACGAGGACTCCAAGACAGGATGTACCAGCTTGGGTTCTACTGAAAGGATTCGGGTAAGCCAAGATCTTGTATTATTGCCAAGAAACACATTAACGCTTTTGTGTAGCAATTACAGCACCTTACCGTCATCAGATTAGAGAATTCCGGTGGACGTAATATGTATGTAGCATCGGTGTGCATGGCCCACGAAAAACCTCTACGGCTGAGGTACAACAGTTAATAAGGACAGTTAATAAGGATAATCAAGGCACATTATATGGGTAAGCAGTGAAATAAACCAAAGAGGTGAGTTCCTTTCTGATTTCATTATACATCATAAGTTAGATATTTTTAACCCGGGTAATACTCCCACTTTCATCTTCCCGAGGTTGGATAGGTTTAATGGGTGGGAAGAGGTATTGGATCTTACGCTCGTCAGTCATAATGCTGGAAAGTTGGTGGATAATTGGAGGGTGTCGGAGAGGTTCTTCTCTAATCTCTATGTCTTGATACTTTTCAATGTCGTCTTTAAGCCTGACCCGCCTCCGGCTTACATGAATCCCATCAGGATTGACTGGCGTAGATTCAGTAGCTTTGTTTGCTCAAGCCCTAGCTCCTTTGTTCTTTTCCCAAAGCTTAGCCGAAGTTAACTAGATCAGTATAGTGCGCGCTGCGAGGAGGCCTTCAGGAATGCCTTCGAAGTCGCATATCCAATCTCTCCGAGTAAAAAGAACTTCCACCGTGGTGGACTGAAGATTTAGCACATCTCAGAAGGATGACGCGTAAGATTTTCAATATATGCCATAGACATAACTAGTGGCAACCATATAAGGTTTGCCTAAGGGAGTATAAGGTGATCAGGGTTGCCAAACAATACCTGGAAGGCATACTGCGAAAGCCTGAAAGATTTAATACCTTCCTTCCGGTTATGCTTTGGAACCTCAGATATACGGATATTCCGTGGCTAACTATTTCATACAAGAATAGTATAGCTCTATGTACTATGTACCCAAAAATGTGAAACAAGAGAGTTATTTTCATTCCAAAGGTTAGCAGAAGAGGATATGCATCTGCCAAAGACTTTCGTCCCATCAGCTTATCCTCCTTTGTTCTCAAGACGTTGGAAAGAATTACCGACCTCCACATTCGACAGCGGATTGTCGAAGGTAGGTTGTCTGCAGTGCTTAAAAGGAAGGTCCCTAGAAACGGTACTACACGAGATAGTTGCGCGGATAGAAAATATACTTTAAACCTTTCACGTTAGGAGCTTTCCTCGAGATTGATTGATTGGAGCTTTTAAAAATATCTATTCAGACGCTATCGTTAACTCCTTGCTTCGCCTTGATATTGAGACGGGGCTCATAGCACGGATTGAAACCATGCTATACACAATTATCATCAGTTAGGTAATGGAAGGGGTACTGGGCAGGTTGGATACATGGGCGCATAACTGCGGTTTATCAGTAAATCCTGGTAAAAAAAGCTTGTGGTCTTCACCACGAAAACAAAGATTCCTCCGTTTAATGTACCAAAGCCAAACGGACAGCCTTTGCGTATTTCGTCCAAAGCTAAGTATTTGGGCTTAATAATTGACTCAAAGCTAAGTTGGAGCGGAAACGTTGAAGTCGGGTTGAAGAAAGCTAGTGCATTGCTCTCTACACCTGCAGTACAACGTTTGGCAAAAGGTGGGGCCTAAGATCAGACATCATACTACGAGGGTACAAGCAGGTTGTACGACCTATTCTATACTATGGCGCCATGGTATAGTGGTCGGGCCTTTCCAAAGCCTATAACGTTACAAAACTGAGCAGAATACAGACAACGGCATGCATAGACGCTACAGGAACAATGTGCTCAACAGCGTCGGCCGCACTCAACATTATCCTGCACCACCTACCCGTTGACTTCATCCGTCGTGCGTAAATGTAGAAAAGAGCTAAGCACCTTGGCAGTATTTCAGCCGTCTCCCTAGCACGGGTTCCTGGTCACTCGTGTGTTACCGGCAATGAGATGGCTGTTCAGTTGGTAAGAAAAGGCTTCCAGTTGGGTCTGGTTTTTGCAGTGTATGTAAATATTTCAATTGGAAGCGTTAAGAGAAACCTTAAAGACCATTTCCTAGGCTCGGCTAATAATAGATGCGTTAGGTTGTAAGGTTGCAACATATTTTGATCATGATTGCCAAGTTATAATTACAGTAGAACAATGAATTTACTACGGATGTCTAGGTTTGACATCTGAAGGATAGTCTTTGTTGGTACTGGACACTGGCCCATTGGGAGGCACGTTAATAGGCTTGGTATTCCGCACAATGCGGGATGTCGTAGCTGCCACGACTTTAACGTCATGGATCCTGTGGAGCATCTATTATGTCAGTGCCCTGCTTTAGCATGGACTAGATTTCTAGTGGCAGGGAAGGTGTTTCCGGAGGACCTGTAATGATGTTCGGGAGTTCCATTATCTTCACTGTTGCGTATAATCAGGTATTCGTGCAGGTTGTAATGCAGTTCGCTTGCACCAGCTTTGCTGTACATGGGGTCGTGGTATCAAAACGGCGCAAAATATTCTATTTGTATCCTGGGTGCACCCAGTTGGTACCTGGGGAAGCCACACAATCGAGGGCTGTGATGTCCAAGCCAGCAAGCGGTTCAGCGAGGTGGGTTCTTCGACTCAAGAGTCGACACGGGAGGGAACGGGGTGGGCCTCTGCTCTGACTCACTGCATATACAGCGATTATATAGGTTGCATGATGATTACAGTGTATTTCAGGCGGAAGTGTATGCAATTGAGAAGGCAGCTGACTACGTAAAATACCCAGCGAATATATCAATATCTGTGTGGATAGTCAGGCTGCCCTTAATCGATACAAGCAGTCCTAATGAAGTCGAAGATACTAAGGAAGTGTAGAGCAACGCTGAGAGAAATGAGGAGAGGTCACGCAGTGAGACTCTGCCGGTTTCCCGGGCATGCAAACATCGCGGGCAATGTTCCTCATTGGATATTGATGAGGTGGAACCCTCGGAGAGAGAGAGAGAATGGGCCGTTCAGGCCTCGGTGGACGTGGTCCTAGAGACTACACGCCCTTTATAACCTAACCTATCAGCTATCAATTCAAGTACAACAAGTACATCAGGTGGATCAGCTATCGGACCATGAGCAACAGCTATCAGATTAGGTGTATCAGCTATCAGATCAGCTATATCAGCTATCATATCCATTGTATCAGATATATTAGTGTTAGCAGTTCAGTTAGTAAGCATACTGTGCTAATATGAAATTATCAAAAATCATCTATTTTATAATTGAATGTAAATATCAAAACATTTTCTATAACGTCCATCATCAAGCGGATCGTCTTTGCTTATTACCAGAAATCCATATTAATCTTTCCAACACTCTTTACATATATAGATATATATAAAATTTTCTGAAAGGCATGTCTGTTCCCACATGATTATTGTATACGATATGTGCTTCAAATTCATTTCACTTGTTTAAGCATAATAATCATGTTAGCATTATCACGCATTAAATGCAATATTCGATGCAATTGCGTCTGCCTATACAAAGCTATTCTCGAATGCTGTTTTGCTTCTCACGATCAACATCATCGAATATCATTATGGAGTTGTTTTTCGCTTCATCTGGTTTGACTTCCTCGTTCGCGGAAAATATAAAAAATTCCATATTTTCAATTGGTCTCACTAATTGCTTTAAATAGTGATATTTTGGTTTATATAACGACTTTGAGTGTACGCATGTATTTGCGAATTTCAGTCCATTTAGTCTAAATGTTTCTATTAAACCAAAGTTTCTATTAAACTTGACAAGACATTATTCTTTCCACCCTTCGAAGGTCCGACAATGAGACATCCTATTGAATTCGGTAGCGGGGAGCTGTGTCTGAATTTCAATATATTATTAGTAATGGAATCCAGATTCTTTCCAATAATAACTTTGTCTTGTTTAATAAAACGCATTTTAGCAATTAATATAAATAAACGATAACCACACCTTAATATTTATTTTCAGTCAGTACGTGTGGGGGAAAAATATAAAATGGGGATAACTAATGTCAGTGCTAATCAGTCAGTCAGCGGGAGAGGTTTGTTAAATAATTCAATACATTCTCTGCCAATTGAACTTCATTTACCGGGTTATCAGTTTTTGGTCCAGGAACTAAACTAAAGCCCTCATTTTGCCCGTTGAATTTAGGCTCCTATATTTCTGCATTCGTTTAATTTTGAATATTCGTCTATATATCGCGTTGTTTCTTATCAAATCCGCTGCTCTGAACTCAGCGTATTTCGACGGAGCCCCCAAAACTTGCAGTGCTGAGAGCGTCTTAATATCGCGTTGAGACCGCTAAAAGTCCCGTTTTTCTGGTCGGCAAAGCTCTCTTTAGCCTGGGTCCCGCAAAATGTCTTACTCTCGTTTTCTCTTTACACGAGCAATTGTTTTTGCCTAACCGCTACTAGGAACCGTCGGTTTTCTCGTTCTCTCACATGTTTAAAATGTGCTCCTACTCATTTCCACACAGCTACCGAGATCTAGATCGTGCTCGTTATTTGCGTGGGCGCAGGTAGAGATGGCACAGGTGAGCAAAAAAAGACTGTCATGATGTCTTCATCAAAGATCATGCGATGTGTGCATAATTTTTGCTTGTAAATTTACGGATTGCTTACATTTGTAACTTTTTGAATTAACAATTTTACGGGGCAAATTACTCGGAACTGGTTTTCAAGTACAAGGAAGCAGAAGCAGACTCTAGATTAGAACACATTTGGCGGAGTTGAGGGCTTTAAACTGAAATCTAAACAAAAAGGTGATCGAAAACGCGGGAATGGATTAAAATTTAATAAGCAAACGTGTACCGCTATTTACAGACCGCTCGACTGCGGGCGAAATGAGCATAAAAAATAAATATGTTCCTTGCGACAAAAGCAATTACATATATATTTCGAGAGCAAATGTCCTTTTGATACTTTTTACAGCGCAGTTGTTGTTGCTTCTTATCTATTAAGAGGAATTATCCGGAGTCTGTTGCTGTTTCACTGCGAATCTCGTCGTGAGTGTGCGAATGGGGGTTCTCCGTTATGTACACCAGACACTCGCATGCAGACGATGCATACTGTTGGGCATTTAGAGAGATGTGTGTGTGTGTGTGTGTGTGTGTGTGTGCCCTGCTGTGCATATCAGATATCACTCGTTCGCATGGCAGCATTTCCCGGTTTCGAATTGTTTTGTTTCGCTCTTATCAAGTCATTTGTATGTTTTACTTAAAATGTGCCATAAAAATGGAGATGCGAATGGAATCGAAAAATGGCTCAGCTGGCAGCGACATCCGCGACGTCCGACATCCTCTTGTGGAGCTCACTTCACGCCATGCTCGCGCGCCGCCAGCCGAGCAAAATGGTTTCAGCAAGCCACCATTGAAATGCCGACTCATTGTTTCAATGGCTTCTGTCTCTTTTTGCAGTGTCTCACATATTGTGTCTCATTTAACGGTGTCTAATTTATTGCGCAGTCGTTTTGCCAGTCTTCTTTCTCTTCAATCGACTGATTTCATTGGTTGCGTCCATCATGCATCTCAGCTGCGCGTGGTTAGAGCGAGGAGGCTACACGTAGCACACGCAAGTGTACATGCAGTGCGAATGCACGAATGAAATGTCTCTATCAATTTGGCTACGAACGGAAGCTTCGTCTCGTTTCACTTGCACCCAAACTGTCCTGGATCTGGAGTTCTGTGCGCGGAATTGTTTACCTCGGAGCGCAGGAATGCTCTTTGGCACTCAACTAGCGCAGCAGACGGCAAAAACGGATCCACGAACGGACGATTTTTCAACGGTTTTATATTGCTAACTAAAATCTTTTCATCTTGAAATTGTTATAAATTCTAAAAGAAATTATTTTATTTTGCAACAGTGCTGGAAAATTCGGTTTACGAGTAATCAAAGTAATCTTTGTAATGCTTTTTGGATTGCAGGAGACTCTTCAAACATATAATCAAATTAATATGAAAATCATTATCTAATTAGTAATATTATTCTAAAATAAGCAAAAGTAATCTAAAACGTTCTTAACAACGAAATTGGTAATACTTTTTGAGTTTTTTTTTTTTTTTTTTTTTTTTTTTTTTTTTTTTTTTTCCCCAACTCGTAAAGAACTAGAGTTCTCTACGAGTTGGATTTAGTCTTGTCGTGCGACGATCCGTTCTTCATTACATTTTACAAGTACAGAATTATCCATTATCTTCCCCGTTGCTCCCGAATTTATTTCAAGTCACGCAGCTTTCGAGGCTGTCGGTTAATCACGGACGAATTCCTCCGCATTTCGCTCTAGATTTCGCAATTCAGGGAAAAGTTATTACTTGTTCCACTCGATATTTGCACAAATTTCACATACGTTTCTTGAATAAATGCACGCATTTTCTCCGTTTCGTAAAGGGTGACAACTTCTGATGAACAGAAGCCTCTCTTGGCTTTGCTCTCATTTCCCGCGAGACACGAGGTTCCCGCCACGATTGAGTTGATTATGCCGTTTCTGCCTCCTTCAACACTCTCACAGCTGACTTCAGCAGAGAGAGAGCAACCGAAATTCCAACCTAATCGACACGAGAACTAAAATTTGGCTCTCGGTTCACATTTCACCCGAAAAAACAGTCTTGAGCGCTCTTCTCGTTGTGTTTGAGAACAACGGAGTCGACATCGTGTCTCGTCTCGACTCAAAAACCGTTAGATCATCGGTTCCCGATTCGATTGCCGTCCGGGCCGCAGGAGGACGGCATTCCCGACTTCAGTTAGCTCGCTCTCGGTTCTCCGCACAACCTGAAACTTCGAGTCTTGATCACGCTCCTCGTCAGGAATTCGAGACAAGACTTCGCCAATATCTGGGATTTGTCGTCCGTATCCTCGCGTGACATTATTTGCAAAGAAAAGTGCAACTTCAGTGAATATATACGTGCACAAGTAAATATGCAAGTGAATTTCTCTGTAATTTTAAGGTAAACGATGAAATGCTGCCCCTGCGTATGCCCGCGCCTCTCTATTTTATTGCAATTTGCGGATTTGACGCCGTTTAGATGAGATTGGTATTGCGGAAGTCTGAGATTGAAGTAATCAAGTTATTGGACCCCAAAATATGTGGGGTTGTTTGCAGTGGTTTTTGTGTTCGACAACATTGGAAATCGATGTGTTTTTAACCTCCAAGATCGCAAATGGAGGCTCCCACACAATTGCCACGCCTTGCAAATGTACTTCATTAACGTTTAACTCATTCTCTAGGTAGGAATATTTGCCACTCCAAGCCGCTTGGGCGTCCTGCGTCCTGCGTCCTGCGCCCTGCCAGACGACATTCCTGACAGATTAAAAATGGTGAAACGACTAATTCGAAGTCCATTCTTCAGAAACGCCCGTCGGAGCTCCAGGCATCGAGAGTCTTTAAGCGTCGGAACTGCAACTTGGAGCTCCCCGCTCAAGCCATTAAAGCCCGCGGAACTAAAGCTGCTGCTGCTGCTGCTGCCGCTGCGTTCCCGGTGATGCACAGTCTGGAAAAGTAAGGAAGTATGTCAGACGTGTTGTGCAGCAGCCGTGCCCTCCTGCGCCGCGTCCTCGCCGACTAATGCAATAAATATCGGCTCACTCTGCGCTCGGGTCGGAGCTGCCTTTTCCGTGCTCCGGCGCCCGACGAACGTGCGACAGCCGTTCGTCTGTGGGCCGCGCCGTTGATTTCCATCGCCCTCCTCTTCTGGGCCGCGCAGCAAAAAATGGCACCTCTAACTGCAGTTAACCAGATTAAAGCAGTCGAAAAGAGACGACAGCACTCGGATGTGGCACGCCATGCAATCCTGGTGCGCTAGGAAAATGTCTGCTGTCCTTGTCGCGCAGCGCGTTTCTGTCATAACGCTTGCACGTGTCTGCGTGTCTGCGTGGAGTGTTCGACTCTTCGGGGATGAAGTTTCATTATTTTGCACATTTATTAGAACGACAAACGATTCGTGGTCTCGCCTCCAACCACCAGCCACCAACCACCAACCACCAACCACCAACCACCAACATCGCCGCCAACGACAACGACAACGACAACGAGGCGGCAGCAACAGCGACGCCACCCGCACATCCAGCATCCCCTCGGCCGGCGGAGGCGTCGGAGTGGACGTCCTGGCGCGGCGCTCGGCAGCCGCCGACCGAGCAGCCGACAGAGCAGCAGCACATGCATGATCTTTAATTTTGTTACAGTTTTGTGTGCTGCTCGAAGTCGTAAATCATTTTAACTTTGATCGGCCGCGAATTCATACCGAGTACGCACCCGCGTGTCTGGCGAGGAACGGACGGCGTTTCAATCCCACTTCAGCTCTGGTTCTCCAAAGACGGTCCGATTCCTCAGTGTCGTCAGCAGCGTCGCCGATTATTATCGCGTGCCGTCATTTTTTCACTTCACCTCTCAGCGAGCGCGATGGGTGCACCAGGCGGCGATTAATTTAAATACACAAAATTGCATTACACTTATTAACCGGGAGGAGGAGGAGGAGGAGGAGGAAATCGAATTTCGTTATTTGTAAACATCAGCAATCGGTGTTCGCGCGAGGCGTCCGAGCAGCGTGCGCGCGGCAGTTCTGGCAGTCCTGGCTTCCTTTAGTCAGGGCATCGCTTTGACACGATTAAAAGTTCTCTCCTTCGGCGGATTTACACGGATCGTCGCAGTGCATTCCAGCTCCAACGCACTCGAGTGGAGCGCGCACACTAATTTGTTTGTATAATTTATTCAAACTCGAATGAATTAATTGTGTTGGCGCATCTGCGTCCAGTGAGCGCAGTCGTTTCACAGCAGCCTTGTGATTGCAGAACGTTTTTGTGTCCTAATGAAATACTTAGTGAGAAACGAGTGGTGAGAAAACTGAATTGTTATTATTATTCACAGCCAATCAAGGCTGCTCCTCTGCTTTCGGTCGAGATCTGTGCTCGCGTCTCCCGCTGGTCGCTCTCCAGCGAGTAGGCCTTCCGACGGAGGCCACTTTCGAATTCTTCAAAACGTATATCGACTCGCGATTCTACGCCGGCCACAAATTGGATTTCAAACACCACAGTTGTGCCGGCGGCCCTGTAACCGGTGGAGGAGTCGTCGGCAATCCCAGCAACCATCAGCAGCACATCGCGCACCATCATCACCACCATCACTCGGCCTCCCTGCAGCCGCTGCACTCGCAGGGCCAGCCGCTCCAGCAGCCGCCAGCGCCCCCGTCGTCCACGCAGCACCAGCTGCACATGCCCACGTCCACGTCCGTCGGGCACACGACCAGCAACGGCAGCGCCACCGGGAGCGCCGGCAGTGGCCCCGGCTCGGAATCGGCCTCCAGCCTAGCCGTCGTCGGCAACGGGCCCACGTCATCGGGCAACGACGCGCATGCGGCCAACGCGACCGTCGGCTCGGCATTGGCGCCCGTGGTGTCCCACAGTTTAGGCTTGAGTCCGCAATCCAGTGCCGACTCGCAGCAATTCAATATATTCCCGGCGATATTCAGCCGCCAGCTGAACTTCTCGGCCGGCGCTTGTGGGCAAACGAAGCTGACGATGGACGAGCTGCGTCCCAATCTGGTGGGCGGCCTCTTAGGCCTGCAGCAAGGACTGCTGGAGGACCACGCTATATCGCACGGCAACTTGCAGCACGGCGTCACGAACCAGGAGTCGAAGTTCATGTCCTTCCAGGACAATCGCTTAATGGGCATTGCGTCGGGCCACGAGAACCGTCTTCTAGGCCTGCCTTCGGCGGTGCAGGACTCGCGCGCCTCAGCAGACAAGGGCTCGCTAAACCACCAGCGGAAGTGCAGCAGTACGCCCGAGGACTTCAGTGCACTGTACTCGGGGCTGCCCACACCTGGCATGGACTCCTCGTCTCATCACCACACACCCGCACACACACCGCCGACCCGATTGTCCGATCACACGATTTCCGGTAATTAATTCTTCCCTTTTCACTTCACATAAGAATGGACCGTCGACATTTAATCCTTTCGCTGCCCTCGACCTCCGTACGGCCAAATGACCAACCTCTCGCGCCCGTTTGCCGCTCTAATCCGTCGCCCAAACAATAGCTAATCGGGATTAAGGCGTGCGAGTCCTTTTCGTCGTGTCCAGGACTGAGTGGCACATGCGCCACAGCTTGCTGCTGCTGCTGCTGCTGCTTTGAGCTACGAGTAACATGTCCTGACACCTCTTTGAAGGCAGATTACCAGTCCCTGTAGAGCGAACTGAAGAGGCATATTAGGCCGGAGCGTTTTCGGGACACACGTCCCCGGCAATCGTACTTTCCGTGCTCGCACGCACTGTTTTACTGTCTTTTCCTGATGCCTCGCAGACTATTGCGCTTTTCATTGGTGAATAATTTTATGCATGGGCTTGGCCTAGAAATTTGTCCAAAGTAGAGATCAAGCCAAAAATAAGATTATAAAATCACTACAAATTATGGTTACGCAAAGACATCTTCTAACAGACGCTTACGTTCTGACCTACCAAAGAGAGAGAGATTCGCTACCTGTAGCGAAGCACCTTGCGGTTCAAACCTATGGAAAGTCGTTGTGCGAGATTTATTTCGGCTAATGACGATGAACCGTCGACAATCGCACCAGCTGGTTCTACATTGTAGACAGCAATCTGCCCACATTTTTGCAAACTAACTAGAGAAAAGTTTCATCCTGTTTGGCTGGTGAACGCGTTTGCCATTTAAAGCCCTTTAAAATGTCATTTTTATCGTGTATTTTTTGCAGTACTTATTAAAATTTTGACGCTTGTTGAAACACAGTTGAACCTCGATTATCCGGTTGCTCGGAACCGGGCTCATTACGGAAAACCGAATTAATCCCGATTATAAGAGGTTATATAAAAACATGTCCAAATTTTATTATTTTTATTTATCTTTAAAAAGCACACATTTGTATATAAATATCTTATTTTATTTTATAAAACACATTTATTTAAAATAGTCTATTAAGTCTGTCTATTATCCCTGATTTTCCACTGAAATCACGGATAATAGAGGGAAATAAACCTGACAGAGGTACACATAAAACCAACCAGTCAGCATCCCGGTTAACAGATATTCCCGGTTGATGGAGGTCCGTATAATCGAGGTTCAACTGTTATTTTAATTAGAAGTTCTTCCGATTTTCTATAATCGCTTCTTTTGTTCTGTCCAATTTTTAGGACAATTGAATTGAAACATGGATTCTGCAGTAAAAACCGCGATAGCTTAGAAAAGTTTAGAAGGGCTTTCTCGCTATTTCGTTTCTAAAAACTAAAATAGCGAGTATTTAAATGTATTTAAAAATTTTGCTGTACGATTTTCTGTATAAAATTTCCCGTTTCGGTTTTCGATCGAAAACAAAAATAAACTTTCTCTCTCATTCTGTTTAAATTCATTCATAACATTTGCAACAAATTATTTTACCACCTCCTTTTGCACATTTTCCTTGTGGACGCGGAGAATACAAAGTCCGCTGAGTCCTTCTTCATTCGTGGCATTCATTCGTAGATCGTGGCTAAGTTTTCAGCGTCCCAATGGTGGGTTTGTACTACAAATGTTTTAGCCTACTGAATTTACGTTACATTTGAGTTTTATTTGTAACTACGAGCAACAAGTGAAGCACCTACTGTGAATAGCCTATTAACTCGGAATGGTTTTCAGGAAATCTTCTTTTTTTTTTTTTTTTTTTGTAATATTCATTATAGTTTTTATTTGCAAAATCTTATTGCATATTTTTGCTGCACTAACAAAATACATAGATGTGCACTATGGAAGTTTGGGCCGCCTAAAAACTTTAGCTAATATTTTCTATGCATACTGAATTGCCGGCCCAATCACCTGATATTTCCCAATGAGAAAAGATTAAAAGCCTAAACAATGGAAAAATGAGATCAATCATGAGCTGCCCCATTTTAACATCCCAGTCTATGAAAGAAATAGGAAGAAGTTGAGGGGTAGCGCAAATAAAAACAAGAGGGAAAAGATAATAAGAACAAATAAAAGTGTTGTCTTCGGCCCGGCCGAAGTCTGAATACCCCACAACCAAGTAGCTAAAAAAACAATGATTCCGCCAGTTGAAAACTTTTGTATAAGTAGGCGGACCCCGCCCATTTTGTGCAAAAATTTTAATAATGGCGCTATATGTTCCAGAATAAAAGAATGCCTCGATATCTCACACGGTTTATGAGATAGTCACCTTATACATTTTTTAAAACGAGGTGCCTTTACATTCCGTATGTAGAATAGGCGTGGCTGTCAACCGATTTCGTCAATTTTTAATCCCAAGCAGCCTGTGATGATAGAGAATATTAGTGCCAAACTTCCCGACGATACCTCTATTCGTTCTCTTGTAATCGGACATGGCTAAAGCGACTCAGGAGGCGATTCTGACCAAGAATATATACTCTTCTATATCTACCACGCGTTCTTTAATGCATTACAAACGGAAGAACAAAGTATACCCTTATTTAGATCTGAATATAGGGTATATTTAGATCTTAAATCACACAAAGCACAAGATCATTCTTTTGCTACTTGGAAGTTTGCCAACAGTGGGCACAAAAAGTAGCGTATTCAGAAGGTCCACGTATCCAGAACCTGC
Organism: Sicus ferrugineus; assembly: GCA_922984085.1. Lineage (NCBI taxonomy): Eukaryota > Metazoa > Arthropoda > Insecta > Diptera > Conopidae > Sicus > Sicus ferrugineus. Next base: position 6,351,653 of record OV277351.1, on the reverse strand, counting down.
TTTCTCACAACAATTAGGATTTTTTTAACCAATTTTTGGTTCTAAACGAAAATCAGCAATTTCCATGCGGAATTACTTTTTCAAGCTTTTCAGCAATATTCAATTAAAGTAGCAAAATAATAAGCAAAAGTGGTAAAATAGAGTAAAGAATAGATTTGTACATAATAATTACTCGTCCAAAGAAGTAAACAATTTTAATATCTCGGTTTCGAACATTTCGACATTAATTCACAATCATAATACGTATCAATCAACGTAATCTATGAAAGTATTGTTTTGAATTACACTGTTCAAAATGTTATTACAAATACATTTTTAATTTTTCTGGACTGAAAATAATAGAGTACTCTGAACGCAGGTTACCCTAATTGCTTCGTCTTATGTTTCATAGAGGGGCATTTATCTTGTTTTTATAAGTGGAAATAAGCATTTGTAATTTAATTTTTTATATATTTACCTTTATTATTATGTTCTTACTATCCCAACACTTATGCTACACCCGAAGGGAGAGGGTATATTCAATTTGTCCTTTCATTTGTAATGCAAAGAAGGAGTCCTGGTAGATGTAGAGAGGTCAATATATTCTTGCTCAGCGTTACCTCCTGAGTCAATTTAGCGCGATCCATTCCGCTCGTCTGCCTGTCGTCTATCCGTTGATTTAATCAATTTTTCTGATGATCAGTGTCCGTGCACTCATGTTTCTTAAGAATATGAAAACATGCAATAGTCATGTGAAGGAACCCTCACAAGTTTTGCCGCAATATTTATGCAAACGTGGCACGCTTCAACGTCGCCAAACTACGTACGGTGTGTGATAAATCGATAACTTTTGACCAAATGAATATATTTGATGTAAATCCGGTTTTCCTTGAAGAGGCTCGCTTGGACAATCCAAATTAAGCGTTCTATTAATTATAATGCAGATATATATTTACATTTGCCCATAAGCAAATCGCCATCTCGAATGTCACCTGGCGTACGCTAGAAGTATGTGAAGTAGAACGGAAAGGAAGACAATTGTGATTGACGATTTCTTTACCATGCTGTTGGTCAACTGAGGAAGTATTCATTACATTACTTAGTTTGCTTTGACGCATTATTATTATGAAAGCTGACTTCTGGTTGATGACTAAAACTGCCGAAGCCAGAAATTAATTTGCAAATTTTATACGAGGAATTCAAGCGTACAAACGGTATAGAAAAAATCCTATTCTTCCCGCTAACATATCGTATTGATATGTTGTATAAGCACTCATATTTTCTGGGTGCTGTTTCGGCATTTAAGCTTCAGCTGTGGCAAATATTAATTTTCAAATTAGAATAAACGAAATACAATTAAGTTGCGGCCCATGTTGACGATTTTGGAAATGCTGGTCCTTTTACTAGTTACAGTTGCCTACCTGTGAACTCGACACGTTACGCCGGGAAATGTGATGAAATAACCGCCGCGTGTCTGGGTTACGACGCGACGGTTACACTAATTTCAACCTGAACGAATCTTAAGTTGATGAGTACCGCCTCGATTAATGCGAAATTTGCATAAATTATTCCGCCTTGCATATTAATGTGAAGGTCTTCAGTGACATGACGCTTCTTTTCCGCCGCCAATGCGTCCACCGCTTCGTATCCACGTTCGTCATAAAAATGGCGGCGTCAAATTATTTTTACACCCCAATATCCCCACCCGCACACACTACAACTGAAGCGGCGGCGGCGCTACTCGTCTTGTGACCGCAGTTAGCAAATTATTCATAAATTTAGGGTCAACAGTTGACGAGCTTCAAACATTTTCGGCATAATAAGCTGCTTTTCCACCTCGACGTGCTTTCATTCACACCTCTACTGGTAGACAGCTCGACTTCCAGAAAATATTTAAATTGGTAAGAGATGAAATCGCTTAATGTGTCATAAAATAGAACTATTTTAGCAATTAAAGCTCGTTTTGTGGGAAAATAGTGCGCCTGTTCACAATCCGCAACATTTGAGTGTTTGCAGGACACCCGGAAGAACTAAATGAATGCTTATTTTTCGAGAGACTGAAAACTATATGGATTACTTAAGGTTGCCTATACTCTTTCAGTTAGGGAAATAATTGATTTCTTAAAAATGCATTCTTTAGTTATATTGCATAATATAACTACAATAAATTTATTTTACTCTTTAACTTACTCTACTCCTTAACTTACTAAACCGGATAAGCTGGGTTTGCCCGAAAAGTAGTTCTTCCGAGACGAAAAAGCGAATAATGTCGTGCGAAAAACTCCGATTTACTATTCGAGAGAAATTCGAGGGTCATATGAAACCAGCTAGCTTCGAAGCGTGAATTAAATTTCAGAATAGAAAATTAAAATTCATTAAAGGCGAATTGATATTCAGGAAGTATAAATTTTATTTCACAAAATACAATATTAAAGGTACTTTTAAATAAGAATATATAGAAGCTAAGTTCATTTCAGGGTATAATAATTATTCTTAATGCCAGGCCCGCGCTTGAAGGCCGTCGTTCTGAACGAAATTAGTTCATTGTTAGTTAACGAAGTTCACAAAAGAGAAATTCTTTCCAACGTTTTTCCAAATTCAAACCTCACGAGTTCTTGGAAGCTGATTGGAAGGCTACGGATATTTAGCCATTTTCGGCCACTGGTCAAATTTCCGACCAGTAAAGTTTACCTCTTTTAAAATATATCTCGCGTTTTATTTGAGATATCTTAATACAACCTGTTTTTACCCTACACACTATTCTTCCGCAGAGAAGAAGATGAGTTATATATAGAAAAGTATATATTCAAGAATATATATAGAAAAGCATATATATATTCTTGCTCAGCGTCACCTCCTGAATCGATTTAGCCTTGTCCGTCCGCCTGTCTGTCTGTTGAAATCAGGATTACGGGATGACGAAAAGAAATATCGTATTAAAATTTGGCACAAATATTCTTTGTTATGTAGGGCAGTTTGGGATTATGGGCGAGATCGATTAAAAACCACGCCTACTTTACATACGGAATGTAAAGGCACCTCGTTTCAAAAAATGTTATAAGGTGAATATTTCATAAACCGTGCGAGATATTAAGGTATAATTCTATACTGGAGCACATAGCATGTCACATAGCATACCATGAACGGTATAAGATACGAAGACGTAGTTTTATCGCAAGATATCTGGAGGAATTGCCAATCTGCATGCCAAAAATTAGCAAAATGTCTACTAAAAATAGGCGAGGTCCGCCTACTTATATAAAAGTTGTCAATATCCCATTAACGGTTCAAAATATTAATACGTGATTCTGTCTAGCAGTACCTAGAGACATTACAAAAACATTTGTCCGAAATGGGCGTGGTGCGCCTACTTATACAAAAGTTGTTAAGTGGCGAAAATATATTTTTTTAGTTACTCGGGTGTAGGGTATTGAGATTTCGGCCAAGCCGAAGACAACACTTTTACTTGTTTTAGTTTGGGTTCATGAAAACTTCTTTCAAATATGCATTTATAAATTTCCAAATGTTTTTTTACATATATCGAGAAACCTATCCAAAAAAACTTCGTTTTGCTGTAATTTTTAGCCACAATAGAGGATGTAGAAATAGAATGCTCAGCAATTCCTTCCAAAGGTATTAAATGTTGTTCACAGAAGCTATGCTGGAGGTTTTTTATTAACTTCGAGTTTAAACTGTTACCGACAAAGCATCGACCAACAGCTGTTTCTAAGTGGGTGAGAGTAGTTGAACCGAGAAGGCTGGCGTACTCTTAACTTGTTGCTTTCTTCTTTAGTTAGTTTTAAAGTTAAATCTAAATTTTTTCGATTGTGAAACAATTTTTTGTCAGCGGGCGTTTATTAACGTTTTTGTCATTGAAGTTTGGCTTTTCCCAGTAGTCAAGCACATCGTTGTTTATCTGTAATCCTTCGCATCGCGCGAAGAGTGCTGGAATTGTTAATTTGATAAACTTATACTAAAACCTGCCCTTACAACTCCTTTCTCTGTTACCATGTCGTTTACTCACAAAGTATTACGCAGACTTTCAAATAAGCAGAAATAGAACAGAGATTTTTTTGTTATTAGTAATGACACATTCGCAAGAATATTTTCCTGTTGATTTCCCAAAACAACATGACGGTGCTTTGGTCGTAAGTTAAAGCTGCAGTTTAGAGTAGATTTAACAACGTCTATTGATGGTAATATCAATTCCTTGGCTAAAATTTAAATAAAACAAAATTTAAATCGTATAATCGTCATTTCATTTAATCTGTTACTTAATTTCTTTTTGAAAGAATTAATTAAAGAGTTACTTCAATTCATTCCTACAGCTGTACAATAAAAGCTGTGGATAAATTTCCAGTTATCAGAAACGCCACGCAGGTTAAAAACCAGAAGCTTATTGGATGGCGTTTGTTTCCGCTTTGCTTCTAATGATCGACGAAGCCGTCAATATACTGTACTCCAGGTCTTTCCTTAAATTTGTTCTTAAATGTCTCATGACCCAAATTTTTCTTAAACATAAATAGGCGACGGAAAGAATCTGCACTCTAAATTTCAGGCTTGTTCTCCGGATTTAGTTCTTGAAATTCCATTTGTATGGAAGGTGCCACGCCTTTTCGGTCAATCCCACTCACAATTCTTAAAAAGATTTTTAACACGAAGTACGCAATTTAATGGTTAATATTATTATTTATTGTATGGGTGAGCCATACGACTCTGGCACCGCGACTTGTTAAGTCTATTGTACCAAGACCCTCATAATTAAAATATTCGACCCACCTTACTTTTTCTCAAGAAGTTTGGGCCCAGTATTTATTTGCCTCTTAGGCTGCAGGCTTAATCAAAAGATTTAAAGAAGAATTTACTCATATCACAGAATGGGATTTACCCAATACCACTAGCAGCGTCAAATATACCCGCACCTACACCTGCGCCAGCCTTCGAGTTATCAACGAACGAAACCCTAACGTGAGGGGATTCCTGAACGATCCCAGTATCCCAGGACTCTTTAGGCGGAATCACAACCAGGAATTTTTTACGGGAACGATAGACTGGAATCATGCCATTCAAAGGCAAAGTAAAATTCTCGAATTGTTCCCGTATTCCATGGATGGCCTTTAGTCCATCTATTAACATCAATTCTAGACCGTGTCCAATGTCGCGAGTTAAAACTTATAGGGGACAGTAGGGTATCCAGCTCTATTGAAACCTTGGAGCGTCGTCGTGATGTAGGGTGTGTATCATTATTTTACCGTTACTTTCATGGCAAATGTTCCTCTGAAGTAGCCGGCCTGATTCCTCCGGTTCAGGTATTTAGCAGAACTACTCTGCTTTCCAGAGTGGTGCACCTCTTTTATGTCGCGATTCCGTTCCAACGAACCACGCATTATCGTGAGAGTTCGTTTTTCGGTCGCGTCGTTAGATTGTGGAATAAACTCCCTGCGAATGTCTTCCCGCCCACTTACAGTGTCGACACCTTTGAGCGAAGTGTAAACTGTCACTACTCCCTCTTTCCCCCGTCCCACTAACCTGTCATCCCTTCGGAACCAACAAATGCTTTGCATGGATCGGAGGCCTTTCCTGAGCTTGGCATAAAAAAAAATATAACGAATATATTCCACTCACAATTCTTGAGAATATTTTGAATAAAAATCAGTGTCTACATACGAAATTTAATGGTTGCGCTTTACATAGTTTTCGAGAAATGGAGTTTTTAATTTTTTCACGCCCATTTACACTGAAAAAAAATTTAACGCGGCTAAGAAACGGAGCGTGGATGGTATAGCTGTTTCGCGAGTAGCATGTGGCTCCAACTCTTCGATCAAAGTTTTGCACACATATTTATTGAGCCTGAAATTTCTTTTAAATTCCGACTCATTTAAAGTGAACGGGTCACTACAATAGCGTAACTTTGTAACTTTGAGTCGCGGCGGTTTAAATTCTCACTTTTGTCTGGAATCACTAACAAAACAAGAATTCATAGTTCCTCCATTTTTTTATATTTATTTATTATTTATTTTTTCTATATTTATTTATTATTTATGTAGTGTTTTCTTCAGAATATGTAACACTGTCAACATCTGTTTGGCACTTGACTATTTAAATATAAATTTTAACGAAAAGAGCTTTTTTTGACAGCCAGAATACCAATATTGACAATTAGCTAAAACACAGCGTTGTCAACTAAAAGTTGACAGCGAGAATAACTCTGTTAGTGCTCGCCTAGATCACGCAAGGAACGTGCCTTCCGAATTTCGAGTTTATTTCCCGTCCTTTGACTTCCTAAAATTCCATTTATGCGGAAGATGCCACGTCTTCTTATTCACAATGTTCAAGAAAATTTATAATAACAATCTTTGTCCAGGCTCTAAATTTCGTGGCTGTATCTTGCACAGTTTTCGGGTTTTCGAGAAATGGCGTTTTATTATTTTGGCACGCCCATTTACAACCCTTGGGGGAGGAATAATATAAAATCACTTCGAGAAATGGCCAAAATGTTTAAACATTGCCACGCCATATATTGCCGTCAGGAGCGGAATATCAGAAAATCCTTTCAAAATAATCTTTTCGCCATTGTTGGTTGGCGGGTGCGCAAATGAAGTAAAAAACAATCCACAATCAATAAACTTTAATGCAAACGATTTTGTTTTAATAGCAGACTTTAACTTAAGGATTAATTGTTCCCTTTCTTCATTAATAATTTTATCATAATCTGAATAACACGTCATATAGTGTCTCTCTACAAAAAATTTAGCTGCGCGTCCCAGCTTTCTATTACAAATCATGCATTGCGGTTCGCCTGGTAATTTTTCAAAGAAATAATAGTGAGTTACCCATTCCTTATTAAACATTTTGCTCAGTATAATCATAAAATAGCGTGGTGCGATCTAGCTTGCTTGAGGTCTGCACGTCGATTGACCACACTTGGTACGAAGGATCGCTAGTGGCCGTGTGAAAACCCGACGACTTTTCTCGTCTACATGTGAATAGCCGAGAGCGAATTCTTTCACGCGTGCATATGGCGTGGCCAACGCTGATTTAAAGGGCTAAAGAGCTAAAGGGCTAATTATACTAACTTGACTTGATAAAGCGAATTGACTTGACTTTGCGGGTTGCGGGGAGATCAATGCAAAATCCTCTCCGAAAACAAAAGAAAGACAAAATGTTTGCCTTTTAATGATGCCACTTTTACTGAAACTAATTTCAGTTGGGCATTTTTAAGTCGTGTGGGGTTTTTTAATTTATGCCTTTAATTTGACGACAAGTTGTTCGTATATTTTGCAGATTTGCTGAACAAGGTTTGCGTTTCTTCCGAATTCCGAAACCTTTACCACGTAGTATTCGGAAGCATTACCAATAAGCTGTCAATATCCAATAAACGTTTCAAAATACTAATACGTCATTCTACCCAGCAGTATCTAGAGACATTACAAAAATATTTGTAAAAAATGGTCGTGGTCCTTATACAAAAGTTGTTAAGTGGTGAAATTATAATTTTTTAGTTACTCGCGTGTAGGGTATTTAGATTTCGGCCAGGCCGAAGACAACACTTTTACTTGTTTATTTTCTATTTGTTTTTTATTTATGTTAAAAATACAATATTACTCGTTATCGCCAGGATTCTAATCCAAGGAAGCAAAATGTATAGAGCTTTTGACTCGCTTTTATATTTCAGCTAGTTTAAATTTTTATATTTCAGTATGCTTTTAATTTAAGGGGGAAGAACAGATTGAAAAGATATATTGAGCTTAATGTAAATTTGTAATACTTTGCTTATCACTGAAGGGATTTTAAGGATTTTTCTCGATTTATATTCAGAAGCTGTTATCTTAGCTAAGTAAAATAGTGATTTGAAAAGTTTTGAAGTTATGAACTCTTTTCAACTGACATATATAATATTAGATTACCTTTTATTTTCAAATAAGAAAATAGAGAATAGAGAAATAAGAGTGTGAGTACTACAGTTAAATTTATAACAGGTTAAGCATTTTATAATATTAAGCCTATTTGATAAGGAGTGAAGAATATATTCAATATTTGAATATACATGTTTATTAATGACATTATTAACAATTAAATTCGATATGGAAATACTATATTATCTAAACTAAGCATTCGCTTTAAACTCTCTAAAACCTCTGGAAATTTTTGCTCGTATCAAAATCACGGTGACAAAGTCTCTGGGTAAAATCACGTTGACCCGAATGTCACTGTCACTGCTGTCACCGTTCCTCAAAAGTCACGTGAAAAGTCAATGGAATGTTCATTTTTAGGCTGCATCAAAGTGCTGTCCGCAGATATGTATTTTCTGTTCGATATGTTTCTAGAACGCAGGCTTGAATCCAGGCACGTCGCTCATCTGCACCAGATGGAAATGTGTCAATGGTGTACTTTGTTGAATCGCTTAGCAAGAGGCATACGACATCATATACGCATTTTTTCGCGCGGTATTCCATTCGTAGCTCGTGAAGTGCCTCCGAAGTATGGCTCATATGGACAGATTTCAATATATCTTGATTCTAAACAACATAATGCTGCCATATTCTCATGAGTGTTAGTTGTTTTGCCATCACAATGTATCAAGCTACATTTCAATCGATTGCTCATTTTTATAGTTTAGTAGTCACAATCCAAAACTCAATCCGATAATTTAGTAGTCACAATCCATTTTAAAAATAATTTAAAACCAAATGCAGAATATGCACAAATGTACATAAAATTAAATCAACTTAAAATTTCTGAGCGCATAAATCACAATATCGCAATATTAGAGGATTCCGGAACACTTAAACGCGGTCAGCTGCAAGGAGGAAAGACAAGCCTTTCTCAGAACAAACTGCACTAAAAATGCTCAATTAATTCTTTAATTTTATAAAATAAATTTTACTGTATTGGTAATTTTTTTAACAATACAGGCGATATTTTACAGTTACACAAAACTTAATGATATCTCTTGTTTGTTCGGAACGGGAAGGACGCAGGAGTGAACGAATCGAAATGGGTTCACATTGTAAAATATTTGCATATCACGTCCGATAATATTTATATTCTAGTTATAAACTGTAATTAAGCATTAAGGTATTAAAATTAAAGTTTTTGTTATAAATAACAATTTAACACACAATTTTATTCATACTTTGAAATAAATTTTGAAAGCTATATAAAAAGACATTTATTCCTCCTGAAGTAAATGAAGTGGTGTCATTATCCAATATACCTACTTCTTTCAGTTGATATCTGAGACCACAGTTCCCCGTCATATAATCCGTGAGGATTCTTAGGTCACTCCTGTTGAGCATAAGCAGCTTTCTGGAAGCTCCTTTGTCTGGGAAAATTCATCTCTTTGCCTGCCGCGCACCTGTGTTTGGCAAATTCAGATTCTTCCCATTTCCAGATCACCTGTAGCCTATGTCCTTTAGATAGGCCGTAGATGGGTTCCGGACCGATGAGTAGCCGTTGTGCTCCACGTTCAGCTAAGCAATCGGCCCTCTCGTTGCCTTCATAGTCCTCATGTCACTAAACTTTGACAAATGTTTTAAATTCTATCATACAAACTCATATATGTAAATAATATATTATACAAACGCATTTCACTTTGAGAATTTGTATTTATTTAGTTTTTGTTTTTCTGTCCTATTCATTTCCTTCCAACTTCTTGTTTCACATACATATATGCGACATTTGGTCTACACTTATAGTTTTCACCTATAGGCCAGTGTCACATATGTATATGCGCCAGTTTAAAATAATATTTCTTTTTACTTTTTAGAATGTTCTAAATTTAAGTACGTAAAGTATTTTCCAATTGGTGTCACATAATTTTAAAAAATCTTGTAATGTGGTGAACGTTTTTCTCAGGAGATGCTGGTAGCGAACGAGTTAAGGAAGGTCATCGGCTTAGGTTAGTAATATGTACCTACAATATTATCGTTATCTTTTTCATCGGCGATTGATTTATTAGCGCACTAGCTGGTGTACAATACCACACGGGAGTATAGAACTTGTACAGAGTAGAGTAGAGTACAAAGTGGGGCAATTGCATAATTAAACATATTGCTATATCCTAAACTCGTTTTGGCAGGGGAAAATGTGCCAAACTTAAAGTTTATAACTTAAGAACGTACACATTCAAGTTTCCTGTTGGATATAGTCATGGCAATCTTGAAACACGTGTTTCTTTATTTTTGACAGGATTAACTTTAAGACTTTATTAATTCTTGAAGGAGCTTTACATCTGAATATCCTCTTGGACATTTTTAGAAAATCCTGAAACATAATAATGGCTGTACATATTTGAAACGAGGTGCCTTTACATTCCGTATGTAAAGTACTCGTGCCTGTTTACCGGTCTCGCCCATTTTCAATCCCAAACAGCCCTACATAACAAAAAATATTTGTGCCAAAAATCATCGCGATATCTCTTTTCGCTTTCCCGTAATCGTGATTTCAACAGACAGACGGACAGACACACAGACAGACGGGCGGACAGGGCTAAATCGATTCAGGAGGTGACGCTGAGCAAGAATATATGTATATACTTTTCTATATCTATCTGGTCTCCTTCTCTGCGTTACAAACGGAAGAACAAAGTGAAAATACCTCCTACACACCTTCGGGTGTAGGGTATAAATATCAGTAAGAAAGTTGCGAAAACCTTCTTGTTTATTTTTTACAGGAACCTTTTAAGTTAAAGGGTTTCCGAGATATGGCTCTATCTTGCTCTTGTCAGTGGCACTTACATCATGTCAAAAAGCATGACATGATAGATATACAAATTCTAACCACTAAAAACCCTAACAACTAAAATGTGAGTGAAAAACTGTCGACGGTTTTGAGGAAATTTTTTTGTAAGATTCATGATCAGCGATCCAAATTACCGCAAACCGTCGGCAGTTTACCACTCACAGGAAAAATAAGTCAAATTGTCGCGGCCGCATGATTCAACAGTCACTTTTTGTATTTTACATTTTGTACTTGTTATAAACAAAAATTATGTGTAAAAGAAAAAAGTGGAATATAATTTCTTAAAAGACAGATTTTGGCAGCTTCTAATCGCACATTCATAGACGGGAAGAAGCAGTCTGGAAAACTTACGAGTTTCTCTCTAGAATACTTATTACGTGCTAGCTAACAAGTGATTTTTGTGTTTTTATTTTCTTACTTCGCAGCAGAGGGTGCATTCAAAAAACTAAAACCGGAGCCGAATAGTGGTCTCGCAACTGTTTCCGGTGGCGTCACTCCAGGAAGCGGATTATCTTCTCTAAGTCAACACGCCGGTCATACCCCGACTACAGCGTCCTGTCCGACACCAGCAAGACGAAGGCACCGAACGACGTTTACACAGGTCAGTACACTACAACAGCAAACATGCAGAGAGCTGAGATCGAGCCAAACTTAATTAAAATGTAACCAGAAACTAATTCGAAATATTTGATTAGAAACTGCAAAAATTTAATTCGAGACGAAAGCAGTAAACTCTGTGCGTTGCTGTACTTTATGTTTCTGGTCTTTCAATTACCAATGAAATTTCTTATGCATTTGGGCTTTCGAAACTATAAATTTTGACTTTCTCCTCCTTTAAAGCGTGTAATGCATGCATGCAAATCATGACTACTTATAACCACTCTAGAGAAAAATAGAAAATACTTCTTAGCCACTTATAAAAAAGTCGCCAATATCCTATAAACGGTTCAGAATATTAATACGTGATTCTATCCAGCAGTATGCAGCAGAGACATTGCAAAAATATTTGCCAAAAATGGGCGTGGTCCACGTACTTATACAAAAGTCGGCTTCGTAACAAACTCGTTTGGAACAATTTTTTTTGAATTCGTTTTAAAATTCGTGTGACTTTCATCCGCCCTCGGCTTCGTTCTCGAATCTTTAATGAATTCCTTCTCGAAGAAATCAAAATCATGAGCTGCTCTTAAGTTCAAAATTCCAAATTTTAATTTCTTCCAAATGTAAATATCCGCAAAGTCACAAAGAACAAACAAATTACAGAAAACTGGAGAACTAGACAGAAGCGCGAAATCCCTCTGGATCTAGACTGGACTTGTACTCAATTTTCGGCAACTTCTTTCAGCACCATTTTCTTTCTTGACTAGGGAAGGAATGAAAAATTGCTTCCTCTACCCTTTTATTGCCTCTGTGATCTATAAGCAAAGCTGAAACACAGTTTCTATTAATTTTGTGTACTCGCGTTACATTGCATGACGTAAAAAATCGTAAAGTAGTAAAGCAGGTGAAATAAAAATTTTAGTTAATTCGGACGATCCACACTGGTAAGGAAGTACTTTGCTTCGGTTTCTGATTACCCGCTGATCTCCATGTCTCTGTCTCTGTGCCGTTAGCAGTAATGCAAAACCTTGTAATCCGTCTACTTTCAGGAGCAATTAGCCGAGTTAGAAGCTGCTTTCTCCAAATCGCATTATCCTGACATCTACTGCAGGGAGGAGCTGGCGCGCACGACGAAGCTGAACGAGGCTCGCATACAAGTAAGTCAGCAAAAGCTACTTAAGCCGCAATTTGCTCTACTTATTGGCTGCGCGCTATTATGGAGCGATTATTTCGACTCAGTGCTTCGCTCATGGGTGTCGCCCTTAAGTACCAAATGTCACCAAATTCGTCATACCGCAAGTCTGGTGCGCAAGGACGACCACCCAGCAGCAGCACCCTGCTTCCCATCCTTCGCGAACAATACGCTCCTTCCCGCGCGAGGCGCAGCAATAATTAATTTATAGTTTTATCATGATGTGTTGACTGCGCCGATGTTCCTCTTTTGATGGTGCACTCGGCTGGTAATACTTCGGGCATACGTGGTGTTCAGTTACATGAAGGACAGCGCTGGTGTCGGCAGTGAATCAAATGCTCTGGGTTACGGCTGCATTGCTTTTCTGTGAACAGATGTACTCGGTGAGCGGAACTCAGCTGCTCGAAAGTATTTGTGAGACACGGGTCGTCGTCATTGGAGGGCGTGGTACGCCTTGAAAAGTAGCCAAATTGCATGGGAGGTCCGCGAGGATGTCGGCAAATTGCGAACATTTGTCACAAAATATTGTTTGGTACTTAATGATTCGGTGAGCGTCTGATGCCATCCTAGCTATCGGCCGACAAGCTTTTAAAAACTTATCACTTGTTTCATCAGTTTCGAAAAAACGTTCAAAAACCTGTTTCAAAACACAAATACGGTGACAGCAAAAAAAACATCGAACCGGTGTCATCGACGTTCATGTTTTATAGATTGTAGATATGAATATGTCCCTAATTATATGGTTTAAAAGAATTATAAGGGGGTCTCGTAGATTATACTGCGAATACGCGAATTCTGTATTGCTAAAACGCTCATGCGGAAATACTGTATAAGCAAAATGTAGTTGAAATCCGCGATTTATGAAAGATGATTAATTTTACATAGCAGTATCGTGGTCATGGGTTCCATTAACTGTTTTATTAAAGTGAATTTAACCATTTCATTAATTAAAAATAATCTGATAAAATTATTTTAAAATAGCTGCTACAGTAAACGAAATCCTAGATTAGTAAAAATTCTTTTTAGTGTTTAAGCAATTATTTGTCTCCCTTATAACTATTAAACCATCAACAATAAAAATGTAATTACAAAATACTACAATATAAAAACAATTCAAGATTTTGAGTAAAATTCAAGCATGAAATCGAACCTAAACATTTTAACTGTCCCTTGCATGAAAGAACCTTTTCATTTCTTCATTCATTCAAGCTTGTGTCACAGGAATTCAGGCTTCTTCAGGCTTCTTCAGGCCTGAAACCCCAATATGCATATTTCTGGTGTACTTAGGTTCAACTTCAATATCATAACTTCATTGCGCCAAGTGTGAGTACATTTTACTCGTCATAGTTTCCTAGGACGATCTTCTTGATACAACCAGCAACTAGCTCATTTAAACCATTGGAAGTACAATGAAACCGCTCTACAAATTGACAGTTTCCGCGCAAACACCTAACAAGTGCATGAAAATCTATGAAACACACAAGTTCAGACACTAAATATGGTCATGAGTTTGATTATAAAGTGCATTAACATGAATGATTTAATTAACATCAATTATTAAAGTCCTATACTAATTTTACATCAACTTGAAGCAAAGATATTTCTCTGAATAAGACGACCCACCATTCCTCGTATTAAAATCGAATAATTACAGATTAATATATGTATATATACAGATGTATGACAAATATTTAATTTTTACATTCGAACACTACAACTACGCAGATATCTAAAGCAGTCAAGAAAAGTAAGCGCTTTCAATTTTCAAAGACATAAAATATTAAGTATTTCGGCTGTTAATAATACAGTAAAAATTTTTGGGATGACGGATGTATGACATTTTTAGAAACATATACATCTGCCTTTTTATATGTATTTATCAGTATTTATGGATTTTCACTTGTGAAGCCAAAACTTTCTAAACAGAATTTCAAAGAGGAAAACTTCCACTGGAGCAAAAAGAGAATGTGCGCTTGTCTGCGCTGGCACCATCAAATGGATCCTTAATTGAGTTACTCCGCCCACGCCATTCCGCCCGATACACAACATGCAGTTTCGGACTTCCAAAGTTCCCTCCACCCTCACAAAAGCCTCCCTTATTGAACTGCTATGTCTGGCATCGCGCCAGATTCATGCTCGGCGCGCTCGTCGAGTCGCTGCAAGTCATTTCGTAGTTAACATCATGATCAGAATTACACCCACACGAAATCAGCCAACCAACCAACCAAACAGAGCCATCATTAAACACCCTTCTCTACACCTTCTCCTTCCCATCCACCAGCTACTGGGTTGTGGTTCATTCCTCTCGAGTGCCCTTCCAGGGCGTATCGCTCGCCGAACGGAATATCTGAGCTACAATTTCAGCATTACACGGCAACAGCAACATCGCCATGGACAAAAATAATTACCCTGAAATAAATAAGAAAGGAATGCGCCTCCGCCGCCTATAGCCCCCCCCCCGTTTGGCCCCCCTTTTTGGCCGTTCGGCAATGCCTTGATGTCTGCGCCTGCAGATATGACGCCGTACTAGGACGATGAAGCAGCTTTGATGAACCCTATTTTGAGCTCATCTCGCATTTTACTTCTAGCCACACTTCTTCTTCGTTTCGCTTTTAAAAATGCACGGCGCGCAACCTTCTACCCCCCACCCCATTACCCTGTCAACGCCTTTCTGAGGGATGATGTGGCTACATCTTGGCTTTCCGTTTTGGGTTTCTTCGAATGCGGAGCCATCTTATGGCCCCTTCATGTTATTTGCTGCTCCAATTTGGGTGGATAAAGTGGGTGTTGAATGAAGGTTTTGCACGTATGTCGTTTCTGTGGACCAAGAGTTTTAAAGCGTATTAAAACAACTTCTTCAGCAGCTTTTTACATTTTGCTGCACATACGAGTTGGTATGTATATTCATGCCATGTTCTGTTAATACTTACAAAATGTAGGATGTGAAATATTTGTTATACACACGAATAAGGTCGTAGTCAGAAAAAAAATCTAGGGGAGCTTTAAAAAAACTTCCATTAAAGGGAGTACGCAGGATTTTTTCCAGACGACAACATTTAAGTATTTTCTAACAAGAAAATAACGCGTCAACCGAAAAGTCTATATCGACACTAATAATTACATATCTTGTGGTGGTTTCAGTATTCATTTTATTTGTTTGAAACGGGACAGTTTTTATTACACCCTACACCAAGGGAGTAGGGTATATTCACTTTGTTCTTCCGTTTGTAACGCAGAGAAGGAGACGAGTAGATATAGAAAATTATAAATATTCTTGCTCAGCGTCACCTCCTGAATCGATTTAGCCTGTCCGTCCGTCTGTCTGTGTGTCTGTCCGTCTGTCTGTTGAAATCACGATTACGGGAAAGCGAAAAGAGTTATTATTTTTCCTTTAAATTCTTCTAATAAATAAATGTTTAATTTTTCAAATATTGATATATTCTTATAATCGGCGTCTGAATGCATTTCCAGCGGATTGCTTTCTGCCAGCTGTGAAATATACAGCGCAATTCTTCTTCTCTGGGACTGCTGCGGCTGTTGCTCTATTTTGGGCCGCCGTCGGGCAGCGAGCAAAAACGTTGCTGTCGGCTGTTGCATTCTGTTCGGGCAGTTAGACTTCTTTTCTTCATTTTTCAAAAGTTTATATAAAGAGGGGAGATGAGGGAAGAGATAAGTTTCCACACTGGCTTCAAATGTAGAGATTTTTTTAAGCCAAAATTCTGTCGGATTCTCGGTTCTTCTTACGCACCCAAAATTAAATAGTTGCCGCACGAACCGATTTGTCAACGCAGTTTGCCGAACGTAAATTTCACTTACACGCATTTAAGATTGCCATGCGTTCTTCAAGACGCCAGCTTCCAGAGCCCGCTTCAAGAAGAACGGTGTAGCCAGGTTTTTTTCTTATGCTTATGATTCGATTAATTTTGTAAAGGAAATGGAAGTTGAAAAAATTAAATTAAGGATTTTTTAGGGAAAATAGTACTAGTTGTATAATGCAACATTGCAGGCGGAGCTACCGAAATTGCTTTTCAGGTTTCCAAAAAAAAGGAGTATTCGACGCTGAAGGATTCTGAAGTTTTCATATTTAATAAAAACTTCAATTATTTTAATAGTAAATTCAAATTAAGAGCTCCATCGGATGAATTTTATAATAAAATATCATAATGAAATATTTTCACTTTTTTTAATAAAAAAAACCATTTCTGATTTGTGTATCGAGAAAACCAATAATTCAAACAATTTCAAAAATTTGTTTTCTGAAACAAGCAGTTGCTATTAGCACGGAAAGTACATTTTGAACTATTTTTTGTTTGCTTTAATTAGAAAAACCACTTCTTGGTTATCTGAGGAATTGTGCAGTAAAAGTGAAAACCAGAAGAAAATTAGGCAGAATATTTTTGAAACATTAGTTAACTTAGAAATTGGTCTATAATTGATAATTATACTTCGCCCTCCTGATTGTCACCTAATTTGAAAATTGGCAAGATAAATGATATTTTCAGAAAGGATATCAAAATCTTCCTTGTATGAGACTTTTAGACTACGGTAATTTTTAACTATCTCTTCATTACTTAGTGTTATGAAATTACATCGTTAAGAAATGTCGACGAGGGAGTAAAAGAAGGTTTCTTTTTGGATTGGATATACATACCTCCAAACTTAATTTGAGTTATTTTTTATATTATATTGTCAACTAGGAATGTGTTTGCTTATAAAAGAATTTCTTTAAGAAGTCAAACTCTCGCATATAATGTAAATATTTTGTTTTGGCGTCTATGCAACCAGTTAGTTTAAATTTATTAAAGAATTTATTCCGCAGATTGCTGTTTTTTAGGACATTTGTGTACCAGGATAAATGGTGCACTGTAGCAATTAAAGGCACATTCGCAGTGATTAAATTAGAAATAGTTTTTAGAAAAATATCGTATGATGTAGCAACATCTTGCGGTCTTCGGTGGCGTAGTGCGTGGCACACTCGTCAGCGGGCTCCGGGGATGTGGGTTCGAGTCCTAAGGCCTCGCCTAGCGCAATTATTGTATGAGAACGAATCAAACTTTGACTTCGGCAGTGTTTGCAATATAAAAGAGAAAAAACTTTTTCTAAAGCTTGTATAGCAACACTTGCCGGAGTCGATTGGTATAAATAATAATTCCCTTTCCTTCCCCTCCCTCTGTCAAGCAACCAAACACTAGCTCGTGCTAAAAGCATAGGAAAATTGCAGCTTTTCTTAAGAAAGCTACTGTAAAATCTGTTATAAAAAATAAAAAAAATCTAAGCCTTTAAAAAGTTTAAAATGTAATGGTTTAGATACAAAAATTAAATTCAACATTTTTGGATAATTTATTAAAAACAGAATTATATTATTTTTGTAATAAATTATTTCAATAGTGAAATTTACTATTGCACTAAAATAGCACTGTTTTTTCTCTTGAGGCAGATAAAGGCCGACTATCGCCACGACGAGCGGCGGCGAATAATAAGCAAATTAATATCTTATTTTTTATTCACCTTTATTAGGTCTGGTTTCAAAATCGTCGCGCCAAATATCGCAAACAAGAAAAACAATTACAAAAGGCATTAGCACCGTCTGTGATCCCATCCTGCAACGGAATGATGAGGAACATTCAAGGATACAGTGTTTCAAGGGGTTACCAACCATATCCTCATCACAACACTATCAATCGTTATCCACAGGTGACACGAACAGAACAGAATAACGAAAGACCAAGATTACTTACGTTTCTTCATATTGCTTATTCAAAAACGAATGTTCTATTTACAGGATCTCTTCCAAATGGGGGCGTCATCATATCCGGGAATGACGCAACCCTTCTCGATGACACACGGCACAAACATGGGTTCAGTGGGCGTACGTCAGGATTCCATGGGTAAGCAAATATAAAAAGTTAGTAAACAACTACATATACGAGTGCACATAAAATCTGTGACCTAATTTGATTGCTCTCGCAAAAGTCTTAAATGACGAGATGATGTCTCCTGATGTCTAAGACATCCTTGCAGGATACAGCCGGAAATTGTCCAATCACGTTAGAGCTTCTGTGAAAATTTCTAACTTATCAATTTCCGCTAGAGCCCCGAATGCCACCAAACTCAAATAACCTATTCTGCAAGGAATTTTTCCTCAAGACACCGAATGAAAACGTAGCCTTCTGAAATGTTCATAAGTTGTGTAACATTCGGAGGGTTAAACAGCCTTTATCAGCGTACATGCATCGGGCATTTACATGCATGAGTGAGATGTACATAAATACAAATAGATTGCACGTATGGTAGAAAGTAGGGATACATCGCACAATGTTGAAAACGGCATTCCAGTCGCTTCATCTGCTATAAATTTTGCATTTTTAGTCCATATAAAAACATTGCTGCTGCCAAAAGGAATAAAGTAAAGCTATTCAGCTGCGAATTTTCGAAACCTTAGCCATAGCTTATTTCGCCATAAAATTCTCTTTTGACGTAAAGGCAAAAACCGCATTCAACTGCACTTTGTTCTCAATTTATGGTTTTTGCTTTTATCACAAGGTTGTGAGGGACTCGTTTCCACTCCACAACAGGAGGTTTGAATTCGTTTTTTTTAAACATTGTTATGGTTCACAATTACTCCGAATTTAAGAAAACCTGAAATAAAATTTGCTTCAGTTCATCGAATGTATTTTATATTATTACGTACAGGTGTAAAAAGAAGGTTAAGTGCAACACTGTTGGTTGTACAGACTATCGCAGGCATCTGAGGAGCTGGAGGCCAATCAAATCAAAATACCAGACCTTTGTTGCAAAGACAACAAGCCTGGAAACTCTTTTTTTGCTTTGAATGGGTTAGATGAAATTACACAATCAAAATGCATGCAATTTTGACAACTTGAAAAATAATTTTTGACAACTTGAAAACCTTTTCCAAGTCATGTAGCTGCGTTATATTAAATATTTTACAAAGGAAACCAAGTCAAATTCGTTATATAGTCATATCGACAAATATAGTTCATGGTGATGATGGCACAGGCGCTGCAAGGGGGAGCAGCACAGCCGGAAAGTACAGCAGCGGCAAGCAAGGGAATGAATTTGACATGGTGCCGAAATTTCGAACTTTTGACTCGAAAAAATAATCTTTACGAAATTATAAGCACCGTTTTGAAAATAATTTACATATGAAAAACATTTTTTCTAACAAACCATACTGTTCTAAATTATTGCTAAATTCCATAGGCGCAAGTAACTTCAATTTAATTACAGCTTTAGCAGCACCAAAAATTCCAAGTGGTTTAGAGTACAAAGAGCTAATAACATTACTCAAAAACCATTTGGTCCCCACAAGGAATGTGCTAATGTCGCAACATCAATTCCTAACGAAATACCAGAATTCTCAACAATCAATTGCCGATTTCGCAGCTACATTGCGGACTAATTCGTTTCGCCGTGTGACTGTCAGGTGTCAGTTGCCGATATGTTTCTTCGAGCACAATTTATAAGGGGAATTGGAGACAACAACATTCGAGAGCATCTCCTTCAATTGGAAATACTAAACTTCAACGAAATAGTGTCAAAGGCAATTGCGCTGGAAGCAGCAAAGAGCGATGCTAAAGAACTATCACAGAAAACACCGCCGTTATCATCCAACATTGAAATCAATAGAGTCCTTCGAAATGAATACAGGAATTTACAACAAAACAAAGGTAATTACGTACAACGTTCAACAAAAAATCAGAATAGATTGAAAACATATGTTAATTTTAAACAACTGGGCATAGATGGATTATGTCTTCGTTGTGGCAAAAGTAATCATATTGCTGAAGAATGTAGAATAAATCAATCAAAACTTAAATGTTCAGCATGTGTGGATATCAAGAATAGTCCAGTTAAAGTTCAATTACACCCGTGACGAGCCAGATGATAATTGGCAAAGAATTCACATCGACTACGCAGTACCTTTTCAAGATTATTACATCCTTGTGTGTATCCACGCAAAACCGAAATGGGCCGAAATCGAAGTATGTCCAGCAGTACCTACATCGACAGTAACAATAGATATTCTTCGCAATTTTTTCCCCAGAAATGGATACCCAGATGTAATGGTATCTGGCAACGCAACAATTTCTACCAGTGAAGAATTTCAATCGTTCTGCAAACAATCGGGTATTTTCCAAAAGTTCATTGCACCGGGTCATCCAGCAACAAACGGATTAGCCGAAAGAAATATTCAAACGCTGAAAAAACGACTTGAAGCAATAAAAGGTGAATCATCTATTCGGGAAAAAGTTATATAAAGACTTTTTCGTTATCGAGCTACACCCCTCAACAATGGGAAAGTCGGAGCAGTCTCTAAAACGCCAAATACGTATTCAACTTGACGCGTTAAAGCCAACACCAAGTTCCAGATGTCTTCATCTGTAAACCGCAAAATTCGACAATTATGCACGGGGGAGAGAGTACAAGCACGTTATTACGCCAACAATAAGTTACAATGGAGGCTTGGTGCTGTGATCAAAAAATTGGATAAATTGCACTACATCATTCGACTGGATCATGGAAATGTGTTTAAGCGGCACATTAACCAATTATGCTCAACTGATGTCTCAAGAAAGCATTGTAAATTTCAACTTGATGAGGTATTTAGAGAGCAAAAAGTTGATCAGCGATCGCCAGTACGGCTTCCGTGCTCACCGTTGCACCGGCGATCTGATGGCGTTTCTCGCTGAGCGGTGGAACAGTTGTATTCACCAGTTTGGTGAGAGTAATGTTGTTGCTCTGGATATCTCCAAGGCGTTTGACCGGGTGTGGCATAAAGCACTCGTTTCTAAACCGACTGCTTATGGTGTCGGGAATACTTTCACTCGATGGATATCGAGTTTCTTCAGCGGCCGTTCTATTCGGCTTGTGATAGACGGTTTTGCTTCCGAAGAGCACTCCATTAATGCTGTAGTTCCACAGGGTTCAGTTCAGTCTCCAGCTCTTCTTCTTCTTCTTCTCATTTTTATCAATGACCTTCTGTCATTGACATAAAACCCCGTCTACTCGTTTGCTGATGACAGCAGCATTTGTCATTCATATTCATTCTCCAGGTATCCATCCGAGTACAACTAGCATATATGGTCGGGAGCTTCGAAAACATATCTCCAGCTTCTGGACCGTATCCAAGGTCGTGCGATAAAACTTAGAAGTCAGTAGGGTATCAAGATCTATTGAAACCTTAGGATGTCGTCGGGATGTGGGGTGTATACCCTTATTTTATTTGTTCCTCTGAAGTAGCCAGTAGTTCCGGTATTCAACAGATTTACTCGGCTTTCCAGAGTGGTGCACCCACCCACTTTCACGTCTCGATCCCGTTCCAACGCAATACCCATTACCGCGAGAATTCGTTTTCGGTCGCGCTGTTAAATTGTGGAATAATCTCCCTGCGCATGTTTTCCCACCCCCTTATAACGTCGAAGCTTTTAAAAGAGGTGTAAATCGACACTACCCCCACTGTTCCCCTTCCCAGTAACCTATCTCCCCTACAAACTAACGAATGCTTTGCATGGATAGGGGGCATTTCTGAGCTAGGTTCTATCTGCCTTAAAAAAATAATAGAGAAGCTTTTCTCTGCCACTGAGCGTACTAAGCTTTTAAAATCAATTCCGGAATATAAATAGACAGATGTCTTTGAGAGATTATGGTTTTGCTAATGACTCTAAAATTGCAATTTTTGAGTCTCTTACAAGAACCCAACATGATTTCATGCATTATGCCACGGAGCTGAAGAGAAAGAATAGGCTGTCGTCAGCTTTCTCGATGTGGGGCTTTATTGACGTGATGGAGACATGAAAAGAAGAGACGTGATGGAGACATGAAAAGAGCCTGCAGTCTTGGAGACATAGACGCTGTTGCGGGTGCTACATGTACGGATTAGCTTGTAGACCATTAGTAAGAATGGTCTTATTTATTTTCATAGTTGTATTTAACATTAATCTGGCGAGTTACTTAGAACTTGTGAAGGTTCTAGATATGATGTTCATAACCTTTTTTTTTAATGATTTCTTCCTCTTTTTCTATCCCAATAATAAATACCTTTACTTTTTCCTGTCTGGAGTTCAGCTAGTTATCTTTCCCTTGACGTTCGGTGATCCGCACTCTGGTGTTGATGGAAATACAAAAGTTATTATTGATATTTTTAGCAAGCAACAGTCAGGTTTTAAAATAATATATTTTAATGCAAGAAGTCTCAAGGACGCCAAACTTGACTATTTAAAAAATGTGATTCTGAGATTTATGTATGTAATTTGTGTCACTGAAACGTGGTTTCATTCTGGCCTGAAGGATGCGCATTAATAAATACAAGATTTTCCGCAATGACAGTTCTGGGCGAAGATGCGGGTGTGTCGCTATTTACTGTAAATCCAATCTAAATGTGAAACTTATAAACAAATCCTCAGATGATGATGTTGAATTTATTAGTGTTATCATCTTTAATCGTGAATTCAAGCTTCTTTTATCTTGTGTTTACAATCCTCATCGTCATAATTGTCCTTCCCTCTGTAGTTTACGCGATTTCATTACTGGCTGTGACTATTTTATCACTTTGTCCCGCTAGGTCTAACTGTAGTTGATAATGAGGTCCCTACGCGCTATGCAGACAATGCTTGTCCGAGCTTACTGGACCTCTTTGTAGTGTCTGGGTTACAGTCGGTGCCGTTTTTCAATCAAACCTCATTCATTTCTGACCATAACCTAATTTTCTGCACATTTGGTTTTAATTTCTTGACATAACAATCCCCTGAGTATTTCTCATATCGTAATTACAGTGCAATAGGCTTTGAGCGTATGTTTTCTGACTTATCGTCTATCGACTGGACTGACTGTTGGCGTTCAACCTCAGCGGAGGACAAGCTATCATTTTTTGTGGACAATGTTTGGAATATCTACAATTTGCATGTGCCTATTCGGAGGGTAAGAGCTATTAATAAAGCTTGTTCCTGGGTATACAAACAGCGTTAGAAACATGTTAAAAGATAAGCAGATTAAATATCGTATCTGGAAAAGAAATCCCATTCCATTCCATTGTGATATTGATCCGGACGATTTGAGGTTCTAGACTACCTTACAGAGTCTCGTTTTCATTTCGCAGCTACCGAACCATCAGATCTCATCAGATGCATAATGAAAGTTAAATCTAATGCAATTGGCGATGATTCATTCCCTTGAGGTTTTTAAAATTAAATCTTATTTACGTCAATAGCCCCTTAGTCCATATCTTCAATCACTGCTTCACTACCTCAAGTTTCCCAACTATTTGGAAACGTGCTACGGCTATAGCGAAAAATTCTAATGCCTCTGAACCTAATGATTTTCGTCCAATTAGTATCCTCTCTTCTGTCTCTAAACTAATGGTTGAGCAAATAACCAGGCACATTGATGATAATCACTTACTGTCTTCTCTTCCGTCGGGCTTTAGACGAAAGTTAAAATACTGGACGATATTAGATTACCTTTTGACAAAGGACATCTGATCGTACTTTCCCTACTTGACTTTTCTAAAGCATTTGATTGTGTTGACCACCATATTTTATGTAATAAGCTCTTACTTAATTTTAATTTTTCTAGTTCTGCAGTGCATTATTGAAAAATTATCTAATGGGCAGGACTCAGCGGGTCAAAATAAACAACCACTTCTCTGCATACAAAATCATTAAGTGTGGCGTCTCTCAAGGCTCAATTCTTGGTCCTATCCTTTTTTCCATGTTCCTAAACGATATTTTTTCTGTTTGCAAACATATTATATTAATATGTACGCATATGCTGATGATTTGCAAATTTATATTTCTCGCCCTCGTAATCCCGTTGGGGTCCTCTGTTCTAGAATTTATGTAGATCTGAATACTATCCACAAATGGGCTAATGATAATAAGCTCATCCTAAGTATCCTACATATTGCTCATTTCCAAGAAGCCTTTTCCGACTGAAAATCTGGCTCGCATAGTTTTAAATAACCGTCCTTTAAAACTCGTTAGTCAAAATTATTTCTTCGGACTTTGTTTGATTTTAACATTATTTAATTCGGGTTTGTATTTAATTTTTTATAGTGATTTCATATTTTTATTGCATTGCTAAATTGCTTCACTACCTTTTTTAGAAACTTTTCGTTTCGAAACAAATTTACAATTTTCCTCAATTTAATGAACCGGTTATACATATATTGTCTGATTTATGAGCGTGATATTCTCTAGGAACCTAAAATTTAAAGTAGCAATTTTACAAATTTTGAGTGTAAATTTTAGAAGCAAAATATTACATGTAGCAATATTTAGGATTAATTTTAAGTAAATCTAAATACAATAGAATTACTTGGTAATCCTAATCGGAGAGCAATCTAAATCAAATAAATGTCGTTGGACATTTCGCAAGCGTGTCAATGTGTCCAAAATAAAATAACTACTTAATCAAAATTTGCATAAAGTTCACATTACTCTATTTTGTTGCAGGAATGTCTCCAGAGGATGAATGGTATAACAAAAGTCTCTCAGCGCTGCGGATGAACAGCTCGCATCACCCCAACCTTTCGGCGCCAATGCTGCAATACCAGACATAATCAAAAACCTTTGATGACTTTTTTTAAAATAATTGCTTCAACAAAAATCTTTTTCTGAAGCTTCTAGGACACGGCATGCAACCTGAGATCGAAATTCTCAAATTGTATTTCGCATCAAAAATTGATGTAATTATTTTAAAAAAGGTTATCAAGTACATAACGAAAATATTGTGAGTGGATGGCAGACAAATCAACGTTAACGTTGCGTTTAGATAGGATTTAAGGAAATAAAAATGTCTGTGTCAGACTCTGGTCTTATTGTGATCGGGCCGAAAGGGGTGTGAAGTCAACTACTTTAAACTGCTTTGTGGGGGTATTCACAAATCCGGAGTCCTTCGAACGGTGTAAATACTTTATTTTAAATTAATGAGCTCATTACTACACTGCGAAATCGTCGACCTTCTTTCAACTGCGATACAATGTTGAAAGCTGTTGTAGAAAATTTTATCGGAGAAAAGTATGCATATAGGTAGCAGGTTATTATCATTGGAGTAGTCTTTCGTTACTAATAACTATTAGAGATATACTATCCAATAAGCCATATTCCTAGTATGTAGATCGACAGTTAAAAATTGTTATGAACTCCATAAAATATATCACTGCATTCGTTCTCACAAACACGGCTTCGGTGTTGGCGACCTTAAGTTTGAATTTAGCCTATTTGTAGCGACCACATTAATGTATTCGAAGTTTTTTAAATCATCTACTGTGACTTTTCAACTAAATGCGATCTCGCATGCACTGAGTGAAGCGAATTTTTTGCTTTCCTCGAGATCTGCTAGTGTATATAAATCAAGTTACAGGATGCCAAATATAGTGTGTAAAGATAGTGTATATAAATCGAGTTACAGGATGCCAAAGAAATACTTATTTAGGATAGCTTCAAATATGTAAAAATGCAACATATTGTAATATTCGTTGTGTGTTGTAATAATAAATATTAAAAATAAATACCTAATTCGCAGTTTGAACTAACTTCTCCAAAAACGTTTTAATCAGTGATCACTTTTCGGTAGGACTCACTGTACGATACCTACGAGAGTTACTGCTTTAGTTAGAAAGTGGAACGAAAAGGGGCAATTAAAGGTTTTTTAAAGGTATTTTAAAATACATTCAATTGTTTAATGTTTGCAATTTTTCAAGTACACAAAAACTAATTATAGAGTTCGCATCCAGTGTGAATTTTTTCGACCGCTTAGGACGTACTAATAATTTCTAGTGTCTAAACATTGTTTATCATCATAGGTTGCCAAGAATAGAAAAGCAACCAAACTTGAAATATTTGTTTCCATCATGTGGGAGTCTAAAAAATTTCTGGAAGATGAATTCACCCACTCATATGTAATTGTTTCAGGTGAAAATAAGATGTAAATAACAGTGTTTTATATGTGTATTGAAAGAGAACTTATCGTTTTGCCATTAAAATATAATATTGATTTGAACAAAGAAAGTATTGAACAGAGAGAGTATTGAGTAGTACAGAGTCTGTCAGATCAGCACTGTAATTGGCCAAGTGATTTTAATGAAACTATAAAAGAATTTTATAAAAAGATGAATTTTATGGGTTTATATTAAAACCGCATAATTGAGTACTTCCAACATAGACACATCTCTAGTTTTTGTGTATGAACACACATCTCTACGCATCAAAATGGATGCGCAAAAGTTCAAGCAGTTCATTTTGATGAGGGCACAGGCGCTGCAAGGGGAGCAGCACAGTCGCAAAGTACAGCAGCGGCAAGCACGGAATGAATTTTACATTGTTGCCAAAATTTTGAACCTTTGACTCGAAAAAAGAATCTTTTCGAAATTATAAGCAGCGGTTTGAAAATTATTTACATATGAAAAACATTTTTTCTAACAAACCATACTGTTCTAAATTATTGCTAAATTCCATAGGCGCAAACAACTTCAATTTAATTACAGCTTTAGCAGCACCAAAAATTCCAAGTGATTTAGAGTACAAAGAGCTAATAACATTACTCGAAAACCATTTGGTCCCCACAAAGAATGTGCTAATGTCGCAACATCAATTCCTAACGAAATACCAGAATTCTCAACAATCAATTGCCGATTTCGCAGCTACATTGCGGACTAACGTATTAGACTGCGAATTCGTTTCGCCGTGTGACTGTCAGGTGTCAGTTGCCGATATGTTTCTTCGAGCACAATTTATAAGGGGAATTGGAGACAACAACATTCGAGAGCATCTCCTTCAATTGGAAATACTAGACTTCAACGAAATAGTGTCAAAGGCAATTGCGCTGGAAGCAGCAAAGAGCGATGCTAAAGAACTATCACAGAAAACACCGCCGTTATCATCCAACATTGAAATCAACATTTGAAAATGAGTGAAATATCTGAAGAAATACGCTATGTGATGCTACGATATTTTACTATAAAAAAGGTAAAAACGCTGTAAAAACATGCCGAAAAATTTGTGAAAGTGTACGGAGAAAATGCTGTAAGTGAACGAATGAAATAGGTGCGATTTGCGCGAATATCGTTCCGGAAATTTCGATGTCAAAGATGCACCTCGCTCTGGTCGGCCAGTCACTGAAAATCAATGAAATTTTGCAACTGGTGGAGCAAGACCGGCACGCATACTATCAGGAAATAGCAGAGGCACTAAACATCAACCACATGACAGTTTGGATTCATTTGAAAAAATCAGGCTACAAAAACAAGCTCGATGTTTGGGGTCACATGAATTAACGCAAAGAAATTTGATTAACCGTATTACTATCAGTGAAATCCTACTCAAACGCAACGAAATCGAACCATTTTTGAAGCAACTCATTACAGGCGATAAAAAATGGATGAAATACGAGAATATCAAACGCAAGCGATCAAGGTCAAAGGCTGGTGACCCTCCAGAAACGACTTCAAAGCCTGGATTGTCGGCAAACAAGGTTATGTTGAGTATTTGGTAGGATTGTAAGGGAATTGTCCATTATGAGCTGCTGCAATCTGGTAAAACCACAAATTCGGTCCTGTACCGTGCACAACTCGACCGTGTGAATGAAGCAGCCCTCCAGAAAGAGCGACTAGAATTGGTCCACAGAAAGGGAGTTGTGTTCCATCATGACAATGCGTGGCCACACACATCTTTGATGACTCGGAACAAATTGACGGAACTTGGTTGGGAAGTTTTGATGCACAACCGTATAGCCCGCACCTTGTACCGTCTGACTACCATTTGTTTCGGTCTTTGCAAGGCTCTCTTGATGGTAAAAAATTGGCCGATCGAAGCGCTGCTGAAAATATGTACTTGATTAAAATTGATTTTCAATAAAGAAAATTTTGGTTAAAAATGTACCAAAAAACCGCGGAGATCTTTCATATGACCGAGTATAGTCCTTTTTGCAGCATGCCCGGGAAGATGCCATCCGGCCCCGGTGATGTAAATGGTTTAAATGATCTAATTTAATTTTCTCATGTGTGCAGAGTTTCTTGGCTAAATCCAAATCAACCATGCTAGGCCTAATCTAAGTTCTACCATGTTCAACTGTGACCTCGGAAGACCCAGGAAAGTGAGTTTTTAGGAGTAATATAATGTTATCATCCTCATTCTTTTTATAACCGACTTCCGACTTCTTCAATGTCAGAGACGATACAGTTTTCCTTTTGGCTAGGGTTCTGTATAGTCTTTCGTCTTCCGGGATTTCCATTTTACTTTCGATTTACTCCCGGAAGTTATTCCACTTTGCCTGCCTTTTTTCTTTGTTGTACTTCGTAAGCGTATCATAATATTCGTCCTACTTCCCGATTCTTTTTGTCCGATTGAATAGCCTACGAACGCTTGCTCTCAGTGCACTGAATTCGATTCGATGATGCTCCTGTCTGGATAGACAGAGGCCATAATAATGGTGTTATAAATGTGTGTAAAGTGTCGCAATATAACAGGTAATAATATTTTTATAAAATTTGGGTGTTTGACGTTTGAACCCTCCGCTCTTGATTTGATCCTCGTTATTACTATACCAGTAGCAATATTGTCGACTGCAGATAATGAAAAATTAGAATTAGATTGCTCATACCCAATACTCAAATGGTTAATATTATTTTACTGAAAAATTCGGGGCATTACGCACAAATTTTCTACTAAGTTTATCAATGTCCACATTATCAGGAGAAGTATAACAGGAGCGAATAGCAATCTGTCGGACTGCTTTCCAGAAATTTATACTCGACGAATTCAACCTAAATTTACTTTCGAAGAAGTTTCGTTTATTCCTGTGAATTAAATTAGTAACATCATTACGCGCAGCTTTGAAATCCCTAAGCATGCTCGCACATTTATATGTTCTCCATCTTTCATACAAAACATCCCGCCTTTTCATTAATGTAAGTACCTCCCGGGTAAGCCAGACATAGCTGGGCCTTACACATCTACACCACACGCATGGAACATGAGCATTAAAACGAGACATTATATTATTATTGAAGCATTTTAGAGACTATTCACATTATTAGTACGGTGCAAAGGTGCCCAATCCTTATTGCAGCAATCAATAAACAATGACAATACATGTCATAAAATCTATGTTTTAGACGGCCAGACTCAATAACACGTGAAGTGATCAAGTTATACGTAATAAAAATTAAATCATGGCATGAAAAAGCAGGGGCAGTCAGTTGATCATAGTGCACAATAAGTTCAATATCAGACACGAGAAACACATCAATTAAGGATGGAGTACGGAAAGAAATGAGTTGAAACACTGCCGTTTGCAAGCGTCAGATTTAATGATTCAAGCACATCGACAAACCGAGAGTTACCGTGGTTTAGAATATTAATATTTAAATCATCGCACAGAATTGTGGTGTTAAAAGTTCAAATAAATCAAAAAAGAGCCTGTAGTTCGCAACGTCTGGAGCCATGTAAATGCTACCTAATACTAATTTACCCTGCAGAGTTGGTACCTCTAAAAACTTTAAATGAGAAGATAGACGTTAAGACGATAACTTTTAAAATAACCCTAATTCAGTTTTTGTTAAGTTAGTTGTGTGGAAATTATTTTTACTAATTGTGAGAGAAGATTACCTCAAGCTTCAATACTTGTCTTTTTGTATTTTGTGTCGTCAATACTTAAATTTTTGATACTTGGCATATTCAGATTTTTGTCACCCGCGAATTTTCATACTAACAACGTAAAACCAAATTTCTCTATGCCTACATGCTGTTTACTAGTTCCAGCAACGTTGCTATCTAAGCGCAGGTTTAGCGGTGGTTGCGATGCAAAAAACCAAAGGCAACAAGACTGGAACCTTTTTTTTCGCTTGCACTGGGTTAGTGAAATCAGGCTGGTGTGTAAAATACACAAACAAAATGCATGCAATTTTGACAACTTCAGAAAAATTTTTGACAACTTGAGAAATTTATCTGCAAAATTGGAAACAGTTTGAGAGAGAATTGCAACTTTTGTTCTTCTTCACCGCACTAGCACAGAAACATAATTTGTAGAATACGTAAATGAGACAAGGAGATAGGCTTTGTGATGCTTCTAGAAATGCACATAAAATCTTTACCAAGTCATGTAGCTCCATTATATTATATATTTTGCAAAGGAAACCAAATCAAATTCGATAAAATTTGTTCGAAATATTATCAGCTGTTTTTGCTTACCACACGTACTTTTGGTCGTAAGAGATGCCAACATATTTTACTTTTGATTGTGGTGTGAATTTGCACACCACCTCAGAGATGGTGTGGAAATGCACTAGAAGCTTAGTAATTTAGTGAGGTTCTTTAAACATCGAATAATTTTTTAAATAGCTAAAAAGTAACTTAAAAATCATTGTGTTACAGTTGTTTAAAAGAATTTGTTTTTTCTTACAATTACGAAAACAACCAAGTTTACATTACACTTTAATATTTCCAAACAGTTAAGAAATCATCAAAACCGCGAAGGCTCTTAAATGCAATGAAGTTTTTCTATTAATTCTTACTTAAAAATCCATACAAGTAATTTTTAATAATTGTGTCTCGTTGGTATCCCTGTCACCCCATCATCTTGTGACGGTGTGGTAAAGCCGAAATGGTTTACTTTTCTAGCTAACTTTCTTTGCCATAGCCAGTTTTAGCTTGTAACAAGGAGACAATTTCACCATAAAACTCACATACGCTGTACGTGAGTGCGCGGTTATTTTTTTAGCTCGCTCACGAAATGAGAGGATTTTCCAGGCTTGTTGTCTTTGCAAACAAACACAAAAACAAAAATTGTGTTAGCTGTCGTCGCTCACTATGTGGTTTAATCATAGTCTGAATTTTACATTCATACATATCGTATTTATTTTATTTTTATAACACATCAAAAATATCAGATTAAGATTTATATAAAATTTATATAACATATAAATTACTATATATTATATATATTATATATAATTACTTTTTATTTATTTATTTGTAATTGAAAGATATTTTCGTTTTAGTTTGTTTTTTGTGAATACAGTTGAACCTCGATCATGCGGACCTCCGTCAACCGGGAATATCTGTTAACCGGGATGCTGAGTGGTTGATTTTATATCTCTATTATCCGTAATTTCAGAAAAAAATCACGGATAATAGACAGACTAACTTAATAGACTATATTAAATAAATGTACTTTATAAATATATCTATATACGTATGTATGTTTGTAGATGCAAATTCAATGATGTTGTTATGCCTTAAAAACAATTGGAAACACTAAATACAAATTCGGCTGTCAAAATTACACAGGCTCATATGGGAAACAGGAAAAAATAATTTATCTGAGAACAATTGTCCGTAGATAAAAAGACAAATGACTTCGAGTTAGATCTATATAGAGTGTGATTATGTTTTGTCCGTAAGAAAATGAGATAAAGATAACCGAAGAAATTATTTAGTGTTTAGTGCTACCAATTGTGTTTGAAGCATTAAAAATAAGAAAATTTATAAATAACCTCTTATAACCGGGATTATCGAGTTTCCGTAATGAGCCCGGTGCCGAGCATCGCCGATAATCGAGTTTCAACTGTATATATATTTTCTTAAAATAATAAATTTAGTCTTAGAAAACGTGGTGGCAACTTCCTACTTGAATACGATATCTTCCATGTCCGTTAAGCTTCTGCCAAATTACGTGCTCGTAAATTATCATAGATATAATACAATAATTGACTTCAATTATTTGATTTAGTTTCATTAATTTTTTTAGATTAAGCAAAGGGAACAGGTTTACCGTTACCCAAACGCTCCGTTTTTTGTTGTTGTTTCTTGAGAAAACTCCAAAAACAACAGAAATTTTTGTCGCTCTCGTTTGGTTGAGGAGTTATAGTCCTTCAAAGTAGGGATAAATTTATATATTCTAAACTAAGGGAAATATGGCAACAACATATACATTAAAAGGAAGGTATTTTAAATTTCAGTAATTCATGTAAAAAGATATTTTGCAATTTCGTGATAGTTTTTAAGTTATAGACTTCTCAAGTTATAGGTCTCTCAATTTTTACGATATTTTTGAATACACATATGTTTTTATGGATCATTTTTATTCAATTTTCGACATCGTGCTATGCGAAAAATTGCACAAAATCTCTAGCTTTTAACTACTTTCACAAAACAAGCACAAACGAACTCAGGAAGGAAGGCGATGAAAATTATTTATCGGTCCGTTTAAAGCCGGTTGAAAGCAGCGATGTCAACCAATTGAACACGATATTCGATTACATTTCATTTTCGATGCCGCATATAATTTGTACCTTATTGATGGTGTAACCTACCGGGAACCCCACAACACAGGCTGATGGCTTTTTACATAAAACAAAGCGTTTTATATGTATCTTTAGTTCTCATTTAAAAAATTCTTGAATGGAACTAAGAGCAAAAAAAGGAAAAAACAAATTAATTCGATTGTATAAAAACAATGAAAAATCACTTCAATTAAGTTCATTTCGATTATAATATCAAACAAGTAACTTCAAAATTCGCAATTAGTTGCGATTATCATATAATTTTAAACAAAAAAAAATATGGGATTATTACAAATTATCATTTTAAATTATGTAATTGAACATTGATCATTCCATTGATCTTCTTTTGGGTTCATTTCCTATATTGTCGTTATTCCAGAATTGCCAATTTATTTTACTTCAATCGTCCACCTTGTTAATATCGTACTTTTTGTAAGCAGTTTTCTCAATTTGTTTAGTTCCATTATTGGTTGTTAATTTTATGTATATAATTGCTTCCATCCTGTTTTTTCACATTGAAGTGCTTCTCATTAACTAATGATATAGTTTGGAGATTATCCTTGGTATTATACATATAAGTTCAAATCCTTTTCATCATGTCATATTGCCAAGCTTGTTTTTTTTATTCTGATGCAACAAATTCATTACACTTCTCCATTGGCGTCAGGCTAATTTCCTGGGTTGGACCACCTCCAGTTTCTTTTTTGATTTTTTTTTATTATTCAGATATTTCCTCTTTAAATAGCCTTTGATGTGAATTCACACCTTC
The DNA here is from genome assembly GCA_922984085.1 of Sicus ferrugineus. NCBI lineage: Eukaryota > Metazoa > Arthropoda > Insecta > Diptera > Conopidae > Sicus > Sicus ferrugineus. Next base: position 6,318,071 of record OV277351.1, on the reverse strand, counting down.
AACAATTTACATTTACAGCCTTATTTTGTATCTGCGGAACGGAAGCGGTGGCTACGTTCCCGCTTCTGTTCACGTTGCTGTTAAAACAGTATTTTGCAACTCTTACGGTGAACCCCGTTGAGCGCACTGGGTTTTACGTCTTTTCCGTACTAGTCAGCTGCTATGGAAAAGTTGTGTATTTGGTGTACACAAAGTCGACATTCGTCTCTTTCTTTCTTACGATTATATGCATGCAACGAATTTGTTCTTATACCTGTTTTCTTCTTTTGCCTTGATGTATATCATCAGCTTTTGTTTACCAAAGCCAGCCGGCAGGCAGTGGGTTTAAAAACGGGGAACAAATCGTAAATCGATGCTTTTATAAAGTGGAAATAAAAATGTTCTTCCAATTGTTAATGAGTAGCTCAGACGAGGAAAATTACCGCACAAATATTTTAGCCGGGCTACGCAACCCAGCATTGAGAAGCAGTGCATATATTTTAGATATCACTTCAAAGCAAATTGCACTTACCGTTTCTTCGAAATTTCCATTACATTATTTTATAATATTTATTTAAATTATTATAATTTACGTTAGAAAAAATACGTGAAATAAAAATTAAATGAAAAAGATAAATAAAAACAAATAAAAAAAATCAGAGAATAAAAAAACAAATAAAAATTGAGAAGCGGTACCGTTCGCAGATACAAAATACGACTGTTAAATTAAAATTAAATTTACGCGTACTGATTTATTGCAAACAAGCCATTTGTCATTGTAGCGGCGTTGTTATTGAAGGCAAAAACCTTTTAATTGAACTGATTTCTTCCAATGTGCTTGTTGATTGCATGATTGCAGGACCCAAACCTCTGGCCACGTCAGAATTCTGCTGCAGCAACGAATTCAAACTTCAAACTGCTATTTGTTTAAAGATTATAATCGGAGAAATACTTGTACGAATATTGCTGATATTTTCATTGCTTTATTGTGCAACTTACGTTTTCTCCACAATCGAACATAACACAAAACGAAACTAAAGAAGGCGGCTGTCTACATTTGATATCTCAATCAACTGATAAGCGTTTCGTTGTTATGCATGATTCTAGGAATTTATATAAAAAACTTGAAAAACTTTTCTCGGTTGACAGACAAATTAAAGAACACATACAAAAACCCTTTTTATATACCCTTTTTTTTAAAATTGCTTCAAAAATGGCAAACGATCCATTATTAAGTCATATATATGTTTTAAATTAAGATACCATTTTATTCGGTCATACAAATCGATATATCTAACTTCCCAGTAAAGATTACGAAGATAAATTTTGAACACAGTGTGATTTTATTCGATCTACATACATACAGCCATACATACTGAACCATCATTCTTTACAAAAATTTTAATTTTATATTTCCTTCATTAAATATTGACTGAAACCTTAACTGGTCAAATAATTATTAAACGGAAATAACGAATATACAATTTTTCAAATTACAAATACTAAAAAATCTTAATAATTTAAATCAATAAAAATAATTTAACGTATTACCAACTTGGATCTTGTAATTCATATCGACTATGTGAGATTTACACATAAGTATGTAACACATAAGCACGTATCTATTATATAATACAAAAACTGTGTTTCCTGCTTTAATTAAACTACAATATTGGAAATATTTTCTTCTGTAGTACACTAAACTACAGACCTCTCAGTTTCCTCAGGTTCTAAAGATTTCAAGCCAAGATAGGTTAAAGCATTAAAACAATATTATAATGTTACTATCAAAATGAATAAGTATGAATTGTATTTTACTAGTTTTATTTAGTTTACTAGGAAGTTTTACTCTTTATTTGAGCAATTTATCTATAGTTTTTTTGTCAGCTGATGTTCACATTTACTTAGCACTTCTAACTCGAACCAAATTAATTTAAATTTAAAATGTATCTAAAGTCTCATGTTAGATAAGACCCAATTTGTGGTCGTTAAAAAAATTATTTTCTATCAATAAAAAAAATAATTTAAGGCTTCCCATGGAGCGTAAATTATATTATAAATTATATATATATATATTATCGTTGGAGGGAAGAATATGTAAAGATATCAGACAATAGTCTTGAAGCGAAGTTTTCATATTATTTTTTATTTAAAAGCATGAATGCATAATTCATATTTTTATATTTTCGAGCAATTTTCATGTTTAAAATTGACTCAGGGGAAAGAAACTAATTTGTCCAAAATGCAATTATTTTGAGTTTCCTATTATTCACAAGTTATATATTGAGTTATTACATTACTTAGAAGAGCAAATACTAAATTATCTTTTTAAATGATTAGCAACTTCCCATTCACAAGTAACTTTAAGCTTTTTTAAGAAAATAATTTCTTCTGTTAATAAAAAAAATTAATTGGAAGCTTTCCATGGCGCAAATAATTAAAAGTCGTCGTTTCCCTATGTTTCGCGATTAGTACTCGAGCGTAAATTATACATCATTGGAGTAAAGAATATGTAATGATATCAGACAATAGTCTTTAAGCAAGAAGTTTTCATATAATTTTTTTTAAAAGCATAAATGCATAATTTTATATATTTTCGAATTATGTGAATCTTCATATTTTTATATTTTCGAACAATTTTACATGTTTTAAATTGACTCAGGGGAAAGAAACCAATTTGTCCTAAATGCAACTATTTTCAGTTTTCTTATTATTCAGAAATATATATTGAGTTATTACATTACTTAGAAGAACAAATGCTAAAACATCTTTTAAAATATTTAGCAACTTTCCAATCACCAGTAAGAGCTTCCGAGTTAAAATTCAAATAATTTTGTAAGGCATTTGTCAAGCACAATAAAAAAGCGGCATCGTCAAAAAGTTGTTTGTCAAAAAACGCAAAATAACATACTAATAATAATATTGAAATAGCAACATTGAGGGCGTCACAAATGCAGTAATAGTAAATATACATTTAGAAGTGCTAAATTTCTTCTAAACTGATCCCAAGTAATATCATAGGTTATTGCTTGAAATTATAAATATTTAGCAAATAAAGTCACACACTCCTGAGTACAAGTATTGACTGATTAAGCAAAATTATAGAAGTTTTGATGTGTACTACATTAGATTAAATAATCCTAACTGTCGAACCTTAATTGTAGCGACCGGTGTGGTGTTTCAATTTTAGCTCGCACCTATGTAGCGCCGTACTCATACAGACGACCAATCAGAATTTGCACCAACATGTGAATAGTTTGCGTTTCGCAGTGCTGTCAAAATTAAAAATGGCAGTCGGAGAGCGGTAGCGTGGTGCAATTTACAGGTGCTTTCATAAATTTCATTCTGAAATTTGACAGAAATACCATGCCATTCGTTCCAATTTAGGTTCTATAGTGTCATCGTTTAACAAGAGTCTTAATAGAAATAAACCGTGTGTGAAGCTTAAATTCTAATAATATATCCGATGGTAGTCAGGTTTTTAGAACACGGACAGATCCTTATTGACAGATGGAGCCGGCTCAGATGGATGTGTATCGTCTGGTTCAGCATCTAAATCAATCTAATACAAAGTACATAAAAATATAAATTATATTATTTTCAATTTAACAACCACAATGCGCTGCACGGAAAATATAAGCGCTTCAATCCGCACAGCTCGAAAACATTAAGAAATAAAACAAGTAAAAGTGTTGTCTTCGGTCTGGCCGAAATCTATTGTAAATACCCTACACCCAAGTAACTAAAAAATTATAATTTCACCACTTAACAACTTTTATAGTTGGTGATACATCTCAACATCTTATACCGTTCATGAGATATTGCCAACTTTGTTATGAGTGAGCGTGGCACGCCAATTTTTTGCAAAAATTTTAGTAATGTCGCTATATGTTCCGGAATAAAATTACACCTTAACATCTCGCACGGTTTACGAGATGTTCGCATTATAACATTTTTTAAACGAGGTGCCTCTACATTCCGTATGTAAAGTAGGCGTGGTTGTTACCCGATCTCGGCCATTTTCAATCTCAACTGCCCTACATAACAGAGAATATTTGTGTAAAATTTCATTGCGATATCTCTTTTTGTTCTCCCGTAATCGTGATTTCAACAAACAGACAGACGGATGGACAGGGCTAAATCGATTCCGGTGAGCAAGATATATATACTTTTCTATATCTATCTAGTCTCCTTCTCTGCGTTACGAACGGAAGAACAAAGTAAATATATCCCACTCCCTTCGGGTGTAGGGTATAAAAACAGCGTTAGTATCTATATGACAAACTAATCTCGATAAGAAACTTCTGCTAACAGTGAAGTCGTTGCTCCCCAATATTTTTATCGGTAGGAATTCTGGTATATTTGACTTTTTATATCTTATCACAGATCAGAAATCAAAATGTTTGAAAATAACTTCCTATTTATATATTATTACTCTTTGATAATACATACACAGATTTTTCATGATATGGAGTAAAAGCTTTGGTAATGGAGAAGCAGGGTAGAAATTGACTACGCCTATATTTTAAAATGACAGGAGCATCATAAAAACTATTTGATTTTTTTAATGTTTTTATAGCCAAACAAATGGCTATAAAAACATAATATAACGAATGCAAAAAAAGCACATTAAAATCAAGCCATACCTTGTAATGCAGTAGAGGCTCACAAATTAGAATTCCCGGAAATTATAATCTTACATAGGATTATAATTATGTAAGATACAATTAAACTTTAAGTTCTAATTTCCCAGAGTTTTTAGGTTTTTGATATGTATGCATATGTTTTGGCTTTCTATTTTGTTGGTTAAAATTATTGTGAATGTTTCATGCTCATTGTTTGAAGAAAAATAGAAGTAATAAATGGGAAGAATAGAATTGTAACAATCATGTCATACCAGTTAAGACAAAGAAGAAGAGAGAGAAAGAAGGAAAAGAGAGAGAGAGAGAGCGAGAAAGAAGAAATAGTGAAGAGAAAGAAAGAAGAAAGAGTGAAGAGAGAGAAAGAAATAAGAGTGAAGAGAGAGAAAGAGTGAAGAGTGTATGAAATGCGTCTTCTACTTATTTTATATTCTTTGGTTATAGCAGTTCTAAAGTAATTTTGTAGCATCTAAAGTAATTTTGTGAATTATAGTACGCATATTATAATGCGAACTCTTTTAATTTTCCCATCTGAGGACAGATTTGTAATAAGATTTTTAGCCCCACAACCTAAACGGCCATATATCGCATACGACAAATGTATTTCTATGGAACATAGCGCCTTGTTTCTCTGAGTATGCTTTCAAACTTAAAAAATAGTCTAGCTTTTTCAACGTTATGGTTAACCTTGTTTAATTCCTTCTACTGTGGTATCCATAGGATATTACGTAAAGTTATTTAAGTATTTAAAAGAAGAGGAAACAACAAGCAATGAAATTTTCTAATAGGTGTCAATAAGAACGGTAACCTCACAAGTAGAGTATAGTATTATCGTCTAATATTTCTATCCATGCGATAAGCTGCTAAATACAACATTAAGTTCAGTGGTGTTTAATATAGGGAACTACAATCGAGATTATTATAACGAAGTAAAAATTCTATTATCAAGCTGAAACTCTGAAGGAAATGTTTTCCTAAATAATTAAAGGTTTTTTCCTAAATGAAATAGGAAATGTTTTCCTAAATGATAAAGGGAAAGGTTTTCCTAAATAATTAAAAAATTGTGGATTGCGCGCTTTTTGTTCAAAACCTAAAGAAGCTACATGAAATACCAATACACGAGTATTTATAAAATATAATAGTTGTAAGGAAATAGTGATGATGTCTTCCGGTTAATCCGTTTAGGTTCTAGGACTAAAAAACTGCACCAGTGACAAAAATATAAACAATCTGTAAAGCGAAATGATGTGACAGGGAAGAAGTCGGTACCGTAGGGCTGGAATAGGTATAAAATGCTTCTTATATAAGAAAATCTTAGAAATACAAGTCTCTTTCTCTGTCACGACATTTCGTATATCTGTGTAATAATGAATTTAAATTGCCTCGAAAATAACATCCTTCTGCGTTGAGCTTTTCGATTTAGATTCGTCGCTAAATTTAGATGCGGCAGCTTCACTGGAAGTGGTGTTGGTGTCAGACTCATCAACGATAAATACTTCTTTCTTTTTCTGCTCATCTCTTTTGTTTGGAGAGAACTCTCCTGGAAACGACTCTTTATCGGCTTCGTGTTCCCTTAGTACCTGGTCCAAATTATAGCGTCGTCTATAATTAATATAAAACGCACGCACGTGAGCTTCAGTTTTGGTACCCAGAGTGTCTGCGATTGTCTGAGATTTTATGCAATTATTTTTTGGCCTGTTAAGAATCAAAATGGTAACTAATTACCTGGAAGTCCTTTCCGTATTTACGCACTCCCTGGACTGCTAGTAAAAGTTCGTCGTTGGACCAACGCGAGTTGCGGCCGGTATTTTCAGTTGAACGTAAGTCTTCCAAGTTTTCAGAGTTTTTTCGCTTCATCGAAGAAATATTCTGTTTATGGAGTTGCACCTTAAATAAAAAGTAAATTACAATGTTGATATTTTTCTGATGGTGGACACAACAACACTAAATTTAGCAGAGATAAACCTTATTTGCAGAATGGTACGTGAAAACTGGTGAAATTAGTAAGAATTTTTTAATAACCATGAAACATTGTAACATTTTCATATATTCTTTATATAGTTGGCATGAAATGCTTAAATGCTCGCATCTTCAAAAAATTTTAACCTATGCCTAAGGTTTTTCGGAATAAAAAGTCAAACATGCTTTTACAAATTTGCTCAGATGCTTTCAAAGTGCCAAAATTTTAATTTTTATCAGGCATCCACTTGAACGCCTCTTCAAATAGAATAGTTTATGCATTCGACGTATAATTTTCAGCAAAAGGAACTCATCTTTATCGTGAGACATGAATATAAAAATATATTATTAGGTGATTCAGGCACAGCTTTCGCTCACACGAGAACTCACCTTGCCCAACCAAAAACCTGTGGTCAACAGCAGGTAATGTTTTGTTGCCAAATGATTTAAGTGTAATTAATGTAACGGTTACGATAAATTTTTCATATTCGAATCGTTACTACAACAGAATGAAACGGACTATTCATAAAAAAAGGCTTACTATTAAAATAGGGGTAAGTGTTTCACGTAAAACAATATCAAGCACAAAATGTATGGACGAGGAAAGACGCCGAAAACGTCAAATGTAAAGAATTTAACGCCGAGGTAATAATCAGTTGTTGGTCATGGGACTTTAGAGAAATTGTTTATTACTAACTCCTGAAGCAAAGTCAAACAATGACTATTATATCACACTTGTCCAGAAAAAAATTCTACGGATACACCAGCCAAATTTTAAACTAGTATTGGGCTGCCTGATGTTCGTCAGGCCAACGTCTTAATACCCTACACCTGCAAAGTTTTAAAAAACCCCTTAGAAAGGACTCAAAAGCTTTTAAACAAAAACTCAAAAACTTAAAAATTCGAGTAACATATCATACCGTGCACAAAATATACACTTTTGCACACTTTATTAAGAGATGTGCTTATACATAATTGTCGTAAACCGACAACACCAATTTAAAAATTCGCCAACTCGTCTACTATGCACGGAATATTTGTGTAAAATTTCAGCATAATATTTCTACTTAAAATCTTATTTAATTCGCTACTTTCAACAGACAGACAGATATACAGAAAGATGGATATCGCCACAGAAGCTGGCGCTGAGTAACAACATTTATTGTGCTTTTATATATATACATGTTTAATCTGCTGTGCAGTTAGAGAGAACAATGAGTATATACATTTTCTTCGTTTGTAGGGTAGGTAAAAGGTAAAAGGGTAGGACGCGCCTATTTTTGCATTAAATTTTCCATTAGAAATTCCCCATTTGACAACTTTGCGTAAGAGGGCGGACTACGCCCATTTCTTGAAAATATTTTAAACAGCTCTCGATATGGGAAATAAAATTTCATCTTAATATCGCATATCGTTTAAAATGCAGTCACTTTTAAATATTTTTGAAAAGAGGTGTCTTCATATTCGGTATATAAAGTAGGCCTGTTTATTAACCGATATAATTCGTAATATATCGTAATACGATTAATTTCTACCAAATTGTAGCACGATATCTCCATTTTGGGCGATATCTATCTATATTGGGTATCACGATATCTCCATTTTGGGCGAATTGGGCAGACGGACATGGCTAAATCGACTGAGGAGCGCGCTGATCAAGAATATATATACTTTTCTATATCTATCTTGCATCCTTCTCCTTTTTGGTGTAGAATATAACCAGTAAGTGAAAGCATATAGAATATAACCAATAAGTAGCCCGCATGGAGCCACAGGCGGTTACTAAATTTATGGATCTTAATATTTCGCCCAACGTGCTTACGTTCATAAAATTAGTAAACAAGGCTGCCAATGTTTCTAAGCTGAGAAGGCTGGGTGTGCTATCGTTTTTTTAAGGAGGTGTACTGCAATCTGGTCATTCTCTGAAGAGATCAGCCGATTTATACGCAAGCCAGCAATCGTAGCAGAGGCTCCAGCTGTTCTATGGTCTTTACTGCCGATTTGCGGCGATTCCGGTAGGTGCGAGCAACATGGCTCCCTCCCAAGCGATAATAAATTGTAAAGTGTGTCATCAGACCCGCCATGAGTCTAAACTTCGCTACGTCGTTTGTTGAAGACGTGCTATTTATTTCCACAAGAAGTATGATAGTGGTCTTCGAATAAAAGCGAATAAGCTTTTTGCCGCTGCTGTTCCTGCTCGTGATTTCGACGTCATTGCTCTGGTGAAGACCGGCATCCAGAAACGATGGCGCTCTGGTGTCTGTATCTAGTCAACCCATTGGAGAAATTTACTTTTTCCCAACGTCGAGTAGGTTTTCGGTCTCAGTAGATCGTGCCTTTAGTCAATCAATCAAGTTCCTATCAGACTCCTTGTGTACGGGGCGACTTCAATTTGGGATATATCGTGTGAAGTTCTAATGAAAGAGAAAAATATTATACTCGTAGCACTTTAATATAAACACGAATGCCGAGCGTCTTTTTTGTGATGCGCTGTCTGCACTTGTTGTGTTTCGAATTAACACTCTTAGAAACGTTGTTAATAAATAGAATTGGTCTTCATAAATTCAAATGTGTTTTGATGTGCTCGGTGATTTTTTAATTGACGAAGAAGTAGAATTCGGGCTGAGCTTGTACACTGTTTGCGAAAAACGTGGGGCGCATGCAATGAATATTGCTACTCTATACACTCCTTAATATTATCTTCCGCCCCATGTTTTTCGTTTTAAATCTGTATGGGGCAAGGAAAAATTATTTTAAACTGTTTGTCCGTTTAAAAACGTGGTATTTAAAAATTAACTTTATTTAAATAATTATTTTCTTATTTTTAGTCTTGTGTGTGTCAAGCTTTTCAATCGAAAATGTTTAAACATTTTGACGAGATTAATCATGAAGCAATTTAGTGAATAAAAAAGGAGAAATGCTCGGAACTTCGTGTGTAAATACTATGAAGCATGTTTTGGGTGCAAATTTTCATTTAAAAATCTCCTGCTTCAAAGTGGGCGTCGGTGGTCAGTTTACACCTAATATTGCATTGCTATCCAGTTGTTTTTTTTATGGCAGATAGAACCAAGCTCGGGGGATTCCCCCTATCCATGCAAAGCATTCGTTGGTTTAGAAAGGAAAAGGTTAGTGGAAAGGGGAAAAGTGGGAGTAGTGTCGATTTACACCTCTTTTAAAAGCTTCGACGTTATAATTTTAGCTATGTTTAAAGTTTCAGGTTTTTAACTCATCGGGAAGCTAGTTTAAAATCAATTACAAAATTTGTACGCGAACAGACAGACAAGAAAGCTACATAATAAAAACGTTTTAGAATAGGCGTGTTCCACCCACTTATATATTTATTATTGAATACCCACATTGTTCGTCTTCTTATTCTACAACTACATTTCGTATACGGTAATATTAAGACGAAATTTTATTCTAATATTAGCAGAATTTTCCCGAAAACGTCTGTGACTCTCCCATTTAAACGATTATAAAGGACTTCACTCAAGCCTTTAAGTGCTTTCTAAGATAATTTTTAACTTTGCGGGCGTAGGGTGTTTAGACTTAAGCCTGGCCAAAGACAGCCTTCTTACTAGGTTTAATTGATTCATGTTTAAAATTATGTTTTTTGCTTTATCTTCTATAAAACGTAAGATTAGGAAGCCTTTAAAATTTAGATACTATAGACACTTAGGCGTGGTTGCTGTCCAAACACGCCTCCTTTTTCTTGTTCTTCTGCATAAAAAACTGTAACATTTGATACCTTCTACGTCCGTTTTTTCTATTGTTGTACGCAGCTTTTACGGAGATGCGACAGTGTACCGTATCGTCTTCTTGTTACAAAACATTTGGTCTTCTGCACTCTATAAAAATCCTAGATACACTCTTCTACTAAATTTTTTTTCAAACAGGTAAAAATTTTTTCTGCAAACTAGCCAAAACCACGCGCTCAAAATTTTTTTATCGCTACGGCGTTGATAAATTTGAAAAAAAATTTAAAACTTGGATGTTCTTGGATGATTAAATATATATATATATGGATGATTATATATATATATATATATATATTGTTGGCTTCCTCGCTCATATACGTCCATATATATATATATATATATATATATATATATATATATATATATATATATATATATATATATATATATATATATATATATATATATATATATATAAAATTTAATATATATATATATAACTTAATTATATATTTTATAATTTAATATATATATATATATATATATATATATATATATATATATATATATATATAATAATTTATTAAAATATATATATATAATATATATATATATTTTTATATATATATATATATATTTTTTTTTGAAGACGACACGGCCATACATATATATATATATATATATATATATATATATATATATATATATATATATATATATATATATGTATATATATTAGATTTTTATATATATATAGATTTAGGAGGTGATGCTGAGCAATATATATCCTTGCTCAGCATCACCTCCTAAATCTATCCTGTCTGTCGGCTCGTTAAAATCACGTTAAAAGGATGATGAAAAAAGATACAATTTTAAATTAATACTCTTTCTTATTGATTGATAATGGGCGAAATAGGTTAATAATGACGACTAATTTTTATATCAAGTATACAGACATCTCTCTTTTTGAAAAAATATAGAAGTGAGAAATTCTGTGGTATATAGCGTCATAACCTAAATATTTGCGGAATCGGCGTGGTCCGCCCACAGTTGTACAACTGTTGCCAAATAGCAAATTTCAAATAGAAAATTTAATGCTTAATGAACGTACGAACAGTTTTATATTTACAAATATAAATTCTATGCAATTTATAAAAAATGGGCATGTTAATATATTTATCCGTCTGTTCGTCTGTCTCCTGTCCTTCTAAAGGGAGATTGAGGGAGAAACCGAGTAAAAATACCATACTGAATTTGCGCACCAATATTGTTTACTAAAGCAGTTTGTGATTGAAAATGAAAATTGTCGGTTGACAATTACGCCTACTTTTTGTTCAAAATGTATATGCATATCTTCATTTTAGTAAATTTTAGGGTTTGTTTTTTGCCATGTGGCAACCATAAAATTAAAAGTAAATTATTTCAGTTACGGTCGGCAATAATATATCTGTTAAGATTTGGATATTTTTATGACTGAAACCTCGTAATGATATGTATTAAGTCATACATTATTCCTTTTTTTTTACTCTATTGCTCCTTTTAGATACCTAATCACCTAAGAAAAACTTCGTAATTTACTGTGGCCATACAGTTGGCAGTTATTAAATTTGAAGGAAAAAAGCTTGATACTATTTTCTTAACACAGTATATAAATTTCATTCTTTATAAGAAACTCAGGTTTTGTTTTTAGTTAAATCTGATCATTGACCACTTTGCACCCTAAAAATGTTTAGAAATTAAAGGATAAGGAAAAAGCTGCATGGAAGCAAATCAACGTCCTACAAAATTACTTTACTACTAAAACTAACGAAATATGGAGAATTTGGAAATAAAGAAATCTTTCTTACGTGACTCAACAGGGTAACAATCTCTCTATCGATGTCAGCAAAAAGAAGTTCTTCACTGTCATAGGCACTCGCTACCGTCACGATATCGTCATGATTGATATACATGCCGCGTGGGGGTTTGTGCTTGTGCCGTTCGGCATTGAGATCGCGAGATCTTTTGCCGTAGTTTGGACCAGAGGTGGGTCGCTTGTTGCCGGTGCGTCTATATTCAAACGAGATGCATTAGTTTGAGCAGCTGCACTTTGTACTGCAAGAGTACGAGAATTAAGTTATATTCATTATATATACCTCCAGTGATCATGGCAGCTACTACACAGACTTCCGTGTGGCGAGGCACTGAGCATGTGGCACGCCACGCCGCAGTTTGTGCAGCAGCCACCAGCGCCCGCCGCAAAGCCATTCGAAGGCGTTGTGCAGCCCTCAGTAACTGGGGGATCAATATTAGAATTTGATGAATTGTTTTGAATTGCGTTTGAATTGAGAGGGATGTGCTGCCGCTTGGAACTGTTAGGGGATGCAACCGAGGCGGCGCTTTCGTTTCGTTGATAGTCTACATCGGCACCGGCACCGGTTGAATGACCCTCGATTGACTTGCTACGCTTGCTTAACGAATGCACTATTTTTGAGTTGGTTTCTTGTAAGCCGGAAGAAGAGGCCAATGCTTGATCCTAAAGGCCAAGTTAAGAGAAGAGAGAAAAATTGCCAGTTACGAGAGCACGAACACGTTGCAATTAAAAAAATATTTAATTGTAACTATACAAGGATAACAAAATAATATATCCCGTGTACAAAGAGTATAGTATCTTTTTTAGCATGATACATTTGTCTAAGGCTTTTTAAAGGTTGATTAAGATTATAGTTATATAAACCGACCGTATTAAATTAACAACTGAAGATTTATACAGTAACTTCAAAGTAACTTGTTCTCAAATAAAAACTAAACTGTCGAAGCAAATGTTCAGTTCGAGAAATTAACTGGAAATTAAAAAAATACTTCATTTCAATTCCAAAGTGTCAATTTCAAACCGTTTATATTTTACATTTGCAAGGTTCATAACAAAAATCAATTTTACCAATTCTCTCTCAATATTGCCTAATATTTTAAATGGTAATTTTTTCAGATAATCCCTCTTCCTTTTTATATTCCTTTAGTCAAAAATGTCAAAGAGAATAAAGGTATCATTCTTCTCATTTTCTTTCTTTTCCATTTCTGTCAGTAATTAACTGGACTATTGCCGGCATGATCCTAAGATTGATTGGCAGTAAAAATTTCACTTAAAACTTTGTTGATGATGATGAGTCGCCCTAAATTTTCTGGAAGAAGCATATTATGAAATTCGAATTTATCAATATCGACAAAACAGTGAGATTCGAACATACATATATAAAACGTAGTAACCCCTTTTTTGCTGTACCTTTTGATTAGATAACCTAGTGTGTGTACTACGAAATTTAATGAGGACGTAGTGATTAAAGCATCTCAGAACTGCTCAAAACTTAGCCCGGTCAGAGGTTCTTACCTCCCAAAATTGCCACTGAATAGATATGTTCACATAGACCGCCCTCTTTTTGCGTTTATAACTTCTTTTTCCAATTACATGAGAACCTTTGTGAAAATGGAAAACTGCGTGCTCGACAAGTTAAAATGCTTTCAAACTCATCCAAAAGAAACACGTATATTCTGTTCAATCTCTCAGACAAAACACAATTTTTATTAGGATTTATATGTGAAAATATATAAACAGTCTTTAGTACAATACTTATCGCTAAAACTGCCTAATGTACCTTCGCTATGTTAAGAGCCGTATTAGGTATGTCTGCATATGTACACGAGATATACATTTTAAAGGAAGTTTTGTTAAATATTAACATCATGTGTTGGCAACTTGAAAATAATCTAAAATATTTGCTCAATAATCTTTAAATATAAAGTACGGGGTTCTCTTAAACTTAGCCAAGTAATGATACGAAACCTTAACCCTGCTCAAGTAAGTTTAATTAATGATTACCTTATCGTCACTATCGGACTCTTCGTTACTGCCATTTTCGCTGCCATTCTCGGAGCCCTCCTTACTCGTCTTGGCTTTCTCATGTCGATCCATGACACTTTGACGATGACGCGTCTTCTTCCACGAATAGTAGTATTTCACCAAGCTGGCGATCGACTTGTCCGGCAGCTAAACTCACCGAAAAAATTGTCATAAGGTGTCAACGAAATATTAATTCTACTACTTACCATCTGGCGTATCCGATGGAAACTTTTACCATGGAATTGGAAAGCCTGTTCGAAAAGCACCTTGTCCTCCATGGTCCATTCATCAGGAAAAGGTGTAAAGTTGGCTAAATCCAGTACAGCACGCTCTAAGTCGTGCTTATGCCAAAACAACATTCCCAAAGCCTGTTCGCCATTGTAGCCGTATTTCTCCTTGGCCACTGATATATATTCTTCAACTGAAAAAGAAATTTGACATAAAGTTTATTTGACATTAAACATAAAGACATAATGCCGAAATGATTTAAAATAATTGTAAATTTCAATTAAAACAAAACATTTAGAATTTTAGTTTGTACATTTCAAATTTATAACTTTAGTAAAAAAAACATAAAAAGTAAATCACAACACTTCACTCTCTACTGCTTGGGAGAAGTAATAATACGGATTTTCCACCATTTAACTCAGAATTTTCAGTATTCAGCAGTTTTGCCCCCAAGTTTACATTGAATGTCTTTAACTTGAAGTAAGAACAGCACATTTTTTTTACTATTATTTGTCGGGACAAGAAACTGTAAAATGAGAGCAGCACTCAGACTTACTTAATCAGGTTCCCAAAAAAGGTGAGGCTACGAATCCTACCAATTGCCCATAGCAATCTGTTTAATGCTCTCCAAAGTTATGGAGAGCATTATAAGTTTTAACTTGATGAGGTATCTGGAGAACAACCAATTGGTCAGTGATCGTCAGTACGGTTTCCGTGCTCACCGGCCGATTCAATTGGCAATTATGTTTCAGGGATAGAAACATAAATGCTGCGGCAAAATTGGTAGAAAATATAATTTTATTTGGTATAAGGGCTTTCATACCCAATAAAAGAATTACCATTAAATCAAAAGACCATTCCTGATCTTGACTTGCAGTCAGGTCTAAAGAGGAGGCATTTAGGAACTGGCGTTTAAACAAAACTGCTGATACTAAACTGCTGCGCAATTAGGCCAGAAATGCAATGCCACTCTAAAGCGCGAAAAGGTTCTCTAGGAACAACGCTTTAGACGTCTTCAGTACCATAAGGGTAGTAAGAACTTTTGGTCGTTCGTGGGGAGAGTGAAAAATCAGACGGGATCGTCTATTCCAACTCTCCTCAAGGATGATCAGATCTTCACTCAGTCGGTTGATAAGGCAAACTTATTAGGCAAAATGTTTGCTAAAAACTGCTCTCTTCCTGAGAGTAGTCAACCACTACCCGTGATCGATGTTGTATCTCATATTATGCCTGAGGTGCACTTTCGAACTCGGGCTGTTAAAAGAGTGCTTGCAAACCTCAATGTCAACAAATCCTCGGGAGCGGATGGCATTTCAGCCTACGTGTTGAGAAAGTTCTCCTCAACACTGGCTCGCCCATTGCGCAATCTTACCATATATTTCAGGAGTATTTCCTATTTCCTGGAACATTGCCAATGTTCAGCCAGTTCATAAAACCCAATGCTGCCTGTTGACACACAAACGTTTAGCGGGCGACAATTTTCCACCTCTAAATATGGGTAGTGTGGATATTAATGAGTCGGAGGCTCTTGATGTTCTGGGCATGTCAATCCAATGGGATCGAAGGATCACATTTTTGATGTGTCGAAAGAAGCAGCCAAGTGCTTAGGCTTTCTTAAGCGGTGTAAGAAATACTTCACTCAAACCAATCTTCGTTGTATCTACATCACCTATATCCGTCCGAAAATGGAGTACAATTCGCATACATGGTCGGGAGCTTCGCTGGCATATCTCCAGCTTCTAGACCGTGTCCAATGTCGTGCGTTAAAACTTATAGAGGACAGTAGGGTATCCAGCTCTATTGAAACCTTGGAGCGTCGTCGTGATGTAGGGTGTGTATCATTATTTTACCGTTACTTTCATGGTAAATGTTCCTCTGAAGTAGCCCACCCACTTACAGCGTCGAAACATTTAAGCGAGGTGTTAACCGTCACTACTCCCTCTTTCCCCCTTCCCACTAACATGTCATCCCTTCGGAACCAACAAATGCTTTGCATGGATAGGGAACTTGGCTTCATCTGCCATAAAAAATAACATCAATAAAAAAACAACAATGCCATACAAATCTACATAAGCCCAAACAAATGAGTTGCTGTTGTAATGCAACGTCGCTACCTGCCGCCGACGAAGGATACGGTAAAGCCACTGATAACACACAGCAAGCATTGCTGGGTGAACTGTTCATGGAAAATCAGTCGTCTATGCACAAATATTCTAAATATCATCCACCACCTAATTGACAGGCTCCCTCTAAGCCTAACTAACATGTAATTTATTTTATAATAAAACAATAAATATAAAATATAAAATGAAATTGTATTCATAAGACATATTTATTCAATAACTATTTCATTTATAATTGCTAAGATTTTTTAATATAAATTCAATTATTATATAGTTATTTATTTAACATCCATTTCTAGCTATCACAAAAGTAAGGCTTCCAACATTTTTTAGACAAATTCTAAAAACCAACTTGTTGCAATAATGCGTACATTTCTCCACAGTTCTAGGGCAGCCCTTCTTCAAGAAATGACTACTTTTAAAAACTAAACTACTTTTATTAAAAAAAAGTCCTAAATAACTCTTAAGAAATGACTTTTTTTTTTTTTTTTTTTTTTTTTTTTTTTTTATGGCAGATAGAACCAAGCTCAGGGGATGCCCCCTATCCATGCAAAGCATTCGTTGGTTTAGAAGGGTAAAGGTTAGTGGGAAGGGGAAAAGTGGGAGTAGTGTCGATTTACACCTCTTTTGAAAGCATCGACGTTATAAGTGGGTGGGAAAACATGCGCAGGGAGACTATTCCACAATTTAACTGCGCGACCGAAAAACGAATTCTCGCGGTAGTGGGTAGTGCGATGGAACGGGATCGAGACGTAAAAGGGGTGCACCGCTCTGGAAAGCCGAGTAGATCTGTTGAATACCTGAACCGAGGGGATCAGGCTGGCTACTTCAGAGGAACAGTTACCATTAAAGTAACGGTAAAATAAGGTTATACACCCCACATCCCGACGACATCCCAAGGTTTCAATAGAGCTGGATACCCTACTGTCCCCTATAAGTTTTATCGCACGACCTTGTATACGGTCCAGAAGCTGAAGATATGCTTTCGAAGCTCCAGACCAAATATGCGAGTTGTACTCCATTTTCGGACGGATATAAGTGGTGTAGATACAACGAAGGTCGGTTGGAGTGAAGTATTTCTTGCACCGCTTTAAAAAGCCTAAGCACTTGGCTGCTTCTTTCGACACATCAAAAATGTGATCGTTCCAACGAAGATCGCATTGTATTGACATGCCCAGAACATCAAGAGCCTCCGACCCATTAATATCCACACCACCCATATTTAGTGGTGGGTAGTTGTCACCCGCCAAACGCTTGTGGGTTAACAAACAGCATTGGGTCTTCCGCGCATTAAAATCGACCCGATTCGCTTGACCCCACTCCTGGATTTTGTTGAGGTCAGATTGGAGTGTGTCATTCATAATTCTGCGTTTTCTATTGATCTCCAGAATAGAAGGACGCCTGGAGAATGAATATGAATGACAAATGCTGCTGTCATCAGCAAACGAGTAGACGGGGTTTGATGTCAATGACAGAAGGTCATTGATAAAAATGAGAAAAAGTGTTGGAGACAGGACCGAACCCTGCGGAACTCCAGCATTTATGGAGTGCTCTTCGGAAGCAAAGCCGTCAATCACAACCCGAATAGAACGGCCGCTGAGGAAACTCGATATCCATCGAGTGAATGTATCACCGACACCATAAGCAGCCAGTTTAGACACAAGTGCTTTATGCCACACTCGGTCAAATGCCTTGGAGATATCCAAAGCAACAACCTTACTCTCACCGAATTGGTGAACACAACTGTTCCACCGCTCAGTGAGGAACGCCATCAAATCGCCTGTGGAGCCTGTGAGCACGGAAACCGTACTGGCGATCGCTGACCAATTGGTTGCTCTCTAGATACCTCATCAGGCTAAAATTTATAACGCTCTCCATAACTTTGGAGAGCATTGAACAGATTGATATGGGCCGGTAATTGGCAGGATTCGTAGCCTCACCTTTTTTGGGAACTGGCTGCACATTGGCAATCTTCCAGGAACTAGGAAAAACTCCTGAAGTAAACGATAAGTTAAACAGATTGCGCAATGGGCGAGCCAATGTTGAGGCGCACTTTCTCAACACGTGGGCTGAAATGCCATCCGGTCCCGAGGATTTATTGACGTTGAGGTTTACAAGCACTCTTTTAACAGCCCGCGTTCGAAAGTGCATCTCAGGCATAATATGAGACACACCGTCGATCACGGGTAGTGGTTGGCTACTCTCAGAAAGAGAGCAGTTTTCAGCAAACATTTTGGCTAATAAGTTTGCCTTGTCAACCGAGTGAGTGAAGATCTGATCGTCCTTCAGGAGAGTTGGAATAGACGATCGCGTCTGATTCTTCACCCTCCCCACGAACGACCAAAAGTTCTTGCTACCCTTATGGTATTCAAGAACTCTGCGTCTAAGGCGCTGTTCGTAGAGAACTTTTTCGCGCTTTAGAGTGGCATTGCACGTATTTCTGGCCTGATTGCGCAGCAGTTTAGTATCAGCAGTTTTATTTAAACGCCAATTCCTAAATGCTTCCTCTTTAGACCTGACTGCTTGTCTGCAAGTCGCATTAAACCAGGAATGGTCTTTTGGTTTAATGGAAATTCTTTTATTAGGTATGAAAGACCTCATACCAAATAAAATTATATTTTCTACCAATTTTGCTGCAGCATTTATGTTTCTATCCCTGAAACACAATTGCCAATTGAAACGGCTGAAAAAGGAGTTCAGCGCATCCCAATTAGCCTTCTCATAAAGCCACACTGTCCGCTTCGGAGCTGGCTGATGAGCGGATTGAAGACTAGAATATGGGAAGGTAGCAGAAATTGTAGCGTGGTCTGAATTACCAAGAGGTGCAAGCACATTCACATCATACTTGCTGTGATGCGAAGTTAAAAAAAGGTCCAGAATATTTTGGTTTTGCCCATCAACGCAAGGAAAGTGCGTTGGTTCCTTCACTAATTGAGTCAAATTATTAGACTCAGCAAATAACTCAACATACAAACCCTCAGGTGTTGTGTGACTCGAATGACGTAGCCAATTGGAATTATGAACATTGAAATCACCAGCAACAACAATTTCACTGTTCGGATACGATTCCAGGATTTTAGAAATCGAATCAGAGAGACTGTCAAGTTTATCAAAAGTTGGCAGCCTCTCTAGACCCGGGCTTCTATAAATGAAGCAGAAGTGCAGGATGTGCGACTGGATTTTGAACTTAACCCACATGGAGCTACATTCGGCATCCGTCGTGCAAAGGTGTTGCTGACACTGGTACGCAACATCACTGCGAATATATAAGGCGAGGCCTCTGTGTGATGAAAATAATGGCAGTAAGTGGTACCCAGGCAAGTGAAAATCCAGTGGATCTGCACCCTCAGACACCTGGGTCTCACCTAGTGCCATTATATGCGGTTGGTGAGTACAGACATACGCATAGACCGCGAAGAAATTCGCCCTAAAGCCACGCACATTTGTGGTGTCTATACGAAATTTTGTCATCGCCACCCACTGTAAAGAGGTATAAAGTCAGCTGCACAAACGGACAAGCCTACACCGCAGGCAAAGCAAAACGCGACAAGACAAGTGTTATGCCTTTATCTTGCCACGCTTCAGCCCACGGTGCACTCACAGCCGCCTGCACACCTAACGGGACCAGGAAGAAGGAGGAGGAGAAGAAAGAAACGAAATGCTGAGCTTTACTGCGGAGGGCATAAATAAGCCCTTCGCTTGGTTCTCTGCATTCCGTTTAATTGTCTATTTGTGATATTTGGTGTTATTGTTTTAGGGAATTTATTGATGTCTATTGTTATGTTTTAATCTGTAATCCAAATCAATGTTATTGCACTGTGACTTTGTTTGTTTGAAAATATTTCTTTATATTTGTTTCTTTGTTTCCGCGAGCACACTGAACACTGCACTGCGGTGGGTAGCTGCATCCACCCTCGTCCGTGGTCACGACACTACTGACTTTTTCAAATAAGTCTCAAAATAACTCTTTCAAATTACTTATAAAAATAAAAGTCCTTAAGACTTTTATTGACGACGTTTAAATATGTTTTTAAACTTAAGACTTTGAAAAATAAGTCTCAAATAATTCTTATGAAAAACTTTTAAATATAAAAGTCTTCAAAACCTTTTAAATATAACTTTCAAAAATAAAAGACTAAAAATTACTCATGAAATAATCGTAACTCTTATTCCACTGACCTTTTTTATAAAAGTTTCTAGGCCTGATCTTAAGGCATACAAATGTGTGCTACAACTCGATTACACTGTTTTATTTTCAAAAGTCTCCACCTAAACTGCAAAATTATGAATAGTTGGAATAATTATGAGCGGTATGGTGGCTGTTTAAAATTTACGGTAATAGAGATAACACCGTTATATCAACTTTGATGACACCGTTAACTTATGGCCAGATTTTCAATTTCATTATCACTTTGATCATTTGTGTTGTAATTTCCACGAGAGGTTATATGGCCGGATTATTCCATGAAATGGTTTACATTGATTCATGTGGATCTCGTGACCAAAGTAAATTTTGTGTTACCTTTATATTCGATACAACTCAAATCGATGCTTTGCTGTTATTCTACAGCAAATTTAGATCGGTACTTTCTGTTATTGGAGCAGCAAAATTAACTCTTTAGAACTCTTGTAAAATATTTAGTCCAGAAATAATTACGCCTTATGACAGTAGCGCGGAAAGAAATGCATACAGTGAGGTGTTTCCAAGCAAAAAGTTGGTACTTTGCGTATTCCATGTGATTCAAGCTCTAAGTCGTTGCCTGTGACAAAATGAACATGGAGTTCCTAAAGATGATTGTGAGTACATTATGGTGAATACTGTAGTTTTCGCGAAAACAATGCGCGAAGCAAACATTAATCCGCCTACTTTTTTAAACGACGTGGAAGTTAAAAATAACAATACCTAGAACAACACTCGTGAAGAATGGTGCTTGCCATTCTCAATAGAGGAAACAATTCTTGTGTGCAATATGTGTGTTTTAATAAAATTTATTTACAAAACTTTTGAAACATAACACATGTGGGGTCAAGTCGATGTACCAACTCTTGAGGATTTGAGGGCTGATACCACTCATGTTTATTGCGTGAACGCGCGCTGGGACTTGTGCGGGGAGTACCCTGCTGAGGGTTGTGGTTTCAGCTAGTAATAGGATGCTCTCAGATGCATGGTGGCAGACGAATATGCAATACACGGCAAGGCAGTACGCAAGGCATAGACTATATCCTGTCAGGACCGTTAGTCGCGACTCAGGTCGCTCCTGCAAGTGGTGACCCTGATTTAACAGAAGACTACGGATCTAGACTGGAAAGTCGATAAATCTTCCCCCCTAATCCAGGGTGTTACGCGACTCGTGCCCATTGACTGGTTTGCAGCCAGGGCTAACCGGCTGTATTTTTATGGAGCCCTTCTGTCTCCAGGCCAAATCGGTTGTAAAGATAACCTTACCATTGTATGGGGCTCTGCCATTGCAGACCTTTCCCTTTTCCCTTTTTACCCCATACACTACCGGCCCACGCGGTCGTTAATGAATAAGATGAACCACAACAATAAACTAGCCTCGGATTATCATGAAACTTATCCCAAGCGGACACCGTGCAGGTTGCCAAAAAGGCTAAGGTTTTGACGACCCCTGACCCACGAAAGACTATAGAGCCGCGTAAAATAGCTAAGGGCAACCAGCTTGTAGCGAGGTGACCAAGGATCATCTGCATGTTGCCTTATTTTATTGATGCCAACACTAACAGCTGCAGACGGATCTGCGAGGAGTGGGGTGGTTATTGAGTATGTGCTCGGTAACAATTGCGGTCCTCTACCTAGCTTCGACTCCTTGAGGACAGTCAGGGACTGTAGGGTGATCGGATGCGGGGACTCGTTCTCCAAGGAGTTCCTAAGTGAGCTTGGTGATGACTGGAAGGGTTTGAAGTTCAAACTCATTCCGGCTGGGGAAATTCCGAAGAGACCGAGAGCTTACATTTGGATACCCATAATAAACTTTTGGAATACGAGTACTTTAGACTCCACAATTTGGACGTGACTCTGGATGACTGGCATGCCATCCGTGCGAAAGAACCGCAGACGTTCAGCACGTCATATTATTGGAGGAGCAAAATTAACTCTTCAGAACTCTTGTAAAATATTTAGTCCAGAAATAATTACGCTTTATGACAGTAGCGCGGAAAGAAATGCATACAGTGAGGTGTTTCCAAGCAACAAGTTGGTACTTTACGTATTCCATGTGATTCAAGCTCTAAGTCGTTGCCTGTGACAAAATAAACATGGAGTTCCTAAAGATGATTGTGAGTACATTATGGTGAATACTGTAGTTTTCGCGAAAACAATGCGCGAAGCAAACATTAATCCGCAGACGTTCAGCATGTCATGCCTTCTCCCCATTAATGAGTGCCTCAGAATTTTGGAGAAGGAGTACAAATTAAAGTTTGGCATTAGGCAGGTCAAAGTGAAGGTTTTTACTTCCGCTAACCGCGAATCCCATTAGGACCCCGGCCCCAGCGAATTCTTAGCGAGCTTGTCGCTGAAGGAGAGAGAGAGAGCCCTCCTCTATCCCACCCAACGCTTAAAATAACTCAGATTAATCTGTGCTGAGGTTGATCTGTGCTGAGGCTGAGACCAACCAACAAAAGCAATGGGATGATTTGATTAATCTTATAGAAAAATATCCTGATGTAGTCAATGGGTTCACGGCGGAGTAAAGAAGATGGTCAATGGGTTCACCAAGCGGAGGCAGAAAAGGAGTTAAATAGCTCTGGCCCACCAGCAAAATCTCAGTTCGAGTTGAAAATTTAATTTAACAGCAATCAGTATAATTCAACACAAATTTTTCAACATCAAAACAAAAAATAACTGAACTATTCGAAATTAACTTCGAATGGCCCTTTTCAATATTTTAGAATATTTTAGATTGGTAGCAATTATTCCGGGGAAAACTTCTTCCCTGCAAATTCACGATACCAGAATTCCTTTAATGGGAAAAAAATCTTTTGGGGGGAAAAAATTTTTCCAACGGAATTGCCGATTGACCTGAATAAGTTAGAGATTTGCAACCGGGGTAATACTCCCACTTTCATCTTACCGAGTTCGGACAGATTTAATGGGTGGGAAGAGGTATTGGATCTTACGCTCGGCAGTCCCAATCTTGGAGAGTTGGTGGATCATTGGAGGGTGTCGGAAAGGTTCTCTGACCATGCGATAATACTCTTCAATGTCGGCTTTATGATGACCCACCTCTGTCGTACAGGAATCCCATTAGGATTGACTGGGGTAGATTCAGTAGCTCTGTTTGCTCCAGCCTTAGTTCCTTTATTCTTTCTCTAAATCTCAGCCGAAATTAACCAGACCAGTATAGTAAGCGCTTTGAAGAGTCGCATGTCCAATCTTTCGGACTAAAAAGAATCTTCCAGCGTGGTGGGCTGAAGACCTCGCACATCTCAGGAGGATGGCGCGTAAGATTTTCAATATCTGCCATAGATATAACTTCTGGCAATCGTATAAGGATTGTCTAAGAGAATATAAGAAGGCGATCAGGCTTGCCAAACAGAATTCCTGGAAGGCATACTGCGAAAGCCTGAAGGATGTTAATGCGATGTCCAGGCTCAGCAAAATCCTTTCCATGGAACACCATCATTCATCACCAGGAGTGATGGTCCATGGACAGATTTACCGAGTAAATCGATGGAGGTACTCATGAACGAGCACTTTCCAGGGCTGAGCAAATAGAGGACATTATTATTAAAAGAGAAAGGATTTTATGAGCATGTTAATGCGATGTCCAGGCTCATCGAAATCCTTTTCATGGAACGCACGTGCCCATCATTCATCACCAGGGGTGATGGTCCATGGACAGATTCACCGAGTAAATCGCTGGAGGTACTCAAGAACGAGCACTTTCCAGGGCTGAGCAAATAGCGGACATTATTATTACAAGAGAAAGGATTTTATAAGCTCTTAGATGCTTTTATCCCTACAAATCTCCGGGTTTGGATGGTATCCTCTTGGTTATGCTTTGGAACCTCAGAAAGACTACTCTTCCCTGGCTAACTATTTTATACAAGAATAGTATAGCTCTCAGCTATTTGCCCATGAATTGGAGACAAGTGAGTTATTTTCATTCCAAAGGTTGCCAGAAGGGGACATGCATCTGCCATGGATTTTCGTCCTATCAGCTTATCCACCTTTGTTTTCAAAACATTGGAAAGAATTATCGACCTCCACATTCGACAAAGGATTGTCGAAGGTAAGTTGTCTGCAGCGCAATATGCTTATCTCAAACGAAGGTCTGTAGAAACAGCACTACATGAGATAGTTGCGTGCATAGGAAAAACTCTATACTATAAACAATTCACTTTGAGTTTTCCTCGTTGTTGAAGGAGCTTTTAACAATATCTACTCAGGTGCCATTGTTAACTCCTTGTTTCTCTTTGAAATTGAGAGGGCTCATAGCATGGATTGAAACCATGCTGTGCACAAGGAGCGTTATGGCAAGCCTGGGCACATCTCACGTCCACACACAACTCTTTACCAAGGTGTTAAAATTGTTGCGTATGCTGATGTACGTGGTGGTACTTGTGTCGGGCCTATTCCTTTCCACCATCAGTGAGATGATGGAAAGGGGCAAAAACGGAGCTTGTGCTCTTAACCACGAAAACAAAGATTCCTCCGTTTAATGTACCAAAGCTAATTATTTATTTGGGCCTAATAATTGACTCAAAGCAACGTTGGAAAGAAAACATTGAAGTCAGGGTAAAGAAAGCTAGTATTGCCCTCAACACCTGCAGTAGAACGTTTGGCCAGAGGTGGGGCCTAAGAACACATCGTACTACGTAGGAACAAGCTGGTTGTACGACCCATTCTGAGCTATGGCGCCATAGTATGGTAGCCGGCCCTCTCCAAAGCCTATAACGCTACAAAGCTAAACAGAGAATGGCATGTATAGGAGCATTGTGTCGGCCGCATTCAACATTATTCTTCAGTTAATCTTCAGTTGAAAACAGAGGCATCTGGTGCCGCTCTAAGACTTAGGGAGGCGGGTTTATGAAAGGACAGATCATACGGTCATAGTTCTATCCAGAACCCACTACCTCATCAGTTGGCGGCGGGCAGGACTGATTATACAATTTGAGCGATAGTTTCAGCGATTCGCTTCCGTACTGTTTTCCCAGCAAGGGAAGACTGGAGAGCTGGTTCCGACTATAGAAGAAATGCATATAAGATTTATACTGACGGTTCCAAGATGAGTAGGAGTCGGAGTGGGAATCTAATCTCCTGCGCTAAACCTGTCAGAGGCGTATAGACTGCCAGATTATGCGACCCTATTCGGGGCGAAAACTTTCGCTATCTTGCAGGACTGTACGCTGAAAGGCAGCAGTTTGGAATAAAGGGTTTGTAATTTTCTCTGATAGTACATCAAGCAAAAAATTCACTTGAAACATTTGCTTCTCACTTTATTGCTTTTTTCTGAAAAGCGCGTTCTCATAATATTGCACTGATAAAAATAAACCCTCTTAAAAAACACAAACATTAATTGGTTTGGTCCTTAAATACATTGCATTTAAACGTAAATAAAAATTTTTGATATGAAATTTTTTGCTGCTAAAAAGGAAAAATTCAAAATGAAAAAGAAAATGAAAATTAAAAAAGTTTTAAGTTTTGTAAATTCATAAAATTGAGTTAAAAAAATTAATTTAAAAATTTTTGCGACGAAAAAATCAGCCGCTAAATGGTTGGGAACCATGATGATACGAAAATATAAATAAAGGAAAGTTGGCAATCATTGGTCAGCGGAGTGAGTGTCTTAGTAATATTTTAATACTCAACTAAGTTGACAGCTGTCAAGCAGATGGTATAAAAATAAAATCTCACAAATTAAACTGCAATGCAAAACAAAGAAGTTGGCAACTCCAAGCGGCCGCACTCATCGTCGACTCCCTCCGGAGCCGGAGTGCATCTCAATGCTTATTGCGAAAACAATCCATTAAAATTCCACATCGTTTATACCAAAAATCAATTCGCTCAACTATTTAACAAATACAAACAAATGCTTCCACAGCCACGTTGCATTTCTATTCCCATGTTTAATGTAACAGACAAATTCACTCTAGTAAAAACCGTGCATGATCCGCCCACGGGTATACTATATCATATATATATTGGGAGTACAAATAAGAATATAGAATATCTCTATCAAAGTATTGTCCATCGCTCTTACTTTCTCCCGTCTTTTAGGCAATTTTCGAATTCCGTCTTGGAATTTAATCCAGTCATCGACCCATTTTTTGGTATCGTCATAAGAAAAAAATTGTTGATCAGCCAGGTCGCTTGTCATCGATCGAAACAGGTGGTAGTCGGAAGGAGCAATGTCTGGCGAGTAAGGCGGATGAGGTCGAATTTCCCATTTAAGACTTTCCAAATAATTTTTTACAACTTTTGCAAAATAACTTTGTCGTGTCTGTCGGAGTATTGCGGTCTTTTATCTTGCAATGCTCTGCTCAAACGCATCAATTGCAGTCTATAGCGATCTTCTGTAATGGTTTCATTGGGTTTGAGTAGCTTATAGTACACCACACTGAGCTGATCCCACCAGATATAGAGCATAAGCTTGGAGTCATGTATATTCGGCTTTGCTGTTGATGTTGAGACATGACCAGGCTTTCCCCATGATTTTTTCCGCTTTGGATTGTCGTAGCGTACCCACTTTTCATCGCGTCACGATACGATGCAGAAAACCCTTCCTTTTTTGCCGTTGAAGCAATTGATCGCAGGTGAAAAAGCGCCGTTCAACATCTCTCGGCTTCAATTCGTACGGAACCCAATTTTCATTTTTTTAAATCATTCCTAAGTCTCTTAAACGTTTTGAAATTGTTTGTTGTTCAACTCCTAATGATTCTGCAAATTCTTCTTGTGTCTGACATGGATCTACATCGCACAATGCTTCCAATTCTTCGTCTTCGAATTTTTAGGGGCGCCGGAACGCTCTTTACTTTCGAGGTCAAAATCTTTTTCTTTAAAACGTCGAAACGAATCTCTGCATGTTGCTTCTGACAGAGCATAGTTGTCGTAAATATCCACGAGAATTCGATGTGCTTCAACTGCATATTTCTTTTGGATATAATAATGTAATAAAATTCCCCGCAAAAACGTTTTTGTTGGTACGAAATCCGACATGTTTGAGGCTATGAAAAAAAATGTTCTTTAACTTATCACAGTTCAACACATACTAACGTTTTGAGGTTCAAGGTGTAGCTTTAAAATAAAGTTGATTTCAGTATTGGCAAATATGTATATAAAAAATTACAATTCCAATAAGAAAAACAGCGAGAACTTATTTGTACTCACAATGGAAGTTTTATTAATAGAATTCAACTGCAAATTTATCCTACGGCTGTAGGGCTTATTAGCTTTGCCTAGGCCGAAGTTAACACTATTTAAACACTCTTTCAACACTTCTTTAAAGATAATTTCTAAAACAAACAGTTTTTGAGAAAATAAATGCTAAACTTGTAATTTTAGATACAAAATAATACTGAAGCATTTACACATGTGCACAAAGAAAAACCCTATTACATACAGTTTGTTACATAACCGCGCAAAAATTAAACGAATTTCAGAACCTCGTTCCACTGAACTGTATTACGTTTTGTAAATAAGAAAGTCATTATTTCTAGTTGCAAACACTAGTACATTTCAGCAAATTAGTAATAAGTAATGTTACACCAAACTGCATTGCAAATTCGAAAAAGTTACTTTATTTGGAATGGTGGTACCACTAAAACGATATGTTTTTGTTTGTTTGATATGAAATTAACTTGCTTTTATTAAGGCTTGTATACAAATCAATTTAGCGTAATCTGCTGAAAAATTAAGTAAATCTACACTTTGAGAGATCATAAAAAAATCACTTAACTTAATGATAATACGCTTTTGCACTTTAAAATTACGTTAATTACCATGTACATATATATATGACAAACTAAAATATTAACAATTTCACTAAAAAAATTATGTATAGTTCTTATCAAAATAAATGTATAGTACTAATCAAAATTCGAAAGTTTTAAAGATGTTTTTAACAAATCGAACCCAATTGCAAAATGAGTTTAAAAACAAGCAAAAGTGTTGTCTTCGGCCTGGCCGAAATTTAAATACCCTACACCCGAGTAACTGAAAACATTATAATTTCGCCACTTAACAACTCTTGTATAAGTAGGCGGACCACGCCCATTTAGGACAAATGTTTTTGTAATGTCTCTAGATACTGCTAGATAGAATTACGTATTAATATTTTGAACCGTTTATGGGATATCGACAAGTTTTGTATAAGTGGGCGGACCACGCCAATTTGTATACAAATTGGTAATACATGTAGATACCTCGTGATAAAATTTCGGGTTAATATCTTATACCGTTTACAATATATTGACAACTTTGTTATATTTGTGCCAAATTTCATCGCGATATCTCTTTTCGTTCTCTCGTAATCGAGATTTCAACAGACAGACAGACAGACGGACGGACAGGGCTAAATCGATTCAAGAGGTGACGCTAAGCAAGAATATATACTTCTCCATATCTATCTCGTCTCCTTCTCTGCGTTACAAACGGAAGAACAAAGTGAATATACCCTACTCCCTTCGGGTGTAGGATAGAAAAATATGTTTCCGATGTAAAAAATCCGAAATATTAATTTATGGTGGGAAATAGTAAATTATTCCCACACAACGCAAAACTGTATTCTGTCATTATTTTAAACTTTTTTAGTATTTTTAATTTCCCTTCTCTACAGGCAAATTTTTAAAAGTAACGACATTTATGACACCCATAAAGATTTCTTGCAGGGTTAGCATCTTTCAATAAATTATCGTCTATATTTCTCAGAAATGAATTCGTTTGAGAAATAAGTTTACTCGATTTTTGTTTCAGTGTAAGTTTCGTGCGGATTCGCTTTTGTTTTCTCAGCGCTATCGTGCAGATCGAATACACATTTCGAAGATTTAGATTTAGTGACTTAGATCACTGTTTATATGGTGCTGCGTTTGGTGACAATTATAATACGTATTATTATAATACGTATTATACAATTATAATACGTATTATATTGCTGCGTAGCTGTGAACATGGAAATAAGTAACGTGCATTATCGTCACATTATCCTCTATTATTTGAAAAAAGCAAACGAGCTGCGTACGCTCATAAAGAGATATGTCTGTGTATGGAGATGATTAACAGAACGCGTATGCCAAAAGTAGTTCCGTTCTGGAGATTTTGATCTTAATAATGCGCCCCACTCCCCCGTTCCGGTCGTCCCAAGATTAACTCAATAGACATTAAGGCTACAATCGAAGTACATCCATCCCAATCGGTAGAAGAGATTTCCAAGATATTGAATATATCCCACACAAGCGCAGAAACCATTTGCGCCAGCTGGTATGTTTCTCGGCTTAATGTTTGGATGCCGCATCAATTAGCCGAGGCTAACTCGACCACGAGCATATCCATATGCGATTCGCTACGGAAACGCCAAGAAAACGACCTATTTTTTGAAACTAATGGTGACGGATGACAAAAGATTTCCATCATTCCACGAACATAATTAAGTTGGTCGATAAAGGTAGCCAATATATAATTGATTAAAATTAATCTTATGTATTGAAAAATTGTGTTTTATTCCACGCCACAAAACCGAACGAAACCAATAGAATTATTTGCAAACCCTATAGAATTATAATTATTACCCCAAATATTTAACACTTTTGTAAAATATATAAGGTACGAAGTTAGGGTAGTCGAATGCAATACACCTATCCCCGGATTTACACTGTAGATACGTTCCTGAGAAAAACGTGTAAATCGAAAATTAAAAATTTTCAAGTCAAAACCGTGTAAATCGAAAAGATTGCAGAAAATGCATAATTTTGCTATTTAACAGTTGTGATTTTTTCAATATTTTTAGGTGTACACAGAAATAAAAATAAAATGCATTAACAGGTTAAAATATGTAATATATTACGGAAACACTGTTTTTTTATTTAATTACAATACATTAAACAGAAGAACAAAAAATAAAACCAAAGGTGTTTTATTATCCTTCATCACTGTCAGAAATTACTCTCATTCTTTTTTTCAGAATCGAAGGTTCGAATTCACTTTCATCACTCGAAGTTATTTGTGCCGATTCGATGTTTGAAGCAGAAATATTTACATTATGAGAGATGGTAATAAAATCCTCACTTAGTTCTTTATCAGCCATTATCGACGCCACGGAGGAGTATTTTGCAGACCTTTCGGAAAATTACTTTTCCGACGGGATCAAGAAGTTGGAAAATCGCTGGAATAAGTGTATCGAGCTGAAAGGGTCATTCAATTTTATATTGAATAAAATAAAAAAACCCAAGAAGGTTACTTTTCACCCCACCTAGTAAGCCTATAATTTTCCGTATATAAAACTTTAATTTTATGCGAAGAAATATAGACACAGTGTGCGTGTGCAGCAAGTCAGCACATAAGCTCGGGATTCCCTGTGAGATGTGTACACAGCGCACGTGTTCAATCACAGTAGCATTTAGTAGAGTGCGATAAAAACAAAAAAAAACTTATTTGGAAAACCGTGTAAAAGCGAAAACGTGTAAAACAAGTACCGTGTAAATCGGGGGATAGGTGTATTCCTATTTTCAAGCAATAAAACTGGAATTTTGTGATCATGCTGCGGCGGTAAATATAAAATTATTTGAAAAACATTTCATATGTATTAGTTGGAATATTATCTGTCGATTGGTAAGGATTTGCTAGAAAGTTCCAATACTGATTTCGGTTGATTTTGGCCACCTAAAACACAATAATACCATAACACTTAAAATATCATAAAGTTTTAACATTAAAGTTTTCGCTTTCATGTCATAAGAGATTTTCATTGCGAAATAGACTATGCCTACGTTTGAGCCACACGGCGCCTTACTTCTTTTGATAGCAGCAATGTGTAACTTTTCAATGGAACGATCCATTTTTATGTAGACCAAATATGTAAAATTCCTGCTAAGTAGGAATCACTTTTGAGTGAAGATTTTACGCAAATACTACTAGTTATTCCGAGAGCAAGAGCTGATGTAGTGGAAACATGCATGAAGATGTCATCAATCACAAATTTTGTAAAAAAGATTGGGAAATGGTCAATTGGAAAGTGATGCACAAGACGAAATTAATATTCAACACGTTTGTTCAGCCATTTTATCAATGGAAGAATGAAAAAAATGGTTTACCCGGACCGCTCTCAGCATCACCTTGACCATAACTAGTTTGGGAACTATCGAGTGATTTCAACTATCAATAATTAGTAACTGAATGATTTCTGCTATCGAGTGATTTTTTTCACTCATTTATTCACCCATTCTATTTTTGCGTTGAAACTTTTCTTTTTTGCCATGTACCTTTATAAAAGATATATGGTGTATGAATATCATAATACAGGGTATACAATATTAAGTAAATAAATTTCGTATAGTATAATTCTCAATTTTCATACTCCACCAATTAACAACTTTTGTTAAGACAGACAGACAGACAGACGGACGGACGGACAGGGCTAAATCGATTCAGGAGGTGCCGTTGAGCAAGAATATATATACTTTTCTATATCTATCTCGTCTCCTCTGCGTTACAAACGGAAGAACAAAATTAATATAGCCTACACCCTTCGGTTTTATAAAAACCCATAGTTGAATTTCAAATAGAAGTGCTTCTTACATGTTCGTGTGTGTATCATGTGCTAATTGAAGTTTCTCTTAAAAATTATCGAACAATTCACTCATTGAATGATTTTCTGTATTACTAAAAACTATCGAATAATTCACTCATTGAATGATTTTCTGTATTACTAAAAACTATTGAATAATTCACTCATTGAATGATTTCCTGTATTACTAAAATCTATCGAAAAATTTACTCATTGAATGATTTTCTGTATTACTAAAAACTATCGAATAATTCACTCATTGAATTAAATTCTGTATTACTAAAAACTATCGAATGACTGTAATGAGTGAATGAGTGAATTATTTGATAGTTTCTAGTAATTGAGAAAATTGTTCAATGAGTGAATTAATTACTGGATAGTTTTTAGTGAAACTATCGAATGTATGAATATTTTTCAACAATGCAATTACTGAATAGGTTTTATTTGATAGTTCCCAACACTATATTCCTTGGTGTACAACTAACTAATATTAATTTCATAACATGCTGTGACATCTGGATTGGCACAAATTGCATCGAACGATGTCTCTATTTCTTGTGAAATCCTCCCACGCAGATGACCTCTTTAAGCCTGGACGCATGTTTCTGGCCATAGTGTTTAAGAATTGCCCAATAAATATAATAATTTAATATTTTTTTTTATGGCAGATGAAACCAAGCTCAGGGGATGCCCCCTATCCATGCACAGCATTTGTTGGTTCCGAAGGGATGACAGGTTAGTGGGAAGGGGGAAAGAGGGAGTAGTGACGGTTTACACTTCGCTTAAAAGTTTCGACACTGTAAGTGGGCGGGAAGACATTCGCAGGGAGACTATTCCACAATCTAATGACGCGACCGAAAAACGAATTCCCACGGTAATGCGTGGTTCGTTGGAACGGAATCGCAACATAAAATGGGTGCACCCCTCTGGAAAGCCGAGTAGTTCTGCTAAATACCTGAACCGGAGGAATCAGGCCGGCTACTTCAGAGGAACATTTACCATGAAAGTAACGGTAAAATAGTTATACACACCCTACATCACGACGACGCTCCAAGGTTTCAGTAGAGCTGGATACCCTACTGTCCCCTATGAGTTTTATCGCACGACCTTGTATACGGTCCAGAAGTTGGAGATATGTTTTCGAAGCTCCCGACCAAATATGCGAATTGTACTCCATTTTCGGACGGATAGGTGGTGTAGATACAACGAAGATCGGTTGGAGTGAAGTATTTCTTACACCGCTTAAGAAAGCCTAAGCACTTGGCTGCTCCTTTCCACACATCAAAAATGTGATCGTTCCAACGAAGATCGCATTGGATTGACATGCCCAGAACATCAAGTGCCTCCGACTCATTAATATCCACACCAGCCACATTTAGAGGTGGAAAATTGTCACCCGCTAAACGCTTGTGTGTCAACAGACAGCATTGGGTTTTACGCGCATTAAAATCGACCCGATTCACTCGACCCCACTATTGGATTTTATTGAGGTCAGATTGGAGTTTTTCAATCTCCAATTCTTTTATTGGGTATGAAAAAGACCTCATACCAAATAAAATTATATTTTCTACCAATTTTGCTGCAGCATTTATGTTTTGTATCCCTGAAACACAATTGCCAATTGAAATGGCTGAAAAAGGAGTTCAGCGCATCCCAATTAGCCTTCTCATAAAGCCACACTGTCCACTTCGGAGCTGGCTGGTGAGCGGATTGAAGACTAGAATATGGGAAGGTAGCAGAAATTGTAGAATGGTCCAAATTACCAAGAGGTGCAAGAACATTCACATCATACTTGCTGTGATGTGAAGTTAGAAAAAGGTCCAGAATATTTTGGTTTTGCCCATCAACGCAGGGAAAGTGCGTTGGTTCCTTCACTAATTGAGTCAAATTATTAGACTCAGCAAATAACTCAACATACAAACCTTCAGGTGTTGTGTGACTCAAATGACGTAGCCAATTGGAATTATGAACATTGAAATCACCAACAACAACAATTTCACTGTTCGGATACGATTCCAGAATTTTAGAAATCGAATCAGAGACTGTCCAGTTTATCAAAAGTTGGCAGCCTCCCTAGACCCGGGCTTCTATAAATGAAGCAGAAGTGCAGGATGTGCGACTGGATTTTGAACTTAACCCACATGGAGTGAAATTCGGCATCCGTCGTGCAAAGGTGTTGCTGACACTGGTACGCAACATCACTGCGAATATATAAGGCGAGGCCTCTGTGTGATGAAAATAATGGCAATAAGTGGTACCCAGGCAATTGAAAATCCAGTGGATCTGCAACCTCAGATACCTGGGTCTCACTTAGTGCCATTATATGCGGTTGGTGGGTACAAATATGCGCATGGACCGCGAAAAAATTCGCCCTCAAGCCACGTACATTAGCGGAATCCTGTCATCGCCACCCACTGTAAGGAAGTGTAAGGTCAGCTCTACAAGCGGCCACGCGTACGTCGCAAGCAAAGCAAAACGCGACAAGACAAGTGTTATGCCTTTATCTTGCCATGCTTCATCCCACGATGCACTCACAGCCGCCAGCACATCTAACGGGACCAGGAAGAAGGAGGAGGAGTAAAAACAAACGAAATACTGAGATTTACTGCGGAGAGCATAAATAAGAGAATAAGGTTCTCTGCATTCCGTTAGACTGAATTTGTTTAATTTTATTATTGTTGCATGTTTATAAGTTATATTATTAGATTGGGTTATGTGCACTGTGTTTCTATGTTATTGTGGTGTATATGTGTTGATATTGCTTTTGGATGGTCGGTTTTGATGTTATTTATTTTTTTCGCGAGCACTCGACGCGAAAAATGCATTGTGGTGGGGAGTAGCATCCACTTTCGCCCGCGGTCACATCAGAACTGATTTTCCTCCTCTAATTGCAAATCTTCGAGGTGCAGAAGAATTAAAAACAAAATTGTCCACTACGTTGCACGCAAAAATAGTATTTGTACGTATATCCCAAGAGCTCCGTTATATCACAAAAAATGTAACAGTTGAATTTAAATAATTCAGAGTTTGTTTTCAGTGTGTGTTCAACGCTCTGTTGTGTGGCTCCTTCAAATATCGAATAATTTACTCTGAATGATTTTCGGAATTATTAAAAGCTTTCGAATAAATTTAAAGAGTGGATAGATTTAGTAACTGAATGAGTGAATTATTCAATAGTATTTAGTAATTATGAAAATCATTAAACGAGTGAATTATTTGATAGTTTTACTAAACTATCGAATAAATGAATATTTTTCAAATATCGAATAACTCAATAGTTTTTATTCGATAGTTCCTATCACTAACCATAACCGGCTACACGAAAAGACATTATTTCTTCCAAAAAATATTGCTGTAAACGAGATCGTGTAATTGTTACGAAAAAGTTGCAGGAGATGTGGTCTACTGCAAATCCATAGACACGGTCCTGGATGAAAATGAAGTAGTCAACTATCCCACAGAACTTCTCAATTCGCTTTAACCTACAGAAGTTCCACCGAATTGTCTCATCTTAAAAAATTCAACCTATTGTGTTACTTCGCAATTTGGATCCGCCACGCTTTTGTGGACAGAACGATAATGATTGCTGGAAAGCTCATACGTTTTATCATTGAAACCATTAATCTAACTGGAGGTGGAAAACGAGCGTATATTTTATTCTATGAATATGTATCATTCAAACGGATATGTCATTCCAATTAAAGCGTCTTCAATTTCCAATGCGTTCGAGTTTTGCTATGTTAATCGCAAGGACAGACTGCAATTTTCATGAACAACTCTATCTTGGATGTTCGATATTGGTAGCCATAAAAACATCTTCATATAAGCTCAAAATACAAAATCTAAAAATATTGTCTACTCTGAAGTCGTTATGTGAAATATGTACGTTCTACTTAATTAATTTAACATTAGTAAAGTGTGTAAAGACAATATATTATTGTGTGGGGATAATAAAGATAATAAAAAATATACATACATTAAAAAATAAAATACGGTAATGCATGCATCTTTCTTTCAATTGCTGTATTAAAAATGTTTCCCATAACAATAACCCTAATTTTAATAACTACGGTAGGGTGCCCTCAGGGCAGCGTGCTTTACCCATTAATGTGGTCTATGGTAGTGGATGATCTTCGCAATACTTTGAGAACATCAGGAGTTCATGGCTATGCTGACGATATCGCAGTCGTATCAAGGGAAAGTTCGAATCAACCATTTCTGAGATTCTCCACTCAAATTAAGTATAGCTGTGGTGTAATAAAATGAGCCTCTCTGTAAACCCAAAAAAGTTATTTCTTCCTTGTAGTTATAGAAGTTGGACGATCTAAAAGGCCCTTACTTCTATGATGAAATGGTGCAGTTTTCGATACATGCCAAATATTTAGTCGCTGAAATCCAAATCAAACGCTACATGATAATCAAATAAGAGTCCCTCCGTGGCTACTTCCAACAAAAGTCAAATAGATCTCGACTTATAAAAATAATAACTGAAGCTGATAGAAACTTAACACCGCTCAATCTGAATGGAAGCTACAGCCGACAAGCAGTAGACAAGACTACAAGGGAACAGAACTGGTCAATAAAACCTATTCACGGTCGCCACTATAGAGCCATCAATGCTGAGAATGTTGATAAATGTACGTCAAACAAATGGCTACTGAATGGCAATCTGTTTGCTGAGACCGAGGCCTTTATGATTGCTATACAAGATCAAGTAATCCCAACGAAAAACTACATGAGAAACGTTGTAAAAGATATAAATGTTGCAAACGACACTTGTAGAAGATGCATGAAGCAAACCGAAACAATTGAGCATATAATATCAGGATGCACGAATCTAGCCCCTACTGAGTATACACGAAGACACAACAACGTTGTAAAAATGATACACAAGAACCTTCTTGCAAAATATAAACTTCAATGTGATGAACGACCTTACTATAGGTATAATCCGCAATCAGTTGTTGAAAACGAAAACGTAAAAATCTACTACGATAGAACAATATACTCGGAACACACGAGACTCCATAACCGCCCCGACATCACGATCCTTGATAAAAGAAAACGTAAAGGTATCTTCATTGACGTCGCAATCCCGGCTACAAGGAATATAAGCCGTACATATATTGAAAAAATTAGCAGATACAGTGAGCTAGCAGTGGAAACCAAGCGAAACTGGAACCTAAAGGAAATCAAGATCATCCCAATAGTAATGAGCGCTGAGGGTGTGGCCGAAAAGAATCTCTGTAGAAATATTGACATACTTGAGCTCCGGACAAATCTTATTGACACTGTGCAGAAGTCTGTGATCATCGATACCTGTCACATCACCCATATAATAGAAAATTTTTGAATTAAACCTGTACATAGTAATTAAATAGAATGTGATATATTTTGTTTTAAGCTAAGGCTCTCAAAATGTATTAATGTACCCAAAAAGGAGAAATCTAAATAAAGATGATAATAATAATAATGATAATAATGATAATAATAATAATAATAATAATAATAATAATAATAATAATAATAATAATAATAATAGCAATTAATAATAATAATAATTTAATAACCCTCGGGGGTGTTGCATCCCTAGAGGGCGCGTCCCCAAAGCGGCGGATAGGGGAATGCTCGACAGATATATAGGGTAGGTGGGAAATAAAATACCACCCGCGGACCAAACAATAACACACAAATCCTTCTTCCTAAACTGGGAACCAGGCAGCATGAAGGTGGGCGTCTGTACTTCATGTAAGAAGCGGCGTAAAACGAAACCTGCCAGTAGGTTTAAAATGGAGCATTGCATAATATGAATATTACTCGCAATACTCAAAAATTACATTTGGGGAGGTCGGATAACATCACCGCATCGGGATCTCCTTATTACGCGTTTATTACACGATAACATAAAATGAGACCAATATGACGACGTATCGAGCACGCCTACGCACAGCCTTTGTAAATCTACATTCCGACAGGAATGTAAGTGAACAACGACTTGCGGACCAAATCAAGGTCATACACAGAAACACCCTAATACCTGAAATAACCAGGAATACAATTAGAGAAGAAGTCCGATTATCTATGAGCATATAATGAATCTGCCAGTACAAGCGAAGAGGAAGGTGCCAACAGAGCAACCCTGACCGGAGATCTGCCTACCCAAATTTCGTCCAATACCAATGAACAAAGATCTCGGTCAGTTCGACACGTTTTCTGAGAATATCTCGCTGTTTGACAAAAGCAACCCAATAGGTAGGTCACCGATTGCCAAGATGAACCCACCCATCAGTTAAAATCAATCCCATAATACAACAACTAAATACAAATATCCTTCCTGAGGATGATTAATGTGACGAACCTTGAAGAATTTAAAACAATCATATATTGTGCGGCACAAACAGTCACTGCACTATTAGGAAAAGGGCCAAGGTTGACAACAGAAAGAGACAGGCGAAGAAAGAGTGGTTACTAAGGCTAGAAAAGAATCTACAGAAACTGAGAAGTCAAATATATATCCTTACCGAATTCCTAAAAAGTAGTAACACATCGAGGAGATTGAAGGCCAAAGTGAACAAAATATGCCGGCAACACCCGTCCCATTCCAGACATGAAAAGAATGACATGAAACCTACGAATGTACTAGATACGCTAAAGCAGAAGCTATCTGTTATCAAAGCCAGGAGTAGGAAATATATTATTGCTGAACAAAGGAAACAGAGCAATACTCTGTTTGTAAAGAATGAAAAAATTTTTTATCGGCAGCTTAATAGACGCGAAACGAATATTCCTATGGACAGCTCGCTACCAACCATAAAAGACACAGAAGAGTTTTGGAATTCGATTTGGTCCAAACCAATAAGCCACAACATAAATGCTCTATGGATTGAAGATCAAAGGGATAGATTTCAGTCCATTCCGGCAATGCAATCATACACTATTGCGACCGCAAATCTTTTATCGGAAAAAAAAGCTAGAATTCAGAACTGGAGGGCGTCGGGCTCTGACAAAATACAAAATTTCTGATTCAAAAGATTTGATAGCACACATTGTAAGTTGGTTATATTATATATGGAGTTATTCAACTTATAAATGGAGTTATTCAACATCCGAATACTTTCCCGTCGTTCCTAGCGCAAGGAATCACATATATATTGCCAAGGAGCATGTCAATGGAAAGGGACCCATCCAAAGGCCGACCGATAACCTGTTTATCAACCCTATATAAAATATTGACGGCATGCGTAAATAACTGAATTTACGAACATTTATCAATCAACAATATGATAGCAGAGGAGCAGAAGGCTTATTGAATCCCTACGAATACATAAAGTTAACCCCCTCATAGTACTATAAACATCCTATGCTTAATAATGAAATTGTGGAAAATTACAATTGAAATAAAGAACCATGAAGAACACCGTAAAGCTGGGACTATCCATTAAGGCGTGAAATTTTCCAGGGCGATTCTTTAAGCGCACTTTGGCTTTGCTTAGCTCTAAACCCTCTAAGCAATATGCTAAATGAAACAAACTATGGTTTTAGTATAAGAAATTAAGGGTGTAGCATTTTCAAAATTAATCAATTTTTATATATGGACGACCTCAAGATCTATACATCGACGAGAAAACATCTTGATCTCATTCTCGGTGTTGTCAAATTGTTCAGTGACGACATACAAATGAAATTTGGTACCAATAAGTGCAAGAGAATTGCAATCAACCGAGGACGGATACAACCAGGAGAAACAGAGGATCTTTATGGTATCATTGATGAACTCTAGAGACAAGATGAACTCTAGACCTGGCACAGAGTAGACGGATAGATCACTGTGAAGTGAAGAAGAACTTAATAAACGCAGTGGTTGGAAGAGTGCATAAACTTGCCAATTCAAAAATCAATGGCAAAAACCTTATAAAAGCAATTAACATCTATGCCATTTCCTTACTAATGTACAGTTTTGGTGTCATAAAAGGATCTGCAACAGAGCTACAGGGGATACAAAGGAAAATAAGAGCAACACTAACCAAACACCTCATTCACCATCCGAAATCCTGTGTTGAGAGAATGGTCCTACCAAGAAAACTAGGAGGAAGAGGACTAATCCACATTCAACTTCGACAAAATGACAATCAATTAAAATCATTGCGAAGATACTTTCACGAAGCAGCGTTTTCATCTGGGATCTTAGGAGCAATAAAAATAGCTGATGATGCACTCACTCCGCTAAACCTCCGTAACCCTGATATGGAGAGTGAGGCCTCAGACAGAACTGACAGATTAAATCAGTAGTCCTCCAAAATCTTGCATGGAAAATACTACCATATGCTTCATAACTAACACGTTGACTTAAAATTGTCAAACAGATGGCTGATCAAAGGTAGTATTTATGCTGAAACGGAGGGACTATGGTCGGAATACAGGATGAAGTTATCGCCACGAGGAACTATATTAAATATATTGCGAAGGATATAAACGCTCCCGAGGACATATGCCGACTATGTGGAAAAGTGGGAGAGACCATCGACCAAATTATATCCGCTTGTCCGCTACTCGCACAAAGTGACTATTTGAAGCACCATAATAATGTTGCTAAAATATTACACATAGAACTCCTTAGAGCATACAATGTCTTAGCCGGTAGTGAGCCAAAGTATTAC
Organism: Sicus ferrugineus; assembly: GCA_922984085.1. Lineage (NCBI taxonomy): Eukaryota > Metazoa > Arthropoda > Insecta > Diptera > Conopidae > Sicus > Sicus ferrugineus. Next base: position 6,277,170 of record OV277351.1, on the reverse strand, counting down.
CTTTACGAACCAGAAGCAGCTATAGAAACCCAAGACATCAAAATATATTACGATAGAACAATTTTCACTCTGCACCGGAGAGAACATAACAGACCGGACCTAACAGTACACAACAAAATGACACAACAAAGTATTCGGAGCTAGGAGGAGAAATAAAGACAGTGGAATCTAAAATCAGTTTAAGTTGTAGTCCCTGTTGTTATATCTAGCGTAGGTATTGTTCACAAAAGTCTAAGAAATAATCTAGAAAGCGTGAATTTAGATCTAAGAATTATAAACAAAATTATTAAGGCTGTGATAATTTATACATGTCATATTGTTAGAAAATTCCTACAGTAGCTAATATTGTAATAATTTTATATAGACCGAGTCTCTAAAATTATAATAATAATAATAATAATAATAATACTAATAACAATAATAATAATAATAATAATAATAATAATAATAATAATAATAATAATAATAATGTTGACACTGAAACGTCAAACTTATGGCTACAGTCAAGAGAGTTGTTTTGCGAAACCGAAGGTTTCATTATTGCCATTCAGGATGGAGTCATCGCTACCCGAAACTACATAAGGTTTATAATGAAGGACAATACAGTTGAAGATATTTGCCAAAGATGCGGGAAACCTAATGAAACAATTGAGCATATCATATCGGGATGCACAAGCATGGTACTAACAGATTATCTCAAAAGACAAAACAACATCGCTAAACTTTTTCATCAAAGATTGTGTCAAAACTTTGGGCTCATACAGGAGCCTCAGTCTTACTACCGGTATGAACCAGAAGCCGTGATGGAGAATGATACAGTCAAGATTCTCTATGACCGAACGCTCCGCACTGTCAAACGCGCTGAGCATAACCAACCCGATGTGACGATACTAAACAAGACAGACAGGACTGCAGTACTAATTGATTTCGCGGTCCCTAATAACCATAACATCGGAAAATCTTATGATGAAAAAAGAAGGAAATACGAGGAGTTAGCGATGGGCATTAAAAACCAATGGAATTTACGTACGGTCAAGACAATACCACTAACCATCAGTGCAACAGGACTTGTGGAAAAAAATCTCAAAAAACACCTGCGAAATCTCAACATCAATGAACAATTTATTGCAAGAGCACACAAATCAATTATACTAGACACATGTTATATAGTTCGCAAATTTTTAAGTTAGAATTGTTATATTTATGTGTTAAACTTAGGTTTTGAAAATGTAATGTATATAGCCGTAAAATCGAGAAATAAAATAATAATAATAATAATAATAATTATAAATAATAATAATAACAATAATAATAATAATAATAATAATTATAAATAATAATAATAATAATAACTTACTGCTAAAAGATATTTACTCATAACAAAGAAAAAATATCCAATTGGACCACTTTTCATTATTTTCCTATTGGAATAATTAATGAAAATACTTTTTCGCAATACTGTTCCACTTTTACCAGACTTCGATGTAAATTCGTTCGTTTCCTATTAAGAGTAAACACTTTATCCTTAATAATATGTGTCATTATTACTATCTGAAATTGTATTGTTTACATAAAAACAAAAATAAAATATGAAAAATTTTGTTTTAATCAAGTTATTTTAAATTTTGTATTACATCCTTACTTCGGCATTTGAAATTATTAGTTAATAGGATCAATCTTAATTATAAATCTTAGAATTATAAATCTTAGATCAATTTTAGCCCTGGCTATCCGTCTGTCTGTTGAAATCACGATTGCGGGAGAACGGAGAGATGTAACGCAATAAAATTTGACACGAATATTCTTTGTAATGTACAGTAGTTTGGAATTGTGGATGGAAACGGAAATTAGCGAAATCGTTTAAAACTACACCTATTTTTATGCCGAATATAAACGCACCTCCTTTTTCAGGAATGTCACAAGGCGTATTTCTCATGAAGGTATTACGACAAAATGTATTCCGGAGCACACAGTACCATCACAAGAAAAAGTGCCAAAAATTGGCGTGTGCCATTCACTTATACAAAAGTTGTCAATATCTCATAAACGGTAAAAGACATTGTATAAAGCACAAAAATACTTGCATAAAATGCCTATGGCTATGATTAAGTTGTAGTAAAAATTTAAATACATTAGTAAAATTGCATGTTTTGGTTTTTTAAAATTAGACGTGTTCCACCCATTTATATATGCGACTATAAGACAAATATACAAATATATGTACTCATATTATTCTTCTCTTTAAACGCACAGGAAGTAAAATAAATATTACGAGTACATTTTGTATTCGGTAATATTAAGGCAATATTATATTTTGACATTAGCACAATTTTCGCGAAAATGGGTGTGGCTCGCTCACTTTAACTATTATAAAGGATTTTAGGGTCTAAGCTTTTTTCTTGTCTCGACCTAACCCATACGTTTAAACGACCCGAACTAGTATATTCATTTTGAGGGTATATTCACTTTGTTCTCATATTTTCAAGGCAAAGGAGACAAAATAGATATAGAAAAGTCCGTCAGCCCGTCCGTCTATCCGTTGCAATCAGGACAGCAGAACGAAAAGATATCGCGGTAAAATTTGGCACAAATATATGTATAGTTTTATATAGAGCAGTTTGCACTTTTTATACGAAATGTAGAAAACTCTTTTTTCAAAAAGAGACGTTATCTCATAAACGATATGAGATATTAGGACGGAGTTTTATCCTGGCGCATGTAGTATCACTACCAAAGAACCGTAAAAAATTGGAGAGTGCGCCCACTTCTACAAAAGTTGGTAAATAACGAAGCTTATTTTATTTAATTTTATTTATTATTTCCCCCAAGAAGTACAAAAAAGGTTAAGACCTTATGCAAATTATACACAGTTCACTAATATATAAGTCCTAAATGCCCATAATTATTACACAAAAGCTTATAATCACAGATATTTTTTTTTTTTTTTTTTTTTTTTTTTTTTTTTATGGCAGATAGAACCAAGCTCAGGGGATGCCCCCTATCCATGCAAAGCATTCGTTGGTTTAGAAGGGTAAAGGTTAGTGGGAAGGGGAAAAGTGGGAGTAGTGTCGATTTACACCTCTTTTGAAAGCATCGACGTTATAAGTGGGTGGGAAAACATGCGCAGGGAGACTATTCCACAATTTAACTGCGCGACCGAAAAACGAATTCTCGCAGTAGTGGGTAGTGCGATGGAACGGGATCGAGACGTAAAAGGGGTGCACCGCTCTGGAAAGCCGAGTAGATCTGTTGAATACCTGAACCGAGGGGATCAGGCTGGCTACTTCAGAGGAACAGTTACCATTAAAGTAACGGTAAAATAAGGTTACACACCCCACATCCCGACGACATCCCAAGGTTTCAATAGAGCTGGATACCCTACTGTCCCCTATAAGTTTTATCGCACGACCTTGTATACGGTCCAGAAGCTGAAGATATGCTTTCGAAGCTCCAGACCAAATATGCGAGTTGTACTCCATTTTCGGACGGATATAAGTGGTGTAGATACAACGAAGGTCGGTTGGAGTGAAGTATTTCTTGCACCGCTTTAAAAAGCCTAAGCACTTGGCTGCTTCTTTCGACACATCAAAAATGTGATCGTTCCAGCGAAGATCGCATTGGATTGACATGCCCAGAACATCAAGAGCCTCCGACTCATTAATATCCACACCACCCATATTTAGAGGTGGGAAGTTGTCACCCGCCAAACGCTTGTGGGTTAACAAACAGCATTGGGTCTTCCGCGCATTAAAATCGACCCGATTCGCTTGACCCCACTCCTGGATTTTGTTGAGGTCAGATTGGAGTGTGTCATTCATAATTCTGCGTTTTCTATTGATCTCCAGAATAGAAGGACGCCTGGAGAATGAATATGAATGACAAATGCTGCTGTCATCAGCAAACGAGTAGACGGGGTTTGATGTCAATGACAGAAGGTCATTGATAAAAATGAGAAAAAGTGTTGGAGACAGGACCGAACCCTGCGGAACTCCAGCATTTATGGAGTGCTCTTCGGAAGCAAAGCCGTCAATCACAACCCGAATAGAACGGCCGCTGAGGAAACTCGATATCCATCGAGTGAATGTATCACCGACACCATAAGCAGCCAGTTTAGACACGAGTGCTTTATGCCACACTCGGTCAAATGCCTTGGAGATATCCAAAGCAACAACCTTACTCTCACCGAATTGGTGAACACAACTGTTCCACCGCTCAGTGAGGAACGCCATCAAATCGCCTGTGGAGCGGTGAGCACGGAAACCGTACTGGCGATCGCTGACCAATTGGTTGCTCTCTAGATACCTCATCAGGCTAAAATTTATAACGCTCTCCATAACTTTGGAGAGCATTGAACAGATTGCTATGGGCCGGTAATTGGCAGGATTCGTAGCCTCACCTTTTTTGGGAACTGGCTGCACATTGGCAATCTTCCAGGAACTAGGAAAAACTCCTGAAGTAAACGATAAGTTAAACAGATTGCGCAATGGGCGAGCCAATGTTGAGGCGCACTTTCTCAACACGTGGGCTGAAATGCCATCCGGTCCCGAGGATTTATTGACGTTGAGGTTTACAAGCACTCTTTTAACAGCCCGCGTTCGAAAGTGCATCTCAGGCATAATATGAGACACACCGTCGATCACAGGTAGTGGTTGCCTACTCTCAGAAAGAGAGCAGTTTTCAGCAAACATTTTGGCTAATAAGTTTGCCTTGTCAACCGAGTGAGTGAAGATCTGATCGTCCTTCAGGAGAGTTGGAATAGACGATCGCGTCTGATTCTTCACCCTCCCCACGAACGACCAAAAGTTCTTGCTACCCTTATGGTATTCAAGAACTCTGCGTCTAAGGCGCTGTTCGTAGAGAACTTTTTCGCGCTTTAGAGTGGCATTGCACATATTTCTGGCCTGATTGCGCAGCAGTTTAGTATCAGCAGTTTTATTTAAACGCCAATTCCTAAATGCTTCCTCTTTAGACCTGACTGCTTGTCTGCAAGTCGCATTAAACCAGGAATGGTCTTTTGGTTTAATGGAAATTCTTTTATTAGGTATGAAAGACCTCATACCAATATATAGATATAAGCGTATTAATTACGTAATACAATCGCACCTGTCCACACCACATGCCAGACCACCAGGAACCCCACCTCACATCACCAACCAATTACCCAAACTAATATTTCACCAACACCAAAAATGCAAGAAAAAGATAACTAATATAAACGAATTTCTAATAAAAAATCTATTATTTAGTGTGTAAGTATATGATAATAGCATTTTATATCTGAACAGCTATAAATCCACCATTATTTTTGAGTTCTTTCTTATGTGGCTTTCTTAATTTTGCGGTTACAGGGTGTTCGACCTTGGCCTGGCCAAAGACAGCTTTATTTCTAGTTTCATATTTGGACCACTATAACTTTTAAACAAAGAACGTCCCATGCCTTTTGCGTATATATCTGTGAATGTGAAACTACCACAGAAAAAAGAATCAAAAACTCGGTATGAATAAAGTACTCTTATGCCAAAAATTGTAATAAGAGTGGCATTAGTAGAGAATTATACAAAATATGAGAAACAAACTTAGCACACGTCATGTTTGCCTAACTGGTCCACAATAAAATTAATTCTTGGTCTAGAAATAAAACTAACTAAAACCCCTGCTTGTAGTTAATTTGGTATGTTTGTTAGATATTTATTCAAATACCAATTTCATTACCACTCCAACGCAATAGTTCAAATACATGACTTACGCTTAGTGTCAGGTATGTCTTTAGTGGGCGACCAAACCAAAAGGGCTCTGTCGTTTATGGTTTCTGGTTTGCGTTCATGCTCTGGAATAAGTGGGGGGCAAACAGCTTGATAATCTCGGCCAACTCGAATTTTTTCTATAATTCAGACCACAATTATTTAATGAAGTGCATTCAGTCTTAAACCAGCTAATGCAGTCATTTACCTTCATATTCACTTTGTTTGTTTTTAGATTTGCCATTGCGTTTGATAGCTTCAAATTAGAAGTTAGGAAAATTAGCGGAAAACCATCTCAAAACTGGTAGACTCACAGTTGTCTTCGTCCGAGCTGCTCTCCGGTGTTCCTCCTCCACCAGCTATAACGACACCATGTCCGTTGGGGCTCGGCCCACGCGATCGGCGCCCGTTGCGAACGACTTCTGTGTTTCGCTCAGCCAGAACCATTTTCTCCCGAATCAACTTTACACGGCTTTGTTTCTCCAGCGTTGAAACTTTTCTTTTAACAAAAAAAAGAAAAAAACAACTATAACCCGCTGCTTCCGAAAGGATTTCTGTGGCTGTACAATTATGAAGCTCCACCAATGTTCCGGACACCAAAACAGCAGCAGCAAAAATTAGACTAAATTTGGCTTTAGCAGAATCGAACTGAAAATTCAACGTTACAGACAAACAAAGAGAATACCACAGTGTTACTATTGCAACGACCGTAGATCGTAAATTTGCGAAATCGAAGTGGCGCTGAGTGCGAATTGTCAGCCTGCTACAGAATCCTCTAAATCTCGGGTACACTTAAGTTACCCTCGGAACTACAACGCTCGTGCGGAGATTGAATTAACCTTCGACGGTCTTCGAAATCTTAGACCCTATCCACTGGTCCGTGTTCATGAGTTTAAGCTACTATCTTCTGCTCCAAGTACGAGAATTAAAATCGTAGATCTGAAGATCTTACATTTGGCTCCTTTTTATTTGAAGACTTTCAATGCGAGATTTAGAGGCAACTTATCTCATTCCAGGTTCTTTATTACAACCAACACGAAACACTACAAGGCCACGAACAAACGAATTGAGTAGAGCTCTGTCCGTCACGCTGAGCGGATGAAACAAAAACTAAAACTGTGCTGAAAACTAAACGCTGAATTAAATTCCACACTGCACTTTGCTAACGGCCGTAGAATACGGGAAATATTCCGCGGAATACGCGATTCCTTAAATCAGCAGAAATTTAATGGGATTATGCTAAATCCGGATTTGAACTATAGTTAAATAAATTTATTTTTTTCCAAAATGCTAGATATTTAAAAATTATGATATCCGAGCAGATCACGTATTCAACTCTAATCTTGAGTAAATCACATGCAAGCAACATGAACGACAACTTGGTTGTTATTCTACACCACGTAAGTAAAGTATACATAACACATTCTCAACGACAGAGTTGCGATATGACGCAACGTGTATCTTCTCTATTTTAATATTTTACGTTTTATCAAAAATGTATATAAAAATTATTTATGCAACCTATTTGATCATTAAGTAGAAAACATTATCAAACGAATGACAAACTTGGTTGTGCATCCGTGGTGAAAACCAAAGCAATTTGTTAGTTTTGAACGGAATTCATACGACAGATTGCAGAAACCAAGATACATATATGTATGTAGCTTCCGTAATTAGAAACGCAGGTAAAATTATAGCCTGAACACAGTCATAGCAGCAAGCACCAGCGACATGCAACTGAAGATGTTATACGCCAGCTCTTGAACAGCGATCTTTATAGCGATAGCGACGGGCAAAGGGCGCTTTAATTTGCTTACCAAATTTCTGTATACCAACAGAAAAAAGAAGAGCAGCGATGCCGGTATGAAAATAGAATTAGATCTTACGCTAGCGACGGCCGTTAGCGTCAATCGCTCTGCGGCCAGCGAAAATAATTCTTTTTTCCATAACAGAATAATTTTGACAGCGACCAGTCGACGCCGTAGAAATCCTCTATGATTCTGTTCAGGCTCTAATCAGTCAAAAATTTCGCTGTTTGTACAATTTGACAGTTTTCTTACCTAAAACAGGACTTATTATATACTTACTTATTCTGGAGTATATTTACACAGGTGAAATATGAAGTGCATCGTTATATTTGTAGTGTTTAGACGACTCAGGAAATGACTGTTACTGTTTCTTATAAAAGTACATATAATTTTGTTGCGGTCGTGGTGCCTTCAGCAACCGCAGTTTATGGCATTTGACCACGCACCACGTGAAACATCAGTTGTGCTAAACATGGAAAAGATTACTGAAAATTGCAATATAGAATGTCCTATTCCATACAATTTAACGTTTCTTCAGGGTTTCTCATCAAAATTATTTTATGCAACCATTTTCTACTGTTTCAAGTAAACTTATTATAAAAAAGGTAAATAAAAGCTGTTCCATTATATTGCAAAGGAATTCATAATTTGATTAACTCTTTTCATAATAGCGCTACTTGATATAAATTGAACACATATTCACTTCCCTTTAAAAAAATTAACTAAAAGCTCAAAACAAGTCGCGTTTATACTAATCACGCACAGAACTGTTGTGCAACAAGTAATAGCGAACATGTTTTAAACGCGAATCTTAATCTAACATCTGTCCTTGTACTCGTATGCTTCAAAGAATTCCCCTCAATATTCATGGTTTTGTATTTAATTGTAATCACTACAGTAAATTTTATTTCATTTGTTTAAATTTCGAAGAATCTTTTGACAAGGGTGTAAAGGTTGATTGGACGGAAATTAAACTTTTATCATTTTTCATCTAACCAAAATTCAGCCACTTTTACGTCATATAACAACGGTGCTTTATATAGAATTACATGCAACAAACAAGGTTATACAACGAAGTAGTATGTGTCCTATTAAATATTTTGTGGTTAAAAAATGGTGAATTCAGTAGTTTAGAAGCTGAATACTAAAGGCCAAATTACACACGAATGATATAATACAAGATTACGTATTATTGCGCAGGTCTGCTATTCGACGTCGGCAAGTTTGACAACCAACTGTATGTTGTGTGACGCCACAAAAGCCATAACTTTTGCGCGCGTCAAAGAGAATAGTTGATTTTTTAAAGAATAAAAGTATTTAAATACACAATGAGTTGCAGTGCTAGAGGCTGTAAAAATTGGATCAGCGAAGCAGCTTCTTCGTGCAGTTTTTCCTATTTCCCTCCGACAAGGAATGGTTAAAGAAATGTATTAACTTTTGCCGGCAAAGAAATAAGTTCAATGTTAAAATTCTATTTGTTTAATATAACATAAGTAAAAATAGTTAGTTGTAAACTTTTTAAAAATATATTTCATGTAATATAATACATGTAGAGTACACGTAAAATAAAATATTGCAAAGCAAACAAAATATAAGTGTATCTCTATATTTCAAGTTAAAATTTGAAATCAATGGCAAGTATTCTGGTTTGTAAATTAGACGCCCGTATTTATATTTCGGTTCCATTAATTTACTATATGCAATCAAAGTTCGGTTTTGGTTACATTAATTTACTACATTAATCTTTTACCAGTCGTTTTTTATATTTTTGTATTTTCTCCTTAAATTTACATAATTCTTGTTTACGCACAACAAAAATATTTCACATTTAAGCTCAAATTACAATGCAGCAGACGCAGTGAGCAGTCGCATTGAAAACAAAGACAACAAGACTGGAAACTCCTCTCATTTCGTGAGCGAGCTCAAAAACATGTCCGTCCGCGCAATCACGTACAGCGTATGTGAGATTTATGGTGAAATTGTCTCCTTGTTACAAGCTAAAACTGACTCTTGCAAAGGAATTTAGCTGGAAAAGTAAGCCATTCCGGTTTGTTACCACACCGTCGCAAGATGATGGGGTGAGTTCATAACAGGGATACCAACGAGACACAATTATTAAATATTACTTATATATATTTTAAGTAAGCTTTAATAGAAAATCTTCATTGCATGTAAGATCCTTCGCGGTTTTGATGATTCCTTAACTGTTTGGAAATATACAACAAACAGTATGTAAACAATCAACAATATGTAAGCAGTAATGTAAACTGACTTGTTTTGTAATTTGTAAAAGAAAAATCTTTTAAACAATTATAACACAATGATTTTTAAGTTACTTTTTAACTATTTTAATAACTTTATAAAGAAGCTTTTGCTACATTTCCACACCTTCTTTGAGGTGGTGTGGAAATTTACACCTCAATCTAAAGTAAAATATGTTGGCATCTCTTAGAGCTAAAAGTACGTGTGGTAGGTAAAAACAGCTGATTATATTTGCGAATCGAGCAAATTTTATTGAATTTCACTTGGTTTCCTTCGCAAAATATATGATATAATGCAGCAACATGACTTGGAAAAGATTTCTTGTACATTTCTAAAAGCATAAGTTGGTTTAAAGCCTATCTCCTTGTCTTCTTTACGTATTTTAAAAATGATGTTTCTAGGCTAGTGCGGTGAAGAAGAACAAGAGTTGCAATTCTCTCTCAAAAAATGTAAATCCTCTCTCAAAATTTTGTAAACAATTTTGTTCCAAGTTGTCAAAATTTGTTTCAAGTTGTCAAAATTGCATGCATTTTGTTTGTGTAATTTACACACTTCAGCCTGATTTCACTAACACAGTGAAAGCGAAAAATGAGTTTCTAGTCTTGTTGTCTTTGATTGAAAACGCTCAGCAGTTCACTGAGCTACGCTTATTCGCTGCCGTAGTAATGGCAGAAGGTCATTGATAAAAATGAGAAAAAGAGTTGGAGACAGGACCGAACCCTGCGGAACTCCAGCATTAATGGAGTGCTCTTCGGAAGCAAAGCCGTCTATCACAACCCGAATAGAACGGCCGCTGAGGAAACTCGATATCCATAGAGTGAAAGTATTACCGACACCATAAGCAGTCAGTTTAGACACGAGTGCTTTATGCCACACCCGGTCAAATGCCTTGGAGATATCCAGCGCAACAACCTTGCTCTCACCGAACTGGTGAATACAACTGTTCCACCGCTCAGTGAGAAACGCCATCAGATCGCAGGTGGAACGGTGAGCAGTGAGCAATTGGAATTATGAACATTGAAATCACCAGCAACAACAATTTCACTGTTCGGATACGATTCCAGAATTTTACAGATTGAATCAGAGAGACTGTCAAGTTTATCAAAAGTTGGCAGCCTCTCCAGACACGGGCTTCTAAAAGTGAAGCAGAAGTGCAGGATGTGCGACTGGATTTTGAACTTAACCCACATGGAGCTCAATTCGGCATCCGTCGTGCAAAGGTGTTGCTGACACTGGTACGCAACATCACTGGGAATATATAAGGCGAGGCCTCTGTGTGGTAAAAAAATGGCAATAAATGGTACCCCGGCATGTGAAAATCCAGTGGATCTGCACCCTCAGACACCTGGGCCTCACCTAGTGCCATTATATGCGGTTGGCGGGTACAAATATGCGCATAGACCGCGAAGAAATTCGCCCTCAAGCCACGTACATTAGTGGAGTCTATGCGGAATTTTGGCAACTATGCTGCTATCATAATGAAAGTATCAGTTGTTGTTTATATCAACAATTCATATTTTGTGAAAAATTTATGAAAAAGAAATAGTTTTTAATTATATTATATAATTAAATTAAATTATTATTAACAAAATTGTCACAACTACGAACGTATTATCTGCTTGTTATATGCAGACGACTGGTTCTTAGCGGTTTTTTTCTATGAAAGATCGGTAGTGCGGAATCGATTACAGTCGTGTATACAAAATACCAATTCTGTACCGTTAGATCCGAAAAGCAGGTAAAAAAGCAACAACATACATAGCCGTTTGTCTAGCTTATGAGTTGTTTTTCTGGAATATCAAAACTTCAATCCTACGAACAAAACAAATGAACGATAATTGGGTTGAGTTGTTTTTACGGAATAAGGTTGTAAAAGTGTTAAAAGATAAACTACAAAATAAATCGTTTAAATATTTAAATACACTTAAATACATTTAATGCTGATGTGAAAGATAAACTTGAAAAGAGATGGTTTTAATAAACAAATTTAATATTACGATAATTCGGAAATCCTACAAAATTGGTGTCAGAAGTGGGATACAAACTCTAAAGAAAACTTGTGAATTTAGTAAATTGAAACTGGACGTAAATCCAAATTATAAATTTTGTCACATTGGTAAAATTGAAAGTGGATGCAAATCCAAAACTCTAAGAAAGCTTGTGAAACAATTTAGAAATTGTATTTCACAAAATCATGAAATTCGTGTATCGGTGAAAAACATACAAAACTTGCATACAAAAACGAAAGCAAGATCCAGTAAGTGCGAGTGCGACAGATAGTAGCAACATAGAACCAGCGAACAGTGGGCACGAATGGAGCGACGACAGGCGCAACGAGAAGAATAAAGTGACAGCATACGCAACTAGATGAGTGAAATATTATATTTTGATTTTGTAAACTTCCATTTGTATTGTAAAGTTAGCGGGTCTATGTATTTAACATTTGCATTTTGATAATTGACATAATCTTCATATATTTTATACATATTATTTCACAATGGATAAAAATTGTATTTTAAGTTGGAAAGTAAATATTTTGAAGGAAGAATTAGAAATATTAAGACTGCCGACCACTGGACGTAAAACAACTTTACGAGACAGATTATTGCAGACGGCGAAGAAGAAGAAGAAGAAGAATTGGATGATGCAGCTAGCCAACGGAATACAGTTTCACAGGTGCCATCAACGGAGCCGTCAAATTTCACCCTTCGTGACATCGAAGACTCAATGACATTGTTTTCGGGATCCGGTCAACCCAACGTATAGCAGTGGCTGGATGATTTCGAGAGGAATGCAACAGCAGAACAATGGAGCGATTTGCAACGATATATTTATTCAAAGCAGTTATAGAAAGGAACTGCAAAATTATTTGTACGAAGTCAAAGCACCATTAGTAGCTGGAGCTCTCTAAAGCAAGCTGTCGTCACCAGGGATTCTGTTAATCAAAACGATTATTTAATGTGCTTCTCCGTATATTTGCGGCGGGCGTGAGCGGCGCGTTTTTTCTATAAATTATACCGCAAGAATAGTCTACATCTAATACATATAATTTATTGAAGCTACACTTACCACAGTTTGCTTCCCTGCTGGCTGGCTGACGACTAAACTTTACTCAAACGAAGCAATTTCTTAACGTATCAACTCAAGGTTACGACGAATTACGGAATTGAACACACGAAACCAGAAATTATATATACATACGCGGCCACAGCAAAGAGAACAAACTATGGTGAGTGCATTCACAATAAGAAATAATCTGATTCACACCGATCGGCGACACTCCCACCCCCGTGAATCGGTCACGATTCACCATCAATATCTAAAATCGCCAGCTTCGAAGCGGGACGTCGAATAGTTCCTTTAGAAGTTCTGACATCAGCTTTCCGCACCACTCCATCTGGCCCAGAATACACTTGCACCACTCTGCCTCGACTCCATTGGTTCCTCGGAAGATTTACGTCACAAACAAAGACAAGATCACCAATAGACAGTGATTACTCTGGACGGCACCACTTGGTCCGGCGCGTTAACGTCGGCAGATACTCCATGAACCATCGCTTCCAAAACGCATCTCGAAGATGGCGACCGATGAACCACTATTTACGAAGACGGCAAAGATGAATGTTCGGTTCTTGCACACTCGGCGTCCTCGCTGTGTTGGGTGAACCCAATAAGAAATGATTGGTTGTGAGCGGTTCTTCTTGTTCCGGGTGGATGGGCAGATGTGTTAACGTCCTTGAATTGACAACATTTTCGGCCTCTAATATAAAGCACTGCAAAGTGTGTTCCTTTGGCGCGACTTCTTTCAATGACGCAAAACCCGTTTTACGGCCTGAACCATCCGTTACCACGCTCCTCCCTCCGATGGGTTTGCCGGCGAGCTGAAAACCATTCTACGCCTTTAGAAGACAACTCGTCTTGAATCCGTCCACCTTCAAACACGTCTTCAAAGCGTGCAACCTCATTATTAGCGCCTATAAAGTTAGTCCCATTGTCTGATCTTATCCTTACAGGAACACCACGGCGATTGACAAAATTTCGTATAACAATAATGCACGCATCCGTCGACAAATCGTGGGATATTTCGATGTGGATTGCTCGTATCGTTAAGCATGTGAATAATGCTATCCACCTTTTTTCAGTTCGACGGCCAAGAGTCACCAAAAGAGGGCCAAAGTAGTCAAGGCCCGTATACCTAAACGGTTGAACATATGGAGTTAGCCTATCCTCCGGCAATGGTCCCATAATCGGTTGACGTGGTTGTGCACGTGTGATCTTGCAGATGCGGCAGTCGGTTTGCACCTTCCGCAATAGGCGGCGAATGCGGGGCACCCAGTATTTTTGGCTTCTTCGCAGATGACAGTTTCAGCATTCTGATGTTTGTATTGAGCTTGGTAATGCGCAACTAAGAGCGCAGTAAATCGATGTTTTGGCGGCAGGATTATTGGACGCCTTACGTTGTACGGCAGCCAACTGGCAACATCAATGCGACCGTTTACTTTTAAGAGTCCTTCAGTATCGACGTACGGTGTTAGATCATGCAACAAGCTTCTACGACGCACGTTGTCTCCTCTTTCGATAGTTTCGATTTCTGTAGAAAACTCATCGCGTTAAACTATCCGGCACAGTAGTTTCTCAGCGACATCTAGTTCTCGGGCTGTTAATTCTGTCGTTGTGTTGCATTCACGGCGCTTACGGCAACGCTCAATGAATCTGTTCACCCAGGCGACTGCTCTCACTAGTCTGCATAAATTCGAAAAACGGTTAAAATCAATTATGTTATTACTTACTGAAACAAGAGCATATTGGCGGCGGAGCTCTTCTTCATCGCCTACGAGAGGTTGAGAGGTATCATTCATCGCTGGCCACGTACATTCTTCTTGGTTTAAAAATGAAGGTCCTGTGAGCCAGCGTGAATGCGAATCTAGCTGAGCGTTATTATTTGGGCGCGTCGCTTCGTCGGCTACATTTTCAGTTGTTGGAAGCCATCTCCAATTCGACGGCTGTGTGGAGTCCAAAATTTCAGCTATTCGATGCGCCACGAACGGTTTGTACCGGCGGTGTTCACTGTTGATCCTTTTAATTACTGTCGTTGAGTTAGTCCACAAGATCGTTTCATCTACTTTCAAATCGTGTTCTTCAGAAACTGTCTTTGCCAAGCGGCATCCCAACACTGCTGCTTGAAGCTCTAAGCGGGGAATTGTTACGCGCTTCAACGGGGCGCATCTCACTTTAGCACATATTATGCTCGTAAATATCTCGGCTGTGGTCACATATCGCCAATACGCCACTGCAGAAAATACTGCTTCGCTAGCCTCGACGAAAACATGTAATTGTAGATTATTCGGTTGTTCAACTGGAAAGTAGCAACGAGGAACATTGATGGTAGTCACATCCGGTAGTCTCCTGCGCCACTGATCCCATAACACGAAAACTGCTTGAGGTACTGGCTCGTCCCTTCGAATTTGCTGGCGCCATACTTCTCGCATCAATAACTTTGCTTGTATAGTAAAATGGCTAAGGAAACCCAATGGATCGAATATGGACATCACTATACTGAGCAGCTCCCTTTTCATTGGATACCTACTACCATTGATGACGTCTTCTTTTACACGGCTGAATTTTAGATCATATTTGAAATTATCCGATTGCGGCTGCCAATACGTGCCTAATACTTTCTCGGAATGTGGGTTGTCTTTATCACCGAATCGTAGTACCTTGGCTTCACCTTCAAGGGCTTGTACGACTGGCAACGAATTGGAAACAAAACCCCTTAACTCAAATCCACCCTTTGCGTGTATAGCACGGACTTCCTTAGCAACTTCGATAGCCTGCTCAATTGTGGTGAAACTATCAACATAATCGTCGACGTAATGATAGTCCAAAATTCCTTTCACAGCTCGCTCATTTCGCTGGCAGCGCTGGCTTAACGCGTTTAACGTCTTCACGTATTCGGCTGAGCATGGCGAGCAAGCCGCTCCAAATGTCATAACTAACATTTCGTAGACGTCTGGCCGGCGCCAACCTTGGCCTCCACGCCATAGAAATCGCTGAGCACACCTGTCGCTTGGTTGGATGATCACCTGATGAAACATTTGCTTAATATCAGCGCACACGGCCACGGCACCCTGTCGGAAGTGGCATAGTATTGATGGCAGCTGGCGAGAGCTTTGGGGACCTTTAAGAAGAACTGAATTAAGAGATATACCTTCTGTTTCGGCGGCGGCATCGAAGACCAGTCTTAATGGCTTATTGGGTTTAAAACCCCGAAGTGAGGCAAATACCAGCTCTTAGGCTGATCGGTCGAGATTTCTGCTGCCTGCAGTTTTCTTGCATAATTCTTTGCGACGTACTCCTCAATTACGGATGTGTATGTGGTGGCGAAAATGTGTATCATCCCGTCGCATCTTTCTTTCTATTTGTAGCAATCGTTTTAACGCCATAGGGTATGAGTCTGGCATGTCGACATTATCTACCCTCCATAAGAGACCCATTTGGAAGCGACCATTCATCTTCCTCGTGGTTCTTTGCAATATATCCTTGGCTCTGGCGTCTTCTTGGCTTATGACCGGCGGCGAAGGGCGAACGCCAAAATTTTCTATTTGGAAATAGCTGGCAACCATTTCATGCAAAGTGTTGTCCGCTTGTATATTAGAGAGCAAACACGTTGGATCGGGCCTCTCGTCTGTTGACGATGGTCCAAACACGGTCCATCCCAGTCGCGTCTGAACAGTGAATGGAGACTAGCGAAGTTTTTATCCATCGTGCTAATAGGAACACCCAGGTGGCAATGATCCAGCCCAATCAATATCTTGGGCTCGGCGTTCTCATACGTGTGCAGTTGCAAGTTTTCAGCTCGGGCTTCTTTCACGTCAGTTTCAGTCAGGCTCTGTACCGGCAGGTCCAGTTTCGGCACACTAAACACATTTTCCAGCTGGTGTCTCTTTCTCATATTAAGTCCGCTTATGAATAAATTGACTACCGTGGAGGGCTCGTTGGCAGATCGGCCGGCTATCCATCGTACTTCTAGTTGACGTTTCTTTCCTTGAAGACCCAACTGCTTTGATAGCTCCTCATCCATGATCGTGATGGATGATCCCTCATCCAGCAATGCATAAGTATCTATGCTTTTGTTTGGCCCATAGAGCGTTACTGGCAAAACTTTGAATAACAATTTCGTTTCCACTACGGTACGTCGCGCGCATGTGAGCACTGATTCCTACTGTTCAGAGTCGTTTTCCAAGGCTGTTTGGGATGAAGAGGGTGTAATGCATGGCCGTGGTTGCGACGCTATATCGTGTCGTGCGTTTCGCTCGTGCAGAATTATATGGTGCCCTTTCTGGCAGCCGTCAATGTTACATCGAGCACGAATGCGACATTCCGGCGTTGCGTGGCCAGGCTTCAAGGAAGTGAAACATAGTCTTGACCTTTTTACTATTGTATATTCCACCTATCTGCCACTGTTGCTCTGGTGAGACGTTCGCATTTTAACGTTACATGGTTACCTTGACATATAGAGCAAGTGAAGCGACTTCGTTGATTCTCAACTGCATATAGCACTGCTCGTTTCTTAGCCTCACGCGGTTCGGCTGTTTGTACAGTGCAGATAACATTGGCCAAATTATTAAACCATTCACTGAAATGTTGGACAGTTGCATACGGTCGAATACATACAGCATATCTTGCCCACTCTACTCTTTTGCTCAGTGGCAGTTTTGAGACCAGCTCCTCCAAAAGAGTTGGGTTCACTAGGTGCTGCTGTCCACCGGCCGCGGCGAGAAATGCTGTCAAATTCTTAGTAATCGTCGCGAATGGCCCTATGCGACCGATTGCGTGCTCTGAAATTGGCAATATGTCACGTACCTGACTTAACTGCTGTTTCCCTTGCTCCAATAATTGGTAAAGGCTCTTGGCGAGGGTTGATGTTCGTTGAAATGATAGTTGGTAATTGCATTGAGAACGGCGTTGTGTTCGTAGCACTATTAGACGATGACCTTGTAGAGAGAGGGACATGTACAGGCGGCTCTATATTGCAATTGGCTGTCGCTCTTATACTTTGCTGAGCTTCTCGCAGCTCTCTTTGCAGAGTCTCTATCTGCCCTTGCATCGTCGTTGTTAACGACGTTATTACTGTTGTTAACGACTCTGTGTCGGCGCTGGCTGCACTTCTGGCGGTTTCGGATGCTGCTCTGGCTCCGAACGTTAAGTCATCGATGGCTGAGAATGCTAGCGGGACGCTGGCGGCTGACACTAAATTAACGGCCGTTGCTGAGCTACCGTTAGACGTCGGTGCTGTGGTAACGATCACTTTGGTGGGCTCACTGGCTGTGAACATTGAAGCAAACATTTCGCTCGGTCTGGTCTGTTGTGGTATCCTACCGGCTGCGCCAAAATGTTGTGGTATCCTACCGGCTTTGATGATCCTCCCAAAGAAAAGACCGGAATGCCTTCTAGTGTTCTTTATTTCTCCTCTCAACTATGCAGCGGCAGTCTACGCGCTGTGGGCTCACAAACAGAACTCTACTTTTAAACATTAAATTATTTTTACTTAAGCTCGCCGACGTAGCCGTCGGCGAAACTAAAGTGGACCGGTATGTCGCAATTCTACCATTTTGCAATATTAAATTCTTAATATTAATATTTGCCAATATCAACGTCGGCAGAATTAAATTGGGAACGATTTAATTCTTCCGCGTTTGCTGTTTGCTTTTTATTTTAGCTAATTTTATTTATTCGGAAAGCTTCTTGGCTTGAGCTCGAAAAAAGCTATTTGGTGGCAATTAGCTTCCACACTTGCTACCATGCAGACGGTGCTGGTTACTATCTTGGCTTTCCAGAGCTTTGCCCGGAGTTTATAATTACCTTCCACACTTGCTACCATGCAGAGTGCTGGTTGCTAGCTTGGCTTTCGAGCTTCCCAAAACAAAATGCTTGGCTTGCACTATAAGCTGAACTTGACCTTGACTCACTAACTGAGTTATTAACAAGTGCCAATGTTCTTGCCTTCATAGTGTGAATGCGACATACAACATCCCTCCACCCTTAGGGAAAGAAAAAATTAATATCGTGAAGCGATATTATTTTTTCTGTACAATATGATACAGGAGTGGTTTATTCTAATTCTCTAATATTATGTAACTTAAATCTACCTTAACTTCTACCTTAGTGTATCCTCGTTGTTCACGTGTGTTGTGGTTGTGGTTGTGGTTGTTGTGTGTGAAGTCACGCAGCTCCTGGACTTGTTCCCATGTACTCTCTAAGCTGTACCAAACGCTGTACTTATTGCAGTTGTAGATCCTGGTTCCTGGATTATACTGTTACACTTAGCGAACCAACAGCACCATGAACTCAGACCACGAAGGTATCCCGTCCACCACAACCATCGGTTTGTACTTCCAACTGCATTCCAATCAGAGAAATTAAACTGCAGCCAACTTCGTTGCTATTTTCATTGCGTCTTTTCTAATTACTTAATTAGAAATTCGTCAAGTGCGATCAATGCACCTTCTTCAACGATTGTCTGCACGGAGTTTGTTTATAAACGTGCAATTAAATAGAATCATGCTCTGTAATGATGTAGTGTGATATCCGTAAGTATGACAGACTACAGCCTGGTTCGGTGTTAAAGAGAGATAAACTTCAGGTGTGGTGTGTTCATTGCCTCTCAGATTGGTGACGACATCCAGGAAATTGATTGGTACGTAGCGGCATTAAAATTTTAGAGTTTCCAGAAAAAAACGCGAATGACATCTCTGGATCAAGTCGGTAGCATAGCAGCGACATGCGAATTTTGGGGTTTTTGTCGCCGTTGTTGTTGCTGCTTGCTCGATGTTGTTATGGGTGTTGTTGTCTTAACTATATCTATTGAATACAAATTACTGTATTATACAAACAGTATATTTTCACTGTTTACACTCTATTGTATAATGCTATATTAGCGAGTATATAATATTGAATTATAATTACATTTTTAATTTACTTTTACTAAACAATTTTTTTAATTTTAGTAATTTCATTAAATATAATTGAATTGAATTGAATTGAAATTTACTGAGCCTCTTTTTTTTTTAGCAAAACTATAAGTTTACAAAAATTTAAATTACAATTGTGGACAACAATTAAAGACTATAATGTATTATCTAAACAACATAATGTATATGTACAGAAGCATCAAACTTGTTAATAAGAAGAGAACATTGAAGAAAACAATAACATGAACATTAAACGCTCTTCCTCCCGGAGCTGACATTTCATTAAATATAACTAATTAAAGTAACTACTAATTAATTTCTCCTTGAAAATACCATATTCTAATACATAACATAGTACATTATTTTTCAATTTATTAATAGTTTTCTTCTTCTTTTACTCATTTTAGCTTCGTTTTAATAAGCAAATTTTCTTGCTTGCTGAAACGATTTTTTTTCTCTCTTCTTTTCCTTTTTAATTTTTACTTTTTCGTTATTAAACGTTCGCAATTAAACGCGTCGCAAGCATAAAGTGCTTGCGGAGTGCAATGCCCTAAAAACGGCTTGAAACAAATCTTCCTCATGTTTTTTTTTTTTTTTTTTAGGTTTCGAATTTCTTTGCAAGCAGAATTTTAACTGCTAAGTGCAATGCCCTGAAGGTGGCTTGAAGCAATTCTTCCTCAGGTTTTTTTTTCCTTTTTTCTGGTTTTGAATTTCTTCAGTTTTCAAAAACCTAGGATGTTGCTGTTTTGGAGCAACTAGGTAATTTGTACCCTTTTTTGTACAAATGCTGTAATTTGCGTTTAAGTAAGCAGGTCTTTGCTTACTGAAACGCAGGTAGTTAAAAGTTAGTGATTAGTTTCAATTAGTTGTGTTAGTAAAAATTTTGTTTTTTTTTTTTATTTTCTTGTCGCTTGTTTTTTTTAAAACTTCTCCTTTTTTTATATTTAATTTTTTTTCTCTTATCTTATTCTACATATTTTTCTCTTTCTGATTTTTTCTTTTTTTTTTTTAAATCAATTTCTTTTATTAATTCTTAAAATATTTTTTAATGGTTTCTTTTTTTTTCTTTTGTATATTGTGTATATATTTTTTTCTATTCTTTTCAATATTTAGGGTTAGTTTGTAAGTAAGATTTCGAATCGTTGGACATTGTTTTAGGCCATCTTTGCCAATGTCATATCCTTTGAATTGGTGAGGATTGTCTTCTTCTCGGCTCAATTTCCAGCGAATGAACTAAAGTTGAATTCGACTATCCTAAATTAGATATTTAACACATATAGAGTAAGACGAATGAAATACTCTAAAATGGAACGGGATTACTTTTACCTCGCGTCCAATATGTCTTACATATTGGTTTGAGTCTTTAAGTAATGTACTGTGTAATATGTATTGTGTAATGTAATGTGTTCCTTTGAATATGTATTCACATATTAGACGGATCTATTTTTCATATTTCCACATTGTTTCGACTAAATTGATATAGCTGAAAAATGCGTTTAGACTCTTAGTGACAAATTCTGATACACGATATTTAATTAACATTTTAACTTTATTATTATATTTTTAATAACATGTTTATTATTAACTCTACTAAGTTAAGACCAATAATATTTACAATTTTTATTAATTAAGCTTCCCCTTTTTTTTTTTTTTTTTTTTTTTTTGATTTAAATTCTAGTCTTCTACGAATTTGTCTTCTTCGATTTTTCACATGTATCGTCATGTAATTCATATTACCTTGTTTTCTTAACTTCAAGTTATTAATATTTGTGAAATCCGATGCGAAATTTTGGTTAAAGGCGAAATCATGTCCGCTTGATTCTAATACGGGTAGAAAAATTTTACCATTTTTCAGATTAACCAGTTTTCCCTGGTATATTACTGGTGGAATTCTCTTCTTATGCACCACTGTTTGCATGTCACCTGTGTCTACGTTGAGAACTTTATTCAAAATATTATCTTTAAGTAAGCTATTGTCGGCGTCTGTATCAACTAGCAGAATGAGTTTTTTATTTCTGGCCTCTTCGCAAGGCAACTCAATAAACACGTCATTCATATTAGATTGCTCCCGGTTAGACACTTCTACCTCAATCTTTTTACTTTCATTATGCAGGTTATGAACATGAACACTCGTATTCACACCTTGATCTGGCAACTTAGGAAAAGAAACTCTCCATTTGGCTATTATTCCTGATTTTATATGACTTGCAAGTGCTTTTATACAGGTAATATATTCCGTTATTCTAAGACTAATGCTCCTTGCTTTACAATGCTGGAAATTGCGGAAGATTGTTCTTATAATAAATACAGCAACCAATTGTGTCATCAGAAGTATTGGCATTAAACTCTGTACTTCAACTTCAATTATCTTTACAGCCTGAACTACCGATTCGTCTGATTTTCTCCGAATATTATTTTTGTTTTCTATGTTCTTATCAGCTGTTTTCTCTACATTTCTGGCCTTCTTCAATTTTGCTGAAGTTGGTAACGTATCCACAATCTCTTTAGACGTAGGACGTACTGTTACTACTTCAGTTATTGAGGCTGGTAACGTATCGACAATCGCTTCCGATGTCGGAGTTACAGTTACTCCTTCACTCGACGAAATTGGTAACGTATCCACAATCGTTTCCGACGTCGGACTTACAGTTACTGTTTCGCTTGGTGAAGTTGGTAATGTATCCACAATCGTTTCCGATGTTGGACGTACGGTTACTATTTCATTTGGCCTTAAATTCCTATTCTTGTTGGGTTCCCAGATTATTGGCCTTGTCTGGGCCCTTGCCAGTTTCCCTGGCGATTATTCTGAAGATTTTCCCAACTTCTTTTAGCTCCACAGTTTGCTACTATATGTCCTGGTCTGTTACACCAATGACATATTGTTTGTTTCGTTTCGTTTGGCATGTTCACAGGACTCCGATTCATCTGCGCCCCCTTGAAGGTAGTCGAATTTGGGTTCACTCGGTTATTTTGCTTTTGATTCCATTTCGTTTGGACTTGTTTTTGTTGCCAATTTTGCTGGGGTTGCTTTGGTTGCCAACTTCGTTGGTGTTGGTTCCATTGTTGACTCCCCTGGTTCCAGTTATTAGGCCCTTGATTTTTGTTGTTCGACCCACTTCTGTTGTTTTCATTGTTAATACACCTCCAGTTTGTCTCGTGTCCATATTTTAAACACTTTTGGCAATACGGTGTGTTTTCCCTGATTAAACACTTTTCTCGCGTATGCCCACGTTTATTACAAAATGAACAAACTATGTTCTCTTGTGGTGCTCTCGAAACGTTCTGCCTTTCTTCTAGTCTTTTATAAGCCACTAGATTATGTACAGGCGGTCCTGTGTAGGGTTCTACCGAATTCATATTAATTATGGGTGTAACCGTTGGTTGATGGAGGGAATTACTTCTTTGTATTTCAATCAGTGTGTTCACTGCTATTTCTATCATTTCCTCCATACTTTTCCCTGTAACACTTAGCATGTGAATTCGTAAAGTTGCATCTTTTAACCCTGTTCTAAACGCCTTATTTGCTGACGTCTCTACCATAGATACAAGTGCGCTGTCGCCCTGTCCATTATAGGTATCTTTTATTACTTGTAGCGCCTGTGCTTTTTTGGTATTTAGGCGTCTTGCGTACTGCCGAATGTCCTCATTGTGCAATTGACTGCAATTCTGTAGTTCTGTTAACGTTGAGTCTAACGAAATCGTTGGTAGGTAGGCTCTTCTTAACACTAGGTATAATTCTTCTAGGCTGCTGAAACGTTGTGAGCCTACTAGATCATAAGCGTCTCCATACAATCTTTGTTTGATACAATCTATATACTCTTGTATATTTCCTGTAGTCGCTTCCCTTGTAGCTAACTCACACGCCTGTATAAACTTATACACCTCACCTCTTAAGTCTGGTGACTGTGTCCCTGAAAACAGTGGAACAAGACTGCTTGTTATCTTCGCGATTTCTGCTATACCCATCTTGGTTTGATTTGCCCCTGATTGCTTAAACGTAGGAAATGAAACTGAGTTATATTCCTTTGGACTGACTATAGCAGCGGTAGCTTCTTTATGGTATAGTGTCTGATCGTTAGCTAATTCTATTTCTTGTTTCAGCCGTCTGTTTTCCTCTTTTAGTTCTTGGATTCTTCTGTTCGCTTCTTCTAAAGAACTACATTCTTCTCTTGATTTCTGTGCAAACCCCTGTTCTAGTGTTTTATTTAACGTTTCTTCGGTTAGCCCCTTTTCCTTTAATAAGTCCCTTAGTTTTACGTTCTCGTCCTCTAAGTTCCTTAATATATCCTCCTGAAACACTTTATCTACTAAATAATTATCGTACCTATTCTTCAGTGCCTTAAATTCCGATTCCCATACCTTCGAATTTTCTGTCTTATTCTCTATTATCTGGTGTAGGAATTTAAGCAATTCCTCTACTATCGCGTCTGCTCTTTCTACACTTGAAAGGTCTCTTAGGTCCCCTACTCTAGACTTTATCAATTCTAAGTTTTCTTTGTTGCCCACTGTCTCTTTCAAAATTGCCCAAATTTTGGATATAAACTCCCCCAACTGACGTTTCAGATCCTTATGGGTTCTCTCTAATTCTATATATGCTTGTTCTTGCAACGACTCGGCCATTAATTACATTCCTTTTCGTTCTCTTTTATTTTTTTTCCCTCTCATACATTTAATATTTTCAATTAAGTAGCATTTAACCTGACTAGTTAGCAAAACTGCAGCAGTCAGCAATCCTCTTGTTTGCTACTACTGACCTAATTTCCCTTTCGGAATAACAAAATCAAGGCTAGCGACAGTGGCTGCATTAAAACGAGCGTCGAATTTTTGACTTGCTCCTCAGAGTCGAACGAAATAAAACCCACAAAACAAAAACCCCACGTTTACAATTTTGCAAACGCTTCCGTTCTGACGCGCTAACAAGCAAAACAATAAAAAAAAAACACAGTAACTTTTGGCTGAAATGTGATCTCAAGCAGGCGCCGACGCCACTCTTGAGTTTCGCTTCACGTTCATATTCTACAACAAATATCCACTTATTTTCATTTCATATAATAAAATGAATAAGCGGTCTGCTTCTTATGAGTTAGCTTTCGACTATATTAAAAAAAACGCATTCTTAACTTATTTATTGCATTTATTTATTTCATTAATTACTCATTACAACTGTCTCCATTTCTAAAGTATAATTTTTCTGCCCCCTGGAAGTTTTTACACCTGTTGTCGCGCTCTTCCTTCCGATCTACGTTGTTCCAGCCGTTCTTCTAGGCTCCCTATTTCTTCCCATGCTCTGCGTGATGCCTCCCATGGAACTGGATTAGTGGTCTCTCGTACCAGTGCCCTCAGGTATGTTAGGCGTTTCCTGTCCTGCGCTAGTTTACCGCCACGACGCTTCTTCGGTGTTTTCGGTGTCGCAGTTGCCATTCGCTCTCTTTGCTCCAGCTGCCGCTTACGATATTCCTCTATCGTTAATTTTGCTGGTCCTTGTTTCTTTATTTCCGTCGGAATGTCCTTCGGTGCCTGTGCCGCACTCTCTGTGGCACGTATTCCATTGAGTCTTCTCAGTACTGGATATGTTCCGTATTTGACCACGAATAATCACTTCTATATTTTCCACAAAAACCATTTAAAATAAACAATAACCTCGCTTGCAATAAAATTTAATTTTTAGAACTCAATTTTATTCAGCAAACGACTCAAAAATTATAGATTTTAGCTCCCGATTTTAATCAGTTCGCTTTAACGGGGCATTTACATACACCACTTCGCGCTGGACAGGCAAAATGCCAATGTGGAACTCAGAAAAGCTTACACCGTACATAACTCCGTCAAAGAAACAAATTATCCTTACGGGTTTTGTTATTGACAAAATTTTGTAAAGAGGTTACTTAATTGAGTGCACGTAAAAAAAATGTTCCCCTAATAAGGGATCCTTTTAATTCGGAAAAATTAAAAAATAACTTTTTATTCTTATTATTCGCATTACTACCATTATCATATTAAGAATTTATATAATTTTACTCAAAAATTTATTCATTCCCCAACAATTCACTTTTAAATATCACTTTAAAACTATTCAAAACTTTTGAAACTATTTAAAAACCTTCCAAACAACTTCCTATAGTGAAATGGTCGACCTCAGCAAAGGTTTCGTCCGGCTTGCAACGCCATTGGACAGACAAGGGTGCCTGGCTTGACGCTGGCACTCCTTTTATTTATTTTCACTTAATTTCATATATAGGAGTGAATACTATATATTTCATATTTTATTTTCACCAAAATTTTCACTCACTTACCTTTAACTTCCCTCGAGCGATCCTCGGCTCGAAAATCCGGCTGCGCCAAAATGTTGTGGTATCCTACCGGCTGCGCCAAAATGTTGTGGTATCCTACCGGCTTTGATGATCCTCCCAAAGAAAAGACCGGAATGCCTTCTAGTGTTCTTTATTTTTCCTCTCAACTATGCAGCGGCAGTCTACGCGCTGTGGGCTCACAAACAGAACTCTACTTTTAAACATTAAATTATTTTTACTTAAGCTCGCCGACGTAGCCGTCGGCGAAACTAAAGTGGACCGGTATGTCGCAATTCTACCATTTTGCAATATTAAATTCTTAATATTAATATTTGCCAATATCAACGTCGGCAGAATTAAATTGGGAACGATTTAATTCTTCCGCGTTTGCTGTTTGCTTTTTATTTTAGCTAATTTTATTTATTCGGAAAGCTTCTTGGCTTGAGCTCGAAAAAAGCTATTTGGTGGCAATTAGCTTCCACACTTGCTACCATGCAGACGGTGCTGGTTACTATCTTGGCTTTCCAGAGCTTTGCCCGGAGTTTATAATTACCTTCCACACTTGCTACCATGCAGAGTGCTGGTTGCTAGCTTGGCTTTCGAGCTTCCCAAAACAAAATGCTTGGCTTGCACTATAAGCTGAACTTGACCTTGACTCACTAACTGAGTTATTAACAAGTGCCAATGTTCTTGCCTTCATAGTGTGAATGCGACATACAACAGGTCTCTGGAGTCTGGATGTTGGCCACAGTGGTTTGGCAGGCCCTACTCTTACCTTGCTGATTTTCCCTTTGATTTTTTAGCCTTTCGCTTCGTTTTGGCGGCGGCGTCCTCTTCATAGGCAGGAACACACAATTTCAAGAAGTCGATTGCACAAGAAGTTAAAAAACTCGATCAAATTGCGAAAGACTTTATCAAATTGTGAAAAAACTATTTGTCGTCACCAGGGATTCTGTTAATCAAAACGATTATTTAATGTGCTTCTCCGTATATTTGCGGCGGGCGTGCGCGGCGCGTTTTTACTATAAATTATACCGCAAGAATAGTCTACATCTAATACATATAATTTATTGAAACTACATTACCACAGTTTGCTTCCCTGCTGGCTGGCTGACGACTAAACTTTACTCAAACGAAGCAATTTCTTAACGTATCAACTCAAGGTTAACGACGAATTACGGAATTGAACACACGAAACAAGAAATTATACATACATACGCGGCCACAGCAAAGAGAGCAAACTATGGTGAGTGCATTCACAATAAGAAATAATCTGATTCACACCGATCGGCGACACAAGCATTACTAAAAGTCTTGAACGTCGTTGTCATTTGTAGAAATTCAAGAGGAAAGAGAAGATTATCGATAATACAGTTTGTTAGAAATCGGAAAGTAAATAAATTTGGACGACGCCAGCGTAATCGAATTGAAGGCATAGTTGACATTAAATTCAATAACAGCAATTTGTACCAAGCAAAATCAATTCAGGAGTTAAAAGAACAAGTTTTTTTATGGCAAATGTAACCAAGCTCAGGGGATGCCCCCTATCCATGCAAAGCATTTGTTGATTCCGAAAGGATGACAGATTAGTT
This sequence comes from Sicus ferrugineus, assembly GCA_922984085.1. NCBI lineage: Eukaryota > Metazoa > Arthropoda > Insecta > Diptera > Conopidae > Sicus > Sicus ferrugineus. The sequence continues at coordinate 6,249,506 of OV277351.1, read as the reverse complement.
GGAAGGGGGAAGAAGGAGTAGTGACGGTTTACACTTCGCTTAAAAGTTTCGACGCTGTAAGTGGGCGGGAAGACATGCGCAGGGAGACTATTCCACAATCTAATCACGCGATCGAAAAACGAATTCTCACGATAATGCGTGGTTCGTTGGAACGTAATCGCGACATAAAAGGGGTGCACCACTCTGGAAAGCCGAGTAGTTCTGCTAAATACCTGAATCAGGTTGGCTACTTCAGAGGAACATTTACTATGAAAGTAACGGTAAAATAATGATACACACCTTACATCACGACGACGCTCCAAGGTTTCAATAGAGCTGGATACCCTACTGTCTCCTATAAGTTTTAACGCGCAACATTGGACACGGTCTAGAAGCTAAAGATATGTTTGCGAAGCTCCCGACCATATATGCGAATTCTACTCCATTTTCGGACGGATATAGGTGGTGTAGACACAACGAAGATCGGTTGGAATGAAGTATTTCTTACACCGCTTAAGAAAGCCTAAGCACTTGGCTGCTTCTTTCGACACGTCAAAAATGTGATCGTTCCAGCGAAGATCGCATTGAATTGACATACCCAGAACATCAAAAGCCTCCGACTCATTAATATCCACACCACCCATATTTAGAGGTGGGAAGTTGTCACCCGCCAGACGTTTGTGGGTCAACAAATAGCATTGGGAGTTCCGCGCATTAAAATCGACCCGATTCATTCGACCCCATTCCTGGATTTTGTTGAGGTGGGATTGGAGTGCGTCATTCATAATTCTGCGCTTTCTAGTGATCTCCAGAATAGAAGGATGTGTGGAGAATGAATATGAATGACAAATGCTGCTGTCATCAGCAAACGAGTAGACGGGGTTTGATGTCAATGACAGAAGGTCATTGATAAAAATGAGAAAAAGAGTTGGAGACAGGAACGAACCCTGCGGAACTCCAGCATTAATGAAGCGCTCTTCGAAAGCAAAGCCGTCTATCACAACCCGAATAGAACGGCCGCTGAGGAAACTTCATATCCATCGAGTGAAAGTATTACCGACACCATAACATAACAGTCAGTTTAGACACGAGTGCTATATGCCATACCCGATCAAATACCTTGAAGATATCCATAGCAACAAACTTGCTCTCACCAAACTGGTGAATACAACTGTTCCACCGCTCAGTGAGAAACGCCATCAGATCACCGGTGGAACGGCGAGCAGGAAGCCGTACTGACGATCGCTGATGAATTCGTTGCTCTCTAAATATAGAACATTGTAAATAAAATTTACAATGTTCTTCATAACTTTGGAGAGCACTGAGCAGATTGCTATGGGCCGGTAATTTGCAGGATTCGTAGCCTCACCTTTTTTGGAAATGTGCATCGATGAGGTAAATTTAGAAGTTACATTTCTAAAGAAGAAAGAGACATGACATTTGCTGTAATTATTGGAAGTGCGGTATTGAAAAATGTTGACCTGATACTGACAGATGAGGGTGCTAAGTTTAGACAAAAGACCGATAAGATGAAACGTGAGACGGGGGCTGGTGAAGCGGTGGCTGTTGGGGCGATGGCTGGTGAAGCGATGGCTGTTGAGGCGGTGGCTGGTGAAGCGGTGGCTGTTAATGCGATGACTAGTGAGCCACAAGAGGACGCGAATATGCGAGTAAGTGCTAATATGCATGAAGTTGTGGCTAGTGAGTCACGTGATCAATTACAAGATAAAGCCAAAGTTACTGAACTTTTAAGATAATTTCAAAGTATATGTCTGTTAACAGGATGTAAAGAACCAGCCGTTAATGTAACACATTTTAATAAAACATTTGCTAGTAGTGTTGAGCAAATGGTAGCCAGCTACAATCCAGCGCGAAAAGTTAAAACGTCCGGAGAAATGAAAATTTTGCTCATAGATGATGTACCAGTGAACGAACGCTCAAGAAGTTGTCATATGCCGGCAGACGTAGAGTCGACGAACAAGTTGCAAAATGGCTAGAAGAAAAGGTCATCAAACCAAGCAGTTCAGATCAGTCAGATCAAAATAGTAAATGCGTCAAAAGTAGTGCTGGTAAATAAAAAAGATGGCAGTAACCGTCTTTGCTACGACTTTAGGCGTTTAAACCAAAAGATAATCAGAGATCGTTTTCCAATGCCATTAATAGACGACGTAATCGAACGGTTACACGGTGCCAGGGTATTTACAACTTTAGACTTGCTAAATGGATTTTTCCATGTTCCGATGGAAACAAATTCTCAAAAATACACTTCATTCGTCACGCACGAGGGCCAGTATGAATTTATTTACGTTCCATTTGGAATTTCGAATTCGCCAACGGTGTTTACGAAGTTTGTATTATCTGCATTTGGAGATTTTATAAAATCTGGAATAATACAATAGTTGTGTACGTGGATGTCTTGATAATTCCCTCTATGTATGAAACTGATGGATTGCAAAGATTAGAAATAGTCTTGAAAGTAGCTGCAGAGAATGGATTACGCATAAAATGGAGCAAATGTCAATTCTTGGTACGAAAGGTAGAATTCCTAGGCTACCTAGAACATGGTTCAATAAAGCCGTCAGTAGAAAAGACACTCGCCATAAATCTTATGCTTTACCTCATTATCGAAAAGCTATGTAACGTTTTTTGGATTAAAATCATACAATATTTTAGGAGGTTCATCGAAAATTATGTTATTATACCCAAACCGTTATCAGATACTTTAAGAAAAGATGTAAATTTTGTACTAAAAGGAATCATATCACTCGTATGAGTTAGAAGTTCTGGCCATTATAAGGGCCCTTAAAATGTGAAGAATTTACTTGATGGGCATCAAAATCAAAATAGTCACATACTGTAACGTATTTACTATGACGATAAGCAAACGGGATGTTCCATTAATGGTGTCTCGTTGAACGATGTTTTTGTATAATTTCAATTATGAAATCGAGCATTGCATTGAGATTTGCCTTGGGTAGAGTTTCATGTTTATTATTGGAAAATTCACTAATTAACGATTGAAGCAGGCGAAGCACGCCGATTACTGGATACGAGCGTGAAGAAAGGTGAGGGAGACTAACGAATATGTAGATTTCTAAGTAAAGTGCGATATGCTCCATAAGGATCCAACTAAGGAGCTTGTTGTTGTACCAACACTTATAGAAGAGGAGGTGATTAGGGTGTTGTGAGCCATCAAGGACATTTTTCCATTAAGGACAAAGTGACAAAGTTTGTCAGGAGTAGTATCGAATGCATCATGAATGAGAGTAAGTCGGGGGGAAAGGAGGGACTGCTAAACCCAATTCATAAAGGGGATTCACCAGTGGGAACATATCATGTCGATCACGTAGGACCGATACAAATGACCAATAAATCATACATTCTCGTGGTAGTGGATGCATTCAGCAAATTTGTGTGGTTATATCCAACGAAAAATACCGACGTAGATTCAGTATTGGAAAGGTTAAAAGGGCAAGCAGAATAAAATAAATCGAGGGAATAAGTAAAATAGTGGGACCTATGATATATAAGTTGTGTAGTCTGGATCCTGGAAATTGATACAAGCAAGTCGGAAAAGTGCAAGAGCTCATAAATTGTATTCCACCTCAAAGCACGAAGTTATCACCCTTCAAGATACTAACGCGCTTGAAATGCGAAAAGCAGAAAATCCAGAGTTACGTGCATTTTTAGACGAAGTTGCTACAAAGGAATTCAACGTAGAAAGAGAGGCAATCCGCAAGCAAGCTGAAGCAAATATTTACAAGATTCAGCAAGAAAGTATGAAGACATTCAATTCAGCAAGCAAGAATGAGACCAATTGTAATCTAATTATAATCTTACGAATTATATAAGCTAGTAGACATCCAGCGAACTCAATTTGGTTCCGGATTGAAATTAAATCCAAAGTTTCTTGAACGATATAGGATAATACTAAAATTGGCACACGATCGATACGAGGTTTCTAAAATTGGTGATTAGAAGACCCTAGGCGAACTACTAGCATCTCCGAATTTAATAAGAAATGGGATCCTTCATTCGAGGCGAATGAAGCCGCAGGATAGCTTAATGTAGGAACTGACAGACGGACGACACGGAGCGGAAGTGACTATGGACGGCCTAAGGTGGCAACACGGACCGAGACAAAGAAAAACTGAACGAAACCGAGGAAACTTGACGAAGCGCCGGTATTCAATAGAAAGAAGAAAAGTAAAAGCACGCGAAGAAAGTGATAGAGCCACTAAGCTAGAAGATTAAAAGTGTTAAAAGATAAACTACAAAAGAAATTATTTAAATAAATACATTTAATTATGGTGAGAAAGATAAACTTTAAAAGAGATGGTTTTAATAAAGAAATTTAATAATAATTCGGAAATCCTACATTGATAGGATTGTAACGGCAACTACCTCGTAAGGACCCAAGCAGATTGGCGAAAACTTATTTTCCTTTGTTTGGTTTCTTAACAGGAACTTATCGCCAACTTTAAAGACTACCTGTTTCAACCCGCTGTCGTACTGTTTCTTAGCAACATGTCTGGCCCTTTCCTGATTTATCCTTACCAGCTCGTGTGCCCTTTGAATCTGAAGTCTTTGAATTTTGACCGGATCGTCTGGATTATATCAGCATCGCCGCTGATAACCACTTGTCCCAATTGGATCCTTCTTTTGCAAAACGAGCCATTGGCTTGCGGATAGAAAGGTGTAATGTGTAATTTCTTAATGCCTAACATTTTACATGTGTCAGAAAATATTTTCGAGATAAAGTTCTTCCCGTTGTCCGTAACTAGAATCTTCGATATACCATGACGTGTTATGACTTCGTCTAAAAACTCTCTTGTTATTGTGCTGGCTTCAGCGTCAAGTATTGCTACACAAGCCATGAACTTTGAAAAGTGATCCTGGAATGTGAGTATGTATTTGTTTCTTGAGACAGTTTCCGGTAAAATACATACTATATCCATAATCACTTTATTAAAAGGACTTTTCGGTGTATCTGTTAACACCATTGGCATTTTCGTAAGTCTCGAACTTTTATTCGTCTTGGACTGCGGGCAATTAATGACATAATCCTTACCTTGTCTTAACTGGTCATCTAAACTGATTCCTAATGCGCAAATTTGTCTTCATTGCGCTGTTATAGCCCCCCAAAAGTGAGTTATGAAAGTTCTTTAAAATTGTTTTTATTTCCTCCGGGTCCGTTAAAACTATCGCCTTATCAATTTCTGGAATTTTTCCATTGTCCATATCGCCTGTGGTTATCTGAGCGATGATCAACTTCCTTCGCCTTGGTTTTTGAGCGAGTCTGGACGACAACAATATCGTTATTCTCAAGTGAATTCTACTCAATGCGTCGGCATTCAAATGTTTCTTACCGAGTTTATATATAATTTCAAATTCATATTCTGATAATTTATGCCTAAATCTGGCTAGCCGGGACGTCTGGTTCTTCAAATTCGCTATCCCCTTTAAAGGTTGGTGATATGTGCATACTTTGAACGGCCTACGTAATAAGTAGTGGAGTATCTCTTCTCCTTTCTATATTAGAATACCTCTTCTCTGCCCCTGCAATGCCCTACTGGCGAAGGCTATGGGCCTGTCTTTACCTACTTCCACTTGGGACAACACTGCACCCAAGGCTTTATTGCTTGCATCTGTTGTCAGCAAAAATGGTTTTGAAAAATCAGGATATGCTTGTACAGGTGGTGATATAATTGCTTCTTTCAAATCTTCAACGCCTTCTGACATTCCTCAGTCCAAAGGAATTTCGTATCTTTTTTGAGCAGTTTATTAATGGGTAAAGCTATTTTAGCTGTACAATCAATAAATTTCCTATAGTAATTCACTAATCCTAAAAGCGCTTGAACTTTATATCATCTGAGTACACAAACTAACTAACGTAGACCATTATATCATCCAAGCACACAAACTATTCTAAACCCTGGAGACCGGTGAGAATATGGTCGATTATTCCCTGAAATGTTGCCGGTGCTCTAGTTAACCCAAATGACATTCGGTTAAACTCGAAACTTGTCATGACCTAAAACTTAATGATATCCACTAGCAAGATCTAGAGTTGAGAAATATCTGCAATATCCTGGTTGTTTAAGAATTTCCTCAATTCTATGAATAGGGAAAACTTGCTTAATTGTGACATCATTCAACTTCCTGTAATCAATTAATAGTCGCAACTTTTTCTGTCTCTCCTTTGAGGCTTTCTTTGACAATAGAGGAGAATTCCAGGGGGATTTACTGTGACAGATATTTCGGTCATCTAACATCTTTCGGACTTGTCTATTAATTTCTTCCCTATGAATTCGTGGAAGTCTATACTGCTTTCGGTTAATAGGTGGCTGGTCTTGCGTGGTTGGTATTTCATGCTTTAAAACAGGCGTAAAAGATAATTTATCCCCTTCTAGAAGAAAAATATCATGAGATGCCGCGCATATACTTTCCACCGAACTTCTTTCCTCTCTATTTAAATTCTCATCTAAATTTAATTGGCCTATAAGGGTACTTAATCTATCCTTAACATCAATCTCCTTTACGCTATTTACTGTACTAATGCTAGGTGTCTTAAACTTACTGAGATTAGAAAACTGTTGTCTAAAGATATTGTCAATATCTACATCCTTATCCGTTGAATTTAATATGGGAACATAAACTGCGTTATCCTTTACGTTCACTAAGGTTTCTCCTACTCCCCTGGGGAAACTTACTGTTTATGTACTATCACTACTGGAATATTAGTTCTAATGCTAATTGCAATTATTTTTATACCCTACACCCGAAGGGAGTAGGATGGATTCACTTTGTTCTTCCGTTTGTAACGCATAGAAGGAGACGAGATAGACATAGAAAAGTATATATATTCTTGCTCAGCGTCACCTCCTGAATCGATTTAGACCTGTCCTTCCGTCTGTTTATCTGTCTGTCGTTTATCGCAAAGATAATCGTCCGAAAACTAGACAGAGATGGGCTGCGTATTTATGAGCAAAGTGTAAAGAAAACGAAGGAGATCCAAACACTGAAGACGTACTTCTTTTCCTGGAGCAGCAATACCAAGCATTAGAAGCATATAAAGTTAAAAAACAAGGCAACAATTTTAAAACAAACCAGAATCAACCTAGCGCATTCCATATATCACAAAGGAGTTGCGATTATTGCAAATTAATCGGTCATGAGCTGGTAAATTGCAGAAAGTTTCAATCATCTACAATCATTGAGAGAAGAAACTTTATAAGAAAGAATAAATTATGCTATCGATGCATGAACCATAAATTCGATATAAAATGTATAAACAGTATGGAGAACTGCAAAAACTGTGGAAAAAATCATCATACTCTTCTTCATACTGAGGAATTTTATAAGGAGCAAAAGAATCCGGAAAAAAGCATAAATATGATAACCGGACAGAAGAAAGCGTCAACAGTGCTACTAGCAACGGCACAAATAAGAGTAAAAGCAGCAGATGGAAGCTTCATCACACTAAGAGCTCTGATAGATCAAGGTTCGCAGAAGACAACTATTTCTGAAGAAGCAGCCCAAATATTACAACTACCGAGATTAAAAGATAAGACACAACTACACGTCCTTGGGGACACAATCGTTGGTATATCAAAATCAAAGCTAAACTTGCAAGTGCGGCCTAGGATTTTAAGCAATGAAAAACTGTTGATTGAAGCATTAGTCCTTAATAAGCTAGCAGGAGCGATTCCAGATAGATAATTTAAGTACAACAAGGACGATTGGAAAAATTATACACTAGCAGATCCAAATTTCAACAAATCTGATAGAATAGACATGGTGCTAGGTGGCGATATCTACTCAACGATTTTGGAAGAAGGAATTCATAAAATTGCTAAAATTCTGGGCCAAGCTACAAAACTAGGATGGATACTGTCAGGGGTATTAAAATCATACACACATAATAACAAATTCATCACAGCTATGACAACAAATCTGGAAAAATTTTGGGAAACAGAGGACATCATTGAAGTGGAAGCTCAAAACGAATCTAATAAATGTATTGAACATTACCATAGGAGCACCAAACAAGATAAAGATGGTAAGTTGATTGTAAGGCTACCCTTCCAAGAAGAAAATCAGCTAGGGAATTCACGAAAACAAGCATTGGCAAGATTCCTCAGTATAGAAAACAAATTAGAAAAAAATTCAGAATTGCGAGAAGATTATGTGAAATTTATGGAGGAATATATCGAGTTAGGTCATATGAAAGAAAAGGTAATCCAACAGGAAGGCAAATATTATCTACCACATCAAGCGGTAATTCGACAAAATAGTTTAACAACAAAAGTCAGAGTAGTTTTCGATGGATCAGCAAAAACCACCAATGGACGCGGTTTGAAAGATGTGCTCTTAGTTGACCCTAGACTTAAAAAAAAACTGTTTGAAATTATTCTAAAATGGAGATTGTGGAGGTACGTAGTAATGGGGGATATAGAAAAGATGTATAGACAGATTAAGATAGCAGAAGATGATCAGCAATACCAAACGATTCTATGGCGAAAAAGCAGAAGCGACCCGATAAAAGAATTCCAACTGACGACAGTTACATATGGCACTGCATGTGCACCATTTTTAGCAACAATGGCCCTACAGGAGATAGCCGAAAAATGTGACAATAATAAAATTAGTGAAATCATAAAATCCGACTTTTATATGGACGATCTTCTAACGGGCAGATACAATCGAAGAATGTAAACATTACAAACAAGAAGTTACCAGAGAATTACGTAAATATGGATTTAATTTGCGGAAATGGCTATCAAATTGCGAAAGTAGATTAGATGGAGCTTATGATTATGATGGAGCTGCACAAAACAATGAGATAATACAGCTGGAAGAGGCGATACTATAAAAACTCTAGGATTGCACTGGAACCCTTGCAATGACGAATTTTTATTAAAAATAAATCGGGAGAAAATGAAGGTAATTACGAAAAGACAAGCCTTATCAAAACTGGCAAAAATATTTGATCCAATGGGATGATTAGCGCCAATAACTGTAGCTATCAAATTATTTATACAAAAATTGTGGCTACTGAACATTGACTGGATGAAATCTTAGACGAAGAATTATCTAAAGAATGGACGGAATTAGAAGAAAAGCTCTCTAAAATTTAAGAAATAAAAATTCCAAGATGGGTACAAGTAAGAAATGAAGTGCATTGGGAACTTCACGGATTTGCAGATTCATCAGAAAAAGCTTTTGCAAGCGTTGTATATGCAAAAAGAGGGTCACATGTAACAATTCTAGCAGCAAAGAGCAGAATAAATCCAGTTAAAAACAAAAAAACGCCACCAAAGCTAGAACTATGTGCAGCACATTTGCTAGCAAAGCTAATGAACAAGGTATTACAAATAATTAGAAACAAAGTAAACATATTCGCGTGGAGTGACTCCACTATAATATTAGGTTAGATACAAAATAATAGAAATAAAGGCAAATTTATTAGAAATAAAGTGGCACAGATTCATAAGTTATTGCCAGAAGGAGTGTGGAATCATGTAGGATCCAGTGACAATCCTGCTGATATAGCATCAAGAGGTATTTCACCAGAAAAACTTCTACAATTGAAACTATGGTGGAATGGACCAAAATGGCTATCCGACAGCGGACATCACCCTCTGAAACAACGATCAAATAATCATTGCAAAAAAAACATAATCATTGCAAAAGTCACGACACAAAAACAAGAACATTTTATGGAGTTGGAAAGGATCGTAGCATATGTACAACGGTTTACTATAAATCGCAAGAACTTCAAAGGCATCCTGCCTTATCTAACAGCCAAAGAACTCTGGTTAGCACATCAAAGCATCATAAGGTATCAACAACAGAGAGATTTTGCCGAGGGGATCAATTCTATTAGAAACAATAAACAAGTTGATAGAAGAAGTAAGTTGGCAATACTAAACCCGTTTTTAGATAATAATGGTATCTTAAGAGTTGGAGGAAGAATAGAACTTTAATCGCTGACCTACTATACAATCAGAAACATCCAATAGTTCTTCACAAATCAAAGTTTGTTCATCTATTAGTTGATTATACCCATAAAACATCACTACATGGAAGTACTCGGTTGATGGAGTGCATACTTAGACGAAAATATTGGATTATTGGAGCCAAAAGTGTTATCAAGAAATGTATAAGATATTGTCCTAGATGTATACGATACAATCAAAGTACGAGCAGTCAAATAATGGGCAACTTACCAGAATCTCGAGTAATAGAATCTCATCCATTTACTTCTACTGGAGTTGACTATGCAGGTCACTTCCAAATGAAGTGTTCCAAAGGAAGGGGTAAAAAAACATTTAAAGGTTATGTAGCCATATTTGTCTGTCTAGCTACAAAACCTATTCATTTAGAGGCAGTAACAGATATGACTACAGAATGTTTCTTGGCAGCATTAAGGCGATCTTTTAGCAGAAGAGGAAAAAGTAAGTACATTTACTCTGATAATGGCACAAACTTTGTCGGAGCACACAGAAAACTCGACAAGGACTTTGAAAAGGTACTGCAAAATAATGCGGCAGTAGCACCAGCATTAGCAATCGAGAAAATAGAATGGAAATTTATTCCGCCGGCAGCTCCTCACTTTGGAGGAATTTGGGAAGCTGGTGTTAAATCCATGAAACATCACTTAAATAGGGTAATTGGCGACGTTAAACTAACATATGAAGTAATGAGTACACTGTTAGCACAAATTGAAGCTGTCCTGAATTCAAGGCTATTATATTCCCTAGGTAGCAGTCCGGAAGACGTAAATATTTTAACTCCAGGGCATTTCTTAATTGCGCATCCGATAATCGACATTCCCGAGCCAATAGCAGAGTCAAAGATATCTTCTTTAAATAAATGGAAGCTGATCCAAAAAATAAAACAAGACTTTTGGAAAAGATGGAGGGAAGAATACTTGACAACCTTACAACAGCGGTATAAATGGAAATACCCGCAGGAAAATTTAGAAAAGAATCAGTTAGTGTTGATAAAAAATGAGACAGCGCATCCATCGAAATGGCCCTTGGGCAGAATATTGGAAGTCCACAAAGGCGAAGATGGTAAAACACGAGTGGTTACGTTAAAACTCCAGAATGGCACTATCAAACGTCCTATACATAAACTTTGCCCTCTTATGAGTTCAGATTTTTATGATTCTACGGAAGCAGGGAAAGTAAAGGTTAACTTCACAAGGGCCCAAGCGGATATCATAGGTAAGCAGAATGCACATCCACAGAAAATTTGGCTTCTACTATTACTGATGCTAATGGGACAACGAGCAGCAACAAAGCAAAAGCAGCAACACAGAAAGTATATGGAACCATCGGAGCAACGGTATCTACAATTGAAAGCCAAACAGCGATGTATTTTGATAATATTGGGAAACTAGACGTTGTTAACTCTAGGCGGAATCTGATTACTATATATATTACGACTTGAATTCATATTTTGAGGAAGTTAACGGAATTCAAAGTTCTCTAAGACAGTTACAGAGCACTTGTCAAAAACTAAACCGTTACAAAGAGATGTGCAAACTAATGACAAATGCAATGAATCAAAGATATAATACGTTGAAACAAAATAATGACTTACTAATCAGAAAAGAAAGACCAAAGAGAGAACCATTAGAATTTGTTGGATCTCTCTACCATATACTATTTGGTATGATGGACGCCGAGGATAGAACGCAGATGGAATCAAATATGAGAAACCTTCTGGATAACCAGCAAGATTTGGCGCAATTGATAAAACAACAAACATCTATTATAAATTCAACAGTAAATATAGGGAAGAAAACAAAGGCAGAAGTCAACGACAACTTGCAAATGATGTCAAGGCAGTTACAAGAATTTTATGCGGAAGTGTCAAGAACTCAAAACAACGAGAGGTTAACATCGGTGTTTCAAATCCTGGTATCGCAGATTAACATGTTGATTGATGACTGCGAAAAAACACACATATATCTGTAATAAAAACTGGGCATGGAAGCCCGCGACAGATAATTCATGTGAAATATCAGCACTAAAACCTTTGCGCAAGGCTGACTGCAAATTTAGAGAAGTTTATAATAAAAACGTTTGGTATAAACTACGAGATGAAAACCATTGGCTGTACAAATTGGGCGAGAACATGGATGTGCAGATAAATTGCGGCAAGGGTAAAGTAAACTGGCTAAAGCTACCTTCTCAAGGCATCGTGGTACTAAAATCAGGATGTACTGCGAGCTCCTCACAGATCTTCCTAGATGCATCGAAGCAGATAGATTCCTATACGAACGTCTCAACTAAAAACATTATATGGGAGAAGGATATCAGCAGACTTACTTCATGGCATACTAAAACCTGAAGGCTCATATAACTAACGATTCCCAACTAGATGATCTGTCCAAACAGCTGGATAATCTGCACACAACGCAAATCGAACTAAGAAAACTGAACTTCCACACATTAAGCGGACGTTCAGCTCTGTTCATCGTACTGGTAACCTTATTTATCATATTAATAATTTTCATTAAGATTAAATGCTGCAAGAGAAGGTCGAGTATACAGATAGATTTTACAACTCCACGCACTCTAGCTGACCGGCAGAATGTTCAGATATGAACACGGGTTTACTTACGAGAAGGAAGGCGGCTGGTCGTATCCTCACCATGACGACCGGGCTTATCAACGCAAAGCGATAACTACAAGAGAGCGTCGTTTCCAAATAGGTGATATGCAACTATTGTTAGTTTAGGATAATTTATGTATTTAGGACTCGTTCATTATCAACGACTAGAAGACAAGAAAAAAGGGATCAATTAATGGTTCTACTTGCTTAAGATAAATGTAATGTAGATGTAATATATATGTAAATGAAGATAAGGAAAATGTATAAAAACCAATGAATTTGAGAAATAAAATCAGTACTAAAAGAGTATTCAAGGTGTAAACATTTTCATCTAGCAAATTGTCGATCGCTCCATTTGATCTATCTCACGCTAGATGTTGTTTTGCAATGCTGTGGAAGGTTGTGGAAGTAGCTATCTATTTCTTTCTTTCTTACACTAGGTGACATGTAGATGTCGCGATTAAAGCATTTGGATGGTGTTCAGTAGTTTCGCGAAACTTCGATTGTGAATGCGTCACACTGCACGTGTAGGATTGTATGAGATACACAGCATCATTCAGTCGCTTTATGACTTTATATGGCCCTTCCCACGATGTTTGGAGCTTTGGAGACAACCCCTTTTTCCGTTGCGGATAGTACTGCAGCACCAAGTTGCCTTCTTAGAATCCTTCGGAATTCATAGCTCGGTCATAACGATCCTTCATTTTATTGCTCATTAGCTGTGGTCGCTGCCTCACATGTTGTTGTATTTCATCCATTTCGGACTGAAGCGATTCCCAATAGCTGCCTCCAGTTTCAGTTAGTTCATTGCACCTTCTAAAATTTCAGATCTGACGGGAATCTCAAATCTGTGCCAAAAATAATCCTCGCAGGTGGATGGCCGGATGTCATGGACTGCTGATCGGTAAGCTAATAAAAACATTTGAATGTGCTTGTCGCAATTGCGCTGACATTTGTCCACTACTTCCTGCAAATATTCTTCTTATGTGCGGTTAAACCTTTCCAACATGCCATACGATCGTGGATGTAGAGCTGTCGTTCAAGTCTTCTTGATACCCAACAATGAGCACATTTCTTGAAATATAGCAAACTCAAAATTCGTCCCTTGATCTGAATGCAACTCAATTGGTATTTCAAACCGCGTGACCCAATTCCGCACAAAAGATTCGGCCACAGTTTTAGCCTCCTGATTTGGTATAGCGTATACTTCTAGCCACTTACTGAAATAGTCCATAATCACCAACATATATTTGTTCCCAGAGTCGCTAGTAGGAAATAGACCAGCTACATCTATTGCAACACGTTAAAATGGTGATCCCGCAGTGTACTTCCACCCACATGGTTCATTGTGGAACTCTTCTAATACAGCTGCTATAGGAAAATTGAAATCGGATTGGGACAATTGAAAAAGTTCTATATAGGACTTTGATAGGACAATCAAATCGCGAGTGTGTTTACCATCATTACTTTCCCATGAACGATGCAGAACTCCGTTTATCAATATAGGACAATTGAAAAAGTCCTATATAGGACTTTGATAGGACAGTCAAATCGCGAGTGTGTTTACCATCTTTACTTTCCCATGAACGATGCAGAACTCCGTTTATCAACTTCAAGCTATCCCATTGCGCCCAATACGCCTTGGCCAACCGACTTTCTGATGCCATTTCGTCCTTGGTTGGACTTTTATACGTTTCTTTCGCTTTCATGACCTTAACCAAGTCCGCATCCTTCAGTTGACTCTTCCTTACACCGCTGGATTCCCATTTATCATCAGGTTGCAGATTTGTTAATCGGATGTCGACTATACCTTCGCTTCTTTCAGCCTTGGAGCAATGCTTACACTCCAGTGCACATGGGCGTCGAGATAGTGCATCGCCGTTTCCGTGTTGCCCACCTTTCCGATGCTGTATTTCTCAGTCATAATTCTGCAACCTTTCTATTCATTGCTCAATCTGTCCTTCTGGATTTCTAAACTGAAGTAACCATTTGAGTGCTGCATGATCTGTCCTTAGATAGAAATGCTGTCCATATAGGTATTTGTGGAAATGTTTCACGCATTCCATCACTGCTAAGAGTTCCCAACTTGTAACGCAATAGTTTCTTTCCGGTTTTCCAAGAACTCTGCTATAGTACCCAATTACTTTTTCCTGACCATCGATAATCTGTGGGAGCACACCTCCTATTCCATGTGCACTAGCATTTGTGTCTAGGACGAACTTTCTTATCCAACATTGGAGCTTTACAAAGCAATTCCTTCAACTGCTGAAAGGTATTCTCTTCCTCCTATTTCCACAGAAATTTGCAGTTTTTCTTTGTCAAATTATGTAAATTTCTTGCAACATTGGCAAATCCGGGTACAAAGCGTCGGTAATATGTACAGAGTCCAAGGAAGCTTCGCACTTCATGAATATTCGTGGGTCGAGGCCAATCCCTTACCGATTTTATTTTGTCTTCATCAGTGTGAATTCCTCTACTAGTGATTTTGTGCCCCAAATAAGTTACTTCGGTTTTAAATAAATTGCATTTCTTTGGACTCAACCGTAATCCAGAAGAAGCAATTCGTCGAAAGACATCTTCTAAAATTTTGAGGTGGTCATCAAAACTCTGGCCCATGATGATAATGTCATCAAGATACACCAAACATGTTTTCCAGTAAAGCCCTTTTAGTGCGTGTTTCATTAAAGCAGTTGCCGAAGCGTTGCATAATCCAAATGGCATCACGGAGAATTGCCACAATCCATCCCCGATGCTAAAAACAGTTTTTTCGCGATCGGATTCCTCGATCTCCACTTGCCAATAATTACTTGGCAAATCCAGCGTTGAAAACCATGTCGCACCGGATAATGTGTCCAAGGTGTCGTCTATTCGTGGCTGTGGGTAAAACCGTGTGCTTCCATAATTCTTTTTAACTAACACGTGAACTTCATGCGTTAGCTGATGGATCAATAACTCCTCCTTTTTGCATTTCGGCTATTATCTGTCCTGCTTCTTCTCGTGTTGCTAGTGGGACTCTGCGTGGAGCTTGCTGAATCGGTCTTGCATCACCAGTGTTTATCCGATGTTGCACGATGGCAGTTCTTCCAAATTTATTACCATCGTTGACAAATATAGAGCTATACTTTACTAGTATCCGTTTTGCTTTCATCCTTTCTGGACCGCTCACCTCATTCAACCAGGTACCCATGATAGGAGTTATCGTGACCTCTTTGAGAACGTCGTTTTTGCATTCCTGGGGAGGATTGTCACAATTAACCACGGCTTCCACAGCTTGGAATTGTCCTACTAACGCTCCTTTCTCAAAAGTAATCGGTGACCTGAACTCATTCATCACTCGAATTGGGATCCGCTTATTATTTTCCGTTTGTACCAAGGTTCGCCCAACCAATATGTTCGCAGTCCTTTCTGAAGCCTCCACTACCCACAGCTTACTTGCTTCACAGTCTCCCTCTACACATGCGCACAGTACTGCTTCGGACTTTGGTGGAATCTACTGACAGTCACTTACACTCACATTTCTGATCTGAGGCCGTTCATACCCAGTGCTTAGGAGTATCTCCATGTTCTGGCACGTCAGTATTCTTTTCTTCCGATCCAGATTAAGACCATGGGTTAGTATAAAATTTACGCCGATTATTACCTCGTCCATTATTCCAGCCACTAAGAAGGTGTGAATCACTTCTACCGTTCCAATCTGAACCTAGCACACCAGTTTTCCAGAAATCGCAGCTTCCTCCCCTGTAGCTGATTTCTTCCGATCCAAATTAAGACCATGGGTTAGTATAAAATTTACGCCGATTATTACCTCGTCCATTATTCCAGCCACTAAGAAGGTGTGAATCACTTCTACCGTTCCAATCTGAACCTAGCACACCAGTTTTCCAGAAATCGCAGCTTCATCCCCTGTAGCTGATAGTAGTTTGCAACCAATCAGCGGCTCAACGTTATCCCCTGCTAGGTCTGATCAAATGATGGAATGTGTTGCGCCCGTGTCCAGAGTTAAGACCAGCGATCGTCCATTTACAGTCCCGTTTACGGTTAAATTATTGTTTTTACGATGTATTTGTGAAACAGGACAGTGGGGCATTCATTTGCGGGAACCAGCTCACGCCCCTTTGAGCTGGTCCGTTTTAGTTTAACGATCGTTTCTCTCCAGAAGCAGCGCTTGCATCTTCGGTGCTTCCCTTCCGTGTGTTTTCACTTTTCCTACCAGACGCATTACAATTCCATGCCAGGTGTCCTGCTGTTTCTCAGCTGTAACATTTTGGTTCAGAGCCCTTGCGTGAAGTTGGCATCGTCTGAGAAATAGGCTGGATAAAATTCCTTATGGTTTTCTCTAGGAATTCACTTGGCTCAATTCCAGCCGATGAAATTTATGTGCTTGATTGCTTAAAAGGTATGCTGTTTCCTGCGTCAAAGCAAATGATACTGTTTCGGTAAACGTCTTCTTTGGCACGTATTCCACTCATGAACGCCTGAATTTTAAGTAATTCAGTTACTTACGTTGGTGCATCTGCGTTGGCCAAATGCGCGAGCCGCTATATCCCCGTTGCATATTCTTGTAACGACTCTTAGTCCAGTCTTGTAACGACTCCGTAGTCCAATGATTGGCTTGTGCTGTGGTCTCGTGCTGTAGTTTAAAAATGTTAAACGGTACAGTTCCGTCAAATGTCGGCGCTTGCAATTTCGTTGCGCTAACAGCTGTAACTGGTCCACTGGACTGTATTTCTCGGACGTGACCATCCAGCCATTATATTTCTGAGTCGGTAAGGGATTGGCCTCGACCCACGAATTTTTTTTTTTTTTTTTTTTTTTTTTTTTTTTTTATATCAGAATCTAGCAGTAGCCCTTAAGAGAACAATCTCTTTTTTCATGATTGGCTACTGGGGGAATGGGGGATAGTGGGAGAGGAAGGGAAAGGGAACTTTTCGCATTCTACTAATTCGACTCCGGCAAGTGTTGCGAAGCAAAGCTTTCTACGAACAGCTATTTTGCTTTATTATTGCAAACACTGCCGAAGTCAACGAATGGTTCTTAATTTCACAACTAGCGCTAGGCGAGGCCTTAAGTACGCATTAGAAATTGAGACGTCACGATAAGAAAAGTTGACACCCATGCACACGGCGGGACTCGAACCCACGTCCCCGGAAAATCGATGGCTAGTGTGCCACACACTAAACCACCGAGCCACCGAGAACTGCATGGTGCTTATGAAATGCGAAGCTTCCTTGGACTCTGTACATATTACCGACGCTTTGTACCCGGATTTACCAATATTGCAAGAAGTTTACATAATTTGACAAAGAAAAGCTGCAAATTTGTGTGGAAAGAGGAGGAAGAGAATGCCTTTCAGCAGTTGAAGGAATTGCTTTGTAAAGCTCCAATGTTGGCTTATCCAGTTCCTGGCAGAAAGTTCGTCCTAGACACAGATGCTAGTGCACATGGAATAGGAGGTGTGCTCCCACAGATTATCGATGGTCAGGAAAAAGTAATTGGGTACTATAGCAGAGTTCTTGGAAAACCGGAAAGAAACTATTGCGTTACAAGGTGGGAACTCTTAGCAGTGATGGAATGCGTGAAACATTTCCACAAATACCTATATGGACAGCATTTCTACCTAAGGACAGATCATGCAGCACTCAGATGGTTACTTCAGTTTAGAAATCCAGAAGGACAGATTGAGCAATGGATAGCAGAATTATGACTGTGAAATACAGCATCGAAAAGGTGGGCAACATGGAAACGGCGATGCACTATCTCGACGCCCATGTTCACTGGAGTGTAAGCATTGCTCCAAGGCTGAAAGAAGCGAAGGTATAGTCGACATCCGACTATATCTTCAACAAATCTGCAACCTGATGATGAATGGGAATCCAGCGGTGTAAGGAAGAGTCAACTGAACCAAGGAAGAAATGCCTTCAGAAAGTCGGTTGGCCAAGGCGTATTGGGCGCAATGGAATAGCTTGAAGTTGATAAACGGAGTTCTGCATCGTTCATGGGAAAGTAAAGATGGTAAACACAATCGCGAATTGATTGTCCTATCAAAGTCCAGAATAGCAGCTGTATTAGAAGAGTTTCACAATGAACCAAGCGGGGGGAATTTCGGCGTCATGAAAACTCTGGAAAAGATTAAACAGCGGTTTTACTCGGTGAATTGTCAAGAATCACCCAGTAAAAAAAAATTCGCACAATGCATGGCAGCTGAAAATCCGAAAGTTAGAAGCAGAGGAAGATTGCAGCAGTACACTGCGGGATCACCATTTGAACGCGTTGCAATAGATGTAGCTGGTCCATTTCCTACTAACGACTCTGGGAACAAATATGTGTTGGTGATTATGGACTATTTCAGTAGGTAGCTAGAAGAATACGCTATACCAAATCAGGAGGCTAAAACTCTGCCCGAAGCTTTTGTGCAGAATTGTATCACGCGGTTTGGAATACAAATTGAGTTGCATACAGATCAAGGGAGGAATTTTGATTTTTGGTGCTATATTTCCAGAAATATGCTCATTGTTGGGTATCAAGAAGACTCGAACGACAGCTCTACATCCACGATCGGATGGCATGGTGGAAAGGTTTAACCGCACATTAGAGGAACATTTGCGGAAAGTAGTGGACAAATCTCAGCGACTTGGTGCTTCTGTACAATCCGCAACGGAAAAAGGGTTTGTCTCCAAAACTGCAAACATCGTGGGCTTTATTTATGAATAAAGTCATAAAGCGACTAAACGATGTTGTGTATGTCACACAATCCTACACGCAGAGGCGCGGTAAAATTAGGTATTCTCTTCCTCCTATTTCCCCAGAAATTTGCAGTTTTTCTTTGTCAAATTATGTAAACTTCTTGCAACATTGGCAAATCCGGGTACAAAGCGTCGGTAATATGTACAGAGTCCAAGGAAGCTTCGCACTTCATGAATATTCGTGGGTCGAGGCCAATCCCTTACCGATTTTATTTTGTCTTCATCAGTGTGAATTCCTCTACTAGTGATTTTGTGCCCCAAATAAGTTACTTCGGTTTTAAATAAATTGCATTTCTTTGGACTCAACCGTAATCCAGAAGAAGCAATTCGTCGAAAGACATCTTCTAAATTTTTGAGGTGGTCATCAAAACTCTGGCCCATGATGATAATGTCATCAAGATACACCAAACATGTTTTCCAGTAAAGCCCTTTTAGTGCGTGTTTCATTAAAGCAGTTGCCGAAGCGTTGCATAATCCAAATGGCATCACGGAGAATTGCCACAATCCATCCCCGATGCTAAAAGCAGTTTTTTCGCGATCGGATTCCTCGATCTCCACTTGCCAATAATTACTTGGCAAATCCAGCGTTGAAAACCATGTCGCACCGGATAATGTGTCCAAGGTGTCGTCTATTCGTGGCTGTGGGTAAAACCGTGTGCTTCCATAATTCTTTTTAACTAACACGACCGGTGAACTTCATGCGTTAGCTGATGGATCAATAACTCCTCCTTTTTGCATTTCGGCTATTGTCTGTCCTGCTTCTTCTCGTGTTGCTAGTGGGACTCTGCGTGGAGCTTGCTGAATCGGTCTTGCATCACCAGTGTTTATCCGATGTTGCACGATGGCAGTTCTTCCAAATTTATTACCATCGTTGACAAATATAGAGCTATACTTTACTAGTATCCGTTTTGCTTTCATCCTTTCTGGACCGCTCACCTCATTCAACCAGGTACCCATGATAGGAGTTATCGTGACCTCTTTGAGAACCTCGTTTTTGCATTCCTGGGGAGGATTGTCACAATTAACCACGGCTTCCACAGCTTGGAATTGTCCTACTAACGCTCCTTTCTCAAAAGTAATCGGTGACCTGAACTCATTCATCACTCGAATTGGGATCCGCTTATTATTTTCCGTTTGTACCAAGGTTCGCCCAACCAATATGTTCGCAGTCCTTTCTGAAGCCTCCACTACCCACAGCTTACTTGCTTCACAGTCTCCCTCTACACATGCGCACAGTACTGCTTCGGACTTTGGTGGAATCTGCTGACAGTCACTTACACTCACATTTCTGATCTGAGGCCGTTCATACCCAGTGCTTAGGAGTATCTCCATGTTCTGGCACGTCAGTATTCTTTTCTTCCGATCCAGATTAAGACCATGGGTTAGTATAAAATTTACGCCGATTATTACCTCGTCCATTATTCCAGCCACTAAGAAGGTGTGAATCACTTCTACCGTTCCAATCTGAACCTAGCACACCAGTTTTCCAGAAATCGCAGCTTCCTCCCCTGTAGCTGATTTCTTGGGTGTGCTCCCACAGATTATCGATGGTCAGGAAAAAGTAATTGGGTACTATAGCAGAGTTCTTGGAAAACCGGAAAGAAGCTATTGCGTTACAAGGTGGGAACTCTTAGCAGTGATGGAATGCGTGAAACATTTCCACAAATACCTATATGGACAGCATTTCTATCTAAGGACAGATCATGCAGCACTCAGATGGTTACTTCAGTTTAGAAATCCAGAAGGACAGATTGAGCAATGGATAGCAGAATTATGACTGTGAAATACAGCATCGAAAAGGTGGGCAACATGGAAACGGCGATGCACTATCTCGACGCCCATGTTCACTGGAGTGTAAGCATTGCTCCAAGGCTGAAAGAAGCGAAGGTATAGTCGACATCCGATTAACAAATCTGCAACCTGATGATGAATGGGAATCCAGCGGTGTAAGGAAGAGTCAACTGAACCAAGGAAGAAATGCCTTCAGAAAGTCGGTTGGCCAAGGCGTATTGGGCGCAATGGAATAGCTTGAAGTTGATAAACGGAGTTCTGCATCGTTCATGGGAAAGTAAAGATGGTAAACACAATCGCGAATTGATTGTCCTATCAAAGTCCAGAATAGCAGCTGTATTAGAAGAGTTTCACAATGAACCAAGCGGGGGGAATTTCGGCGTCATGAAAACTCTGGAAAAGATTAAACAGCGGTTTTACTCGGTGAATTGTCAAGAATCACCCAGTAAAAAAAAATTCGCACAATGCATGGCAGCTGAAAATCCGAAAGTTAGAAGCAGAGGAAGATTGCAGCAGTACACTGCGGGATCACCATTTGAACGCGTTGCAATAGATGTAGCTGGTCCATTTCCTACTAACGACTCTGGGAACAAATATGTGTTGGTGATTATGGACTATTTCAGTAGGTAGCTAGAAGTATACGCTATACCAAATCAGGAGGCTAAAACTCTGCCCGAAGCTTTTGTGCAGAATTGTATCACGCGGTTTGGAATACAAATTGAGTTGCATACAGATCAAGGGAGGAATTTTGAGTGTGCTATATTTCCAGAAATATGCTCATTGTTGGGTATCAAGAAGACTTGAACGACAGCTCTACATCCACGATCGGATGGCATGGTGGAAAGGTTTAACCGCACATTAGAGGAACATTTGCGGAAAGTAGTGGACAAATCTCAGCGACTTGGTGCTTCTGTACAATCCGCAACGGAAAAAGGGTTTGTCTCCAAAACTGCAAACATCGTGGGCTTTATTTATGAATAAAGTCATAAAGCGACTAAACGATGTTGTGTATGGCACACAATCCTACACGCAGAGGCGCGGTAAAATTAAAGTCGTTCACTTGGAGAGGCCTATATAATTTGGTGTCTGATGGACACCATACAAATGCTTTAATCCCGACAAATACATGTCACCTAGCGGAAGAGAGAAGGGGATAGATAGCTATTTCCACAACCTTCCACAGCATTGCAAGACGACATCTAGCGCGAGATAGGTCATATGGAGTGATCGGCAATTTGATAGATACTTCCAGAACCTTCCACAGCATTGCAAGACGACATCTAGCGCGAGATACAATAGATCAAATGGAGAGGTCGACAATTTGATAGATACTTCCAGAACCTTCCGCAGCTGTATCAGCTGGCTTATAAATAACCCGCAGGGCGTCTCAATTAATTAATTCGAGTTTGGTTCTTGAACGAAATTCATCGACCGTCTTCTGAGCAAAGTGTCAAGTAATAAGTGTTAGAAGTGCGATCGGAAAAAAATAAATTTGTGAAATTAAAAACAACAACACTTTTGAGTTTTATTGGATTATTCACAATATAAAGATCGAACCTAAGAGAGTCGTACCCGTAAATCTAAATTTACGTAACAATATATAAAATTTGTTTTTATTATGTTGGGAAGTATCAGTAATTTTGCTAAAAACTTAAAACTCTTCGGATATTAAATTATATATCACGAGGAAAATAATTGAATTAGCTTTTCACCCATATATATGACATGCTGGCAGAGGCTACGGACCAATCCTTCCTTTGCAGAGAAGTAATTATGAAATTCTAAAAAAGTGCACATTTCATGTTGAATTTTCGCACATTTGGAAACCTTTCTACCGATATATAACACTTGCTAGCAGAGGGCTCCAGACCAGTGAATTTTATGCTTTCTTTTTGGAGAAGTATGTGCAACGCCCACTTTTGCAAACAGACGTGTAATGCTTCCAGATACGTCGTGATTAAATTACGTGTTAATATCTTATACCGTTTACGAGATATTGATACCTTTTTTTATAAGTGGGTGTGGAACGCCCATTTTTCACAATCAGATCGGTAATGCGTCCAGATACTTCGCGCTAAAACTACGTCTTCATATCTTATACCGTTCATGAGATAATGCCAACTTTTTTATTAGTTGGAAATAATGGGCATAATTTTTATAATGGCGCTATGTGTTCCAGTATAGAATTATACCTCAATATCTCTCGCGGTTTATGAGATATTCACCTTATAACATTTTTCAAAACGAATGCCTTGACATTCCGTATGTAAAGTAGGCGTGGTTGTTAACCGATCCCGCCCATTTTCAATCCCAAACTGCCCTACATAAAGAAAATTTGTGCCACACGTCATTGCGCTAAATTTTTTTCGTTCTCCCGTAATCGTGATTTCAACAGACAAACAAGAAGACAGACAGACAGATGACGCTGAGCAAGAATATATATATACTTTTCTATGTCAATCTTGTCACCCTCTCTGCGTTACAAACAGAAAAACTACTCCCTTCGGGTGTAGGGTATAAATATACAGTTTAACCTCGATTATCCGGACCTCTATCAACCGGGAATATGTTAACCGGGACGCTGAGTGGTTGATTTTATATTTCTAGTAGGTTGATTTCCCTCTATTATCCGTGATTTCAGAGGAAAATCACGGATAATAGAAAGAATACCTTAATAGACTATTTTAAATAAATGTATTTTGTAAAATAAAATAAGATATCTATGTATATACATATGTATATTTGCAGATGCAAATTCAAATGTTCTTGTTAAAAATAAATAAAAATAATAAAATTTAGAAATGTTTATATAGATACAACCTCTTAAAACCGAAATTTTCGATTTTCCGTAATGAGCCCAGTCCCGAGCAACCCGGATAATCGAGGTTCAACTGTATATGCAGAATCCTTCGCGACCGTGAGCATAACATCTCACCAAAGTTTCATCGCAATCGGATGAATGGTGTAGGAATGCATACGGAACAAAGAAAGAAACAATAATTTTTTTAAATATGTAGATTTGAAAATAAGATAGATATGAAAACTTGATTAATGTTTGAAGGAAATTCTCAAATTATATTTACAGCCAGATTCTGAAAAGTCACTTTCGCCTGGTTTCGTCTACTTTCGCCCTAAAATCAGCTGATTTTCGTCATTTGGTATTCTGAGAGACGAGCCAAACGTCTTTGTTCATTTTGTCGTAAGAAATGTGTATTCCGAAAGACGAAAGGCGTTCGCAGCTGATAAGTGAGACGGTAAAGAGCAAGCTGTCGTCAGGAGGTTTTTTGTTTTGAATGTGCGGTAACTGAAACGAAATACATGTGTGGTAACTGAAACCAACCTGTGACGCAGGCTTGGTCAAATTTTAACCGAGTGCTTGCTAGAAGAAGCGCCATTATGTCGCCATTCATTATTTCGCGTTATCAGTTTCATTTTGCTGTGTGTAAGGAAGAAGGTATTTGTGATCAGTATAAAAATACATTTGTTGAAGAAATTTTGTTAAAAAGGCTGAGGTGGGCCCCTCAATCAAAATGTGCTGACCACTTTTGAGCAATCCGTTGCAAGCATTTTGCTTTTACGAGCATCGGTCTCACCAATGTTCCCTCCTACGATGTAGGAGGGAAAGCAATTAGAAGGCGGAGAAGGTAGAATATAAAAATGTAGATAATTCAACCTGAGCGAAATAAAATACGATAACGGGTATATTTATATTTTAAAATTCTTGTTTCCATAATTTTTCAGTTTAGCTTTGTTCCTATGTCTGATATTTGCAGAAAAAAAAATTTTATTGAGTGATAAAAAATTTCCACTTAAATATTCTTAATTCAAGGCAGTAGCATTATACAAAAATGCTTAACAACACTGAAAATTTGAGATCTTTTACCGACAAAACGTAACAGTTTAATGACAGCGTGAGCGCGACGTAAATCCATGACGAGACGAAATGTTCGTCGCTCAGAATGCCGTGGCTATGGCGTAGTGACTTGAGACGAAAGTTTCGAGTCACTCGCCGTGACTTTTCAGAATCTGGCTGAAAAACTAATTAGAAAAAGTTTGGATTATTTGTTGCATACTTTAAAACTACAAACTTTTAAATTTTGTTCAATTGTTAATAATAGTGGGTCGGTGGTTGCATACATGTATAAAAGACATGTGGACCCTGGTTAAATGCTACAGGAAATCCAGGGAAGTTTTTCGAATGAAATTGCATTAATCAAAAGTAAAAGTTTTATAAATATAAAGTACATGTTATCATTAATACAAAAAAAATAATAAATACTATTAAAAAGTTAAAAACAGTGGAATATAATAAAGGACTTGTAAAATTATCGACGAAGTTGTAAATTTTTGTTTGATCTGTCATGAGCTTTAGATATAATGCGGCACTATTTGAAAATAAATATATTATTGCTTTCAATTGAAGATCATCAATGAAGTCGCTGGTAACAGTTAGTATAAATATGAAGCAAACTGAATAATAAGGAAAATCTTTTGTAAAAACAAACTGATGGTTTTGTTTGAAAAAAATAAATTTTACTGCTGTCAATATACCGCACATCACTCTTTCAAAGTCTTTAATATATTTATTTTTTAGAGGTCTTTTCATTCATTAGAATGACAGTATTTATTACAATAATTTTTAGTTTTTGCTAGCAACTTATTTACCAATTTATTAAGTAAAAAGACATAAAATGTTTATAATTATAAAGTGCACAGAAGAAGTACAAACTACCAGATTAAAATGCAGAAATTCTAGAAATAATTCCTAGCATCTAGACACACCTTCACCACCTCACTGTCAACTCATCACAGACACTTTCTGAGCAAATTTTCCAACTTCCATGTACGTCCTCGATCACTGGAGCTGCCCAACACTTGTCTTTACCGAAGTGTAGCCGCCGCCGTCGCCTAGGATACTTCGGCGGTGTTATCTGACCATTGATTTTAATTAAGAAATCCGTCCGTCTATTCCTGCGAGTGCGTTATTGGTTGTTTTCTTACGTTGCTGATTAGACTAGGAGTACGGAAAGAAGATGTCAACGCATATAGACACTCAGGGCATGCAGCAGAAATCGAAGCGGCCTTCAGGTAATGAATGGATGACGAATATGCATCGGAGTGACTAATACGTCTTGCATTGATTTGTTCGACTTTGTCGACATGTTGGTTGAAGCAAGATAATGGCATATTCCAGACTCCGCCTTCAAACAACAGCGCTTGCCAGCGTGGCAGCCAGTGCTCACGGCTGGAACGGTGCTCCCGACATTTTTCATAATCGGGATTCTATTCATCCCTGTTGGAGTCGTTCTACTGTACTTCTCGAATGAGGTGAGCGAGCTCGTGATCGATTACACCGATTGTCGGAAGGTTGGTGAAGCAAATACGACGTGCTCGGAGTTTCTTAAGGAGAATCCTAGTGAATCATGCGAGTGCAAGGTTGAATTTAATCTTACCCAGAATTTTATCGTAAGTTAAATGCAAATGTTTTTGCCTTTCGCTTTTGTTGGGTTTTAAAAATGTAGCCGTGGGATCGGTGAGACCTTGACACGTTCACGACCAAGACGATCAGGCTAGGGGTGACCACAAACCAGATTATAAATTTGCACAGAAAATAGGAACTTGGTACTTACCCTAAACCGAAAATAAAATTCAATAAATTCTGTAAACCAATATAAAAACAATGATAAAACAGTTACATATAAAAGTGCGACGCATATATGCGGCAATGCGTTAAAGAAATCGGTGGGAATTTTGCAAAAATTATTTTCGATATATTCTAACTTTCTAAAAAATATCTTTAAGCCGTATTTGATTTCTTCTGTATTGACAAAAAATAAATATATCGGTAAGGTGTCGAAATTTCTCCATTTGTGATCTGTAATTTCAAGAAATGGTATTTAAAATTTTGAACACGAAAATCATAACACTGTATTAAATCATAGAGTAAGAGTATTAAATCATAGAGTAAGAAATGGTTCTTCCTCTATGATTAAATGTAGTTTTCTCCATTGACAAATCCCCTCTTACTATCAAGAAAGCTATCGTAGAGACCTTTTTACTGTTGTAAGTAAAGGCTTGGTATAACTTTTTGTTAACTTAAAGCATAGAGTACGAAATAACAAGAGTCCGAATCAACACAAGTTACTCATTCGGCATCAAGAATGCGGTCGTTTGGCAGGCAGCGGGTGCAAGCAAAATGAGTGAAAAGAACTTCACTGGTTTGGAAGTTACTCATTTTGCCTTTACTTTTGTTTTCTATTTTTTTGTGCGTGTACAACTTGAAATTTCGCAATTTGTATTTTTGCAAGCAATTGTAGATTTTCTTATATTGTGCTTAGGAAAGGCTTTGAAAATTAAATAAAATTATGAAATGTTTTTAATAGCTTATTTACTTGAAGTTCTACTTCAGTTTTATTTTAATTTTTCCATGGTTTATTTGTTTAAAGGGACAAAGTTTTATTTACTTTCTCTTCTTCTATTTTGATTAACTTTTAATTTATTTTATACAGATGTAATGTGTTCAGTACTCTATTTTATGTCCCTCATCAGTATTTTATCTTTTACATTCTGTTCTAGATTTTTAGTTTTTTTTATTTTTACTTTTATTTATTTTTTGTAGTTTGATTACATTTTATTATATTTTATGCCATTCTATTTTTGCCAACTTTTTTATGTAGAGTATTTATAGTTCGGCTTTGAGCTCAGTTTTTGTTTTTGTATTCCATTTATTTTACCCTACAATTACGATTCAGCAAGATCAATGCAGCAGATCAAAATATACACGAACGACATGTTGGAAACCAACAACAAATGAGTTCATACGGTCGCAGACCGGTTTTTCAAGAACTGCCCTCGTGTAAATTTAGAAAGGGAAAAAGTAAAAACAAAACAAAGCAAATTGGCAGTGAGAATTCTCAGAGCATCAGTGCAAAAATAGCCAAAAGCTATACAGAAGAGAGTAAGAACTCAAAAATGAGTAAAAAATCTATCTGCTACCAGAATCTGGTAACCAGATCGACCATAGAAAAATTTCGTTTTTCTCTTGTTGTTTCTTGCTCTATGCTTAAAGCCTCACAATAAATAAGTCATTAGTACCAGTGGTGAATTTATGCACTTGTAAATTTGAAAATTGCTTAATAATAAAAGTAACAAATATTTCTATTGTTAACATTGATATTTTGTTAATATTATATATAATAAATATAATATTTTGTTAATATTGTATTTGGTTTACTGCAAAATGGTCATCCTTATTTTGTCCAACCGCATGTAGTAGTCTCATCCTGGAAACCACTCACCGACCGGATACTGTCGGTTTCTACATCAGAGTACGAAAAATTACCATCATCCAGTGCTACTCTCCGGTGGAGGATGTAGCTGAGGAGGAAAAAGACACTTTAAAAGGGCATGGCATCGGAGATCGCAATAATAACGGTGAGAAGTTTGTGGATTTCTGTAATTCAAATCGCTTAGTCATCGGAGGTACGCTTTGAGCATAGTACTTGCCACAAAGTCACCTGGGTCTCGCCTGACAGGAAATGAACATCCAACCAGATTGACCATTTTACGATTAGCCGCCGTTATAGAAAGTGCTTTCTTGACGTACGGAACAGACGTTGAGCCGATATAGGACAAGAGCGGGATCACCATTTCATATTAGCTCGGATACGCCTTCGCACTGCATCCTTTAATAGAAAACGCTCCAACGTTTTGAACATTAGCAAATTTGATATCGATAAGTTCAAGGATCCCCAAGTGTGCCAACAATTTAAGAATCACCTTGCCCAAGAAGTACTATCAATCAATTGTGAAACGCAACGAGGTGTGGACGATCATTGGAATGCTGTAAAGAATGTTTTTATAACTGGCGCACGTAACTACGTTAGAAAGAGGTCGAGGAGGTATACACGGTCGTACACGGCTATCGATAGAAACCTGGAGACGGATCGATGAGCGTACGGAAATGTAGACTCGGATTGCAGCCGCCTCCGAAAGGAAGAAAAAGGTAAAGAAAAAGGAAGTGCAGCGGAGTGCTAAACGAGACAGACGGAAATATATCGAGTGTCCAGCTTTAGATGCCGAGGCTAAAATAATTTTAGAACGAATGAGGCCTTCGGAGGCTAAAATAATTTTAGAACGAATGAAGAGCAGCTAGATTCAATTCTCGATGTCGAACAGGCAAGTTTTCGACCAGGATTCTCATGCATTGACCATATCAACACCTTACGGATTATAATCGAACAATGTGTCGAATACAGGTCTCCGTTATATCTACTGTTTACAGACTTCGAGAAGGTTTTCGATAGCTTTAATAGAGCTGCAATCTGGTCGGCGTTGAGCAAGCTGTATACCGGAGAAAATCATAGTTATTATTAAAGCTACGTATAAGTAATAAGTAAATGTCACGTCTTACACAATGGTAAACTGTCGGAGGAAATTGATGTACACAGCGGTGTACGTCAAGGGTGCATACTGTCACCAATGCTATTCTTAGTGGTCATTAGCGACGTACTACGTGCGGTTTTGACGGATGGTAATTATGGAATTAGATGGACAATGGCAACTTGCCTAAAACATCTGGACTACGCTGACGACTTCTTCTGTCTTCTTGCGCACTGGATAATGGATCTACATCTGACGTAACTTGGATCTACATCTGCCCGTAACTTAGAAACCGAGGCAAATAAAGTTGGGCTAAAAATCAACGTGGCTAAGAAAAAAGTCTTAAGTATTTCTAACATTACTGCTTAGATCAACATTGCCGGACAGGAAGGCGGGAAAGTGGACAATTTCCTCTAATTAGGTACTGTAATCTCGGTGGCTCCGATTTAGATATGTGCAGCAGAATTGGGAAGGCTAAAGCAGCATTCAGAGAGTGTTCATTCACTCTCTAACATCTGGAGGAATATACGTAATGTGCTCAGTTTAATAACTAAGCTACGACTGTTTTACTCCAACGTAGTATCGGTGCTGCTTTACGGGTGTAGTAGTTAGAAGGTGGACACCACTATTACACGGAAGCTGCAGACCTTCATAAATAGGCGTATGAGGATCGTCCTGAGAATTTTTTGGCTTAATCGTATCTCTAACGAAGAACTTTACCGGAGAATGGGTCATGAACCTATAGACATTACGATAAGGAGGAGAAAGTGGCAGTGGATCGGACACACTACGGCGCGAAGATAAGTCCATTTCTAAACACGCCATGCAATGGAATCCGCTCACCCAGGCAGGCAGAACAGTGGGCCGTCCAATGGCGCAGAACGGTTGAAGATAATGCGATCTCTCTGAGAATGAGTTGGAGGCAACTCCAACGCGTTGCAGATATCCGCACAAGTGGCGATCTCGCGTTGTTGTCGCTGTATGCCCACCCGAGGTGTTAAAGGAATGAATCAATCATTTTGTTTTTCTTCGTCTATGTGTCTTTAATAGACTCGAAATGAATTC
Source organism: Sicus ferrugineus (assembly GCA_922984085.1). Taxonomy (NCBI): domain Eukaryota; kingdom Metazoa; phylum Arthropoda; class Insecta; order Diptera; family Conopidae; genus Sicus; species Sicus ferrugineus. The sequence goes on along the minus strand of OV277351.1, from coordinate 6,218,916 downwards.
AATGAAATTAGCAAGATTTCTAGACCCTATAGTATCGGAAGAACCTCTGTTTACATGGATAGTTTTACATATATGACCTGTTAAATGATCGCAAACGAAAATAAAAATTTTCGAGAATACAATTACAGTAGAGTCGTAGTAACGAGAACTAATAAAAACCAAGCCAGTTCACACCATCGAATTCGTTGGCGCTAGGGGTTAATTTTCAGTACATATTTATGTGCCAAAACAGATTGGAAATAATAGAGGCTCTCAAAGAACTCCATTCTTTTTTTTCAAATAAGTGTTATTTATTAATCCATTTGTTATTATTCGATACATAGCATACGTAGTTAAATTTTATTGAAAAATCTACAATTCTAGTCTGCACTCGTTTCTTTTCCATATTTTTCAATATCGCTTTCTCCCTTTAACTTTTAAAGTCCGAAATTTGTTTCCAATCCAACTGTCCAATCCAACAACAATTACAATTTTTACAGTTACAATTTTTATTAAAACATTTAAAAAATTTCTAAACTTTTTATATTCTTTTCTTTTTAAATTTCAACTTTAAGTCTTAAGGCCTTCTGTTAAAAATTACAAAGTTACATCTGATCGGATGTATCTGACTAACGGCATGCGTGTGGCTTGATATCAAGTTCTTATCAAAAACAGGCCAGTCTGTTGAGGTTCTCCGTTACAGCATGAACTGTATTTGGCTTAGTTAAGTCATTTATACCCTTTGTTGTTTATAACATTTTTCGATGATGTGGTCCGAGGTCTAAATTGCACGCAGTTTTTAAGTTATCTTCAGTTGTAAAGTCTGTTAGCGACTACATTAACCTTCAATAGTATATGTGCCCTCGATCCCTCTCGTGTTGGTGCGATGGCAACGGGTTAGTATTGAATTTTTCAAAGTGTTGTATTTTGACTTTCTCGCGGAAAGTTTGTCCGGTTGCTTACAACTATTTGTACAATAGTTGTGATTCTTTAAAAGAGTTGACATGTCAATAGACTTGGGAGTTTACTTCGACTTTAAGCTTACTTTTTCTTTTCATAGTGAATATATTATCTCTGCTGCCAATTCTAAACTTGGATTTATAAAGTGTAATTCGAGAGATTTCTTAGATTCAAGAATTTCATAAATTTTATAAATAAAAATTACCTTTGAATTGAAATTAGCTAGCTCACAAATATGTGATTCCGACGGCGTGTTCTGGTCGTGAAATATATATATTTTTTTATGGCAGATGAAACCAACAGCATTTGTTGGTTCCGAAAGGATGACAGGTTATTGGAAAGAGGGAGTAGTGACGGTTTACACTTCGCTTAAAGGTTTCGACATTATGTATCCTTTTATTTTAAAAACAACTTCTGCACCATCAGGAATCTCTTTCATGGAATTATCCATTACGTTTTTATGTTGTTTAAATAACATGTGTTAAATTTCTAAAAACCCTTGTGCTGTATTGGTGAACTTAGAGCTCTTAAGGTAGGTTCTAAAGGGGCTTGGAGCAAAAGCACAACTACTACTTTTACAATACTCTATCCGGAACGAAACAACGAACACAGAGTAATTTTTTGACAGATTTCTGCTCACAGTTCGTCTGGAACGAAACAACGAACACAGAGTAATTTTTTTACAGATTTCTGCTCTGCTCATAGTGCTCAGAACGAAAAAAAATATTATATTTTCAAATTATGTAAAAAATTTTGGTAACTCGACTAGCTTTGTCGATAATTCAAAATATATCACGTTATATGGTGGAAAGCACGACTATGTATAGTCATCCTTAATGCGCGCACTATCTTTAACGACCGTATTTACGTTCATTGAATTAAAAACATCTAATATAGGTATATAAAATTTTACACTGTGGTTAAAACTGGTTTTCGAAGAGTTCATGATGGTTATCCAACAATTTTGTGTACGCTAAAACATAATATCTGATACCTAGATATCATTAGGACATTAAGTTTTGGTTTACATTGATAACTCGATTTATCTTAAAAATGGATAAATTTTATTTTTGAAATTGACACTTCAGTTTCTTAATCAAAATCGAAAATGTGTTTTTGCTTTTCTAATAACCTAATAATGAATAACTATTTATATTATAGGGTGAAGTTTACATGTACTATGGTTTGACCAACTACTATCAAAATCACCGACGGTATGTAAAATCTCGTGATGATGACCAACTCCTAGGCCGGTTATCCGAAACTCCTTCTACGGACTGTGTACCCTTCGCGTACACAGATGATCAAGTCCCAATAGCGCCTTGTGGAGCCATAGCAAATTCACTTTTTAATGGTAGATTATACCAATTTGAGTGAAACTGCTTTCAATATAAATCTATTGCTTCGCAGACACATTAACTTTAACTTACGGCAGTCGTCCAGTTCCGTTGCTCAAAACTGGCATAGCATGGCCGTCCGACAAACAAATAAAGTTCCGTAATCCAGAAGGCAATCTCGAAAGTCTGCTCAAAGGAAATTTTGCAAAACCAAAATTCTGGAAGATGGAATTGTGGGAATTGGATCCAGAAAATCCAGATAATAATGGATTTCAAGTAACAACGGATTCTTGTTTTGAAATCGGATTTCAGTTTATATTATAAAAATTCTTAGAATGAAGATCTTATTGTATGGATGAGGACAGCTGCCCTGCCTAGTTTCAGAAAGCTGTACAGGCGAGTTAATCATTCAGACCCGTACTTTCAAGACGGGCTTAATAAGGGCGCGTACACGCTCAACATAAAATATCGTGGGTTTAAATATATATAAAATTTATATATATATATATATATATATATATATATATATATATATATATATATATATATATATATATATATATATATATATATATATATATATATATATATATATATATATATATATATACAGATATTAATATTTTGCACATGTTAATCCTCTTATCCTAGAGTATCCTGTGTCAGCATTTGACGGTTCGAAAAGGATGATTTTGTCAACAACGTCTGTACTCGGAGGCAAAAATCCATTCCTAGGCATCGCGTATATCGTCGTTGGGTGCATTTGTCTCGTTCTTGGAATTGCGTTGCTCTTAATTCATATTAAGTGCAGTAAGAGGTTCGTAAACGATTGGCATTTGCCCGCGTTATCGCGTCATAGCCGCAGGGAGCAAGGAACAGCCCTTACTCGCGGCAAAGTGTTCCTGGAGCTCCCGAAGGCGATAACTTGGTAATGCATTCTTTTCTTCCAGTACTACGGAAATGATCAACGTCAACCCACGTACTCCCTATTCATAGGAGCAAATAGATAAAATACATATTTCTACTACTGTAAGCCAGAGTTTGCCTGAGAATTCCTTGTGATCAGCGCTGGTGGCTGCCTCGTGAATGTTAATTCGTTTTAAGCTATAAGAAAAGTTATAAGCTGGATGTTGGAAGCGTGCCACCTAGAGATAAGCACCGTAAACATTGCATTGAAACACTGCATTGTAAGAAGCTTGGTTACTGACTAGGAAAATGCACGTGGTACCCTCTAGTTTTAAATTTTAAGCACATAATATCGAGTTGTAGGAGTTATTCACCAGATATATCACAGTTTTATGTCCACTGAAACGATTCCTTGTTGATGGAGAGTTCTTGTATGCATTATTACCCTAGTTTTATAGTTGCAAAATAAAAACTAGCACTTTTACTTTCAAACCTCACCTTTTTTTCTGGAATTTTGGATACACACAGCTCTTGAAATAAAAAATGAATTCCCCTTTTCTCATATCTCAATAAGTTTATGAAATATGCCTTTTTCGTACCGCTAAAGTTCAAAATAATTTCGAACTTCCTAGATACATATTACTTGTCATGAAAATAATTGTTATCTGCAAACTTTTCGATACCTAGTCGAAAAAACTACGTGCCTTGCTAAAATAGTAATACGAGTAGTAAAAGAAAAAGGAAATAAGCTCGCATCGATGAACCATGCGGATGAAAGAAGAGCTGCGCAGACACACAATTGGTCTTAGAAGTTCAAAATAATTTTATGGCAGAGTTCGAAAAATATAACGGAACGAGTACGGAAATGTTGGTTTTTGTGACTGCTTATTTCTTGATTTGCAACGTGGGTCCTATCGCAATGCTTGAAACGTAAAAAACTAGTGTTTTGTTTAAATATCATTGGCAAATATATTCGTAAAAAGTTTTTAACGCAATTCAATTCGATTTTTGAAATTTAATTTTTTTGTATCAAAAAAATTATTTAATTATTGACATATTTCCTATTAAAGCATTTTCAGGAGGTTAAAAATAACTAATCGACTAAGCATCTGAACATTCAAAAATGTACAAAAATATTTTCCTACCCACAAAAATGTCTTTAAATTGGACTAAAAGTATATCAACATTATAAATAACTAAGACGATTCGATTCGAAAAACCTGTTTTTCTCGGATCGAGTTGTAAACGTTATGAACGAGTACTGATTTAAGCTGTAGACAGTTTCTCGCGGTGAAATGAAAGGGTAAGAGTAAGAGTTGCGCCACATGTGCTGCTCCGGCGTGCGAGTTCAGGATGGTTCGTAAAATGAAGGACGTCCGTGTTTCTAAATTTGATATAAAAACGGAGACGAGTATTATAACAAATTTTGTAGCGAAAAAATTTAATGTGCCGCACAAATCTTATCGCGTGCTTTAGATTAGATAAGAAGGATGGTGATTCGGCTAACATAAAATTACTACTACATTGACCTCTCGCTGAAAGTGGTCCCTTTTGTCCACAAGCCGTTGAACATTGCTTTTTACCAACGGTGTGAATCTGATGTCTCCTGCAAAGCAGCCTCCAGAAAGTTTCTCCATTTTCACAATACCTGTGAATTGCATACAAAAATAAACCGGCTTTTTGTTTCTCTTGCTGCTTGCAGTTATGATGCTGTTGCGATAGTTGAAACACAGCTGACTTCTAATTTTTTCCGACGGACTTCTTGGACTCTATTTTCCTTCTGTACCGCAGAGATCGTTCAATGTGGACTGGTGTAACTAGAGGTGGAAGCGCTTTGTTTGTGGTTTCATCGAAGTTCCCGAGTAAATAAAACACTTTTCCACTGGATTTGGACCACTTGGAGCAGATGTGTGTTGCTCTTTCTATAAGTGGAGTACCTCAGAGTCTTTTAATGAAAGTTGTTTAATTGTTAATTATATCCCTCGAATTCAGATTTCAGAAGTTATAACGGTTATATTTTTTTTACTAATGAAATCGTTTCGTCGCTTGTGCCAAATCGAACACCTTTTATTCTTGGTGATTTGAATTTAACAAATGTATACTGGAGACTTAACTCAAACGATAAAGTCATATTATTTTTCAACTTACAAAATAATATTGAGTTTTAAGTTTTGTATACAACTATTAACATCACTGCAAAAAAACAATTAAAGATCGAAAAATCTTAGTAGACCACGTTCCTATTACTCCCATGTTTTAGATTTTTTGAATTTGTACTCACTGCTGTCCTGCATTAGCAAGACGTTTTGCAGATGGCCTTGGTATCGATTTCATACCTAGTGTACATTCAATAAGGACGACGTACACCTAAAGAGAATCATGCGCCCTAACGGTTACCTTAAAAGCCCTCGTCTTCGGTGCCGTATGTACTGCACGGACCACCTATTTATTTATATTTTGATCGAAGGCAGGTATTTGTTCTGTTTTGGTTATTGTTTGGTGAAGGAGAAAATTCTTAATTATAATTATTAGAAAAAACAAAAATTTCTGAACTCTCACAGTGAAAATGGCTCAGAATGTGTGTAAATAAGTACTATCAGAATTTAAAAAGGGCTGAGTGTAGATTAACAGTGCAAATACGCAATGATTTAATCGCATATCGTCACATAATAAATAAAGGCTTAATTTCGCTCTGCAAGTATAAAGTTGATATAAAATTTATCACCGCTTTATGTATGTTTGTAAAAAGTGCGACTTTGGTACTATACCGAGTAATATACTATATTTTGCCTACATATGTATGTGTGTGTGGGAACTGAAATACATAGTTAAAAAGAAACTAGCACGTGACCCAAAAATCTAAATGCTTATGTAAAATAACGCGTTTTCGCTCAAATAAATCAGTAAAAATAAATTAAATATGAGGAAGTCGAGAAGAAAGAATAATAACTTCGGAAAATTTTACAAAAAATTGCGCGATAAAGCTGCGCTCGAGTAAACACATATTTATTTTTACTTCTTTGATAATTTATTTTTTTTTCATTTGAAGGCTTTTTGTCCTTATTTAGTGTTTAATTTTCTGTTTTTAGTTACCACATTTTTGGTGTGTACCGCACACACAGTAGCGGATCTAAATCTTAACACGCTTGGGACAAACTTCTAATTATCGCCCTCGCCTCTTCCGCTTTATAACCACTAACACCATAACCAAAACTAATTGTCTTGAATAAAAACGTACAAAAACTATAAAATAAAATCTCCCTGAACACATAACGAAAAAAAGGACTAAAGTTTAACATAAGCAAAAGAAAAATAAAAATTTAATTTCAGATGAAAGATAATCACAATTATCTCAACATTTACAATTTTCTAAAATCTACCCAGAATGATGACTCCCCAGAAGAGACCTAATAAAATTTGAACGACAGGCATTTTCTATATCCGAAATCTAAGGAAACAGCTGATTTTAAGAGGATAAAAATAAACCGCGGAACTAATTTCCAACATTGTTATTGAGGATATTTTATATAATTTTAAATTATATTATCAATCATAATTAAAAAACTTCAAAAGAAAAATAGGAATTTATATGAAGGCGTGTTTGAAATAAAGAAAAGCTGTTATTCGCTTTATTTAACTCTGGGTCAAATGAAAAGTCGTGGATGAAGCTAACCTCGAAAAAACTGTTTGTTAATAAACCACGTGACATTGTTATAAGACAGAATCCTTGTAATCTCCCCGCGTTTTGACAATAAAATTGGATTGACTTTGTTGACATGTTTGAAGACAATGTAACATCATGCAGAAGTTGCTTAAACAATTGTGTGATATTAATTTTAGTTTAGTTTAGTTATTTATTCAGAATAATTTCAAGAAGCCACTAGCGACCAAAACGAAATTACAAGACATTAAATGCTATAACAAGGCAATTTAATAAAAATAAAGAGAATATTTCAATTTAGTATTTAAATTTAAAATTAAAGTTAATAGTATAAGTAAAATTTAATAGATATCGGTAAATCAATCATCCAACTGACTCAATACGGACACCCACTCCTATAATCAACATTAACAGTACTGAAAATGAGAAAAATATGAAAAGAATTTTGAAAAAGGTCCAACGGCAACAACTGAGATATTAATTTTCTCTTATTTTCCTTTTTTTAATCTATCCAATTGTATTAGACTTTATTCTTATTTGAATTTGTCTTTTTATACTTCTTATTCTATTCTACTTTATTGCATTATGAATTTATTGCCCATCTGAACTTGCTGACGGAAAAACTACATACCAGCAGATGATCAATCACAATAGTTGATGTATGGCGTCCATTTCATTTTAAACAAGTCAAGTGTTTATTCTGGTAATGGTTCGATTCATAATTATTATTGAAAATATAATTACGGAAGATCTTGATATTATAAAAAGAGTGAGTTAATTAATTACGTTCCATTTTTTCCTGTCGTCAGCTAATAAACATTAAGAGAAATTCTCCGCCTCTTGAGGTTGACACCCGAGGTATTCATCTCGTTTTACTTTCTCTAGATACTAACTCAGCCACAGCGAATGAAATAATACGTATGGATGTGTATGTGTTCCTCTTGATTTTGACGAACAGAACATTTTAACTTTGAAAATAGTAGAATAATGATCGGTTCGAATAAAAATCTTAAACCTCAGTGTTTTACTATTGTATGATTTAATTATGATTGTTTCTATTATAAATTTTATTCTGCATCTAGGTCCTTTACCTCGTTTACACAAAGCTTGAAACATCACTCTAGCGAAAATCATTTAAAATTTTATTCCATATTAAAAAATTCTGTTTTAATTTTAATTTCGAATTCGGTTCGATGGAACATGTTGTCGGCTTGAGATAACATATTAACTTTATGTGCCTTTGTCGTACTTGTATATACATTTAATTAATAAAAACCCAGTAACCGCCAAATTAAGTTAATTTACCATTTAGTCCGCTCTATAAACAAGCAAGCTTTATAAAAAAAATTCAAAAATAGAATCCGCTTCGATTTAAGTGATATTAGCAGTAACTAAAATGTTCAAAGTAACTTAGAAATTGTGTAGTAATATATAGCTATATATAATAGTTCTCAATATAGCTCTAAAGTAATATAACATTAAGTTACATCTGCCTGCTTCGAAGTTGTTCAAAGTGGACAACAAAAAGTCATGGAAAATAAATTTTTTTTGCTTTAGTAAAAGTTTTATGTTTAAAGAACAAACCGGTAAAAAATAGCCATTGTTAAAAATTTAAACATATCTTCAATTCAACTTTTTCGTTCAATAAGTATGTACTTATATAAAATTACCCCCATTAATCAATTTATGATAAGAGATTTAGATTTTTAATAGATCTCAGATTTTTCTCATTTTTGGCGTCGAGTTTTGAATTTTTACTGCTTTGGCTCTGCATAACCATAAAAAGATATAAATTATTATTAAAAAAAGCAAAGATGCCATATATTTTAGAATTGAATGGTAGGCAGAAATCTGAAAAGAAAAAACAACAAATCTTGTAAATTACGCACAACAACTTGAATTCAAAAAATCTGAAAAGATTTATACAAGAGAACAAATAAATGATCTTTTTATTGATTCTGTTTTTACTATATTTGGATTGAGGAGATAATTTTACATTTAAGTTATACAATTTAATTTTTTAATTCTAAAACCACCTTACGTTTAAAAGAAGTGAACGAGTTGATCCAAAAAAACGGTGAAAGACGGTATAACATTTTTAGCCTTTCAATCCAATTAATTGCATTTTTTTAAAAATTCACAAAACTTCTATAAAGTAGTTATAAATTTGTATAAATGTTTGTTCGACGCTGGAAATTTGCCTACGGACACATACAAACTGCGTTGTCAGTTACTAAGATAACTCAGTTACAAAGATAACACAAAAAATATGTCCCTAAAATGCATAAAATTTAATATTTCTCCACACATGTACATAGAAAATTCCATTAAATGTGCTGCTGGCTTTTCATATGATTAAAAACCCCTTCGAAAACGAGTACAATACAAAAAATTCAACAGGCTGTCGTGTACGCGTATATTTAGAGGGCGTGGTCAAAGATATTTCTCTCGACTGATAAGAATTGATGGTGGAAACATTGCTCCTTAGTTTCTTTTATACAGCTGCAAAAACACAAGACTTGCTTATCTAATTCCGTTGACCAGCATGTATTTTCTGTATTTCTGCACTAACTTGAGATCACTATAAAGGGTGAAATAGTTCGGAATTCGGTGTAGTGTTTTAGTATGCTGTATTCAGTTGACATCTCTGCAATTTGGCAGCAAAAATGTGAAGGTTTCATGATGAACTGACGAGCCGGCCCGTCATTTGGCAATCTAGCGGTATCTGATTGTTAGCTGCCTAGTGAAGGGCTTCCTTGTAGTTCGAGATCAACGAAGTGCCAAAAATGCAACCATTATGGATGAAATAAGCTTGTATTTAGTTGTTGTGGGCTTTCCTATATATCGGAACACTGAAAAGCTGGCTGCCTGCGACCTGTTTAGGTTGCGATAAAGCTGAATGCTCTTATATTTTTATATCGTCAGTCAACATATATTAACGCGGCAATCATAAAAAGCATATTGTCAGTCACCGCCGATTGGCGCGGTTCGAACGGACGAACGCAAATTGCAATGTCAGTCACCGGTGACTGACGTGGTCCGAACGGAGAGTTCAATGTCAGCCACCGGTGATTGCACATGGCGCTTAACGTGTTAAATATAAAAGCAACGATTTGAACAAGCAGAAACTGAGCTAAAAAACTTGAGAAATTATTAATTTTTAACTGGAGATAAATTTTTTGGTTTCAAAAAGTGTTGAATTCGACATAGTGCCGTAAGCGATATTTTTTCAAAATGCCATTATTTTTATTGCAAACATGTAGTAAAAACATTTTTTACCGAAATTTTTTTCCGAAATTAAATTTTTAAGTTTTACTTTTTTCAGTTTTAATTTTTTCCTACAGAAAAGTAATGTGCGGTATTTTTTCATGCTAAGAAATCCAAATTTTCGAAGAATTGTGGTACTTTTATTTGAAGGTGTAATGAAACAACAAAATATTAGGCGTCGCGCACACCGACGCGGACTTTAGCAAGCGCGGCTTATTACATTTTACCGCGCACCGCGTGACTGAAAGTGTAAAATAATGTCATATACAATTTAGGGTTTCTCGAGGCGCCTCAAGTTTATTTGATGCCTAAATACGCGCTCTAAGTAATTAAACACCTATTCACTTTCCTTTAAAAAAGTGCAGGTTCTTCATACAATATGTTGAAAAAGACCTCTAAATCCCTTTAAATTATTTGAAATACACGTTAATTATCTACTCATCCCAAAATTCTTTTTTGAAACAACAATCTGATTTGTGGAAATTCAATTTTCTCCGAATACTTTGACCGTCGTAAAATACCAACTCTAGTTTATTACGCCCGTATGTGAATAAAAATTACTGCAATTTTTTTAGCTAGAATTTTGGTCCCGTACAAGATAATCTGTTCTCTTGGCAGCAAATTACTCTTGAAATTTCAGAATTTTAACTTTCAGTTTAACTTAACTCAATAACTTAATTTTCTAAATATTAAACAAAGATAAAAACATTTTTATCTTCGACTTAAATGTAAACGATATTGTTGTACAGTTTGAAAATGCTACAAACGACGATATCGTTTCGATTTATCCGCGGCGTGTTCTCACCGCGTCTTCCATCTTTTTTGTTCTCACGAAAAAAGTAATACGAATGTCTTGTCTAATTTGCCTTTGAAGAACTTTGGATCTGTTATCGCTGGTATTGTGACCAGCACATAAAATATGTGTCGAAACTCCGCTTTAGAGCATTTTTTAATTTAAAGCAACAATCAGCGTAAATAACGATTGCTTTATGCTGATGCAAGAACACATTCCAGATGCTCGCAGTATCTATCATCTCCTTTGGTTTTGTTTGGTTTGGGGCAAATATTTTAAAAAAATAATAATTGTGAACTGCAGTTTTCAAAATTTTCACTAGGAATAAGAACAAGGTAAATTTACTACCTGATTTGCAGCAAGTGGACGCAGGTAGTTTGTCATTATTCATTATAATTTCTTTTATTTATTATTTATTATACTCATAATAAATTAATTTTGTTCTTCCGTTTGTAACGCAGAGAAGGAGACGAGATAGACATATAGTAGAAAAGTATATATATTCTTGCTCAGCGTCACCTCCTGAATCGATTTAGACCTGTCCGTCCGTCTGTCTGTTTATCTGTCTGTCTGTTGAAATCACGGATACGGGAGAACGAAAAGAGATATCGCGGTGAAATTTGGCACACATTTTCTTTATTATGTAGGGCTGTTTGGGATTGAAAATGGGCGAGATCGGTAAACATCCACGCCTACTTTACATACGGAATGTAAAGTATAGGTATAATTTTATTCCGGAACATATAGCGCCATTACTAAAATGTTTACAAAAAATTTGGGTGCCACGCCCACTCATAACAAAGTTGGCAATATCTCATGAACGGTATAAGATATGCAATTTTGCTACGAGGTATCGGGAAGCATTACCCCTAATCTTGCCAAGAATGGGCATGCCACGCCCACTCATACAAAAGTTGTCAATATCTTGTAAACGGTATAATATATTAACACGTAATATTATCACGAGGTATCTACAGGTATTACCAATTTGTGTACAAATGGGCGTGGTCCGCCTACTTATACAAAAGTTGTCAATATCCCATAAACGGTTCAAAATATTAATACGTAATTCTATCTAGCAGTATCTATAGACATTACAAAAACATTTTCCCGAAATCGGCGTGGTCCGCCTACCTATACAAGTTTCTAAATGGCGAAATTATAATTTTTTTTCAGTTACTCGGGTGTAGGGTATTTAGATTTCGGCCAGGCCGAAGACAACTCTTTTACTTGTTATATATAGAAATGCCTTTTTATATATACAGAATTATAAATTTTAGAAGGATTATTTTTAAATTTTCCTTGTTTTATCTAGTTCTGGTTGCCTGAAGAACAATATTAAAACAATTTATTCTTTAACTTTTATAGTTTTATCTGTTTTCACTTCTTTTATTTGCTTTTTCATTACCAAAATCACAAATTGTTCCATTAGTTTTAATTACAGAACTGCGTAGGCGTCAATTAGTTAATGAAATTAAACTTTAACTTATTTTAAACGCATTTAAATGCTTTTCCAACAATTACTGTTGAAAAAAAGACAACATGAACAAAAATCTTACCAAAAATCACACCGGTCCTCCGATCACCGGCCAGTCCCGGGACTGAACTCGCAACGGCTGAATTTGGTTTTTCCTTTAATTTATAAAAACGGAAATTCATTCATGAAATGAAAGCTCAATTCTGATCGGCTTTTTCTTGTTCTGGCCAGGATATATTCTCAGTTTTTTTGTTTCGTTTGTTGCTTTGTCGGTGGCGTCATTAAACCATTTACAACATTTGATAATCGCTGCGTTCGTCGCCAAGCTAAAGGCATATAAAAAAAAGTATTATATTTAAATTCTTTCGATTTCGTTTTAGGGTGGCGGCTAGTTGGCCGCATGCATTGATATGTAGACCATTTCTATTTCGAAATTCCAGCATTTTTTTGCGAATATTTTTGGATCTTACCCACATTTGCTGTTGGATTCTCTTTTCCAGATTTCGTAGAAGGTCAGACCTAACTAAAGAATTCCCGAAATTAAAGAAAATTTTAATTTTAACAATTTAGCTTCCCCAACTGAAATTTCTTTACACTTCAATACGTAACGTAAAGCGAGAATGAGGCATTTTCTGCATCAAAACGATTTTGAGAATTTAAAAACGACATTTAGTAATTTCCAAGTTTTTAATTGAAATCTTTAAAGTTAACGTTTTTATTTCATTCGTTATATGTAAACACTAACGTTTGGTATAATAAATAGATTACATGCAGATTTTATACTTCACATAGACATATTATTTGAACAATTTTCACTCTTGCAACATTCACTGCATTGATTTACGTCTTTGGGCTTTTCTTCTTCGCATTTCCGCATACGCATTTTCGGCACACTCAACAGCAGCGTCGTCTTCGACGGTGTTTGCGAGGGGCAGCTCTCGCCTTAAAAATTTTGACAACACATGAAAGGAAATCCTTTAAGAATTTGCACATATAAAAAAAATTATGTAATATATACTCACGGCTTTTATGTAGGCCGCCTTTTTTCCCCTGGACAGACATCTTCATTCCGCGGAACCGTGTTTTACTTGTTCCAACGCAGAGAGTCTGCAATTACGTTTCCTAAATTCGCTCAGGAAATTTATATATGGGTTTCGCCCGATGCGGGTCCGGGATTTGCACGCCCGCTTCTTAGTTGATCCCATCTGTGTACGTATAATTAAAAAATTTACAATATCTTGCACAATTTGGACACAACTAAAATCTTTGAGATCAAATCACTTTTTTCGCGCCAATAGAGAAAGCAGAAGAAATCATGAAAAGAAAATCTAGTGTCCTGTAGCGTACAGTAGTTTTTTTTATTGCTTTGTTTTCTGTCCCCTGAACTCAAACAGTAAATGATAACAATATATATTCCGCGTGGCCTCTAGTGTCCATTGTCTTCAACTAATTTGTCCTTTAAGGGGCATTTTTGCGCCTTTTTGAGTGTTTATTATTAAAGTAACCAATAAGCGGCGAAGAAGTTTCAATTTAATTACTAGCAACTGGACCTTTCAGTTGGACAGCAGAATCTCTATCTACAGATAGAGATTCTCTTTCTACTCCCCCCCCCCCTCTCTCACTCTCTCTACCCTTTCTCTCTCTCTTTCTCCCCTCTCTCTCCCCTCTCTCTCTCTCTCTCTCTCTCTCTCTCTCTTTCTCTCTCTCTCTCTCTCTCCCTCTCTCTTAGGGTTTTATTTCGTTAATTTTCTCGTATAACTTCTCCCCTTTTCGTCTCACTTCGTCTACTCATTTTTCGTTTTTAGTCCTCAGTTATGCCTTTTTATATATATAAATGCCTTTTTAGATATACAGAATTATAAATTTTAGTAGGATTATTATACCCGAAGGGAGTGGGGTATATTCACTTTGTTCTTCCGTTTGTAACACAGAGAAGGAGACGAGATAGATATAGAAAAGTATATATATTCTGCACAGCGTCACCTCCTGAATCGATTTAGCCCTGCCCGTCCGTTTGTTTGTCTGTCTGTCTGGCTGTCTGTGACTGTTGAAATCACGATTACGGGAGAACGAAAAGATATATCGCGATGAAATTTGGCACAAATATTCTTTGTTATGTAGGGCTATTTGGTATTGAAAATTGGCGAGATCGGTAAACAGCCACGCCTACTTTACATACGGAATGTAAACGCACCTCGTTTCAAAAAATGTTATAATCTGAATGTTTCATAAATCGTGTAGGATATTAAGGCAAAAGTTTGTTCCAGAACATACAGCGCCAATACCAAAACGTTTGAAAAAAATTGGCGTGCCACGCCTACTGATAACAAAGTTGGCAATATCTCATGAACGGTATAAGATCAATATCTGTATTTTGTTGCAAAATCATATGTCTGATGTGGGGTTGCCATATTTTTAAAAGAAGTTAAACTTAGCTACCAGAAGAACTATGAAATTGAAATAAAGTTCAATTAAAATTAACGATGAGTAATTGGTTTGTTAATAATTTGGTTAACTCGGCACTGTGAAACCGGCCCTAAGTGGTTTCTAAGATAGTTTTTCACTTTTCGAGTGTAGGGTATTCAGACTTTGGCCTGGCTAAACACAGCCTTCTTACAAGTTATACTCTACACCCGAAGGGATAAGGGTATATTCACTTTGTTCTTCCGTTTGTAATACATTAAAAGAGGCGTGGTAGATATATAAAAGTATACATAATTTTGCTCAGAATTACTTCCGGAGTCGATTTACCCACGTTCGTCCGTCTGTCTGTCTCTCTGGTTGTCTGTGGAAATCATGATTACAGTAGAAAGAATATAGGTATCGTCGTATGAAATCTAGCACGAATATTCTGTCACTATAGGCTGCTTGTCCTTGAAAATCGGTGAAGTCTCTTAACAATCACGCCTAATTTACATACGGAATATAAAGGGATTTTGTTTTAAAAATGTTATAAGGTAAATATCTCATAAACCGTGTGAGATATTAAGACATAATTTTATTCCGGAATATATAGCGCCATTACAATTTTTGCCAAAAAAGAGCATGGTCTGCTCACTTATAAAAAAGTTGGCAATATCTTATGAACGGTATAAGATATTAACAAGTAATTTTATTACCAATAGTGGCAATACCAAGCTTATCTGGTGGCAATACCAAGCTTGCCAAAAATGGGCGTGGCCCGCGCACTCATACAAAAATTTTCCATATCATAAACGTTGCAAAATATTAATACTCATACGTGATTTCATCCTGAAGTATCTAGAGACATTACCAAAATATCTGCCAAAAATGTGCGTGGTCCGCCTACTTATACAAAAGTTGTTAAGTGACGAAATTATTATTTTTTAGATACTCGGGTGTAGGGTATTTAGAATCCGGCCTGGTCAAAGAGTAACACACCATACAGCGGCGAGTTTTCCAAACCCTAGATATAGCCTATTTCGCTGTGTAAATCTTCTACGACATAAAGGCGAAAACCGCACTCAAATCGGTCATTTTGTTATAAATTTAAGATTGTTGCTTTATCATAAGGTGTTGAGTGCCATTCGGTGGCAGATTTCGGAAATTCCACAAAATACTTGTGTCTCTGGGAAATTTATTCAATACAACGGCGTAAACCACATCAAAACTGGTCGCCCCGTTGCTAAGATATGCATCTTGACTCATTTTGCCCCCACAAAAGTGCATAGCTCGCTCTAGTGTAGAATTTTCAAAAGGTAGTACAGCCTATGTCAGTCTGCCAATAATAATAAAATGTTTATAATATAATAATAATAGCTAATACAGAAAGGCACATCAAAATTATTTAATCCGTTGCTGGGATATGCATCTTTACGTTTAATTTTGCTGGTACGAGTATAAACAAGTAAAAATGTTCTCTTCGGCCGGGCCGAAGTCTAAATACCATACACCCGAGTAGGTAAAAAAATAATAATTTCGCCACTTAACAATTTTTATGTAAGTAGTCGGAACACGCCCATTTTTGGCAAACGTATGGGTTATGTCTCTAGAGATTGCAGGATAAAATCAGATATTAATATTTTTCACCATTTATGAGATAATGACAACTTTTGTATGAGTGGGCGGGTTACGCCCATTTTTGGCAAAAAGATTGGTAATGCCCTAATAACATTTTTTAAAACGACGTGTTTTTACATTTCGTATGTAAAGTAGGCACGGTTGTTAACTGATACCGCCCATTTTCAATCCCAATCTACCCTACATAACGAAGAACATTTTATTGCGATACCTCTTTTCGTTCTCCCGTAATCACGATTTTAACAGACAGCCAGACAAATAGGACGGACAGGGCTAAATCGATTCAGGAGATGACGCTGAGGAAGAATATATGTATATACTTTTTTATATTTATCTCGTCTCCTTCTTTGCGTTACAAACGGAAGAACAAAGTGGATATACCTCCTACTCCCTCCGGGTGTAGGGTATAAAAATTCAGAATCTATGCAAAAGTTGGACAATAATCCCGATTGCGGCATGAATTTATAACTGACAACCTTCAAAATGAGTTTTCAATGAAAATGCCTCCGCAAACAGCTGATTTTTGTTCACTTTCGTATTTTCCACTGTTCGCTTTTAAATTATGATAAGTAACCTAAGTTTACAAAGTTTGTAGCAAATGGACCCTAAAGTGGTAGTCACATTCATTGATTTCACCGCTGAATGGAAAATTTTGTAAATAAAACACCATTTAGCTGGAGGTTGCGAACGCAATGCATTGTAAAACGCAAAGTTAAGGGCTAATAATACTAACTTGAGTTGAGTTGAGAACTGTCAAAGATTATATGTGCCTTATGGAATCATGTGTATTTGATTATAGAAACGTGATAGGGATTCGACTTGAGAAAAATATCAAATCCATTTTGAATTTTTGCCGAATTGAGCCAAACTGACAGATATCAAGGGCTGCCGTCTCAATTTTCCACTCAGATAATTTGCAAACTCTTGTGCGCTGTTTGAAATGATTGCGGGAAATTGCATGGAGATTTGGAACAACGCAAGAATTAATTTTTGTTGAACAAAAAATCATTAGATATATTAATGTATTTACGAACAAGAGAAAAACAATAATTATTTCTCATAGTCAGTAATAAAATTAAAGGGAACAAGTTATCAACGTGGTCGCCGACGCTACGTTTTACTGCATTCATGCCGACATCACCATCGCCATCATTATCACCACTGCCTCGTGTCACCGCTACCTCGATGCACACCACCATTTTTCATTTCTTAGTAGATTAATTCCTATATAGTTTTTTCATTTATCGCTGCATACCGTTCCAAACAAATAAACCAGGAAAGCGCTTGATAATCGCATATTTGTTCTGCAGAATACAAAATGTGAGGACAAGTTTGTCCTCTAATTATAATATTAACGACACTAGTTAAAACACCCACAATACTTAAAAATACCCAATTGAAATTAAAGTCTTAAGTACAGTGGCAACATTGACGGAGCACAAAAGGCAAAACATCTGCTTTTGTTTTGCTTTTAGACTCTGAAAGACTAAAATTTAGAGAGAATTTCTCATTGATCTCCACGCAACCCGTAAAGTAAAGACAAATCCAAGTTAGTATAATTACTGCTTTATGCCCAAAGCACACATCGATTTGTTTCGTTCGTTGAAGCCGCACACATGTTTGCAAAAGCTGAAACAGTTACACCCTGCGCTCTGGCAATTGGTGACGGCCTTTATTTGACGAAAGCAGAGTAGTGCCTTAAACACAATTGGAAGTACTAAAAACTAAATACATTTGTTTCGGTTATCTTTATCTCATTTTCTTATGTACGAAACATAATTACATTCCACGAACAAAACACAAAATCTGTCATTTCCGTCAATTCCCGTGTTGAAATCTAAACAAAGGAATAGCAAAAGCAGAAGAAGAGCACTTTGTGTGTGTCAAATTAGAAATAGATTTAACCCGAAGACGTTTGTCTTTTTATCTACGGACAATTGTTTTCAGATAAAAATTTTTTTCTCGTTTCCCATAAGAGCCTGTGTAATTTTGACAGATGATTTTGTGTTTAGTGTTTAGTGTTTCCAATTGTGTTTAAAGTATAGCCTGTTAACTGTGTCATGAAATCGTTATTTTGTGGTAATCGATATAAATCGATTGTAAAATTAGTACCAGCGTCTTTCTTTCAAAACACTTCCTTCGAATCTGTTACATTTTGTGCTTCGTGTTTATCGATTCAAACAATTAGGGGTGGGTGTCATTCCGTGAATTTTTATATATTTGTAGGGAAGTGATAGTTCTGCACAGCTAGGAATATATATTTCCACCATCTTGGAATATTTAAACCTTATGAATTTATGTCTCCCTTTGAAATCGGCGTGTTGTTGTTGGTTGTGTATATGGGAATTGTTTACGATCCGATATACGAGCCACGAGTGCCTGTGTGTTGGTGCCAATGATGCGAACGCATTGATGTGGGAGAAAAAGCGAATTGCATTTCTGCCGTTTCCCCTCCGATGATTCTAATTTAGTTCGGTTCGTCGTTCGTTGAGTCGGATGTATTTGTGGTCGTGTCGTGCCGATGTGGAAAATTTTCATTTTCTTTAAAAATAATTACTCACAAAATGTGTAAGATTATTTTGCTAAACCTTAAAGCTTCACGTGCAATAAACGCGCAGAGACTGTTGGCCCGCTGAATAAGTGGAAAATCAACAAGACCACACGCAGGTGCGTACGCAGACGTGACGAACTCCTCGCCACTGAGCTTGCTCCAAAAATCCAGGAATTCGCGCTGCATTTTTAGCTGCAGACTGCAAGACAGCCTAAGCAAAGAGTGGACAAGAAAGGGTCCCCGCCAAGCTGCAACGCAAGAGCCACGCCAGCAGTTACATTCCCAGCTGGCAAGTACAAGGGGCTCCATTCCTGATGTACCTAAAAGCGAACCACAATAGCTTGGGATGGACTCCCAGAATTGAAAAATGTATGTATTTGTCCTACGTGAGGTTAAGCGCCTCACCACCAGCAAATATTGCGAGTGGGTGGCCGCGGGGGTATTAGGTAACAAAAGTGTGGGAATCCAATAAGAATCACGGATGTCACAAATCATTGCATGCTCAACGAGAAAGCGAATTGTCGCGTCTTTACTTTCAAGAGTAGCATTTTTTATTCACATTTGCATCCATGTGCCTTACTGAGGCTAGCGACGCGGAAGAGTTTTAATTACTGACGAAGTCGGGACAAACATTTCCAAATTGTATATCCTGACATAGTGGTACATTGCACTGCTGCTGTAAAGAACGTTGACACGCTGATATGAACACGCTGCTTTAAAGTTGGCAAAGTGCATTGAGCCAGAAGCTAGCTTGTACGGCTCGGTATTCCTTCCGTTATAATTTGTTCAAAAAGGGCCTCCGCGTTCAACTTCTGTACTTAAATAAGTAAAACTCCCTCTTATAGTTATTTACCCATTTCAATTCTGCCAACCGTACCGATGCTAATAAATAAATCTAGTGCGATGGGGATAAACGCGGTCAGAATCTGGGCTGTCAATTCTTTTTTGTTTTAGTCAGTATATTCAATAATTTTGTAGTATATCAATAAAAAGTAGTAAAAGTAATCAGAATTGCTTGCTTGACAATTTTGGACCTAAAAATTGAATGAGTTTTGTTTTCTTAATTTGGAGGAGATAATCACCGTTGAGAGAATTTACAGTTCTAAAAATGCTTTACATTTTTTCAAAATTTGATTTGCATATAACAGGCTAAATACTTCTTAGTTTTACTTATTATAAGTGCCTCATTGCTCCAAATTGTTTGAAATCTAGTATTATGAGTCTTGAAACGGGCTCAATAGACTTTTGAATAAATTAAAATTGTAATATAAAACGCTATATACCAAAATTGTTTTCATGGCTATCAGATGAATGCCCTGAAAGACATTACTTGGCCTGAACCAGAACACCTCGCAGCGTTTTTTAAACAAATGACTCCCTTTTTAGGAATGATAATTGGTATTTGTAATAATTTAGTGACGAATTCATACCCGATTTTTACAAAGATTCAGCCAGGTTTCCGGGACAAAATTTTTTATGAGAGGAAAATACTCAGATGTGACTCCGGGTAGAATAGCGGTGGGTGTAAACAAATTAAGAACTTAGATGGTACAGACCCAAACTCAGGTTTGTAAGTAAATAAAAACACTTCACTTGTTAAACAAATCAAGAAATTTATCTTTTAATTCAAGTTTCCTTTAACCCTCATGGTGCCATGCTTCTTTAGACCGTGTATCTGTGTATCAAAACTGTTCTATTGAACTGTTGACTTGAGGTGCTGTATCTTAATATTCCAGTTTCTCTCAATTTCGCATTTCAGACTTATGCTGCTAGTGAAAGGAATTCCTTTATTTTTCCTGTAATATTAAGAGTAATAATAAAAAAATTTAAGATACAAGGTAAAAAATTGCAGCTATTGGGTGGGCATTGAGAGTTGTGTGGCTCTTGTAAGTAACAGGCATTATATTTCATTGTTCTCACAGATATCTTTAAGCAAAGTGTTTTGAAAAGAAAACTTAAAGTTAGACAGAACCGATTATGAAATTGAAGAAAGTAGGAATTTTGCCATATCTGAAACAGTTGAGGAACAGGATACTAGTGTAGGGTTTACTTGGTAAGTTAACGCATCTTCCAACATTTTTGACTTTGTTTAGTAAAATTCAAATATATAATATAGAATACGTAAACTTGAACGTATGTATGTGTGTATTTTTATGTCATTATTTTACGATAAAAAAGAAAGTCTGATGGAGTCGGTTCCGTGTAACTATAGGAATTGTAATAGAGTAATAATAGCTAACTTAACTAATAACTTAATAGTAATAGAGTTAAAGGGTAGAGCTCTTGGCTTGTGAACACGAAGTTGATTCTGACGAGGAACATTCTGTAGGAAATTATGAAAATGATTCTAATTGGCTACAACCAAATACCTAAGGTTCGGATGTAGAAGGCCTTGCAGATATTGCATGTATGGCTAATGCTATTGAATTGCAATGAGTTTACGACGATAGTGATGAAACTGGCGATGAAAATATTTTGGACATTTTATCGCCTTTTTGAAACTTCAGGCGAATATATTTCACACGATTATACAATTTGGAAGACAAGCTTTTGTGTCAACACAAACTCGGTCATACAAAATTATTCGCGAATCTGGTAAATGATGGCATAAAATATTATTTGTAAAGGTTTAACTTTATTGCTTTAGGTGGACCACATAGCACAAATTAGGTGGACCACAGCACAAATTGTTTGAATTACCTTGAAATATGCAGCTTGATTTTTACTGATGAAATTAAACTTATTGTAGTTGTTAACGCGGTAGGGTGTCAGGAGTGAGCACTCCAGTCTCTCTCCTGTCAGCCTGCCGGTCATGAGATGCGCCTCTCTCGTGAGAGTAAGCTCGGCTGCGCAAACTGACCGGCCTCCAGCGATCGTCGCTGGACCCACAGCGCTCCCTTACCCTTCAACAGTTGACGCGAACACAAGGCTTGGAACAAGAAAACTGTGAAATTTGAGCAAGTGAAATATTTATTCTTATACAAAGAATCAAAAATTGTTTAACATTACATTTAACTTTTGCGCAATTTCGGAAACATTTATACGTATCAACAAACACGAAATTCTGTATTCGAAACAATAAAACATTGCATTTGTGAATATACTAAATTCTGAAGCAAACAGTAGTTGTAGAAACTAATCATAAAGTCAGTCAGTCAGTGTATACAGAGTAATGAGCAAGAATTCTCGAAGGAAAAGTCGGGAGATTTTATCTTTGGAAGAACTAAGTGTTTTCGATTACTGCAGGCGTCTATCACTTTAATATGGTGAGTCTTTTACAAAACGTGATAGATTTTGACGTTAGAAGTGCACAGGCTACTGCCAGATTTCTAAACATTCGGATACGAAACCAAGAAGGAAGACACGAAGGATGTGCCAAATGTTTGGATATCGAACATGTGATGAACACACAACCACAGCTCCCGTATACTCAAGCTGTTCCTAGGCTTAATATTTCAAAAACATAATCTTAATATTTTTATAAATATGTGTATAAAACATATTTTCTTAATTAAATTCACAGATGCGGTGTACTTAATTTTTTTTCTTACATTCAGAAGAGCTGTTATCGAAATTTTGCTTGAATAGCGGGGTACGTCAATTTTTTCATACTTTTCTAAAACCAGAAAAAAGGGGTTTCCATTTACTCCTTTTCCACTTTCTAATTTTATTAGTTTTATGATGTCATAAAATTTCATAAGAAAATAAAGAATATTCTGCGAAATACAATCTTATAAAATCAAAAGAGTATCCGGTTACTCCGTATGGCAAAATAAGGATTAAAAAGTTCTCTGACTTCCGAAAGCAACTAGCTTCCAGCTTTAAAAATCATTATTTTTGTTGTTCATGTATTTAATTATTATTAAAAACTTAACTGATTATTGTTAATTAGATATATATTCAAAGTACTCGAAATATTTCAGTCTCTTTTTGGATTCCAAGAAAAACACAATAAATACCATCAAAAATGGTGGATATACAAATATATATGTTAAGCTAAATTCAGAAAGGATCCGTAAATAACTTTTATGAATTGTTTTGAAACAAATACAAAAAATTTAAAGCATTACATGGTAGTTTTAGTATATTTTGGGTCTTCTGCATTCCTTTGTTTGTGAAAATCCATTTGAAATATTATATTTTTAAATAATCAATGACACCATTAACTTTAACTTTTAAAAGTTTGTGTTATTAGAAAAAATTCTGGGAGTTTATTAAACCTCATAGAATATCATAGTCAGCATTGAAACTTTAATGCTTGGATCCTTCCCGCTATACTTTTTACTTACAATTACTAAGTAAATAAAATAATTTTCTAAGTTATTTATTAAATAAAAAAAAAAAAGGATTCGATTCCAAGCAAATATTGCAAAACAATGCTTTGTAACGTTGTACTATAAATAAGCGGGATGGCACGTATTAAAATTGTCTTGTCTTAGTCTTAAAATTATTTTATAAGCCTCCTTTAGTAAGAGTTTTGCAGAATGTTTGCAAATCGCCTACTAATAACTATTACAAATACCTTTTTATATTCACTTTGTTCTTCCGTTTGTAACGCAGAGAAGGAGACGAGATAGATTACGGGAGATCGAAAAGAGATATCGCAATGAAATTTGGCACAAATATTCTTGGTTATGTAGGGCAGTTTGGGATTGAAAATGGGCGAGATCCGTTAACGCCCACGCCTACTTCACATACGGAATGTAAAGGCACGTTTTAAAAAATCGTTTTAAAAAATTTTATGATGTGAATATCTCATAAACTGTGCGAGATATTAATGTATAATTTTATTCCGGATTATATAACGCCATTACTAAAATTAAAAAAAAAGGCGTGCCACGCCCAATCATAACAAAGTTGGCAATATCTCATGAACGGTATAAGATATTGAGTTTAATTTTATTGAGATGTAATTTTATCACGATGTACCCGGATGCATTACCAATAAGCTTGCCAAAAATGGGCGTGATACGCCCACTCATACAAAAGCTGTCAATATCTTGTAAACGGTATAATATATTAACACGTAATTATAGGTATCTACAAGTATTACCAATCTGTATACCAAAAGGGGGTGTGCTCCGCCCACTTATAAAAAAGTTGTCAATATCCTATTAACTTATATACTTCCACAGTCGTGACAAAACTAATGCGCATGAACAGAAGAATTCAATGTTTGATGAGTACTGCGCAAAAAATAATGATTTGAGGTTTTTTATAAACATTAACTAAACTCTAAGAAGTAAAATTAAATATATTTTCAGCCATAAGAAGTTCGAAAAATCATATGCAATTTTTTTTAATTTGCAGAGATAAAGACTAGTTTAGAATAGTTAAAGAATAGTTTCGTAAAAATCTACTAAAGCTTTTTAAAAGCTACTACAAGGAAACTTATTAACAAGAAAAATATCGAAACACTTTCTTGCTTATAATTGCTTGCTATATAATTGCTTATTGGGTACTAATCGAAGCCTGTGGTCATGCAATGAAGTTTGTATAATAAAATTGTTGTCACTGAACTTCATAGAAAAATATATTGATTCTGTATTTGACAGAGTTAGACTTGTTTGAGATATGTTTAAAAATGTAATCATTCATTTACTCATTTCCATGATTTGCCCATTAATAATAATATTTTTATTTTCAAATATGTGACCAGGCTGACAAAAAAACCTTTCGCTTTCAACCCTTAGGTTTTCTACCAAAGGTTCGAGTTTACTAGATACACAGCTGAACTCCGACGTTGTTACATTTGATTGCGTAAAACTCTGTATTCTTTACAGTTCGCCGTGCGTACCTTGAACACATGTTACACTTGCAATTGAATGTCAAAATAGGTACATAGAGACACACACATGCGCATGTTCACCGTGGTCTTCTTGTCTGCGCAGAATAGCGCAAGGCATTCACCCGAAGGAATATTTAGAACCCAATAAGTTGCGATTCCATACAAGAAAAAGTGTATTTCTTTTTGGAAGTGTTTACGCAGTGGGAGGTTTTTATTAGTACTTCTGAGCTGAATCAGGAGGTATTTGAATTTGTAAGCATATTGTATCTGGATTCTTGTTGTATGGGGAGAATTAATTTATTTTTTGAAGTGCTGCTGGTGATGAATTATTTTTTAAACTTAATTTTTAAATTGACAAGCATTTTCTTCTTGTGTAGATAAGCCAACTTTCTATCCCCATACAACTCCGATGTATTATACCCACCACCTCTCGTGGATTTGAGTTACTTGCGCTGAGAGGTTTCCGGCTCGTGCCGCGGTCAAAGAGCTTCGTGCTTACCGTCTACATAGGGGTGGTTTAGGTGGATGTCACAAGTGAATTTCCACGCAAACTTAAGGGTGTGGTTCATGCGTAGCTGGTGACTTGGCTGCGCTGATAGGGGTGGATGTTGCTGGTGCGTGGCAATATTAGTTTTGCTTTCTTTCCACGTTTCAGTCAGTGGGGTGATATGATGGAGTGAAACGGATTTTTGTTCACTGCGTTTGCGTATGTGATTTTCAGTGATAATTTTAAATAGTTGTGGAAAAATTGAAAGACAGTTTGATGAATATAGAATATAAATAAATTAGGCAGTGTATTAACTGTAGTAAAAATAGCATGCTTATCTTGACCTCTAACGTAAGCCGGGTTTTAAAGAAAGTGCAGGATCACAAAAGAATCATCTACGATTTCTCAGAAAAAATTGTTAAAAGAATAATAATTTGTGAAATAAGCAAAGAAATTAATTAAGAGGTGAAGCACAATTAATAAAAAATAAGGGCGGTTTGGGAAACAAATTAAAAGAAATGAACAACTGAAAAGTATAAGAAGTAATTTTCTTAATTTAAACAAAAAATCTAAATAATATAAATTCGGTATTCTTATGTCTCTGAAATATTTTATCACAGAAATACTTTCACCCTGAATTTGGAAGCTTCCCCCATCAACTATTAATATCGTATTACATTAGTAGTGATATATGTAGATATATGTATTGTATATTATTTACTGCGCAAACATATCAGCTCTTGTACATTTTCTTTATTTGCAGCTCATCGCTGCTGAACTTGGAATAAATTTATAAAATTTTTGGAAAAAGAACCTTAAACTCTACATCCATAATCCAAGAAATTGGATGCAGCCAAACCAAAGATTGGAATAATCCGCCAAAGAATACTACTTTGTAGTTATAGCTAAATTGTAGGATAAAATGAATATAGCCACAGTCACCACCGGTACGACTACCCATACGACCACCATCAATAATAAAACATACAAGATCGAAATGGTGGAAGACAGTCAGCTGAGCATGGGCTCCGATGAAGACGACGACGATATTATCAGTAGCGAAGGTAGCATGTACGGCGATGGCGATGCCATTCAGATGAGTGCTCAGGACGATGTGGCAAATCAGCTCGCAGCCGCTGGTCCGGTTGGTGTAGCTGCTGCCGCCGCCATCGCGTCATCGAAGAAGCGCAGACGACCACATTCGTTTGAGACAAATCCCTCTGTTCGTAAGCGGCAACAGAATCGGCTCTTACGCAAGCTGCGTGGCATCATATACGAGTTCACCGGCCGGGTTGGCAAGCAGGCGGTAGTGCTGGTTGCCACTCCGGGGAAACCAAATACCAGTTACAAGGTTTTCGGTGCCAAACCTTTGGAGGATGTGGTGCGTAATTTAAAGAATATCGTGATGGATGAGTTGGAAAACGCTTTAGCGCAGCAAGCGCCACCTCCAGCGCAAGATGATCCCTCCTTGTTCGAGTTGCCCCCTTTGATCATCGATGGAATACCAACACCAGTGGAAAAAATGACTCAAGCCCAGCTCCGCGCTTTCATTCCGCTGATGTTGAAGTACTCAACGGGGCGAGGCAAACCCGGATGGGGACGCGAATCAACACGACCACCATGGTGGCCTAAAGAGTTACCGTGGGCAAATGTGCGCATGGATGCGAGATCGGAAGATGACAAACAAAAGGTTTTTAACTTATGAAAGTATATTTGGGTAAAAATTCCATTGTGAGCTTTCACAACCTGCATCCGAGTTCTGTAAATTAATGACAGTGACAAGTTTGTTAACTAGAACGGCGAAAGACTATTATTATACCTGAATCCGAAAGTAGAGGGTTTATTAACTTTGTGCTTCCGTTTGTAATGCAGATAAGGTAACAAGAGTGAAAAAGAAAAGTTCATATATTCTTAATCAGCGCAATTTCTTGAGTCTATTTAGTCCTTCTTGTCTGTCTGCTAAAATAACGAATAGAGATATCGCCGTGTTTTGTGTTTCGGTGAAGTATTAGCTGTTTAATGGAGCAGTTAGCAACTGAAAACGGGCGAAACCGATCTTTAGAATTTGGCCTGACCAAAAGATAGCTTCCATATTAATACTCAGTTTTAATACAGCAGAGCTGTAGTAGTGATTGGTACAAATGATGCTTATAGATTTTTCGAATACAGCGTTTAAAATCCTAACATATTTTTTTCGCCTTTACTTATAATACTAAAAATCCTGAAGAACACTATCACATATTAAAATAGGAATAATAAAGTCGAAAAAAGGAAAAACGATAACCTCTGGCATAATGGGA
This sequence comes from Sicus ferrugineus, assembly GCA_922984085.1. Classification (NCBI taxonomy): domain Eukaryota; kingdom Metazoa; phylum Arthropoda; class Insecta; order Diptera; family Conopidae; genus Sicus; species Sicus ferrugineus. The sequence goes on along the minus strand of OV277351.1, from coordinate 6,191,369 downwards.
TGTAATCCTCATTCACTGTACAGTGAGCGCATATTTTCCATATGAGAAAGTATCGCGTCTGTTCGGATAATGTCCTGTCCGAGATGCAATTTGAAAGCTACCTTGGAAAGGCATTGAAAGGAAGATAAGATTTCGAATTGGTTTTTACAGATAAGCTGGACGCACGCCTTGCGAAAAATTGTAATCAATTGCTACAAATACCATGGACGAGAGGATTTGCTACCAACATTTGCTGACGAAGACGACAAGGTGACTCAGATTGTTAATCAGGCTACAATGGACTCTAGTTCAACCACGAATACACCTACAGTTGTGACGGCAACAAATATAACAAATAATCACGTAAATATTAGCTATTTTTATCTATTATATTAATATTAGCTGTTTAAAGCAGTTACTTTAAATGTAAGAAAAAAAATCAGATAAGCCAACTGTACCCTGCAGAAAAAATAATTGATGTTCACTTATGAAATCTGCGAGAAAAGTAATAGTAACACACAAACGTTAGTTGGAAGGCGTACAAATGTACACCTTATTATCCGTGAATTCATCTGTTAAGAAATTCAACTACATACCCGATTTCTCTGAAAATTATCTTAATGTGCAATTTTCATAAGTAAAAATTAAAAAGGAAATCATGAAATTTTTAATCTAAGCTATTTTAATTAACCTTTATTTAACGACTAACAATTCTTTTTCGTAAATAATTTCAAATTTTACTTCGCTTTTTCTTCGGCATTCGGTGAACACGTAGAATAGTCAACGATTCATCACACGTCTAACACGTGTTTCTTTCGATATATTTGAAACAATGATAAGCAAAGCTTGAATTTTGGTTTTAATTCATTGGATTCAGGGTTAAAAAGACAGGACTGAACATTCCGGTTTTTTTGGCATACTTATGAAAGAACCAACTAGGGAGTGAACAGGATTTTTGCTGGGCAGTTCTAATAATCATAAAAAAAGAAAGCACAAGTAATTTTTACTCTAGTTATATTACTAATATCATATTATGCACATGCAAATTAATATAATATTAATACAAATACATAGGGAAGTCGGGGATACAGTGTAAATCCTTATTAACTTGAACATATAATTGTCCGCCAAGGATTAAAATTTGGCATTGATTTTTATAGTAGGATATTTTTACATTAATACCTCACTATCTATCAGAACTGAAAAAATGCCTACAAGCAGAACTGGGCAACGATTTCCCGCTTAATTTTTAATACGCAGGGTAGATGTACATTAATAAAAAAAATAACGTCTCAACTAAGTATTAACTTGATGTATTTCAATCGGCAGCAACAGGTGAATGTGGTAAAGATTACTAATGGAGGAACTGTCATCACAACGCATAATGCAACTGCTCAGACCAACAGTGCGGCGCCAACAATAATTCAGAATACAAATAATCACAACATCACAACAACGGCGACACTGCCGGCTTCTACAAAAATTGAAATTCATACTGTGCCGCAGACGTCGCAGCAACAGCAAGTACAGAATAACAATACAACGTCTGCCCAAACCCTTGCAAACGCACAGGTTTGCATCGACCCGATGACTTTGAGTGAAGTCGATGTTCGTACTAACCAATTAATGCAAACACTAATTGCTGCCTCAGTTGTTTGTCCTTATTTGCGCTCTCCTACTGTTGTTAATTTGTTTACTTTCTGCTGGTTCATTTATTTTATTGGTTCTACATAACAGCTGGTTCAATTTTTTGCTTTTTGAGTTCTAAAGTTCAAGATTCTGAGTTCTGTAGCACATGCACATGTGGATATATTATTATTTCGTGCGGAATAGTTTTAATTTTTTGCTAGATTTTTACACATTTAATTTCTATAACTGCAATCTGTGCCTAACGTCTATTTCATCATATCCGTTTTTCGCCGCAGTACACGCAAACAGTGCTCTCTACCATACAAAATGCTGATGGCACGGTGTCTCTCATCCAGGTCGATCCAAACAATCCGATAATTACACTTCCTGATGGTACGACGGCACAAGTCCAAGGCGTGGCAACGGTAAATATATGCGTTGTTCTAATACCGGTCTGCATGTGTTAACTAAAATACGCTTCCGAAGCTCCATCAAGGTGAAGGCGGCGCTACTATACAGACAGTGCAGAGCTTATCCGACGTAAGTGGTCCTGAAAATATGACAGTGGATCTAACAGAGGCAACCGTAGCACAAGATGGTCAGATTTACATAACCGCCGAAGATGGACAAGGTTAGTAGTGGAAAATTAAGATTAATTGATTGCTGGCATTGATTCCTGTTTGCAAGCCCGTACCATCGTCCTCCTCCAGATGGCGAAAGGTCGGTTGTCAAAATGACGTCGATAAAATGTATCCTTCGAACAATATGCACTAATTTCTATGCATCATTACAGCCCTCGATATATTTAATATATGAGAATAGGTTTAAGTATCGGTAAAAATACCAATTGATGGTTTTTTGGGATGCCATGTCTCTCTTTTTATACCTGGAAGGGAGTGCCTCCCTTCAGGTGTATGGTATATTCATTTTGTTCTTCCGTTTATAACGCAGAGAAGGAGACAAGATAGATATAGAAAATTATATATATTCTTGCTCAGCGTCACCTACTGAATCGATTTAGCCCTGTCCGTCCGCCCGTCTGTCTGTCTGTCTATCTGTCTGTCTGTCTATCTGTCACGATTACGGGAGAACAAAAAGAGGTATCGCGATGAAATTTGGCACAAATATTCTTTGTTATGTAGGGCTGTTTGGGATTGAAAATGGGTGAGATCGATTAACAGCCACGTCTACTTTACATAAGGGATGTAAAGCCACCTCGTTTACAAAATGTTATAAGCTGAATATCTCATAAACCGTATGAGGTACTGAGGCATAATTCTATTCCAACATATATAAAAATTTTCCCATAAAATGGGTGTGGTCCTCCCACTCATACAAATGTCAATATCTCATGAACGGTATAAGATATGAAGATGTAATTACAAAAAATGGGCGTGACACGCCCTCTCATACAGAAGTTGTTTGTTAAAATCCCTAAAATTTTACACAAATATTCTTTGTTATGTACAGCAATGTGGGAGTCCAATGTATGGTACAAATAGTAAATTTTATATCTGTAAATATAAACTTTAATTCTATTTGTAAAAAAACGGGCTTGTTCCACTCATGTATATACGTTAGAATCGAATAGAAAGTAAAACACATTATCTGTGTCCCAGAAGCACCGGATTGCATTAGAATTAGACTTATTTTTAGTCTATTTTTATTAAAATTAAGTTTTCTGCAAAAAAGATGAGATTCAGGTGGCTCCGTTACAAGTCTATCTTTAACAGCTGTTACTGAAAGAGTCCAAAAGTGAAAAATGGTGCGTAAAACATTGAAACAACATATTTTAAGTGAAAAAAACATTAAATCATTTTTAATACCAACACTTGAAACTAAAACTTGTATATAAGTGCCATCTAAAAGTCAGGTATCATCCAATTTCTAATCCAAATCGAAGATGGATTAGAACTTTACTTTTTATCTTTAACTGCTTAAAACACATACGCGTACATAAACGTAGAGTATATACTATATTATTCCTAAGCCTCACCTTCTGAGTCACTGCGCGTACGTATGTCTGTATGTAATCAATAAAAACTTCATATTTTCCCTATGGAATTAGTAGACTTAACCACTATTTGAACCGTTTATTATGGCCTACCTGCTTATGACTTTTTGAAATCTTGTTTTAATAAAACATAATAGCAGCGTTAATTTTACAGCTTTAAACTAAGCCCTCTTACTCATTTCAGGTTACCCTGTGTCCGTCAGCAATATGATTACAGTCCCAGTTTCGGCGTCCATGTACCAGTCAATGATTGCAAATATACAACAACTGCATACCAACAACGATGGAACCGTCTGCATTACGCCCATGCAGGTAGATTCTCGTAGTCAAAGCCGTAGTAACAGTAGCAACGACAGTAATAAGAACAATAATTACTATCAGTGCTATTCGCTTATGGCATCGCCAGCCATTGGCCAGCGTCTGTCAACGTCTAATAGCCAAATTATGCCACCGACAACTACCGCATCCAATTCACGGTGCCAGATTTTTAGCTCTAGCGTAAATAATAACTCTAGTCAACACCAACAAGCACATAGTCATATGCAAGGCACACCCAGGCTTTACCTTACAACCTATCCCAACTCGATTCCGAGTAATCCAAATTCAAAAGCTAATCCTGCTGGTGCTAAGACCAACAACAATACCTTAGCCACTAACAACAATATAGTGACCCACAATAAAAACACTTTAACATCGCTTTTACTGGCTGGCAGTGCGCCGAAAGCAGGCAAGCGAAAGAAGCATGCCTGCTCTGCCAGAGCGATGCCCATCAAACTCGAAGATTCCAACGTGGCAAGTCTTCTGAATATACAAATTGTTAATGGTGAGGCCTTGCCCACAAAAACTATTAAATTGGAAAGTTTAGAGCATTAAAAGCTCTGGTACTGAAGCGAGGAATAGGTTTGCGAACTTTACGTTTTAGAATTATAGAAATTAATTTGTCAGAGTAGGAAAGTTTTAAACTAACTCTTGTCTAGTCAACGAAAATGTTAAATTGGGAAGTGAGAGTTGAGTATGGTGGCGGGAGGCACAAAAAAGTTGTTGAAGCCAAAGTAGGGATGCACGGTGTAATTTATATTTTTAACTCGTGCAATTGGGCAAAACGGGGAGATACTTCACATTTATGCTTCGTATCGGGAAATGTGTTGTAATAATATTTCTTCAAAAAGCTTTAAGCAGACCTTGTTTAAAAAACCGTTCACAGTAAAATGCCCGTTACGAAAACTTGCCATTTTAGAGTGATGACGTTTTGTCAGTAATTCTTAAATATAAAAGAAGGAGTCTACTACTGCAGAAAATATGAAAATTCAATTAACTGGGGAAGCATTTTTTTTACTACAGTTAGTTTTGTTCCTGAAAATAAAAGCTTAGCTTTATTTCAAACTTTCTTTTCATTCTTCACGATTTAGAATAAAATTCCAGTAACAGTAAAAATGTATGCTTGAAAATCAAAAACCCAAGAAAAAACCACAAAAAAATATACTTTCTAGAAATTTCTTAAAATGAAGACATTGGGTAGTAAAAATTAACGAAAATTTTTTCAATTAATAGATTATCTTAATCCGTAAAATTTTCACAACAGCACAAAAAATTAGCAGTTCCAAGAATTTCCTTGACCTGTGTTATGTTTTCTCCCTTGAATATTTTGTTATATTTTTTTCCAACTTTTCAACTTTTCCTTAAATTAATTCTATCTGCATGCAGTTTTCACTTCGTTACTTAGAATTTAGTACGAATCGTGAAATTCTAACGGAAAATCTAGTCGACCAAACTCATAAACGAAAAGTACAGTACAAAAGCACCAAGAATACAATTATGTATTCTAGTTGTGAGAACATACCGACAGAGTTGTGAGGTCTCAATTACACTTGGTTATATTTTTGATTGAATTGTCTATAAAATAGTTGATTTCGTAAAATCAACTAAAATAAACGAAATCAATAAAAATAGAGAAGTTAATTGCAAACAATACGCATTTCAGTTCATCGATTGAAGCGGGCGTAAACGGTTAATTTAAACGCAAATTTTAACCAAACAAGTTGCTGTTTTTCTGTGTCGTAGATTATGTCTTGGACACGTTTGTCCAGTATTTGTATTCATGCGCAAAACTATAAAATGCGAAAACTTAAAAAATGTTCTTTATTAGTATTTTTGAGCTTATATAATTGGGTTTGTGCTTTGCTGATAAGACGCCAGCATTAGTGCGTCTTTTCTCTTGGAGAGACCTCATTGGGCTCTCGATAGCCATCATGGCTGGCGAATCCTTCAATCTGTTCATAACTTGTTGCTGTCAGAATTTGAGATGGGAGTCCACTTCACTGACATTCGGGCACCTTATGGTAGAACTTTAGAAATTTTCCTGTTGCTACAATCGACGAATTAGGAGGCGTAATAAATGCAATTAGGTGGGACCATTTTAAAAATTCAAGAGAATTTAGGTGTCAGTATCTTGAAAACAGAGGTGTGACAGAAAAATATTTCAACTTCTTCGGTCACACTTACCTGGCCTGTACTGAACTGGCACTTACGAAATATGAAAACCTCTTTTTGTCCACATGAGATTTATATCTCAAAATATTCAATAGAAGTAGTATTTTCTGCAAGTGGGGACCGGTTTATAATGTAGTAATAATGAGGCATATTCTAGATAGAGAGGATTAAGAACAGAATATTTTTTTCGTAGTCCTAGTGTTGGTACAGTACATATAAATAATAGAGTTTGAGGATTTATCTTTGCACCTACACAAAAACTGCAAAAACAGATGAAACTCTTTTTTTCATAACTTGTTGATTTAATTTAAGTTATACTTGTTATAATTTTGCTTGCCTAGTTTATACTTAACCACCATCAAGTTATATATGAATTATTTTGGTTCGAGCTAGTGTTGGAGTTTTGCTTTATTATTGAGAACCAAATAGATGAAACTTATTTCTGTATGAAACCAAAGTTGTAATATTTTGAAATATTTTGCTTTTGCTTAGTTTTTAATACAGTTCCTAAACTAACAAATCTTCCATGGGGTTTACACCGAATACCAAAAATTTACATAGTTTTTATTTAGTGTAGACAATAATTAGGTGGATCGCTTTAAACATTTCGTAGAAACAATTTCAAGCGGTCTGATCCCGAACAGTGCAATTTAATGTAGCAAATCCAATATAATTCTATTAATGAAATTACGGGTACGATTAGCGTAGCTAATTTGCAGAATGTGAATATTGGGAGACACAGATAAAATTTATAAATGCACATTTGCTAATAAAGAGGTTTCCGAACTTACATTTCAGTTAAGTTTTTACTTCATTAAAAAATTGCCATTTTGAGTTGTTAAGTTATTATTTCAATCTGGTTTTGTTGTTGTGATTTTCAATCTTAATGCTAACATATATCTCCGATGTAATTTTTGTCATTGTAATTAGAACAGTTGTAAAATAAATTAACTTGCAATTGAAGTGATGGTGTTTATTTACGTATCTTTTTATTTATGTTAATACACATATGATTTCGAAACCATTCGATATTGGTAATATGAAAAACTTATTTCTATTATATTTCATTTCCATGCATTCGATTTTTCTTTCTTTTTCAGATTATGAATTTTCTTTTTGCCTTTTATTTCGTTATTTTAGTTTATACGAGTAGTCCGTGGTTACTTAGGGACCCGAAAGGCCGACTCATCACTTGGCGCAAGTATTATTTATTATACTACAGCGATTACGTGTTGGCTGGCTATGATTGCTGACTACGAGAAGCGGCTCGTCGTTTCCTTTGCGTATGCTTTTAACCGGTTTCTATTTACACTTCAAGGTTGAAAATGGTGACCAACTGGAAACGATAACCGTGTCCCCGGGAATGCATCAGATGATGATCCAAGGTGCTCCTGGCACTGAGCCACAAGTACTACAAGTGGTCAGCCTGAAGGATGCTACACTGTTGACCAAGGCTATGGAAGCAATAACTGGCGGCAATGTCAAGGCCGAAGACACGATTATCATGGAACAGTAATGGCGTTGTACCGAAGCTGGGCTTTTTGGTTGTTTAGCTTCTTCGTTTGGAATTAAGTGGTTTAATGAATATGTTATTAAATTCCTTATTTATTTTTTGTGTAAATATTGTATTTGTAAGTACCTGAAAGGTGTTTAGGGCTTATTGCAATTCGTGGTAAGACTTCCTTTTAAGTAAATTATTTTAGTATTTTCTTGAGGAATTATTGTGAGTTGTTTCAAGTGTTTTGGAGCAAATATTTATTCAGCAGCTACGAGTAATGGCTCGTACTCGTATATACATAGTTGAAGCTTGATCTGCTTAACAGACATTTTATCACGCAGAAATATATATTTTACTAACTACGATACATGCATCCATATGAGTAAATAGCTTGAGGATATCCGTAAGCATGTATCCCTGTAAAATCAGAAAATCAATGTTTAAATTATAATTTTGTCTTGTAATTATAAGATAATAATTGGGAGGTCTGTCAGATGAGGATTCCGAAAGTACCACTCGAATTAAATCAATATATTCGCTGAAAGCGGCAAATGGGGTACATTTACAACGGTTTTCGTATTATTAAACATCGTCGTAGTCGTATAATCTTTGTAATCCTAGTCTAAGATATTCCGTTCTAGTCATATTTGCAATTGATTGATTTTTGTAACTTAAATTGAATTGAAATAATATACCTTATATTAACAAAATACCAGAAGATTCGTCTAGTCAAACATTAATAGTCATAAGAATTTATTGTATTTACATAATTAAAATGAAAAATTCAATAAATTGTAACTGTTTGTATTAGGAGGGGTACTTGAGTTCAGAATGCATCTTTTTATGAATTTTCTGTTTTTATTATCTGAGTTAGGGGTTCATACTGGCACCGAAGATACTATTGTAAGACCGGTTTAATCGGTTTTAAAGATATCGGCTCCCAAATAAATGAATATATGAAAATGTCGGTATGATTATATTTTCTAAAGCTTTTTTCCGGTATTGGTAAAGCTTTTAGGATTTTATAATTACGATTTTTGGTTTCTAGGGTTCAGCGGAATTGCTATGGATTTAAGGATTCCACTGGTTATTCTCCACCTCCAGTGGAATTCTAGAATACATGGAGCTGCGGAATTCTAGAATACATGGAATCCACTTCCTGTGAAATTCTATACATAGAACTCCCAAATGACGATTATGGGATCAGTGAAATTTTTAAAAGGGTTAATTGATACACTTGGGAGCTGCCCAGGTGAGATCAAGAAAAAAATTTGAAAAGATTGCGAGATAATTTTCAAATGACATAAAAATAAAAGTTTTTAAATACTTTTATCGATGACTTAAATATAAAAGTCTTTAAACTTAAGTCTTAAAAATAAAAGTCTCGAATAACTCTTATGAAAAACTTTTTTAAAAGACTTTTAAAAATAAAAGTCTCAAATTAACACTTATGAAAGACTTAAAAATAAAAGTTCTTAAAAGACTTATCGACAACTTTTAAAAATAAAAGTTTTTAAAGACAACTGTTATTTTTAAAAGTAAAAGTTGATCGAATACTTTTATTTTTAGAAATAAAAGCTACAAGTTGACTTTTACTTAAAAATTAATTTGAGACAGAGAGTTTGAAGTTTGTGTCAAACGAAAATCTATCTGATTTCCTTTGGCGTGATCGGCTTGAAAGAACTGGATTATGATTATTTATTACGGTATATTTAAAGCCTACTGTAAACGTACAACAAAGCGCTACAACTATATAATATATATTTTTCCACGAATGTATAACAGTTGAGATTCCATCTCCAGAAAATGAACCCGTAGGAAGGGGCCTGGCTTTTTTCTGCAGCAATTTTTTAGCTCAAATTATTTCACTTCTTTTAAGACCGTAAAGACTGAATAAGCGGTTTTCACTACCTTAAAAAAAGAAATTATTTTACTCTGCATACTTAATTTGCAGTATAATAGTTGGTACTTAATTTAAGTAGCTGTATTGTTAATTTTAAGTAGTTCTTACTTGGACACACGTGGGTATGCGTACTGGAATTATATTTCCTGCCATGATTACATTCATCTTTTGCGATCTTATCAAGAACACTTGCAAGACTTTTTTGAAGTCCCTGTTCTGATCGCTCCACGGACAAGAGTATATCGCATCCGACAGGGCTTCGCTCTCTTGACAGAGACGGTCTCCCGAGTAGCATAAAATAAACATCTCCAGCGTAACCGCACTCACGAAAAAGGCGGTGTTGAGCAATTTTGCGTAGTCCAATCCTATGTATAGAAGGTAGATGCCAATCGTGCACAGGGCCAAGCCGGTACCGATGAACTGCGTCAGACAAGCACCCGAAATGATGTTCTGGATTACTTTGTAGAGTCTGGGAAACAGGAATCCGATTTTACGGCCTCAGTTAATAATGATTTCGAAGTGTAGATTTAGAGCGAAAATATTATTGCGGTTGTATTGTCTATTTCACTCACTTTGTTACATCCTTATGGTCCTCGATGCACTCAATTAGTCCTTTATAATTTGCATCCATTTGAGATTGATTTCGGCGTGGGCAGTTGGTGCTTTTCGCTCCGATGTGCCGAATTCGAAGCGAAAGGGCTTTAATGTGGGCTGACAGAATGGACAAGTACGCCTGGGGGTAGGTATCACTTGCGAGGTTCTGAGTGGCTTTCACAATCAACCCAAAGAGTTGGTAGAAGTGGGCAATAAGGAAGTTCCTTCTAGAGCTCCTCCAGTCGAAAGGGAACCACGCCGGATACATAAGCCTGGACTCCTGCGACGAGTAGACGACCAGTTGACTGGTTATTATTGCACAACAGTATATCCTAAAGAAAGCGATAAAGCAGAAGTGGGCCGAGCCTATGCCCTCCTTCAGGCATTTCCTTTCATTGGCCAATTTGGCGCGCCGATCGAGCTTCTCCAGAATTGAGCGAATCTCCAGGAATTGTTTGCGCATAATAAACACGTTGATAAATTTTACATTGGAAACCATGTCGGTTATGGTTACGTATAAATTTTCGCATAAAGAGTCCAGATTTTCGGAGAGACAGCAGTTGATGATGAGAGTGGCCGAAAACAGAAGAGTTACTGTTGCGTTGAATACAACCGCGTACGTGGAGTAGAGGTTTATCCATGCGGGGTTCTTTGGCTGTTGTAGACCGCAAACCCTCCACACCACCCAGTGATACTTAAAAGCCTGCGGTGTATGAATCTCTGGCTGCATTTCAAAACTGAAAATTCTGTTTCCACAGGTGCAAGAAGTAGTCCTTGAGGGCCCTCATATTTATAGGCGAATGTGGCATCATGACTGGTTGATTTGTCTGGTGGAAACAGTTCCATATGGTTTCCGAACACAATTTTAATAATTTATTAGTAAAATTGCTCTTCACAAACATTTATTGTAGAGAAATACCAATCTTCGCTTTTGCAAATTTTAATTTTTCAAATCAAATTAGTTAAGTTTTTAGTTAGACAAACTTAATACATCATAAGTATGATAATAGTATTAGTCAAGGGCGTAGTCAGGATTTCAGTCAGGAAGGAAAAATCTTTAAAAAGAAATATGCAAGTTTTGATAAAAAAATACGCGGAATTTTCGTTTTTTCAGAAAGTATTTCTTTACTTATCAATAATAATTTTTTCTTCTTCAAAATGGTTCCTCTCAGGTAATATACTTGTGCCAGCATTTTTTCCAATATTCGAAGCACTTCTTAAACACAATTTTCAGATGGCGTTTAGTCTCTTCTGTGTTTATCTCTCCAACGATGACTTAACTGTATCCTCTCGTGGTTATTTTCAATTTCAGAATTAGGAAAAAGTATAAAGACATGGCAACGGAGTGGCTTTTGGCCAGCAATTTATGAACACGCAGCTAAGTGTGGTTAGGTGCATTGTGGTTGCTTCACGCAAACGGTGTAGAACTTCAGGTAGTACTTATTGACCATACTTATGGGATCTTGCCACCCATGGTACATTCGATCCAAACTCGATCGAAGGATCGAAGAACAGTGTGCAGAACCTCACGAAGAACATTGAGCAGGAATCTGTCTTTCAAAGTTTTTAAAACTTTATTTGCTACAGTTATTGGAGTCCTTTTCATAGGGTTTTGTCAAATATAATTTTGTGCAAATCGGATAACTTATTTTAACTTTATTTTAGCTCTATTACGTTACCTACGCTAGAAAAAAATGAATATACCCTCTCCCTTCGGGTGTAGGATATAATAACAAAACGCACGCCTTAGCTTTCGTGGCGAAATATCGAACCTACAACAGTTCACGCTAAGCGAACGGAGTTTTGTGGTTCTTATTCGCTCGGTCACAAGCTGTTTATTTTTGCCCAACGCATATTTGATGTTAGAATTTTGTTTTCAGTGTTAATAATGATAGTAATACTGATTGTGATACAATTAGTGGTGGTGGTGATAGCAGTAGCAATGGCAGTAGTAATAATTTTGGTGATGGTTATTATAATGAGAGTTATAATGAGACTTGGCTTTGTAGTGAAAGAAATAGTGATATTTTAGATGATAAAGATAATTACATTGAATAGTATTATGGCAACAATAATGATGGCGGTGGTTGTGTTAATGATAACACTAATGGTGATAATAGTGATTGTTCGCGTCAACAGCAACCCTGGATGTTTAGCGGGAATTTGGTGTGAGACGAAGTTCTGTCCAGCAACCAGCAGAGATAACCAGCATTGACTTCTGGCGGGTCATTCAACTAATGACTGGCCTACGGTTCCATTGTTCCAAACAAAACTTATTTCTTGATTTGCGCTTTTAGTTCAGCGTAATCCTCTTCGATTTCCTCAAATGGAATAACCAAAACCTGAGTAGATTTCAAGACACAAGCTGGTATGGGTCCGATTGGGGGCCTTATAATCCTCTTATAAAATACACAAAATTAAAAATTAATTGCAAAATATAATTAAACAAGTAACAGTGTAGTCATATGACATGTTGACAACTTATGTATGACAGGGCGAACCACGCCCATTTTTAGCAAACAGTTTGGTAATGCCTCCAGATACCTCGCGATAAAAAGTATTAATATCTTATACCGTTCATGAGATATTACCAACTTTGTTATGAGTGGGCGGACCATGCCCATTTTTTGCAAGAATTTTCGTAATGGCGGAATATATGTTCCGGAATAGAATTATGCATCAATATCGCACACGGTTTATGAGATATTCACCTTATAACATTTTATAAAACGAGGTGCCTTTACATTCCGTATGTAAAGCAGGCGTTGTAGTTAACTGATTTGGCTTATTTTCAATCCCAAACTGCCCTAAATAACAAAGGATATTTATGAAAAAGACAGACAGGCAGAAAGACAGACGGATAGGGCTAAATAGATTCACGAGTTGACGCTGAGCGAGAATACGTAGGGTGCCTTTTATATTTCGGGAATGATTGCTCTTCGCTTTTGTGGCGCATTTGTTGCTCAAATCACCTATGATATGCTAATTGATCATATCATAAGTGATTTGCGCAACAAAGGAGCTGTACAAATGCTATGCCAGCTTGATTATCTGTTCTTCAGCACCTCGAGTTGGTAAAATATCGCTCGACAGCTGCTTTTTTGGTAGTGCTAAGAAGGTTCAATTGTACGAGAGGCAACCCAAAAACAATTTACTCTGACAACGCGACTAACTTCGTTGGTTCTCGTAAAGAGCTTTGTTTGGGCTTTATTTCATGTGTTTTTTACTTCATTTAATTTTCGAAAAAAAAAGAAAAACTATAAAATGAAATAACGGCCAAATATGGGCCTTACTTAATTTTGTTTGGGCTTTACTTAATTTATGTTTGAGCTTTATTTAATTTTTTAAGAATGAGAAATTTTCTTGAAATGAAAAACTACTTAATTTTAAGAAATGAAATTTAGGAAAGCAGATGTTAGATTTAATTCTTTCCTGCAGCCGAAGACCGTTCATGCTAGGTGCAGAAGAATTTTAGCAGTCACGTTACTGTTGGACTTACTGTAGGTTTTAATTTCTTCTGCGTTTGGCCACCTTTACTGAGGTGGCCAAACGCCGCTCACGCAAAAAGACTTTAGCTGTATAAGAACTTTAGTAACCGAGTAAGTGTTGGACTTAAGCCCGAAGCCCAATGAATCCAGCAACAGCAAGATCAGTGGGTTACTCGCTGAGAGCGCGCCCAATGAACAGCAAAATGCTGGATTGAAGAACAGGTTTTTCGTTGTGTATATAGTAGTATAGAAACATAGTTCTGTTCTACATATGCTATGTAGTCTAAAATATAAGTAAAAATTCAAGTTCAACAGAAAAGACGCAAGTCTCTGCATTTGGCAACTCTGAAAGCGACGACGGATCTCAAACCAGCAAACTTTGCTGTATTAGGCGAATGCAGGAAAGATCATTAGGCGCCTCTTATAAGAATACAAGCAATCAACTTAAAACTAGTAACATTTTGCTGTTGCTGGATTGAATAGCAAAATGCTGCAATGGATTACTAGTTCTAAGTTGATTGCTTGTAGTTCTTATGAGAGGCGCGTAGCAAGGCTCGGCAACTTTGAACTTTTGTTGCATTGAGATCCGTCAACGCTTTCAAACAGGATGTTTGGGCAAGAATGTTTTTAAAAATCAGGAAACTGAACAAAGACATTGAAGAGAATGCCTACAAAAGAAAACGGAAGCTGTGCAATATTGTAATATAGTTTTCCTGTATTTTCTTTAAAAGATAGTACTCGTATAAGTAGAAATTTATAATTGTAAACTTTTTAAATATATTTCCTATCATATAATAATATACGTGTACTAATAAATATTGCAAAATCAAATTAAATATGAGTGTATCTCTATATTTCAAGTTAAAATTTGAAATTAATGGTAAGTATTCTTAAGCTTATCGAGTTTGCCTGACCAAATATACATACATACGTAGCACCAAATCTGTTCACTTCGAACTAAATCTATGGAAATGGATATTTTTAAATTCTAAAAGAATATCAGGTGGTTTTCCTAAATCTATGGAAATGTTTGGTAGCTCTGCAGAGAACCCTCAGGATATTTGTAACTTTTTTGCAAGCCACTTTGGCTCGGTGTATAATGTGGAGGACAATTTTCGTGAAGAATTCTTGTCCTCAAGGTTACCTCAATCTTTTGGCATTGGCTCTTTATGCATACAGGAGGAAGTACTACAATCGATGAGGGAGCTTGACTGCAAGAAAGGTGCGGGCTTCGATCTGCTACCCCCGATTTTTCTGAAAAATTGTGCTTCCTCATTACACTCTGCTTTATGTTCTATATTTAATAAATCCCTTTTTCTGGGTGAGTTTCTCGATGAGTGGAAGCTTGCCTCTATCTCGCCAATATTTAAGTCGGGGCCCAAACATTTAATTACAAATTATAGGCCTATTGTTAAAATTTCGGTTATACCTAAGTTTTTTGACAAAATTGTCAGTAAGCTACTATTTACATTAACGAAAAATGTTATCTCCGATCAACAGCACGGTTTCTTTGCTGGAAGATCTACGTCGACGAATCTCGCTATTTTTTCTAATTTTTAGAAAAGCAATGTGACTTTTGTTTATTTTAGCATGCTTCTCAATATAATTGATCAGGTCATCAGGTGATACTGAGGGTTTGAAGTAGGAAATATGTATCCATTTTTTCCTTTCCACAACTTCCAAGTAGATTTTTCCCGTATTGTTATCCAGTCACTGTATAATGGAACCGCAGAATTAGCTTCTCCATCACTTATCTCCACAACAGTACTATGAGAAGATGCCGACGTCGAAGGAGAACCAGTAACAGGTATTATATCAATACATTCAGCAGTTCCTACTGGGTTATCGCATTCGACAACTGCCAACGATGAGAGCGAACTTGATTCGGCAGAGAGTTGCTCAGCAGGCATACGAGGCACACAAACGTGAGAGCTTGAAGAACCGTTCTTCGACTTGGAAGCAGTAGCAGTATCGATCACATCAACGGGAGACGATTTATGTATATCAAGTCTCTTTGCAAATTTCGCAAAAAAGCCGTTAATTATATTTACTTCCTTTGAAAGAGTTGAGAAATCGGTCGCTATTAAAAACTATATTTTTAAAATCCTTGCACAAATTATAAGCACCTGAAGTAATGCCATGACAATTCGCGTGAAACAACTCTTTGCATATATTGCAACAGACAGCGATAGACTTAGAAAAGTTATTTGAGCACTTAGCGCAGAGTAGTTCCGACATCACGCTTCGAAGGCTTTCTTGAGAACTAAGATATTAACACGTAATTTTATCACAGTATTACTAATTGGTATACCAAAAATGGGTGTGGTCCGCCCTATTATACAAAAGTTGTCAATACCCTTTAAACGGTTCAAAATATTAATACGTGATTCTATCTAGCAGTATCAAGAGACATTACAATACAAAAGTTGTTAAGTGTCGAAATTATAATTTTTGTAGTTACTCGGGTGTAGGGCATTTAGACTTCGGACAGGCCGAAGACAACACAACAGTTCAAAGATTTCGACGTTATATAGTAATTGGCGGGAAGACATGCACAGGAAGATTGTTCCATAATCTAATAGCGCGACATAAAAGGTGTGCACCTCTCTGTAATGCCGAGTAGTTCTGTTAAATACCTGAACCGGAGGAATCAGGTGGGCTACTTCATATGAACATTTACAACTAAAGTAACGGTAAAATAATTATACACACCCTACATCACGACGACGCCCCAAGGTTTTAATAAAGCTGGATACCCTACTGTCCCCTATAAGTTTTTACGCGCGAGTTTGGATACGATTTAGAAGCTGAAGATATGTTCGCGAAGCTCCCGACCATATATGCGCATTGTATGGGTGGTGTCGATACAACAAAGATCGGTTGGAGTGAAGTATTTCCTATACCGCTTTAGATGGCCTAAGCACTTGGCTGCTTCTTTCGACACGTCAAAAAAGTGGTCTTTCCAACGGAGATCACATCGGATTGACATGCCCGGAACATCAAGAGCTACCGACTCACGAATATCCATACCTCCCATATTTAGAGGTGGAAAGTTGTCACTCGCCAAACGTTTGTGTGTCAACAAGCAGCATTGGGTTTTCCGTGCATTGAAATTGACCCGATTCGCTCGACCCCACTCCTGGATTTTGTTGAGGTCAGATTGGAGTATGTCATTCATGATTTTGCGTTTTCTATTGATCTCCAGAGGGGAAGGACGCCTGGAGAATGAATATAAATGACAGATGCTGTTGTCATCAGCAAATGAATAGACGGGGTTTGATGTCAACGACAGAAGGTCATTGATAAATTTGAGAAAAAGTGTTGGAGACAGGACTTTTACGAGCAGGTTTTCATCTACGCAAATGGGCATCGAATTCGCTACAATTAATGGACACCATTAAGACTGAGGGCAGAGAAGCGTCTGCAAATACAATCATCGACGAGACACAAACAGTCAGAACAATAGGTCTGTTCTGGGATACAGCAAATATAGAGTATTTGAAAACGTCATTTTCACAACTATGCCTGCTACCATCACAAAACGTATCATTTTATCAAAAATGATGCGTTTTGATTTTGAAGATTTCAAAAATCTTCGATCCTATCGGTTGGATGGCTCCTGTGCTGGTTTCATTAAAAATCTTTTTGCAAAGATTATGATTAAGACGAATCGATTGGGATCAGCAGGTGCCTGGTGATCTTGCAAATCAAAGGCTTAAGTTGCACACGAATATCAACAACATAACAAAGCTCCACATCCCACGATGGATCAAAGTATCAAAGGGGACAGCATGTAAAATTGCATGGGTTCTCTGATTCTTCGGAACTGGCGTACTTAGCAGCAATATATTGTATATAAAATTGTAATAAAAAAAAAAACAATTGTAATAAAATAAAATTGTAATTGTAAATTGTAATTGTGCTTCAACAGAGACCTATTTGGTGACAGAACAACGAGAGTGGCGTTGGTAAAACAGTTAACGTTGCCTCGCCTAGAACTATGTGCTGCACAACTAATGGCGAGGCTCATAAAAAAGGTTCAATCCGCCCTAACATTAGAGAATGTCACACTTTTCGGATGGTAAGATCTACAGTAGTATTAGCATGGTTATCAGATCATCCTCGTCGATAGAAAACATTCATCGCGAATAGGAATTTATCCATTATAGAAATTATTCCAGCAGATCGGTGGCGTGAAGAAATTACAGACGAATTACAGACAGCTCACAATATACTAATATAATAAAAATGGCATAGATGACATCATACCCTCTAGAAATTGAAATTTAATGATCTGAAAAAAAACTACCAACTTCAAATAAGCTAGCTGCGTTACAACCATTCATGGATCCCGCTGGTATAATGCGAGTTGGGGTGAGACTTGAAAATTCTCTTGACAGTTATAATTAGAAGCATTCAATTAACCTCAGCAAACATTCCCATTTAACTCAACTCATCATTAGTGACTATCATCAACATTATTTGCATGCTGGATCTCGACAGCTACAATATCTCATCGGACTAAAAAACTGGATACCAGGTGTAAGTTACGCTATTAAACGGCGTGCGTATAAATGCCCTAAGTGCATGACATTTCGTCTTAAGCCGTAAGAACAACCAATAGGAAATTTTCCAGAGTGTAGACCAGTTTGGAAAATACTACGCCTACTTTACAAACGAAATGTAAAACCACCTCCTTTAAAAAAATGTTATAATGTTAATATCTCGTAAACCGTGTGAGATATTAAGGTATAATTTAATTCCGGAACATATAGCCAATTGTCAATATCCCATAAACGGTTCAAAATACTAATACGTGATTCTATCCAGCAGTATCTAGAGACTGCAAAAATATTTGGTCAAAATGTCTACTTATACAAAAGTTGTTAAGTGGCGAAATTATAATTTTTTCAGTTGCTCGGCTGTAGGGTATTTAGATTTCGGCCAGGCCGAAGACATCACTTTTACTTGTTTTTGTTTTATGGCAGATAGAACCAAGGGTTGCCCCCTTTCTATGCAAAGCATTCGTTGGTTTAGAAGGGAAGATAGGTTAGTGGGAAGAGGAAAAGAGGGAGTATTGTCGGTTTACACCTCTTTTAAAAGCTCCGACGTTACAAGTGGGTGCTAAAACATGCGCATTTTATTTTCTGAAATAAAATTATACCTCAATATCTTTCACGGTACTCATCCTATACAATTTTTTAAAACGAGGTACCTTTATATTCCGTATGTAAAGTAGGCGTGGTTGTTAACCGATCTCGCCCATTTTCAATCTGCCAAAGTGCCCTACATACCAAAGAATATTTGTGCCAAATTTCATTGCGATATGTCTTCGTTCTCCCGTAATCGTGATTTCAACAGACAGACAGACGGACGGACAGGGCTAAATCGATTCAGGATGTGACGCTGAGCAAGTATATATATATATATATATATATATATATATATATATATATATATATATATATATATATATATATATATATATATATATATATATATATATATATATATATGTTATTCTGTATCTATCTCGTCTCCTTCTCTGTCTTAGAAACGGAAGAACAAAGTGAATATACCCTGCTTTGAAAAATCCAAGTTTACCGGTATAAAATGCTGCGTGGATATGTCGGATATGATATAAAATACTTGTCGCTAAAGCAAACATTTTTTCCCAAAATAGGAAACGGTCGCAGAGTCGTGTCTTTGCATTTGGCAAGCGTTGCCAAACATGTCAGGTAAACTGAGGAGGATCTTTCTTCGTCTTCAGCATACAGTCGTACAGTTGCGCAACGTATTGAACCATTTTCCCCATAATTGGACGGATTGCGATGAGAGCAGCAATAAAAGTAAATCTGGACTACATTCCCCCCTCCCCTGGCTTGAGCAACAGGTCTATGACACAAGGCGGTAACTGTATCTGCAGCAGCGGCGTAGCTGGACTTTTTGTACAAGTAACGGTAATACAATTTTTGCAGCAGAAAACTATCAGACTTTAGTCCTAATTTATGAAACATTAATAATATTATTTAAAATATTCTAAATATTTAGTTGAGGCGGCTTGTGTATGAAAATGTTATCAAATTCAGCGTCTGCAAGAATGTTGTAAAGGGGGATTTATTAATAAAAAACTTGTGTACACGAGTATATATGTCCACAATAGCAAATGTATATATAACTTTTAAAGTTTAAAAAATATACATTTGGTGACATATTTCCTTAAAAGTCGTGTCTTGATTTAAAGCTGCAACTTTCGATGACTTTGTCGAAATCAGTTTCTTTTATCTCCTCGTTCTCAGTCGACAGTTTGCACAGATCCGCCATTGCGAACCGTAAAGAGTCTTTATTCAATTTGGAAAATCTTCTTCCACAAGAAAAGAACCACGGACTCGCAGATTGTTGGGAAAAACTTCGAGAGGGATTAGGAAGTGATTCCTCGAAATGCCATTGTGGCCTAGTTTTTAGATGCTTCTGCTGTCAAATGTTGCATCAGTCTTATTAGCAAACCTTCCTGGGAAATTTAATTATAAAGAGTGACGCAGCTATTATTTTTTTCTGCATTTCATTACAAACTTGTGTGGCAAAAATAGGATTCCGCAGTTTAGCTTTCCTTGCTTCGCCTTAAACATGCTCTCGGTGTAGTCCGTCCTTAGCCCCACCGTCACCAAGCCTATGATCAACAGGAATGGAGTGAAAAGCAGGCCCATGCAAGACACGTTCGAACAACGAATCCGCGGTGTGGGACAAGTCGGTCGCTGTCGGTTTGAAAAAGCAATAGCTTAGCAAGCGTTTGTGTTCGTCTGTCATCTAAATCTTTTGTTGGCCTTACTTGTAAGTGGAAAACTTTCCTCAGTAGCTGCGGGGAATCAACTTTGAATGAATCAGTTTGCGATTGAGCCTCACCAAATTCAGACGCCGTTTGCTACGAATCAATTGTCGCAGGTACTCGTAGCTCGATGCTGCGCTTCTCCTTGAAAGTGAGGATGGAAGCGGAATGTCAGGAAGGATTTTGCTGACATGGCCCAACCACCCCTTCACACTACCAGCTAGCGAGTACTTTGATTGTTATGAAGGTTTATGTTATTGTAATCTAATATCGTATTTAATTTTTACGTGATGCTCACTGAGGGTGGAACAAGGCTCAAACATTAATAAAACGGGAATTAAGGGCGAAAATGCGAATCATGGTGTTTTAAACGTTTAAAAAAAATAAATTCAGGTTTTTTGTTCATCAGTTTTTCGTACACACGCGGATTAGGAAGAACCTTTCGTGGAAATAATGATTTATTAGTTTGTAAATGAAAGAGTAAATAAGCAGAATTCTGAATAAAAATTTATGAAGCAAATATTGTAAAAAGGCCACTTTGCTCTCGCATGATTTATTCCCCTTCAAAGTAGACCCTTTCAGATACAATACAATTGTGCCAACGCTTTCCAATCCTCGTAGTACTTCTGAAATGCAATTTTCGGTATGGCGCTTATTTCCTTTAGGGATTCTGTGTTTATCTACTCAGTGTTAGAAAAACTTGGTCCTTTCGTGGTTGTTTCTATCTCCAACATTAGAAATTAGAAGAAATCAAGAGACATCATAACGGTGACTTTTTTGCTCAACAATTTATGAACGAGGAGTTAAAGCTGTTGCCATACTTAATTTTTTCCGTATTGTTTTTAATTTTTTCTGGGATTTTTCTGAGATTGATGTGATTTGTGTTACTGAAACATGGTTTCATTCAGACCTGACGAATGCGCTTCTGAACATTAATAATTACAAGATCTTCCGTAATGACAGATCTGTGCGAAGAGGCGGAGGTGTTGCTATTTTAAACGTGAAACTTATAAACAAGTCTTCAGATAATAATGTTGAATTTATTAATATAACCCTTTTTAATCGCGAATTCGAGCTTCTATTATTCTGTGTTTACAGCCCTTATCGTTTGGACCCTTTCCTCTGTAGCTTACGTGATTCTGTCATTGACTACGTACATGTGGGATTTTAACGTTAACATCCTGTCCTGTGATTATATATCTAACAGGCTTCTGAATGACTTTGACTCGTTAGGTCTAGCTATACATAAAGAAGTGCCCACGCGCTATGCAGACAATGCTAGTCTAGCTTACTGGACCTTTTTGTAGTTCCTGGATTTCAGTCTGTTCTGTTTTTCAATCAAGCCTCATTGATTTCTGACCATGACCTAACGCTTCCGAACCCAATGAGTATCGTCCGATTAGCATTCTCGCTTCAGTCTCAAAATTAATGGAAGTGCTAATGATTGAGCAAATTACCAGGTACATTGATGATAATCATTTACTGTCTTCTCTTCAGTCAGGCTTTAGATAAAAGCATAGCTGTGGCACTCAATTGTTAAAATACTGGACGATATTAGAATACATTTGACAAAGGGAATCTGATCCTACTTAGTTTACATGACTTTTCTAAAGCATTTGATTGTGTGGACTACCATATTTTATATAATAAGCTTAACTTAACTATAATTTTTTGTTCCGATGTACAATTATTAAGCAATTGTCTAATGGGTAGGACTCAGAGGCTTAAAATAAATAACTACTTCTCTGCATATAAAATTATGAAGTGGACACCACACTTAATTTGTGCCAAATTTCATCGCGATATCTCTTTTCCTTCTCCCGTAATCGTGATTTCAACAGACAGACAGACAGACAGACAGACGGACAGACGGACGGGCAGGGCTAAATCGATTCAGGAGGTGACGCTGAGCAAGAATATATATACTTTTCTATATCTATCTCGTCTCCTTCTCTGCGTTACAAACGGAAGAACAAAGTGAATATACCCTACTCCCTTCGGGTGTAACTAACATTATTAGTTATGAGATATTTTTATACCCTACACCCGAAGGGAGTAACTAAACAAATTAAGGGAGTAACTAAACTAAATCAAAACTAAACAAATTTTAGAAGATTATACAGTTTCAAAATTATACAGATTTTGGCATTGTTGCGATTTTCTTCCTTGGGGTTCAAGCTGCTTATCTGATTGGAAGAAAAATATATGGACAAATCTCGGATGAAATTTCGATATCGACAACACTGACTAAAATGAGCTGATCACACTGTTTTTACAACAATTTTTAAAAACGAATTGCATACTACCCTTTCAACTCCTGTCAGGAAATATAAATATGTGCATCTCTTGCGGGCTGCTTGCTTCCACGCTCTTGAACCAGAGCTATTTAACCTGCAATTTCACGCTTAAGGAATGGATGGTCTCAGACCAGTTAAAAATTGCAAGTGCCAGAGCTGTTCCGACGGTGCAGCAACCTCATTATGACTACGTGCATACATACATACATATAATATGGGCGAAGGTGTTGGCATCGTCGCGGCTTGGAAGTAACAACCGCCAGCAATCCCATGATCCGTCGCAAGCACGCAGTCTGTGCAACGCTGTGCTGTACGCAGGAATTGCTGTTCAGTGGGGTGTGGACCGAGATGGATGAAAAATTCATAGTAGCAGCGGACCGGATCGAATATAAAGCCAAGCTACAAGAAGCCGTAGTTTCACTTTCAGTTGAATCTTCCGCGGCTAACGTATCGCAATAGTACGTTTACGCCATCAGACAAAGGAAATAACGCGTTGTCGTAGTCCGTGCCAAGTTGTGTCTGTCAAATCTTTCCTAAAGCAAAACATTTGCTATTAAGTCGCAGGAGCAGAACACACAGATGTCGCTTGCTAAGTGAGCAGCATTCCAAAAGTCTTCGTGGTTTATGTGCCGGAAAATCTTCGCTGATTCGAGATCTGATCGCTTTACCGTCTCCTGAAACAGAAACTCAATTAAAACAAAGTTTTGCGTAATCGAAATTGAAAACTTATCCTCGGTTTTCTTCGCGCTGCTAGCGCGTCGTTTGTTGCCCGCGCAGACACCCTGCGAGAGCGTCACTGCCGCATATGGTTCAGTTGCAGCGAAACAACACCTCCGCGCCGACACCACAACATGGTTGTATCACGGGTAAATAGATTCAGTTGAGTTGCACTGACTGGCAGTTAAATTGCTCACGGCAATCGTCTGAATGTGCTCCCAAATAAACCTGGTTGGGAAAACTTTCCATTGACATTCGCGTGAAAATAACATGAAATGACAAAAGTTGCGATTCGAATAGCTTAAAATTGACGTGAGTTGTAACAAAAAATAATGCTAGCTCACTTTATCATGTCAGTCGGTTGCGGTGGAAAAAACATTCAGTACAGACTTGTAACGATTGCGGTTAAGTCTGCGCTTTCAAAACGGTTTTTTAAATACAGATATTAATTTTGTTACACGTTAGTCTTGCTATTCAAAGTCGTGGTTTTCACATTTATTGTTGCAGGTGTTTTTTGTACTGATTTACTCTGGGTTGGCTATTTCTGAAGTAGCACACGTGTCTCAAGTCGCTAAAAGCGATGCCAAAATCAAGCCTGCTAAGAGGGACTCGTCGGATCAAACAGGTAGGTATCAAGTTAATCGGCCTTTAGGACTACGAGATCAAGCGACGACAAAGGTGACGATGAGATAATGACAAATTTAAAAAGGATTTCTACAGCGAAGAAATATAGGGAAAGTTAGACTTCATACCAACCAAGATTTCTCGTTTAACCTATTGTGTACGAGAAACCGCTATCATAAATGCATAAAGCCCTTGGCTTTTATTTCGCAGCTTGTTTATCCACTATTCATTGGCCCTATAGTAAATTTAGATTAACCTTACTTCCCTTAAAAATATAAAATAGAAAAAGAGGGGTTTTCCAGAAGTTTAGGAAAGAATTGCTTTGTGTACTTTTTGCGTAAAGGAGAGCAATATAGTAAATTAACGGTTAATTTTTAATAACATTTTTGATGAACGGAAAAATATTTGTTATTTTATTTTTATTTGTTACTTTATTCCAAGGAAAAACTGATATGATTAATATGTTGCTGAAGATCGATGTTTATCTGCTTCATCGGTACACAAGACTTCATTCCTAATAGTAAACCATCTTATTGTGCAAATACAATATTTATTTTACAAATGTTTTGGTAAATATGAATTCAAATAGCTTTTCGAGCTAACGCTTTCTGGGTTGTTTCGCTCAGTGATGAATACCCTGTAACTATTTAGTTCTAAGTAGATATATAAAGTACATACTTATGTAAGCATCTATTTACTGACGTAACTATTTTCCCGTGTATTTTTGCATGTTAGCATCCTTTAGTCACAAGTCTAACGATGAACCCTTCAAGCCTGTGTACGGAACGCCTTTGCAGGAACAGCCCTTCCGGCCGGCGACGGGTGGCGGGTACACCATGGTAGCCGCAGCGCCGCAGGTAAGCGCGTTATTATGTTTCGCTGTCTGTGGATTAATTAAGTTTTCGCAGCCAGCTAATTACGCTGGAATCTCAGCTTATTTTGTTCATTTAGTTTGAGACTTTTGTTCGAATCGGCATTATCTCGAGGCTCCACGCGTTCCAACAGTGAAACTGGCAGTGAGACCGAAAACGAATCATCGATGACAATGGAAATCCGCAGTGGGCCAAGAGGCGTCCTCGTGCTAGAATCTGTGTGGGAAGGAGTGGGCTGGGAAGGTTCTCAGAATCCGAACCGAGGATAATAAGCCACCGTTATCAATTGCACGCCACCTTGAAATTGCTGAAATTCTGCTGTATTCAGTCCATGCACCGCGGCAGTGATGACTCTGTCTCATGTTCTTGCTTCGATTGCAAGAGTGTCTATGAGGGAAACTTAACGCTGGCAAGAAGTTTAAGGAAAGCAAGCGTTTGTCTTACCAGCATCAAGGCAACCGACTTTAGTTATTTTGTCTTCATTGCACTTTTTACTACAAAAATTACTGGTAGCATCGCAAAAATGAATCCCTCACAGACTTTATAATTTGGCATTCTAATTAATTGTGCTAGCTAAGCTTATTATACCCTACGCAGAGAAGGAGATGAGATAGATATAGGAAAGTATATAAATTCTTGATCAGCTTCACCTCCTGAATCGATTTAGCCCTGTCCGTCCGTCCGTCTGTCTGTCTCTCTTTTGAAATCACGATTACGGGAGAACGAAAGAAGATATCGCAATGAAATTTGGCACAAATATTCTTTGTTATGTATGCACCTCGTTTAAAAAAATGCTATAATGTGAATATCTCATAAACAGTACGAGATATTAAGTTATAATTTTATTTCGGAACATATAGCACCATTGCTAAAATTTTTACAAAAAATGGGCGTGCCGCGCCTACTCATAACATAGTTGGTAATATATCATGAACGGTATAAGATATTGAGACGTAATTTTATCAGGATATATAGGGAAGCATTAGCTTGCCAAAATGGGCGTGTCACGCCCACTCATACAAAAGGTGTCCATATATTGTAAACGGTATAAATTATTAACACGTAATTTTAATGCGAAATATCCACAGGCATTGCCAATTTGGCAAAATACCTAAAATGGGCGTGGTCCTCCCACTTACACAAAAGTTGTCAATATCCCATAAACAGTTCAAAATATTAATATGCGATTCTATCCAGCAGTATGTAGAGACATTACAAAAATATTTTCCAAAAATGGGCGTGGTCCTTATACAAAAGTTGTTAAGTGGCGAAATTATAATTTTTTTAGTTACTCGAGTGTAGGGTATTCTGACTTCGGAAAGGCCGAACTTTTACTTGTCAATTTCATTTATATAAGATAAGATATGCTTAAAATGCATGCTTTGAAATATTTTATTTATTTTGAAACGCACTTTATTTGACTTTGATCTGAGCCTGGTTTCGTATTCAAACTGCTTCATAATCTTCAGGAATTTCACACATGTCCACTGCTTGAGTTGTTTCCTCATAACCTCTTTGCAAACACATGGGGGTCTCTAATAGAAACGTTAACACCGTTGATTGAAAATTAATGTCGGTTGCATGAACTTTCATCTGGTTAATACAAAGTAAATTAAGCGGGCTCAGAAGCTTGACATCTCGGAAGGACGAAGTTATAAATAGGGTTTCACAACCACTTAATAAACTTCGTCCACCAAACTAGGAGTCTGCCTTTACTTATGCAAGGCCCTGTTTCTGCATTCGTCTGGCCATGCATATTAAATATTGCCACCGAAGCCACTGGCTGCATACCATGCCTGCTTCAACGGGCTGATGGCACTCGGCACTAAATGTCGTGTATAACTGCATGTAAGGATCCTGTAGTGCCTTCCAGCTCCCAAACCATTTCAGCGACATTCCGAGGAGTGTCTGGGGAAACATCGTCCAGTAAGAACAGACCGGAAGTCAAGTTAAATGTCACTTATCTACACGAACACACTTGCACACGTGCACATATTTGCTCAAATGTATTGCACGGAAGAATGAATTATTAATAATCATTTTAAAGTTTCTCATCGGGGGAGCAAGCATGGAACCATGAACAGCACCTGCCATTCCCGCACATGAATGGGAGCGTGTACATAAAATACATATACGCAATGTGCGCTGGCACATAAAACACAGAAAGTCCTTATAGAGAGATCAACTAGTTTAAAACTTACTCGTCAGATATGACGCATATTTCATACTGGCTTGGAAATTATGAAAGTCTCCGTAACATTATGAAATTTTCATAACTAACTTCAGAGTTGTTTATAAAAAATTCAACACAAATTTTTTTAAACGTGTCGATACCCATTATTTTCGAAAAATTAAGGCCTGAACTTCTGGACTATAAACCAAATATATGTAGATCCAGCAGCAGAATGTATCTTTCGTATTGATGACTTGTAGCGCACGGATGATTCCTCGAATTTCTAAAATAATTAAAAAAAATTCTATGTTAACTTTTTCAACAATTTCTGTTGAAATTTTGATCTAATTCTTTTTGAAATAATAATCAGATCAAACTGATTTAATATTTCATTTTATTATATTGAATCCTCTTCCCCTTGTCCTTATTTGCATCACCCACAAGTAGTGTTTTTGAACCGTATAAACTTTACTGTTTCTACTGTGGTTTTTTGGATAATTCCTTTTTTGATTTTATTATTTAGAAACATGTTTTTTAAGAGGAAGATGGAATAGAATTTTACTAATCCTTTCATTCTTTTGTTTTTAGGGTGTAGAAATTGTCCTCTCTTCCAGTAAATGTTAGCTAAATCGGATTTTTCATTTTTAAATAAAATATTGTTTGGATTGCTATAAAAACCAAAGAATTGTGCTTTGTGGAAATTCGAATACATTAAAAGGTCAGAGTCCTATTCGTAGTATAATTACACGCTTAACAAAATCAAATTCGTAATTGCAAATAAATTAGGCTTCTGCGAATTCAATTATGATCCTTCCACATCCATAAGTTTTTATGTATTAAGAAATTCTCAGAGCGAAAAGAGCGGTCCTAGCGGATGAAACAGTTTTCTTTGATTGAAATATTATCAAAATCTCATTAAACTTGCATACTTAATTACCTGCCCACCTTTTTTACTGTGCGACTTACATTTTAGGTGTACTACGAGAAGCCTGAGGCTAAAGACGGCATCCAGTACGCGCCACGTGGCAGCGTTCAACCTGCCGCTAGCAATGACGTGTTATATGCGCCGCCTGGCATACAGACGAGTCCCAGTGGCGTTGTGCACTATGCGTCGAGTGCATACAGAAGGCCTCTGAGCCCCACTCAGCATCAACTAAACACGGCCTTCCATATTCCGCAGCTTCCGAAAGTAGTGTCGACGCCGCCATCACCACCGCCCCCTGCTACCCAGCATGAGGATTTAGTGCATGAGCTCATACAGATGCAAAAAGTGCACCTGCCCGTCGTGTCGCCGCAACACCAGCAACAACAGCTTCAAAAAATGCAGTATGTCATCGCCCTGCCGAACGAGTACTTGCGGCAGCTGCACCAAATGACGGCTATACCCACGCACACCACTCACGTCGTCACACTGCCCACACGCCCGCAAGCGAAGACACACCAGGGCGTAGTCGAAGCAGTGCACACCATCGCCACCGAAGCGCCTGCATCCCCCGCACCGACAGTCTACGTGACAAATTTCGTTCAATTGCCGGCGAGCAAATTACACTCGCATGGAGCTGCGCCACAGCCCTACCATCGCCTCTTGCAGCAGCCACACCTATTGCCACAGCAGCAACAGCACCCGGCACTTCAGCCCACGCAGCCACAGCAGCTGCCGAGCCTTCTCTATGGTGATAATGAATTAAGCCTGAAATACTTTTCTGTTAAATGTCTCATTAACTCATATTGACTCTCCTTCTGCAGCTTATCCTTGGCAACTCCAGCAGCAGCAACAACTGAGGAAGCAGCAACAGCACCACCAAACGCAGCATCAGCCAGTTGTCGTCCATGTCGGAGGTGCAAAACCCAGCTCCAATCTAGCGACCATCGTAGCACCTCCGCCTGCTGCGCAAACATCCGAAACGCCACTGTCCTTATCCTTCGCTCCTTACAGGGCAATATTCCCGCAGCAGCAGCAGCAACAAGGTCAAGAGCACGTTCCTATGAGCATCGCCCACTACCACCAGCACCACATGACAGCGCCGAAGTTCTCTTCCAGACAGCTGCACTTGCCGCAGGCACAAAGAAGTGTCTACACTCCTCTACTGCAGGGCGTGGGCGCTACGATGTCCTTCACGTATCCAGTGTCACAGCTGCAACAGGAGGTTGTTGCCCTCCCGCACTACAGCCATCCCGGCGCCATTTTGTGCTGCACACACCTGCTTCACTCCTCAACCCCTGATGCTGGCAACAGAATTTTGGGACCGGTGGCGGAGGCTGGCCCCCCCTCGCCACTTCAGCAGCAGCCGCACCTGAACCTTTCCGCCTCTTCGGCGGGCAGAACGCCACTCGCTGCTACCACAAAATATCCTTAAAGGATTTCGTTTACACTGTGCACTCTTGCAGAAACTACTCGATAATTATTATGTTGTTGCTGGTGTGGCTGGATTAAGTGGAAAATA
Organism: Sicus ferrugineus; assembly: GCA_922984085.1. NCBI lineage: Eukaryota > Metazoa > Arthropoda > Insecta > Diptera > Conopidae > Sicus > Sicus ferrugineus. Next base: position 6,161,821 of record OV277351.1, on the reverse strand, counting down.
ATGGAATTTTAGATGCTCGGCACACGCCACCGTATAGGGTGGCGACTGGTTGCCAGTGCTTTCATCCAGTTAACCACACACGCATTCATCGCTCGGGGGAATCAGGCTTCGTCCACCGAACTACTCCCAAATTAACTGGTCTTTTTTGGGCGAATAATTACTCGTGCAACGAGCTCCGGGAGACTACTGCGCACAGAACAACGTGTATCCAAATTGCACTTTAATGATATCTAAATTAAGCCGATAATTAATATTTAATAATAATATTAATCATTCACTTTTCTAAATTATTAATATCTAATTTTAATAAAATTAATTATTAGCTTTCCAATCGGCTCAATAGTGTGGACTGAAATAATGAAGATAGAGTTGTTTTTTGATTCACCTTCAACTACCAAATAATTTCCATAAATGCAATCATCTTTAAATACTCTCACTTGCTCTTAATATCGCAATTATGGGTTCAGGAAGCAGTATGAAATCGTGTAATTTGACGCAACGCTTTGCAACTCTGACATTTTTCGAAGTAAAACATACCTTCAAAGAAAGTAATGAAACTTAAGAGATCACCGCAAACTGGTTCTCTAATCTATGTATGCACTCAAATCGAGGTTTTTAAATGAAACTCCGTCAAACAGTTAGAAAATCCAATTTAAGAAACAATGATTTTGATCATCTCTTTGATATTTACCAAAAGATGATATTTACCAAAAAAATTTGAAAAATTTCACCAATGTATGGCGTTTTTACACAAACTGGAGGCAACATTTCTTTCTAACTGGTTCCGAATACGGTCAATATTTCGAAATTTAAATCAGCGGTGTTTGGAACAGTTGAACTTGGAACAGGTCCAAATTCCTCTTTTATATAAGGGTCGAGAATCGTGGCAAAAAGGAACACCATTTCAATATTTTCCACTTTTATTAGATCGTCACAAAAATTTTTTCAAATCAATTTCAGCTTTAAAGCCAATACTTGCCGAATTAAGTAGTCCACATTTATAATAAGACGAAAGCAAAATCGGCTTAATTTTTGCAGAAGCTTTTAAGCCTACAGAAGAACTTCTCTTTATTTTTTTTTTTTTTTTTTTTTTTTTTATATCAGAATCTAGCAGTAGCCCTTAAGAGATCAATCTCTTTTTCCATGATTGGCTACTGATGGAATGGTTGACAGAGGGAGCGGAAGGGAAAGGGAACTTTTCGCATTCTACATACTCCGGCAAGTGTTGCGAAGCAAAGCTTCCTAAAGAACTGCTATTTTTTTGCTTATTTTATTATTGCAAACACTGCCGGAGTCAACGAATGGTCCTTATTTTTCACAATTAGCGCTAGGCGAGGCCTTAAGTACGCATTAGAATTTGAGACGTACGTATCTTCAGAAAATAAAAGGTGTGTGGGACCGACATTGTTTTTTGGTTATCGGTCAGTTATAAAAAGAATACCATTACTGACAGCAAGCAGACACGATTCGGTAAAAAAAGACGTGTAATAACACAGATTAACCAATGGAATCATAAAAATGCGGTTTGTGGGTTTAGCACCTCGGTATGCTTGCAGCATTGTTAGACCTGTTGTATTCAGTGTGTACAAAATCTGTCTTTCTCAACCTTGCGGTCGTGACCCAATATTAGGTCATTCCGAAATGTTTATAGGTCATTAGATGTTGGAAAATTTATATAAACACTAACGGTCCGAAACTGTTTATATTTCGAGCTCATACTTTTATTACAGTTTAGGAAAATTATTATCTCTATGATTTCTAGATTTTGGTATGTCTATATGGCGGAACACAGCAGAGCGGAATAAAAATTACTGTGTATTTCTGCAATATTAGTTTCTACATAATGACGACTAATGTCAGAAACAGATGTTCGGATGTTCCTGCAGGACTGCGTTCATACTGCAAAAAAGATATACGTGTATGTTTTGTGGTTAACATTTCTGTGCATCGTTTATTTCCACAGCGTGAGAGAGATTATTCTGTGACTGATTTGAATGTGTGTATTAACACTGGGCTGGGAAATGTCCCCGCACTGCGACTAGGAAAGATCTATTGTGCGCCCATTTGACTTTTTATTCTAGTGCAGTCACTTTATATTTTGTCACTGCAGTCACTTATATCATTCAATGTGAGGTTCCTATGCACTGAGAGAAAATTTTTTCGTTCGGGAAAAAATTTTCTTTTTTTCCTTTCGTCCGTGAAAGGTTTTTTATTCTCGCATTCTCTTTTCTCACCACATTGCAAATATCCTTTAGAGGATTTGCTTTTCAGAGAGTGGCTTAATTGCCAAATTAAAATTTATCAAAGTTTATAAGGTTTTTTTACTATGACAAGAGAGAAACTTTATCCAGCCCACCTATGTACTTGCGTGATGGTGTAATGTAAAATACAATGTTTCCTGGAATTTCCGCTTCAGTTGTTATAAAGTATCCCGATCTAAAACGAATTTAGTTAAGAATTCTGTTACTTCTTTTAAAATCTTTCTGAAGGAGAGAAGTAAAGTGTCAGTTATAATTAGCGAAAAGAAGTTTGCGTTGAGGTAATCAGAACTTTCCATAAAGATTTTCGAAGACTTAAGGAATTTTAATTGTGAAGATTCATTAAAACCAAACTGAAATTAAAAGCGCTCGTTAACGTTGGCAAATTTTTAATCCACAACATTTTAACTTTTTTAGCTTTTTGTCATTTGCTATATTTTCGGTTATAATATTTTCTCTAGCCATATTTTTAATTTTAATAATTTTTTTAATTTTGATTTCATTTATTTCGTCTAGGCGAATGATGGTTATGTCTTGAATATACTGTTATGTTCCTAAATTGCTCTTCGAAGCAAATTCAACATATTGGTGAAATAATAATTCGACGCAAGTATGATGATCCATGCTCTAAAGTTATCTTATATTTTCTTCATTGGGTCAAAATCAAAAGAATAATAAAAACAAATATCAAGAAAAAATTTTAATTTTCTCTAAAGTAAAGTTGAAAACAAGTAAAAGTGTTGTCTTCGGCCTGGCCGAAGTATAAAAACCCTACACCCGAGTAACTAAAAAAATTATAATTTCGCCACTTAGCAACTTTTTTATAAGGATCACATCACATTTTTGGCAAATATTTTTGTAATGTCTCTAGATACTGCTGGATAGAATCGCGTATTAATAGTTTGAACCGTTTATGGGATATTGACACCTTTTGTATAAGTGGCGTACCACGCCCATTTTTGGTATACGAGTTGGTAATAGCAGTAGATACCTCGTGGTAAATATATATTACGTGTTAATATCTTATACCGTTTACAAGATATTGACAACTTTTGTATGAGTGGGCGTGGCACGCCCATTTTAGGAAAGCTTATTGGTAATTCTTCCGGACATATCGCGATAAAATTACATCTCAATACCTTATTCATGAGATATTGCTAACTTTGTTATGAGTGGGCATGGCCGCCCATTTTTTGCAAAAATTTCAATGGCGCGGTATATTCCGAAATAAAATTATACCTCAATATCTCGCACGGTTTATGATATATTCAAATTATAATATACGCTACTCCCTTCGGGTGTAGGGTGTAATTAATGCTAATTTTTATTTTAGAAACCCATTTTATGCATATGAGGAGTTTGAGTAGCTAAAAGCTTTAAATAAATATGTATTGCAAAATTAACATCATGGACTCTCAGAGCAACAAAAGGAGATATTTAAAGCAAAATAAATATATAGTTATGTATAGTTGTAAAGCTGTAGCTGTATTAATTAGATGTCACTTGGATGGCTGTTTGGTTATTTCGGAGTATCCTTCTTTGGATCGCGACGGACGTGTTTAATGTCAGTGCTGACCAGAGTAATGCATGAGTGCATTAATTCAGAGTTAAAAAACAATCGCGCAGATATCAATGTGATTTGCACTCGCGCATACAAAATACCCCACAAGGTTCTAAAAAAATTCGTCGACACTTACGACATTCGCTAAAATTTCCCAGACACATATAGGCCTGAATAGCCCTTCATAAATCTACGAATGGAAACTATTGAAAATCTTTTAGCTTCAATTCCCTCTTATAATTTCAATCAGTTTTTAGGTAAATAGACTCATTCGTGAACCATGAATTAATTTTCATGAATTTTTGGAGCTCATAAGTATCAGGATATCACGTGTAGCAACAACCAAAAATGGTAGAGGAAAACTACGTACGAACTTCCCACATTATTTGATTGATAGTCAGGCGGCTATTAAGGCACTGACATCATACCAAATCAAGTCTGTCTTGGTAAGAGAATGTCTCATCAAACTTAAAAGCTTTGGAATGATTAATGATGTACATCTTCCATGGATTCCAGGGCCCTGGGGCATAAAGGAATTAGATATTAGCCATGTAAAAAAAAATGGCAAAATTGGACCAAATACTGAACTATTGGGCCCAGAACAACATTTTGGTATCATAAATGATGGTATCTAAAGGATTCTGAAAATTATTCTGGAAACCAGGGCAGACAATTTAAAATACTATTAGGATCCTATTGCCTGCGTCGCTTTCGAGAGTGCATTAAACTCTCCAAGGTCAATTTTAGAAGTAGCAGGATTTCCAACAGGGCACTGCAGACTGAGGAAACACCTATGTTCAATTGGCGTCCTCAGTGACAACTGCAGTTACTGCAGGGAGGAGGAAGAATCTCCAATACACATACTTGGTTCGTGTCAAGCACTTAGCGCATCGCGAAAGGAATTTGTGGGAGAGTTCCTTGTAGCAGACCGAGAATTAAAACCACTAAAGCTGAGCTCTATAATCAGTTTTTAGAAAAATCAGGTTATATAGTGAACTGTGAACCTCATCAACAGTAGGCACAATATGTCGCGGGGCAATATCTCAAAATCTAAGGTTTCGATATTGCCTTAGAATATCTCAAAATCTAAGGTTACATCGCTGAAGCAATGTTTTTATGTGGACAAAAAATTCAAAACTTACAACAGAGGCCCTCCTTTTGGGAGAACGTTCTTTACGTTTTTATTTTCGCATTAAAATTCATAATAGAGGTTTGGTTTCGAATAAATAACATAAGAAATGTATAAAACAAGAGTCTTGAGAAAAAGAAAGCATATAAAGAGCCAAATGGGATCGAGACGCGATGCTCTTTCAGGCCACACATTTCTTTGAGTTTTTTGGTTTTTAATATTGCGCAGTTTTTCCAAGATATGTCGCGCGATTTAAGAAATCCACCTTTATTATATATATATATATATATATATATATATATATATATATATATATCATCGATAGATAAAAACAATAGCCGGTATGCTCTGCATTCACCAGTCCTAAACGTCTTAAGTCTCCAAAGAAACATATAGTCGCGAAAGGATGACTAGCGACAATGTGACTGAAGTTGTTAAGCGTCCGGTCGAAGCCAAACTGTACTGAAACAGACGCCCACAGTGCACCAGCCTGTCAGGGTTGCTTTTACTTATTCACACACTCGTAAGTATTGTGCATCGACGGATTTATGACCATTCTATCCAGAGGTCAGAAAATTTGCAGCAGTATTCCGCAGAGGCTTCTAGCTATGTTCACGGCATCTAAGCCAAGAACTACAGACCGCCGCGCACGGCAAGCTTCTCAGAGGCATGCAAAGAAGGGAAAAGGGAGATGTTGTCCCTGCTGAAAAGTCAGTGTTCATCATAACAGTAAGAGTGCTTCGAATATAATTTCTTTCCTTTTTTGATAAAGAAGGAGAAATGCATTTATTGTAATAAATGCAACATTATGACAGATAGTACAGGACTCCAGCTATACTGGAAGCCTACTGAATCTCGTCTATTCGGGGATTTCCGGGTCAGACCACTTAATATGGTCGTTGTTTTGCCGAATCCCACGCTTGATTTTCATCATCAGGTCGCGTACTGGGTTCTAGTTCTAAAATATTGGGCCCTAACCAAAAAATACAACTTACGCCTTCGTTTGTTGGCCAAGACGTACACATGTGTCCGCGTCGAAGTTGAATTGATTGAAATCACTGAAAAGTTTGGCGAAGGAAGAAAAGAATGGCTCTCTTAGAAAATATCTATTTGATTGGAAAATCAGGATATTACAGAGTGCAATGAGTGCCACTAAAGGCACTGGATAAGTTCGGGGCGGTTGTGAGGCAAAATCTTTACGAGGCCTTATTTCAGTCAATTAGGTCATTAGCTTGAACGACAAGTCATGTCGGCTTATAATTGACTCGTAATAACGACCAAAGATTCATTCTTCGTATAGAGCAAGGATTTGTAACTACTCATCTTTCCCTTACATCGCGACCTACGTTCCGAGCGAAGGAGCCATAAGGTTTTCCATGATATTCTTGATTAAGGAGGCGACTAACTCAAAAGGAGGTGCAAACAAGTAAAAGTGTTGTCTTCGGCCTGGCCGAAATCTAAATACCCTACACCAGAGTAACTAAAAAAATTATAATTTCACCACTTAACAACTTTTGTATAAGTGGGCGGACCTCGTCCATTTTTGGCAAATTTTTGTAATGCTCTTGATACTGCTGGATAGAATCACGTACGAGTATTAATATTTTGAACCTTTTAGGGGATATTGACAACTTTCGTATAAGTGGGCAGACTATACCCATTTTTGTTACACGAATTGGTAATACCTGTAGATACCTCGTGATAAAATTACGTATTAACATCTTATACCGTTTACGAGATATGACAACTTTTTTATGAGTTATGACCGTTCATGAGATAATGACAACTTTGTTATGAGTGGGCGTGGCTCGCCCATTTTTTGCAAAACTTTTAGTAATGGCAGTGTATATTCCGGATTAAAATTATACCACAATATCGCGCACGGTTTATGAGATATTCACATTATAATACCTTTTTAAAACGAGGTGCCTTTACATTCCGTATATAAAGTAGGCAGGGTTTTTCAATCCCAAACTGCTCTAAATAACAGAGAATGTTTGTGCCAAATTTCATTGCGATATCTCTTCGTTCTCCCGTAATCGTTATTTCAACTGACAGACAGACAGACAGACAGACAGGCAGACAGACAAATGGACAGTGCTAGATAGATTCAGCATATGACGCTGAGCAAGAATATATATACTTTCCTATATATATCTCGTCTCCTTCTCTGCGTTAGAAACGGAAGAACAAAGTAAATATACGATACTCCCTTCGGGTGTAGGGTATAAAAAATGAAGTGGGATAAAATAAGCTATTTTTCATGATAATTTGACTGACATTGAACGGAATGGCTTCGGAACTAAAAGTACCATCCAGTTAAAACGGATTTCTTCTCTTCCTCAGCGCATCTTCTGCCGTCTGGATAAAAATACTGCTAAACTAAGACTTACATTACAAAGGAGACAGAATCTTGTGACAGATCCAAATGAGTTTTTTCCAAATAATGTAAATCGAAGAAAGAAAAATTATTTCTTCAATTTCACTACTGGTCGTAATTGCTTGCTTCCTGCGGAAGTATTCATCTCCAGCGCCCTTCTGAAAACGTGCGCATTTTAACTGTGCATTTTTGGGCGATGAGCGTCTGATTGCCGCCGTGCATAAGCTTCCTTTCAGTAAGTAATGATACGGGACGAAAACCTGCTTCGGGGCTTCCAAAGCACGTATTCTTGTGGCCTGGCGCAGACGATACGCTTGCTGCCGCATGTTGCACAGGCACACGCACGCCGAGTGCAGAGCTTGCACGTGTGCAAATACCGCAGTATGTGCCGAAACTACTGCGCTGAAAACTAAATGCCGTGCCGGAGGTTGCGACACACAGTGTCGTCATTAAACGTGTTTCGGGTAAAATATCACCGTGAGCTTTTATTGAAAAACTATCAATAATGTATAAAAGTGTTACGTTTTGAAAAACTGTCTGTATTCCCGAAGGGAGAGGGTATATTCACTTTGTTCTTCCTTCCTTCGTTCTTTCTTTGTTCTGAATCGAATTAGCCCTGTCTCCCGTCTGTCCGTCTGTCTGTCTGTCTGTTGAAATCCCGATTACGGGACAACGAAAAGAGGTATCGCGATGAATTTTGGCACAAATATTCTATGTCATGTAAGGCTCTTGGGGATTGAAAATGGGCGAGATCGGTTAACAGTCACGCCTACTTTACATAAGGAATGTAAAGCACCTCGTTATAAAAAAATGTTATAACTTAAATATCTCATAAACCGTATGAGATATTGAGGCATAAATCTATTCCGGAACGTATAGCACCATTAAAAAATTCTTGCAAAAAATGGGCGTGGTCCGCCCACTCATACAAAAGTTGGCATATTCTTATGAACGGTATAAAATATGAAGACGTAATTTTCATCGCGAGGTATCTGGAGGTATTACCAATCTGCTCGCCAAAAACGGTAAAAGATATCAATACGTTATTTTATCACTACGTATGTAGAGGCATCACCTATCTGTTTGCCAAAAATGGGCGCGGCACGCCAATTACCACTGTCTCCTTTCTTAATTAACCATCCCGTTATTATTCGGCGATAACACATTTATACAGAAGGACTATTAGCGAACGAGACGAGACGGCGCCTTTAGTTTATAACCATACAATTAGCATTTGTAACCCAGGTAATATATTAGAAATAAGAAATATATATAAGAGCCAAAAACTGTAAATAAAGATTCAGAATACTTTTGAAGCCACACGAATAAAGATTCATTGTTTCATTTCGAAGAAACGATAATTCGCACACTCACAAAAAGGTGTCAATATCCCATAAAGGGTGCAAGATATTAATATGTTATTTTATCCTGAGGTACCTAGACACATTAGCAAATTTTTTGCCAAAACTTATACAAAAGTTGTCAACTGGAGAACTTATTGTTGTTTTAGCTACTTGGGTGCAGGTTAGACTGCGGCCTGGCCGAAGACAACTCCTTTACTTGTTTTCTTATTAATTTTTAAGAGAGAGGTGAAAATAAGCATTTTTTATAAAATATTTATATATGTATGTGCCAACACTCCGTAGCTGTTTACCGATCTCGCCCATTTTCTATCCAAAAACAGCCCTACATAACATAATTAATTAAATTTCAAACATAATAATAATAATAATAAACATTATGAACTCTACGATTGCCGTATACTACATCATGAGCAGATCTACGGACGAAAACAATGATTTCAAATAAGTAACACTTCAATCAAAGTTTTATAACAAGTAACCTGTTTTGAATCCATGCTGAGTGACGGTTATTTACCAGATAATTGTAAATCTTCATAAATTTTAAAAGATTGTAAATCGCTAAAAACGTAGCGGTATTAAATAAAAAGTTATTTTTTGATTTCGTTGCATAAATTTGCGAATAAAGATAGTATTTATTTTTCATGTAATGCTGTATTTGATTATTTGACTTCATTTCCAGTTTAAGTATAAATATTTATAGTGCTTACCCTCCAAAATACATTCCAGCTCTTCGATATATAAGTCAGACTCTGATTTACAACATATATCTGAAGATTTTGAAATATGTGAGTAGAATATCGTTAAGATATTGCTGTCAGGTTCGTTGTGGTATTTTCGAAATATATTAGAGTCATGTTTATCCATACAATAAAGATCAAAGTTTATGTGCTTTTAATTTAAAAGTGTGGTTTCTAGCAAATTCTTAAATACCAAGCACACCAAGCAAACATGGCTGCAACACATCCGGACTAGGCACTCGGCAACATTCTGACATACTAATGTAAGGTTTCCTCCAGGCTTGACTCTGCAAAGATACATACAAACATAGGGGGCAAAGCATTGGGAATGATCAGCTATCGACCCCATTCCCACCCAGGCTTTAAAATGTCATAAATCATTGGAGAGATGAATCTGTAATCTTAACGATAGCTCCGTATTTGGCCGGTTTACTGTCTCCATGGAAATAGATACGAGTGAACATATGCGCACACGCACATACATATTCGTATATGTGAGCATTAAGAAGCGATTAAACTCTTTAGGAGTCAATAAAACGAGGAATTCGATACACATGCAGATACGAGCCAAAATATGTGAGAGAGAATCTGTATTTTGCGGAGTGACAATCGAATTCGAAAGCGCACATCGAAATACTCGAAAAAAATTAATATTTCAAATTGTTATACCTCCGAAAAACTCACAATTTGAGAAAGTTTTAAATATTTCCCTTTTCCTCTGGTAATGCAAATTTTCAGTCTCAAGTTTTCTAGTAATAAGTACAGTTCTTAAAACTTAAAGTTTTGATGGAAATTATGTAACATTTTAAATAGAGAATAATACTCTAAACGAATAATACTTTGCATGTCTGTGGCATAACATTTAAACGTTTTCATCGTTTTGCGTTTCTGGTAAACAGTTCTTGTGTCTATAAATTTTATGTCTTCATATTACAGTTTGAGGTAAAACTGCTAAACCTTTTACTTTGCGGTTAAAAAGTATTTCTAAAATAACAGCGTAACTTATATATAGTAAATGAGCTCGCTTGCTCAAAAGGTTAACGTTTTTAATTTAATATTCACAATTTCAAAATAACTCTGCCAACAATTAAACCTTTAAATAATTTAATGAAAATGCAAGGTTTCTTATTATTCTTAATAAAAACCTCTAAAGATCTTGCCTAAATTCCTACACTGAAAAAAAATCTAGCATCAACTCCGTCGCGAAAGTGCCCGATTTGTATTTGCCTCAAATTCAACGTAATTGATAAAGAACATGACCGTTGAACCATGAATTATTTTTATTTCAGCGAAAAACGCAGTTGTTTTGCTTTAATATATATATATATATATATATATATATATATATATATATATATATATATATATATATATATATATATATATATATATATATATATATATATATATGATTTAATACATTACATAGGGTACTAAATAAAACATTTATATATTTTCTACGCTCATATTGGCTTTGCTTTATATTGCGTAATATGAAATGATAATTGTAATCCATAAGTAAGCATCAATTTTACAATTTTACTTTTCAACTAAAAAAATCCCGAGCTCTTGGGATCTGCGGAGTTTCGAGTCAGGACAGTTCGCACCTAAATTCCGAGCCTTTTAATTACTTTATCACAATTTAGTTATTCTAACCTTAGCAAAAAAGCCGTCTACACATGCGTTTCCACTCCACAACTAATTGTTTATATGAAAAACATTAACTGCTTAACTTAAGTAATAAACAGTTGATTCAGAATAAATTATGTTAATTCGATTTCCTTACGATCTTACCGTATTTTTTGTTTAACATTTTTCGGTGGACTAATCCAACTCCGTGATGTAGTTCGCTGTATTTAAGTGCGCGGCGGTGTTGAGTAATACGTAAGCGGTGTCAACAATTGTTTTTTCAGTGTAAACCGCACCGAAATTAGGAACTCAGTTGCAGAACTTTGCTCGAACTCTTACAACTGAGAACGGCCTGCGTAACTCCTGAAAGGTCATTAGACAAAATAGCAGATTCAAATCGCTCCAGCGGCTCTGGAGTTTACTGCAGCCGTATGCACAAACTCTTCACACTTGCATCATTCCTCATTACAATTACGAATGTAAATTCAGCACATGGATTCGGGTGCAAATTTTATTAATCTTAATATCGCTATCATTTGCCTTGCCTTGAATTTCAAAGATTATTCAAAATTTCATTCATTCAAGGGACCTTGAAGAAGCCCATTAATTCTGTGCAAATCCAATTTCTCCCTAAATCTATTAAAATAGAATGGGTGAGAAATTAGCTAGGTGAAACCCGTGTGCGTGTGATTTACATCTACATCATTCATATGTTACAGGTTGTTCCATATTAAACTCGAAACCGTACTACTGCAACAGGAGACTTGACGGGAATCAGATTGAGTGTAGTCATAATTTATGGAATTATTTGCATGTACCCTCTGTTACATGTTGGCCGGGAGTTTCTACGCCAAGGATAAAAAGGCAATTCGCACTTCTGTGATTTCTGTGGTTAAATACATGCAGAACAGAGAACAGAAACTAGCTGTCAGATAATGGTGTTGGGTAGGGTTGTGCGGGGGTGGGGTGGTTTTGTGGTGGTGTGGGTGGGGCAATGAACATATCTACTAAAGCCTTTTATTGGGTGGCTGTACCGACCTTCATTTGTACTTGGGCACTACCAAAGAATATACTCGTACAATAAAATAAAGGAAATGCAAAACCAAAAACTGACTTCAATGCCGATAAGAAAGTGCCCTACAGCAATAAATGATGAATAATATAAATGCTTGTAGTTTGTGTTTTTATTTTTTTAAGTAGTTTTATTTATTCATGTTAGGATAATATTTGAAGTTTTGGTTTTTACTATACATGTTTTTATTTGTGTGCCAAGAACAATGCTTTCGTAGTAGAATTAAACATATTCTAAATTTTTTTTTATGGCAGATGAAATCAAGCTCAGGGACCTTTTTCGTTAAAACAACCTTTATATAATCCAGATGCATTGGTTTCTCGAATACAATCCAACTTTATAGTTATTTTAATGCTCCATATCTTTTTGAATTTTGAAGAAAAATTGTGGAGAATATTAAAATGTATTTTGCATAGATTATAAAAATAATCGCTTGGTGCGCAGAGTTTTCCAAAAACGCAAGTATTTGTGAAAAACTCTTTGGAAATTTAAAAAGTTCGGCTTGATACGTTATTTGTTCCTCCTCTTTTAATAAAAAATTACCGTAATTTTGACAATTTAATAATTTGAGGATTTTGTATTTATTCACTTATTTTCTTATCTTTGTCTCAATTTATTATACAATACATAATTTTGCTGCTGCATTCTTGGTTGTGTGCTTCCAGCTCTTGTTGGGGTTTGTGTGCTCTCAGTCGCATGCTTCTATTTTCTCGTTATACCCTATACCCGAAGGGAGAGGTTATATTCACTTCGTTCTTCCATTTGTAACACAGAGAAGGAGTCGAAATAGATATAGAGAACTATATACATATATTCTTGCTAAGTGTCACCTCCTGAATAGATTTATTCGCCCTGACCTATTCTCCCGCAATCGTGATTTCGACGTCTGAGTGGTGTTATCTAGTCGTGTCCGTCCTCTGAACGGGAGGGACTGGGTAAAACCACTCTGATAGAGCACGTGATTGACACGGGAGTGGCCAGACCAATCAAGCAGAGGTATTACCCTATTTCGCCAGCGAGAGAAAAATTATTGTGTCAAGAAATTGACCGGATGTTGTCGTTGAAAATTGACAAAGTCACTGTTAAGGATGCATACCCATTACAAAATATAGACGGCATCCTGAGTCGTTTGCCTTCAGTGAATTTCGTCTCAAAAGTAGACTTTCGTCTCAAAAGTAGATTTAGATGTAGAAGGACACATCATTTAGATGTAGAAGGACACAAAGTCTAGTATATTCGTGTACCTTAATGATCTGCTGATTCTGTCAAGCGCTTTCGAAGAACTTCTGGTTCATTTGACGGAAGCGGCGACGTGTTCGCGAAAGGCTGGTCTGACCATTATCGAGTCAAAAAGCGTGTTCTGTATCTCTGAGGTTAAGTACTTAGGTTATATTGTTGGAAATTGTGCCTTACGCACTGATCCCGACAAGATCAAGGTTACCGATCACTCTTGTTTGAAATGGCTGATGGGACAGAGGGACCTTACGGGCAGGTTAGCTCGATGGTCACTGAAGTTACAAGGCTTTGACATTGCCATAGAGCACCGGAAAGGCAGTGTCAATGTTGTAGCGGACGCGTTGTCGAGGTCGATGGAACACACTTCAAAAGACGTGGTGTCAGCCATCGAGCTCGATCATGCGCCCTCCGATGACCTGACATTTTCAGCGTTCAAATCGGCTGAATACAATAGTATGAAAGAAAAGTTTTCTGACGACAAATATCCCGGCTTCAAAGTTATTGACATTTTTCTTTATTATCGAAACGATTTTGCAACTGACAACGAAAATGAGGATGATTTGATTTGGAATCTCGTTATTCCATCCGAGCTTCGAATGCCTGTAATTCAATCCGCCCACGATTTACCTACTTCAGCGCATTCGGGAATCACTAAAACTTTAGAAAAGTTACGAAGACATTTTTACTGGCCAGGCATGAGAAAGCAAGTGTGCCAATATACTATATTTCAAACTGATAGTTATGCCAACCATCCAAAGTTCCAACCCAGGTGTTACGACCTCCGATGGGTAACTTTTGTCCAGCTGAGCGTCCGTTCCAAAAATTATATATAATTATACATAGACCTCATTGGTCCATTTCCACGATCTCGACAGGGGAACATTGGCATTCTAATCGACCTTGATAATTTTTCGAAATTCACTTTTCTGAAGCCGCTGAAAAAGTTTACGACCTCTTTAATTTCCGATTTTCTAAGGGACTACGTATTTTACTCTTTTGGAGTGCCTGAAACCTTAGTGTCCGATAATGGAAGACAATTTAAAAGTAATGATTTCATTAAATTTATAAACGACTTTGGTATTACGCACATGTATACGGCAGCATATTCTCCTCAGTACAATGCATCTGAACGGGTGAATCGGTCAATCAACGAGGCCCTTCGCTCGTATGTTCAGAAAAACCAGAGAGACTGGGATGTTCAGCATCTGTTCAGCTGACTTCAGCAGCATAAATTGTGCTTTGCGGAACACCTTGCATCAGTCAATCGGTTATGCTCCGTATTTTGTGTTATTTGGTCAACATATGGTAACCCACGGTAAAGATTACGAACTTCTTAAAACGCTATCGCAAACTAAAGAAAGAGCCGTGAGGGTGAACTAACAATTCAGAATTCTGGGTCATCACGAATTAGTTAGAGATCAGTTGAAACGAACTTACGACAAAAACGTAAAAATTTATAATCTCAGGTCGAGGGTTCGAAGTTTCAAAGTAACTCGGCGGAATTTCCCGCTTAGCAATCACACTTCTGTGCCAAGCTGGCTCCTACCGGTATCAAAGCCCGAGTAGTGGAAATGTTTGGTAATTCATGTTATCGCTTAGAATCGCTGAAAGACGCACCTATAGGAATTTTTCACGTCAAGGATATTTGGCAAGGCACAGCATTTGGATGAAGTAGGTTTTAGTCTCGGAATCTGATTCGTGAGAGGGAGTTGTGGGCACGGACGAGGAATTTGTTTTTACTATTTTAAGTGCATAATCTGATCTGAATTTGTTAAATTCTACGTACATACAATGACATATTATATAGATATAACAATGAAACACCGTGAATCAATTCTCCGTCCCTGCTGACAGTCCATTCCCACGGCCAGGGAGTTCGAAGCTAACAATCGACCAGTATGTTAATCAAATTGTTTTCTTCATGATCCAGCGCACGTCCATTTCCAGCTGCAGTTCTTGCCCCGTTGGGGTGATCAGCACCAGTTGTGTGAGGATGCCCGCATTGGATTCTGCTACGCAACATGTTGCGCGGCAGAAATTTCTCTTACTGGTTTTTATTCGGCTGCGCAGCATGTCAGAATTTAACAGCCTCCGTGGAACTAAAATTAATGTATAATTCGTTAATTATACCCTACACCCGAAGGATTAGGGCATATTCACTTTGTTCTTCCGTTTGCAACGCAAAGAAGGATACGAGAATAATATAGTATAGAAAAGTATATACATTCTTGCTCAGCGTCATCTCCTGAATCGATTTAGCCCTGTCTGTCTGTCTGTCTATTTGTCTGTTAAAATCACGATTACGGGAGAACGAAAACAGATATCGCAATGAAATTTGGCACAAATATTCTTTGTTATGTAGGGCAGTTTGGGATTGGAAATGGGCGAGATCGGCTAACAACCCCGCCTACTTTACATACGCAATGTAAAGGTACCTCGTTTTAAAAAGTATTATAATGTGAATATCTCATAAACCGTACGAGATATTGAGGTATAATTTTATTCCGGAACATATAGTGCCATTACTAAAATTTGTACAAAAAAATGGGCGTAACACGCCCACCCATAAAAAAGTTGGCATTATCTCATGAACGGTATTATCTCATGAACGGTATGATGAAGGTATTGAGACGTAATTTTTCACGTCGTATCTGGAGGTATCACCAATAAGCTTGCCAAAAAGGGGCATGGTCCGCCAACTTATACAAAAGTTGTCCCATAAATGGTTCAAAATATTAATACATGATTCTACCCAGCAGTATCTAGTAATCCTCCGTAAATTTATTATCAACGAGTAGTACCGCAATATATAAAAAAAGGAGAATTTCTAGCAATCTCCTTGACGAAAGGAATTCAAGGTTAACCTGTCTCTGTTGCAAGAGCAACGGGCAACAACAACCACACGTTGACTGAATTACTTGTCGCATTGCAGATGTTCCACATGTGCTAATTGAGCGAATTTCCTCACGCCTTTTCTTCTCTGAACTTTTCTCACTATGTTCATTTTCAGTGAGGGCGAGTGAGATGACCACAAATCTAAACTACATAGATCAGTATGCCGTGACAGCTTTAAATTGGAATTGATGTGGGGAGTCGGTACAGCACTTGGATATAAGGCGGTCAAAAAATAATAATTGTTGTTGCCGGGCAGGAAAAATTGTAACTTAATTAAAAATGTTGACTCTGTTAATAATCTATCGTAAAAGAAAGTGAACATGATAAAATAGAGTTCTAATAAGCAAATCTGGACTTGCCAGAATCAAGAATTAATCTGTTTGAACATTCTTCATCTTGTCCACAAAAAAATCTTTCATCAAATTGAGCCAAAGCCCTTCTTGAAGGCGTGAAATGAACAAGTATGTTTAACGGGTGTCAATATAACTTTCTGTGATCAAACGACAATTAACCAGTGGCCAGCGATTAACAATTTAATTAATAAACACTTGTCGAGACCGACCATCCAAACCAATTAAGGAGCTGTGATTATGTTGTCCAACTCCATGCATAGAAGCCTCTGATTATTGGAACTATTTAATCCAAAGTAAAAAGTGTGAAAAGCTATCTAAGAATATGCACGTCATGAACCCAACAGGGTAAAGTAATTAAATACCAATTGGTGGCAATTTTTTTACGTCGTTTTAATGGCGCATAAAAAATTGAACATACATATCTATAGACTTCTTGAGTGTTTTCGATCCATACCTGGTAATTCGCCCACTAAATAGATTATTTGAAAGAGAACAACTATCATTTTAAACGATTAGACTTCCGTCGGTCCATGATGTAAAAACCTAATGACCAGTCGGCAGATCGCAAAAAACTTCTCGTCGAAAGCAAACAATCTCCTTGAACAACCGTCTGATGTCGCAAGGAATTCATCGTTGGACCACCGCACTTTTAGCTACTAGAGCAGCTTCTTAATTTAGGATGAAATATAAAGAAGCCACTTCGCATCCAAGTCTACCCGGTTCACAAATAACCTAACTGGTTTAAGTATCCTAATTTTTTAAAGTTATCTAAAACAATTAATGTCAATCTTTCATCTCCTCTAGACTAGATTAAACCCCATTTTATGGAATTAAATAGGCAAGGCCTTTAATACATGGGCGATAACGTGAATTATTATGACTTTTATTTTTCTTTTGAAGATTTAAAATCCAATTGATTCGTAAGACAATTGTAAAAGCAAGATCTGAGAACCTTCTATTGGTGAAATGAAACCAATAACATTACTTTATGTAAAATTAAAAAAAAAATTTGGGGTATTTTTCTTTAAAACATTGCTAAATTTTAGTGGGTTTGAACTTTTTTCTTTACAGATATACGGCATTCTGCGGTGTCGCCATCGATTATGTTTCGGATTCCGGTGAGTCAATATCCAGAAAGAAAAATTTGATAAAAGTTTAAAAATTGCTATTGCACGGTTATGCATACTTATAGTAATAACTATTAGATGGTCTGTCATAACTATTTGATCTTATTACCCGTAAATGGAAGATTCCAGATCTTAAGCAAAGTAAAGAATTATTATTATACCTTGATAGAAATAAAGTTAACCGAAAACTGGAATGAATTATTAATAAATTGCCTACCATTTTATAGTGCACAAAAGACAAGTGAATAAACGGTATTTACCTACTGTGAAACTATTGTATAAAATTTACTTCTTTTTGCAAAGAATTATATACATACATATTCAATTACTTAACTGCCTCTCAACTATAATAAATCAACATGTAGTTGCTGCAAAAAGTTCAACCAGATTTGGTCTTCTGCAAATCCATAGACGTGGTACCGGATGAAAATGAAAGCCAAGTATCCCAGAGTACTATGCTAGAAAATGCTTTAATTTCTTCACATACTATACACATTTATACAAGCCCAATATCCTTATTTGAGCTCAGAACAGGTGCTTAAATCCTTCACATTTTATTAATCATTATTGAGAAATCTACGAGCCCCACTACAGTCATGTAATTGCGAATAAATGTCCAACTACAAATTCTTCGTTATTTCTCGCTTCAAGGCAGAAAGTTGATTTTAGTTAAATAAATCTGTTCCTTTCTTTTCGGGGAAAATTTATCACACACATCTGCTGTGTTCGGAGTACGAAAAATTCAGTCTGCAGACATCATTAACGGGAAACAAATTCAAGCATTCTTGCCGAATCGTTGATTGACAGTGGACCTTCATTGTGGGGGAAGGTGGATGTCACTGGAGAATGTCCATGATAAATGCGACTTGAAAAGCTTTAATTGTAGAGAGGGCGACGCCTCTCATTCTGAAAGATGTGAAGTCTGAATAGTTCTGGACGTGCGGCGTTATTGCATGTTATGCGTGACACTTGACATTTCCTTTGATGCTTTTATGAATCCAAGATTCTCGTTTTAACTGTCGACTGATTCGCAATTTCCGAATCACGCGAAGTTCCCATCAGGTTTTGGATTTCAAGAGATTCCAAGGAGTTTTATAGAGGCCAAGTCTATTTTTTATCCCAATATTTAGTTGTGTAATAGTAATAATTATTGTTATTTATATTTTACATTTTCATTTATTTCATCATTCTTATTTCAAGGAACGCAATGAAGGAAACATCTGCCGGTCATGTCTTCATAAAATCACAAATGTTTTTTAAATGCTATAAAGGCAGAAATGGTTAAAATCTGCCCGTTCTAAAGATGGTTTTATATTTAAAATGGGAGTGAAACCTTTGGATAAGCAAATATGCTGAAATATTTGATAAAAATTTTAATTGTTCTTGGCATAAAAATCATTCAACAGTCCTTTCCTCAACTGGAAATCACTGAAGATGATTCGTGCTACGAAATAAAACCTGGTTGATTGCTTAGCGAAAGACTCCTCTCGTGCGGAGTATATTAAAGCCTGAAAAGAGATTATAGTGTTTCCTGGACCCTCCACGTATCCTCGTGTTTGCATATGTAGTATATACGACTGCACAATAATTTAATAAACACTTGTGTCCTCTATGAGGTCACTTGCGTTTTAGTTTACTTCTTGTTGCTGCTCGGTTATGAAGCCAAATATCGTGAAGTGCCCGGGGTCGTCAGTGTTCTCCGTTTACGATTTGAGCTTTTGTTCAGTCTGTTGCTGTTGTGCGCATTATGATCCACTTGGCGGCGCGTGATCAGGTTCGGATGTTTTAGCATAGCGATTGCTGTGGCTTTGGTTCAAACACTATGACGATAAAGAGAAGCGCATCCAGTACTTATGGTGACACCGTCTTTAAGCGGAATCTATCCACCACAATCGCAGATACCAGGTAACTCAGACCGTTGCTGCAGCGAGGCGCAGAGCAAACTTTGCTCATTTCCTTCGGCAGTCGGAGGGAGTGGTTCACCTAACATAATTCCAACAGCCCTACTGGCCACATCCAGCACTGCTGACAAGAGCCGATTGCACGACCGGGACAAAGAACCAATTCTCTGAGACGGAGGCTGTGAGGGCGATAGTACTGAGGCGTGCTTAAAATTCGTTGTTGCGACAGGGAAATTTTCAATTCCATTCACAAATGCAGAAATTAAACCGCAATTATTGCTACTTTAATGTTTGGAGGATGAGATGAGCGATATTCAAACTTGTTCACTGCTCAGTACGTCCTTTGAATTGTGAGGTCAACTTTTAATAATAACACTGTCCGACAATATTCGACTTTTCAACCTAAAGGAGGAATTCGTGAAATCTATTTATTGCATGTAAAATATATGCTTCTATATGAAACTGTTTGTTTTGACGCAATGGTATACAGACTGCCTAAAACGAGTGACCAATATGTGTGTGACACCTTCGTCATGCAAGGAGCAGATTTGTTAATATTTAAAATCTAAAAGAATAAAACAGGGTATGATGAATGAATGCCCAGAATATTTTTTAACTATTTGAGATAGGACGAACAAACTTTTCAAATGGGATCTTCGTGGAGATACAGGGAACAAATTAGCGGTTTTTCGATTTTTGGTCATCGGGTGAATAGAAAGAAATCCGTAACTTTTTGAAAAGTCTTAATCAACCAATCTCCACAAGTGGTTCAGTTAGAATCGCAAATATTGGTACACATATCGACGCCATAAATAAAGAAATACCTGTGTAAGAATATTCTTACAATATATCTTTGTTGGATGTATATAACAGTTACAAACTCCGTAGAAATATGTAGTTGCGGAATCCTTCTCCGGGTGGCTTAAAAAAGTCTTCAGCATTCACCTTCACGTCTTCATAGACCCATGCAAGTAAAGATAAGAAAACGCACTTCGAATTACTTTTAATTTCTATTTATTTTTATTGTATTATATCATTACTAAGAAACTATGCGTCCCTGTGGCTCTTCGAATAATTTTCTCTATTTACAATAATTTACTTTAAAGTTTATTCTAAATAGTTTATACTGTGAGCTTATATTAATAACCTCTGTTTGATTTCAATTTCAACATGCGTTTTGGTTAATCCCAGTACAGTTCATTTGCATGTTGAAGACACACTGGCACCCATACGGTCCTTGCTGCCTGTTTAGTTTGAAAGTAGTTTTACTTGTAACAAAAGTTTACATTTGTTTAGTTTGTTTAAACAATTCGTACGTTAATCGCAATGCTGCTGGCAACAAATGTCTCTAGAGAGGTACTTTATCATTAACCTAACTATAGAAAAATCATTCCTAGACAAATTCACTACAGTACCGTATATTTATCGGAAATATAGTATGTATGCTATGTGTAAAGTTTCATATTTTGTAGGCTGGCTTTCACCATCTCAGTGAAGATTACCTCGCAATAGATTTACTTTATGAAACGATCAACTGGCAGCAAAACTTTCAGATAAAATTTCCCTGGAGATGGCGAAAGCATCCTAATAAGCGTTTTTGGAAGAACTATGCTAACTGATTCTAAAATCCTTAGGGTACGTTACTATGACAAAATCAACAACAGTACGAGCATTATTGCTATTAATATATACATGCGGTATCCTTACCCAATGTTCAACTTGTTTAAAAAATTAATTGTTTTAAGTTGCATGATAACCTAAAACAAAATTCAGTATGAAATACGTTGAGCACGAGTTTGCTTGTGTCACAGAAAAATTCACAGAATGGTTTTTAAATTTAAACAAACGGCTGTCGTATTAAAAAATTGTCAGGATAAATAATAAAAGTTCATCTCACAATATTCGTATCAAAGATACTCTTATGATATATTCTACACATGATACATTCCATTAATTTAACCCTTAACTGGTGCGTTTTGTCCGTGGGACTATAACAATTATGTAGTCTTCTTAATAAAACATGAGTTCGCTATTACGGATTCCTTCCAATAATTTTCAATTAACCAATCGTTTGAGAGGGTTTTACGAGTTTGCCGGTAAGTATATAAATTTACGATTTATTTTCCTTTATCATATGACAACTATAGTGCGATGATTTAATTTTGCTCGTACTAATGATTTATAAAAGAAAGCTAAAAAAACATGATTAAAGATATTTTTGGTGCGATTTAGAATCATATTAGCAGCGATGAAGGGATTATTTGTTTTATTTTATTAATTTATGTTTTTTTCTTTAACGTATCTCAGATTAAAATTTAAAGACATGAATATAGCATATGTGGGGTAAATAAGAAAACTCTCATGGTTGTTTTTTATAGTTGAAATTATTCATTCTTGTGTTTACATTGAAGGGAAAGGAAAGTCCCATGGATCTATCTCACTCTTGGTATCTCTTTCATTACCAGTTAAGAGTTAAACTTATAATAATACAAGTTTCAGAGTGTTATTATATTCTACTACGTTACAAAGTAGCAAACTGAACACTATTATATCTGATACACAAAACTCATAGTAATTCACCGGTTACTTGTTCTAATCATTCTGTACGGAAAACAGCTCTAAGTCCTTTGGTCCAGTTCTCATCTTTTCGTAAATTTGTGAAGATACTAGAGTAGGTTAGATCTGGTCTAAATAAAATCTGTTATTCTCAAAATTTGCAGAGATTTTACAGCGGTTTCTTTAACTATGTTATCCCACTCTTTATGAGTTTTATGAGCATTTAGTATTTCCTAATATTTACAATATTTTATATCGGCTCCCATTTTGCATTTTGATTTAAGTTTTTCAATCTTGTTCTTTCTCTTTCGGTTCAGATGATCGATTTTCCGATCAGTAAATGGGAGCAGAAGCACAAATAAATAAGTAAAACCTGTAATCTTTCCATTATGGCACACTTTCAGTAATTGAGTATTCAAATGACATATATCATTAAACTCGTCTTCCCTAATTAGAAATTGATTTCGAATGTAACTTGCTAAAATTTCTCTTCCTTTTCATGGAACTGAGCTAAAATAATTCCCAGCAAAGTATTTGAATTCTGAAACCTTTGGCAGTTACTGAAATCACGAGCCATTAATGTAATTTTCTTATTGCCATCATGTTTATGTGATTGCCTTTCTCTAAATCACAACCGCGACTGCAACGAAATCTAGATAAGGAATAAATTTAGAATTGGAGATGTCGAAAGTTGCCTTCACAACTGTTAAAGGTAAAGAGAAGCATTATTTTCTGATCGGAAGTTCGATTTTTAGCTCTCTTTGGAACCTAAAGATTTTCTACCTCATTTTATAGTTTGCAATTTTATTAAACCTAAAAGTTACAATCTAAAAGTAATCACATAAATTCCTATCGTATGACTGGAAGCAGCGCTAACAGTTAATCGGTTCAAGTTAAACAATCGCGACTTATAAGATATGGTTTCCGTCGTTGGTATGGTTAAGAATTCCTTAAGTTGGGTAGAGTGATATGCTTTGTCTGTTAAGAGTGGAAAATAGCTACGCAGTGGAGTGATGATCAGGTCAAGGCAGATTAATGCTACGAACTTACAAACTACGAGCAGACAAAAGCTTTTTTATATTTGTCTTGTAACTCGTATGTTTACGCTACACTGCATAACTAGCTTCTTATTGTGCACTAAGTACTTCATAATATTGTCTATCTTACGTAGGAGTCTCTTGCTGGGAGTATAAAACTATGCGAGTCATCGTATCGACTCTTTTCAAGTCGATCAATCATTATTTCTCAATTCTACTTCATATCGTGCTTCTGTAGACGGACAGAACGGCAACTCCGACTTTAATTCGGCGAGGGGACGGAATTTGGCTGTATGTTTTCCCGAAAAGCTCTCGGTAGCTGGCTGGCAATGGAATGCAAATTCCCTTTCTGGCAGTTTCCGAACAATTCATTGTCCGAAAAGAGGTCACGCAAAAAAATGAGATTACGGATGTGTAACAGCTGCGCTGTTATGTGAGAGTACAAAAACATTTCTGATGAATTGCAAATTATCATATCAAGAGATATCACCGACTGTTTCTAATATTTGCTACTTAAGAAGCTACAAACTAACTAAAACTGTCCGGGAGCTACTTACACGTAAGAAATCTCTGTACATTCGATAAAATGTAAAAGGTACATCTACGTACTTATGTACAAATACTGAAAGTGTGGATTCCTAGAACGTGATTAAATTACAGAAAAATTTTGGCACAGTAAAAGTATTTATAAAACTCTCCCAGCTTGTGTTTATACGTTTCGCTGGCGCGTTCTTCTTCTTCTCCTGGATTCACTTTTGATGACAGCCGTTGGCCTGGCATTAAGACTGATTGCAATCATCCCATATGAATGATTTTCTTGAATGCCTTCCGAAACTCTGGGTTGAATATCGTGTAGATGACGGGGTTAACAAAGCTGTTTATGTAGCCCAGCCAGGTGGTGAGAATGAACGCCGTGACTCCGGGTCGGCAGTCCCGGTCAAACTTTGCACACATGGCGTCCATAATGTTACATGTGAAGAAGGGCACCCAACAGAACAGAAAGACTCCTGTAGAGAAGAGAAGGTGTGAAGGTGAATTTTGCGGTGCGCGCGAGCGAGATTTTTCGATCTCCATTATCATCTGCCTCGATCTCAATTCTCGTGTCAAATAAGAAGGCTATCTGGACTTCCGACTAAAAGATTGTTTCAATCTCTGTTTTAGTGTTGTCTGACACAAATGACTGTCTCGTTCGCGATTCTCGTCTCAGATGAACATTTGATCGAGGAAAGATCGACGCGATTTTGAAAATTGCACACATCACATCTCTATTAGAGTTATCTATTAGAGTGAGTCCGAACCACAACTTGAAAACCAAAATATTGAGTACGAGTATAAAATAAAATATAAATCAATAAATTAGATGAGATGAAATAATAAAATAACATAAGTAAATGTAGAGCCATCTTCGATGTGAACTGCCCATAAACAAAGAGGTCAAAGTGGGAAAGATTAGCGACTACTCACCCAGCACAATGGCTAGTGTCTTGGTCGCCTTTCGCTCCTTCTTCGCCGACGATTTTTCACGCTTCTTTTTCGACGCCCTATGAACCTTGTAAATTGTGAACCTGAAAGCGCAGTAAGCAAAGCATTGAATTACGTAACACTGCACTTTCTGGTAACACTTGAGAGTACAAATTTGCAAATTTCACTTAGTTATGCATTTTATTATTTCGGTGGCGATTCTAATTAAACAAGGCGTATACCTTGAGGCTTGCGAGTTTTTCTTATCCTTGCGAGAGGAACCTTTCGATGTGGCCGACAGTGTTGAGTCGTTGCGTGTGAGGGCCATGGCTTCCGTGACCCCGTATCGGACGAAAGAAAGAGGTTTCATTGCCACACTGTAAACAGCGGCAATTAGAGAGTGCATAACGGGTGGAAAATCGCAGGAGTGTGTATGGACGAGTGTCTGATAATACTATTGTATATGATGTTGTCGTACCTCAGAGCCGACTCCCTTCCTCCCGAACCGTCCACCGTGTCACGGCGACTGCCAATACTAAACTGCTTCGCAGTTCCACTGGCCATCGGGCTGTCTGGCGGCGAGGAGTCAGCAGCGTCTGTAAGGACATCATCAGCGATTGTTGGTGGATATTTAGAATCGAAATTACCGTTTGTATCGGCCATAATAAGTTGCGGATGGGTCGTGATTTGCGCCACAACACTGCGTTTTCCGGTAAATTCGCACACAACGTTCAATGCATTCCGCAACCCAGAGAAAACCAGGTAAGAATTTGTATTGAATGTGAAATGAAGAAGAATGGTTAAGTGTTTGTGTTCATTTGGAAATATTAATAAATTTTTTAGAGAGCTGGGGGCTCCCTAAAAACTCTAAGTCTAAAGCTTAATATTTTTTGCAATTTTCTAAGAACTCCACATTTTCAATTTCAAATACATCGCAGTATAAATGACATTGTATATAAAAATACTTGAAATATTGTAAATACAAATAATGGAGGTTTAAAAATTTTTTCAAATTTTTATAGGCTTTTACAACAATTTTTAAAAACAAAATTATCACCGGTTGAAGATTATCTAAATAAAAACCACCTACTTGCTGTGACTGAGGCGTACAACACCAGGGTTGGGAGACGGTTTTTTATACCGCTCATTTCATGTCTCTCGTCTAAGATAACAGTATTTTCATTACCATTGATATTCCATCCAAGGGTGGACAAATAATAATCATTAGTTTGAAATAATTTCTGAACTTCCGAGATACATCACTTGGTATGAAAATAAATGTTATCTGCAGACATTTCGATTTGTAAAATGGGAATTTATAGAAAATATGTGCTGATTTTTCAAAGGCATTTCTAACAACAATTAAATGTCCGGTCAAAATATTCATCGAGTAATTTAATGCATGCAATAGAGAATCTGGAAACAAATAATACATAAAACAAATACTATATAAAACATTCCAAATATGAAAAGTTTTCTTGATGTTATACGATCGCTATTTTGGTGATTTTGGTATATTTGGTGACTTTGGTATATTTGGCTATTTTGCTATATTTGGTGACACCAAGTTTTTAACTTCAGGTGAACTTCAGGTGTCCAAATGTTCGTATAACAATTATTTTCATACCAAGTGATATGTATCTCGTAAGTGCGAAATTATTTTGATCTTGAGCGATGTTAATTTTTTCATCCTTTGGGATGGTTTTTATGAGAGGGATACAAATTTTTCTGTTCCTTTGAGCGATATATTTTGAACCCTGTACAACTCTGTATTTGGCTGGCTTAGTTACACGTCAGTCCAGTTTGTGCGCCCAGAGGCAGCCGCCACATTATACTCACTTGCCGGTCTCCTCGACAACCGTTGCCAGCATGAACTCCGTTGACTTGTCGTTGACGATGACGTGGCAGTTGTCGATATCGGGCGAAATCGTATTCTCGTCCTCCTCCTCATTGGAGCCCGATGCAGTGTTGGTCGCCGGCTCGTCCGGAATTACGCGTCCGGAGAACCTGCTGTTATCCAATGCAGTTTCCGCTAATATTCTTGTCTGCGCAATGTTTTCGATGACACTTCCGCCCGTCAATTCCGACAGATGGGGCTTTCTGGCGGCACGCTGTTTCCGAGCGCGACTCCGCAGGGCCTGCAGACGGAACGTTGCGAAAAAGGAGATTAACAACTCAGCCGCGTTGCCAGAGGCACCGGTCCAAGTAAGTGCCACGAGAAAGATTAATACTATGATGTTTTTCTGGAGTCTGACTGCTGGTCGCTCCGCCATTGAATTACCTTAAAAATGTTCCAGTACAAGAACACCATGATGATACACGGTATGTAGAAGCTGCTCAGCGACGAGTAGACGATGAAGTCCGTGTTGTAGAACACGCAGAGGTCTGGGTCGCGGTTCGGCGTGTTGTTCAGCCCCAGCACGATGGGCGATCCGATAGCCGCCGAAATCGCCCAGACCAGTAGGATTGTCAGGCACACGCGTCGACTGTTTTTATGTTTTGCATATTTTATTGGCTGCGTCACAGCTATATATCTAAAACATACGAACGTTTTATGCGTACCTTGGGTACATATGTGTAAAGCAGAGGGTGAGGGTCATCAGGCCCATAAATAATCAAAAAGTAGATATCAATGATTGTAGTAACATAAGTAATTCCATTCAAAAGCTTAATCAGACTTGAAGAGGACATCAGATTCCTAGTAAAACATCAATACATTCTGCGTAAGGTGAATCATCATATGAAGCAATGATGTTTTACGAAAAATCGAAGAAACGAAATAACAAAACCAAAAAGCCCTCTGAAGACGATGTAATGTGTCTTTTGTGCTGTTTCCTGGAGGTACCTGTCTATTGATATTGCAACTAAATTAAAGATCGATGATGTGGAGCATATCACATCCATGGCTATGTAGAAGTCGCACACAAAATTAGGTAAAGCCCAAATTCCGTTTACCTAAAAAGAAAATACTTTATTTTAATAAAATATATTGTTTTATCTCTTTCTCTCTCTCTCTCTCTATCTATATATTATATATATATATATATATATATATATATATATATATATATATATATATATATATATATGTTGATTTGAATTAAAATGAAAATTATAAATCGGTACTTGAACCGATTTATATGAATATTCCAAGAAAGGACACTTGCTACTTATAAATCGGTACTTGAACCGATTTATATGACTATTCCAAGAAAAGACACTTGTTATTTATAAATCGATACTTGAACCGTTTTATATGAATATTACAAGAAAAGACACTTGTTACTTCTTCCGCAGAGATTGATTGAATCACACTTTATTAATTAGTGAGTTGCCTTATATAATAAATAATGACAATAAGTAAAATACAATTTGGATATTAAAGAGCACCTATTCAGCACAGTCAGCAATCAGAGCAACGACCGCTGACCGTTGGCATTGAATAATGGCAACGGCTAGAGCGTGTGCACGTGGTATAGTTGGCTCGCATTATGCCAGACATTCGAAATTGGATACTGGAGTTTTGGTTGAAAAACTGCCATCTATATATCTATATATATATATATATATATATATATATATATATATATATATATATATATAGATATATATATACATATATATATATTTGTATTAGACGTAGTTCTGTCGTCGCTCTATCTGCCTTTTTGGGAGTTGGAAGCTATCCTAGCTATCACCGCTTAAGCAGAGGAGGCTAGGCAGAACAGCTGCCGCAAAACTTTGATCTTTCTTTCGACCAACTGTCCAGCAGGCCACACGAACAATGTGACCAATATGTGAAACTTTTCAACATTTTACCACCTCATCAAGCAACTTTAACTATTTACCTACAAACCCTCAATAACCACAGCCATCATCAATCTCCATCATCTTAAATGATATTAACAAAACCAAAAAAATATAATCAACGAGGGTGAGTCCCCCCTACAAGCTTGCTTTTTGTGCCTACGACTTGGCAAGGACAAGAAATCATAGTGAACTAAAATGAAACATTTTAGATTTAATTAAGTGATGAAGAAAAAATCAACCAAATATTATATTATACTATTGTAAAATGTATTTTACCAAATATTCGCAACAGGAATTTATATTTTTAAGCACAAACGCTTGGTTGTTCCTTATTTTAAGGAAAAATTCATATTTACATGACAAACTCACCTACAAAATTTTATCCGTGATTTCGAAAAATAAGAAAAATAAATAAAATAAAGTAATCTGATGTAATTTGAAGCCGATCTTCTCGCCCTCTCGGAGCAGACCACACCGTATTCTCCTTGGAAACCTTGGCAATTAACTGTAATGGCCCATATCACGTAATATGTTCATGGCCCTCGATATCCGCAATAATCGGTGGTAAGGCTTTTCTACTTAAATCAAAAAACACGCGGTGAGACTAAGGAGATTGTCAAAAAATCTCCACTCACTACTCAATAGTGGATCTGATCGAGCCTGGAAAAGCTTGACGGACCCGTATGAGGGGGACCTACATATCCTCGCAGCTCAGGATTCTTTTTAACATACCCCAAGTTAATAAGGATTCTGGGAGTGCAATTAAAAATCTTCAACGAGAATATCAAATTGGGATACACTTGTTATGCATTTGTAAAATGCACAATTCCAAATGGAAAGAAATGGATGTGATTCTCATTAGCCGGTTTTAATCGCTCGAAACAGTATACGACAGATTCCAATAAAAAGGCGATGCTCAATTTGGCCCCCTTGCTCAACCCATAAACTCATAGTGTGCACACTTCAAATCAACATATTTTAAATAGTGTCCTGATCAACAACACCCTATTAGGAGGGGTCCTCGATTTCTTGCAATGAATACTCAGCTACGGTTATCTACCATTAAAAAATAAAAATTGTGCACACTCTCAATATGTATAGAATTGCAGAAGTGGCTTCAAGTGTGCCTCATAAGCGACATCAATCACTTTTGCATCGCAAGGTAGCGTCGGTCTTCGATTCAAATCTTCGTTCGAACTCATACTCTAATATCTCGCGCTCATTCACCACCCGTGTGCACCCCGAAGTGGCTCCAACCAATGGCTCGCAACTACACTTATATTCATCCCCTTCGCCTTCGCGATTAAATCTATCCGAATTCTTCAACTTTCTCTCACATTATTAATATACAGTACACTGATAATCTCGGCCTCGTAACGAATTCGCTTCCAATTATTTTCGCAAACTCACTACGGTATTCAGACTTTGGCCTGACCGAAGGTAGCCTTCTTACTAGTTTTTACTTATCAAATTTTATTGAAGTGTACTCTGTTCTGTACACTCGGTATTCAGACTTTGGTCTGGCCTAAGACAGCCTCCTTACTAGTTTTTAATAATAAAAATTTGTTTGAAGTGTATTACCTATCTAGGTATTACCTATCTTATACCGTTTATGATATACCGTTATATATATATACCGTTTATGATATATTGTTGTTAACCGATTTTCTCCCATTTTCAATCCCTACATTACAAACTGCCCTACATTACAAACAATATTTGTGCCTAATGTTTTAGCGATCTCTTTTCGTTCTCCCGTAATCGTGATTTCAACAGACAGACAGACAGACAGGCGGACGGACAGGGCTAAATCAGGATTCAGGAGGTAACGCTGAGCAAGAATATATATACTTTTCTATATCTCTCTCGTCTCCTTCTCTGTGTTACAAACGGAAGAACAAAGTGAATATACACCCTTCGGGTGTAGCGTATAAAAACGCAGCGGACATCCCTACTTTGATGATGTCTTGGCAGCCAAAGACTGGTTGTTGTTGTCAAAAAAGTTGTTAACTGGCGAATTTCTAATTGAAAATTTGAGTCTTAATGTATGGTAAAAACAGAAGATTTTATATCTGAACAGTTATAAATTGTAACGCTAGTATATAAATTGTAATTTGTAACAGTTATAAATTGTAATAAATATATTAATAAATTGTAAATGGTAACAGTTATAAATTGTAACGCTATGTATGAAATAGGCGTGTAACACCTATTTGAATACCCATTTCGAAGTGAATGTACATTCCCTTACGTACGCCTAACTTTTGAATAAGTGGGCAGACTACGCCCATTTTTTACAAATATTTTAGCGACATTCTAAAAGAAAATTACGTCTCAATATCTCATACTGTTTATAAGTTTTTTTTGACATCCTGAAAAAAGAGATTCATTAATGTGTTTAACGTTTATAAAGGATCTTAAAGCCGTTGAGCGCTGTCTAAGGCATATTTTCTAACTTGACGGGTGCTTCAGACTTTGGTCTAGCGAAAGACAGTCTTTTAATAGTTTATGTATCAATGCCCTATAAGCTATCTACAAGAGCAGTTTGTGGTTTCTCTACATAATTCACGGAACTGGTCGTAACAAAACTCTTCTGGAGGCCATTGTAATTCCACCCTTTTGATTTAAACTGACGTCCAGGAGGATGAGGACATTTCGAGAGATTTTATCGCACTATACAAATCATCGGACGGCAGATATTGATTTGATTTTTGCCGTTTAGTCCTCCGGCAAAAAGTGAAAACACTCAGATCTCTCGACCATGGTTTGCAATAAAACAAACAGTGAGATATCTACCGTTAAAGATTCTACGGAAGCAGTCTGAAAAGTTTCCGTCCTGACACATAGATGAGGTTAGAAACTGTGAAACAATAATTATATTGGAAAATCCATCCTTTATATAAACATTTAAAATTTTATTTCGATCTGTCAATTTATTCCAGTAGTAGCAGCAGTTGAATATTGACGTGTCATTGCTTTTTTAAAATGGAAAAAATTTAATATCGTGAAATGATTAAATTCTTTGTTTTGGGTTTTTTTTTCTTCCGAAATTGTTAAAAGTGTATAAGGATGCAACACCTTCACTTTCCGCTGAGAAAGAAATGGCTGCTCTTTTTAAATCTGGTTGTACAAGTCTCGAAGATGATCCACGCGAAGGCTGTTCAAAAACTGCTACAACACCACAAATCATTCAATGAGTCCATGATTTGACGAGGCTATAGGCGTCTCAAAAGAACGAATTGGAAATATCGTAAGCAAGAAAGAAATAACGAAATTTCGAAAATTAAAGATAGAAGTAATTTAAAGCAGGTAACGAAGCCGATAACAGAAATTCAAAAACACCGATAATTTTGGATTTTTTATATGCAAAAGTAACAATTATTTTCTCTGGTTTTTTCCAAACAAAGCAAAAAATAAGTTTATTTTTGAGCAAAAAATAAGTTGTGTTATATTCTACACCCGAAAGAAGACGGTAGATCCATTTTGAATAGCCTTTCTGAGCTATTACTGCAAAACATTCAAATACGACTTTTTGAGTGAAAGAGGCCTTCGCATGATAATATTGTTACGTAAATTTAGACCAGTGATGTCCAAGAGCAGCCATTTGGGCACTCAATTTTTGAGTGGCATAATATATATTCATTGAGTGTATTTGCCTAAATACATCAGTACCCATCAAACCATCAATGAAGTAGGACTGTATGCTGCGCTGTTCCAACAAGAGATTTGGCTTTAGCCGCCCGAGTTCTCTTTTCTTCCTCACAGTTATCCACTTGTTCGCTTCACCTCTCTCATTCTCAATAACGCCTACGATCTTTTCAGCATCTTTACTTGCTGTTTGAGAACATGTTGTTTGAGAACATTTCGGAACCTCAACATTCTCTATTGCGTCCTCTAACTTCCTCGATTCCGCTTCTCTGTTGCTATTTTCTTTAGTTTGAAAGCGCTGCGTAGCCTCTACACTCTTTATGGCAGATGAAACCATCTCAGGGGTTACCCACTATCCATGCACAGCATTTGTTGGTTCCGAAGGGATGACAGGTTGGTGGGAAGGGGGAAAGAGGGAGTAGTGACGGTTTACACCTCGCTTAAAAGTTTCGACGCTGTAAGTGGGTGGGAAGACATTCGCAGGGAGATTATTCCACAATCTAATGACGCGTCCGAAAAACGAATTCCCACGGTAATGCGTGGTTCGTTGGAACGGAATCGCGACATAAAAGGGGACATAAAAACCGCTCTGGAAAGCCGAGTAGTTCTGCCAAATACCTAAACCGGAGGAGTCAGGCCGGCTACTTCAGAGGAACATTTACCATGAAAGTAACGGTAAAATAGTGATATACACCCAACATCACGACGACGCTCCAAGGTTTCAATAGAGCTGGATACCCTACTGTCCCCTATAAGTTTTATCGCACGACCTTGTATACGGTCCAGAAGCTGAAGATATGTTTGCTATCTCTTTCTTTCTTTCGTTAGATGACATGTAGATGTCGCGATTTGGATAGTTTCCAGTAGTTTCGCGAAACTTCAATTGTAAATTCGTCACACTGCCCCCCACTTAAGTCTGATCGGCCCAATCAGACACGAAATTCCTTGATCCATATGGGACTAGTCCATCCAAGTGAACGACTTTCATTTTACCTCGCCTCTGCGTGTAGGATTGTATGCTATACACAGCATCGTACAGTCGCCTTATTATTTTATATGGCCCCTCCCACGATGTTTGCAGCTTTGGAGACATAGTCTTTTTCCGTTGCGGATTGTACAGCAGCACCAAATCGCCTTCTTGAAATCCTTCGGAATTCATAGCTCGGTCGTAACGATCCTTTATTTTATTGCTCATTAGCTGTGTTCGCTGCCTCACATGTTGATGTATTTTATCCATTTCAGACTGAAGCAATTCCCAAGAGCTGCCTCCAGTTTCAGTAAGTTCATTGCATTTTCCAAATTTCAGATCTGACGGTAGTCTCAAATCTGTGCAAAAAATAATCCTCACAGGTGGATGGTCAGTAGTATCATGGACTACTGATCGGTAAGCCAATAAAAACATTTGAATATACTTGTCCCAATTGCGCTGACATTTGCCCAGTACTTTCCGCAAATGTTCTTCTAATGTACGGTTAAACCTTTCCACCATGCCATCCGATTGTGGATGTAGAGCTATCGTTCGAGTTTTCTTGATACCCAACAATGAGCACATTTCTTGAAATATAGCAGACTCAAAGTTCCTCCTTGATCTGAATGCAACTCAATTGGTATTCCAAACCGCGTGACCCAATTCTGCACGAAAGCTTCGGCCACAGTTTTAGCCTCCTAATTTGGTATAGCGTATATTTCTGGCCACTTACTGAAATAGTCCATAACCACCAAAACACATTTGTTCCCCGAGTCGCTAGTAGGAAATAGACTAGCTACATTCATTGCAACGCATTCAAATGGTGCTCCTGGATTGTACTGCTGCAACCTTCCTCTGCTCCTAACTTTCGGGCCTTTAGCTGCATGAACGATGCAGAACTCCATTTATCTACTTCAACTATTTCACTGCGCCCAATACGCCTTGACCAACGGACCTTCTGATGCCATTTCATCCTTGGTTGGTCTTTTAGCCGTTTCTTTCGCTTTCATGACCTTAACCAAGTCCGCATCCTTCAGTTGACTTTTCCTTACAGCGCTGGATTCCCATTCATCATAAGGTTGCAGACTTGATAATCGGATGTCGACAATACCTTCGCTTCTTTCAGCCTTGGAGCAATGCTTACACTCCAATGGACATGGGCGTCGGGATAGTGCATCGGCGTTTCCATGATACCCACTTTTTCGATGTTGTATTTTGTTTGTAACACTTTGGTTCAGAGCCCTTGGTTGGTATCCTCTGCAAAATAGTCTGGATAAGATCCCTTATGGTTTTCTCTAGGGATTCACTTGGCTCAACTTCCAGCCGATGAACTTTATGAGCTTGATTGCTTAAAAGGCATGCTGTTTGCAAATAACAATTCAAACGTCTTCTTTGACATGGAATAGACTGCACGTTTGGTATCCGCGTCTCGTATACCACTAATAAATGCCTGAATTTTAAGTAATTTAGTTACTTCCGCTGGTACATCTGCGTTGGCCAAATGCGCGAGCCGCTCTATCTCCGCTACATATTCTTGCAACGACTCGATAGCTTTTTGGTAACGATTCATCAGCTCCATTTGGAACACTTGTTTTCTATAGTCGCTACCAAATCGTCGTTCGGTCGCTGCCATTAACTCGTCATAATTACCACGTTCAATTTCAGGAACTGTTTGCAAAACTTCAACGGCGGAGCCTTTTAATGATATTACCAAAGCTGCTATGCGTGCCGTAGTCCAGTGATTGCCTTGTGCTGTGGTCTCGAACTGTAGTTCAAAAATTTTAAACGGTACAGTTCCGTCAAACGTTGGCGCTTGCAATTTCGTTGCGCTAACAGCTGTAACTGGTCCACTGGACTGTATTTCTCGCACATGACCATCCGCAGTATTTCTGATTCTAGTCTGGATTCTAGTCTGTGTAAATCATTCTCCATTTTATCCTGCCTCGCATGCAATATGGAAGAATTCCCTTCTATGCGTGATAGTTGGTCCTGGAATTTTGAAGTGTTTTGTGTAAGCTGCTCCTGCAATTGCGAAGTGTTTTGTGCCAGCTCCCCTCCACACGTGAGGAAAGTTGCTCCATTGCTGCTAAAAGCACATTCATGTTAAATGCTGGAGCTGGCTGCGGCTCTACCAACTGCTCCTCGACTTTAGATGAAGCTCCTGAAGCATCATGTCCTTCAACATCGATGCCCTTACTCTGCATTGCTTTACGCAACCGTGCTTGTAAATCTGCCTTATGCCCTGTCACAGGCATAAACCTCTAACCTCCAGCTCTTCCCTCAGCTGAGTTATTCTCAGTTGGTAGTTTTGCCAGCGCTTACTGAAGGCGCTCAAGCTTCAAGTTGTTCGCAACAGACATCCTTAATTATCGATTAGTTGATGTTTAGTTTCAAAGTGGATTTTGACAAGAGTACCTGTTTGTCGTCTCCAGTCACTATCTGGTTCTAAAAGGGTTCATTACTGATGCATAGCAGCAAAAAGAGGCACACATTCACTCTTCACTCTCAGCGCCGATTAGACTCGGAAAGTTTATGTGAGACCCACTGATCCAATTTGCCGACTTTTCCGATGGTATGAAAGAAAGTATCTGTGAATGGTTGAGTGATCAAATCCAAGTTAACTTGTAAAAAATAACCGTTAACTTGTAAAAAACTTGTAAAAAATAACGGTAAGAAGTGAACGTGCTATGATAAAAATTTTAATAGTTTTGGATCCAACAAAGCGAAATATGTTAGAAACTTTTACATTCATTAAAACAATTCTTCTTTTCAAGCTTCTAACAACTATCACAGATCTTTTCTTTAACCCCTTGCCTTATGAATCGAGCGACGATTTTGTGTGCCACTTTCGAAAGTGTGAAGCGTTTCTCATGCGTCATGCGTCTTTCATTGCAAGTACGCGTAACAATAAATGACCAGCTCTTACTATATATTGCAACTGTAAAAAAACAATAACAATAACTCAAAAACAAAAACATTATCGTGTAAAAGCAATCACGTGTCTGATACGAGCTTCTCACTTTTGGCCAGAAAAAGTCATCACGTGTCTAATACGAGGTTTTCATTTCAGGCACAGAAGTAGGATCACGTCTCCCACACGTTGTTTTAAGGCAAAGGGTTAATTAGATTGATTTGCATTGTTTTGGTGTTTTGTCCCCTTCAACAGGATTTTTCTGCATGTTAGTCGCCTTCCATACCATATGTATTAATATGGCCGTCATCACAGTCCTTAATATCACCTTATTCGAAAACTAATGTAGCGCCTGCGTTTGTTCTCCCTATTGTCTTGTGATCGCGGCCATTGCAGTCTAGAATTTGCGCAGCGCCACAACCTTCGCCGAGACAATATTAATCTCTTTCGTAGGATCCCGCAGACGGCGACAGCAGAGCGTAGGGCGATAAAAAGGATTGATTTTTCTCTGAATATTACAATATGTAGTGACTATTTTCAAATAAGTTAACATTTCCTCACATTGTTTTTGCTTGGTTATGGCGTCCACCAAGCTGTACACCGCCAGTTCTTTTGAACTGGCTTTATACAGAAAATTGTTGTTGGCGGTAAGATTTCGGGACTTTTTGTGCTACAACACCCTTAGAAACTTAGTTTGAAAGGACTAAGGAAGAGTTTTGAAAGCTCGGAGTCCTATTATGATATATTATGTTTTAGCAGTATATTATGTACCAGTCTTTGCCTCTAATTTTATTTTTCAAAAAGGGATCTATTTTCTTATTAATTTTTAAAAGCAAGTGGAAAAAAGATTTTTAATTTAATAATATTTATACCCCACACCCGAAGGGAGTAAAGTATATTCACTTTGTTCTTCCGTTGGTAACGCAGAGAAGGAGACGAAATAGATATAGAAAAGTATACATATTCCAGCTCAGCGTCACCTCCTGAATCGATTTAGCCTTGTCCGTCCGTATGCCTGTCTGTCTGTCTGTCTGTCTGTCTGTCTCTCTGTCTGCCTGCCTGTTAAAATCACGATTACGGGAGAACGAAAAGAGGTATCGCAATGAAATATTCTTTGTTATGCAGGGCATTTTGGGATTGAAAATGGGCAAGATCGGTAAACAGCTACGCCTACTTTACATACGGAATATAAAGGCACCTCGTTTGAAAAAATGTTATAATCTGAATATTTCATAAACCGTGTTAGGTATTAAGGTATAATTTTATTCCGGTACATATAGCGTCATTACTAAAACGGTTGAAAAAATGGGCGTGCCACGCCCACTGATAACAAAGTTGGCAATATCTCATTAACGGTATAAGGTATTGATGTGTAATTATATCAGGATATATAGGGAAGCATTACCAATAAGCTTTAAAAAATGGGCGAGCCACGCCCACTGATAGCGAAGTTGGCAATATCTAATGAACGGTATAAGATATCGACATGTCATTTCATCAGGATATATAGGGAAGCATTACCAATAAGCTTGCCAAAAATGGGCACGCCCACTCATACAAAAGTTATCAATATATTGTAAACGGTATAAGATATTAGTACGAAATGTTACCACGAAGTATCTACACGTATTACCAATCTACATACAAAAAATGGGCGTGGTCCGCCCACTTATACAGAAGTTGTCAATATCCCATAAACGGTTCAAAATATTAATACGTAATTCTATCTATCAGTATCTAGAGACATTACAAAAACATTTTGCCGAAATGGGCGTGGTCCGCCTACTTATACAAAAAGTGTTAAGTGGCGAAATTATAATTTTTTCAGTTACTCGGGTGTAGGGTATTTAGATTTCGTCCAGGCCGAAGACAACACTTTTACTTCTTTTCAATCTCAATTTTGCTTCTACAAAAGAAAGCTTCAGTGTCGATTTCTGAAACTTCAAATAGCTAATGTCATTCAGAAAAATATCTCCAACTGATATCGAAAAGCGCATTATAATAAAAACTGATCGCTCCTTCGAAAAACTAATGTATAAAAAGGAATACAGCGCCATTCAGCAGCGAATTTTCGAAAACTTAGGACATAGCCTACTTCGCTCTGAAAAAAGTAGGCCATAGCCTACTTCGCTATGAAAATATCTTATGACATAGAAGCGAAGAATGCATTCGAATCGCTCAGTGTTGTGATTTTATGGTTTATGCTTCTGCCATAAGTTGTACAGCGCCAACTAATATTGGTGTCTCTGGGAAATGTATTCAGTACAACGGTGGAAACCCTATCGAAATTGTTGGCTCCGTTGCTGAGATATGCATCCTGATGGTTGCATTTGTTCCTATAAAGAGGTGCACAGCGCCCGGCAGGTGAAACCGACCGTATTCAAATAGTCCAGCGGTTCCAGAGTTTACTCATTATAAACAAACAAATATACATACAGTTTTACTATATGTGTGTTAGGTTACAAGGCGTTTTCTTAACTTAGAATAATTGAAGTTCCGTAATTTGATGCGATAATTATTAATACTTTTTGGTTCCCGATACTCACAGTTCTGCTACTAATCTACATAAGGGGGAAACCGCATCAAAAGTGTTATGCTGAAGGCAAAGTTAATCGGAATTGATTAGTTTTGTTTTAACGTTCTTCTTTATTCGGGCTACTTTCTCCCCTAATAAGGCCAACGACTCAAAACGTGGCAACAAGGGTTTGTCCCTCCCACTTCTCTGCGGAAGTTCAGACTCG
The DNA here is from genome assembly GCA_922984085.1 of Sicus ferrugineus. Lineage (NCBI taxonomy): Eukaryota > Metazoa > Arthropoda > Insecta > Diptera > Conopidae > Sicus > Sicus ferrugineus. The sequence goes on along the minus strand of OV277351.1, from coordinate 6,123,048 downwards.
TACGTTGCAAACTTAAGGAGAGCTCTGAAAGATTGCAAGTACGGAGTCAACTTTTTATTCAAAACTTTTCTTAATTAGCTCTTTCGGTCATACAAACGCTACTCATGAATATGAATGGTATATACTCATGAATGCACAATTAAGCCTTGCATTAAGGTTATGTACGAACGTACATACATACATACATACATACATACATACATATGTTCTTATGTACTATACATGCAGGCACTGTTTCATTTGTAAACCTAGATTTTCGTGTGCTGTACCGGGCAGTAAACAGCAGCCTTACTGCTCCAGGAGACTTAATTCTACCCGAACTGGGCTCCTAAGCTTGTGTATGCTTGCGGCAGGAAAAAGATAGGCAAATAAAAAGTATAATTTATTTCTCGGATAAACATCATTACAGATGCACGGAAGCCAAGCGAGTCAAGCGGCTACATACGACTGAGGAGGCCCAATTACCGAGCGAGAATGAGGGAAAATTCGGGTACGGAAGCTGAAGATGCAGTTAGCCTGCTTTCGCAATAATTTGCAGACTTTATTGAGCGGTTCTTTTAAAGGCTGGGTAGAACCAATTCCGCAGGGTTCAAACTTCAACAACAAGTGAGACTCTATGCAAACACGAAAATAAAGATTGTTCTTAATGGCGCAAGTTTTGTAAATACGGAGAGCTTTCCTCGCCGTATGTATGGGTACGTAAAACCGCAAACATAGAAGCGCTATAAAACTTCATAACGGTATCAATACAATTGCGTAGGTAACTTCGAGCAGAACATTAAGGGATGATGACGAAATAACGGCCATGGCTCCCTAATATTGGTTATAGAGAGTACTTCCGAGGTATATTTTGAGTTCCGGCATTCGATTTCTTCATATTTGGGGTTATATTTCTGGTTATTAGATACATGCATTTTCACCCTCATATGGAGATATTGCATCAGTGCCCTTAATACACTCGAATTAAAGTATCGAAATTAAATTTCCACAGTATTTTACTGATTTAAAATACCCACCCTGGGTAATTAAACCCTGGGTAAGAGTTTCCTGTTGAAATGTGAAGGTGAAAGTGAATTAGAAAGCACACAATTTCTACGGCTATTTAAAATCCCACTCGAGTTTAAGACTTTCACGGAAATTCCACAATCCGCAAGTATGCTTATTAAAATAATTCTAATTAATTCGCAAACTACAGATTGAAAACGAATCTTAAAAGTTGTCGGAAGAACATAGGGATAAAAGCTTCGAAAATATACTTACCCACTTACTCTACGTCAAAATTTAGTCAAAATATTCTTGCTTGAATTTGAATTTCTCAAACGACATTTTCAAAACAAACGAAATTGCACAGAACCAAACTAATGCCCTCCTCTCCTCACCACTGCTGGAAAACTTGAAAAACCTTTGCCGCAATTCAAGCAAGTTTTTAGAGGGAAACACGCAGTATCTATGGATTCGAAGAATGTGTAAATTCGTACTTTTACACAGGTTGATTTGAATTTTGGTACAAATGTTCTCGGTTTTGTAGAAAATTCTGCGGTAATAAATAGGCGAGAGCTATTGAAAACCACTTCTCCTGACAAATATATGAGTGAATTTTTGTGACATGATTTCATAAACATAAAAACATAAACACTCACCCACTTTTTGAAACACAATTAGTTCTTAGCTCATTTATTGCTATAAAAATTCTCTCAAACGCAGATTTTAAGCAGAATTAAAGAATTAGCAAGACTATCGTTATGCACACAATTTCACTTTCATCCTTTAGCGTCTGGTCATGGTGGGCTTAACAAGCAAAACGCAGTTTTCGGCATTTGTTGGCAGAGAATTTGGTGCTTCGAACTGTAACAAAGCTTACGGAACTAAAATTTGAAAATCAGAGAATATTTGGTTTAGACTTTAAGCATTCCTTCCGTCGATATATAGATATTGATTCAGTCTATTCAAACTTTCACCATTAGTTGTTCTCTGTGTAATTGCGTTAAAAACATTTCGAAACCACTGAACGAATTCTAATATTTTCGTTACCAGGGGAATATTTGTTTCTCTGGAAGCGCTATGCAGTAGTCCCAAAAAAGCCAAAGGAGGGCGCGGCAATTACTTTTACAAAAAAATCTCTAGCTTTTAATAATAAAATTGGAGTAAACCGATAAGGGATTGTCAGATTTCGATACAATTTCACTGGTTTAGAGACGATAACAATATCATTGCGCAAATTTCTAGTTAGTTTAGTTTAGTGCGCTTTATAAGAAAAAAAAAAGAAAAGAACGCAGACTTTTTTAAATAAATGCTTTGCTTTTAAACTGGGTCAATAATCCAAACCCTTCTTTCTTCTCCAATAATTTAGTCACAACAGTTTGTTACAGTTAATTTTTGAATTATTATACCCCACAACCGAAGGGAATAGGGTATATTCACTTTGTTCTCCCGTTTGTAACGCAGAGAAGGAGACGAGATAGATATAGAAAAGTATATATAATCTTTCTCAGCGTCACCTCCTGAATCGATTTAGCCCTGTCCGTCCCTTTGTGTATCTGTCTGTCTGTCTGTTGAATTACGATCACGAAAAGAGATATCGCGATGAAATTTGGCACAAATATTCTTTGTTATGTAGGGCTGTTTGGGATTGAAAATGGGCGAGATCGGTAAACAGCCACGCCTACTTTACATCGGGAATATAAAGGCACCTCGTTTGAAAAAAATGTTATATGCTGAATATTTCATAAACCGTGTTAGATATTACATTAGTATAACTTTATTCCGGTACATATAGCGTCATTACTAAAACGGTTGAAAAAATGGGCATGCCACGCCCACTAATAACAAAGTTGGCAATATCTCATTAACGGTATAAGATATTGATGTATAATTATATCAGGATATATAGGGAAGCATTACCAATAAGCTTAACAAAAATGGGCGATCCACGCCCACTGATAACAAAGTTCGCAATATATCATGAACGGCATAAGATATTGACAAATATTAATTTTTTTTAAAAAAATATTAGTGCTAGGTGAGGCCTTGAGTACGCTGAAAGATTGAAAACAACGCAATTTATTAGAAGTTAACATCCATGCGCAGGCGGGATTCGAATCCACGTCTCGGAGCTCGCACACGAATGAACCACGCACTGTGCCACCGAGGACCGCAGTTTTTATCTAAGGGATTAATTTGTTTATACTCGTACAACACGTAGCTTGTAGCAACTTCAAAAGGTTTCAGATTTTCATCAAAGTTTTGCAAACTATAGTACTTTACAGTTTTTGCTTCCACGGCGATGACGGGTTTTGTTTCGGCTTGTGGCTTCAAATACGCGCTGCTTTTGCTTAAAGTTCTTGTTGCACCCCGAACAGTGCGACCAGCACAGAAAAGCGTAAGATATACTACGCTTGGTTCTGAAGTTCTTACAAACGATATGACATATTCTAGAAAGCCGGCAATCGACGAAGGGTAAATTTACTACAGTATGAACTCGATATACAGAACACTTTCCTCTTTATGACACTTATTATTTTAAGTTAAATAGTTTAAATATTTTAAATTTTTTAATGTATATATGTATATTTAAATATATTTCTAATGTACATATACTAAATTTAAAAAAAAATCATGTAAGTATTTTCCATACACAACAGGATTGTAAAAAATTCTACTTTCCTTAAAGAAATTTATAAATATATATTATAAGTGAATGCAAAATCATTACAACAGTTTTATTTTTTATCTCATTGATATGTATTCTACGATTAACTGCCATAATACTTTATTTCAGAGAAGAGTTTATTTCTCGTTGTTTGTTTCGGAAAACAGAGCAAGTTCTAACTAAAATTAAGATAATAAAACTCTGGATTTTACGGTATGCTTTCGTTAAAATTCATGGAAAGGGAACGGTAGATTATGGAATACTAGCCGATTATGTAAGTTTGTGGATCATTTAAAATTGGACAAGTAAAAAAAGGCATCTAGTAGTAAAGTGACTGTAAATTGTAATACCTTACTGAGTTGAGTGAGTACATTTAACTATCAACCTCGGTTCTGGCCTCGACTGAAAAAGGTCTTAATTCGAAAAAGGCTGCCTCGATCTCATCTGTGGTCTCAAGCTCGGGACGAGAACGAGAATGGCTTCATCTCGTGCAATTTAGTAAAATGTGTGACGAGATTGATAAAAGGATACGCTTCGTCTTTCTGGGAACGACATAGATATGCATTGATAAGCGGAGTTAGGTAAATTATACATGTTCCACTGCTTCAAATGATTTAGATAATAAGAGCTTGAGGATAGCAAACAACTTCAAAATATGTGTATTGAAAGACTTTAAGCTCGATTTATTTATAAAATATTTTCTGACCTAAAAAGTAAGTAAAAAATTACCATTCAAAATCATAGGACCGCCCCCTACACAATTTTTAACAAAGGGGTTTGAGTGGGTTCGAGTCCAGACTGCGCATGGTTGTCAACTTCTAAAAATATATGTTGTTCCAATCTCTCTTAGCGTACTTAAGGCCGCGCGTAGCCCAATTATTGCATAAGAAAGAATCAAACGTTGACTCCAGTAGTGTTTGCAATATAAAAGGAAAAAACTTTTCTAAAGCTTGTGTAGCAACACTTGCCGAAGTCGATTGGTATAAATAATAATTCCCTGTCTCAATATCTTATACCGTTCATGAGATATTTCCAACTTTGTTGTGAATGGGCGTGGCACGCCCATTTTTTGCAAAAATTTTAGTAATGGCACTATATATTCCGAAATAAAATTATACCTTAATATCTCGCACGATTTATGAGATTTTCACATTATAACATTTTTTAAAACGAGGTGCCTTTATATTCCGTATGTAAAGTAGGCGTGGTTGTTAACCGATCTCGACCACAATACCAAACTGCCCTACATAACAAAGAAATCAATATTAGAAATCTGCATTCGAGGGAGCTTTTAATTCCAGCTAAAACAACAAACTTTGCACATAGTTTTATTTCAATACCTAGCTATGGGACCGGGTGTGAACTACATTATTATTCTGCTTCTAAATTCCTTCTAAATCCTAACACCCTGCTTCCTTCAGTAGGATTTTATACTCTTCAAAATACAAAGAAGAAAGTACCATAGAATTTGCAAATGAGAGCTTCGCTCTACTGATATCGGACATCAATGATTACTCACCAAAAGTTGAAGATTTTATTAGTAAATATTACCGAAATTAATTAACTCCACAGCCTTTTCTAATATTTGAAAGAAATGCTGCCGACATTTTGAAGGCATTTCATGTATATTTAGACAAAGCTTTCATAAATTAATCCTTTTCTTGAATGTTCAAATATTTGCTCCAAGACTTTTAATATCTTGGATTTAACATACCTGAAAACATGTAAATTGCCATGTATTTTTATCCAAAATATTTTTTAAAAAAAGACACAGTTAATGATATGAAGAACTCCACTTTAACTTCGTTATTAACATATATGGGTAAAAATTAATTTTTTATATATAAAAGTAAAAATAAAATAAAATAAAGTAAAGTTAAAATTGACACATAAATACATTCGTAAAACCAAAATATAAATTATTTTAAGGGATTATGATGCTTTTCTATGCTATTGTGAATTGTGTACAGCTTATTCTACTCCATAAGATAAAATTTAAATTTAAGTTCAAGCAATTTGATCACTTTCAATAATTTTAATAGGGTTTGTGTCCATTTTTAAATGTCCTCTACCAAAGTTGTGCACCTTTAGTGTTGATAGTAGTGAGAACAGTGAACCCGTCCAAAGTGTAAACGATTGGTTTCAAGCAGGAGTGTACACTTTTAAAGTTAGCCTAAACACTGTTAAAAGTATCTGCTTTTAAATTGCAAGTGATTACTTTTAATTTTAATGTGATGGATGGTTAATTTGCGCGCACATTTAAATTCAAGTGGTTTCTACAAATTGGAATAACTTACAGTAGTCACTTTTAACTTAAAAATTTTTCAGTAAAAATTGTAAAATTTAAAGTGATTTATACTGGCGTTGAAGTGTTTTGTTTTGTCGGGGTACGAGTAAATTTTTGCCGCAACAGATAGGGCAGCTGCAAATATTTCGATGTATATTTGTCGGCTTGCTGAAAGTACTAGCAGGAGGGAACATAAATAATGCCGGAAAAGCTGGAAAATATTTAATGTGCGCTCATATGGAAAAGCATCCCCATGCTGCACGTACACACATATACAGTTTCTCATTGAAATACAGATACATACACGTGCCTGATGTGTGCACTGCGTATATCTTTGCTAAGTAGAAGCTAGTAACAATAACGGGCGAATGAATCTGAAATGTGTACCTTCGCTCCAGATACTGTTCCTCCCCTATGAAGTTTGTGAAATTATAGTAAACGTATAATTAGTTTTCGTTGTCAAAAAGAATTTTTTATGTGTAGCCAAAAGTTTAAATGGTTGCTTTGTTGAGGGCTCGACTTGCCGCACAGTGGAACGGATCACGCAAACTACGGGCACGTTGCCAAACAACTCCTAACTGGCACCATAATAGACTCGTGCGAAGCAATTCTGAGCGCCTAATTAAACAATAAAGTTGGGGCAAGGTATCTTTTGTTTAAGAAGACACGGATGAAAAAACTACTGCTGAAAACACGCTCGATGCTCTTTCCTTAGCCCACCAAGTTTTCCAAATTAAAATATTCTTGTCACAATATCGACTAGGATTCTGGTTGAAGTTCAAAGCGCTACTGTGCCTCGTACGTGGAGATTGGCACTGCCTACATTCGGGGACCCAACTTGGTCTGTGTTTCCGTCCCGGCCTCGCAAGTACACACGCATCACATGCACCGTAAGCGGCAAGGCGACCGTGCGGCCTTCGAAACGGCGACTCTTGTTTTCGCCATACGGAACGAAGAGCTATAAAAACTTTCACATTCCCGTTGAAATACTTGCACATCGAGGAAGCACATAGCACAATTAATTACCGCCTGTAACCTGCAACAGTTTTTTCTAACTTCGCATCATAGTAAATATGAGGTAAATGTTCTTGAACCTCTTGGAAATTCGAACCATGTTAAAATTTCTTCTACCTTCCCATATTGTAATTCTAGTCTATAACCCGAAGCTGTCCGAAGCGGACAGTGTGGCTTTATGAGAAGGCTAACTGGAATGCGCTGAACTCTTTTTCAGCCGTTTCAATTGGCAATTTTCCAGAGCGGTGCACCCCTTTTACGTCTCGATCCCGTTCCATCGCACTACCCACTACCGCGAGAATTCGTTTTTCGGTCGCGCAGTTAAATTGTGGAATAGTCTCCCTGCGCATGTTTTCCCACCCACTTATAACGTCGATGCTTTTAAAAGAGGTGTAAATCGACACTACTCCCACTTTTCCCCTTCCCACTAACCTTTACCCTTCTAAACCAACGAATGCTTTGCATGGATAGGGGGCATCCCCTGAGCTTGGTTCTATCTGCCATAAAAAAAAAAAAAAAAAAAAAAAAAATTGTGTTTCATTGATAGAAACATAAATAGTTTGGTTCGGGTTTACATCCAGACCATTCATAGTTTGTCATACGACTTGCAGACAAGCAATCAGGTCGAAAGAGGAAGCATTTAGGATTTGCCGTTTGAACAAAACTGCTGGAAATAAACTGCTGCGCAACCAGGCCGGAAACAATTGTAATTCCACTCTAAAGTTCTTTACGAACAGCGCCTTAGACGTAGATATCTTTACTACCATAAAAGTAGTAAGAGCATCTGATCGTTTATAGAGAGAGTGAAGAATCAGACCGGTTCGTCTATTCTAACTCTCCTAAAGGACGATCAGGTCCTCTCTCCCTCTCCATTGATAGGCCAAACTTATTACCTAAAACCTCTGCTGAAAACTACTCTCTTTCTGAACGTAACCAACCACTGCCCGTGGTCGACGATGTGTCTCATGCTATATCTGAGATACATTTTCGAACACGGGCTTTTTGCAAAATGAGCGTGGTCCAATATAGTGGACGTCGTGTATATATTTTTACTTCAAGAGCTTGATTAGTTGTCTGAGAGGTTGAAGACGTAATTTTATTGCGACGTATCTGGAGGCTACCTATCTGATTGCCAAAAGTGAGAGTGGCAAGCAAGTTGTCAGTATCTCATAAACGGTGCAAAATATTCATATGTGATTTCATCCCGAAGTACATTAAAAAAATTTTTTCCCAAAAATTGGCATGGTCTGCCAAATTGTACAAAAGTTGTTAACTGGCGAAATTATTATTTTTTTTTTTTTGCTACTCGGGTGTAGGGTTCGGCCAGGCCGAAGATAGCACTTTTACTTGTTTTTATAAAGAGTAAGTTTCTTGTTTGGGATATCTGCAAAGCATTTTACCGAGTGTTGCGTAAAGTACTCATGTCCAAACTGGCTGCTTATGGTGTCGCTAATTCCTTCACTCGATGGATATCGAGTTTTGTCAGCGGTCGTTCTATCCGGGTTGTGATAGAAAGCTTCGCGTCAGATGAGCTGCAGTGAAAGCTGCAGTTTCGCAGGGTTCTGTCCTCTCTGCAACACTTTTCCTTATTATACCCGAAGGGAGTAGAGTATATTCACTGTGTTCTTCCGTTTGTAACGCAGAGAAGACGAGATAGATATAGAAAAGTATATATGTTCTTGCTCAGCGTCACCTCCTGAATCAATTTAGCCCTGTCTGTCCGTCTGTCTGTCTGTCTGCCTGTTAAAATCACGATTACGGGAGAACGAAAAGAGGAATCGCAATGAAATATTCTTTGTTATGCAGGCCATTTTGGGATTGAAAATGGGTGAGATCAGTTAATAACCACGCCTACTTTGCATACGGAATGTAAAAGCACCTCGTTTTGAAAAATGTTATAATATTATATAAAATATGTTATAATATCTCGCATCGCATTATGAATATCTCATAAACCGTGCGAGATATTAAGGTATATTCCGGAACATACAGCGACATACCATTACTAAAATTTTTACAATAAATTGGCGTGTCACGCCCACTCATAACAAAGTTGGCAATATCTCATGAACGGTATAAGATATTGTAATGCAATTTTGCCACGAGGTATCGGGAAGCAGTACAATTAATCTTGACAAAAATGGGCGTGCCGCGCCCACTCATACAAAAGTTGTCAATATCTTGTAAACGGTATAAGGCATATTTTATCACGAGGTATCTACATGTATTACCAACTTGTATACAAAAAAAGGCCGTGCTCCGCCCACTTATACAAAAGTTCTCATCCCACAAACGGTTCAAAATATTATTACGTAATTCTATCTAGCAGTATCAAGAGACATTATATTTTCCCGAAATGGGCGTGGTCCGCCTACTTATACAAAAGTTGCTAAATGACAAAATTATAATTTTTCAGTTACTCGGGTGTAGGGTATTTAGATTTCGACGATGCCGAAGACAACACTTTTACTTGTTTTTATAAATTACCTCCTGTCGTTGGCCTCAAGCTCAGTCTATTCGTTTGCTGATGAGAGAATAATGATTATTCTCCAGGCGATCTTCTGGAGATTAACAGAAAACGCACAATTATTAAAGACACACTTCAATCTGACCTCCACAAAATCAAGAGGGGTCGAACGGTCGATTTTAATGTGCGGAAAACCCAGTGCCAATGGGTTGATCCACTAACGTTTGGCAGGTGAAAATTTTTCATCTTTAAATATGGGTGATGTTGATATTAATGAGGCGGTAGATCTTGATGTTCTGGGGCAAGACTACAAACTCCTCTCATTTCGTGGGTGAGCTAAAAAAAATTTCCGTCCGCACTCACATGTACAGCGGCGTATGCGAGTTTTATGGCGAAATTTTTGAGATATTGTGCATTGTCCGCCCACCCGTACAAAAGTTGGCAATGTCTCATAATCGGTACAAGATATTGAGACGTAAGTTTATGTCGAGGTATCTGGGGCATTACTAATCTAATTGAAAAAATGGGTATGGCGCGCACACTGATACAACATATTAATACGTGATTTTATCCTGCAGTATCAGAGACACTTAGCTACTCGGGTGTAATGTATTTAGGCCTGGCCGAAGACAATACATTTATTTGTTTTTTTTTACAGCAGATAAAAGCAACCTCGGGGTTGCCTCCTATCCCCTCACAAAAATAGGAAAGAGAGAGAGAGTAGTGATGGTTTACTCCCCGCTTGAAAGTCTCGACGCTATAAGTGGGCGGGTAGACATGCGCAGGGAGATTATTTCACAACCTATAACGCTACCGGAAAACGAATTCTCACGATAATGCGTGGTTCGTGAGAATCGAGGCATAAAAGGCGTGCATGTTCATCTGATCAGGCTGATTGAATCAGATGAACATTTACAATTAAAGTAACGGTAAAATAACGATACGTACCCTACATCACGACGACGCCCCATATCTGCAGCTGAGCTGAATACCCTACTCTTCCCTATAAGTTTTAACGCGCGACATTGGACACGGTCTAGAAGCTGAAGATATGTTCGCGAAGCTCCTGACCATATATGCGAATTGTACTCCATTTTCGGACGGATATAGGTGGTGTAAATACCACGAAGATCGGTTGGAGTGAAGTATTTCTTACACCACTTAAGAAAGCATAAGCACTTGGTTGCTTCTTTCGACACGTCAAAGATATGATCGTTCCAACAAAGATCGCATTGGATTGACATGCCCAGAACATCAAGAGCCTACGACTCATTAATATCCACACCATCCATATTTAGATGTCGGAAGTTGTCACCCGCCAGACGTTTGTGGGTCAACAAACAGCATTGGGTCTTCCGCGCATTAAAATATACTCGATTCGCTCGACCCCAACCCTGTATTTTGTTGAGGGCAGATTGAACTGTGTCATTCATAATTCTGCGTTTTCCAATAATCTCCAGAATAGAAAGACGCTGGAGAATGTATATGAATGACACATGCTGCTGTCATCAGCAAGCGAATAGACGGGTTTCTATGTCAACGACAGAAGGTCATTGATAAAAATAAGAAAAAGTGTCGGAGACAGGACCGAATTCTGCGGAATTCCAGCATTTATGGAGTGCTTTTCGGATGCAAAGCCGTCTATCACAACCCGAACGGTCGCTGAGGAGCTCAATATCTATGGACGTAAGGTATTAGCGACACCATAAGCAGCCAATTTAGACACAAGTGCTTTATGCCACGCCCGGTCAAATGCCTTGGAGATATCCAAAGTAACAACCTTTCTCTCACCGGAGTGGTGAAAACACATGTTTTACCGTTCAGTGAGGAACGCCATCAAATCACCGGTGGAGCGGTGAGCACGGAAATCGTAATGGCGATCACTGACCAATTGGTTGCTCTCCAGACACCTAATCAAGGTAAAATCTATAATGCTCTCCATAACTTTGGATTTACCGACAATAAGTTTTGCGAGCACGCTTTTAACAGCCCGTGTTCAAAAAATGCCTTTAGAGTGGCATTACACCTGTTTTTGGCTCGGTTGAGCAGTAGTTTAGTTTCATCAGTTTTGTTCAACCGCCAATTCCTAAATGCTTCCTCTTTAGACCTGACTGCTTGCTTGCAAGTCGCATTAAACCTTGAATGGTCTCTTGATTTAACGAACATATTTTTGGGACTCATACCAAATAAAATTATATTTTCTACTAATTTTGCCGCGGCATTTATGTTTCTATATCTGAAACATAATTTCCAATAAAAACGGCTGAAGATGGAGTTCAGCGCATCCCAGTTATCCTTCTCATAAAGCCACACTGTCCGATTCGGAGCTGGCTGGTGAGCGGATTGAAGACCAGAATATGGGAAGGTAGCAGAAATTGTACAAATAACCGAAAGGTGCAAGAATATTCACATCATACGTTTTGTGATGAGTAGTTAGTAAAAGGTGAAGAATATTTTGGTTTTGCCCATCAACGCAGGGAAAGTGCGTTGGGTTCTTATTGAGTGAAATTATTAGACTCAGAAAATAAGTCAACATACAAACCCTCGGGTGTTGTGTGACTCGAATGACTTAGCCAATTGGAATTATGAACATTGAAATCACCAGCAACAACAATTTCAATGTTCGGATACGATTCCAGAATTTTAGAGATCGAATCAGAGAGACTGTCCAGTTTATCAAAGTGGGCAGCCTCTCTAGACCCGGGCTTCTATAAATGAAGCAGAAGTGCAGGATGTGCGACTGAATTTTGAACTTAACCCACATGGAGCCAAATTGAGCATCTGTCGTGCAACGTTGTTGCTGACACTACTGGTACGCAACATGACTGCGAATATACATATAAGGCGGGACCCAGGCATGCGAAAATCCAGTGGATCTGCAGCCTCAGACACCTGGGTTTCACATGATGCCATTATATGCGGTTGGTGAGTACAAATGAGCGCATAGACCCCGAAAAAATTCATCCTTTAGCCACGTATTTGAATTCTCTACGAAATTTTATCATAGCCTCCCGCTGTAAAGAAGTGTAAGAGTTAACTGCACAAGCCGCCAAGCATGCACCGAAAGCAAAGCAAAACGCAATAAGATAATTCTTATGCCTTTAACTTGCCGCGCTTCAGCCCAAAATGCAAGTTAATACATTATAAATCCATATACCAAACGAACATATAAACCCATATACCCATATGCCAACTCCGAAACTTCCGTTCGGAGCCAACTACTGCACCTGCGCCGAGTTGAAGAAGTCAAATTCGGCACGTTCGTCAATTCCGTTCCCAGCAAAACGCCGACGCGCCATCTTCACAAAGCAGAGAAGCAACAACAACAACGAGAGCAGCTATGTAGAAGCTAGCAAAAGTTATTGTAGTCAGTTAGTCTTAAGTCTCCTGTAAACCTTTTCGGATTAAAAATAAAGTGGCAGCAGCCACCAAAAAATATTTTTTTAAATTATTTAGCAAAACATAATTTAATTTGCATTCACAGCCGCCTGCACACCTAACGGGACCGAAAAGAAGTAGGAGAAGTGAAAACAACTAAAAGTGTTATCTTCGGCCAGGCCGAAGTCTCAGTACCCTACAACCAAGTAGCTAAAAAAAATAATAATTTCGCCAGTTAAAAACTTTTGTATAAGTTAGCGGACCACGTAAATTTTTGCCAAAAAATTTTGTTAATGTCGCTAGTTACCTCGGGATAAAATCAAGTATGAATATTTTACACCGTTTAAGAGATATTGACAACTTTTGTATGAGTGGGGGTCCTACGCCCACTTTTGACAAACAGATAGGGAATCCATTCAGATACGTCGTAATAAAATTACGTTCATATCTTATACCGTTTATGGTATATTGCCAACTTTTTTACGAGTGGGCGGACCACGCCCATTTTTTGCAAAAACTTTTATAATGGCGCTGTGTGTTCCGGTATAGTATTATACCTCAATATCTCGCACGGATTATGAAATATTTACATTATAACATTTTTTAAAACGAGGTGCCTTTACATTCTATATGTAAAGTAGGCATGGTTGTTAATTGATCCCGCCCATTTTCAATCACAAACTGCCTTTCATAACAAAGAACATTTGTGCCAAATATCATTACGACATCTCTTTTCGTTCTCCCGTAATCGTGATTTCAACAGACAGACAGACAGACGGGCGGACAGCCTGAAATCGATTCAGGAGGTGACGCAGAGCAAGAATATATATATACTTTTCTACATCCATCTTGTCTCCTTCTCTGCGTTACAAGCGGAAGAACAAAGTCAATATACACCCTTCGGGTGTAGCGTATAAAAAACAGTTGCTAAGCTTTGCTGCGCAGAGCATAAATAAGCCCCTGGCATGATTCTCTGCACTCCGTTTGATCCTCCGTCCGGAGGCATTGCCAATTAGCTTGCTAAAAATCGGCGGGCCACGCCCACTCATACAAAAGTTGTCAATCTCTGGTAAACGGTATAAGATATGAATACGTAATTTTATCACGAGATATCTACAGGTATTAACAATTTGTATATAAAAAATGGGCGCGGCCGTCCAACTTATACAAAAGTTGTCAATATCTCCACAAATGGTTCAAAATATTAATACGTGATTTTATCCAGCAGTATCTAGAGACGTTACAAAAATATTTGCCAAAAATGGGCGTGGTCTGCCTACTTATGAAAAAGTTGTTAAATGGCGAAATTATAATTTTTTAGTTACTTGGGTGTAGGCTATTTAGGTTTCGGCCAAGCCCTGCCTTTGGCTTGGCTCTTTTACTTGTTTTTATATTTTATTATTTATTTAATATTTTGAATTTTTGTTAATTGTTGTGTTATTGTTGCACTTAAGTTTCTGTTTTTCGTATTGCGGTACACCCAATGTCTCAAGTTTTCACTTCTTCAGTCAATTTCCTGAAAAGATTCTGTGCGCTTATTATAAAGATCTTATAAAGAATCTGTCCAGCGCCAGGTATTCGGACGTGACCTCGGTGATAAAAGGTTTTTCTTGTCGAGCAGCAGTCAGCGCACTCATGGAACCGCCACAATGTGGTGCCCTGTATTCGTCCACGTAATCTGTAGAATGGATTTAACTGCTTAGAAACACTTTTTATATAAAAGTGCAGAATTCTACAAGCACGTAACGCAAGAACTACTAAAGTGGCTCGCAGTAATGTAATAATTCATCTGGAGAATCCACAGCTGCTACATTTGGATCCATAATGTAATTTACAGTGGACTAGTAGCGAACACTAGAACACTATGGCAGCTACATTCGTTAATGCCTGCGAGTGATTGGATTGGGAGAAACCTGCTCGACAAAGTACAATCTGTGTCCGTGTTTTGAATGTTGGGCATATTTAACAAATTTATAATTCCTTCGTATTAGGAAAAGGAAATCTAAATATGGCCGCTTCGATCTACTCTGTCAAAAGCGAGCTGGTGCCGCATTAACTAGGAATGTTACCGATACAAGTAAAGTGTTAACACTTTGCGTTCGATACAAAGTACTTTTAGTATCTACTTTAGTGTATATTTAACACTGTGAGTTCACCGTGGGCGTGAAGATAAATGTTTGTATCGCAATCCAATTTGGCACAAATATTCTTTGTTATGTAGGGCAATTTGGGATTGAAAATGGGCAAAGTCGGTCAACAACCACGCCTACTTTACATACGAAATGCAAAGGCATCTCGTTTTAAAAAAATTTTATAATGTAAATATCTCATAAACCGTGTGAGATATTGAGGTATAATTTTATTCCGGAACATACAGCGCCATTATTAAAACTTCTGAAAAAAAATGGGCGTGCCACGGCCACTCATAACATAGTTGGCAATATATCATGAAAGGTATAAGATATCGAAACGTAATTTTATTTCGATGTATCCGGAAGCATTGCCAATAAGCTTGCCAAAAATGGGTATGTCACGCCCACTCATACAAATTTCTCGTAAACGGTCAATATCTCGTAAACGGTATAGAATATTAACACGTAATTTTTTTTACGAGGTATTACCAATTTCTATACAAAAGATGGGCGTGGTCCGCCCACTTAAACAAAAGTTGTCAATATCTCATAAATGGTTAAATACATTAATACGTGATTCTATCCAGCAGTATCTAGAGACATTAGAAAAATATTTGCCGAAAGTGGGCGTGGTCCGCTTACTTATGCAAAAGTTGTTAAGTGGCGAAATTATAATTTTTTCAGTTACTCGCCTCTAGGGTGTTTATATTTCGGCCAGGCCGAAGACAACACTTTTACTTGCTTTATTTCAAAATCATATTCGGATAAATTAAAGTCTCCATCGCACAAGTTTGGAAATGGGATCTTTAATAGCATGTAACCAAGTTAGAGGCTATGGGGTTCCTATGGTTAGGGGTTCCTATCGTAAATTTTCTACTTTATAAGTAGGGCGTAAAATATTTGGTTGCCCAAAAAAACGCAGTTTTATATCAAGCGTTCTTGTTCCGCAAAAATACAGGGAACGATCTCTCCTTAAATGACACTGATTTGAATGTGAGGGGAACTGCTACCTCAAGGAGAGTTTGGTGATGAGTACTCATAATATTCTGCATGCAGCAGTAAATCTAAATAAAAAAGAAAACTGCTTGTGGCGTTTCGGTGAAAACAGAACCACGTCTTTGGCGTTGTCGATTGATAAACCGCTGAGAGAATCATTACAATAAAAGATATGGCTTTGTCAATTTTTTTCTGTCAGCTACTAACAACTGTGTTTGTCTTTTGTTTGCTTTGTATTTTCAAGCTCTACTCCTACGCTTTCAAAAAAATCAGGTTTGCGCATATATTAATTTTTAGTCCTTTTATAATATGTAGTCCTTTTTTACTTATGAAAAAATATCCACTTTTACATGTATTTCGCTACGTTTTGTGTTTAAAGCAGGCCTTGAAACTTTTATAACTTTTATCAAGTCAGTGGGATAAGAGTTATCGAAGACTTTTAAAAATAAAAGTCTCAAAATAACTCTTATGAAAGATTTTTAAAAATAAAAGTTAAAAATAAAACGAACGAAAAACGACACTGAAGATGGCACAACGCCGAAACCGGTTTGTCAACAGAACAAATTTGACGAGGGATGACGGCAGTTCGTTCCAAAATACATTAAAAATAAAAATTATTTGAGACTTTTATTTTTTAAAGTCATCGATAAAAGTCTTTTAAGGACTTTTATTTTTAAAAGTCTTCCATAAGAGTTATTTTGAGACTTTTATTTGAAAAATTCATTTCTTAAAAGTAATTCAGGACTTTTTGTAATAAAAGTCGTTTTAAAAGTAATTTTTTGATGAAGGGCTGCTCTAGAACTGTGGAGAAATGTGCGCATTTTAATTCATTTTATTATTTTACCCGGTCAAAATCGGCTATAACTGTCGTAAATGTAAATAATACGTAATAAATAACAAAAAATACGGATAATGATACATGGACCTTGTAGCCCGAAGTCTAGAGAAGAAATTGATGTATATATCATAGCAATGTATCGGTGGTTTTTTCACAAAGCCATCGAATGCTAAGTTTTTACACAATTTTCATAAAAATGGAAAATCGGCTATAACTGTCGTAAACGAAAATAATACGAGTTCTGACTATATACACTTTGTAGCCAGAAGTCTAGAGAAGCAATGGTGTAAATATGATGGCAATCCTATCGGTGGTTTTTCACAAAGCCATCAGATGCTGAGTTTTTATAGAATTTTCAATCATGCCTTACTTTAGAAGTAGTTTATTAACTCTTAAACGGCTGGACCGATTTTGATGCGGTTTTGGCCATTGCGTTGGGAATTTTTAACAGCTATTTCTAGAAATATACTATATGAGCTTCACTAATACCTTAGGTGTTTAGGTAATATCGTTAAATTTTAAGATTTTGTTTACTTGTAAATGCGCTATAAAAGAGATCGACTCTTGGTGTGCTCTCCACTTGTCATTCAATAAATAAATAAATAAATAAATAAATAAATAAATAGATAGATAAATAGATAAATAAATAAATAAATAAATAAATGAAAAAATATATAAATAATAAATAAATAAATATATAAATAAATAAACAAATAAATAAATAAATAAATAAATAAATAAATAAATAAATAAATAAGTAAATAAATAAATAAATAAATAAATAAATAAATAAATAAATAAATAAATAAATAAATCTTAAACTGCACTACATAACAAAGAATATTTATGCCGAATTTCATTTCGATATCTCTTTCCGTTTTCCTGGAATCGATTCAGGAGGTGACGCTGAGCAAGAATATATATATACTTTTCTATATCTAGCTCGTCTCTTTCTCTGCGTTACAAACGGAAGAACAAAGTGAAGTATAAAAAGCACCACGAGCAGACGGCATTCCAGCTGAAGCGATGAAAAAGGCTATTCCCGAATTTAAACCCGAATTTAAAAGATGATTTTAAAGATGTATAAGTGTAATGGTTGGAAAAGGGTTCGGCTTGTTCTAAGCAGTAAGGGCAAGGCAGTTGAATCTGTGGCTTCCTCATTCCGACCACTCTACATGCTCGACACCGCGCGCAAGTTCATAGTCCTTGATTGTCGAGAAGATCACAATCGAATCGGATCACAAGAAATGAATTCTTGTGATCCACCTCAGCTGATTAATCTGCTGAGTCCTGCACTATTCACTGTCGATACCACGACTGCTGCTAAAATGCTTACCAGTTGATCAACATCTACAACTTCTATGGCTTCTTGCCCTTCAAGTTCTAATTTACAACCGATATTGTTAAATCATCTAAAAATACAGGAACTAAACCGAAGACAGCCAATACATCTGTTGCTGCTATCCAAGCCGTTCATGCTGGGAGGAAGTTGACGGTAGTTCAACCTAACAAACTATACTTATTTCCCGCTTTGCACCAAATACGAGCGTTGATGACATTCGTGAGCATATACTTATATATTCACAGTTAGGGTTGCTGGATGCAAGTATTACTGTTACAAAATTCTACTTTAGAACTCAAAGATCTTACTCCACCTTCAATTTACGCTTGCCTCTTCATCTCATGAATCGTGTTGCTGATCCGTCATTCTGGCCGGAAAACGCTTTTGTACATGAGTATGAGTTTAAACGTAGGAATAAGCACGCTAACAGCTTGCTTATTCCTACGTTAGCTTGCCACAGCATGGTCCTGATGCTGCAAAAAACTAAATATAAATAATCTAAATATTTGCTCAACTGTCTTGTATCAAAATTTAAGAGGTCTCAACACAAAATTAAGAGATCTTGTACTAAAAAGTACAGATTTGGATTCAAAATCATTGCTTTCACTGAAACATGGCTTAAACAAGATGTACTATACTTAGAGGCATTTTCAAATGCTTATACTGTTTATCGTAAGGACCGCAAATTATCGCTCTCTACTGTTAGCAGAGATGGAGGCGTTTTGATAGCCGTTGACTCCAAGTACTTTTCACGAGAGGAAGTACTTAGCTCTGTCGTAAACACTTTTGCTGTGTTTACGTTAAGATTGGTTGCCTAAGATCTTCATCACTTGTTCCTACATCCCACCTAATTCCTCCTACGATATCTACCGCAAACATGGGGACTGTATAAGTAAAGTGGCTGATAACCTAAGCCACACAGATCATCTCATTGTTCTTGGTGACTTCAATCTGCCTCTTGTTAATTGGGAAAAAAGTGATGATTTCATAATTCTCCTACCGTCATCTGACCTGGAAAACTATACTACTCTTCTTAATGATATATCATCTAGAGGTCTGTACCAGATAAATTCTGTACCAAATTATAATAGCCGATGGTTAGACCTAATTTTTGTTGACGACACAGATATTTTTGAGATGTCGAGGACTGCGCCTTTGGTTCTTCCAGAAGATATTTATCACACGACATCAGAATTAAAAATTTTACAGCACACTGTGTATCTCCTAGACCTGATAAACGTATTCCTGAAAATAGGAGAGAATTCTGCTTTCGTAGAGCAAATTTTGAGGCTATGAGAACTTATCTTCAATGTATTAATTGGAACTATATTTTTAAATTAATGGAAAATTCTACCACTGAGACTTTGGATGCTGTTGTCTCTTCGTTTTATAACACTCTTCAAAATTGTTTTAAATCTTCAGGAATGCAGTGAGTTTTATCGGACCTAAATGGTTTACTCCCGCATTGCGTAGACTAAGGAGTTTGAAATCTAAGCATTATAAATTGTTTTGTTTGAGGCGTTCTTCAGCGAACTATGCTACTTATGTATTGACGAGATGTAGATACCAGAAACTTTGTTAGGAGGCGTACATCAATTATTTGATAAAGGTTAAATCAAATTTGCCTTCTGATCCAAAGTCATTTTTGAATTTTGTAAATACGAAAAGAAAGGTTTCTATTTATCCGTCAGTCTTGAAGCTGGATCAGTATGAATCTGATGATTTTGGAACTATTTGCAATATGTTTGCGGATTTTTTCAAATCTACTTATTCAACTAGGAGTTGTAGTTTCGTGAACTACCCATTCACCATTACGTCGGGTCTTATAAGCCTACCTATTGTTAACTTACAGGTTGTTCGAAATGCATTGGAAGGTATTAAATGTAACTATAGTTCAGGACCAGATGGATTACTGGCATGTGTTCTTAAACTCTGTGCAGAGGAACTAGCTACATATATTACAGCACTGTTTGACTATTCCTTACGTTTTGGATATTTTCGTAGTGTTTGGAAAACTTCATTTATTATTCCGTCGCATAAAACTAGTATAGATGCGATATAAAAAATTATCGTGGAATTGCTAAAATTAGTGCGCTGACGAAATTTCACGGAACTTACATGCTTTTATCCCCTGAGTAACATGATTTTTGCAAGGGAAAATCGACCACAACAAATTTACTTGAATTCGTATAAAAAATTATCAATAACTTTCTCTTAAAGATTATCAATTCTCTCTGCAAACAGATGTTATCTATACAGCCTTCAGCAAAGCGTTACATGTAGTGAATTACAATCTTCGTTCTTTAAAGTTGAGGTTATTTGGTTTTCCTGAAACTCTTCTATATTGGATACTGTCATATCTCAGCAATCGCACTCAAATGGTGGTGTTTAACAATACCTTATCAAATAAGTTTCCAGTTCCTTCTGGTGTTCCTCAAGGGAGCCATTTGGGACCGTTGCTATTTTTGGTTTTTATAAATGACCTTCCATCGGCTATAAAAAATGGAAATGTTTTAATCTATGCTGATGATGTGAAACTTTTTCTATCATACAAAAATGGAAAAGATGCCAGGCTCCTACAAACTGATCTGGATTTCTTAATTGAATGGTGTAATATTAACTGCATGGTCCTTATTCTAAAGAAGTGTAAACAAATAACATTTACACGTCGCCAAAACTCATGTTTCTTTAATTACGCTATTAGTGAATGTAAGTTGGATCCAGTTCAAACTATTGATGATCTAGGGGTAGTTCTTGATCGAAAATTACGCTTTAATAGTAATATCAACCGCATATCTAGCAGAGCGCATGATACCTTGGGATTTATAAAGCGATAGGCTAAGGAGTTCAATGACCCTACACTGCCAAGTTATTATATACCTCACTTGCTAGGCCAATGTTGGAATATGCCTCGCCTATTTGGAGCCCAACTATGGCTATATTGCTGAGCTTGAATCAGTTCGAAAACAATTCTTGCTTTTTTGTTTACGCAATCTCCATTGGGATGGATCCGTTAACTTACTACCTTATGAATCCCGGCTAAAGCTGATAAACCATGACTTGAAAATCGTCGAAGGATGATAAACGCTGTTTTTATCTTGAATATTCTACATGGTACTATTGATAGTCCATATCTGCTATCCAACATCCATCTTAATGTTCCTCATAGGACATTGAGGCGTTATGATCCACTTCATCTAACTTTTGGCAGAACTCTTTATCTACAGCATGAACCTGTTTGGAACGTTTGTCCTGATTTTAAATCTTTGTATCCTGTAATTAACTTTTCTGATTCAGTTTGCATAAAAAACCAGAAGATTTTAAATTTGTTTTCCATATCTTGAATTTGTGTTCATATTAACTTAACATGTTGTAAACTATAAAGCAACGCGCTTAATTTGAATTATATAAATAAATAAACAATATCTAACTTTAAGACGACCATTACGCATTTCATCTTTTAGCCATGTCTGTAAGTATTGATCCCACTTTCGTTACAATTAATACAGGGAAGTTTGGATTTGACCTTAACTTCAAATTACTACTCAAATTTAGTTATGAATTAGCATGTCTCAGGTGAACCATCCTGTTCCGAACATCGATAAATACGGTTTGACTTGGGAGATGTCAGCTCGGTTAGACTAATTTTTTTATTAACAGAAAAAGCTGACTAACTAGAGGTTATTTAACTTGCAGCTAAAACATCTAGTCGCTGGTAGTACTCCCTCAAGAATCGATACGATAAATAGTTTAGAGCATGTGGCAGAACATGTCGGTCGCTCTATTATATTGGCTTTTGGGGATAATTGCCCTCTTAAAACAAGAAATTTTGGGAGACTAACACAATAGTGGAATTCACACTCTTTTACTTAAAAAAAAAGGTTAGGAAGCTATTCAATAGGGCCCAACGGAATAACGATTGGCGCACCTACTCTATACTTTATCAAATTGCAATAAAGAAATTAAGAAAGCCAAAAGAGAATCTTTCAGGCTGTACTGTGACAATATATCTGATGTATAGTTGGGTAGTCACTTGATAAAGACTCTGGCTTTAGATAAGGCTACCTCCCATGGTACTTTACTGAGAGGAAATGGTAGTTATACTAAAAAAAATTGGAGACTATAGAACTCCTGCTTAGAACAAATTTTCCTGATTCGATTATATTGAATCCCCTCATAGTTAACAATCCATCAACATTTACATAATCCTGATATACATAATCCAAAATCTTTCCACCCCATTAGTCTTATGTCCTTTGTATTAAAGGGCGTGGAAATATTATTGATAGATATATTCCTTGTATTGACAGATATACTCCTATAATCCTTGACAGATATATTCTGCAGTATAAACCCCTATGCAATGAACAATATGCATACGTAAAAGGGAAATCTACTGAGTCTGCACTTGTTGACCTGGTGGCGATGATTGAGCGCTCCATCTCTTCCAAAGAAATCTGTCTAGTCGCTTTCCTGGATATTGATAGTGCTATTAATAACACCTAATTCGAGTCTCTTTAAGTGGCTCTTAGTAATTTTGGAGTGTCTCTCACTGTGGTCAGATGGATAATGAATTTCTGGGCGGGCCAAAAACAGCCAAAAAATTTTTTCTTTCAAATGTAAAACGGACTAGTGAGGAAAAGTTGTGTATGGGGTCTCCTATCGCTGGTGCCCCCATTTTTTTTACATTTATTTTTTTTACATTCAAAGTTGATCAAAATTATTAAAGTTTACACAAAAGTCGTGTATAGGAAAATATATCGTACATATCTTGAAAAATAATTGTTGAAAAATAACAATAACAATGTGGAGTTTACTGCACATCGAATTCCAAACAGCCACCTTTTACTTATTTTCTACTTACTTGCTGCATAATATTGATTTTTACTTTCAAATTTCAGCCATTCCTTTCTTGCGTCAAGTTTAGCTCTTATGTAACCATCCCTGGACTTGTCACCACACACTTTTGTTGAGGCATCCGTAATTATCTTGACACACCTTTCAACTGCCTGCGTGAGTCATTTTTCCCGGATTTTTGCCAGATTTTTAGAACACATTCCTCCGATAGCTTTAGAAATCTTATACAAATATGGTTGGTCTGTACTTAAATCGCTTTTGTCTGCGTGAACAAAATCTGTTTTTATTGGTTTAAATTCTGCAGGTGGCATTTTTTCGCAAACAGGAAGAAGAGAGCGAATTGGTCCTGAATGAGTGTAAGGGCCTTTCGTGTGGCCATCTAATTTTTCTAACAAGTGTCTCAGTGGTGGCTCCTTAGCATGTAAGAGACACACACTCTACTGACTTATTAAGTGTAGTTTCTAGCAATCAAATTACTCCACCTTTCCAACCAGTATTGTCGTTAGTCCCATCACAACCTATAACCATTATTTGTGATAAGTCCACAGTGCTACTTTGCATGTAATCCATAACTCCTGCGACAATATCAGCCGTCATTTTTATCCGCATCTTGAAGATGAAGTCTATTTTTGTGTACTTCTCTTCGAATCTTATTTTTGTCGATGACCAGCGCCGCATCGACTTTAGAAATTAAGTTTACGTCTTCTAAAACAGCGTTTGAAATTTTCGCTGCAGTTCGAATAGATACACCACCGATCTAATAGGTCGGCAGCTTTAGCTGTCTGAGTCAACGAGAGATATTATTATTCTCTAGTTTTCGTCGCTTTTCTAGGGGATAATACCACACAAAGTCTTTGTCTTTTGAATCTTGGCTTAATAAACTTTCATTATCACTCATCGTAAACTCGGTCGTTGAAACATTTAAAATTTACGTTAGTGCCACAAAGACTACTAGGACCGACTACAGGCTCTTCAGGACTATTACTTCACAAAAATATGAAATAAATACCCATTTCTTTGAGAAAAAAACCATTTCTTTTTAGATATCATACAAAATATCAATGCTGCCAATATAAAATGGTTGAAGATATATTCGTAATCTGCGCTGGATATGTAAAGAGATATAATACAATATTACAATACAATTCGTTGAAAGGCCTTTCGTAAAAGCGCAATTATATTCATATTTTTTTTTGTCGGGAAATAGTTTCTTTAATTTTTGGTCACCAAGGGGCCCGGCTAAAAATAGTTTAATATGGCTCAAATTTGGAGTGGTATATTAAACATACTATTTACAACTTTATAAATTATTAAATTCTTTAAAAATCCCATTTAATTTCCAGAAAACAATTATAGAAGCTCAAATAGGTTGGCAACCCAGATGAGTCAGAAGAGTTGGAAACCACATTTGAATGTCATCGGAGTAGTGTGCGCCAAAATATCTGATCTCGGCAGTTATTTGGCTTGGTGTTGGTTTCGAACATGATTTCGCTAAACGGATACACGAAATCCCCATAAGCTAGATATTGATTTTGACACTTTCGGCCAAGCTTGACTAATCAGCCCCTTACTCTTTGCAGCTACTCTTTGCAGGTGCTTACCGAAAAAATTCCCGCATGCTCGGACTGGTCATTAATTCATTACACGCTGTTAGGTTTTTTTATACTTATTGCTGTATTGCCTCTGTTTTTGTGCAGTGTTTTGTGCGGAGAGTATAAACAATTTTTAAATTTATGCTTACAAGAGGTGCATTTCCACTAAAATCTTTGCAATAAATTTTGGTAGTCTCCGGAATATACCAATATTCGGAAACAATAGATAATTTGAATTTTTTTTGCACCCTACACCTGAAGGGAGACGTAAGTTTATCACGATGTAGTCGGAGTTGTTACCAATAAGCTTGCCAAAAGTGGAAATGCCACGCCAAATTTTTAATAAATTTATCACGAGGTATCTACAGGTATTACCAATTTGTATACCAAAAATGGGCGTGGAGCGGCTACTTATAAAAAAGTTGTTAATATCCCATAAACGGTTCAAAATATTAATACGTGATTCTATCCAGCAGTATCTAAAGACATTACAAAAATATTTGCCAAAAATGGGCGGGGTCCGCCTTTTTATACAAAAGTTGTTAAGTGGCGAAATTATAATTTTTTTAGTTACTCGGGTGTGGGGTATTTAGACTTCGGCCTAGCCGAAGAAAACACTTTTACTTATTTAAATTTCAGAATGAATTCGAGAAAAAGAAAAGTTTCTGTTGAAAACAAAAATTTTATGATCATTGGGAAAAAGATTATTTTATCACACTGCAAAATTCAAAATTAATATTGTGACGAATTTAAAATCGAGGTATCGCGAAACTACTGGAAACAATCCAAATGCTTGAATCGCGATATCTACATGTCACCTAACGCAAGAGAGGAAGAGATAGATAACTGGTTCCACTACCATCCACAACATTGCAAGACGACATCTAGCACGAAGTAGATCAAATGGAGGGATCGACAATTTGATAGATAGTTTCAGAACCTTCCGCAGCAGTATCAGCTGGCATATCAATAACCCGAAGGAGGTCTGAATTAATTAATTCGAGTTTGGTTCTTGAACGAAATACATCGACCATCTTTTGAGCAAAGTGTCAAGTAATAAGTTTAAGAAGTACAATCAGAAAAGAACAAATTTGTGAAAAACAACAACACTTTTCAGTTTTATTGGGTTATTCACAATCCAGAGATCGAAACTAAGAGAGTCCGTAAATCTAAATTTACGTAACAATTTCAGGAGCTTCAACTAAAGTCGAGGAGCAGTTGGTAGAGCCGCAGCCAGCTCCAGCATTTGATATGAATATGCTTTCAGCAGCAATGGAGCAACTATCCTCACGTATGGAGATGCAGCTGGCACAAAACACTTCACAACTGCAGGACCAACTATCACGTATAGAAGGGAATTCTTCCATATTGCATGCGAGGCAGGATAAAATGGAGGATGATTTACACAGACTAGAATCAGAAATACTGCGGCTGGATGGTCATGTGCGAGTAATACAGTCCAGTGGACCAGTTACAGCTGTTACCGCAACAAAATTTCAAGCGCAAACGTTTGACGGAACTGTACCGTTTAGAAATTTTAAACTACAGTTCGAGACCACAGCACAAGGCAAGCACTGGACTACGGCAGGCATGGCAGCTTTGGTAATATCATTAAAAGGCTCCGCCGTTGAAGTTTTGCAAACAGTTCCTGAAATTGAACGTGGTAATTATGACGAGTTAATGGCAGCGACCGAACGACGATATGGTAGCGACTATAGAAAACAAGTGTTCCAAATGGAGCTGATGAATCGTTACCAAAATCTATCGAGTCGTTACAAGAATATGCAGCGGAGATAGAGCGGCTCGCGTATTTGGCCAACGCAGATGCACCAAGCGGAAGTAACTAAATTACTTAAAAATCAGGCATTTATTAGTGGTACACGAGATGCGGATATCAAACGTGCAGTCTATTCCATGCCAAAGAAGACGTTTGCCGAAACAGTGTTATTTGCTTTGACGCAAGAATCATTATGCCTTTTAAGCAATCAAGCACATAAAGTTCATCGGCTGGAAGTTGAGCCAAGTGAATCCCTAGAGAAAACCATAAGGGATCTTATCCAGACTATTTTGCAGAGGATACCAACCTCACGCAAGGGCTCTGAACCAAAGTGTTACAAACAAAATACAACATCGAAAAGGTGGGTATCATGGAAACACCGATGCACTATCCCGACGCCCATGTCCATTGGAGTGTAAGCATTGCTCCAAGGCTGAAAGAAGCGAAGGTATTGTCGACATCCGATTAACAAGTCTGCAACCTGATGATGAATGGGAATCCAGCGCTGTAAGGAAAAGTCAACTGAAGGATGCGGACTTGGTTAAGGTCATGAAAGCGAAAGAAATGGATAAAAGGCCAACCAAGAAAGAAATGGCATCAGAAAGTCCGTAGGCCAAAGCGTACTGGGCGCAATGGAATAGTTTGAAGTTGATAAACGGAATGTGGCTGGTCCATTTCCTCCTAGCGACTCGGGGAACAAATATGTGTAGGTGATTATGGATTATTTTAGTAAGTGGCCAGAAATATACGCTATACCTAACCAGGAGGCTAAAACTGTGGCCGAAGCTTTCGTGCAGAATTGGGTCACGCGGTTTGGAATACCAATTGAGTTGCATTCAGATCAGGGGAGGAACTTTGAGTCTGCTATATTTCAAGAAATGTGCTCATTGTTGGGTATCAAGAAAACTCAAACGACAGCTCTACATCCACAATCGAATGGCATGGTGGAAAGGTTTAACCGTACATTAGAAGAACATTTGCGGAAAGTAGTGGACAAATGTCAGTGCAATTGGGACAAGCACATTCAAATGTTTTTATTGGCTTACTGATCAGTCCATGATATTACCGGCCATCCACCTGCCAGGATTATTTTTAGCACAGATTTGAGACTCCCGTCACATCTAAAATTTGGAAAATGCAATGAACTTACTGAAATTGAAGGCAGCTATTGAGAATTGCTTCAGTCCGAAATGCATGAAATACACCCACATGTGAGGCAGCGAACGCAGCTAAAGAGCAATAAAATTAAGGATCGTTATGACCGACCTATTAATTGTGAAGGATTTCAAGAAGGCGACTTGGTACTGCTGTCGTATAGCTAAAGCAAGTTATTCTGTTGCCTTGTTAATTGAAAAAAGAATAAAACCATTTTTGGATGGCGAATTGGTAAAAGACTGCTTGAAGCAGTTATAAAAGATATTTTAACTGATAAAATCCAATTATTTTCGAGCATCAGTTTTCACGCCAAACTGTGTGTCGTCGCGTTGATGATATTTGAAATGAAATAGTAGCAACATTGCGAGATGAGATTAACCAATTCAAAGCATATTCTTTGGCTTTTGATGAAAGCATAGATATATCAGACACATCTCAACTTGCGATATTTATTCGCGGTGTGAATGATTCTTTCCACGTGACAGAAGAAATGCTAAATCTTTTAAATTTAAAAGATACAACTAGAGGCGAAGATATTTTCAAGCAATTGAAAAATGCTTTGTTGAAAATAAATTGAGTATTGAGAAACTTTCCGGATTAACAACAGACCAAGCACCTACTATACTTTGGTAGTCAAAAATAAGGGGGCTGTGAAATTACTTTTGATTCATCAGCAGAATTTAGGTTGTCGAGTATTATCAATTGATCACGTCATGAACGTAGTAATTAAAACAATAAATTATATTCGTTCACAAGCTCTTCCGCACCGGGAATTCAAAGAATTCCTTAGTGAATTATCTGCCGAATATGGAGATATATTATTTTAGCTACGTTAGATGGCTAAGCCGTGGACAATGGAGAGATTTGGAGAGATTTTTTACTTTACGAAAGGAAATTGAAGTATTTATGTACGGAAAAAAGGAATATATTCCTGAATTAAATAGTGAAGATTGGTTATTAGACCTATGCTTTTTGTGGACATTACTGAAAAATTAAAAAGGCTGAATATGGATTTACAAGGAAAGGACAACTTAATAACAGATCCTTGCATTTACATCAAAGCTTTTATAACAAAATTAAGGCTACTTGAGTATTAATTTCGAAATAATAGTGCTCAAATTTTCCACGCTTGAATAACTTTCCAAAAAGCCAGCCTAAAAATTTTTTTAAATATGCTCAAGAAATTATAAAACTGGTAGCGGCATTTGATATTCGCTTCGCGGAATTATAAAAATATGACAACATTTTTTTAATTTTTTCGTCCCCTTTTTTGGTTGATGTGAGCAGTGTTCCTGAAAATCTCCAAACGGAATTGATTGAGTTGTTGCAGTGCAACAATGAAATGAAGCAGATTTTTGCGTCAACATGAAAAATTAATTTCTATAATACGTTTATTTCATCAAAGAGATATCGAAATTTATGATATTTGGAGCAACGCGTTATCAGTGCTTTTGGATCTACATACATACATTTGTGAAGAATTTTTTTCAAAATATCTCATTAATTACGATAATATTCATTATTTACTGATGGTTTTGTATGGTACGATGCGATTAAAAGTATGAATATAATTATTTTTAATTTTTTTTCTGTTTTCCTAATAAAATATGTAATATAAAAATCTCTGAAAAAATAAAAAACTATTAATTAACAGTTTTTGTAAAATTTTTAAAAAGAAACCGGCCGATAGCCAATCACTTACTAGAATTACCTTCTTCAAGGCATGCTTATTTGTAGTACGGCCCGCTGTAACGATAACTGCATTCAAAATGGCCATTTGGGTTGGCGAGGCCTGCTATAAAGGAGTGGCTGGTGTCGCGCAAATGCACAAGGAGGCAATCATAAATCCAGGAAAATCGCTCTCCTGGCGACGCTGGACGTGAGATATACTGGAAGCACTTATGTCGCAGTTTACAGTGACGGAAAACATGATGCTTATGATGGAGAGCCACTTAAGAGATCGAAGTGTAAAAGAAAGGTAAGTGTCCAGAGAAGGAGCACGGCATCAGGGACTGCGTAGCTTTTGCTTGTGCCTATAGCCCCTACACATTTCCTAGCTTTGGAAAGACAGGAGAGTTCACACAGAGACATCTCGGAAAGCAGCATGCAAGAAGTGAAGCCAGGTATCGGCTGCTGGTCCGATAGCAACACAAATGGGAGATGAAATCCAGAGGAAGATGGACTGCAAGGCTAATATCACAACTGCAGATTTGTGTAGGCAAAAGTCATGGTGATATGTCGTTTTTCCTTACGCGATATATGACTAGTCGTGGATATTTTAGCAAATACCTTAAAATCATAGGCAAAAGTGACACGCCTGATTGTATGTTTTGTGACCTCTTAGAATGGCGCTGAGCATACGTTTTTCTTGTGTCAACGACATATAGCTGATCGGCGAAGTGTAATCCGAAATAGGTTCGTTAGAGCCTGAAAATATAGTGTCAAAGATTTTGCGAAACGATAGTTTCTGGCGAATAGTTGACGCCTGCGTATCCTACGACATAAAAAATTGATGGAGATTGACTACGAAGAGCTGCCGTAGAAGGTTCGCGAGGAACAGCAATCATAACACTTAACAGCACTTAAAAAAATAAATTAAGAAAATGAGGGTCCTGGACGCACTACTCCGGTAGGACATAACGTGAACCCGACCTTGAAGTAATGCGAAAGACGGCCCAGTTTTGATGCAGGTTCGGCAAAGTGGTGGATGAAGGTCTCGTATGTACGTCATAACTGAGTCTGTGACGACAGCTCTGGCGATGCGGACGCATTGTGACTTCCTCCCCCACAAAAAACTCACTAATATTATTATTTCTATTACATTCCAACATGGTAACTATTTACTTACCAATACATAAACGGCAAATGGCATCACGACAACTGCAACCAAAAGATCCGCTATTGCTAAGGAAACTATAAAGTAATTCGTAACCGTTTGCAAGGAGCGCTCGCGACACACGGATAAAATAACCAGAATGTTACCGAACAGCGTCAGGATTGGGAAAAGAATAAGAATGAGCGCCCAGTAGTTGTGATCATCTGTAACAGCAGAAAATACGAAAGTGTCTGTTAAAAATGTAAAAATTATTTCAGCCAAGAAAATGTATATTCCTACAAATATATATATATATATATATATATATATATATATATATATATATATATATATATATATATATATATATATATATATATATATATATATATATATATATATATATATATATATATATATATATATATATATATATATATATATATATATTTTGTTAAAAAAGGAAGCAGAAGAGGCCAGGACAAACGAATACCTTAAGCATTTTAAAACAAAGCATTCCGCACTTGAAGATATTAGTTTTCCCTAAAAAGTCGGTACCCGTACACCGCTTAATTTAGAGCGCTAAGAAAGGTAGCGATTTAAGCTATTTAGAACATCAAGTCGTGTATGTGGTACTTCGCTTACACCATGGGGGACATGAATGAACTTGCAGTAAGCAACAGTGTCAGGAATAACCTTTCAGTATTCTGTTTGAGTTGACATATTCTTCAGTGACTGGCTACTTTCTGTGAAATATTCGCAAGACATGACTGTAAATAAAAGCAATCAAGTCTATTCGGCAAAATCCTTTGAAGGACGTGAAAGATGTACCTCAGTCGCAAGTTTCCACGAAAAACTTTAAAGTGGCGAAAAGATATTTTATGGTCTTTGAAATTGGTAGTCTGTCTGTCGTGCAGGAAGACTTAGCACATAACTTACAGTCAGATTAAAGAATTCCTTTAAATCATTATGGCAAGCATGTGTGCAAAAAAAAACTTTCCCAAAACTTTTCGAATGTCTCTTGTGCGGCCCATAACAGATTAAAATATTCTGCAAAACAGATCTGATTGATGGCACGCGTTCAATCGAAAAACATTAGCATTTTATTGCACCACCACTTCAAGGTCACTTACCTTCACTCAAATCGTAACAGCCCGTAGTCACGGATGTCCAGTTTGTGCAGTTGAATGGGTAATCGAACTCGGTTGTGTTTGAAATACTGCCTGTTGTTGAAAGTAAAACCGCGCTGCTGTTAAAGTTATAAAAGTAATCACCAAAATCCTCCACAAGCAGCATAAATGTACTCCCCCCCTTAGCCCCACTATCCGCACTCACTCCATTGCCACCGCTGCTGGAGCTACCCTCTAGCAGCTCGATATTGCTTTGGAAGGTGGCTTCATCTCCACCCAATCCTCCTCCATCGAAGCTCTGATGAAACGAAAAATTGCTACTGAAGACACTTTTGTATGAGGGAAAATGATGAGGCACCTCTTCTTCTCCCACAACACTACGACTGCTGTTAAATCTCACAGCTGAGTAATCCATTTCGGCGTCCGCCCTTTCCGAGCTGCCGATCAAAGCAATGAAATCGCCGTAGCTGCTTTCAGAGGCCTCTGTTGTGTTGAAACGGATGGTCTGCATCTCGGCGACGTCTGCATCCGTGAGTGTGGAGGAACTTGATGGCGGGTCCGTCGACGGAGAAAGAGATGAAACGAGGTCCATTATTGATGCCGATGTCGCTTTAGTAGCAACATCAACTTCTGTTGTGGGGGGAGTTAGCGAGGTTGAGTTGGGTGGATCCTGGCTCTGATTCCAGGGGTTCAAAAAAATGTTCGTTGACTCGTCATCATCATCATAGAGCTTGAAGTATTCTCGGGAGTCAATGAGGTCGACGAAAGTTACCACTGTAGTTGTTGTGTTGTTCATTTCTTACAGTGCAGCCCTTTCATTGATTGTTCTCAGAGGTAGAGTTTGCCTTTTCAGCAGCTGTGTTTTTTCCGTTCATGAGTCCACCTATCATACGGCGATGTGTCGCCTTAGTGAAAATCATAAAGAAATAAGAGGATGCTTCATGATTGATTTTCCTAAAGCCCCTTTAAAGCAAAATGTAGCTCTTTTGATTAATTAGCGTTCTTTGTTTTTCGGTAGTTGTTAGTTTCCCTAAAATTCGGATAAATTTGTTCTCTTTAGGCTTTCTATGTACATTAATTTACATTTAAGACAATTACGATGTTCAGTACGTTTCATTCGGAAATACTCGTACTTCCCCGCTGCATTCAAATACTTTGTAGCCCTGTAAATAAATAAGAATTTATTTTTAAAAACTTTAACCATGGATTGCATGTTAGTGTAGAGGTTTGATACTACAAACTTCGAAATTATTCACACATTCAAAATATGGAGAAAACACAGAAAAACTTTAGGTAGCTCCTAACCCTTTTGGTACCAAATTAATTTAAACGAAGATGCGATATTTATCAATACCACAGAATAACCAGATTTCAATTTCGATTTAGTACAAAAGATAACACTTAGACAGACGGACTGGGCTAAATCGACTCAGGAGCAAGAATATACAATATATATAGTACTCTTACTTATATCTACCTTATCTCCTTCTCTGCGTTACAAACAGGAGAACAAATTGAATATAACCTCTCCCTCCGGGTGTAGGGTATAATTATTGTAAGAAATGAGGACATACATATGGAAATATTATTACTTTAAACACGATAGATTCCAAATAGAGCAAATAGCACCAAGGGAAAAAGCACATTTTTTCCAACAATCAGAAGACATTGGTATGATAAACAAGTAAAAGTTCTGTCTTTGGCCTGGCCGAAGTCTAAATACCCTACACCCGAGTAACTAAGAAAATTATTGTATAATTTCGCAACTTAACAAATTTTGTGTAAATAGGCGGACCACGCCCATTTTTGGCAAACATTTTGCTAATGTCTCTAGATACTGTTGGATAGAATCACGTATTAATACTTTGAACTGTTTATCGGATATTGGCAACTTTTGTATAAGTGGGCGGACCACGCCCATTTTTGGTACACAAATTGGTAATACCTGTAGATATCTCGATACACGCCCACTGGCAAGCTTATTGGTAATGCTTCCGGATACATCGTGATAAAATTACGTCTCAATATCTTATACCGTTCATGAGATACTGCCAACTTTGTTATGAGTGGGCGTGGCACGTCCATTTTTTGCAAAAATTTGAGTAATGGCGCTATATGTTACTCGGGTGTAGATTTCGGCCAGGCCGAAGACAACACTTTTACTTGTTATTCATTACCTTAACAAAACATTGTCTATCGATTATAAATTAAATTAAATTAAATTAACCAAACTAGTTCTAGTTGCTTGTACATTTCGTTGGTTGATTGCTCTTCCATATCATTGCAGGCAACTAATATATTGTGCAAAATGCAGCACGGAATTATGCACTCGTTGCACTCAATGTGGCAGTCGCCTGCCAGCAGTTTTGAAGTCGAAACCTTAGTTCTTTTTTTTCTTTTAAACTCCGGAATTTCCCATTAAGCTTTCGTACACGTATTAAATAAATCGTAACACGAATTAAACAAATCTCTTCTTTTCTTTGTAAAATCAGTGCTGTTTTACTTAAACGATGTAATCAGATACGTTGCGAAAGTTGCAGGCTACAACAGCCTATCATAAAGCAAGACAGCAAAACAGATAAACCGTTTTGGTTTGTTGCCATACCGTCACACCACGTGGGGTTGTCTTGTTTATATTTTGTCTTCGTAATGCACACAACCCACGCCTGATTTCACCAATAGATTCAAAGCGAAAAAATAGTTTCCAGTTTTGTAGTCTTTGGTTCCAGTTAAAACATCGAACTGAGATGACGTGTTTTTTGCTTTATTATGAAACATTTTTGTGGTAAATGCAAGACCGACATAATATCTGTGTTCCCGTAGCACAAGATCCGATCCACTTACATGCAAAGCAAGCATAATAAACGGTCCGAAGCTGGTTCCATTTTCGAATCCGAGATGTGGTGAGTATTTTCAACGTGCATCTAGAATGATAGAATACAAGATTACGTCTTGCGCAGGTCCGCTATTTGGCGTCGGCAAGTTTGACAACCAGCTGTTTGTTGTGTGACATCACAAAAGCCATAACTTTTGTGCGCGTCGAAAATAATACAGACATCGCGTGTGAGAGCGAACGCAATCGAAATTAATTACCTTTTCATTAATGAAATTGCACTTACCTGTCTCTCTGGGTTGTTTCATGTGGAACGGCATAAAATTTGGCCTGTCCACTGCAGCTAAAGGTACGTTTTCTATAACATATAATTTTGTTAGAAAAATATTTGAATATTTGAAAATCTCAGTAATTTTGAGAAATTGCACACATCTTTGGCCTTTCTGCGATCCAACTTGGAAATTGACGTTAAAAACGCGGGAAAACGCCTGCTAATTGTTTTAGAAATACATAATTTCTTACAAGATATATATTTGAAAAAGCAGAACTTCGTAAAAACTCACCGCAGCATGTATTTGTTTTTGTAGAGGCAGTATCAACACTCACCGTGTCTTACCAGCTGACGGTAACTCACCCCTACGTCACTACATCCTTTTTACGGACTTACTATACAGAAGACAAGGTTTACAGACTAATTCAGAAGAGAGGACTTACAAACTAATAAGAACAGGATGCCATTCAGACTCGCGCATCTTCAGAACACTGATAAAATTCGGCTGTCCTGACACTGAAAATTCCTGATCTCCGTTTTTTTTAAGCCTATCGACTTTTAAATCACGTTTTCAAATCCCCCCCTGCCCATACTCCTTTAGTGTAGAATCCTTCTACATCCTCTAGAAAGGTTCGATCATTATGGTATATGCTCTACCCTTTTAATAACAGAATTCAAGCTAAAGTCCTTTTTGCGATCATTGCACCTAAACTCCTATAAACTCCCTTTACTCGACCATTTGCTTGTAGAGATCCCGTGGCTATCTTCATATAATTCTTTCAGTATTTGTCTACAAAATTTTTTAAGTAACTCGAGGTGAAATAACTTCCTCTATTCGACACAATGCATCGGTGATGGTTATAAGCTCTGAAATAATCCTAAGTAATAAATTTTGTGAAAGCGTCGATAACTACCAAAATTTATTTATTACAGCTTTCTATCGGGTTAAGGAACAAAAAACACAACTGTGCCATTTTCTTTTTTCTTGTATAGAACCCCATTTCGCATTTAATACAGCTTATGTTTTGATTGTTCCAAAAATTCCCTTAACTTACCTAACTCTGTATGCCTACCCTCACATATCACGAAATTTTCTTAGAACGTATTTATCTCTAATACTCAAAATATAATAAACCTACTTAAGGTATCTACATGCTGTATTTGGAACTCTTCACGATGTTCTGGAACACAGTCATAATTTTGTAATTCCAACGCCCACCTTTCTATCCTTGGATTAAGTTCTTGTACAATATATTTAGCGTCATTGCAAGTGAATTACAATCTCTTAAAATTTTAAACTGCCTCTCTTGGAGGAAAATTCGGAAGGGTTTTAAGGCATAAACTATGGTCAATATCTCCAATTCAAAGCTATGATATTTTGACTCAGCCTCCGTCGTAAATTTTTAAAAGAAAAAGGCACTTGACGAACTTCCCATCATCTTTTTTTTGTTGAAGGTTTGAACCAAACCCTATTGCGTAGCAACGTAATTCTATTGAATCTTTTGGGTCAAACTGTACAAATATTGGTGAGTCTGTTATTTCTTTTAGACTCGAAAAATTGTAATCCAGTAGAACTTCAGTAGAAAGTTTTGTATACTGATTTTCGCATCCAGAATTTTTGTAATTTTTGCACAATTCTTCTTTCAATGCGCTAATTCTGTTTGGTGCAAATGATCTCGAATTTTATCACAGGTACAAATAGGTATTCAAAGGAGAGTTCCTGGAGAAATTAAAAGTCAAGTATCAAATTTGATGAAATCAAATGCTAAGGACACGCCGCTTAAGAGAAAAACTGGGCATATTAACTTTCTTTAATAAGTCTTTTCAATTTTAAATTCACTTTATTTAATTGTGACATAATAAGTCCACTGAACCAATGAAAACATATTGTAAATGAAAAATTATGTAAAAATTAACAGAGAGGTTATATAACGTAAGAACTATCATCTTAACCATCCTAGCCAAGTTAACGATAAAAATCCCTTAGTGACACCACTATAAACACATAGGATAAAAATATATAAAATGCTTGCCTTACACTTGGATTTTATGGCGAAACTAATTGATGAAGGTCTCTATATATTTGTTTTAATACCAGATTTATAGCTTGCTTGAGCTACTGTTGGGATTGTTGACAAAGGGAGGGGAAGGAAAGGGAATTTTACCTTTAATGAAATACTTCAAACATCTTACATATTTTTCTTCTTATACAACCATATCCGGCTTTTTCTAATCGGGACAGACTGCAAAACGATGCTCCAGACTTCCGCATCCATAACAAACACCGAATACCGCTTAGGTTTCTTGCATTCACCAGCAAAATGTCCTGCCGCATTACAATCTGATTTGTCATTCGTTCGATGCAGCAACCGATGAATTCTGAAATCGCCCGCTTGGAATTACGCCTGCTTTCAAGGACACTCTTGCAAACGCTTGCAAAAGCTATGCCTTTGTAGTTTAGCATTGAATGCTATCCTGTATGCATGTGCTCATCCGAAATTCTCTCAATCAAATGGTCCAACAACTCGTCAATACAAATCTTTCCTGTTAACAATCTGTGAAAGTTTCGTCAACCCTTTACTTTCTGGATTAAAATTTGGGAAGCAACATGAGGTTATTCTCATTACAACTGAATAATTCTCTCACCTATTCGATTCGACAATCACCGGCCTGAAGTTAACACCGTTGTGAAAAATTAGTTAACGAAAAATGTATCTTCTAGCATTAGTTAAAAATTTTTCAGAAGTGTACGGCTTATGAATTTGGACGCAGGAAGGTTAATAGCGCCACAAGTCAAGGTTTTTGTCTGTACATTCAGTAAAGACATATCGAGGCGGCTATATTTCACTTCGGTCAATACAACAAAAGGTACTTCTCGT
Organism: Sicus ferrugineus; assembly: GCA_922984085.1. Lineage (NCBI taxonomy): Eukaryota > Metazoa > Arthropoda > Insecta > Diptera > Conopidae > Sicus > Sicus ferrugineus. Next base: position 6,085,636 of record OV277351.1, on the reverse strand, counting down.
ATCCTTATAATAAATCTTTTCTGTATTGTATTAAGGTAAATCTTTACCTTAATATCACAGAGAAATTAAAGAATGCAATTATTACATACATTAATAAGTTAAGTAATTAAGTTCTTAATAATATTAAATTTCCACTTATTGATTTCTGGTCGATATCGCCCGTTCAACCAAGATCCAGATACGTGATACAATTATTACATTAATCCTTGCATCATGCTAAGAAAAAGATATTTCTTAAGAATTGCCAAAACATGAAAAATGCTCCTAACTAGACCCAGATGGCGCAGTCCGCCCTATCAGGCGCCCGCAAAGAATGTATAAGTATTCTACTTAATCTTTATTTATAATGAAAAATGAAAACAACTGTGACACTTATAATTTTAATATGTATTCAAAACTTTACGAGCACAAAAAGAAAAAGTGTAACGCCTCTGATCTATAAAAGCCGAGTGTTGGACCAAACGTTTATAAAAGTCAAAGCTGTCATTCGTTTCTGCTGCTCATCGCCACGGTGCAGTCAGGGTTGCCACAGTTAAGTTGTCATGAGTTTTTCCCCAGTGAAGTTGTCATGAATTTCGCGTGGTGTAGACTTGGCGGGTTTGATCTGCAAGTAGGTCCTGGGAGGAACTTGTGGTTGCTTTGATTGAACGATCGCAGATGACTGTTTAAGTGTCTAAGGTGCTGCCCACGGGGATTTGACGTGGTCGGATCTGTCCTTGTGTCCTTGACGAACAGATTCTCTTTAGATTAGTATCCTTCAGAAAAGTCTTCTCTTTGAGAATACGTAATCAACTAATGTTGTAGATGAAAACTGCGTTAGACTGCTGGTCGTCATTTTAATTGATGAGCATGTAGTCAAATGATACGGCGGTATTGCCAACGCCGAACTGATACCTTCATATGAAAAAGGGTGTTGACTCACACTTCATATACAAAGAACAATAAATATAAAATTTGCGAGGTGAACTGAATGCCCTAATTGATTTTCGCTATTTCCCGAACCATTTAGCATCTGAAAATTTTATTTAATCTATTCGATTTTATTTAATTTTTATCATGATTTTTGATCAATATGTAATTGTTTATTTTCGTACTTTATAAATCTTATGCAAAGACAATGAAATATCATAATAATTCCCCATTATTACTACAGTATTTGGGTACAATATAGCAGCAACAAAAGTATTCATATAAGTTTGGTGATGTTACACGTTGTAAATACACGTTGAAAATTCCCTAATTATGAATATTTGTCAGTTTTGTTATCTTACTGTGTGGAATACACAAATCCAAGTTTTAACAAAGAGTTTTTTCAGAGATATTCAGATTTAACATGTAAGTAACAGAGAAAAATCAGCCGTTGTTTACATTCGTAAAGTTATTTACATTCGTAAATAACGCAGGTACAATACAATAATATTTGTAAAAGTAATAATATTTGTAAAAAATTGATTAAATTCTGCACATCTACTTACGATATTTCAAATAAATTTGAGGCATAGAGTCGTGCTTTTCTTCTTTCTACGAACAAGAAGAAAAGTACATGCTGAAGTACAAATGGTTTTGTGAAATGCAAAGGCGTAGATACTTAAAAGAAAACTCTGTAGAGTTTTTCGAGACCCGTAGTTCCACTTCTTCACTTTTTACCACGGGATGATGCTACGTATATGAACCACGGATATGAACAAGGGTTGCAAAAAAGATAAAAATAACTATAGGTCTATTTCTTTACTGTTAACAGTTTCAAAAACTTGATAAAGTGATTAAGTGTAGAGTTTTGGCATATCTTCATAAAATCAACTTTTTTAGTGATATGCAGTTCGGGTTTCGTAAGAGCCTTTCTACTGAATACTCTTCTTAATTTTTGTTCTTTTATTTACAAAGGTATTGATGGTAAAAATAGTTGTGCAGGACTCTTTGGGAGGTATTACCAAAGCGTTTGGCATGGTTTATCATTCCATTCTCCTTGGGAAAATTGTATAGAGCTGGGTTTCGTAGATTTTACCTTAATTGGTTTGAGTAATATTTAAAGAATAAAATGCAGAAAGTTAATATTAAGAATACTCGTACACTAAGTAGTTTACGGTCTTTCAATTTAGGGGTTCCTCAAGGCTCAGTTCTGGACCCTATTTTGTTTTTGATATATATAAATTCTATTTTTGCTCAACCATTTATTGGTTCGCTTATGGCTTTTGCGGATGATATCTAGCTTATAGTTCTACTACTCCTTCGAATCTAATACCTGATTTACATCATGATTTACATTTACTAAAAATGTGGGTTGCGAAATATAAATTAATTGTTAGTAAGAAAACTCGGTTAATGCATTTTAGTTTACGCAAGCAGGATACTCCCAGAATTGATATAATTTTTCATTCACCTTACTGCACTCCCCTCACTACATCTTTTGCAAGTCATGTATTGTACATGGCTCGTTATCAGTACACAATGTGAACGATACTTGCGAAGTAAATTGCTTCAAATTGCTGTTGTGAAGCACTTTAAATATCTTCGGGTAACAAAAGATCAGAACTTAACCACCCAATGATGACTACAGCTGTAGAGGAAAAAGTACAAAAATTGGGAACCTATTAAGGCCGATTACTTCCTTTACAAACGGTAATCCTTCTGACAATCCTTCCGACAACTTATCTTTTACTAAACCTGAGGATATCAACGACATCACTCAACTGAAAAAACAGCTCGACAGCGTGTGGATTAATGGCCTCATCTACAAACTGACATCATTCGGTTTCAACACTAATCTGGTTAATTCTCAACTTTTTATAGGAAAAATCCTTTCACGTTCAAATCTTCGACAGGAAATCCTCAAGGAGAAGAATTACCGCTGGTGTTCCACAGGGATCAAAATAGGCACCGTTCCTCTTCAATATCTTTACTTCAGACCAGCCTGCTAACCTTACTGGGACTTCAACACTTCTCTTCGCCAATGATTCAATTACGTTTGCCGCTTCGCTGTCTCCAATGACAGCTACGCGAAGCCTCCTGGAGCATATAAAGCTTCTTTGGGCCTATTACTACAAGTGGGATCTAAAAATTAACGCCAACAAGTCGGAATTAATCTGCCTTCGGCCCCTCTTGCACGTATACAAGGAACCGACGTAACATCGCTAGCGTATGCAGCAGTCTACAGATCACACTTCCCGACGGTTCAATAATTAAAACCCAGAAGACTGCGAAATACCTGGGAATCAATTTCAGCAAACGATTTCTTTTCAATTCACACATCAATAGCGTCCTCAATGTTCGCCCTATCCTTACATACGTTCCACGTATGGTTTACTATTTCACCTTCATATGTATGAAAAGGTGAAATTTTTCGAAAGGAAAATTGTAAGATCCTGCACCGGCATATGGAGGAGACCTGACTCAGTAAATTTATTCAGCAACCAGTACGAAGGTGCTGACATCATCCCTGTTGACGCCTTCATGATTGGGTTAGCTAAGAGATTCCTTCGCAAATTGGAGCGCCATACCGATAACACAATTAAAAACCTATTCTTAGTGACAAATAATAATACCAACAAATACTTGCACTCCTCATCAATAGTTCATCCTGGACTGGAAGAGGCCTTCTATAAACACAAGAACGTCGTCCACTACCGTGGCTAGTTCTATTTCTTTCAACATGTAGAATTCATGAATTATTAATTATTACTAATTATCATTAATTATTAATTTTTTCACATATGTATGTTACTTAATTATAAGTAAGCTTTCTACTACACCTTACTCATATTAGGCCCCTTCTTTGAGCCAACTTTCTTTAGTAGTTATTAGTTTTAAGATTAATTTATATAACCAAATGTATATATAAAAATCGAAATTTCTAATAAAAATCTATCTATCTATCTATCGATCAGAAATTAAACTGGTCTGAACACATAACATGTCTAAAATCATATTTGCTTTCCACCGTTCGCTTCTTCTTTAAGCTGAGAACATTTTGCTCTAATAGTCTTTTGAAAACAATTTATTATTTATTATTCGAAAATGCTATAAGGGATCAGTTGTTGGGGAGTTATCTACAAGCGCGTTCTTCAACAGCTTACTGTCTTACAGAAAAGTGTAATAAGAAAAATTTGTAATGTTAGTCGTTTAGCTCACTGGGGTTATTTCGAATCCTGAAGGTTCTTCTTATCAGACATCTATATTACTTTAAAGTCCTAAAAATATTCTTTTCCAGAAGCGGTTACTTGCAAAGCTTTTTTATACCCTACACCCGAAGGGAGTGTTCTTCCGTTTGTAACGCAGAGAAGGAGACGAGATAGATATAGAAAAGTATATATAATCTTGCTCAGCGTCACCTCCTGAATCGATTTAGCCCTGTCCGTCCGTCTGTCTGTCTGTTGAAATAACGATTACTAGAGAAGGAAAAGAGATATGGTGATCAAATTTGGCACAAATATTCTTTGTTATGTAGGGCTATTTGGGATTGAAAATGGGCGAGATCGGTAAACATCCACGCCTACTTTGCATACGGAATGTAAAGGCATCTCGTTTCAAAAAATTTTAAAATCTGAATATTTCATAAACCCTGTGAGATATTAAGGTATAATTTTATTCCGGAACATATAGCGTCCTTACTAAAACGTTCGAAAAAAATCGACGTGCCACGCCCACTGATAACAAAGTTGGCAATATCTCATGTATAAGATATAAGATATTGATATGTAATTTTATCAGGATATATAGGTTAACAGTTTTCGAATTTTATTCCTACTAATCTATGTTATATGATAGGCAAATTTTGTTCAATTGTAATTGAGAATAATTGGAGAATGTATATATATAAAAATTAAATGCCACATGTATGTAACGCCATCACTTGAGAACGGCTGGACCGATTTGACTGATTGTTATTTTGTTGTGTTCGTAATTGTCAGGACAAGATTTGTATGAAAGAAAATTTTGAGAAAATCGATCGGAAAAGTCGTAAATTGGTATTTTTAATTAGTATGAAACTAAAACTTCAGTAAAAAAATATTAGAAAAAAACAGTTTACATCAGTTGTTTGCTGTCACATCAAAGTTTAGAAAAATAAAAATAAAAATGAAAAAAAATATATGGGATTAAAAAATGACAATAGAATATGACAATTTTTGATATGATATACAAATACTAATGATAGTAATCTATCTTTCTTGCATACATAGTATATTGAAAAAAATTGATAATAATTATTATCAGTGATCAGTCCGTGATAATTTTATGTTTCTGTTTACTGTGGTTATATAAGTTCGTGATAATTTAATATTTTGCTTTTTGGTTTGCGGTTTTCGATTTAAATGCCACCAATTAGACGTCGAAATATCGGTCGAGATACGAGTAACTCAGCTCAAACAAGTAACCATTGTGTGAATGAGACAGATGAAGACCGCAGACACCGTTTGGAAGAAAATCGTGTAAGAATTTCGCAAGAGCGATGGTATATGACTCCGGAACAACGTATTCAATCAAGTTCGACTCGCTCAGTACAAGCTAACGCTCGAAATAATTTTGAACGTCGAGAAAACAGACGACCAACCGACACAATCATTAACAAACGTTTGGCGTTCAGGTACGATCCAACAGTCGATTACGCAGCGGATCTGGCTAACTTCGGTACAATGAGCACTGTTTGTCAATATTGCAATGCTTTGAGGTTCCGACAGGAACCACCAGGAATATGTTGTGCGAGCGGAAAGGTAAAATTACCACAATTGACACCGCCATCAGAGCCTTTGGCATCATTGCTTTCTGGCGAAGATACTCTATCGAAGCATTTCTTGGACAACATACAAAGGTATAACAGTTCCTTCCAAATGACTTCATTTGAGGCGAATATTATCAAAACACGAGGCAAAAGTAGGGTACTTTTAAGGTAAATTCTTTTTCGAATACAAATATTACAGATTTACGAAAGAGCTTTAACGAAGGAAAACATTACACAAACTCAAGAAATTGTGTCTGATTTTATAGATTCAAGGACAAAATGAATATAAAATGTTTGCCACCTGACATCACGCCAGTGTAGGCATCTAAAAATGCGCGTTTTCAGTACCTTTTTTCGTAACTTTAGAAAAATATCCTGACCAAGTGGCATATATCGGTGGAAAGGTACTGCCATTAGTTTTCCAGAATGGTAAGTTCATCATCAACTGCGACTATGGATCGGGCAGTGGCCACTTCATCATGACAGTGTATGTGGATCATGTTGTGGGGCGGGTTCCGGTTCGTGTCTTCGCTAAACTAAATACGTATTTATCTTCCGAAATTAAATACGTATTTAACTTCAAGCAGTTTGACAATACTCCTGCTGGAAAATATGTGCGAAGATTCAATGCTCCAACTATAGACGAAGTGGCAATTGTTATAATCGGAGATCAAGTCCAAACTAGAGATATTGTTCTTCATCGGAGAAACGATCAATTGAAAAAAGTTGCAGAACTTTTCAATTTAACGAAACTGAGCCACAGCAACGCGTGGCCGCGTGCATCTAGTAATGAATAAAAATCAATCAATCAACAACCGTACATACTTAGTATATCAAACTTGGATATATGTTTTTCTTCTATTTCATTCAGAAGATAGATTATCTAATTTTTCAAATATACGCTAAATGCAAGTACATTTTCTTGGGGACTGGGGACACACAAGCAGATTTTTGGTAAGGGGTAATGCTACGGGACCTTCACAACGACACCGTTGAAAAGCTGACTTTTTCCTACAGTCATACGCTTTTTGATAGAATTAGCCATACAAAGGGTATGTTCACTTCGTTCGTCCGTTTGTAACGCGGAGAATTAGATGAGATAGATATAGAAAAGAGAAAAAATTCAGGGGATGACGCTGAGCAAGAATATATATATATATATATATATATATATATATATATATATATATATATATATATATATATATATATATATATATATATATATATATATATATATATATATATATATATATATATATATATATATATATATATATATATATATATATATATATATATATATATATATATATATATATATATATATATATATATATATATATATATATATATATATATATATATATATATATATATATATATATATGACGCTCAGCGTCATCCCCTGAATTTAGTTTAGCGTCATATATATATATATTCTTGCTCAGCGTCATCCCCTGAATCGGTTTAGCCCTGTCTGTCTGTCCGTTGAAATCAGGATTACAGGAGAATAAAAAGATATGTCGCTATGAAATTTCGCACAAATATTCTTTAGTATGTAGGGCAGTTTAGGATTGAAAATGGGAGAAATCGGTTAACAACCACACCTACTTCACATACGGAAACTAAGGGCACCTAGTTTTAAAAAATGTAATAAGGTTTATATCTCATAAACCGTGTGAGATATTGAGGCATAATTCTCTTCCGGAACATTACTAAAATTTTTGCAAAAAATGGGCACTAATACAAAAGTTGGCAACATCTCATAAACGGTATAAGATATTAAGACGTAATTTTATCATGAGGTATTAATACGTGATTTTATCCTGGAGCATCTAGGGACATTATCAAGAGTTTTGTCAGAAATGGGCGTGGCCCGCCGACTGACTTTATTGGTCTATTGAAAAGAGATCGAACTCAGGACATCGGCGTTGAAGGGAATTGGGCCCACTCAACCAAGCCGTTGCTTTCTATTTTGCCACATTTTCTAAAATTATAACTCTACATTTTCCCTAATTGCTTTATGCTGATATTTGTATCCATAATTTTTGTAATTTTCGCATCCAAGGAATTTGGCATGTGTATAAAACTTTCAAGTGAAATTTTTTATTCATCTCGGTTGCCAGCTTCAACTGAGAAATTAAATGGGGATTTTAATACAGTTGAATAATTTATTTTAAGTCACCAATTCGAAATGATATTGTTGTATTTTGAGTTGTTCTTCAATACGTCACCACAGCTTAACAAAGTAAGTGCTGGCCAACCTTAGCAACAAATCGTGCACAGCATGCGTCATCCTGGTATGGGTGAAGAACTGTTGCCCGTCCTAGTTTCTAATTTCATGAATACCTTCGCAAAATATCGATGGCGTGTTCATTCCATATTTATGCGACGTACTACTCAGCACCTTTTCTGGATTATTCTTACAGTTTGGTGGTCGCAGTTGACACTGAGGTATTCTGAGACCTCCTTTGTTATCTTCAGAGCGCTAAGAGTTGGAGTTTTCCTGATGTGATGCACAATCCACCGCTAATCTGCATCAGAGAATAAAATTGGTCTGCCGGATTTTTGCTTATTTGCCAAAGATATAGTTTGTTTGAAGCGTTTAATTACATCGTAAACTGTAGAACAGTGTCTATTAAATATTTCACTTATCAGGCGAACTATTTCTGGCTTTTTTTTGGTAGCTAAGACTGTGTTTTCTCACTTCGATGGAGACTTGTCTACGCTGTCTTCCCATTTTTAACAATAGTTTAAATTGAATGCTCTCCGATACACATTTATACACTAAACGGACCCACTAGTTATATCTTATAAAATCACTTTAAAAAAATGGGATTGACCTTTTTTAAATATCAAAAGGGATTAAGTGTTGAAGTATTGCCAAATGTTTCTTGACATAAATTTCGTGAATTTGTCATATTTTTTGTTTTTATAAAAAAATTTATTCAATTAAATTTATGTTATTGTCGGTTTGGAAAGTATAATAATTCAAGTAAAAGAAAAAAAACTATAATTATAATTTGGTTTCTTTTACATAATTTTTGTAAATAAAGTTTCACATTATGTATGTCCGACTTCTTTTTTGAGCCGCTGTATGTACACTCTAATAAACGAAAGAAACAAGTTTGACTCTATCAATCGATACGCAGAGCAGTGGCGTCGGACTTTTTGGAGAGATTCGGTTTCGAATTCGCAACAAAGCAAACAGGTTTTATGAATTATTCCTTCTGAGTCGGGCAAGTAAGTTAAAATAAATCGAATTTTCTGTCTATTAAATAGTTAATATATTATCGGCTTAGTAGAAATGCAGTATTGAAAGAAGCATTATAAATCAAATACGCCGACAAAAATACCATAAATTTCCGATAACATTTCTTCGTATTTTTCACTACTACACCAAAATGATTTCTGTTTTCTGATTTCTCGGTTTCGTAACGAACTCGTCTCAAACAATTCTTCCGAATCATCGTGGATGAAAGTCACTTCGTTCTCGAACGCGGATCGTTAACGAATCATAAACCAGTTCGCGAGGAAGTGTGACTTTCATCCGCCCTCGGCTTCGTTCTCGAATCTCTAAGAAAGTCGTTCTCAAACAAGTAGTGCGGGATCACGGCACCGTCTCGAATTCGAAAAGAATTCATTTTGCTCATTTAATTGTTGTGCTGACACTCGCATGTGTGTTAGTGAAGAGTGATTTATTCGAAAAGCAGGATGATATTAGATTATGCAGGCCAGTATTTCGATGCAATTTCACCAGAATCTTGAAGCCTTATTCGAATCACGGTTAACATCGAGGAAGAATGGAATTCTTGAAACTATTCGGTAAGTTGAAATTATTCGGTTAGTAAGAATAGTTCGACATTCGCATAATAGTCTCATCGAATAGTAGTTAGCCGAATATTCGGTTAATCGAATAAAAGCAAGAGCCCTAGTATAAATAAAAGTTTAGTAGTGTTCCCAAGTCCTCAAACAATTCGTAGCTCACACCTGTTTGAAGATTGCTCAACGAAATCTAATAAATTATAAAGCTTTACTTAGACAGATAGTGTTGTATCCTGCAAGTTGCAACCAAAATTCTTGCTTTGACTTTTCCTTTCTAGTCCATGGCTTCTGATCCAGCTCAGTTCAGTTTAGTTCAATTATGGTTATTATAGGATATTTTTATTCGAAGGCATGAATAAAATCATCGTAATGAGCACTTTTAGTAATGTAAAACTGATAACAATCTAATGTAAAACTGAGATTTGATTTCGGAGAATCTGAGCTCAATTTCATAAAATTTAAATTTGATGTCAGAAATTCAATTGTATTTGAAACATACACTTTTACCGCAATTAGGAATTCCCTTTTTTAATTTTTAACTAAGAATATCTAATTTTCTTTTTGGAGTCTTCTAATCGTGCTTCAGAATTTTTCATTCGGACTTAAGAGAAAGCCTCGCTTGGCTTTAAATCAAATCAGATGCCTTTTTTTATGCAAAACGGGTTATCTTTCTTTGAAGATAAATGAAATATCAGTAAAGGCCTCGCCTGGTGCGGGTGGCCCTGATAACGGAGTTGCGGTCGGCAACAATGAATGCTAGATCGAATTTCATCACCAACTTTTAGTTTCTCAAGGAGCGCGTTCGTGAAACAGCAACGTCACTACGCTGCGGGAAGGAGCACTAGAGCAACAGCTTGTGGCTCGTCAAACGCTTCCGAACCGAAATCAAACCTTGATTCAGAGCAGTTTTCATGAAAAGCAAGCAGCACATAATCAGTGCACACCACCACTCCCATCCCCACACGTAAACCGATTCACACTCCCAAGCTGAGCGTATGGGAGTGTGAATCCCACCTGTGTAAACAACGGGCGGTTTCTCAGCGAAGACGATAATGTTGAATGGAACATGATGCAGATAGCGAGACTAATATTTTGTTCGTGTTTGTGATCCCTCCTTCAATGGAAAATGGGTATTTAGATTGACTACGAATTCCTGAATTGTAGTGAACGCGTCGACACGCGTCTCTATAATTCATTTATTTATTTCTTTTTTAATATTAAATGTACATTTTTGAAATACCTGACAAGCTAGAGAAAATTTGGTGGTAGTACGGATAAAATACTACCATCAAATTTTCTCTAGGTCGTCAGATTTTTACAAAATTTACATGTAATATTTTTCCAATTTTTAGACGCATTTTTCAAATGAGAAAATTTACATAAAATACTATAAGTGGACTATTGAGAAGATAAGATTATTTTTGCTATTATTAGATTCTACCGCTTCAGAATTTAATAATAGCAAAAGGAAAGGAAGCAGCCTTCTTCTGGCTGCTTTCTGGCTGAAGGTACAAAATCCGAATCGTCCACCAGCATTCCCCCAGCTCATCGAGTTTATTTATTTATAGTTGATGTAACAAAGCATATCACGGTTATCTAAAACACTTTATGCGCTGATTCTAATCTCTACTTACTTTTCCTCCATCACAGGTTTTTGAGATACGAAGATAGTGCTTTACGTTCTCGGCACCTTGGCTCAGTTATCTTAATTTACCTTGCGTTAATCCTTATTTAATTCTTTACACGTCCATGTCAGTAACATAAAATATATTATGATATTTAGTTCCCTATTAACAGAAAAGGGAAGAATTCTATTCGTATTTCAAAAATTGTTTTTCCGAAATTTTATTTCTAAAAACATTATACATAATTATATGTATTCACGAAACCAAAAATTCACTAATAAGCAATTAAGTGTGAGCAGGTGCACTGCCGTGAATTATTTCGCCGCAAATCCGCCATTTTTACGGGCTGCTTCAGAAAAATGAAGTTGGAGTAACACCCTTTCCCCGCCGTGACTACACCCATGTATTACTCGTACAACGCAATATAAAACATGTAAAAGTGTTGTCTTCGGCCTGGCCGAAGTCCTACCCTACACCCGAGTAACTATAAAATAAAAATTTTAATTTCGCCACTTAACACCTTTTGTATAAGTGGGCGGACCACGCCCATTTTTGGCAAACATTTTTGTAATGTCTCTACATACTGCTGGATAGAATCACGTATTAATATTTTGAACCGTTTATGGGATATGGACAACTTTTTATAAGTGGGTGGACCACGCCCATTTTTGGTATACAAATTGGTAATACCTGTGGATACTTCGTGATAAAACTACGTGTTAATATCTTATACCGTTTACAAGATATTGACAACTTTTGTATGAGTGGGCGATGCTTCCGGATACATCATGATAAAATTACGTCCCATTATCTTATACCGTTAATGAGATATTGCCAACTTTGTTAAGAGTTTGTTATTTGCAAAAATTTTAGTAAAGGCGCTATATGTTCCGGAATAATTATACCTCAATATCTCGCACGATTTATGAGATATTAACATTATAACATTTTTTAAAACGGGGTCCCTTCCGTATGTAAAGTAGGCATGGTTGTTAACCGATCTCGCCCATTTCCAATCCCAAACTGCCCTACATAACAAAGAATATTTGTGCCAAATTTCATTGCGACATCTCCTTTCGTTCTCCCGTAATCGTGATTTCAATAGACAAACAGACAGACAGACGGACGGACAGGACTAAATCGATTCAGGAGGTGACGCTGAGCAAGAATATATATACTTTCCTATATCTATCTCGTCTCCTTCTCTGCGTTACAAACGGATGAACAAAGTTAAGGGTATATTCACTCCCTTCGGGTGTAGGGTATAAAAACATAGATTTATTTAATTTGGGGTTTCAGTGGAAGTCAGAACTAGAAAGTCAGAAAACTACGTGAAGATAATTTAAGAAATGTTATATAAATAATTAAATTTGCATTTTACGGTTACTTTATGGAATACTTTCATAGAAATACAATTTTTAACATTGTTTAAAAAAATATTCAGTATGAAAATGGTTTTATTACGTTTAGGAACTGTTTCAATTTGCAGAGTTTGAATTATTCGAAAACACAAAAGCGTCCAGTGATCCGACTGAGCTAGAGCAGAAAACCAATGTGTTGTAAACGCTGAAGAGGGAATTAAATCACTTTTTCTGATTAAAAGTGAAACAAAGGACCGCTACAGAAAGGCGGTGATGAAAAGCCCCGAAGGATGGTGCGCCTCTTCCGCTTGACTGCCCCTTTCCTGTCGTTCTTTTCGTTGAGTGTGATGTCCCCGTTGTTGGTCGGTTGCGGCGTCGAGCATGAAGGGTTAAATTAGGTAATTAGCGTCGTTCTGATATTGAGCAGACTATTCAGCTCTTTTTCTTCTTTGGCCCAATTTACGTTTGAGTCAAAATGAAGTTTTCTAGCGGAAGTTTCTCTAGTTTTAGCAGCGATTAAATATTTGTGTTTATATTTCAGTCCTTTGACTCTGCATACATTCAGTACTTCTTTGTTTCCCGTTCTAGGAAAAGTTGGTAGGTAAGAAATACTGGAAAATATACTTATTGTGTTTTTGCACTAAAGCCACCATAAAACACTAGAGGGAACTTTGGGACTTACATGAAGTTCCTGTTGATCCGTCCGCCAAATGATGTAGCTTCAGAGATATGGGACTTCAGAACGCGAAGCTGCTTCACGTTTAGGTGTATCCAAACTTAGTCTGTCTCGGTCTTATTCGGCGAGGATTAGTGCTGCCACGGACGCGGAATCATACGGAAACACCGCGAGCTGTGTCAACACAGGTGAGTTGGCGCGATTCGACCACCTCGACGGCACTTTCGCGGGTGCTCAGTCTTTAACATTGGCTTTTTTGACGGAAACATTACCATCCGCACAACAAATTTTCACAAATTACTCGCCGGAGCCGCACAAATCTTCCATTTCGCACAGAATTTCGAACTCCCCGGAGCAGATTCGCCTCACTGTGGACTTCCATTGAAATCCTAAGATATTAAAAACAAATCGAGAAACAATCGACTCAATCCGAAGTGGTAGCGCTTTGATGCGATGGGGCTAACAATAACTACGCCAACAAGACTTTCGTTCGTTCTGAATTTATTTTTTTGGCTACACTCAACGCGAGGCTCGAAAACACACAATCACTTGTTACACGTCTCGGTAAGGCAATCCATTCCCATTCATATAGCATGTGCAACCCTGTGTGGCCAAATTACAACGTGCTGCCCGAGAATGCAAGTTTCATTTACCACTTAGGAAACACCAACGGTTAGGTTACGTGAGCGCACTACAAGCGGATGTTGCTTTTACACCTTCGCAAAAGAACAAGAAGAAGTTTTCGCCCGAGCTCGTACTCAACTGGCCGCTCGCCACCACCACACTGTACACTGCATGCGGGTGTGTAACGACTTAATAACTTAATTAATGCGATTAGCAATTAATCGCTATCATTTCAATCGCACTTAGCACACTCGACCTTCCCACCCAGCGCACCCACAGCTCCTCGACGAAAGCCGAAGCGACCTCTACCGATTTGTATTCCAGTTTTTGTTATCCACACATGCCACAAGTTTGCTAAAGAAGCCTCTTGACGCTGGCGATAGCCTCCTGTGCCTTCGTTGGACTCTTCGAGGATGCGTACGCTGCGGAGAAACTTTATTTCGAGAGGCACGTGCGAACGCGACCAGATTCCGCAACCGACTGCAGAGCTCACATAGATGGCAGGACACAAGCTGTGTATCCATATTCCAGTCGGAGTCCTGTACGAGTCGCTCTCCGAGTGCTGACTTCAGCGCGAAGCCCTATTCGGTGTGGAGCCAGCGTAGTGAGCTCCAGACTTCTCTCGCCAGCTCTCGCGAAGAGTTGATACGCAAGAGGGTTGGGTCCAGCTCGGCCTGTGCCACCCAGACGTGCCGCGCCTAGTTAGCCTTTTCATTACTTTGATTTATGCTAAGTAAACCTCATTTGCAACTCCCGAGATCCAGCAAGGTCTCTCATCCAGCTCGCATCGCAGCAATCAAAACAAGTCCTGCGCTTTGGGGGCCGAGCGTAGCTTAGGCAAAAAGTTGCAACAGGGCTGAAACAGTTGCGAGACTGAAAATTCTTTAATCTCTTGCAAGAGAGGGAGATCTGCCACATGAGCAGAAGAGTGTCAAGCTTTGCTATGTTCCACCACTGTATGTACGACGTATATGTTGTCTGTTCCATAATCAGCTCGCGAATTTACTTTTGAGCAGTAAAGAAGTAAGCGAAATGATGAAAAATTTGTAGAAAATCCACATGGGTTGACCCATGTGTGTTATTTTGAGGAAAGAACACAAAATGGATGTAAGGTCAAGTTTAATTAATTCGAAGCAATTTGATTAATCGACGATTGATATTCGTTTTCTCCTTCAGATTCACCGTGCCACCGGCTCTTGATCTCGATTATCGTCTCGACTAAACAGCCACCTCAACCTCGTTTATCGTTTCCAAGTCGTAACATTATCGAGATGATAACGAATACCATTTATTTATATAATTTTGAATTCAGCATTCAATTTCTATAACTGATAAATTGAACAACTTCTTTAGGAGCCATAGAATCTAATATTTTTTTAAAATAATAATACTAATACAATTATTATAAATTAATTCTTAAAATATAATATACGATTTTTTATAAATATTCCGAATACCGAGTATTAAAAGCCGCATGAAGATATCGTAAATATTGAATGTGATTTTTTATATATGAATAACTAATTTTGTATTTTGACAAGTTCATCTACTTCTTGTTTTTGGAAATTCAATTTTTCCGTAAATGGTTTGCCATCGTCAGCACTCAAGGGTTCCGGGGATAATAGATACCAAAAAAGATATCTATTGACCAATTAACGTTATTTTAGAAGTAAAACTACCATTACCTTTAAATAATGTTAGTTTTAGAGGGAGGAAGTTTAGATTTCCTTAATGGACTTAAACATATGAAATAAGCAAAGTTCTCTAAGACATATCTAAACATTGAAATAGATCTACATTGTAAATGAAAGATGTGCGCAGTTACCCCAAAATTATTTAAGTTGAAGAAAAACAATTGCAAACACATACACACTCCACCCGCCGCAAAACCCTTTTAACACATCACGAATTCATGGAATTCGGAAATAACCAGAGTTGAATATTAAGTGTGGTCCCCGCTACAAAAGGTTTGACAAGGGCCCCGAATTTATTACCTAATGTGTGTACTTGTAGGAACAGTTACTTTATCCTGTCTGTTTTTCCTTTTCAAAGGGAGGAATTATTTTTAGGTTTATTTTCCCCTTTGAAGTGAGAAAAAGGACTTGCATATGTACAGAACTATGTTTTCGTGATTTACACATCACTAATTTCATTTTCATCAGCCGTTTATATTTTAAACTAAACCTTTTAATAGTTTGGAGTTCATATTATATTCAGACTCCCACAAGATGGGCGAGGACGGTGAATTTAACAATGGAAACTCAAATCAAATTAACAGAGGAATCTACACTATCTCTTGCAGTGAGATCCTTGCTAGAATAGGTCGCCAAACAAAAACTCTTAAAGTTCTTGAGTAAAAAAATACAATTTTATAAAAAGCGGGACTTTTGGGATCTCCGAAATATCTTTTGGATAGATATAAATTCGTGTTAACAGAGCACAGATTTTGATTATTTTTAATTTTTTGTTTACTATCTTATGGATTTGTGGATAAAAAATCATACGTTTCGCGTCCTCCTGCTCTCAAAGATAGACTTTTATTGAGAAACGGATTCTTTGCTTTCCTAAGACGTTGTGTTTTGCTTCCCCGACCTCTAAGTAATCCTATTGGCACCATTATCGTTTAGCAACAGAGCGGGGGCCGAGAGCGTAAATAGGTTCTGGATCACATCAGCGCCGTCATCACCCACATCAATTAAATGAATGAAGTGCTTCAACGAAGTCGCACTTAAAGACACGGTTCACGCAACGCGGTTTTCGCACAGACGTCTGTGGAGCCAGTGCGTTGACTCGGTGCTACTCAGGCACGCCGACCTTTGTCACGGCCTTCCTTCTTCAATTTATCATTTCACACTTTCATTCGGGCGCACAAGTCTTCTGCAGCACTTCCGTCAACTTCATGTCATCTGGAATGCGTAACAAAGCGCTACAGATATAAGAAGTTTTGCTCTTGAGGCGGAAATTTGTTAGCCAATAACTTGCAGATAAGACCAGAAATTCAATCGCATCGAAATTAGAAAGCATCTGGAACAATAAATATTCCTCACACTTTGGAATCTCAGCTCGAGAGGGGTGGTTAGCTTTCGGTGTGCGCTTGGAAGTAACCAGGACCACCGAGGTAAGCGATAAAAAGCTTAACCGAAAAAACAACCGAATCCGAGAAGCTGTTTTCGTTTATGCTGACAGAAAATGTCAGCATAAAAGACGTCGCCGTTTAGAGGGTTATAGGTTCATTGGCGTAATTATGACTCTTTTGTGAAGGTCCAGCACTTCGTTCCACAATTCCATTAAAAATTAATTAACTTGCACACCTACTTATTGCACTATTTTATTGTTACCATTCACTATACCTATTGTCCAAATGCTTTCTAATTCGGTTCGGCTAACAAATTTCAACATTTCAATCAAAGAGCAAAATTTATTATATCTGCAGCTCCTTGTATTTTTTTATACAAACGGGACGAAATCTTAATTAGAACGTGTCTGTATCTCGATCTCGCATTGGCGGGTACTTGCGTACGATATAATGAAGTTAAACCGAAGCTTACTACAGAGTTCGGTTTGGTTCCTCATCTACGTCTTGAAGCTCTTCGCTGTTTTCTCTCCATCGAGCTTTTAGTCGCTGTCAAACTTTAACCGCGTGAGCCACTTTGTTGCTACTGTATGTCTGAGAATTGTAATTAAATGCTTCCGAAATTAGGTTAGAGAGACTTCTTGCCTCGGATTCAACAGTTGAGTAGCAAAGCAGAACAAGGAATGCTTGAAAATGCTGCAAAAGAGAAAAATAAGCTGTGAAACTTTGGAAACACCTCTAGCACCAGAAAACATTAAACTTAGTCGTTCACTAAGACGGCCAGCAATAAAATCGGCTTCCTCTTCGCCTAATAGCTTTTAGAGCTTCCTTGAAGCAGATTTTTAGCGAAAAAGGAAAGAAAGCAAGAACAACCAAATCTTCAAAACGAACTTTACACCGAAGTGCTGTCGTCATCAACACGAAGAAAATCATTTCTTGGACTTCCATTTGTCAGAAGATTTCAGACAGAAGATTGGGTCAGCACAGCTAACAGAGCAAAGCTTGCTTCAACATGATGCATATGACTCAATTGAAACATGCTGCTTCCCTCTCTGCAGTTTCCGTTTCTTCTTATTCGATCAATTTAAAGTCATAAAGTGAATAAATTTGAAATCTGAATCAATTTAGTAAATGTAAAGGCGAGGAAACGCTCCAACATGACGGCCTTTTTCGTCAAAAAAATAATTTTTTTACCTTTTAAAATCTACTTTATATTCATTTCTAAAATATATTAGGAAAATTTTAACTAGAGGGCGGTTGATGAAACACCACGCCTTGCGTTATTCGCGTCGGCTGCTCTCTCCGCAGCTGTTTGCAGCGAAATAACATTGATTAAGGGTGTGCGAGGGGCACACTGGGCGAGGATCCAAGTTATAATAAATTTAAATAGTTACAATAAATTTAAAAATTCATTATTTTTGATATTACATGTAGAAATTTATTTAATATATTGTCTGTTGATAATACTCGTACATACATCTATAGATTTAAGCTGAAGTATCCGCGGATTTTGGATATATTACTTCTTTTTGAACACAAATTGTCTTTAGTTTTAATTATGAAGTTATTCGTCGTTATAACTTCAGAAAAGTCATTTATTGAATCATTTTTTCGTTTACATTATTCTCTTTGTGCCCGGGAGATGCTGAACGAATACTCGCCCATGCGTTCACCGGTTTTCAATATTACCACATCATAGAGTACTAATACTCATTGCTTTCTCCTCTTTTACCCTTAACCCCTTTAACGACCCTTCGCGTTCCCTGAAGCGAACTCCGAGAGGGAGTTTCACCATGGCGTCCTCCAGGGTTTTGTACGTTCAGAATCACTAATTTCGATATGGATCTCTTTAAAACTGCAGACTGTGCCCACTTCGGCTAATCCAGCTATCCCATGTAATTTAGCTGACCACGTGATTTGGCTATGTTTATCCTGCCCATAATTTAGCTGTCAAAACGTGACCACGTGTCCATTGAGACCCTGGAAGTACAAAGTCGATGATCATCTCCAAGCACTCCTCAGGCAGAGGCTGACACAGCAGGCACCGTTTCTTTCGTCGTGTCAGATCAGGAACTGGCGTGAAGTTGGCATCCGACGAATTCAACGCAGCATCCGACGAATTCAAAGCAACCAATGGTATGCAACTACGAATTCAGAAACAATTAACTCCCTCCTGAATAGAAACATTGCAGACTTTTAGGGATACTTTTTATTAATTTTATTATTTTACCTGGTCAAAATCGGCTATAACTGTCGTAAATGTAAATAATACGTAAAGGGATTTGAATTTAATGAAAAATTATGAATTCGCAATATTTCCGATTGGTGTATTTTGATGACATCCCTCACAACTCTGGCAGCCCCTTCTTCCGTCCGAAAGCTATCTACATAGCCATCTACATAAAGGCGATCCACAATGCCCTCTAGATTTCGTAGGAAACTCTCCTTGTATCTTTCAGCGTTGCAATCATCAAAAACATTGCGCTATCTCCATCAAAAACGCTGGCCATTCTGATCTTCCTTAAATGTAACTATCTGCAGAAATATTTTGTCGCTTTTAATTTTTTCAATGCCATTTTATAACTCTCCGAAAATTTGGAGGATTCTCTTTCCACAGAAGACTTGCTTTATATCCTTGGTTCACTTCATAGTTGCCTCTAAAGTCAACAATGCATCTCTGTCATACTTTGACAGAACCTGACAAACCAGATCTATAGATTTTATACCAAAGGTCTCACATCTGAAATAATCGGCCATCATGTAACGCATTTCTACAAATTCCGAACGCGTCGCACATGCCTTCACTACCTTTCCTTCACCGAATAGCCTTGCGGGCACAACATGAAAGAGAACTGTATTGTCATCATGATCGTAGCCTGTGCGGCAATTTCAACGTCGTTGTGAAGACTTGGTGCCGATTTTGATGGAGCTCATTGGGACTATCACACTTTTGATGTGTCGAAAGAAGCAGCCAAGTGCTTAGGCTTTTTAAAGCGGTGCAAGAAAATCTTCACTCCAACCGACCTTCGTTGTATCTACACCACCTATATCCGCCCGAAAATGGAGTACAACTCGCATATATGGTCGGGAGCTTCGAAAACATATCTTCAGGGTATCCAGCTCTCTTGAAACCTTGGGATGTCGTGGGGATGTGTATCCTTATTTTACTGATACTTTAATGGTAATTGTTCCTCTGAAGTAGCCAGCCTGATTCCTTCAGTTCAGGTATTCAACAGGTTTACTCAGCTTTCCAGAGTGGTGCACCCCTTTTACGTCTCGATCCCGTTC
Source organism: Sicus ferrugineus (assembly GCA_922984085.1). Lineage (NCBI taxonomy): Eukaryota > Metazoa > Arthropoda > Insecta > Diptera > Conopidae > Sicus > Sicus ferrugineus. The sequence continues at coordinate 6,065,445 of OV277351.1, read as the reverse complement.
CAACGCACTACCCATTACCGCGAGAATTCGTTTTTCCGTCGCGCAGTTAAATTGTAGAATAGTCTCCCTGCGCATGTTTTCCCAGCGAAGCTTTTAAAAGAGGTGTAAATCGACACTTCTCCCACTTTTCCCCTTCCCAGTAACCTTTTCCATCCTAAACCAACGAATGCTTTGCATGGATAGGGGCATCCCCTGAGCTTGGTTCTATCTGCCATTAAAACAAAAGAAACAATTACTGCAAATCCTCTTTCGGGCCTTTGGTATATATATATATATATATAGATACATATATATATAAAATAATAAGAATAAATAAAATAATAAGATTTCTTTATAACTCTCAGTTAATTATAAATGCATTTAACTTAATTGTAAATGAATTTGGTAATATAAAAAATCCTCGACACTTAGATTTTTAAAACACTTACACATTTTAAAATTAAGATGAATAGCAAATAAAATTGGCTTTATACCATTAAAACAAATAAAAATTCCATAAAGTTGGCTCTATTCCATTGCAACATTTATTTATAGACTCACGAGAGGTAGCAGTATTCTGGAATGACCGGCGATTAGAAGTAAGCTGTGCCCATTTCCAAGATTCAATGGTACTTGCAGAATTTCTTTCTTCGCATATAAAACGCTAGAAAGCAAACTGTACCTTTCTTCTCTATGGAGACACAACGAAGCCAGATACTTATGAACCCAGATACTTTAACTTTTCAGTGGACGAAATAGCGGTGGACTTCGCTATAAACACAGTTTCAAAGACATCGTCGCACAGAGATTACAGCGCAGCACCGGACTTCGTTTATTGTGTCAGTTTTACTATCACAGGATATCCAGGAAGTTGTTTGAAGCAAAAAGTAATAAACCTTGATGTGCTCTGCGAAAGGATGAAATAGTGCGAGCTCTGCTATCGACTGTCGCATTGTTGTTGGTGGTGGGGCAGATCTCCAGTAGGGAGGAAAGCTAGAGAAAGATGAGGAAAAAATATTACTGTTCTGGTTCAATTTACGCTGTAAAAAGCATTTAAAGTTATGACGAATATCTAATATTAAGAACTTAACCGGCTTCGCTGCAGTTGCTCTGCCAAGACATGCTACGCGATAATTTCGCTTCGAGACTATGGAATAATAACTTTGGATTTTCTCCAATATACGCTCTCTGCTTTAGCTTCACGTTAACCGGAAAAAATTTTCTTTGAGATTTCCTTTTAAAGTTGCAATTTGAATTTCATCAGTTCTTTTTCCGCTTTCCAGTAATGCGATGCAAAAAGCTGTAAGACGTTAAGTTACCTTTAAAGTAATTACAATATTAATGTACTTACCTCAAGGGGACAATAAAATTGAAAGTTTAAGAGCGACTCGGTCAGCAGAAATCAAAAAGCAATACCGAATTATTTATTCATCCGCTATGCTAATTGCTTTTGTTGTTGTTGTTGTTGTCAACCACAAGTTCTTCGCAGTTGTTTCCAGTTATGCTGCAAGTACTATGCAACCTCGATATTTTATCCGCTAGTATTATGGGTCACAAGTTTCTAGATATTTTATTAATTTCGGGTAAATTTCTTTGAATTTCTGTAACACGTAAATTATAAATTAAAGTGCAATTAGTAAAGAAGTTATAGAGAAATGAGATACTTGATCAATCGACGACTCCTTAATGCTTAAATGTGCATTTTTTCCCTTTACATGGTTACTTACAGTAAAATTTGCGTATTAATTTACGTTCAGAAAATGTGATTAATTTTATCAGAAAATGTGATCAAAAGATACGGTATATGAATTTTTATATCAGGAACTGTTGACGCTACATCCAATTGAAGTAATAAGTCCAATAGTCTGTCTGTTGAAATATTCAGTGTAAAGTTTGAACAAGTTGTGACCAATCGGCCAGTCGGCCGAAGAGGATTTTGCATTTGATCTCCCCACAACCCGCAAAGTCAAGTCAAAGTTATCAAGTCAAAGTTATTATAATTAGCCCTTTAGCCCTTAAGATTAACAAAGGAGTAGCAGTTTTTCGCTGTCGGCTGCACGTGTTCTGTTCGGGCATTTATCGTCGGAGCGACAGAACTCCTCCATATTTCCCCTTTAAATTTTTTTTCTCTGTCGTGTGTACACCTTGGATTCGGTTTTTCATTATTGCTTTTTTTTATGGCAGATGAAACTAAACTCAGGGCATGTCCCCTATCTTTGAAAGGCATTTGTTGGTTCAGAAAGAATGGCTGGTTAGTGTGAAGGGGAAAGAGGGAGTATTGACGGTTAAACACCTGAACCGGAGGAATCAGGCTGGCTACTTCAAATGAACATTTACCATTAAAGTAACCTAATATAATAATATACACCCTACATTACGACGACGCCCCAAGGTTTCAATAGAGCTGGATACCCTACTGTCCCCTATAAGTTTTAACGCAAAACTTTGGATACGATTTACAAGCTGAAGATATGTTCGCGAAGCTACCGACCATATATGTGAATTGTACTCCATTTTCGGACGCTTATAGGTGGTGAAGATGCAACGAAGTCGGTTGAAGTGAAGTATTTCTTGCACCGCTTTAGAAGGCCTAAGCACTTGGCTGCTTCTTTCGACACATCAAAAGTGTGGTCGTTTCAACTAAGATCACATTGGATTGACACACATAGAACATCAAGAGTTACCGACTCATTAATATCCACACCACTCAAATTTAGAGGTGGAAAACTGTCACCCGCCAAACGTTTGTGTCAGCAAGCAGCATTGGGATTTCCGTGCATTAGAATCGACTCGATTCGCTCGACCCTGGGTTTTGTTGAGTTCAGACTGGAGTGTGTCTATTATGATTCTGCGTTTTCTATTGATCTCCAGAATAGAAGGACGCCTGGAGAATGAATATGAATGATAAATGCTGCTGTCATCAGCAAACGAACAGACGGGGTTTGATGTCAACGACAGAAGGTCATTGATAAACATAAGAAAAAGTGTTGAAGCAAAGTCCTCTCAGGCATAGCATGAGATACATTATCGACCACGGGCTACTCTGAGTGAGTATCAACCGAGTGAGTGAAGATGTGATCATCCTTGAGGAGAGTTGGAATAGACGAGCATGTTTGCTTCTTTACCCTCCCCACGAACGATATATTTACAGAACTTAGTGTTAACATAAAACTAAAACATTTGTGCGTGTAAAAGACGCGACTGTTTCGGATTATCGCAATACGCCTACGATATATTCGCCCTCTTCGTAGTCGGACGATGTTATCGAGGAAACACTGTTCTTGCTTCTAATTTTGAATTTATTGCTGCCGCCTTTAAATTTTTAGTTAGCAATTGATTCAGTGCAAAACGACTTATGGTGATTTTGCTGGATCGCTCGGAATACAAGTCAGATGGTTTCAGTTTTTGCGCGTCAAAACAAACCAGCAACAGCCGGTGTATGAATTTGGCTTGCTTATTCGGGTCACTTTAAATTCTGTAAATTCTGAAAGCTATTTGTTCGAGTTAAAAAACACCATAATACGGCTTTCAACAAAATTGCTCTATTTTATAAATATTCCTTCATTTTAAGCTGACGCTACTTAAGTTTATCCTAACTGCTGCCACTAAACAGTCTCATAGTGACGAGTATATGAATTGGAAAAAATAATTTGTTCCATCGATATAGTCAACCATTCCTCTGAAAAAGGTGTAACATCGCTAGAAGAATTCAACAAATCTTTTACCAAAACCAAATTCAGTACTAATTTCTTTGTTTTTAATTTTGTTGCAGGTTGTCTAGAATAACAGTAGGAAATATACGCAGCACACGAGAAAAGCCACGCAATTATTTTAGCGAGTAGCAACGATAAAAATATATTTGAACTATCTAAATATTGTGATGTCTGATGTTGATTAATTTTTCGCGTTATTTCAGTTACACATAGATGATCATACGACGTATGAGTGACCTCAAAGGTTTACAAGTGTTATATTTCACTACCAATCAAGTCCAAAATACATTTAAGGCATTTTCAACTATCCAGCGAAAAAAATTTTAATACCAAAAATTCCTTCGTAAGTGAATTTAATTTAATTGAATTTAATTTAATTTAATTTAATTTTTTTTTTTCAATTTCAATCGCTTTGTGCCACGGGTTAAAAATTATTTTTCAACTTTAAACTTAGCGAATATTACTTTTTCATTAAAAAGAACACTTTCAGGGCGTCCTGCATTCCAAAATCCGACTTTGAATATAATTGACTTTTCAGCAGTAAAAATTCTAATACCAAAATTTCCTTTACAGGTTTCATTTGTTTGTGGCGCGACTACAGATCTGATGCAGGCTTTTCAACGCCACAATTCAAGCTTTTGCATTAAAATCAATACATACGTGAAGAATCTTTCGCTTCAATAACTCAGGTTGCGTCCATCTCCACATTCTCCCAGACTCACCAACTGAAAAAATACGTGCAAAAAGCTTTTGTAAAAAATCACTCCAAGTTGAAACAGATGCTGCAACCCACATGCATGCGTATATCTGTCGCATTCGCCACCCGGCTCGGTCTGTTTAACCCGCGAGTTGTCAGAATAAAAATGTCACAAAGGCACAAATTTTTCCAGACAGGACACAGTGCAACAGGACGCAGTGAAACAGGACACACCGTCTTTACATTCCTACATTCTCAATTTTTCGAGCTACAACAATAAAAAGTGAGAAGGATACAAAACCCTTGAAGTACATTGGTTACATACATTGGTTACATAGTAAGTTGTTTCTAGATTTTTGATAAGAGTTATCATTCCAGTCTACAAATGCTCAATGTGAGGACTGCTTATAACGCTCTAATGCGCACATCTGTGATATATAAAAATAATTGTATACTGTGTTCGATCACGGCAATTTACAGTAAAATTCATTGCTCGCGATATACTATCAAATTTCACTCCTAAAGCCTAATCGGAAAGACTTTTTTGAATGCGCCCACTTTCAGCAAAGTATTCGACATTAATGCAAGAAATTTCCCAATTTGGTCAATATACATTAATACTAATTAAATACACGCCTAACTTTTGAATTCAGTCGATGTGTATCAATTTTAAAGCCGTATGAAACGCTTTGAAATTCCCACAATTTTTTGAAAGTAGGCCAGACAGACAGACAGACAGACGGACGGACAGGGCTAAATCGATTCAGGAGGTGACGCTGAGCAAGAACATATATACTTTTCTATATCTATCTCGTCTCCTTCTCTGCGTTACAAACTGAAGAACAAAGTGAATATATCCTACTACCTTCGGGTGTAGGGTATCAGTGTATCAGGTGTCAGTCCAAGGACTGATTTTCGAGTCGTGGACCTGCAAACTTCAATAGCGGGTTACAACTAGCTGTTATTTAATTTTATCTCGTTATTTCGTCTGTTTTGCTGTTTTGGCCGTAGTATGTATAAAATGATATTTAAGAGCACAGTTTAATTTTAAAAGTAGCATTCAGCATGCAATGAGGCAGAAGGTTTTTTTTAAGACATTTAAGATAAACTCCGAAACTCCTTGAAACTCCATTTCTGTCTCTAGTATTTTTTCTCAAAACTTGAACTCCATACAAGGGTTGAGAACCTGACAAACAAATTCAGATTTAATGTTCTTCGTGCTTCCCGAAAAAGTTTTCTGCACAAACTTTATATTTTCCCATCTACATGGATGCCTGCTTTTTGTATACACGAGTATGCGAAAACCATTTGCGCTTCCATGGTGTGACACTTGAATTATCCCAGTCAGTCAGACGCGGAAATCAGTGTAGAAGGATTTAGTTTACTCCTGAAACAGTTCTTGACATTCCTAAGCAGCTTAAAGAAATCCTTTAACACAAAGAGGGTGTTTCTGTTATTGACGGAGATGTCAATACGAGCTATAGAAACTACACACACGCTATCTGAGGCAGCCGCTTGCATATGCGTGTATGTGTCCATATACGCATGAGAAAGCTGTTTAAAAATTTCTTACTTTATTGTAGTTTTTGAAGTGAAAACTTCTTTAGACGCACTTTGCGCCAGAGATAACGAGATGCGAAACTCCGCTTTCACAGGTGATAACAAGTAAGAGTGTTGTCTTCGGCCTGGCCGAAATCTAAATACCCTACCCCCGAGTAACTGAAAAAATTATAATTTCGCCACTTAACAACTTTTGTATAAGTAGGCGGACCACGCCCATTTCGGGAAAATGTTTTTGTAATGTTTCTAGGTTCTGCTAGATATAATTACGAAGGTATTAATATTTTAAACCGTTTATGGTATATTGACAACTTTTGTATAAGTAGGCGGACCACGCCAATTTGGAGGCTAAACAAAGGAGGCAAAATGGGAGGCTAAAACACTCCCAGAGAAAATAAATATAAATATTAATTAACATTTCAGCAGATTTATTTAAAAATTAGTGAATATTGAAGAGCATTTTCTACGCATATAAAATAAATAATTACTGCTTTCTGGTTTCTAAACCAATTAACGCAAAAACTTAAGATGATAGATAAATAATTGTATTATTAACACTGTTAACAAATAATTGCATTATTTTGCATTTCCACGCTACCCAAGAGGTATGCATTTCAGCGCGCTACCCAATGAAATATATTTATGTTATTGCACCCAATAACATAAACGTATTACAGATTTGAATGTAAATTTGTTAGTAAGCACTTCCAACTTTGAGCAATCATGTTTCATTATGATATACGGATGGGAATGAACATAAATACATCTTTATTTTATAATAATAAATAAACATCTTTATTTTATAATAACATGCACAAAAATTTTACCTTTGGTTGTCAGTGGCCTTTTTGGAAAGGCATGCATCGCGAAACCTCCATCCCATTTCCTCACACATGTTCTCTTCATTTCGCTATCTGAAAATATAATTTTATTAATAAATTGCTCAAAAACCAATCTGTGTAACAATATCGCGATCAAATTATGAATTTTTACATTTCACCACATGTAAACAAAAGCGGGTAAAACTTTTCTGGCCTAGACTAGCAAATCTATCACTGAAATTTCAGCCCTGACGTATGCACGTTTTTGTTCGTTTTTTTTTCCTTTATTTAATATTTTATTTAATTCACAAACGTTTTACAAACTTTATATATACGCATCTGGTTACAATCGGTCTATCAGGCCGAGTGCCTGGCGACAGAGGGTCGCGTACAATAATCTATATGTACAGAAGACGGGGGAGCCGAGTGCTCCGTGGCAGAGGGCTGCTTACAATGGTTGCAGGTGTACAGGAGACGGTGGGGCCGAATGACCCGCGGCAGAGGGTCGCTTATAATGCTCCGAAGAACTGATTCCGGCCGAAGCCTTGAAATTCCCGGAGGAATGATTGCGGCCGAAGCCTTGAAATTCCCGGAGGAATGATTCCGGCCGAAGCCTTGAAATTCCCGGAGGAATGATTCCGGATAGTCCTAAATACGCCCAAAGATACCCTTAAAATACGCTTACGATACGCCGGCAACTACTCCTACTCTACTCAATGTATTACGAGTTGATCAACCCGTTTCAAAAATGAGCCTTTCGTTATACGATAGTCGAGGCTGTCGAACCAGGGTGTCAACTGCTCCATGCAAAAGGAGTTTCTGTTTTGGCAGGCAAGAACCAAGTCTTTGCTCACCGGCAGAAGGCTGACTGGGCTTGCACAAACTATTCGTTAAATGCGCATGCTGCTGAAAACACAGTAGGAATCATATGCAGCGTGTGCGCGTCGATAGAAAATATGAATGATCTGAGTGCTTGATTCTATTTTTAGATCAGTGGCAGCGAAAGCGCTGATTTTAGAATTGCGGCTGCTCTACTTATGCGTATTGGCTTATTCTCTGAGCGTATGTACATACTATCATGTGTTATCGGGGGCTTACTTTGGTTTTATAATTTCCTAGTTCAATTCTTGTATGTTGTTATTGTTCGGTAATACTTTCTTGTGTATTCCTTACTGAGAACTTATTTTAATGTTATTAATTCGAATGCTTATTGTTATTATTATTATTTTCGATATTAACTTATTTCTAATTTAGATGCTAATAATTATTCTTAATCCAAGGACTTTCTGCTATATTTTAGTTTTAAGCAAAATAAAATATATATAAAATTTTTAGAAACCCGTTGGTTCGCTACATGTGATAAAACTTTTTATATCATAAAGCTCCTAATTTGCAGTTATACAATATCATTATCACTTACAGATATGCATAATACAAAATTTTTATAATTATTCACACTTCTGGATATTTTAATTAAATTTTGATTTTAGGATTGATACCAACTTGTACTTCAAAACTATTAATGAAATATTAACCAAGTGTGTTTCAGACTTGATTTTCCTAGCATAATTATTATACGCATAAAGAGATAGACTAGCTGATGTCTCGCCTTGGAGACCCTTACAAACGACTGGATACTGATTACTTCACTTGCAATAATTCCACTTTATCGGACAACATCCGGAAGTTTCCAACATGAAACTTTGTGCTCAAAGAACGATCCTAGATCCGTCCATAGTAGAAATCTAAGAACCGCATCTAAGTCGAGATTCCTGTTCAGAGCTATGGCCTACGATTCATGCGAACGCTCAGGATTTTTTTTAATGAACCATCGTAGGGATTTGTAAATGACCTATAGCTTCGAAAGGAACAAACGCCTTTATACAAGTTGTATAACTTAGTAACATATTCCAACCTATATGTAGATAGCAGAACTTCGTCTGACTAACGATTGTTATTTTTTAAACTAATCTGAAAAAAGGATTGAAAAGTTAAATGCCATGAATTGCAGACCAACCGAAAATAAAAATGGTGTTCAACGCACAAGAACAGAAATGTTATTCTATGCACAAAATGGCTATTTTCCAAATATTTGCTTACTGTTTGCTGAGTAATAAAGTGAAAGACATTTTAGCCCGAAAATCATCTTAATGGACGGAAGGATTTGCAGATTACTGCTCGAGAAAAATATATTTTCCGTTCTTAAATTTACAAACAAGTATGTTGAATGATGCAACAAGAATTAACTAATCATTGTTAGAGTACAAAGTTGTAACCAAAGTCTCAGTAACCTTACCCAAACAATCTCAGTCACTCCCAACCCTTCAAGTTATTTATTTTTCTTTCCTCTTGTTTGGAAAGCAATAGATTATGAATAAACATAACTGACTTCGATTACAAAGCAAACAGAATTCATTGACTGAGCACCTTTTCCAGTCCTTGCTGCAATAAAGTTGAAACATAAGAGACGGGGAGCATGGAGCCCAAGGTGGTTGCCCGTAGAGAGAAAACTTGTTACACGAAATCGAAGCAGCCAACACTGTCTTGTAAATCGTTCTGTTAAACCAACACGGTTGCAGTATTAACTAAGTCTTAATTAACACAACAATCGCTGGGGACAAATAATTTTATCTCTGCTTGTCGATATTTGAATGAAACTTTATTGCTACTTTAAGCGACCACAGGATTCTAGTCGCAGTAGCGGTATTTCTATTGCTGCATAGAGCAAGCTGAGCTTGGTGGACGATGATAGGAACTTCGAAAATTTGTTTAAAAGTATAGAATTTATAAATTCCTCCAACGCTACCGACTATTTTCGACAAAACCTGCCATTAAAATTAAAAACTAGGCCAGGAAAGCCCTTAAAATTTCCTGTTACGGAAAAAATACAAATACGATATAATAGTTAAACGAAATAGTTACTATATGTTTAACTATTACAAGAATTTAAGTTGCGCGTTCTATAAATTTGAGAAGTCGGTGTGCAACATCACAGAACCGCGTATGTACTATACTCTACAGCATTTCCTAACGAACTGCTTAACTTCACGTCAGATATTGTGCACCAGTCTCCTGTTCCAACAGAAGTTCTCTCTCTTCGTCAGTTTCGAAAACATTCCAAAAGCAAACATTCCACATTTTGCTCACAGAACTAACCGAGTCCTTTTCTCTTTTGGAATGTCATGTACAATCGTGCCTCGCCGCGCAAGTCTTGCAAAAGCTTTATTGATGATTGTAAAAGCTCCAGCTTGAGTATTCCAATCAACTAACTAGGTATTGACCGAACTTACATTCAGGAGTTTTTACCGGGAGTCTCATTTGCGACAAAATTCGTTTGGTATCACTGCAGGCACCTACACTGCTGCGTCTCAAATAATTCGGAAATTTATTTTCTTCTTGCTAGTGAATCTTGCCGCTGCGTACTGTTTCTGGTATTTACATCGCCTACGTTTACATTTACTCGTATCTTTGCAAAACGCTTGACAAAAGCATAACAGTAAACAGAAACGTAGCTAGTGCTATTTCGCTAGTTGTTGTTTTAGAAACCCAAGGACGTGTTTTGTTATATCTCGTGTTTTGTTATATCTCGGTATATTCACTTTGTTCTTCCGTTTGTAACGCAGAGGAGACGAGATAGATATAGACAAGTATATATATTCTTGCTCAGCGTCGCCTTCTGAATCGATTTAGCCTGTCTGTCTGTATGTCTGTCTGTCTGTCTGTCTGTCTGTCTGTCTATCTGTCTGTCTGTCTGTCTGTCTGTCTGTCTGTCTGTCTGTCTGTCTCTCTGTTTGTCTGTCTTTATGTCTGTCTGTCTGTCTGTCTGTCTGTCTGTCTGTCTGTCTGTCTGTATGTCTGTCTGTATGGCTGTATGTCTGTCTGTATGTATGTCTGTCTGTCTGTATGTCTGTCTGTATGTCTGTATGGCTGTATGTCTGTCTGTCTGTATGTATGTCTGTCTGTCTGTATGTCTGTCTGTCTGTATGTCTGTCTGTATGTCTGTCTGTATGTCTGTCTGTCTGTGTGTATGTCTGTCTGTCTGTATGTCTGTATGTCTGTCTATCTGTCTGTCTGTATGTCTGTCTGTCTGTATGTCTGTCTGTCTGTTGAAATCACGATTGCGAGAGAACGAAAAGAGATATGACGTGTCACGCCCACTGATAACAAAGTTGGCAGTATCTAATGAACGGTATAAGATATTGGTATGTAACTTTATCAGGATATACAGGGAAGCATTACCAGTTAGCTTGCCAAAAATGGGCGTGCCACGCTCACTCATACAAAAGTTGTCAATATCTTGCAAATGGTATAAGATATTAACACGAAATTATATCACGAGGTATCTACATGTATTACCAATTTGTATACAAAGTGGTCCGCCCACTTATACAAAAGTTTTCAATATCCCATAAACGGTTCAAAATATTAATACTGTCCTCTACTGTGTACTTTAGTACTGTCCTCTACTGTGTACTTTAATCAACAGTAAACTGTCTTCAACTCCAACTTTATTCGACAATCAACTCTTTTCAACAACTCCACCTACTTACTCTAAGGTGGAATTTATTGCCTATCTTGCAATTTTCGGGGGTTAGAAGTCTACCTTAGGAAAACAATTCTTTAGAATCGTTATTCTAAAGAATTGCAATTTTACAATTTTGATTCCTTCGAAACTCGACGGAAATGCAAGGCGCATTTGACACCTGTGTGTGGCTGATTTTAAATATTCGCAATTTCGCTATTTAAATAAATTTGTTTTTTAGTTCTTTTGGAAATAAACGGGAATGCAAGGTGCACCTGACACCTGTGTGATTCTAAAAGATGCGTTTTCGCAATTTAAATGAATTTGAAAAATTGACGGAAAGCACATTTGACACCTGTGTGATTGTGAAGAGTTGCGGTTTCCCAATTTACTAAAAGGCGGTTCTTAATTCTTCCGAATGGACGGAAATGCGTTTGAAAAGGAATATGTATAATAAAATATATATGTAGTATTTATATTAAATTAATAGGGTTAACTATAACAGTTATATTTATATGGGTGGAGACCTGTCGTTACACCACAGAGAATTTTTAAATTATACCGATTCAACTTTAAAATATACATATTTTGAAACGTTTTTAATAGGTCGCGACATATTAAGACTAAGATATAGCGACATTATTAAGACTTCTGCAACACTCATATAAAAGTTGTCAATATCTTGTAAACGGTATAAGATATTAACACGTAAAATCACGAGGTATCTATAGGTATTACCAAATTGTATACCAGAAATGGGCTTGGTCCGCCCACTTATACAAAAGTTGTAAATATTCCATAAATGGTTCAAAATATTAATACATGATTCTATCCAGCAGTATCTAGAGACATTACGAAAACATTTGCCAAAAATTGGCATGGTCCGCCTACTTATACAAAAAATGTTAAGAGGCGAAATTATAATCTTTTTAGTTACTCGGGTGTAGAATATTTAGACTTCGGCCAGGCCGAAGACAACACTTTTACTTGTTTTTTGTTTGATTAACTGTTTGTTCAAACAAGTGCGCGGTCGGTCCCACAAATGGTGTTGACGTCCCCTCTTTAGCTAGCTGATCCGTCTTTTCATTAATTTCATTCATTCATTCATTTTGCAATCTGATATCCAGACCAGAGATAGATACCATGTTGCCGTTGGCAAGATTATTTAGGACTCTTGTGCAGCGTATAATTGACTTTGATTAAAAAAGTGAACCCATTTAAGGCTTTGAGGACAGATTGGTTTTCTGACAATGTGCATATTTTTGTCTTATATGCCTTCCTCTTTATGTTTTCTGCGACTGACGTTAACGGAGTCAGTTCGGCTTGAAAGATTGTGGGAGAATGTGTTTTTTATACCTTGGCCTCCACCCCACATCTTCCGTTTTTAAGCCATCAATGTACCACTTCTGTGCACCATTATTTATGCATTTCCAATAGTTTATTTGCCATTCCTCTCTAGTAGGAAATGTCACATTATAATTTTTTATAAAGTTTACCACCGTTGACATTTGGTCGCTGTAAACCAACATAACCATCACTTCGTTAAACTTATCCAGGATTTCCAAGTGTCCAATGTGGTTGCCCTTTTATAAGTTATATATGCACCGCAGGTCCATTGCATGTTCCAAGACCTATAGTGAGACATTTAGAATCACCTCCATACCTAGGGTAGGTGTAGTTATAAATGCACATGCTTGCCTTTGAATCCAAGTAAGCTTGTCCCTATACGTAAGCTTCTTGATGTTGCTGCACCAGATCACTAAACTGTAGAGAATTGAGGGTCTGACCATTTGAGTATAAATCCATGTGCTATTTTTGGATTTATACCACATGTGCTTCCGACCGTCCTCCTTGCAGCCCATAGCTTTTTTAACTTTATTGACTATTTTGTTTATATGAGGTCCCCATGTGAGTCTGAATGCTAGGGTAACCCTTTATTAAATTTTCAAAACAAGGAATTTATAAATTAACTACTTAAATAATTGTCGTTCAAGTTTATACCGCCGAAATGCGAAGGTAGATTTATAAATTTTTTCTAAAATCATTGAAAATAATGTTTTTAGGTACGTCGGGGGAATAAATTCTCTTCTACCACATTTGTTTACATGTGGTGAAATTTAAAACTCATGTTGTGATCGCGATTTTTGTTACTCAGATTGGTTCTTGAACAATTTATTAATAAAATTATATTTGCATCCTCTCGCAATTCGTTAATTTTTCTTTTTACATGTCAAAGTAACAAATTTGATTCTTGATGGTCAAATGACCGTGATGTGAGCTTGCCCTTACTTTTTCACCATGATTTTTCACGTACAGTGTAGTGAATTCAACAGTGTATAAAAAATAGACGTCAGATCGATTTTTATCAGCTCTTAAAGCAGAGTTTCGCATCTCGTTATCTCTGATGTTTATGAAGTGCATTTTGTCCCTAGGGCCTTTTGCATCTTTTCCCAAACCTGAGCTTTCACTAATTGGGATAGTTAAGTGGACATCTTTTAACCATCTTCGCGTGTACTTTTTCCGTACTCAGGTGCGCAGTAATCTCCCTATTTAGCCGATTATGTACTCAGGCAATTACCATTGGAAATAGAGATGAGCGATATTTTTGTAACGATGACGTTATCACTGGTATTTTAAAGTCACTGGTCACTGGAGTGACTGAAAAATATAGTGACAGTGACCGGCGCCTTCGTTCCACGATATCAAAGACAAGTTGTCTTTGCACGATATTTATTCGTTGTTGTCTCTGGTTTGCTCTTGTCGCCGTAAATTCGCTTTACGAATAACCAAGGGTTGCGATTTTGAAATTGAATGCTTTGGCAGTTAAAAAACCTGCTATGAAAACACCGAGATATTTTATATATCTTTAAGTTTATAAAATAACTATATTTTTTAAGTTAATAAATAACCAGGCGTTGCTGTAGCTCAGTTTCGTTAAATTGAAAAGTTCTGCATACTTTTTTCAATTGATCGTTTCTCCGATGAAGAACAATATCTCTAGTTTGGACTTGATCTCCGATTATAACAACTGCCACTTCGTCTATAGTTGGAGCATCGAATCTTCGCACATGTTTTCCAGCAGGAGTTTTGTCAAACTGCGTGAAGTTAAGTACGTATTTAAGTTCAGAAGATAAATACGTATTTAGTTTAGCGAAGACACGAATCGGAACCCGCCCACAACATGATCCACATACACTGTCATGATGAAGTGGCCACTGCCCAATCCATGCTGCCAGTTGATGATGAACTTACTATACTGGAAAACTAATGGCAGTACCTTTCGACCGATATATGCCACTTGGTCAGGATATTTTTCTAAAGTTACGAAAAAAGGTACTGAAAACGCGCATTTTTAGATGCCTACACTGGCATGATGTCAGGCGGCAAACTTTCTATCATTCTATTTGTATACCCTACACCCGAAGGGAGTAGTATATTCACTTTGTTCTTCCGTTTGTAACGCAGAGAAGGAGACGAGATAGATATAGAAAAGTATATATATTCTTGCTCAACGTCACCTCCTGAATCGATTTAGCCCTGTCCGTCGGTCTGTCTGTCTGTTTGGACACAATCACAGACGCAAGACGCAGATTCATTTTTTAACTGTCAAAATTACACGGGCTCTTATGGAGATCAAGAAAAAAGTTTGCTTTCCATTTTGCTTCCCTATTTTGCTGCTGCACTTTGCATCCCGCAACCGAGCTAATTCTAATTTTGAGGGATGCAAAAGCGTTCTCGTTCTTCTTCGTTGTTTGTGTTTGTTGACATTTCATTCTTTTTGTATTTTTCTGTTGCTATTTTTATTGTTATTATTATTTATTTATTATTATGAAAAATAAAAAAACTAAATAATATTTAATATTTTATTAAATTACTGTAAACAGCTAAACTAAGAGAATTTAAAGACAGAATAAACTTCGAGAATTTGGTATTGTATTGAATTGTATTTATTGAATCTCTACTGTCAAATTTTTGACCTTTCATACTTCTGCTTCCCGAAAACGCTTCTCTGCTATTTGGTTTAAATCCGAGCCATTTCTTGCGTCCCTAACTTGAATCTGCGTCTTGCGACCGTGATTGTGTTTAACGCTTGTCTGTATTTCTGGCTGTCTGTCTGTCTGTCTGTTATAATCACGATAAGGGAGAACGAAAGGAGATATCGCGATGAAATTTGACACAAATATTCTTTGTTATGTAGGGCTGTTTGGGAAAATGGGCGAGATCGGTAAACAGCCACGCCTACTTTACATACGGAATGTAAAGGCACCTCGTTTTAAAATATTTTAAAATCTGAATATTTCATAAACCGTGTGAGATATTAAGGTATAATTTATTTCCGGAACATATAGCGTTATTAAAATGTTTGAAACAAATTGGCGTGTCACGCCCACTGATAACAAAGTTGGCAATATGTAATGAATGGTATAAGATATTGATATGTAATTTTATCAGGATATAAAGGGAAGCATTACCAATAAGCTTGCCAAAAATGGGCGTGCCACACCCACTCATACAAAAATTGTCAATATCTTGTAAAAGGTATAAGATATTAATACGAAATTTTATCACGAGGTATCTGGTATTACCAATTTGTATACAAAAAATGGGCGTGGTCCGCCCACTTATACAAAAGTTGTCAATATCCCATAAACTGTTCCAAATATTAATACCGTCGTATTATATTTAGCAGTACCTAGAGACATTACAAAATAATTTTCCCGAAATGGGCGTGGTCCGCCTACTTATACAAAAGTTGTTAAGTGGCGAAATTATAATTTTTTCAGTTACTCGGGTGTAGGGTATTTAGATTTCGGCCATGCCGAAGACAACACTTTTACTTGTTTTATATTCATTTTGTCCTTGAATCTATAAAATCAAACATAATTTCTTGAGTTTGTGTGATGTTTTCCTTAGTTGAAGCTCTTTCGTAAATCTGTAATATGTGCATTCGAAAAAGAATTTACCTTAAAAATAGGGTTAAAGCCTCGTGTTTTGATAATATTCGCCCCAAATGAAGTCATTTGGAAGGAACTGTTATACTTCTGTATGTTGTACAAGAAATGCTTCGATCGAGTATCTTCGCCAGAAAGCAATGATGCCAATGGCTCTGGTGGCGGTGTCAATTGTGGTAATTTTACCTTTCCGCTCGCACAACATATTCCTGGTGATTCCTGTCGGAACCTCAAAGCATTGCAATATTGACAAACAGTGCTCATTGTACCGAAGTTAGCCACATCCGCTGCGTAATCGACTGTTGGATCGTACCTGAACGCCAAACGTTCGTTAATGATTGTGTCGGTTGGTCGTCTGTTTTCTCAACGTTCAAAATTATTTCGAGCGTTAGCTTGTACTGAGCGAGTCGAACTTGATTGAATACGTTGTTCCGGAGTCATAATCGATGGCTCTTGCGAAATTCTTACACGATTTTCTTCCAAACGGTGTCTGCGGTCTTCATCTGTCTCATTCACACGATGGTTACTTGTTTGAGCTGAGTTACTCGTATCTCGACCGATATTTCGACGTCTAATTGGTGGCATTTAAACCGCAAACCAATAAGCAAAATATAAAATTATCACAAACTTATATGACCACAAAAACACAAAATTATCACGCACTGATCAGTGATAATAATTATTATCAATTTTTTTCAATATACTATCATATTTTTTTCATTTTCTAAATTTTTCATTTTTATTTTTCTAAACTTTGATGTGACAGCAAACAACTGATGTAAACTGGTTTTTTTTCTAATATTTTCTGACTGAAGTTTTAGTTTCAAAAAATTAAAAATACCAATTTACGACTTTTCCGATCGATTTTCTCAAAATTTTCCTTCATACAAATCTTGTCCTGACAATTACGAGCACAACAAAATAACAATCAGTCAAATCGTTCCAGCCGTTCTCAAGTGCTGGCGTTACATACATGTGGCATTTCATTTTCATATTTATAGATGCCATATTTCATATTTTGCCGTACATATTAAATATTATTACGCCGTTATTGTTCTTGCATTATTTAAAAAAGAAAATATAAAAATATTAAAATATTTTAGAATTCATTATCTTAATTGCAAACAGGAATAAATAATACAATGATGTGTGAAATAATTATGTTATATAATAATATATATTCTCCACATTTATTTTTTTATGCATATAATTTTACAGTTCCTTATACTATTTGTTTCTTATTTTCGGTTGAAAACTTCCACCATGGTGTTTGCCTTTTCAAGTTTCTACTCCTGATTGGGTAGTTGTCCTCAAAGGCAGAGATAACAGAGCGACTAACATATTCTGTCACCTCCTCTAGTCTATTTATGGTGTCGATTCCCTAGGGTATTTTGTCGACGACTTAATAGATGATCCAAGTGTCTGTTGTACGTTACCCAGTCTGTCATCCTTATCTGTCGATAACTGATTACTACTACTACGCTCGCATCTCCCAGATCGAAGCGTATCTCGCAGATCGAAGCGTATCTGTCGATGATCTGACAAAGACGGTTCATCCGAGACAAGATTCGAGTAAATATTGGAAGTTATAGTTAAATCTAACACCTATCTTCTATTGTATTAAAAATTCCAGTAATTCTATTCTATTTAAAAATTCCAGTAAGGACTCACCTCTGCTGTTGATATTTGTACTACCCCAAATTGTGTGGAGGTCATTTGCATAGCAGCCAAGAACGATATCCGCCTGCCATACTTTATGAGCCTAACCACCTCTTCAAGGGGGCAATACGGATTGTCACCATCGAAATACGCTGATGCCACAATCACCTCCCTGGGTCCACATCTCAACTTTGCCGCAGTCAGGTCCGCCGTCAGGAACTCTATCGAAGGAAAGAAATTAAGGTTATTATTGAAAATAATACATGTTCTTCGTATTTTAGTTGCTGCATGCAAGCTCTTACCTTACTCCATTTAAGGAATTTTATGAAGCAAATTTAAAAACTGTCTTTTTTGGAACTAATTTGAACTCTTGCTCAATACACATATCCCTAACTCAGTAATATTGAAGCCGTCCGCAGATTTTAATAACTCCCTTTAAGGAATGGTCAATCTGCCGACGACCCAGCAAAATTTTGAAATTTCAAATTCAGTAAGTACAAAAATATAATTTCGCAACTTAAAATATTTTTTGTAAGTAGGCGGACCACTCCCATTTTGGCAAACATTTTGCTAATGTCTCTACATGGATAGAATCACGTATTAATACTTTGAACCGTTTATGGGATATTGACAACTTTTGTATAAGTGGCCGGATCACGAACATTTTGTATACATATTGGTAATGCTTGTAGATACCTCGTGATAAAATTTCGTGTTAATATCTTATACCGTTTACAAGATATTGACAACTTTCGTATGAGTGGGCGTGGTACGCCCATTTGTGGTAAGCTTATTGGTAATACATTTTTGGCAAGCTTATTGGTAATGCTTGCCTATATATCCTGCTAAAATTACATATCAATATCTTATACCGTTCATGAGATATTGCCAACTTTGCTATCAGTGGGCGTGGCACTCCCATTTCTTCGATCGTTTTAGTAATGACGCTATAGGTTCCGGAATAAAATTATACCTTAATATCTCACACGGTTTATGAAATATTCAAATTATAACATTTTTTGAAACGAGGTGCCTTTACATTCCGTATGTAAAGTAGGCGTGGCTGTTTACCGATATCGCCCATTTTCAATCTCGAACAGCCCTACATAACAAAGAATATTTGTGGCAAATTTCTATATCTCTTTTCGTTCTCTCGTAATCGTGATTTCAACAGACAGACAGACAGACAGGGCTAAATCGATTCAGGAGGTGACGCTGAGAAAGAATATATATACTTTTCTATATCTATCTCGTCTCCTTCTCTGCGTTACAAACGGAAGAACAAAGTGAATATACTATGATGAAGGTATTCTATGATGAAGGAATATATATTGAAGGTATTAAAAAGACCTCTAGATAACCACAAACTTAATACCTCTTACAATTTAGGAGGTATTGCATTATGCTATTATGTTTCAAGGGCTGTAACTCCTAAACCTATACAGCGACGCATGTTTTAACATTATCGTGTTTAAAAGGCGAAGGTCGGTTATACTTAATAATTTTTTTAAGAAAATGTATTTTGACGTCAAATTTTGTTTGAAATATTGTGCTTTTTTAGCCGTTTATATATTCAATTGAAAAATGAGCGCCGTCTCGAGGCCATAATAAGATCAGCGTTGCTGGCTATATATAGCGACTTGGAACTTTGGAAGTTATTCAGGTCAGAGATAAAGCGATACGAAACTTCGTCTGACAACTATCAAAATCTTTACATTGTTAGTAAAAAATTATTAAATTCACCAAACTGTCGAATTGTGCATTACACAATTGGAAGCACTAAACAATAAACACAAAATCAGCTGTTAAAATTACACTGGCTCTTAAGGGAATCATTTATCTGAGGAGAAAAGATAATTTATCTGAGAACAATTGTCCATAGATAAAAAGACATTTGTCTTCGGGTTAGATCTCTTTCTAATTTGGCACACATAAAGTGCTCTTCTTCTTCTTTTGCTATACCTTTTTTTACGTTTCAACAAAGGAATTGACAGATTTTGCGTTTTGTCCGTGGGGTGTAATTGTGTTTTGTCCATAAGAAAAGGTATAAAGATAACCGAAGGCAATGAATTTAGTGTTTAGTGCTTCCAATTGTGTTTCAGACATTATGGTTTATACATAATTGGAAGCACAAACACTAAACACAAATTCAGCTGTTAACATTTCACAGGCTCTTATGGGAAATGAGAAAAAATCTTTTATCTGAGAACAGTTGTCCATTTGTCCTGAAGACATTTGTCTTCAGTTTAGAGATGTTTCCAATTTGGCACATACATAGTGCTCTTCTTCTTCTCTTTTAAAAATATATGGGGGCTCGTTTAATTTGACAATTCCGGCTATAATTATTGAAATCGTTAAAATCTATGGATAACAACTACATACTAACAACTTTTAGGAATTTTCAAGCTGAAATTCATGTTTATAAATAATAATAATATATATAAATATTAATATATATATATTAGCACTCCTTTTATATCGAAAGTTTTCTCGACTTAACACAAAAATTATATTTGGTAATAGTACCAAAGTACTTAAGAAGTGCTAAAATTTAACGACTTTTTATACTAGTTTAGCAACGCTGGAAAAATTATTATGTTGAATTTCTTGCTATTTTGTTATATGCGGACTGATTGGTGCCTACAAATACCGAAATCCTCTATTTAGAAGGAAAAGTAATTCGGTCTCTTTGAATTGGATGCTCCGCATTCAGGTTGGAAATTAAATTTGGTTAATTCGCATACACTGTGTGTGACTTCAACAAACTAGCGAGCTCATAATGCACACAAAGAATAAACAGCCATTTGAAAGTTTCGTATTTCTTTATCTCTGATTCAGGTCGAGGTTTTCTGGCAGGGATAAATAAGTATTGTGTCATGTATAAAACAATTCGTTCTTCTGTTGAAATCATCAGGCACAGCGTTTTATTTCTGTAAGCGAGTAACTTAATGAAAAATACAAGTTTAAGTTAACAAATTGAGTTATTCAGCCCCCAGATCAAAGCATCGTCTAGCCGAGGCTGTTTCTCTAGCACAAATAAGTCTGACAACGAAGAGTTCGTAGACTTCTCCGTGATACCAGTTGAGAGGATACGAAATTTCAGCATCATCGCACATGTGGACCACGGAAAAAGCACCTTGGCCGACCGGCTACTGGAGCTCACGGGAGCCATCTCAAGAAATTCTGGCAGCCAGGTATTAGACACTCTGCAAGTAGAACGGGAGAGAGGTATTACCGTCAAGGCTCAGACTGCCTCAATACTTCACAATTACAGGGGAGAGACATATCTGTTAAATCTGATCGACACACCGGGTCACGTGGACTTCTCCAATGAGGTGAATAAAGTCTTGGTCCGCATATTAGGCTAAGAAATCTTAAATTCGACTTAAGGTCTACAGATCTCTGGCTGCTTGTGATGGAGTTGTCCTTCTAGTGGATGCCTGCCAAGGAGTTCAAGCTCAGACTGTGGCGAATTATCATCTAGCTAAAAACAGTCGTCTAACCATAGTGCCAGTACTCAACAAAATTGATATGAAGCACGCACAACCTGAAATGGTGTGCAAGGACTTGAAATCTCTTTTCGATATTGACCCGCAAAGCGTTTTGCAGGTTAGTACAACGGAATAATTACGGTACTCTCAAGCCTTAGAGAACCTAAACTGCAGATATCCGCTAAGCTGGGAACTGGAATAATTGCTGTGCTGCAAAGAGTTATCGAGACGGTTCCGCCTCCACGTGTGGACAGGTGTGCGCCATTTCGTGCTTTAATCTTTGACAGCTGGTACGAGAGATATAGAGGCGCTTTGAATTTAGTCTACTTGCTTGATGGGAGTTTGAGAGTGGGCCAAGAAATCCAATCCTTGGCCACAAAGATGGTTTATTCTGTCAAGAACATATCAATTTTAAGACCTGCTGAATATAGCGTACCCGTAATGTAAGTGCAAGTGGTAAAAATACAAAATCGTTTCGAACGGAACGCTTTTTCCAGAAATGCTGGCCAGGTTGGCCTTATCGCTTGCAACATGCGTAACAGTAAGGAGTCGATAATTGGAGATACAATTCACCTTAAGAATGAGCCGTGCACTGCAGCATCTTCTTTTCAACTGCAGAGGCCAATCGTTTTCGCTGGCGTGTTTCCTGCCGATCAGTCAAAGCACGTGGCTCTAAGAAACGCCATCGATAAGCTGGTTCTTAACGACTGCGCAGTATCTGTGTGCGTGGATTCGAGTCCAGCCCTGGGCCAGGGATGGCGTCTGGGGTTTTTGGGTTTGCTACACATGGAAGTATTTTGTCAGCGTTTACAGCAGGAGCACGGGACAGAGCCAATTATAACAGCTCCATCTGTAACATACCGCGTAGTACTAAAAAATCCCAAATTGATAAAACAAATGGGAAAGGATACATTGGAGCTGTCCAACCCGGCGCTGTTTCCCGACCCGATCAATGTCAAGGAATACTACGAACCATTTGTGAAAGGTAGGTTTAAGAAGGTTTTTGCCGTAGGTATATTAAGCAAGGTTCTGGAACGGGTATTTTTCAAAGAAGCATTTATTTTCTTATTAATTCTTAAGAGGGGGTCAAAATAAGTATTTGTAATTAAATATCTACATAAATGAATTGAATTCCTGAAATCGCGTAAAATATCTTGAAAAAACTGAGCAAAATTAAAAACCAGATCTCAAAGAAGTTGATTCCCTGGAAAACAATAGCTACTCGATCCAATTTGGCTTTTTATATGCTTTCATTTTATTTTCGCGACTTGTTATAAATATTTTTGGTACATTTTTCAGAAACCAACCCTCATGAATTTTCGTTCGAAAATAAAAACGTAAAAAACCAAAAATAGATACTTGTGCTGGTATCTTACGCATGGAATGCAAGTTTAAAATTCACGAAATCGAAAAAGTCTTCAAATATTTCATATTTGTGTTCATTTCTTTTGCACACAGATTTGCAGTCCACCTTATGGGGAAATTTTTTTAAGGCAATGTTAAAACTTGCCAAATTGAAAACACACGAATCGGTTTTCTCCGTTCTAACATAATGCATATATTAATCCTATTTTGCTACTACAAAATTATCCATACAGTGGCGCATTTACAAAACTTTAAATAACTTATGTTGCTCAGAAAATTATTTCTGATAATGTCGGTTACAAACTAACTGTTCTGACTAATATTGGACCAAGTTTTACATCAGCAAACAATACGTTTTCATTTGTTATAACTGTTGGCAGATTATTTATGAAATACAGGAATAGTAACTGTCCTAAATTCCTTTTTTTTGGACCCCAGGCGAAACTATAATTCCCTTAGACAATATATATTTAAACTCTACCCTTTGAGTACGATTAATGAGATAAGAGTCTAACCAATTTATCAGAGTTTTGCGAAATCCAAATATTTTATGTATCAGAGTATGTTTTTTTCGTAGGGAGGGCGAATCTCCCAAAGACTCCGTGCTAACTGGCATGCTCGATTCGCACCGTCCGCTGAGCTATCGCCACAACAAGGATAGCTAAAACCTACTCCCTATCCCGAGAGTGGCGCGGGGATAATTACTATGAGATTACTAAACCCGTCGTGTCCTATATAGGTACGTCCCAGGATGGCAACCCTCTTGCTTGCCAGTCCTGGACATTGGCATATTATGTGCACCGCTGTCTGAGCAAGACACTTTCCTGAGTAAGTCCCATCTTGTTGAGGTGGTTTCGATATTGTCCTCTGTAATTTGCATACATCTTACATATCCTTAACACTGAAGCAGAACTCCCTCCACGTCTCCCTTTTAACGACGACGTAGGGGTTCTTCATCAGTCTATTACTCTTCTTGTAATTTTCCCACTTCTCAAGGTCAGCCCTTCTCCACCACCACTCCACGACATCGTCTTGTGACCGATAACCGACCTCTCTGCTAGTGATTCCGTCAACTGCTTCGCCGCTTCGAATCATGAAGCTCTGAACTCTGAAGAACCTGATGGCCCTGAGATCAGACATTCTGAGTCTATCCGGAAACACCCAGCCCTTCACGTCCACTTTTAACTACAGTCTTTTTTTGTGTTTCTACTCATTCTCTCATTTGTTTAATAACTTCGTTCTCTGTGTTCTCTCACTGATATCTGGTGAGCAAACATTTGCTTTCTATTGTTTTTGCTTTTTCCTCTTTTTAAATTTCCATAAGCGCAGTTGTTGAAAAAACGGTCTGCGTGCGTATGAACTCATTTGTTGTTGGTTTCCAACTTGTCGTTCGGGTATATTTTAAATCGTGCTGAATCGTAATTAAATGGATCT
The DNA here is from genome assembly GCA_922984085.1 of Sicus ferrugineus. Lineage (NCBI taxonomy): Eukaryota > Metazoa > Arthropoda > Insecta > Diptera > Conopidae > Sicus > Sicus ferrugineus. The sequence continues at coordinate 6,041,252 of OV277351.1, read as the reverse complement.
TGCTGAATCATAAAATGAACGGAATCCAAAAACAAAAGCCGATTTCAAAGCCGATCTGTGAATGTTCTACAGCAAAAAAGTTTTCAAAAATAGAATGTTGTCTTCGGCCTGGCCGAAATCTAAATACCTTACAACTCAGTAACTGAAAAAATTATAGTTTCGCCACTTAACAACTTATGTATAAGTAGGCGGACCACGCCCATTTTTGGCAAATATTTTTGTAATGTCTCTAGATACTGCTGGATAGAATCACGCACTCGTATTAATATTTTGAACAGTTTATGGAATATTAACAACTTTTGTATAAGTAGGCGTGGTCCGCCCATTTTTGGTATAAAAATTGGTAATACCTGTAGATACCTCGTGATAAAATTACGTGTTAATATCTTATACCGTTTACAAGATATTGACAACTTTTGTATGAGCGGACGTGGCACGCCCAAGCTTGGGAAGCTTATTGGTAATGCTTCCGGATACATCGTGATAAAATTACATCTCAATATCTTACACCGTTCATGAGCAATTGCCAACTTTGTTTTGAGTGGGCGCGGCACGCCTATTTTCAATAATGGCACTATGTTCCGGAATAAAATTATACCCTAATTGTCGCACGGTCTATGAGATATTCACATTATAACATTTTTTTAAACGAGTTGCCTTTACATTCCTTATATAAAGTAGGCGTGGTTGTTAACCGATCTCGCCCATTTTCAATCCAAGCTGCCCTACATAACAAAGAATATTTGTGCCATTTCATTGAGATATCTCTTAGTTCTCCCGTAATCGTGATTTCAACACACAGACAGTTTGGGATTGAAAATGGTCGAGATCGGTTACCAGCCACGCCTACTTTACATAAGGAATGTAAAGCCACCTCGTTTAAAAAATGTTATAAGCTGAATATCTCATAAACCGTATGAGGTACTGAGGCATAATTCTATTCCGGAACATGTAGCGCCATTATAAAAATTTTTGCAAAAAATTTGCGTGACCCGCCCACTAATACAAAAGTTAGCAATATCTCACTAACGGTATAAGATATGACGACGTAGGTTCAGCGCAAGGTATCTGGAGGCATTACCAATTACTGCTAGCCAAAATAGGCGTGCCACAATTACTCATAAAAAAGTTATAAATATCTCATAAACGGTATAGAATATTAAGACGTAGTTTTATCACGACGTATCTGGAGGCATTACCTATCTGTTTGCCAAAAGTGTGCGTAGCGCGCACACATAAAAAAGTTGTCAATATCTCATAAACGGCGCAAAATATTAATACGTGATTTTATCTCGGGGTACCTAGAGAAATTAGCTAAATGTTTGCCAAAATTGGGCGTGGTCCACCTACTTTTAAAAAAGTTGTCAAGTGGCGAAATTATTATCTTTTTAACTACTCCAGTGTAGGGTACTTAGACTTCGGCCTGGCCGAAGACAGTACTTTTATTTGTTTTATATTGCTCTCAAATGTAAGTTGAGAGCAATATAGTATTTCTGTACAACAGAAAGTAAAATTCTCGTAGATTAACAAATTGGGCCGTCATTCCATTCATTAATTACCTTAATATTATTAATATGTATATGAATGTAATTAGAAAAAGTAATAAGTAAAAGAACAGTAATTAGTAGTAAGTATACGTAATAAATATAATTGTAATATTATTAACAGGTACGATAATATCACCCTCTGAGTTTGTGGGGCCGATAATAGGGTTGTGTGTTGAGCGGCGTGGAGTGCAAGAGAGCTCGGTCAATATAGATAACGATCGCATTGTGATGAAGTACATACTACCTCTAAGTGAAATAATTGTGGACTTCAACGATCGGCTGAAGTCCATTAGCTCCGGTTATGCAAGTTTTAATTATGAGGACCACGGTTATCAATTGACCAACATTGTCCGGTTGAACATACTCCTAAATGGTCGCCCAGTCGAAGAATTCTGTCGCATAGTGCACTCATCCAAAGCAATGGACCTCGCGCGAGACATTGTGCTCAAATTAAAGGGCTTGATACCACGTCAGATGGTTCAGATTGCTATACAAGCCAGTGTAGGAAGCAAGGTGTTGGCTCGTGAAGACATCAAAGCATATAGGAAAGATGTTACTGCTAAATTGGTATGTAAACTAAAAAGTCGATTGAATTATATAAGCTTGAAATAGAAATTGAGACAGTTTATTCGAAAGCGTTGAAAGTACCACAATCCAAGAGTTTCATGTAAATATAGTTATAGAGTGACCCATCCAAATACCATTTCATGTTAAAGAATGTCATCAAAATTAATTTGAAGTTGATTGGGGTTTGGTTTCGTTTGGTTAGAGGTTCATTTGGGTGGAGGATTTGATCGTTTAATGTTTTATTAAACTCTTAAGCAAACGGCAAGAGCAGAGCGCCTTATGAGGGTCTCAGTTTAAAAGAAACATTTTTAGGTATAGCTGTAAAATTAACATTGTGATCAAATCTCTGGTCAAAACAGTAATCGCTTATGTCTGAAATTGCCATTTCAAGTAAATACGTTTCAAAATTTTAAATGTATTCTTTATTTTAAATATATTCTTGAAAGTTGTAACCCTTGTTTAAGCACTCTTTATAAATATTAAAAGGCTTATTACTTAATTTAAATAATAACAACTTAAATACGCTAAGCAAATATTTGGGTAATGTCTCTAGATACTGCTGGATAGAATCACGTATTAATATTTTGAACCGTTTATGGGATATTGACAACTTTTGTATAAGTGGGCGGACCGCGCCCATTTTTGGTATACAAATTGGTAATATCTAAAGATACCTCGTGATAAAATTACGTACTCGTATCTTATACCCTTCACAATATCTTGTTATGAGTTGGCGAGGCACGCACATTTTCGGCAAAATTTTTAGTAATGGCGCTATATGTTCCGGAATAAAATTATACCGCAATATCTCGCACGGTTTATGAGATATTCAGATTATAACATTTTTTGAAACGAGGTGCCTTTACATTTCGTATGTAAAGTAGGCGTGGTTGTTAACCGATATCGCCCCTTTTTAATTCGAAAAGGCGCGCCAAACGCAACGTTACACTGAAACACCAACAACTTCCAACAACCTGATCGATTGTATAAAATCAAACCTTTATTTGAAGCTCTTAATCGAAATTTTGCAAAATTCCCAACAAGATGTCATCTCTGTGTAGATGAGCAAATTTGTGCCACAAAAGTTATGCACTATTTAAAACAATATATGCCTGACAAACCACACCCTTGGGAAAATAAATTGCTTTTGATCTGCGATGATTTGGGTTACTGTTATAGTTCTGAAATTTAGTCGGACAACGAAAATTATCCACTTGAATCTGAACCTGACTTAGGAGCGGCAGCTAATGTTGTGGTGCGTCTACCTCGCAACATTCCACGGTTTAGAAATTATAAAATTTTTTTGGATAATTATTATACAACCATACCTTTGCTTGCTTATTTACGCACTCAAGGGATTTATTGTCTCGGAATAGATATTTCCGCCATAACATAGAAGGACAATAAAATGGTTTTATTCTCTATTTTCGTATTTTTCATAAATTCATTTATACACTACAGTTATGACAAGAAGACGAAGACCATGGACAATATTCAATGCCCTGCCATAATACGTGCGTACAAAAAATATATGGGAGATGTGGCAGTGGTGTCGTGACCGCGGTCGAAGGTGGATGCAAATTCCCCCCGCAGTTTATTTTCGCGACGAGTTCTCTCGGAATAATTGATTACAATAAAACCGACCACATCCTACACAATCAGAAGAAAAATAGAACACACTGCTACATAAACCAGACAAATAATGAAATAAACAGAAATTAATAGCAATCAAACCAATAAAATAAAACGATTTAGTAGCCAATCTAACGGAATGCAGAGAACTAAGCGAGGGGCTTATTTATGCTCTCCGCGATAAAGCTCAGCATTTCGTTTATTTCTACTCATCCTCCTTCTTCCTGGTCCCGTTAGGTGTGCAGGCGGCTGTGAGTGCACCGTGGGCTGAAGCGCGGCAAGATAAAGGCATAACACTTATCTTGTCTCGTTTTACTTTCCTTGCGACGTGTGCGTGGTAGCTGGTGCAGCTAACCTTGCACTTCTTTACAGTGGGTGGTGATGACAAAATTCCGCATAGATTGCACTAATGTACGTGGCTTGATGGCGAATTTTTCGCGGTCTATGCGCATATTTCTACCCACAAACCGCATGTAATAGCACTAGGTGAGATCCAGGTGTCTGAGGGTGCAGATCCACTGGATTTTCACATGCCTGGGTACCATTTGCTACCATTGTCTTCACCACACAGGCCTCGCCTTATACATTCGCAGTGATGTTGCGTACCACTGTTAGCAGCACCTTTCCACGACGGATGCCGAATCTAGCTCCATGTGGGTTAAGTACAAAATTCAGTCGCGCATCCTGCAGTTCTGTTCATTTATAGAAGCCCGGGACAAGAAAAGCTGCCCACTTTTGATGAACTGGGCAGTCTCTCTTCGATCTCCAAAATTCTGCATTCGTATGATCTGAAACCGAACAGTGAAATTGTTGTTGCTGTGCACAACACCCGAGGATTTCTATTTTGATTTATTTGCTGAGTAATAATTTGACTCAATTAGTGAAGGAACCACCGCAATTTCCCTGCGTTGATGGGCAAAAGCAAAATATTCAGGACCCTTTTATAACTTCACATCACAGCAAGTATGATGTGAATGTTCTTGCACCTCTTTGTAACTCGGACCACGGCTACGATTTCTGCTACCTTCCCATAATCTAGTCTTCAATCCCCTTACCAGCCAGCTCCGAAGCGGACAGTATGAGAACTACTCGGCTTTTCAGAGCGGTACACCCCTTTTACGTCACGATTCCGTTCCAACGAACGTGAGAATTCGTTTTTCGGTCGCGTCATTAGAGTGTGAAATAATCTCCCTGCGCATGTCTTCCCGCCCACTTACAGCGTAGAAACATTTAAGCGAAGTGTAAACCGTCACTACTCCCTCTTTCCCCCTTCCCACTAATCTGTCATTCCTTTGGAACCAACAAATGCTTTGCATGGGTAGGGGGCACCCCCTGAGCTTGGTTTTATCTGGCATAAAAAAAAAATAAAGACGAACTAGAAGATGGTAGCAGTACCAAAACTCTCGGCATCCGTTGGAATGCCAAAACTAATCACCTCAACATTACCAAATCCACAATTCATAATTGTAAGCCTTGTTTACTCTAAAAGAAGCAAGTACGCACCCAACTCATGGCCTCTCTACTCCCTGAGCGCACTCCACTCTCTCGTCCCTTTGTCGCCACTGGTCTGGTCTTCGCTGGACCGTTCGACATCAAGAAAAGCCTGCCTACACTGGAAAAGCCTGCCTTATCACCAAAGGCTATGTCTGCCTCTTCGTATGCTTTGCGACGAAGGCCATACACCTCGAAGCTGCCAGCGCTTTGACAACCCCGACCAACCTGATGGTTAATCCCTAAACCATCACGTATTCGTGACTAAAGCGAAGACCAATCTTCGTCTGTCTCTCACCTGAGCAAAGTCGCAGTACTGCAAGGCGGGCGGTATGTTCACGCGAAAACCCCATCATTTCCCGTCTCCTTTCCCTTTGCGGAAATCCTACACCAGTGGAACAGCAACCCTGCTGAACATCTCGCGAGCGGACCCGATTCCGTCTCGTTCCGGTCTCTTTCTTTTACTTTCAGATAGCGGTGTTTCCGGTGTGAACCTCCTTCATTCTCTCTTGGCTTTCAACATCTTCAGATGTGTCTCAGATAAAAGTGCAAGTGAACGTTCACGTGATCAAATCACCAACTTATCAAATCAGCTCGGATTTCAAATCATCAACTCATCAAATCACCTCGGATTTCAAATCACCAACTCATTAAATCACCTCGGATTTCAAAACACCAACTCTTCAATCACCATTCATTCTCTCATCTCATCTCGTGCCAGGGAACATATCTCGGCCATCAGTTTCCATTTGGTAAGTACGTTGTACGTACCCCTCACCCAGCCATCCCACGGGCTCGAAGATCAACCGAACATTTTTGGTCCTTCGAGCCGGTTTCCCTCCCGAGCTCGGAGACCAACCCAACATTTTTGGTCTTTCGAGCCGGATTCCCTCCCAAGTTCGGAGACGAACCCAAAAATACCCTTTAAAAGTACTTACCTGTTCCTGTAAAGCGTTTAAAATCAATTTTTTGAAAATCGTATCGTGGAGGGTAACACAATGTGCAAAAGAAGCTGGTGCTACTCTGTTAACAGAGAAAACGCATTAGACACTGTAAAATCGACAAATAAAAATAATGCGTAACGAGACCCTTTAAGTGTACGGTGACCCTTACGGTAACCCTCTTAAGCGTTTAAAATCAACTTTTTGAAAATTGTATCGTAGAGGGCCACGCAATGTGCAAAAGAAGCTGGAGCTACTTTGTTAACAGATGCGAGAGCGTAACAAGTTGCGTAGCAAGTGGAGAAGAAACCCAACTCCTGAAAATTGGGATCGCTTCAGGAGTGCGAGGAATGCAAGTATTCTCATTGCAAGGCAATCTAAAGCTTCTGTTATCAAATTAAATGAAACCTAACTTGATGAGTTCTCCGACTACTTTATTTCTCGAATTCAAATGAAAATACAAAAAGGTGATAGAGAGAGAGAGAGCGCTTTAAAACAAATTGGTTTCGCTAGTTAGTTTTCACCTGCCGCTTATCTCAGAACAAAAGACCGGAAGTCACCGAATGTCTTCACACCTGTCAAACACCTATCACACCGAATGTCTTCACACCTGTCAGACGTTAAGCTTTCAGGATTGCCAGATGTCGGCAACAATTCCCCTCCCGGTAAGCGGCTATCGTAGGCAACTTGCATCAATTTTTGTCGACATCCAATACCGCCAATTTTACCGCTGGCCGCAATATAATTCCATCGCTGGTTTGAATTGTCGCTCTTCGTACCTGTCCGTCTTTAGCTAGTATGGTTTCGATAACTCCTCCTCTCTTCCAAGTATTGCTGGGCTGATTTTCATCGACGATAATTACAATGTCACCGCAATGGGTTTCACCTTTTGAAACCATTTAGACCTTCTGGTAAGCGTGGCAACATTTCCTTCAACCAGCGACACCAGAACATATTAGTAAAGGCTTCGCTTTGTCTAAGATTCATTTTGTAACTTGAGCTTCCTAATAGGAAATGGTTAGGTGTTATAGCTTCTTGGTCATCGCTATCTAGAGTTACTTATGTTAGATGACGTGAATTGATGATTAGTTCCACCTCCAATAGCGCCGACCTTAGGCTCGTTACCTCGTCGGTAAACCTTTGAGATAGTGTCATTTTATTCAACGTAGTTTTTTTTTACCTCACTAAGCGCTCCCATACGCCTCCCATATGTGGGGCCGCAGGTGGGTTAAATCTCCAATCGATTCCTTTATAAGCTAGTTGTTTTTGTAGCTCATCATTGTTTCGCCCTTTGAGCTCTTCTTTTAGCAGGTAAATGGTTATTGAAGTGCCCCGTCTCATTATAAAATTCCTCAAACACATTAGACAAGAGTCTGTGCTGAGACTATGTGCAATTTCTATGTGCACAGCTCTAGTTGTGAGACATGTTATTAACACGCCCCATCTCTTTTTAGCTTTTCTGTTTTCAGTAACGTTTACGGGACCAAAATAATCTATCCATACGTGAGTGAAGGGTCTTGAGAACATAGCTAAGGGTTCGCGAGGCAAGGATGCTATCTGCGGGGCTTGTGGCGCAGCATTATTAATTTTGCATACAGTCTCATGGTTTATATGATGAAATGCCCTGTGGTAATGATCAACAATTAGGCGAGTTGCATAGCATTCTGTTGGTAGTACTATGTACTCCTTCGTTGATTTGTTATCATGTAGGAGATATTCAGCTCGATTTTTCAAACGTATAATGCCGTCTTCATCTAAGTAGATTTGAAGTCTTCTAAGTGAGCTTCCAGTTGGCAATGGCTTTCCCAGCTTAATTGACGTCCATTCGTTGGCAAAGTGCGATGTTTGTACGACCTTATAAACAAAATTTTTAGCTCTACTTAGCTGATCTGCAGAAATTGAAATATTAACGTAATCTTTCTTTTCAATCTTACTATGCAATTTATTGAAAAATAGTATCCAGTTAACTATAGCTCGATACAATCTAAAGCAGCTGGAAAAGTACTCGAAGTTTACCTGAATTGTGATTTAAGAGCGAATATATAAAAACCTTGGGCGCACCTCGCTTTTATCTACTACACCAAGATCTTCGCCAGTTGGCCATTCGCTTTCCGGCAAAAAGAGAAGCTTAGGGCCGTTAAACCACTCGTCGAATATATCACCCTTTGGTTTGCTTTTTGTTGCAACATCTGCGACATTCATTTTCGATGGCACCCATCTCCAGTGTGATATATCAGTTATAGTCTGAATTTCCGCCGCGCGATACATTACATACTGCTGAAATCGGCGACAATCATTTTTCAGTCAATTCAAAACCGTTTTGGAGTCCGTCCAAATGATGCACTTCTCAACTGTGATATATCAGTTATAGTCTGAATTTCCGCCGCGCGATACATTACGTACTGCTGAAATCGGCGACAATCATTTTTCAGCAAATTCAAAACCGTTTTGGAGTCCGTCCAAATGATGCACTTCTCAATTTCAACTTGATGATTTTCACGAATTACATGCGTTAATCGTGCTCCAATTACGTGCTGCTTGTAGTTCAAGGCGTGGTATTGAGAGTGGACGTAGCGGTGCTACCTTCGATTTTGCAGCAATAAAATGTATGTAACTGCACAGTGCTGTCCTTTCTGTTAATTTTTGTAAAGTAGCAACGGGGTATAGAGACATTAGCTAATATTGGCAGATAAAAAATCCAATCGTACCATTTAGCGTGTAAATTAGACTTAAGTGGTTCGTCCCATTCCGCACAACAGCGCCATATCTCTTGCAAAAGTATTTTGAGATACGACATAATACAGCAAACGAAACCCATTGGATCGAAAACAGACATGAGCACTCTTAGAACTTCGTGATTAGTGGGAACGACTCCTTTGTTAAATATATCCCTTCGGAGATGCACAAATTCCAAATTATATTTGAAAACGTCATTTCTTGCATCCCAGCACATTCCTAGGTCCTTTTCGTATTCCGCTGCATTGTCGTTACGCTGAAACGATTTTTGTTCTATTGAACTGCAGTTATGTACATGTAAGCTTCCTTTGACACCTAATGAGTTTCCACTAAAGAGGGTCCATCCAAGTCGCGTTTTCACAGCTATAGGTTCATGCCACTTCCCTTCTTGGACTTTCAGCGACACGGTGAGGTTGGGATTATTAACTCCAATTATTAGTTTTGGAACGACATCTGTATAGCAGTGAAGAGGAATATCTTTTAAATGAGGATACCTGTCCTTGACGCTTTCCACCGACAAAGATTCTGCTGCCAGGTTCAGATTCCTGACTGTATGAACGCCTCGTAAAGGATAGATTTTGGCATTAGAATCTGTTGCTGAGATTCTTAAATTCATTGTTTGCGAATTAGCCTCGTAACGAGTTATATCTCCTGTCCATCAAATGCACAGTGGTTCCACTTTACCAACATTTCCAAGCTCGCTTACCAGTTGCTCATCGATCAATGTCAAGCTCGAACCATCGTCAAAAAACGCATGCGTCGAGATTGTCTTGGATTTACCATGTATAATTATGGGCAAAATTCGAAAGAAGAAATGGTTCTCCTTCGAAACGCTTCGATGATTGTTGCGCGTACTAGCGACGTTCGTATCTGGTGCTAATTGAGGATTTGTCCCTTGTTTATGCAGATGTTTATGATGCTTGGCTGTACAACCACTGATTCCACATGGTCTGACGATCCAACATCGCCGTTTATGAGTACCCACGCGATGCCGACATAGGTTTTTTGTTTTAACTATGTTCCACCTTTCAACTATAGGTGCTGCTTCAAATTTTGCACATTTCATGACTTTGTGCATTTCACCACAAACTGGAGCTCTTTCAGACGAGTTGCCTGTTGCTTGTGAAAGCGCGTTAAATCGCGCTTCCTTATGAAGTGGTTTTTTAGTTGGAGCAGTACCTAATACTGGTGTCGTTACTTGACATGCTGCTTCCGCTATATCGTACCGTCAGTCTGATTTTCAATTTAAAACTATACACTTTATTTAATAGTAGTTTCATTAAATATAAGTTTCTAATAATAAACCTACTTGAAAATTCCATAAAATGATATTACACATTATTTTTTAATTTAATTACAATATAATTTTGTTTTTCTCTTTCTCATTTAAACGTCGTTTCAATAAGCAAATTTTCTTGCTTGCTGAAACGATTTTTCTTTTTCTTTCCTCTTTAAGGAATTCTACCGTTTACATATAGTAATTAAACGGTCGCAATTAAACGAGTCGCAAGCATAATGTGCTTGCGGAGTGCAATGCCCTAAAAACGGCTTGAAACATTTCTTCCTCAGGTTTTTTTTCTGGTTTTGAATTGAATTTCTTCAGTTTTTAAAAACCTGGGACGTTGCTGTTTTAGAGGGAATTTGTACCCTTTCCTGTACAAAGGTTGTAAATCGCGTTTAAGGAAGCAAGTATTTGCTTATTGAAACGCATGTAGCTAAAAGTTAGTGGTTAGTTTAAATTAGTTTTGTTAGTAAATTTTCCTTTTTATTTTCTCTCTTTTATTTTCTTGTCTTTCTCTTTATTTTTCCTTACCTTTTTCTTATATTAAATTTTTTTTTCTCTTATTTTATTCTAAATTTTTTTCTTTCTGTATTTTTCTTCTTTTTTTTAAAATCAATTTCTTTTTATTTTATTTTAATATTAATTCTTATAACATTTTTTATGTTTTCTCGTTTTTTTTCTCTTTTTGTTTTGCATATTTTTTTTCAACATTTAGGGTTAGTTTGTAAGTAAGATTTTCGAATCGTTGGACGTTGTGTTAGGCCATCTTTGCCAATGTCATATCCGTTGAGGTGGTGAGGATTGCGTTCTTCTCGGACCAATTTCGTATCAACAAGTTGAATTCGGCTATCCTAAATTAGCTAAGAGTCAACTAGGAAATATTTAATACATATAGAGTAAGATAAATGAAATAGTCTAAAATGGAACGGGATTACTTTTACCTCGCATCCAATATGTCTCACATATTGGTTTGAGTCTTTTGAATATGCACTGTGTAATATGTATTGTGTAATGTAATGTGTTCCTTTGAATATGTATTCATATATTAACCTGATCTATTTTTCCTATTTCATAATTATGTAACATCATATCCTATTCTATATATCTATTCTATCTTACTCATAATAAGGTGGATAATATTGTTATTATCATTACTTTCCGATTAATCATATTTCATTATTTACTATTATATAGTTTCAGTAAGTTATTGTGGAAAGTTTTTTCCCTTCCCTTAATATATATTTAAAACTGTCGTAATTGTACTTTTAATTTTTGCTACCTTATATGGCCCTATCCATATTGGAGAAAACTTATTTTTCCTAGTTTGATTCTTAATCAATACACTATCTCCTATCTTAAATTCTACTAAATTTAACTTAGCATCATGTTGCTCCTTTGCTATTTGCTTGGCCCTATCTTGATTTTTTCTCACTATTTCGTTAGCTCCTTGCTTCTGCGTCTGGGAGAGCTGTACATGCCATAAATTTCGAAAAATCATCCTGAAAAGTTTACCTACTATGTCCATGTAAACTTTATCAAATGGCCTCATTGGTGTATCTGTTAGCACCATGGGCATTTTCGTTAATCTCGAACTTTTGTTCGCTTGACATTTCGGACAGTTCTTAACATAATCTTTGATTTGTCTTTGCATCCCTGGCCACCTATATTGTTGCCTGATTCTTAGGTAAGTTTTCACCGCTCCCTGGTGACCTCTTAATGGTGTATTATGGAAATCCTTTAAAACGGTCTCTATTTGTTTTGGGTTTTCTAATAAAATTGTGTTTCCGTTTTGTGTTATACCTGGAGTGTCAGGTTCTACAGACATCGGACTTGTACTTGTTTTATCACTACTTTTTTGGTACTTCATTTCGATTTCCCTTGTTCCAGACCGGGTCTGGACTGCTGTCACTACATTACGATTTTGAGGTTTACAACATTACAATTCTACTCAACGCGTCTGCGTTTATGTTTTTCTTGCCTGGCTTATATATGATTTCGAAATCATACTCTGACAACTTGTGTCTGAATCTTGCCAGTCTTGAAGTTTGGTCTTTTAAATTGGCTATTCCCTTTAATGGCTGGTGATCAGTAAAAATTTTAAAATGTCTGCCTAGGAGAAATTCTCTGAAGTTTTTTGTGGCTCAAACTATTGCTAAGAATTCCTTTTCTATTGTTGAATATCTTTGTTCTGTGTCGCTCAGCGCTCGGCTAGTTAAAGACTAATAGGGTCTATCTTCGCCTACGTTTCCTTGAGAAAGGACCGCCTAACGCTTCATTACTTGCGTCGGTGGTTACAAGAAATTCTTTTGAAAAATCTGGGTATACTAACACGGGTGGTGATATGACTGATTCTTTTAACTGTTCAAACGCTCTCTGGCAGTCTTCTGTCCAGACGAACTTAGCGTCTTTTCTTAACAATTTGTTAATGGGAAACGCTATTTTTGCGGTGCCCGGTATAAATTTTCTATAATAATTCACAAGGCCTAGGAATGCTTGTTCTTCCTTTTTATTTTTAGGAGGTGAAATGTTTTTGACGCACTCCACCTTGCTAGGGTCTGGAAGTGCTCCATGTTCTGAACACTTGTGCCCTAAATATACGACTTCTCGTCGTAGAAATTGGCACTTGCTAATGTTTAACTTTAAGTTATTTCCCTCATGACCTCGAACATTTTGCTTAACGTTTCTTCATGTTGGCCCAGATTGGTTGCATATGTCGTCTAAATAAACGAAACAATCCATACCCTGAAGTACGGTCAGAATATGGTTTATTAGACCTTGAAACGTCGCTGGGGCACCGGTCAAGCCGAAAGGCATTCGGTTGAACTCAAAATGTCCTAAAGCTGAACTAAATGCGGTCTTCTCTTTGCCCGCCTTATCCATTAGGACTTCGTGGTACCAAGTCAAGTCTAACGTCGAAAAATATCTACTACTTCCTAACTGATCCAATATCTCATCTATCCTAGGAAGTGGAAAAACTTGTTTTATTGTTGCTTCATTTACTTTTCTATAATCTACTACTAACCGCCATTTCTTTTCTCCGTCTTTTCCACTCTTCTTTGGAACCAGAAGCAGTGGAGAGTTCCATGGAGATACACTTGGGGATATTAAATCCTCCTTTAGCAATTTATGAATTTGCCAATTCATTTCTTCTCTATGTGTTTGAGGAATTCGGTACTGCTTTTGGTTAATTGGTGGTTGATACACCTTTATTGGAATTTTGTGTGCTAGTACTGGGGTGTATGTCAATTGGTCACCCTCCAAAAGAAAAATATCATTATATTTCGCACATAGTTTTGTTATGGATCCTCTTTCCTCTCGGTTTAAGGAAGGATCCAAATCTAAACCTTTCATTAAAGTATTTATTCGTTGCGCTATGTCCGCATTACTTCTACTGTTAATGGTATTCCATTGATTATATGAAACATCACTTAGCTTGTATTTGTGGAAATCACTAAATTTCGGTACAAAGTTGTCACTAAGAATGAAATCTTTTACCGTTGAATTTAGGATGGGTACCTTGACCTCTTTATTTTCCACATTTGCTAGTGTTTCCCCCAGGTAGACAAGAGATGGTGCAATCTCTTGTTTATGAACTATCACAGTCATAACTTTAGTTTTGATTTTTAACGGCGTTATTCTAACTGTCTTTGCTTCGGTTGTTATATTACTTTTGTTTCTTTCATCTACTGTATTTTTGATGCCTAGTAATGGCAATTTAATTATAAATTCTTTATTTTCATTAGTGTTAAGTTTATACTGAGCGTGTTTATAATGGATCTGTTCCACATGTTGTCTCTGCCCAGTATGCCGTCCGCCGGTACCCCTTGTTTAAGTGACACAACGTGTAGCGTTAAGCGTAAAGGCTGTACCTCATCATGACATATGTTAATGGACCTATTGTGGTTATACAGCCTCCAAATGCTCCATTTAATTCCTTTTTAATCCTTTTATTTATAGTATAATGACATCTTCCGTTAATGCGCATCGCTTTACTAGGCTTGTATCTGCTCTTGTATCCACCAGTAAAATGAGTTTTCCATTTCTCGCCTCTACGCAAGGCAATTCAATGAACACATCACTTAACGTGGCTGAATTCCAGTTAGATACTTCCTTTATAGTATTTTTATCATCATTATTTAAATTATACGTTAACCATGTTGTATAATAAATTATACAACAACCATGAACACAAATTTCGTTAATACTTTTGATTTTATATTACTTGCAAGTGCTTTTATATCTGTAATATATTCTGCTATATTAAGACTAGTGCTCTTTGCTTTGTATCGCTGAAAATTGATAAACATTGCTTTTATAATCGATGTGCATGCTAACTGTGTAATTAGTAAGATGATTAGTAAGAACTCTGCTGCCATTTCTATTATCATCTTTGTTTAATGATTAATTTATTCACTGTTTTATTTACTTTATCGTTTTGTGCTATAATTTTTATTTTATTATTATTGTACCTAATGTTTTGATCTCTTTTAGGTTGTAGCACTTTTGAAGTTGGTATCCACAATCGCTTCCAATGTTGGAGGTATGGTTACTGCTTCATTGGGCCTTAAATTCCTACTCTTGTTGGGTTCCCAGATTAATGGCCTTGTCTGGGCCCTTGCCGGTTTCCCTGCTGATTATTCTGGAGATTTTCCCAACTTCTTTTAGCTCCACAGTTTGCTACTATGTGTCCTGGTCTGTTACACCAATGACATATTGTTTGTTTCGTTTCGTTTGGCGTGTTCACAGGACTCCGATTCATCTGCGCCCCCTTGAATGTAGTCGAATTTGAGTTCACTAGGTTATTTTGCTTTTGATTCCAGTTCGTTTGGACTTGTTTTTGTTGCCAATTTTGCTGGGGTTGCTTTGGTTGCCAACTTCGTTGGTGTTGGTTCCATTGTTGACTCCCCTGTTTAGTTATTAGGCCTTTGATTTTTGTTGTTTGACCCACTTCTGTTGTTTCCATTGTTGTTACACCTCCAGTTTGCCTCGTGTCCATATTTTAAACACTTCGTGTTTTCCCTAATTAAACACTTTTCTCGCGTATGCCCACGTTTATTACAAAATGAACAAATTATTTTCTCCTGTGGTGCTCTCGAAACGTTCTGCCTTTCTTCTGGTCTTTTATAAGCCACGAGATTATGTACAGGCGGTCCTGTGTAGGGCTCTACCGAATTCATATTAATTATGGGTGTAACTGTTGTTTGATGGAGGGAATTACTTCTTTGTATTTCAATCAGCGTGTTCTTCTTTTAACCCTGTTCTAAACGCCTTTTTTGCTGATGTCTCTACCATAGATACAAGTGCGCTGTCGCCCTGTCCATTATAGGTATCTTTTATTACTTGTAACGCCTGTGCTTTTTTGGTATTTAGGCGTCTTGCGTACTGCCGAATGTCCTCATTGTGCAATTGGCTGCAAATCTGTAGTTCTGTTAACGTTGAGTCTAACGAAATCGTTGGTAGGTAGGCTCTTCTTAACACTAGGTATAATTCTTCTAGGCTGCTGAAACGTTGTGAGCCTACTAGATCATAAGCGTCTCCATACAATCTTTGTTTGATACAATCTATGTACTCTTGTATATTTCGCTTCCCTTGTAGCTAACTCACACGCCTGTATAAACTTATACACCTCACCTCTTAAGTCTAGTGACTGTGTCCCTGAAAACAGTGGAACAAGACTGCTTGTTATCATCGCGATTTCTGCTATACCCATCTTGGTTTGATCTGCCCCTGATTGCTTAAACGTAGGAAATGAAACTGAGTTATATTCCTTCGGACTGACTATAGCAGCGGTAGCTTCTTTATGGTATAGTGTTTGATCGTTAGCTAATTTTATTTCTTGTTTTAGCCGTCTGTTTTCCTCTTAATTCTTGGATTCTTCTGTTCGCTTCTTCTAAAGAACTACAGTCTTCTCTTGATTTCTGTGCAAATCCCTGTTCTAGTGTTTTATTTAACGTTTCTTCGGTTAGCCCCTTTTCCTTTAATAATTCCCTTAGTTTTACGTTCTCGTCCTCTAAGTTCCTTAATATATCTTGAAACACTTCACTTATCATGAAAATGAAACACTTTATCTACTAAATAATTATCGTACCTATTCTTCAGTGCGTTAAATTCTGATTCCCATGCCTTTGAATTTTCTGTCTTATTCTCTATTATCTGGTGTAGGAATTTAAGCAATTCCTCTACTATCGCGTCTGCTCTTTCTACACTTGTAAGGTCTCTTAGGTCCCCTACTCTAGACTTTAGACAATTCTAAGTTTTCTTTGTTGCCTACTGTCTTTTTTAAAATTGCCCAAATTTTAGATATAAACTCCCCCAACTGGCGTTTTAGATCCTTATGGGTTGTGTCTAATTCTATATACGCTTGTTCTTGCAACGACTCGGCCATTAATTAAATTGCTTTTCGTTCTCTTTTAATTTTTTCCTCTCATACATTTAATATTTTCAATTAAGTAGCATTTAACCTGACTAGTTAGCAAAGCTGCAGCAACAGCAATCCTCTTAATTGCTACTACTGACCTAATTTCCCATTTAGAATAACAAATCAAGGCCAGCGACAGTGGCTGCATTAAAACGAGCGTCGAATTTCTTGACTTGCTCCTCAGAGTCGAACAAAATAAAACGCACAAAATAAAAGACCACGCTTACAATTTTGAAAACGCTTTCGTTCTGACGCGCTAACAAGCAAACCAATAAAAAAAAACACAGTAACTTGCGCTGAAATCTGAACTCAAGCAAGCGTAAGCGCCAACGCCACCAGTGAGTTTCGCTTCACGTTCATATTATACAACAAATAACCACTTTAATATCTTCCACAAAAACCATTTAAAATTAACAATATTGTCCTCGCTTGCAATAAAATTTAATCTTTTTAAAAACTAATTTTATTCAGCAAACGACTCAAGAATCGTAGATTTTAGCTCCCGATTTTAAACAGTTCGCTCTAACTGGGCATTTACACACCCCACTTCGCGTTGGACAGGCAAAATACCAATGTGAAACTCAGAAAAGCCTAAATCGTACATAACTCCGTTAAAGAACCACATTATCCTTACGGGTTACTGCATTGAGTGCAAGTAAAAATTTCAACTAATAAGTTCTTCCTAATTCGAAATTACATACGTTTAAAATTTCCCTCAAAAATTTATTTATTTCTCCAATAATTCACTTTCACTAAATTTTAATTTCACTTTAAATTAATTTTAAAACTAGTCAAAAAATTTCCAAGTAACTTCCCAGAGTGGAAGGGTCGACCTCAGCAAAGGTTTCGTCCGGCGTGGAACGCCATTGGACAGACAAGGGTGCCTGGCTTGACGCTGGCACTCCTTTTATTTATTCCACAAATTTCACCAAAATTTTCACTCACTTACTTTTACTTTCCTTCGAGCGATCCTCGGCTCGAAAATCCGGGTGCGCCAAAATGTTGTGGTTACCTCCTGAAAATGATGATCCTCCCAAAGAAAATACCGGAATGCCTTCTAGTGTTCTTTTATTTTAAAATATGCAGCGGCGGTCTGCGCGCTGTGGAGAAAAGCTATTTCGCGGCAGTTAGCTTCCACACTTGCTATCATGCAGACTGTGCTGGTTGCTAACTTGGCTTTCGAGCTTCCCAAACGAAATGCTGGGCTTGCACTAAAGGCTGAACTTGACCTTGACTCACTAACTGAGTTATTAACAAGTGCCAATGTTCTTGCCTTGACGGTGTGAATGCGACATACAACAGTTGATACAACCGCAGGTTGTATCAAAGACTTATTACAACCTTCAAGTAAAGCAAACTTTCCGGTATATTTTAGATAAATTAACGAAGAAGGCGGATAAGGATTTGATGATATATTGTCTGCAGATATCGATGAATTACTAGTGCATAAGGCACTTAGGAATCATCTGAAAGGAATGCTATGCTCCACTCTTTATCAAGTTTCCGGATGGAGGAACATCGTCAACTTAGCCTTGTGTATATAGGCATGAAATCAAACAAAAATATATTTTTCAACGAAAGTTTGACTGAAGCCAATTTTACAACATGCTTTCTGTTTGAAACAAATAGAAGGATATATGCGGTGTCAACACGGAAAGGCTTGATTGTAGTCAAACTCAGTGAAAAAAAGACCTGTCGTTGACAGGAAGCAGAAAGTTGTGAATTCTGAAATTTATAAATACTGTAATATCATTTATATTGCTTTATTTCTGAATTCTGAAATTTATAAATACTGTAAAGGCATTAATATTGCTTTATTTCTTACTTCTTCCCATATATTGATTATATTTTTCTCCTTAATATTTCTTTTCTTTTGGAGTAACTATTATTGCTTTTTTGATGGAGAACATATCGTGTGGTGTTGGGAGTCGGAATTTGAGTGTTACATGCATGTATTGGTTACTCAACACCACATGCAGTTGTGATGTCTACTGGTTATAGTTATAGCAGTTCTGTAGCCTGCGTCAATAGTCTGGTGCTCATTATATGGAATTATAGGAATAGATTTAAAATATGCCACATCAATGCTCAAAGCTTGGTTAAGAAGATAGACGAACTTAGATTTATCTATGAGGGATCAGGGTTAGATGCAGTGTGCATCTCTGAAAGTTGGGCGTGGACGGTGATAAGGTAAATGCGAAATTTTTAAAGATCAACGTTCCAATACTCTAATTTAATTACTATTCTTGTGTCCAACAACGCCATAATTCAGATCCTCAGTTCTGTTTCCAATGTGTGGACCAAAGTGAGGTACTTCAAGTTAAGAGGACTGAGTTGGACTTGATGGAATACATCCAAGGTTTTTCAGCAGTATGATTTATTTATTTTTTAGTGATGAATTTTGGAACGAATTTCCGTCATCCCTCGTCAAATTTGTTCTGTTGACAAACCGGTTTCGGCGTTGTGGCATCTTCAGTGTCGTTTTTCCTTCTATTTTTTAGTATGATTTATAAATATTTAGAATAATATTTAATACTTTTTCTTTAAATACTGCTCAAACTTTATCAGCCACGGCAACACAATCCAGATCAGAGGACAATTTCAAACACAGAAACGCTTTGAAATTATTATAACAAGGAAATAGCGCGATTTTTACAAGCTAGCAACAGACACAGCTACTCCGAATGCCCGAAATACATGTGCAGAAATTGCTGCACTGCATGCAGTGCTGCGTTTAAATATTCTCTCTTTCGACATCATCATCCCGTGTTTTTTGTATTTAGCTATAAATAATATGAATGAATCATAGACGAAG
The DNA here is from genome assembly GCA_922984085.1 of Sicus ferrugineus. Classification (NCBI taxonomy): domain Eukaryota; kingdom Metazoa; phylum Arthropoda; class Insecta; order Diptera; family Conopidae; genus Sicus; species Sicus ferrugineus. The sequence goes on along the minus strand of OV277351.1, from coordinate 6,021,823 downwards.
CAGGCTGCACACATTTTATGTGTCAAAAATCAGATACTGACGTTGCAGCATTTTCGCTGCGCAGTGAAATTTAAATTTGTGACAACCTGCAGCGCTGCGCTGCATGCAGCATTTGCATGCAACTTGCGTCATAAGAACTAATGTAATGAAAACTCACTGCATGCAGAATTCTGCACATATATTTCAGGCAGAACACATATTCTTTCATTATTCCCATTTATTATTTTTGGTAATTTGAAATTTCAATTATTCCCAATTGTTATTATTTTTTCAATTACTATTTTTGTTTAGCAGCTTTTAGCAACACTTTGGCTCGAATTGAAAGTAGGGGGCAGAGGCGATCAAAGTAGTTCTTGAGATGAGTGGTTTCTCATGCTTAAAGCCTGCGAATATTATCGACTCAATTGTATGTTGTTGTAGAGATCAAATCTGCAGATTAATATAATTATAAAGTTTTAGTGAACCGTAAGCTTCGTAAAAGCATTATAGAAGCACCAAACTGAAAGCCGAGTAAGTGGGGCGAACTAGCCGGCAGACATTCCACTCCATCTACCTGCCTTCGTGTTGATAAATACCTGCCAGTATTTTGTTTTTTAAAACCTTGTCCTTTCGACGCTTTAACCAATTTTTAGGAAGAAATCCTGGTGATCAAGTCTGAATTCAGCAAAAAATAACAGAAAATTCAGGTTCACTTGTTATTTTTTAATAAATTTATCAGAAGCTTGTCTCGGGTTCGAATCCCAAAAAAGACGAAGTGGAACTTAGAATTTTTCGAGTAAAGTGAGCGTTAATGGTTAATTAAGAACTATTTAAGACAATTTAAAGATGGAAACGTCTTTTTATATTTTCATAAAATTTTAACTCCGAAAATTCTGTATAGAAATCAGGTACGCGGACTTAGGTAAAGTTCTTCCTTAAATTCAGGTTGAAAAGACCTGATTTTTTATTAAAAATTTAGTGATGTTTTCAACTAAGGTTAGAATGATGACTAGCCTTCAAAGCTGCTTAAAAAGGAAATTTTAATGAAGCAAGCAATAGAAAAGAGCTTATCAGAATCTATTAAGGCCCTAAATGCTGCCAACGTGCTACTAAGTAACAGAAAGACTATTAAGTGGCCGTGTTTAGTGCTGCGAAAGGTAAATTTCATTATTTGCCAAAATAAATGAAGTGAAATTTTACAAACCCTTTTGACCATTAAGAATTAATCACATTATAATTACTCAATGCTCAACTTGCCTTTAGAGTCTGTGCCAACTTCCACTATTCCAACTTCCACTGTTTCAACTTCAACTTAGCTTAACAATTTGTTAATAGCCTTCCGACATTGTGGCTTTTTCTTTCTATGCTGACATAGTTGACTCGAGCAAAGAGCGTTTATCCTACCGCATTTATGCAATGCAAAACAAAGAAGTACTATCAGAATAAAGCATGAACATATTTGCGATGTTATTTATTTTCAAGTGTGGCAAAATTGCTGTACCATATTCTCAACAAATGGGAAGTCTTGCCATATTTTCGTTTTCTTTCGATACTTGCAAATGCAGCACTGCTTAAAAAATAACTCTTTATTTTCCACAATCACGGCTGCACTTTTGCCAGATCGAAATTGTCAAAGCGAAATTCTCTATCGGCATTTCCAACAATTAATAAATGGCTGATTCATTCCAATTCCTTTCAAGGTTCTATTCGGATAACGTTGTCATTATAAAAAATTTTTTTATAAAATAATTTTTTTTTATTTCAGTATGGCGGTGATGTGACGAGACGTACCAAGTTACTCAAGCAACAAGCAGAGGGAAAGAAAAAGATGCGCATGTTTGCTAACATCAAAGTGCCACATGAAACTTTTATAAATGTTTTAAAACGTTAGATAAGACAATGTTTAGAAATATTTACACGTTCTGTACAGCAAGCATTCTGTAAGAATAAATGTAATATATTGATATTGAATTAATAGGCTAAGTTCCTCTACTGAGTTTTATGTAATTGTCGCTCCTATCATATAATGCTGATTTAGAATTATATAAATATATGTATTACTTTGAAGTACTTCTTTTGAGTGAACTTGATTTGTAAAGCGTTTAGTTTGACGTGTAAACCCTGTACCAGTGAAATAATTGACAGTTAAGCAGTATTGTTGAAAAGCAAATACTTTATATTTTGTGAAGAGACTTTAAGTAGGTAATTATTTCCACTCTAACTTGGTAGTTGAAAATGTTAGGACTTTCGTAGCTTTAATTATCGGGCTTGCCCTGTGCATGCTCGTATACATTTGTAAGTACTGTACAAAAGAATAACACGAAAAGGCAAATTGAAATTGCAATTATATCATAATTATTGGATCCCTGCTCAGCGTTAAATTTAAAGCATTCATATATCCTGTGGAATACTTCGTTTAAGAGACGACGCATCGATAACAATCAGCTGTGATAAATTTCCCAGAAACTAAACTAATTTCGTCCATGCCAAATCGGGAAAGTAAGCAAGTGTTGATCTTCATAATAACCGACACTTTGTAAAATAAAAACAAGGGTAGTTGACAAACCAAAAAGTGGTCTATGTGTGTCCTTTGGGACGGACATGGAAGACAAGACATACAACGTTTTAATCTGGCATAATCAATCACAAGATTGCTGTCTAAATTATGTCTTCATGTGACAGACAAATATTTTCATTTCTACAAACTCCACTTTCATAAGTACAAAAAGATTTGTTTGCCAAATGCAGAAGCAAATCCCTTCCCTGTTGACATCTTTTGCTAATTTTTTAGTACATACCTGTTCATCCATTAATAGAGAATATCCATAAATAGACATTTATGGATAAACAACAACTATTCCATAACTAAAGAATTTTAAGCTGATAGAATGCTCATGTTTCTGTCAAGAGCGTCATAATTCAGATTAAATCCAGTCCTGTAATCGAAGCAGAGACGGGTATCATGAATACAATACAAAAACGAAAGTATGGGAAAAAACTTTAATAACTTGTAGTTGATACTGTTGTAAATTTTGCATATATTTCAGAATGGGGCTGTAACACTACATTGTGACTGCTGTTACCAAGTAATCGTAATATACTCCAAACTTTATGGTTGCAACACGCACCCGTAAATAATATATACAAAAAATAAAATACTGTCATTCTACTTTATATTGCGATAATTCGGAAACCAAGGGGAATTTTGTTTGAGCACTTTGGTTAAGTTTGATGGACATTATTTATTGTAAAACTATTAAGATAGCCTTAATTCGATTACTGTTTATTTTAATAAGCAAGGAATAGTAAATCTGGGAAAGTAAATATCGTTATCAGGCTAACGGCATTTTAATTGTTTTCAAATCTAAAAACGAATATTCGATTCCTTTATTATTTTGAATGACCTATAAAAAATTAACAAAACTACACAAATGATGAAATGTAGGATACTTTTATAGGATCCAAAACAATGTGATTATATTTTTGAATATGTGCAGCAACAGCTGTGAAGATTGTTCACCTGTTTTTTATATGAACTTTGGGAAACCGAAATTTCTCCTTCAGTAGAAGACATCCTTCCTTCAGTTGGCTTTGTGCATCAGTGCTTCTGAAAAGGCTTCAAATCCATTTGCCATCATCTTACAAAAAAATCAGTAATAAGGCTGTCGTTGGCAAGACCAACAAATATCTCGTTGGCAAGACCAACAAATATATCAAACAGAAAACTCAAAGTTTCGGAATGTAGGATACTGAATGCCTTCAGTAAGCATTCGAAGGCTATGAAAACTTTATAAAAAGTTTTAGTGTGTAAATACTAAAGATAGATTTTTCATGAAAAATATAAAAAAGAGAGAACCGACCAAAAGTTGCAAGCTCTTGAAAGGTTTTGAACTAAGATTTTACCATATCCCAATTAGGTTTTGGGTTACTAAACAATTAAAGTTCATCACCGATCAAAGTTCGACGGTCTTATAAAAATTTACGGAATATTTTAAATACATTTCAAAGTTTTTCATAAATGTCTCTTAAAATAAGGAAATTTTCCCCAGACCTTAATTTCGCAGCTGGCAATCCATTATTGTGGATTAAAGATCAGTGTGGCAGGATTTTCACACTTTCTATCTGAAAAGAAACTTAATTGACCCTGAAAAGGAAGCTTAATTGCTATATTCGTATTGCTTATTACCACATAGTGGAATTGTTCTTGGCTAAGTGTTCCATATGGCGTTTCGGAAGCAGGTGCTGTCCATCTATCGTGGAGGTTTTCAGAGGACCCTGAATGGAATGGACCCGTTATCATATAATTGATTTCTGCTCAATTGATGGTCGGTTGTTTGGCTAAAAAAGTTTGACCACCTCAGCTCCCTTGTTTCGTTGCTGTCGTCTTCTAATGCTTGCACTTGTCAAAGTTTTAATATTTTACCGAATTGTCGTTTGGTTAACGTGCGTATGTCGCCGCTTCGTACGCTGCCTTTGTTTCCTCCTTAAAGAATGGAATTTTTCTGACCCTGAAAAAGATGCATACACACAGCAACGGCAGCGATGACCTTGAGTTTTTGAGCAATGTAAACTGAAAGCGTTGCTCCCTCTCTGTCAGTCACTCGAATGTTGTTCCCGCAAGTATTGGGTTCTCTTGTGAGAAAAGCTTTTCTGTACTTCCCAATACAAGTCCCCTTGTCTCCCAGCAACAAAAGCCAGCTTCCATTACTGTAGTTTGCAACAATTTGGCCCAATTTTCACACGAAACAGCTGCAGACAAATCAAGCTTAATGTAAATAAAAACAATTTTCAATACTAAAGCAGATTAGGGCAAAAGAGATTTGTATACGGTATCCAGTGTTGCTGACTTTATTGTTTGAAAGCGAATTAATTGAGAAGGCCCGACGGCAAAATCAGCTGATTTCAGCAAACGCAAGCTGCATTGATAAATCATCGCCACAAAAAGGGGAGGGCAAATATTATTTTATACAATCTTTCTGTATCTCAGTGTCTAAAGATTGTATACTTGGGATACCTAATCTTTTGAAAATTAAAAATAAAAATTAGAACGGGAGAAAAAGACACCACGGTAACACTTTAAACGCAGAGCCACACGCAATAATCTTTCTTAAGGGCAATTTAACCAAATGATGCGTCTGAAAGTTCTTAGTTATTATTAAAATTCCTATTTTAGTTAATTTCTTCTAGTATTTCACTTTCATACGAGTAGAAATATAATATCGAAGTAAATAATATACTTTAAAGAATGGCTTCAGTTGAGAGCTCAAAGTTATCAATTTTATTATTTTTTTATCTGTGGAAATCTCCAATTAGACTATTGGTGCGAAAAATTATGTCGCTTTTATTTTACTTGGACAATTTAAAATGTATAAACTACTTTTTTGAGGAATTATAACTCTTTATTATAGCAAATTGCAATATGAATATAACATTATACAATAAAGCTTGAGTTATAACCTCTCATACGAGATATAAATTGTAAAACGTTTGGCTTTGTTTCTGTGAAAGCTAAAACTGTGTTATTGTTCAATTATGTTGTTGAGTTTGTAATGTATTTGTTCCAGTATTTCAGGGCAAATATTAATATGAGGGGAATGAATATGAGGGAAAAGATGACAAATTTCCCTTATTTTCCCCAAATGTACGATTTTTCCTAAAAATTTAAGATCAAACTTATTGATTCCGTATGTGAAAAAGAGGAAACTTTGGGTTAAATGAATTGTCGTGTGGTCTGTTGTGAATAAAGAATAACAAAAACTTTTTTATGTTACTATAATATTATAATATTGAGTTATTTTCTTACACCATCTCAAATAGTGCTGAAATTATAATTCAGGGTTTTAAGCCTAAATCTTAAAAATCTAAATTTTGGGAAATGCTTTCTTATTCTTCGTATGTTAAACATATTTGTGAATAAAAGTTTGGTGGCGTCATCTGAATGCGACTAACGACTTTCTGTCTTTCGTGGGCGATATTTGCTCAAAGTTTACGAATGGCTACCTAAGGGCTGCACACAATTTAGGTTGCTATGTTTGGCCTCTAATTCTGCTAGTAGTTGATAAAATGTTGCAAATTATATTCATATAGATTTTAGACTAAAGCACTTCAAGTCTACAAGGGCAGCTGATCGATTTAAATTCTTAACTACATAGGATTATAAATGAAATTTTATTAAAACATATGTCCTAAAGTTTTAGCTATGTTCGTTCGAAATATGTCACCAAGTTTTGCTACTTGTTGCAACCTTAATGACAGTTTGATGAGTGTTTTGACCCCGATAAGATCCCCTTTGTTGAGTTCTCTGCTTGAGTGCCACATGAAAAGAGTGCTTTTTTGATTTTGTTGATACCATTGTTGTTGCTAGCCGTATAAACAACAATCAAGTTCAAGCATAACGTCGCCTGTTTGACTCCGAACGCGCCGCAGTTGCCTTTAGTACACGTATCAGCGGCGAGTTGCCAGCGGAAGTAAGGCGTTATAATAAGTGTGACAGAAATTAGCTGCGAATACCTTTGAAGAGGAGCCTCGTACGTGGACGGAGATAAGAAGTAACGCAGACAGCTGTTTATAGAAAACAGCTTTGGCAACAGTCTGATAAAAAGTAAACTATTCAGTGGATTCCTATTTTCGAGCTGTAGCTGACATAACCCGCAGGTAGGAGTGCATTCCGTCCGTCACTCGTGGGCCCCCCTTTTTTGTATTAAGATTGAAGTGGAAAATCGAGTCAATTCCAAACTCCAAATCCTTGGCCAGCATTTGGTGAGCAGATTTCTGTGTGGTTGTGCATTAGCTTTTACTTCAGAAAGTGCTCGTGGCCCGGCCCTGAAACTCACTCAGAAATGAGAGTCATCTGCATTTTTCCCAGTTTCCAAATTCTGTTAAAATTCCGATTGCAATTTTCATTTGCAATTGCCCTTTCTCTCCTCCCTAACCATCCCAAAATTCTTTGTCATGGCGGTGGTGTGTGTGTGTGTTCGGTCGTCATAAAAGTTGTTGGGGGTTTGTTTTTGAGTTAGTGCAAAGCTCTTATTTGTAAACAAGTCGGTCTGACTTTTCTCCATTTCGCTCTCAGGGAAATCCATCGCATACAGAGATGCCACCTTCTAGTCAATTCAGTGGGTTCATGTGCAAAAAGTTTTCCAATCTTGGACTTTTACAAAAATCATTTAGTTAAGCTCTGAGTTTAAATTGAAATTTCTACAAAATTCTTATCAAAAGTAGTCTCTGCATTTCCTTGTCAATGCTATAATATTTTAAACAATTATATTCAGCCCTATTCTTGTAAGGATTTTAATCATTGGCAGACGTTTTGCAGTGAAAATTAATATTAAAGGTAAAAACAGTTGTTATTTATGTTTTGTAGCGAAAATAGGTTTATCAGCGGTTTCGCCTTTGATAGCTGGCAGTTCTAAGCAGTTGCTGTTTGTAAAGGGACGTCGTGGTTGGTGTTTCTGCTTTTATTCTGTGGCGTCTTCCATGATTTCTTGTGAAAGCATCTAAAAATTTTCAATCAAGAACAACAGACAGCTAATTATTGGATTTCCTTTACACAGCTGACAAGAGATTTTTAAGAAAATACATTGCATGCAGAAGGACCACCCACGGTCTCTTATGAGACTTCAGATCCTAATTGGAAAAACAGAACTACAACAAAATTTATCTCAGGTAAGTTTTTGTATGATTTTCATATGGTTGGGGTTCGCAATCGTTGGAACCGCATCGAAATAGCTTTTCGAAAGAGTAACTATGGCGCATAACCGGATAACCTAGTAACGCAAATAAAACCGGTCAACAATGTTAGGACAAATTTTCCTAGGAAATTTTCATAATTTGCTATAAATTTTAAAAATGTTAGCCGAACTCGCAGATTCTTGGAGAAATTAGATTGAGTCTTTTTTTATTAGGCACATTTCTAGAAACAGACTACGAAAAACATGAGGGCCTCTTGTAAATCTCGTTATCGATTAGTTAGTATTCAACCAGAAGTATTTGATATTTACCTGTAGTGAATCCTGTTATAACTAATTTTTAATATCTTTGAAATGTGGTTCAAATAAAACGGTTCTTATTTACATTTTTCATCAAGTATTTGGTTTACCATTTTAATTATACAAAATCTTGTAGTTTTTACATTAATTGTCGGGTTTTCAGTGCACTGTCAAGAATCTTGGAATAAATTTTGATATATTTTCTACCAGCTGTTGCCCGCGATTTTGCTCGCTTAGACTTCAATGTAATGCATTAATATATTTATTCTCCAATAACCACACTTCGATGAAATTAGTTTAATTGTATGAACTTCATAGTAAGTGCAAATCATTTATTGGAATTACTATATTAGCTGACATTAAATACATAAAACCTTAGATGTATTGTATTTACTTTAGAAACCCTTCCCCGTTCAAAGCATTAGGAAAATAGAGTTGCACCAAATATTAGCTCGATAAGCAGTCGACTTATGGCGCCTGTTTTGGTGAATAGTAATTCGTAACAATCGAGGTTGAAAATAATATTAAAAACTCTTTGCTTGTTTTTTTTCGGAAACACGCTTTTCCTAACCATCAGGGAGCGGGTATGTAGAGAATATACAAAGTTATAAGTTATTAGCGGCGGAGCAGGATTATCGGGTACCTTCTTGGCAGAGCGACTGCTGCGAAGCAGGTCAACATTTCAACCAAGCAGTACGTCATAAAAATGTTGGAGTTCAGTGAAGCTCTGTTAAAATGTTGACTGGCTTCACAGCAGTCTGTTAAAACAAAGTACCCGAAAATCTTGCTTCGCGACTGAATTGTAACCTTGACATTGTAAGGAAGATGAGAGTTGAACCTTAATTACTTCGTTGTTAAATATAAGCCGATCGATATAAATATAATATTCTGAAAAATTCGAAATTTTTAGGATTTCTGTATCAAATGTTTGAATTTTTCCACGTATGTTATAAAGTTTGCGTTTCACTTTCAGATTGAAATGCAAAGACTCGCAATAAATTACATCCCCTGCATTTGTAATTAATGATAAATACCCACAACACATTTGATTCAAATCGGGGTGACGCAAGCAAGATCTTGCCGTACCAGTTAATGTCATCCGATGCGGACTCTTCTCAGCCATCTTCAATGGATAACCTTCCGAATGCCGTTCGCTTACCAATCAGCACAACTGAGCCTGTTCAAATGAACCTAACCTCGGGACTGGTCACATCTGAGAAATGCATACCGAATACCAAAGACAGAAAGCCCTTCGACCTAATGCTCCAGGTCAAGGAGAGAGTAAATGTTCAGACCAACTCTAAACTACAGAACAATCAATGGAACCATAATTCCTTTCACAGCTTAACTGCTGGCAAGGAAATCGTTAGTCCGAGTATTAACAACAACAACTATAGCGTTAATCAAAATATTAGTGCCTTCCAGCAATACAGATTTAACGATGAGGAGCCGAAAGCTGGTTCCACGAATTTCGGAAAATCTAATACGGTGCATGTAAGCAATAGCATTTTGGATCAGCCTTGTGATGAAACGCAAGATTCTGACTTTGTTACGCGCCCTTCGCCCATCTGCAGAACTGAGGACCAAGAAAATGCCTTTCGTCGCATCGAAGACGTGCATAACTACTCCAAACTGAACCGCTATAATTACTCAAATGACAGCAGTGTCAGCAGCGCTCAGGAAGACGACATGGAGGAAGAGGATAAGGATGAGGATGGGGATGACATAGAAGTTGAAGCACTGAACAGTAGATTTGATATATATGGCCATCTCGGCAGTGAACAGCGCACTGCATGGAGCTCCCAAATAAATGCATACAATTCAAGTTTCTGTGATAAAACGGCGCAGGCTGTTCACGTTGATGAGGCACCTGCAGTGCCCGCCATACCCGATCATCACGCTCGAAGGCCAATGAATGCTTTTCTAATTTTCTGTAAGCGTCATAGAGCCATAGTCAAGGACAGATATAAATCATTCGAAAATAGGTAAGTCCACACTAAGAGAAGTAAAAGAAGAGATTCTGCGGGAGCAGGGCCGCCTGCACGAATTTCGTGAAATCAAGTTATAGAAAGCACAATTCTTTATGATTAATTTAACTAAGAAAAGTAATTGGGCGTGTCATTTGTATGATTAATAGGCTAATTTCCCCTAAGTTTTGTAGTTTTTCATCATAGTGCCCAAAACTAACACCTAAGGCCTGACTACAATTGGGTGATCAATCTCAATCTGACAACTCTTTAATATTTTAAAATACACACATTTGATATATAAAAATCGGGTCGTGTCACTTGGCCGATTCCGTTCATTTTAGTGCAACAAATATGGTTACTAAAGTTCATTGCTTGCTTTTTATGTCGCTGCACAATTTTTATGTAATAAAATATCACATCATAATGTAATAAAATATTTGTATTACACTAAAATTATGTTGTAAAAATTAAAGTCGCTATATCTCAATTGGACATATATATAACGTTCTTAAATGCACAGAATTTTATATAAAGAGTGGGCGTAGCAATTCTACCATTCATTATCTTTTATAAAATGTGCTACCCCGACGTACTATATTATTTGATCACAAAATTTTGTAACAATAGGTTAATAGAATGGTTCTTATGTAGTTTTAACCAAATCTCCATACTTTTGTTACATGAAAAGTGAAACTGTTCATTGGTCGACTCCGCCCACTTTCAGTAGTAAAGTGACTAGAGGTAACCTGGAATCTGTGTACTATCATGAAATTATGAAATATATTTTTATATATTGTAATTAAGAATATACATTTCTCTACCTAAATCGCCTCCCACTTTTTATCTAGATTCTAAGTCTTCGCTGATTATGGACTAATTACAAACTCAATTTTGTCTTCTATGGCAGGAAAATGTTATCAAATTTTTTGTCACCGTATTGCCGAGTTCTGCAATCGCAAATTTCCGTATACTTATGTATGTTCATCATTTAAATTTGATCTGAACAAATTATTTTAAATAAATAAATTTCCTATTTTGAAAGTTTTAAATTCTTTTAAACTCACTGTTAGGACTGGCTATAAGTTATAACAAATTATATTTCTCTTATAAAAATATCTTATGTAGACATCTTTTCTACAATAGAGCGTCTCACGATAATCGTTCGTGTATCAATCTGCTTAATATTTCTAACTTTTTGTGTAGAAAAATCTAGTCAGAAATCCAGAAATAAATTTGTCTTAAATTCAGAAATAAATTTATAATTTTATGTTTTTGGATTTTTTATACAGAAGAAATATTTTATAACATAATTGTCTTGTAATATATTTATTATAATATTAAACAAAATATTAACATATTTGATTTTTTTCATAAAGATTCCTTTTTGGCAAAACTTCTTCAAAATTATATAACGCTTCAAATTATTTGTGACATAACTTACAGTTATAAATGAGCCGCTCAGAAGACAGTGCGATTAGGTGTATTGTTTTAAAATGTCAGGTTTTTCTTAATTATAAGCAATAAAATTTTATTTGACTGAGGATCACTTTCTTAGGGAAACCACATTTTAAAGTGGAAGCGCTTCATAGCAGATAGAGATTATCTCCACTTTGCGCCGATAAACCGAAATATAGATTGCAAAAAAATCTTTCTCTAAATCATCAAGAAAAATCATGAATTACAATCTTTCTTTCCTGTCGGCATCTTACAATGATTACACGTACCCCATTTACGCACTTTGCTGCGATATGTTTCTGATATAGCAATGTGCCTGAAATTGTGAAGTCGAGAAATATTACACAATCTTGTATTGTTGGTTCAATTGGTTTTTGTAGTAAAGTCATAAATACATAGATTGTCTACTCTTTGTAATTAAGAGTTGAATATTTTATACTTTACAGCTGAAAATATACGACAAATTATAAAAACAGCTTCAGTACTTTTCCTACTTTTTAAACATAGATTTCTAGGCTAAACTATCTAAGGAATTTAAGAGTACAGTTTTCCCTGATACAAATTATAAAACCATTATTAATTATCACCCCTGCTTCATTATGCAGGGCCCTGTTGGGAAGGTTTTTGATGAATCTGTTTTAAGAAATAAACAATTTCAGAATAATTAATGCCACTCTCATTCACAGAGCCATAACCAAAATACTTGGCGACTGGTGGGCGTCGTTGGACCAAAACGAGAAGCAATGTTACACAAGCTTAGCTCAGCAGGTACCAAAGCAGCCATCTGAATGGTTCTATTGATCACTACTTTTTTTTTTAGAACAAGGATGCATTCTTCCTTGCCAACCCAGATTTCAAATGGTACAAACTACCAGCACCCCCTCTACGCACACTTCATACGCGCCCAAGTAATACGGAGAGCGTGGTGAATCATATTCCAGATGCTGCTCCACGCTACGATGCCTCGGTTGGCAGCGACCACATATTCAAGTTGGCGGACGAAGCTCAGATGGGCGACCTGAACAACTTAATGGGCGACAAGAAAGTAAGCAGTCCACATGTCTTTCAACGCACTCTAGGAGAGACCACTCAGTACCTCAGCATCCAAATACCGGAGTCGAAGCTTTACAATTGCAAGTTCGAAACTGGATGCAAGAGGAAATTTGAAGACGGCAACAAAGCTTTCAATAAGAGCAGCGAGGAAGATCTCGTGCCAAAGAAATCGCCGCGTATGTGCAAGGGGAAAATCTATCAGGAACTCGTAAACTCCGGCCAGATCTCAGCAGTAACTAAAAAGAAGTCTAAAATTGGTAGCATTCAGTTAGACGTTAAACAAAATGCTTTCGCGAACGATATCGCTGTTCGAACATCCTCAGATCCATTCCCTTATACAGGCAGACAAGAGTGGATACCTGATGGCACGGTAGGTGTTGGATCGATTGAAGTATCAGAGAAATCTGAAAACTCTGTGTACTCAGAATCCATCCTATCGCACAACACTTTACACAAACACTTCGATTTGGACAAGAAGATCAAGGAGCTGCCAGCGCTTTGCCTGGATGCTTACTTACAGCGCAAGCGCAGCACCAAAAAGAAAAAGAAGGCTAGTTCAAAGAGAAATCCATCGTCGAGCAAGCGAAATCAATGCTCCAAAGCAGAATATCAGGCTTCGACCGTGGCACTTCCGCCAGTGGGCAGTCAGAAGCGGAAGGCCAGGAAGGAAAGCATTACCAGGCGCGACATAAGCGCCATAGAAAGCGAAGTGGCATCACTTATTCCTCTGCGGGAGGACTTGTCCGCCATCAGTTGCAACGGCAGTTACTTCTACGACTTTTCGCCATCGCGTTCTGAAAGTGCTCTAGCTCCCGACGCGTTTTCCACCAGAACTCCAAATACCGTTGTAGACAACTCTAGGCCCACGTTGGCGGCCAATGAGTTCTTTAGCGTGAACAACACTTCGTCTACCTCAGATCTACTCATCCTAGCCGAAGTTGCTGCTAAGAGGACTGAAATTTTGAACTAGCGATGGCCTGTTGGAATATCATATTTGACAGCGGACCATGTTTTTAGGTTAACAAGCAAGCGTAGTCAAGGAGTACCAGACGTACTAGTATAATATATATTGTTAATATTTTAGACACTATTGTTAACTTATCAATAAATCGTACATTGTTTCCGTACAAACATCTGCTGTCTGAGTTGGCGTAAACTGAGCTTGGAAAAAGCCAGTATTTCTAAAAAACTATTATATTAAATAACTTTTAACTGCATGCCCATTTTGTACGGAAGAAGAAATAGCTTTTGTCATTGACTGAAAACGAAGAACAGTAAATTCAAAAGCGTCTACAAGCGAACAAAAAGTCGGCAGGTTTCACTAACATCAACTATAACGTTTTAACTATTCAGAGGATTGTTGAATATTTATGGAGAAATACTCGAATCGAGGCTTTTTCTTTGCACTAATCCGGTTTTTAAAAAGCTTTAAGGCTTTACTATAATTGGCATGGGCTACAATAGTATACTTAAATTTCAAAATGCGGCAAATACTTGAAAATTATTAGGGAAGTAATACTGAGAATAGTCAGAAGTTTCGGTTTCGTGGGCTTTCGCTGGCTTTTTGGAAAGATAATCAAGGCGCACGTGATACCTGCTAGGCGCACGTAACCTCTATCGAAATAAATTATTAAAAGTAGGCATTGTGGGGATAATTGAAACCTAGGGAAAAATAGGTGAGCAAATATTTATTTAAAATAATAACTATGATATGAATTACCGGTATGGAGTACAAGAAGTCTTTATATGTCTAAAGGCATCAAATGGAGCGTGCCGTCAAGTTAATTTAATAAATAATTTTAAAATAATTTATATATAACAAAAGGACTCAGATTCCGGTGCAATGAAAGCGTCACAGCCCGAAACATGCCAGAAGGAAAGCCCTTGCTCCCTACAAAGCGGCCAAAGGCCTGTGCGAAATCGACCGTTCAGCGGAAAATTGGAAAAAACTTAACAATCGCTTGATCTGTGTAGTTCGCCACCAAATTTTAATGAGCTTTTTTATGCAAACAATAATATTCATGGTAAACGACCATCCCGAGAGTGTTAAAGAGTTTCCATCAGTGTTGTGGGCTATTCCTTGTCCACACTAATAAATAATATAAAGACATGGTTTACTTTTCAAATCGTCTGAAATGTCAAATGGCCCAAATTTGTTAGATCACCACCAAATTGCAAATATATAGGAACATTGGCCAGAAGTTTCAGGATTTTGACGCTGTTTACGGTTTGTGTTATTTGAAATAATAAATTTATTAAGTTTAATTGCATTTTAGTGAAAACATTATTATATTTTAATGCTTCCAGTTGTGTAGGAAATTGTAAGAATAGCTCTATTATTCACGTTCTCTGTACTGGTGTGTATTACTGGATAAACTATACTACCGGCTGGCTTACTGAACTGAATAATTTGGAATTTCACAGTCCATTCAAATATTTCGCTTGTTATTGCTGCGTCGAAAACATTTGATTCATTACTATCGTTGCGATGGTCTCGTTGATTTCTTGTTATCGAATGTGAGTAGTGTATCACCGAAAGGAAGATAAAAAAGGAAGACAACAAAAGAAGATAAAAAGGGAGGATAATAACAAATGGCGTGGAGGTAAGCAAATTATTAAATTCTTTGTAAAGTTATTTTTATTTACTTACGAAACGAATTTCGAAAATAGGTGATTCCATATTAAAAGAAATAAAAAAACAGATTCCTCTGGAGCAGTACCGCCTGCACAAATTTCATGAAATGAAGTTATAGAAAGCAAAATTTTTTATGATTGATTTATGATTCTAAATCGCTTCCTTCTGGAAGTTCCGCCTATTTACACAAAATTAATATGCTTTACATTGTTTATTCCCACTTTTTATCTAGATAATAAAAATCTTCGCTGATTATAAATTAATTACAAACTCAATTTCGTCTTGTATGGCAGGAAAATGTTATCAAATTTTTTGTCACCGTATTGCCGGGTTATGCAATCGAAAATTTCCGTACGTTCATGTTCATAATTTAAACTTCATCTGAACAAATTATTTTAAATAAATTAATTTCCTATTTTGAAGGTTTTAAACTCCCTGTTAGGACTGGCTATAAGTTATGACAAATTATATTTCTCTTATAAAAATATCTTATGTAGACATCTTTTCTGCAATAGAGCGTCTCCCGATAATCGTTCGTGTATCAATCTGCTTAATATTTCTAACTTTTTGTGTAGAAGAATCTAGTCAGAAATCCAGAAATAAATTTGTCTTAAATTCAGAAATAAATTTGTCTTAAGGTGAAATTATAATTTTATGTTTTTGGATTTTGTATACAGAACAAATATTTTTTAACATATTTGTCTTGTAATATATTTATTATAATATTAAACAAAATATTAACATATTTGATTTTTTCATAAAGATTCTTTTGTGGTAAAACTTTTTCAAAATTATATAACGCTTCAAATTATATGTGACATAACTTACAGTTATAAATGAGCCGCTCAGAAGACAATATGATTAGGTCTATTGTTTTAAATTGTCAGGTTTTTCTTAATTATAAGCAATAAAATTTTATTTGACTGACTAAATTATCAAGAAAAATCATGAATTACAATCTTTGTTTCCTGTCAGCATCTTACAATGATTACACGTACCCCATTACACGTACATATAGAGTCATTACTAAAACGTTCAAAAAAATGGGCGTGCCACGCCCACTTAACAAAGTTGGCAATATATCATGAACGGTATAAGATATTGATATGTAATCTTATCAGAATATACAGGAAGGAATATACCAATAAGCTTGCGTGCCACGCCCGCACATACAAAAGTTGTCAATATCTTGAAAACGGTATAAGATATTAACACGAAATTAATACTAGGTATCTACATGTATTAGCAATGTGTATACAAAAAATTAGCGTGGTCCGCCCACTTATACAAAAGTTGTCAATATCCCACTGATTTAGCAAATGAAGCTGCTTAAGGAATTCGGTAAAGAATTCCACAATCTCACCGCATTGATGAGAAAGAGTTAGGAAGTATTTAAATAGTCCAAACTGCAAGTTAGCATAAAACTAATTAGGCATTTTTAACCAGATAAGATTATGAAGAAAAGTCAGATTTCCAGCATCCAAGTATTGGATAATATTACAGCCAAGGGATCTTTGTTTGTATTCCTCCAATTGATCATATCGACGAAGACATAAACATATCTAATTGCCTGGTTAAAAGTAATTAATAGTTTTGTTTGACAAATTGAATCCTATAGGCGTAAAAAGTGCGGATGCCCTGAAATTATGCAAAGCATAATAAACTTTGCTTACCAAAGTTTATTATGCTGTTTATTATGCTTACCACGCGGTTAATGTAAGTACAAGAGGAGACTGCCGAGTTTAAATGAAAATCCAGATTGATAACTTTGCACTAATCTATTGGTGGCTAAGTTTACATCGGGAAAGTCAGCAAAGTTCATTTTTTCCTTTGCAATAGGCAAGACAAATGATTTTAAGTGATTAAGCTTTGGACCATTTATCTCGGACCAATGAAAAATGTCTCGTAAGTCCTCATTTAACCTAAATACCAAGTCCTCTTTCAAATTGCAGCATTTTCGCTGCGCAGTGGAATTTAAATTTGTGACAACCTGCAGCGCTGCGCTGCATTATTATGCTGTTTATTATGTTTTGCATTTGCATGCAACTTGCGCCATAAGAACTAATGTAATGAAAATTCGCAGCATGCAGAATTCTGCACATATCAGGCAGAACACATTTTCTTTCATTATTCCCATTTATTATTTTTGATAATTTGAAATTTCAATTATTCCCAATTATTATTATTTTTTCAATTATTATTTATGTTATTAATGCTTTAGTTGCGGCTTTTAGCAACTAAAGCATTAGTGAGTAAGATTTTGTGAACAAATTTTAAGTACAAAATTTAATAATTTTTTTTAAATCGCATTCTGGACAATAACTTAAAGAGAATTTTTCAAAGTACCGGTCCTAAAAAGTAATCATAATATATGAACTTCTGTAAGTGTGTACGTCATGATTACCTTTTTGACCCAGGTACCATTACTTTGAAAAAAACGATTCTTTTATTTTAATTTTTTAAAGAGTAATTTTTTAATTTTTTAACTACTTTTAAACAGTAAAGTGAAATAAACAATTTCTAATTTTATTTCAATTATAAACAGCTTTATAATTAAGTACCTATTATAAAAAGCTAAATTTCTGAAATCTTGTAATATATCTTCAAAAAGTTGCGCAAAATTAAAAACCAAAACCCGAAAGAAATTGGTTTCCTCGAAAAGTATGGCATCTCGAGCTCATTTGGCTATTTATAAGCTTTCTCTTTTATAAGACATATTTTTTTTAAGACATATTTTTGTGTTATTTATTAGAAACCAACCCTCTTTTATGAAATTTCATGGGAAAATAAGAGGCAACAAACGGAAAAATATAGGTATATTCGTATTTTACGCTTTACACAATACAATTTTAAAATTCGCAATCAAAACAGTGTTCACATATTTAATATTTGTATTTGTTCCGATTTACAGCGCTGTCTTATTAAACCTTTTTAATTAATAAGATTCGATTCGATTTACTCTGTCTAAAGTAATGAAAATTAATATATCGTACTTCAAATAGCTTATTTTACTAAGAAAATTATTTCCGACTTATGTCGAAAACCGCATTGCATGTAGTCCCTCTGTTGAAAATTTTGAATTTTCAGTTGACAATCACGTCAATCGAGGAACCTTGCTATAGCCTGTTTCGCTGTAAAGATCTCTTATCACATGAAGGCGAAAATCGCATTAAAATTGGTTACTTTGCTGTACATTCATGATTTTTCCCCTACCATAAGGTGTACATCGCCACCCAGCGCTTGACTTTGAAAATCTCAAATAATATTGTTGTCTATGGGAAATGTGTCTACATTTCCTGTGTGAAGATGGTAACCGTATAAAATTGGTCGCTCCGTTGCTGATATGATATGCATTTTGATGCTTCACTTTGCTCCTACAAAAGGGTGTAGGAGCTTCAAATTGCTTCAAGAGCAATTTAAAACATCGTAAGCATGTCACTCCCAATGTAATGTACATAATGCAGAAAACCGTGAGTTTAATCCTTATAAACAAACAAACAAACGTAGATTAAGCTTTATTATATGGATTCTGTAGCCGACAATAACATTTACTGTAACCTAGGATTTTTTAAGGGGGAGGACCTAATGCGCATTTATTTATATTTTACATATTTTAGTCTGATTTATTGATTCACTTTATTATTAAACGACCCTCGTTAAGATTTTTGTATCCCTAAACACAACTTAAAAAACAAACGATTTAGCAGGCTTCCTTTCTATAGTAACTCAAATTAATTGTCCTCTTTCAAGATCACTGAATAAGCTATAAGTAATAGCTTAACAAAAATGTATTTTGTATTGCAAACCACGTCGGCTGTGGTTAGATATAAATTCTGGTACAAGTAGTCCAGGTTTTCGTAGAGCGTTACCTTGGGTACAATCGCTTACTTGGCACAGAGGTATCTCTAAACAGGTGATGTAGGCCGTAAAAATGCGCGATATTACGTAAGATACGGCATCGTCACGATATCGTGATGTTTGGCTTATCCGAAACCATACGGAATCGGTTGCGTATGGTTTCCAAACACATTTTGAATAAATAGTTGGTCGAATTGCTCTTTAGGTAGATTTATTGGAGTAATAATAGTGGTAGTGGATGCTGTAAGAATGACTAATACTCCTAATAGTTATAGGCAGTGATGATCATATCATAGTTTGTAATAAATTATAGATAAACTAAGACTAGACTCCAAGAACTAAGAGGTCTTGAGCATATTTGTAATCATAATATAGATATTAAACCTAAAAGCAGAATAATTACTAAAATTTGTTAAATGGATTAAAATTTTGTGAAGACTTTGGAATTACAAAACTGTTTAAAGCAAATATTTCAATAGATTCAGCTGTGCAAATAACAAGTCAAACATTTAAGAACTTTTGGTACATGACTGACGCAAATTACCTCGTGTAACTTGACTTATTTTGAGCAATGAAAAGTTTCCACATATCTGCAGTACCTATTTTCCTCCGCAGATACCCGGTTGATATTTGCTCTCGCAGCATCTAAATGTTTGTTTACTTTTCTGACAGCTGTTGTTGATCTTGTTGACTTTTATTTGTTCTCTTTTTCTGTTTTTATGGCTCCCATCCAGCCAGAAAAAACTTCTTTGAGCTCAACCAGCAAAGAGCTCTATAAAGAACTCTTTCTGGAACATACTCGAATCGAAACCGATTCGAATCCCGACTTCCTCCTTAAGTTTCTATCATCAGAAAACGAACTACACTCGTTAGTGAGTTTGCTAATGAGCTCGTTTCCGATCGATACTTAATTTTGTGTGTGGTTTGAAATCCTCAGAAAAGTTAAACAGAAAAATTCTTTTTATACCCTACACCCGAAGGGAGTTTTGTTCTTCCGTTTGTAATGCAGAGAAAGAGACGAGATAGATATAGAAAAGTATATATATTCTTGCTCAGCGTCACCTCCTGAATCGATTTAGCCCTGTCCGTTCGTCTGCCTGTCTGTCTGTTGAAATCACGATTACGGGAGAACGAAAAGAGATATCACAATGAAATTTGGCACAAATATTCTTTGTTATGTAGGGCAGTTGGAAATGGGCGAGATGGGTTAACGCCTACTTTACATACGGAAAGTAAAGTAACCTCGTTTCAAAAAATGTTATAATGTGAATATCTCATAAACCGTGCGAGATATTGAGGTATAACTTTATTCCGACACATATAGCGCCATTACTAAAATTGGCGTGCCACGCCCACTCACAACAACGTTGGCAATATCTTATCAAAGATATAAGATATTAAGACGTAGCTTTACCGCGATGTATCCGGAAGAATTACCAATAAAATTGCTACAAATGGGCGCAATCCGCCCACTTATACAAAAGTTGTCAATATCCCATAAACGGTTCAAAATATTAATGCGTGATTTTATCCAGCAGTATCTAGAGACATTAAAAAATATTTTCCAAAAATGGGCGTGGTCCTTATACAAAAGTTGTTAAGTGGCGAAATTATAATTTTTTTAGTTATTCGGGTGTAGGGTATTTAGACTTCGGCCAGGCCGCAGACAACACTTTTACTTGTTCCTACTTCGCTTAAATGAATTTTTGTTGTTATTCGGCAAAAGTTCGTTTCACTGCTCTCTGGTCGTATATGTACTCGGGTCGTATATGTATATGTAGGTATGTATATGTATGGATCCAAGGAAAAACTCACAGTGCTTTTTGGTATTTTATTCACACAAGATCTTCTAAAACTGGAACACTTAGTGTTTTCCTCATCTTGTGATTTCTATGCACCGCAAGAATTAAAAATTCGCTTCCAATTTATTGTAATTTGACAGATATGTGTTATGTATGTATACGTGTGTATATAAATAGCAGCACATAGCTGAGCAAGCATCTGTGAGGAAAAAGCACGTCCAAACACTCAACAATAGGAGGTCAATTTACTTAATTTTGTAAATTTAATATTCGAAATTAAATTTAGATTGACTGCCAAAACACTATTAAAACTCTCCATCAAAAATAAACTTAAAAATAATCATGGGCGCATTGAGGCCTATTAAAAATTCGCAGGCGCCTAGACCACACATTTCAGGGTAGTTAGGTGGAGTTTTCATACTAAGTAATTTACTTACCGAATTTTTTACTTATTATTTTTTTTAAACCTAGTACCAATCACAGAATTTTAAATATTTTGCTTATTATCGTTTGCACCGACTTTGGTTTGCACCCTTGGAAAATCTAATGATATAAAAATATTTGTATTTCAGTGTTTTGCGAAGAAAATTTGTCCTCGCCTTGTTGAACAGCTGCAAACTTCGAGGAGTGAAGAGACTTTTTCCAAAAGTAGATTTCATTTCGTGTGGTGGTCGGTCAAACTCAAGCGACTAGTCATTCTTTTTTTACTTTAAAGTTATATATCTCGAATAGTTTTAAACCCAGCTGTGTGAAATAAAAACCATGTCAAAGCATGAAAATTTTGTGTTAGAAAAACAAAATTTGCAGGCGTGGCTTTTGGGAAAGCTTCTTTTTATGTTTTAAAAGGAACGCAATTTTTATGTCTTACACCCGAAGGGAATAGGGAATATTCACTTTGTTCTTCCGTTTGTAACGCAGAGAAAGAGACGAGATATATATAGAAAAGTATATATATTTTCGCTCAGCGTCACCTCCTGAATGGATTTAGCCCTGTCCATCCATCTGTCTGTCCATCCATCTGTCTGTCTGTTTGTTGAAATCACGATTACGGGAGAACGAAAAGAGATATCGCAATGAAATTTGGCACAAATATTCTTTGTTATGTAGGGCAGTTTGGGATTGAAATTCCCATCGATATCGGTAAAAAAACACGCCGTTTTAAAAAATACTATAATGTGAATATTTCATAAACCATGCGAGATATTGAGGTATAATTTTATTCCGAAACATACAGCGCCATTACTAAAACATTTGCAAAAAATGGACATGCCACGCCCACTCATAACAAAGTGGGGAAATATCTCATGAACGGTATAAGTTATTGAGACATCATTTTATCACTATGTATCCGGAAGTATTACCAATAAGCTTGCCAAAAAGGGGCATGCCACGCCCATTTATACAAAAGTTGTCAATATTTCATAAACGGTTCAAAATATTAATACGTGATTCTATCCAGCAGTATCTAGAGACATTACAAAAATATTTGCCAAAAATGGGCGTGGTCCTCATACAAAAGTTGTTAAGTGGCGAAATTATAACTTTTGTAGTAGGGTATGTAGACTTCGGCCAGGCCGAAGACAACACTTTTACTTGTTTTAGTATAAATTTGAAGGTAAGCGGGCCATAATAAACGCTTATCTTAGAAATTAATTTTTGTGAAACTTTAAACTTCTATAAGAAAATCTGCCAAAACCGCCGGGACCGTGTTTCCTCTTACTTTTCAAAATTTTCCCACATTTTGTGATTTTTGTCTGAAGTGTCTAACTTTCTTTCTTCTGGAGATATTACGTTATTTTTTTCATAACAAACCAACTTGAAATGTGTCTACTGTAAATATTAAACAATTACTTTTATGATAGGTAAATAAGTCTAACTGCCTAATTGAGCTGCAGGTTGGAGGTCGGTAGGCGTATTTTCTGAATTCCAATACTATTTGTGCAGTACCTGGACAAAAAAAGTTGCAAAAAAAGGATTACAAAAAGTAATATATATACTGTAGAAACTTTCGGTCATCGCAGTTGGTTTACCCTGCAAATGGACAAAACTGCACAATTTCTTGCAGAATTACATTTAAAGCAAAGGAATATAGTAGGAGACAAAATCGTCAGCTTTAATGACAAGGAAAACTTGTCCAATAGTATCCAATCTACCCCTAATAAAAGACATAAACTTGCACTATGAAGCTTGTACCTACTCTCACTCTAAATTCCAAAGGAAATACGGGAAATGGCTAGTTATCGAATTGGTAACAGTACTATATATAACGGAGGGTGTTAATTTCAAAACCCTCGGTTTGTGGCCATCATGCACTATACCAGACTCGGCGTTACAAACGAACATACGATTAATGGAGCACATATCGAAGATTTCTTAAGATTTGGATCTGGAATTCAGGAAGATTGGACTTATTACAGATATGTCAAAAATTGGTTTAGGAGATACTAAAGCCGTCAATAGAGCGAGGAGGTTTTTTCCAATACTGACAGCATATCTCAAATTACTGGAGTGAATCCAACGTTTTTATTTAAGTTGTAAATAAGTTTACAAGTTTAAAGTTGCAACCGAGACATTAATGCTTCTGAGTTTGGTGAATATGCAAAGGAAATCTCCGAGTTATACAAGCTATACTCGATGAAATCCATGTGTGCAATTCCTCTTCATTTCCTCTGCAAGCATAAAGTATGGAGAAAGCTCCATTTACTGTTTATTAGGCAATTATCGGAAGATGCGCAGGGAAAACGTAACAAGGACCGCGGATTTTACAGGGAGTATAACACCAGAAAAATTTCTCGAAAATGTTCCGAAATAATGAAGATATACTTCGTATGCTGCTTGTTTCATCAGTTCCATACATTTCCTCTTTACCATAATTGTAAGCCATAAATTTAAGCATGTTCACAGTGAAGCTCGACATTTAATTGCGGAATCTGTTGACGGGTTACTTTTCAAAATTGTAAATTTTTTAAATTAAATAAATGTATAAATGAAGTATATATAATTGTATTAATTAAATATATAAACAAGAAACTGTATTTCAGATATTAAACGTTTGGATCTTATTTTATGGTAGTTATTTGATGGCCTTGTAAGAAAAAGCCAAACTTTGAAAAGAAAAAGTAAAAAATTATTTATGAACGTGAACTAACACGAAACGAAAAGGATTTGAAGCGGGTTATTATACAATTTTTAAACAGTCAATACTTTTACACGAATTTCGTGCTAAAGAAAACTATAAGGGAAAGAATTTAAAAAAACCTTAGTGCTTATTATAAATTTATTTTCAACCTTTGGTCTTTGTAGTTATAATATTTTAATATGTATCTACATAAATGCCCTGAAAATTTTATAATAAAAACAAAAAAAAAATCATTTGGTAAGGAAGTTCAACCTTAACTCTCATTATCTCACAAGGGCTTAAAAAGATTTTAATAATTCAAAAGCTAAAATAAAGCTAAAAAAGCCAGCTGGAATAAGTTACAGATTACATAGAAAATTCAGAAAGTTTAATTGAAAATTTGTAGATCGTTATTCTTTATTTTAAAAAAAAATACATTCATTATCTGTTGCAAGTACGTAAGTAAGACGACGTCTCAACGAAAGGGAATTTTACAGACTTTCCATAAATTAAATTTTTGTTCCAAGAAACATCTGTTTCTTTTAGTAATTACGTTTAAAATTCAAATCAGTTGTCTAAAAGTT
This sequence comes from Sicus ferrugineus, assembly GCA_922984085.1. Lineage (NCBI taxonomy): Eukaryota > Metazoa > Arthropoda > Insecta > Diptera > Conopidae > Sicus > Sicus ferrugineus. The sequence continues at coordinate 5,997,381 of OV277351.1, read as the reverse complement.
GATTCCCACCGGGGGTCGAAAATTTCTGCTCTTGCCACGCCTACTTATATGCACTGGGTCTACTCCATGGATAAAGTTCTGCTGCAACCACGGTGGTTTCCCTGCACGAAGCCTAGGAATTGAATAATCTATAAAAAAAAGATGACTAACACTCCATAAAATAAAGAATGCTCTCGTACTTTACCATTAGATGTTCCAAGTTCTTGACCCACATTTTAGCCTTATGCGATTGTGCCAGCTCCTCTTTTCTTAGCCACCCTGAAATCTTGAAATTTTCACTCTACCATTTAAGAATTTCGAGGATGGAGTTCTCTGAAGTCTGTTATACAATACTAACAAAACTCCCCGGAAGTAATCTGACGGAATGATGGGCCCACTGAGAGAGCCGAAGAGGCGATATTCTCCGGAAAGTCTCTTTATCTAATGTCGACATCAGTCTCCACTGACAGACTCACAGTGTGGACTGGCTTTCGTGCTCTCAACAAATTTACAAATCTAAATACAGCGAATTATAATTGATTTTATGGATCTACGGCGAAGAGCGCACGCTGGCGTGTCTCTTCTCCAACTTGGCTATTTATCCAAAGACATGCGCTCGTCAAACGGATGTGTTGTTGTTGCTGCTGCCTGCCATGCAGTCTCTGTCTTCTCGCCGGCATAAAAACAGGCTGGGAGCGCGTAGCAGCAGCCACATCGGTCTCCGACCGAGTAGGCTCCATTCTCGACTTGGATCAGTTTGTTGTGCATCGCTGTGCGTCAACGTGTGATTCGCTCGACTTCGTGCCGAGAAGGTAGTTAATGAGACACGGGCAACAGAAAGCCCCACAACAGTGATTCAAAGCAAAGCCATGTGCTCTGCGGTGGACCGGCCTGCTTCCGCCGCGGCCCTCGCGACCAACCGAGTTATTTTTTCGGTCTCAATTGAATATCTACATTTTCAAACGGGAAAAGTATAAAATGTTTGTGTTCGGGCATATTTTATGCTGACCTACGATTCCATGAATTCAGAAGAAAAAAACGCGAAAGAAGAACAAGACCAGGGTGACTGGTTGTGCAAAACGTTAAATCAGAAAAGTTAATCCGTACAGTGCAAAAGCAATCGTCCGATGACCCACAAACAAAGAGTTCAGCCCTCCGTCGCCAGGGTAGTAAAATCGAAGAGCCCGAGGAATTATATAATTCGCAATCAGCCAGCCGAAAAACCGGCAAAAAGCCACGGCCGTTGAATACATACATATGTATACACAGAAGTTTCTCCCATATAGACCGACATACAGGGTGTGTCGACACCGCAGCCCCAGAGTGTGGTAGCGGTCACAAGTTTTACGTAACGACCGACATAAGTTGAGATTCGTGGCTTCAAGGTTGCTTCGGTTGAGTGATAAAATTAACATCATCCTCGAATCCGTCTAATTTCTGTGACTTTACGCGATAACAAGTTCGACTTTCAATATGGATTTCGCGGAAGTCAGGTGGTCTAATTCTGACCTGTAAAAATTCTCTTTTTGGGAACAATTATTTTGCAATTAACAACAATTCGAAGCAATTAAAGAAGAATTAAATTAATAAATTTGAAACTAAAAACAGCATTTGCAAACACAAGCACATGCAAATAATATGTTTCAATTGCAGTGAAGGATAAAAGAAATTTAGGACTTTCATTAGCAGTATCCTGCTTTAGCTTCAAAATAGGTTAACCAGATATAATATGTTGTATCGGATGAAACACTTCAGTAGTGAAAATAGTAGAAGTTTATTTTTCCATAACTTGAGAACACATAAAACGACTATTATTTAATTAGCTTTTGGTGACGAATGAGATGTGTGTGGACTGCGGGCTGAAGCTGTCGTATTTGAAAGCCGATTCATTGTGCTCACTCACACCCCTTCCAAGCGTCCCAACTCAGCTCACGCTGTCGGCAAACCTTTGACGAACGAACGCTGTTTTTAACAATTGTTTCGTAGTTTAAATAAGCGAAAATGAAGAGTCGCTGAGCAGTCCAGAACCAGTTTTGGCTCTAAACCAATTCGAATGAACGGTTTTGTGCGGAACAAATTCTTCACTGCTTGGGGAAACACTCTACACCTGCCGCAGAAAATAAAAATTTTCATAGTTTTATCATTCACTTCATTGTTCAGTGCCGTATTTTAAAAACTTTTGAATCTTATTTTTCATCTCGCTGTTAGAACTCGTTCATGTTAGTATCCTCGAGTTCGCTCGGTCTGGTAGATACATTCCCACCCCTTTGGAAATTCGCCGCGAACGGTCAAGCGCAAGAAAAAGCTGCACGAAAGAGAGAAAATGTGTACAGAGAATTTTAACGATTTTGTGCGAATTCGCTGCGAAGGCTAACAGAGCAGAACTTTATCCTTTTACAAAATCATAAGACACTCCTCGCGAAGCAGTCGAACGAAGACAACTAATCGCCAATTTCGATTCTTTTATTTAAGTCGACGTCTAGCGCTTGAGTCGGACACAAGGATTGCATCGAACTGAAGGTGCCGCGACCGAAATATTTGGACTGAACGCATACTGAGACCAAGCCGAACCTCCGAAATAAGTGCTTTCTGAGCGCGTAATGGCGTTTCTGCGTATATTCTGCGCTTCACGGAAATCGAATTTGGTTTGTAGTCGCAGCGGCGGTCTCAGCGGAAGCGGCGGTCTCGGCGACTGCAGGCGACTCCGAGATGAGCCGAGAACCGCTGCATGGTGGCCTGTGCGGCAACTCAGCCAAGGCACGAAGCGAGAGAGTACGAACGGGTGCGAGCTGACCCACCTAGCAAAGGGCCAGTTACATCAGCAAACGCTGCAGCGGCTCTTGCTCAGCAACGGGCTTTTCGGCTGCCCTCAGGGCGTGCTTTGCGACCAGCAGCAGCGTTACCTGCACGTTAGCTCGCAAAACAGTAAGGCCGCTGCGGTATCTGAGCCGCCGCCAGCCAGCGCGGCCCCCAGGGACCCCCTAGACGTCAGCTTTAACAACCCGATCGCAGCGTTCAAGAGCAAAACCACATGGGAGCTGGTTCGGGCCTACATTGTCTACACGATCTGCTCCAGCGAGAAGCTGGTCGAGCACAACATGAAGGTATGCGATGAAATTCTATGTATTACACATGTGAGGTGCTTGGTACAAACGTACCCGAGAGACTAATATGCAATTTTATTGGTCAAGAGCAGCTGCTAATTAGTTGTTAAAATTTATTCGCGGGACTCCGAGATTCGTTACAGACGTGATTGCATTTTTATTGGTAAATAGAAATGGTTACCTCTTACTCTGCTTATTGACTCGAGTTCTTAACGCCTTTAATTATGTAATATTTTTACGAGCACTACAAGATAGAAATACGAGGTATTTAGGAAAAGTTGTCACGCAGGTTTTCGTGAGACCTTCTAAATTGTGGACGGGACAGTTCGTAGATAGTGCATTCGTTTATTTCTATTCGTTGGCCCAAGCATCTCTTTACGTAATTCATTAGATGACAGATAACCAGCTGACAACGTGCTTTCTATGCGCGCCTCTGGATAGGTTAGGAATTTATACGGATATTTGCAACATTTTTAAGTGAAGTCAAAATAAATATAGTGGAGTCGCAGTAACGTAAACTAATAAAAACCGTGCCTGTTCACCTGTCTGAACTTGTTGACGCTACCGGGGACCATTTTCGTAACGCTTTATGTGCCAAAATACAATGAATCCAATAAATCTCTTTCGAACAACTTTCTTGTTCTTTACAAATAAGTAATGAATACACATGTATTCAAGTTTTATTAAAAGACCTTCAATTCTATACTGGACACTCTTTCCCGAATTTTGCTTTCTCTCTCTCTCTCTCTCTCTCTTAAATTTTGTAAGTCGGGCATTTGTTTACCATCTAACTAGCTTTCTTCTGCCCACACTGTATAACGGTGTTAAGAAGCGAAATTAACGTTTTCGGGTTAATTTTAAATAGAGGCTCCTGCATAATTTCAGGCTCGCTCAAATCACTGTCCGATTCGGTCACATTGTCAGCTTCCATGCTTTTGTTTACCCACTTTCAATTCTCATACTGAGTGCATGAAACGGTTGCTCTTTCCAAAAATCTTAGATATAGAAACGTTCGCGTTATCGGGCCAGTTGTAGTTCACGTTATAAGCACTGAGTTCCTTATGTTGAAGAGTTCCAGTTCACACCAGCCGGATGTTCACACGAGCCGATGTTCGCATTACCGCAACTCTTCCGTATTTGATATCCCTTTTCTGTGTCAAACTGACAACTGGTCTTCACATTTAATTAATCTTTCTTTTTACGTGCAGATACAAAAAATGTCATATCACACTTATTCCAGCCCTATACTTGCCCACTCCCGTCTCGACAACCATAATTATTGTAATAATTACGACATAATTTATTACTTCAAGTTACGTCATAATTTAAGGTGGAAAATCTTGTCAGGAGATTTTGTCTCAAAAGCATATTTTTATCAGTGAAGAATTACAAAACGGTGACAAGTGAATTGTAAATTTCAGAAAAGTATTTATTTTATGCAAAAAGTTCGACATGTGCATTTATTTCACAGAGCCAAATTTATTTGTGCTACAGAGATTTTTGACAAGAAATAGATGTCAATTATAATTATATAAGGCCAGATCTTCGATATATAGAGTGTTTTACGTTTTTGGCACTGAGGTGCAGTTTTTTGGTGGCAGCACCTGAACCGCGCTACTGAAAGTTATAATTTACACTTCGTTTTAAAAAGAACAAGAAGGTATTTTATTTATACAATATTTTCTCTGATTATTTAAATGCTGCTTTTTTAAATTTTGAGCAATGTGGCTTAAAGATTTAGATTTTCTAAGAACAAAATTTTTTGAGTTGCACCTCGTTTGTTCAAATTGTCCTTATGTTAATTTTTAATTGAATTTTTTATAAATCCCTATATCTTGGCATCAATGCCTAAAATATAATGTTGATTCAAAAGAAAAAATAACAAAATGCAACTCACAAAAACTACACTGGCAATTCTTCGTAGAAAAAAAACTTTTACTGGCAGTTCTTCGTAGATCACATGAAAATAAACTGCCACTTTATTCTTCACTGAAGGTAGTGAAAGCCGCGCTTAATTAATTAAGAACGGCAACTATGATTTCCTCCTGCATTTATGATGATAAATAGACGTGTGCTATGCATACGATTTTTCTAATTATGCCGAAAAGGGTCTCTGCTACAACTATGTCGAACTTCGCCAGCGTTTGTAATTTTAGCCTCCTAAAATCGCGACCCGTTCTTGAAGTGCGTTCCACAACACGAGCCGCTGCCCACCGTGGACAGCCTGGAAGGTTTGAGACGTATAACGTCCATTTAGATTGTCATATTTCGGGCACTGAGGATATGAGAGATTTACTGTAGGATAAATTATTGAATTTTCAGCGACACGATTCTTGTCGAGTGACTTATGTGTTGACTTCAAAACTCAGAAATACTGTTATTTCCAGTCCCTGTGCAGAGGCGCGCTATTAGCATCTACTTATTGTATGACAAACACGACGTAAGTATATATTGAGTCACAATATATTTCCTAATTAAATATCTGTCTGCCTTCAACGAAAACCAACTGCCTTGTGTTGAAAAACTTAAGCACTGTTTTTAGTAATCCAGACACAATCTGCTCATAACAAAAATTAGCAGCTGCAAGCTATTTTTAATTTCAGTTTAGAATATTTTCGTTTGGTTTGTTTCTGCTGTAGTTGTTTATTGTTACATTTATTGGCTCCACTCGTATTTTGCAGCAAGTACCGAATTGCATTCTACCGGTAAAACTGAGCAGAGCTCCATTTCGCTCAATTAAATGCAGGCTGACGCGGCTGTAGAACGTTACTTTGCTTCGCCTTGAATACCTACCTGTTCTCGAACCAATCTTGATAGTGTCTACAGTCCAATTTGTTGTGACATATAAGGCCAAACACGATTGCGAGATCGTCTCTGAAGTTCTTCGACCCGGAGAGGAATGTGGAACTGGATTTCCCCACCTATGCAAGAACAGTTTCGACAAGGTTATTAGTAGTAGTTGTTAGTAGTTGTCACTGTCACTGGAAACAGAATTGGCTTGTCGGCGAGTAAACGAGTCGTTACAGACCGAACGACATCAACTTTCTGCAAGTTGCCGGTTTCGTGCTGTGCACCTGAAGAGAACACGCAGTTATGCTTAGTGACGCTGTTAACACTTGGGAAAAAGTCGCAGCCTTTGTTGTTGTTTGCCCAGGTGGGAACTGCTTTCTGTTGAGTGGACTCAGCCCTGTCCCTCCATCTGGGTACTCAAAATTTGGCACAACAATGTCTAGTTCCGTAGAGCAATTAAAATTTCTAATGGAAGATAAACCTTGTTAAACTAAATGTACGGATACCTCTCTTCAACAATTTTCAAAGGATAATGGCTCCGATAGGATTAACATAAATAAACTACTTAGATTAATCAATGTAATATACGCCAAAAACACGCCTGGTCCACCCCCATAAGACACGCTTCCACGGGCTCGGGTAAGCACCTGTGGCAAAAATTTTAATTCTGGAGAGCATTTTGGCGGCAGATAATGTAAATTTGGGGTTGCGCTGGTGAAGTGCAGGCAGAGGGTCTGGGCGTTCATACTCCGTCCGAATTTTTCATTTTTAGGTGTCAGATTAAGGCTCCCGCCGAAAAAATTTGTCTTTCAGGCCACTGCGTTTCTAACCCAGTTTTCTGGATTTCCGAGATAAACAAATTGAATAGTAAGATAGCGTCCAAAGTATTTTTATGAATAAGAAGACGTTAGACAACGTCGCCCAAAGACTGCGGTCTTAGACGGTGTCTAACTGTGCTTTATAGGGAATTTTTGGAAATAATGCTTACCGTCTAAATAGGCTACGTAATACTATCTTTATGTTATCAGAAAATACTGCAGGAGTTTTTCCCCACAGATAATTACGCGTCTTAGTCTTTTTGCTATGACCAATTTCGTTACTGCGCTCTTTTTAAGACAAATTTCAATGTGTCCATAGTCGGGGTATATAAATTCATTCGGTTTTCCGTTAATTTATTTGCGGCGCCAATCGTCCCAAGAAGCCTCACTTTCAAATTTAAAGAAGTAGACCCCTGAAGCAATGTTATACAAAGCAACACGGTTATGTACATCTATTTGAAGCGTCCTTGAATTTACCGCTAAATGCTTATTGCATTTAGGACGTTTTCCGCATTTAGAAGGCTTTCCTTTAGCCTTATTTTCTCGGGCATTGCTGTTAGCTAGGTTAAATTTTTTATTTGAATGTGACCGACAGCTGCTCTCTTAAACACCCTTTATAATATTAAATATCACTAATCTAAGTCTGTCATAACCTTTTGGTTTGCACTTCAAACTAATTGTAACAAATCACACAAATAGTGAGTAAGTTAAGGAGAACGTTTCATCCGTAACTTTCTTTCTTAGATCCAAGCAGACGGAACAAAACATTTCTCATGAAGGGCGATGAATTAATATCTCTTCCGTTCGGAATTGTTCTTCTAGCGTTCCCTTTCAGGCCCTTCATTTTTCCCTCACGTCCAATGTGTGCAAAATAGATTCCAAGGTTTATTGTTTACGCACAACGACGCATTTTCCTTAACACAATGGGCTCCTGATGGATCGAGGCAGAGCGTGTAAAACTCCTGCTTTTGGCATTCGAAGCGCACAACTGAAAAAGGAAATATAGAAATATAAAAGCGAGCCATATGTAGATTAATTTTTAGATATTTCAAGTAGCATTCGGTCGGTACAGACAATTTGACGACATATCTTTGAATGTATCCGAAGTTTTGGATGAGCAGAGATACTGGGGAACTTTTTGGAAAACAGTAATGAGAGAATCGAAACGGTGATTAAACAACCTCTCGGGACTTTCTAAAAAGAAGCAAAGTAACTTTCTCTCCTAGCAACAGCGTTAGTTATCAATACTGCATTAATGGGGCTCAAAATGTGAACTTTTAAGGCTTTAATAAGTTTATTTGCAAACCATGAAATCTCCACAGCTAATGAAAGTGGCCAACACTATACTGGGCGATAAATTGTTTAGAGTTCTCATGAAAGGCACGTTTTACGGACATTTCGTAGCCGGAGAGGATCAAGTCAAAATTATTCCCACACTAGAAAGGTAAATTCGCTGTCGTCATATGTTCTCACCTTTCTTTTCTATTTATTTTCTTTCATATTGTTTCGAACTGCAATACCTGCGCTTCGGACTGTAATTTGTACGAATAAACGCGAAACATATCATTAATTTGGGACGCTTGAACGCTTCATATTATTTCTCGAACGACTGCAACTTATGGCCCGTGCCACATTGAACTCCTCCTATGATAGCTGATGAAAATCGCCAAAGCCCTGCTCGGCGGAAAGCTTTTCGCAGTTTTAATGAAGTCGACATTTTATGGACATTTTGTTGCCGGAGAGGATCGCTACTCGATTGTTCCGAAACTGGAAAGGTTTTTTCTGTTTCATAGCTTCGTACTGCCGTAGATGTATTGGTTTGTTTGAATGAGATAACATTAAAATGTAACCGAATCGAACGTAATGTAATGGCATGAAACTTCACTGACTTCAAAATTGCAAAATTTCTTTTCTGTCGGAAATGCACGCATTACCGAGATGACTTAACCGCAGACGCAAATCGGATTCCAAGTCTAACCACTCAAAATGTTCGACCCGAAATTGCTTGTGCTCAGTTCGAACATGAGTAAACGACGTAAATTGACTGTACGAGGCCAACTCTGGACGCACGCGCGTCACCTTATAATTGGCTTAATTTTCTGAACGACCGTTTCCCCTGTGACTATCCCAAATATAATCTTCGCATAACGGCGCCAGTCTTGTCAACACTAACTTTACTTCTAAGATTTACTAAAACCCATCTAGACCAGTCCCACTGGTATTCCGCATATCCCATAACACGATTTATTTTGTTTTACTAACGAGATGTGTATGTACCTTACGAGGGAGAAACCTGTTGATGTTGTCGGTTCCTTCTAACTTTGAATTTAGGACACCAAAGATGCACATTATAATAAAAACGCGAGTTAACAAATTACTAACAGTTTTGGCCCTCGTAAGGAGATAATTAAACTTCGTGGAGTTGATTACCTTTAACAACAATTTCCTACTTTAAGATTACGATCTTTTGGTGTAAAACCAATCCTTGATTATTCCGTCGAAGAAGACATTTCTCAGGAGGAAGCGGAGAAGCGCGAAGTAGAGTAAGTTAAGTGTGGATGTACGGTGTGGATGGCGTGCTTAATAGATCCCTATCTGTACAGAGCTTCGGTATCGAGCACAGGCGACGTTAAGGAAGAGGGCGCCATGACGCAATATCACGTGGACAAGTCATTCGCAGACCGCCGATACAAAGTTAGCAGTGCCCGAACCTACTTCTACCTCAACGAAGCTACATGTGAGAAGAATATGGACATATTCATCAGATGTCTGGAGGCAGTATCAGGTACACCTCTAAAATGTACAAATTCAAACGAGAAAAGTATGACATAGAGTTAAAAGTAATCTTCTCGAGCAGATAGAACCAATTTGTGCTTACATAAGGGTATAAAATCTCTAAAACCCTAATAAAGGGTTTCATTACGCCAAACTCAGTGGCAAGAAATAGTTTTGCCGATGGATTTGACACAATTAAACCCCAGCTTAATTATGAGTAATGATCAGCGCATTCTTCTATTCAAATGGAATTCAAATTGGATCTTTTTTACCATATCAACCCTTGTCGTCGAACCCAGCAACTTTACAAAAGTTTGTTGCATTGTCATAAATAGACAAACGACAAATAAGTATCGATATTTTAAAACGTCTTTTAGGATTTATTTTGCGGATGAAAAAGCTGATACAGTTTATAAAAGAATAGCAAAAGTCCACTCCAGTTTAATGGGAAAATGGAAATGAGCAAAATTTAAAAGTTTAAATTTCGGTGCTGGTAGTGTTAGACTAACAGTAAGATGCAAATCTTACGGGCAGAAAATCTGTACAAAAAATCGACAACGCCAACGCCAGAATTGAGTTTTCTATTTCTATTCTGTCGTTGTCGAACTCTCTGTTTTCATTCTCGAAATGTTGCCATATTGGAATTTATTTGTAATTATTAGTATACGGAAGAACAGGGCTGAACTGGTAGTGAGGTACGCTTTAAACACATAACGTAGCAAAAACGTGTAAAAGCGCATTTTTTTCATAATAAGTACTATAAAGGGACTAAAAATGAATAGAACTGTGTAAATCTGATTTTTTTGGAAGCCTAGGAGTAGAGCTTGACAATAACAAAGCAAACAAAAGCCAAACACAGATGTTAGTAGCTGTCCAATAAAACTACCTAACTAAAACATAAGTATTAATTGTTTGTCAGCTGTTGCATTCATGAAACCCTGAAGAATCACGTGGTGAATTCAAATTATTATGTCATTTTGTCAAAAATTATAACCGGAGGAGGGAGACAGGATGTAGCAATGAATCAGAATACTTCAGCAATGAAAAATTTTCTGAAAAATTGTTATACAATTGAATAAGTTTGTACCTTAAAGATGAATATTGAGCGTGTGTTAGGGGTCAAATATTTCAGGAATTGTTTTACCTACTTAGTTATCTGCTATTTATTATGATATTACGACCCTAATTTCTGTGTACTGCTTATTCGCGTTTATTTTGATTAAGATGTGTATTATTTTAGTATACATATAATATAAAACATTGGCTTTATTTTGCATATTTGTAGTTATATTTCGGCAATTTAGTTTAAATTCCAAACTAAATAATTTCTTTTCGGTTTATACTTGTTTATATCGGCAAATCAATTCCACTGTGGGCCAAACTTATCAATCAAATCCGCAAACTTCACTATCAAATAAAAAATTACGCATATGAAAACCTTACTGACCAAACCCATCCACATCCATCCTATTAATATCACTTATAAAGAGGATGATGCCAAATCACCCCGTGCAATTTCAAGTGGTAAGCTTTGAATACAAATTTTTAATTACCTCCCGTTGGTTAGCTGAAGAAAGAATAGTAAGGAAAGTTGGGCCCTTCAGAGGAGGTACTTGCTGCAAAAATAATAATACTGTCCACTTCTGCTCTGATAAGCACTGTTCATCTCACACGGCTTCTCACAATTTCGGAAGGGAGGCTTCAAGACCATCTATATACATCTTCCAAATAACAGAAATCTGCAAAATTTGTAGCCGTTGACTCCTTTGTTAAATAGCATATTGCCTTTATTTTAGGGGCTACATTTGGAACTGGCATCACAGCAATAAAGTTAACCGCTCTCGGACGTCCTCAACTTCTGGTAAGTGATCGCGGTATGCCCTATCTCCAGTAAAGTGTAATCGAGATTACCTACTTCCAGTTACAGCTTTCTGAAGTCATTATGCGTGCTCGCAAGTACATGGAGAACATGGTAGGCGGACAGGGAAACGTTCTGACTCATCACAAGACCATTGAAGACTTGGAGAAGTACTACGCTAGTCTGGGCGACAACAAGGACGTAAAAGATTTTCTCAAAAACGTCACCTCAGACAAAGAAGGGTGCGTCAACAATTAATGATATTAAGTCCCTCGATCAGTACCAAGTCTTCTTTACCAGAATCCTTCACTTATTCCCGTGGTCCGGCATTGTAAATGAAGACTCTCAGCTTAGCAACACCTTCAGAGTGCCGGATCCAAAAACCGGCCAGATGCGTCGGCTGATCTCTCAAATTTCGCCCAAAGAGGAAGAAATGTTCCGGAATATGATTCGTCGTCTCAATACAATTGTAAAGGTAATCATTTAAGGTTACCAAAACTCGTTTTTAAGTTCGAATCCACTACATAAGACCATTTCTGTCCGATATTTGTTTTCAGACTGCTGCCGAATTGGATGTTCGCATAATGGTCGACGCCGAACAGACGTACTTTCAACCTGCCATCTCTCGCATAACTCTGGAAATGATGCGGAAGTACAACAAAAATAAAGCCATTGTGTTTAATACGTACCAATGCTACTTACGAGAAACCTTTCGCGAGGTAGGTTGTCTAATAGGTGTAGCACGCATTTGTGGAAGGCGCACTAATCTCGCCGTAATCCAAGGTTGTCACCGATTTGGAACAAGCCAGTCGTCAGGACTTTTACTTCGGCGCCAAGTTGGTACGCGGTGCCTACATCGAGCAGGAGCGTGCACGTGCAGTCGCTCTGGGTTACCCGGATCCAATAAATCCTACTTTTGAAGCAACCACAGACATGTACCACAAGACTTTGACGGAATGTCTGCGAAGAATAAAGGTAGGAGTAAAAGTGATTGTGGAGAGTAAAAAAGTGTAATTTTCTCGACGTTTGTGTTTGCCAGATTCTGAAAGACAGCGGTCAAGACGCGAAGAAAATCGGCATAATGGTAGCATCACACAACGAGGACACCGTTCGCTTTGCCATCGAGAAGATGAAGGAAATCGGAATCGAGCCGGAGGACAAAGTGATTTGCTTCGGACAGCTCTTAGGAATGTGTGACTATATAACCTTCCCGCTAGGTAAAATTGAATCCCATTATGATTCCCTAATTCCGAAGTTACTATGACTGAAATCATAAATAACTATGAGTGAAATCATAAAGGAAGTAAAAACGAGGGTCTCTTCTGGTATTAAACCAAGAAATGGCCTAGCTCACAATTTTCTTCAGATGTATACCAACAGCCAGTATGTTTCTACCTTTTTCGCGATGTTATGTCCTCCTCCGCTTAACAGCCTTCTGCCTACAGCGTAGTTGACTAATCTAGCAAATTAGATAAAGATAACTGACAACAAATGTTGACTGCCGTTTGTCGTCCCAATTGTGTTTAAAGCATCAAGCACTTTGTATTAGATGTGTCGAAAAACCAAATTTTGAAACTTAAAGAAATAGTTATGTCTCTCTAAACATGTCACATGTCTCACATGTCTCTCTAAAAAGGTGAAATTCCAACAACAGGAATGCATTTTTATACCCTACACCCGAAGGGAGTAGGGTATATTCACTTTATTCTTCCGTTTGTAACGCAGAGAAGGAGACGAGATAGATATAGAAAAGTATATATATTCTTGCTCAGCGTCACCTCCTGAATCGATTTAGCCCTATCCGTTCGTCTGTCTGTTGAAATCACGATTACGGCAGAACGAAAAGAGATATCGCAATAAAATTTGGCACAAATATTCTTCGTTATGTAGCGCAGTTTGGGATTGAAAATGGGCGATTTCGGTTAACGTCCAATCTACTTTACATACGCAATGTAAAGGCACCTCGTTTAAAAAATATTAGAATGTGAATATCTCATAAACCCTGCGAGATATTAAGGTATAAAATTATTCCGGAACATATAGCATCATTAGTAAAATTTTTGCAAAACATGGGAGAGCCACTCCCACTCATAACAAAGTTGGCAATATCTCATGAAGGGTATAATATATTGAGATTTGATTTTATCACGATGTATCCGGATTAACAAGAACATTGCCAAAAATGAGCGTGCTACGCCCAATCATAAAAAAGTTGTCAATATATTTTAAACGGTATAAGATATTAACACGTAATTTTATCACGAGGTATCCACAGGTATTACCGACTTGTATACGATAAATGGGCGTGGTCCGCTCACTTATAAAAAGCTGTAAATATTCCATAAACGTTCAAAATATTAATACGTGATTCTATCCAGCAGTCTGTGGAGACATTACAAAAATATATTCCCAAAGTGGGTGTGGGCCGCTTAATTATACGAAAGTTGTTAAGTGGCGAAATTATAATTTTTTAGTTAATCGGGTGTAGGGTATTTAGATTTTGGACAGGCTGAAGACAACACTTTTACTTGTTGGCACGTCTAGATATTTGGTATAGTTCTATTTTTATGGTCACTCAAATTCACAACTTTTTCCGCCAATGTTTGCCCTACACTTTTTACTGAGCAAGTATTTATATACTTTTCTATATCTATCTTGTGTCTTTCTCTGCGTTACAAACGGAAGAACAAAGTAAATATATCTTATATATAAATTTTAATAATTTTGAAGACGTTTTAAATTAAACTCTAGGCTTTAACTCAAAAAAATATTTTTTGTACAACATACCAATATTACAAAAAATCCTAATACATGGATCAGAAATAATTCAAAATTTCGATTGGCCCATTGGGTTGCTCTTAAAGATGCTTTGGAAGCAAGCCACATGAAAATACTTCGAGAGAAGTATCTGACGATTAAACTTTTCGGTTACCATGAGAAGTGGGCGCGTCCATTAACCAATTCCGTTAAAATTCGTGTGATTAGTTCTTTTAGAGAATGTTTTCAAATGTATCAAATTTCATTGCCGTACGATAAGTCCCATATTTCGCCGCCCAGGGCATGAAGTCGCCACAGTGTTAAGGCCGTTGGCCTTAATTCTACAGTCAATTCAGAGCGCATTTGGCTTCAAAGCGCACCTCGCCTTATGGCAGAATTTTGACTCGGCATATCGCGGCAATATATTGTACCAAGTTGTCCGCACACATGCCTAAAATCATATACAATAGAAACTTAGTTCTTGGTCGTTAGCTTTAAATTTAGTGTGCACTTATCTGCTTTCAGGTCAAGCTGGTTACTCGGCCTACAAGTACATCCCTTATGGACCGGTGCAAGAGGTCCTGCCTTACCTTTCGCGGAGAGCACAGGAAAACAAGGGCGTCCTGAAAAAAATCCAGAAGGAGAAAAAGTTGCTGCTCACCGAAATCCGGCGGCGACTCCAACGCGGTCAGATGTTCTATAAACCGAAAGGCCACTACGTCCCCATTTAGGCGCGGCGCGCTTACGTTCATCATAACGCGAATATTAGAAAATCACTCAAGCTACATCAGTTGACGTTTATAGTTTTTACAAGTTTTTGGAGTTTTAGCATAACTGAGTATTTCAAATCGATCAATACTGAAAAATTGAAGCCGTTAAGCATCAAAACGTTGTGAAACAGGCAGCAAGCATCTTCAACTGCCACTGTAGTCCACTAAGTGTAGCTTTAACAGGTCTGTTGTTTTTAAATATTTCGCATCTTGTTCCAAGTCAGTTCAATGGAAACGCACTTGTACTCGTGGCTATGTAGACGGTTCGGAACGATGCATTGCGTAAAGTAGGTCCAGAAACTCCTTCGCCGAGCAAATTTAGTTGTGTAACTTGAAGATACGCCTAAGAATCTCATCAGTTTCCCTGGATGTTTAAGTTTTAAGTACTCGTTCCTCACTAACGATCGCGTTTACTTTGGCCAGCAATTTAGTTTCGAGCATTTACGTATGTTTTTAATTTTAAAGTATTAAGTTTGTTCGATTTAACGAAACCCCAGTCATATGATTGAGATATGTGGAAAAATGAAGAAAAATTCCAAATAAAAACTACAAAAGCATAGAAGATTCTTAAGTGGGTTTGTGGAATCGCAGCTTGAGCCAGAGACTTTTCTGTCCCGCTTGAAAATCGCTTAATGAAATTGTCAGATTGGGATTCCCTTGCGCTAATTCTTATCGCCTGGAAGGGGCGGTAGTCATGATAGATGATTGCCCGAGAACCAAAAATATTGCAGACTTGAAAAATACCATTTATTATTGGTTTCGAAATTATGACTTTAAATTGTTTTCTCATACCTACGCAGCTCATAGTCAGCTACGTGTTAAATGTTACTGTGAGTCAGTATTAGGGTTAAATTCGATCACATTTTGATTATGAGCGAGCAAATAGTTGTATTTTATTTTTGCTTTTGTTATTTCTAGTCTTAAGACTGATGTTGAAAAAACAATCATCACAAAGATAATGATTTCTTTTACAGCTCCCGCAATATCCGCCTCAGTTTTTTTTTCCGGAGATAAAGTTCCTTATAGATATCGAGAAATAGCGGCATTTATTATGGCCTTTCAATTAGTATGCTCTTTTCGATTAAGAAAGACTGCCGCTGTGGCAGTTATTTAATCCATCATCAGCAGAGATTTCCTTCAGCGCAAATAGAAGGCCCGGTAAATCTCCAGAGCCAGTAGTTATAAGACTTTTTGTTTTCTTTTTACGCACCTTGTTAAGTTTTAGACCTCAAATAGTTGCACAGGAAGAAAACTTTTACGTTCCAAAAATAAACGTGCTCGTGATTAATGTTCACGCACCGATGGGCACAAAGCTAAAAAAGGATAACTGGCGGCATTTCAATGACAAATACTGAAATAATCATTAACTATGTTTTTCAAATGACAATAACAAGTTACGTAAAAATCTGATAGGGAATTCAGTATAAAAATTCAGCACTACAATTGAAATGACTGAAGTTTTATTAGTTTAATTCGTAATTGAGAATTAACTTATTTAGTCCAACATTGCAACAAAGCTCCGGTTTACACTGAGAACATTTACCTTTAGAAAGATGTAATTCTAGAAAGCAAAAAACTTTTCTGAAGACCTTAATGAATGTATTAATATAATTGTACACTATATATATACAATATGTTTCGGTGTTATTGAGATTAAAACTACTCATAGTTACGGAGATTTTATGAATTCTGATTGTTTTTTCTTTTCTATAGAATAGCAGAATGTGCTAAATAAAGAACAATTTTAAAGGTAAACAATTTTGAATTTTTAAACTAAAAGCCGATAATGTCAACTGCAGTAAGCAGAACTTCTGTTTAAACAGAACTCGAGGAAAATCCGAAAACTGGAAACTACTTAAATTCAGTGTTTCAATAATGTAATCCTGCTACTCTCGAGCTCTTCCTTATTCTTGCTTCTCCGGCAGAGGGTTCAATCGTCTCATACCACAAGATATAAATATCTTCCCAAAAAAAATTAACTCATTTCGAATTCGTGACGATGACGCTATCTCGCACTAATTGTTCGAGAACGAATTCGTTATGGATTCGAGAACGAATCCGAGGGCGGATAAAAGTCACACTTCGTTCTCGATTTCGTTTAAGACTCGTTAACAATTTGCAAACGTTCTCGAATGAACTAAAAATTCGTTAGCGGGCTTTGTACATTTTGTTTACTTTTAATAAAATTGTAAATAAATACATTATACTATAAATAAAGGCATTGTATTATACAAATAAATACAATACAATAAATGCATTAACAAGAAATATTAAAAATAAACGAAATGTACAAATAATTATGGAATGGATATAATAAAAAAAATGCTTTAAAATTTTTTTTATATACTTGTAATCGATTGAAACAATAAACCAGTTCTGTAAAATGTTTTGCGCATACCTTTCGCTTTCGCTTTACGATTTCTCGGTTTCGTAACGAATTCGTGTCGGACTATTTTCGCGAATTCGTTTCGAATTCACTATTTCAGCTTTTCGAATTCACTATTTCATTAATTAAAAAATTAATTTTTTTAAGTCGAATTCTAATTTCTTTTGGAAGAATTTACTTTTTATAATAAAATTATCAATTTTCGCTAGAATTTAGTGAAAAAAACTTTGTGGAAAATTTTCTGTAGCGGGCACGCCTACATCGGAATACCACACAACCCTCCTGCCTCGTTTAGAATTAATTTCAGGACATTTGTAATCTACTGAAGCAATAACATTTTTTGGTCCAAATAGTCTCTTTTCTCTAATTCCTCGGTTTCGTAACGAATTCGAGACGCATTCTCCAATGCGTGTCCGACTTATCGGCTTCGTAAGGAATTCGAAACGAATTCGATTTTAAAGTGAGTTTTATTATTTGAGTGGTGGCTATTGGGGTGATATTAGATAGATGTATACACGAGGGTTCAGTAGCTCAGTGTTTGTGTGTGAGATCAATAACTGTGAGGAAGTGAGTTTAAAGCACTAGAGAAAGCAAACATAAACAAGAAAAAGTGTTGCCTTCGGTCCGGCCGAAGTCTAAATACTCTACACCCGAGTAGCTAAAAAAATAATAATTTCGCAATAATTTTCCGCTTACTTACGCCCAATTTTGGCAAACATTTGGTAATATGTCTAGATACTCCAGGATAGAATCACGTACTAATACTTGGAACAGTTTCTGAGATATTTACAACCTTTTTAAGAGTGGACAAATTTTGGTAAACAAATTTGTAATGCCTCCAGATAACTCGTGATAAAATTACATCTTAATATCTTATACCGTTTATGAGATTTAAAAACTTTTGTATAAATGGACGTGCTACGCCCACTTTTGGCAAACAGATTAGTAATGGTAAAGTAGGCATGGTTGTTAATCGATTTCGCATATTTTCAATCCCAAACAGTTTATGATGACAGAATATTCGGGTGTAGGGTATAAAAACTTTTCTAAGTTCGCTCTACGACGTTTGTTTCATTACGACGTGATGCCATCCTATGCTGCACGGTGTCAGCTGTTGCAATTGGAAAGTCTCTCGGTAAGGCACAAAATTTTAGGTGTATTTTTTGTTAAAGATATACTTGGTAATAATACCGATTGTACTGAACTC
Source organism: Sicus ferrugineus (assembly GCA_922984085.1). Classification (NCBI taxonomy): domain Eukaryota; kingdom Metazoa; phylum Arthropoda; class Insecta; order Diptera; family Conopidae; genus Sicus; species Sicus ferrugineus. The sequence goes on along the minus strand of OV277351.1, from coordinate 5,978,937 downwards.
CTTGCTTTATTTCCCTTCCATGATCCTGTTCGGGTTCTTAGAAACCCTAGCTTATTTTATATAGACTCTCACAGGACGAAATACGGTAAAAATGAACAACTGTCCCGTTGCTTAATATTCTGCATTAAAGTTTTCAATAAAACGAGAATAAATTGTAGTAAGAGTCTGATTAAAGATTACATTATTCAAAATTTGAGAAATGTCGATTAAGCTTAGTTTCAAGTATAGTATTGTAGTATTGTAATCTGTAAGGGTAAACCCTGTAGAAGCAATTCAAAATAAACTGAAACTGAAAATAATTTTTGGATGACCAATTGAAATAACGAGTTATCTTAAATACTTTCGTTGTTTTAAAATGAGATAACATGATTATTTCAAATAACCATGCGATAATTATTTCAAATAATTTTTGAGATAACCAATTGAAATAACAAGTCAAAAAATCTCAAAATACTTTCGTTATTTTAAAATTAGATTACACGGTTATTTCAAATAACCATACAGATTCGATAATTAATTCAAATAATTTGTGAGGCGACCAATTGAAATAAGAAGTTATCTCAAATACTTTCTTAGTTTTAAAATGAGATAACATGGTTAGTTCTAATAAACATGCAGATGCAATAATTATTTCGATTAATTTGTGAGACAACCAATTGAAATAACGAGTTATCTCAAAGACTTTCTTTGTTTTAAAATGAGATAACATGGTTATTTCTAATAACCATGCAGATGCAATAATTATTTCAAATAATTTGTGAGATAACCAATTAAAATAACAAGTTATCTCAAATACTTTCTTTGTTTCAAAATGAGATAACATGGTTATTTATAGTAAGCATGCAGATACGATAATTATTTAAATTAATTTGTGAGATAACCAATTGAAATAACGAGTAATCTCAAATACTTTCGTTATCTCAAATTGAGATATTATGGTTACTTGAAATAACCAGGCAGATGCGATAATTATTTCAAATAATTTGCGTGAAAATCAATTAAAATAACGAGTTATCTCAAATACTTTCGTTATTTCAAATTGAAATAAAACGGTTATTTCAAATAACCATTCAGATACGATACTTATTTCAAATAACTTGTGTGAAAACTAATCAAAATAACGAGTTATCTTAAAATACTTTCGTTAAATCAAAAAAAGAACAGATGGTTATTCCAAGTTACCATGCAAATGCGATAATTATTTCAAATAATTTGTGCGATGACCAATTGAAATACCGAGTTATCTCAAATACTTTCGTTATGCGATAATTATTTCAAATTATTTGTGTGAAAATCAATTGAAATAACGAGTTATCTCAAATACTTTCGTTATTTCACAATGAGATAACAGGGATATTTTAAATAACCATACAAAAGCGATAATTATATCAAATGATTTGCGATATCGTATCTTAAATAACATACGATATTCTTTGAAATAATTTAGATGAAATTAAAAATACCTCTGTGTATGAGGGAAAGCTTTTTATTTCGTGCAATAGGAAAAGTTAAAATTTTTTTATTTCATGCAATAGGAAAAGAAAATTGCCTTAAAAGTTGTTGTGAGGTGTTTAAAGCTTTATATGTAAAAGCATTTCACCACTCTTTTTGAAAAAAAATGGAAATCGGTTGAGTTGAATTGTATTTTATTTAGATTTGTTTTAATATTACATTTATAACAAACCTTTGAAATAATTATCGCATCTGCATTTTTAATTGAAATAAGCAAGTTATCTCATTTTGAAATACCGAATGTATTTGAGATAACTCGTTATTTCAATTGGTAATCTCACAAATTGTTTGAATATTGTCTCATTCTGAAATAACAAAAGTATTTGAGATAGCTCGTTGTTTCATTGTAAAATAAAGTTCTTATTTAAGATAAGAAATTATTTCAATTTGGCCCAAAATGCATGTGTTATAGCCCTTAAACCGATTCGCCGAAAGACTTAATGCTCCACCCAGTCGCCCATCGGCTGCTGGCTTCATTACCGATGGAAATGAAGGCAACCACAAGGCGCGATTCACGGAGTGGTGAAGCTAAATTTCGTGCCTTACGTGCGTTATTACGTTTTTATGCAGAAAACGGCTATGCAGAAAATTACCTGCAGAGACGGATGCACTAAATTGACTTCATGGCATTGTTTTGCATGAGGCAGTGAACCTCACTCGCTTGTCTTGCAACAGCAATAAAGTTAGTGCAAGTAAACATTTCACTCCACAAAGAAATGTGATTGTGGAAAAAATCTGGAGCTCGGTGCAACAGCGATCTCCCCGAAAGTTCATCGTAATGACCTCTGCGTGCTGATCGCGGGAACGACGGTTTGGTGGCTGGCTGCTCCAATGATCATTCTTCAATTCTTCTGAATGTGAAAACGATACGAGTGCGTAACGATCTCAGATGTGGTCGGATTTCGGTGGCTTCCCGATAAATCAGTGCTCTTCGAGACGTGTGTCACACAAGGCGGTTGCTTGAAATGCTGAGAATCGACGTTAGTTGCTCCTCTCGCTGCTTCATTTTTGGAGCGATGGTCAGCGCCCTGTCACTCACAAGTGGCTCTCTAGTAACTAGCGTCGGCTACGTATTCGAGACTTTCACCCCATATGCGGTGATACGGTTCTTCGAGTTCAGTGACAAGGAATGGAATATTAGCGAGAACTGCTTGAGTGACATGTACGCCTACCTGGAGGGCTTGCGGAGAGGGTCGTTTTGGGCGGTCAAATGTAAAGACTTCAGTTCCCTCCGAGTTCGCCATCCTTCTGATGCTTGCAAGCGCCCGACTTTTTTTCCGTAGTGTACGATGCAACCGCCTTCTACGCCGGCGCAGCATTTAGTCCCAACAACGTGCGCATTCATAACCCCAATTTGTGCCGCGGCTTACTGCGCGAATACAAGCAAGGGCTGCGTACGCCGTTGGGCTTCAATGGAACAAAGGTGCCTTTCCCAGTGCAAGTAGTCGTAGGTCATTATGTGCTGGAAATCGCAGCCGACAATACTTTTAAGGTATACCTAGATGTCTGAAGGATTCTCTCACATTTGGCGTCAATTATAACCTGCTAGATGCCTCAATTTACGATTTTAGACTGAGAAAATCCAACAGCTAATTTGCTTCCCCCAGTCCTGCGGATATGACGACTTACGGCAAATACTGCAGGTGTATTTGTTCCAAAGCAACCACATTGTGCGGAGCAACAAATATCACAGGCACAGGATCGTCTACGATAATTACAGCATATATCACGACCCGGATTTCTATGTTTTATTGTAAGTATGAAAGACAGAAATTGAGTTTTGATTTGAATTTAATGCTCTCCATTTTCAGTTCCATCTTCGTTACGTCATTCTTGCTGTATTGTGCGGTGTGTGCCCTTCACAACTACATATCTACGGCCAGCGGTTTCTCAGATGGGATAGGAAAAAAAAGCAGAACAAACATTTTAGGCGTATTCAAGAATTTCTGGCAAAAGCCTACCTTGGAAGAGGGGGATTCTGGAAGAAACAGCACAGCAATCTCCCCGAACTTCGGCAAAAATGTACAAGACCAAAACTTACCCCAAATAGTAACGAAGAAAAAAACGTTTTCCATTCAAGAGGTCGTCGACGCCTTATCGATCCAGAACGTTATTTACAACGTCTTTCAAGTCGACTCCAATGAAGTTGCAACAGCACAACCTGGACTTCTAATCGTATTCACCCTGCTTTTTTCCTTTTACCAAATGTCAGCAGAAATAATGTTCCTCTCGAACAATTTCGGGCATGAAAAGGATAACGCTTTCTCCCAAAATTTGCCGTCTTATCTGATCGACGTGTTCTTCCTTCTTGGGTAGATATAAAGGCTTGATTTTTGAAAACAGCTTCTGCTCGAATTTGAACTTCAACTTTATGTTCTCAAATATGTATGTCTTTACAGGGGCTCTAAACTGGCGCATAATTTCTTCCGAACATTTCCTCGTGAAAAATTAAATGTTTTCGAACAACTTGTGCACATCTTGACCCTCATACTCAAGAAAGTATTTAGGTACGATGCGATTTCATTTCTCTACCAATACAATATTTTGTGCGTGCTTTTATATACACTCAGAAAGCACTCCAGTTGCCGAAGCCGTAAATTGCCCAACTATCATGCTGCGGTCACTGCAACCGAATATATAATTGCCATGGCCGAAATTCACCAGGAGACAGTTTCGCTTAAGATTTTATGATTACAGGAACAAAACCTTTTCAGTTGGGCCATTTCCACTTGCGGCACCTGATTGCTTCTTAGAGTGCATGCAATGCTTTTTTGCTCCCAAATCAAAAGAGGTTATGTTGATACTCTGCAGTTTAACTCCGTCATATCTCCTCGCACTGTTTGCGGAACGCCTGTTGTCGAAGCACTTCTACTACAACGTCACCATTGAGATCCCATCCAATGATGTCAGTACGTGTCGGAATAATATATGGAGCAATATCTTGTACATGGATACTTTTTATCCTTTGCTTGATCGGGTCTGTCAACTGCATATTTCAGGAAATAGATGTTTCACAGATCCTAACCATCCGCAGTGCATGCCGTGGACCTGGTTTATATCTCTGGAGGTACAGTTCTGTATCGTTGCGTGTTTGGTTCTCCTCTTGGCCAAGATACATTCAAAGTACGCCATCATAATCGGGACCACACTGTTTGTTGCATCAATCTTAGCTGCCAGTTTTATTGAAGCACAACAGCATGCCCAACAAGATCTTAGGTGAGACAGACCACCATGATGACAGATACCATACCAGTTAATTATACCCTACACCCGAGGGAAGTAGGGTATATTCACTTTGTTTTTCCGTTTGAAACGCAGAGAAGGGGACGAGATAGATATAGAAAAGTATTTATATTCTTGCTCAGCGTCACCTCCTAAATCAATTCAGCTCTGTCCGTCCGTTTGTCTGTCTGTTTGTTGAAATCACGATTACGGGAGAACGAAGAGAGATATCGCGATGAAATTTTGCAAAAATATTCCTTGCTATGTAGGACTGTTTGCGAATGAAAATGGGCGCGATCGGTTAGCAGCCACGCCTACTTTACATAAGGAATGTAAAACCTCGTTTTAAAAAAAGCTATAAGCTGAATATCTCATAAACCGTATGAGGTAATGAGGCATAATTTTATTCCGAAACATATAGCCGCATTACAAAAATTTTTGCAAAAAAAAAGGCGTGGTACGCCACTCATATAAAAGTTGGCAATATCTCATGAGCGGCATAACATATGAGGACGTAATTTATCGCGAGGTATCTGGAGGCATTACCAATCTGCTTTCCAAAGATGGGCATGCCACGCCCACTCAAAGTTGTCATTATCTCAAAAGCGGTGTAAGATATTAAGACGTAGTTTTATCACGACGCATCTGGAGGCCTTACCTATCTTGGGTGTGGCAAAAAATGGGTGTGGCACGCCCACTCATACAAAAGTTGTCAGTATCTCATAAATGGTGCAAGATATTAATAATTTATTTTACCTAGTACCTAGACATTAGCAAATTATTTGCCAAAAATGGGCATGGTCCGCCCATATAAAAGTTGTCAACTGGAGAAATTAAAATATTTTTTTAGCTACTCGGGTGTAGGGTACTTAAACTTCGGCCTGGACGAAGACAACACCTTTACTTGTTTTAAACTTGACTTGGAGGGTTTCAGGGAAACTACATACGACGAGATTATGAAGTTCAATTTGATATTCGACAACATTTGCCTGAGAATCGCACCGTATTTGCTAGGAATCTTCTTGGGATACATTTTGCACCTGACGAATTCTAACACGACGCTCAATGTTATCCCAACTGTTGCAGGTAGGTAGACGTAAAACGATTGCACGATATAAATTCAGAAATTTGTTATTCTCTCAGGCTGGTTCACCTGTATCGTTATTGGAAGTTTCGTACTATATGGACACCAACTGCCCTTGTTCAGATCCAACCTGCTACACCGTGCTGTTTTTGTGACGCTTCGGCATACGCTGTGTGCTCTGATACTATTCTGGGTCATATTGGCTAGCACCTCTTCTCATGGAGGTACAAAAAGTACTCGATTATAAACCTTATTATAGACTGCGACAGTGTCGCCTTTAAAATTACGGGTTTGGGGGATATTCTCAAAATACATAGTGCATGCGAAATAGCTTAGGAAGGTTTTACTTTAACCTTGATTCCTCACTTTTACTTCACTTCTCGTCATTCAGTTTTATATCCTTCAAATTTTATAGCCCTTTGTATTCCGTGTAATTGTTCCCAATGTAAAACACTTTTACGAGGTAAATTCGATTTAGTCTTCACTTCTCTGCTTTCAGATTTCTTAACAGTTTTTGCGAGACACAAACTCTGCAATGCGTTGGTGAAAATCTCCCCGATAGTGCTGCTAATCGGGCCGATTGTGGTCAGGCTTTTCATCTTCTCGGCTGATGTGCCAATTTACTCATCTGGGGGACACACAGTAAGGCTTGAGAGTGGACGTAACGGGGCAGACTTAACGCGCATTGAAATTCGCATGTGTTTTTAGCTTCTTGTTGGAATGAGTATCCTACTCATCACCTATGCCTGCGCCTTGGCTTCATACGTTTTTTTTGATGGACCACTGGTGGCAGTGTTGGCTGTACTCTTGAAACGAAGGTAGGAAACCGACACATTATGCGAAGATCCAAGGTCCTTAAGAGTGCCAGTAAAGTGACCTGTAGATCAGATACGAATTGTACTCAAGCGGTATAAAATATTGCAGAATACTTTATTTGATGAGCCTCCATAGCAATTAATATTTAAAAAATTTTTTTAATTATTTAATGTTAAAATTAAAAATAAATACTTTTTTAAGTTCACTTGGGATTTTCTTACAAAATATTGTAGCTTCCCGAAGTACGAATGTTAGTCCGAAAAGCATTGTGAGTTTTCTCTAATCAAATTTAAATTTTCTTAAGTACGCCTGAAAACAGCTGAAAAGGTGTATGAAAAAGGAATCTTTATTACAAATTTTTTTAAAATAAATTTAATTTTCCCTGTCCTCTGCCTTATAGTTTTAATGCTTGTGATTTGCATGGAATTTGTACTCCTTTCTATCTTGTCGATCGATAAGGCTTTTGTTACTTGAATTTGGTATCGATCGGTCGGATACAACATAAAATATTGAGTTTGAAATTGCTACCAAAGCATTTTCGAATTTGAGAACCAAATGCATATTAATGAAATTTTATTGTCTTTTTTTATGGGTAAAGATATGCACTGACAATTAAAAATAGACTTTTATAAAATTATTTATTTAGAGAAATAAATAGTTAAGCCTTATCGAGTTGATAGCTAGCTCGAAATTATAAATGTACGAGTATATACATTAGCGGAGTACCCACTGCACAGTGGTCCCAAAGGAGGTAAGGTCGGTCAAAAATCTGTGACTTTCGATCTACTAAATATATGTATTTTGATAACCGCACTTTGTGTTTTGAAGCAAACTGCCGTGCGTACTTTTACTGAGTCAGATGTACTTTTGGTTAAACGGTTGCAATTTTCGAAGTTCTTTATGGAATTTAGAGATTTGGTATCATATAAAAGTGAATTTGTGTAGGTGTAAGAACAAATGACACTGGATGGAGAAAACCCGGTTGTGGGATTAACAGGGTTGCTTAAAACCTTTAAAATTAAATTGGATGTGTCTCAGCTATTCATTAGATAAAAAGTTACAGACTCTTGATGGACCCTACCTAGTTTGGGACCCCTGTGCGTCGTCCTAGATGTATTTTTACAAAAGCTAAGAATACGAGAAAGTGACATAGAGACACATTACAGGGACGCATTGCGGTGAAACACTCCCAGTCATTCGCAGCTTTTGTGACGCTTGGGTCATAAACGACGAGATGAGGTAACCGAGCTGAATGTTTGCTTACTGAGCTCGTATTAAGCAGAGATACACAACACAACACAAGATACACACAACACGGCTGTCCTGAGGTTTTACTTGTTATGGCATCCGGTCACTTAGCAGTCACATGCTTGCATTTCAATACTTTCACTTTTCTCAGTCAGGCATTTATTCACTCACTGGCTCATTCGTATAGCCGACAAAGAAAGTGACGTCATCGCAAGGTGAGATGCAAACTGCGATATAAGATGCCATTACAAATATTCGGAGGTCTTGTACATGTATATTGAATATATGCGTGTATATCTCCACAGAATTCGACTTTTCAACTTACATACGCTACTATCTACTCACATAAATGTACGTAGGGAGCCAAACCATGAGATCGTTAGCAACTACACAATGCTAGCCTAGCTCAGTATACGACTTTCATACAAGAATTACAATCGAAATGGAGAGTTACTATCCGACGACTACATTATACAACCCCATATGACCGGAATAAAAATATGATGTTATATTATTTCATTCATACGCATTTGTAAAACAACTTTTTATTTTCTATCACAGTAATGTTTAACAATCACTTTCTAATAATTTTTATTAATCACTTTCGGATGAGTCCCTTGGAACGTACATTGTAGTACGATATCAATTTTAAATATGAAGCTACGTCCGTTTCTGAAATTAATTCGAATTCTAACCATTGTTTGTGCGTTGAATAAAATATTTCCGAACTTTTATGAACGTCCGATCTGCATCTAATTTTAGAACAAGAAACTTTGCCTTTGCGACGGTGTTATTATTCTGATATGAAATCACTTCCATAATACTTGCTCTATCGTACTTACTAGCTTCCATAATAATATTCCATCAAAAACTTCACAATATTTTGCACCCGTTGCTTACTCGATTCCCTTTTTCTTGCGCCATCAGAAACTGAAATATATGCTTTATATGGCATAATAATGCCATGCCAAGAAACTGAAATATATGCTTTATATGGATTGGTGGTACTACTAAAGCAAAATATTTTAAATTGCTTTCATATGAAATGAATTGCTATTTGCTTTTATTTACACTTATTTATGTATGTTTATCAATCACTAGAATATTGTAGAAACTATCGGAAATTAAGTAAATTCGCACTTAAAAAAATATCACTTAGATTCAGTAAAAACCAGTCGCAGTCTAGATGCATGTACTGAAGAATCGAGTAAGCAACGGGTGCAAAATATTGTGAAGTTTTTGATGGAATATTATTATGGAAGCTAGTAAGTACGATACTTCTAGTGGGTGTGATAGCAGGACACATACTTACTGAAGTAAGTATGTGTCCACTAGAAGCCTACAGTCGCGTCTTGGGAGTGACAGTAAGTATTTAATTTGTTCGTTGTCATGCCGAATCCATATGATTTTTTGAACTTTGCAGGTGCGTATTCCGCTCCACTTCCTTCCTGCCTCTTTTATAATGTGGGAGTCGGATCTATGCTTGAGAGTCTGCAAAGATATAGGGCCATCGACCGTGTGGTAAGTTGACAGTCGAGCACCTATTTTTGCCAGTGCGTCAGTCTTTTCATTGTCTATAACTCCCGTATGACCAGATATCCTATAGACGCCTACCAATCGCTATACGCTCTATTGCATCGCTACTTTCCATCGATGACCAGAACTAATCTGAGCACATACCTCTTATTGCTCCCTGACTATCGACGTATAAATTTACATTCAAGGCCGTGAGTCAGCCATGTTAGTCACCTTTTTCATGGTGAATATCTCAGCTTGAAAGATGTTTAAAGTGCCCTGGCAGCCTGAATGCTTCAATGAGATCCAACTTTGGACAGACCATTGAAGCACCGACACCTTCTTCTAATTGAAGCCATCAGTAAAAATGTTAACCTCTCGTGGGATGAATTTAAAATTTTTGAGTTGCCAGGTTTTTGATTTTTTTTTTTTTGCGGTATGCATTTGCATTGATTGAAGGTCTTTTTTTCTTTCCTTATTGGTTTCATCAATTTGAAATAACGTTGTTGCAAGCCATGTATAAAACTCCAGTAAACTCATACTCGTATTTGCTTCTTCACCACATTTATAAAGGATCCAAGCGTTTACTATAGAAACATGCACAAAATGGAAGCGATCCTGTAGTAAAACTTTTGATTTTAGAAAGCATGAGGGTAATGTGCACTCATTCTATCACACATGTCTACTCTTTCCATAAACTTATTATACTGATTCCAAGTAAATTGTGTTCTTACTTTTATATACTCTTTTCGTTTTCTATCCCATCTTTGGACTTCGTCTTGTGGCGCAATACATGCATATGGGGATATCATATGTACAATATTGTTATCTGCCCATCAGAGAATTGTGATGTTGTCTGCTGATGTGACTGCAGATACTGTACCTCTACCACGTTTCATTAAAATTTTATCATTATCGAGCTTGTAGGCACACTCTAATTCTGTTTCGTTTAATATTACCCACAACAAAAATATTTTTTTCCGTAGATACATAACGATAGGCATGGAGGTGAAAAGGTTATCCAGAAACAGTTTGTGGTTTTTGTTCTCTATTCTTGTGAAGTGTGATTTTTTTGAGATATCCGTTTTGAGATGCTCTGACCCACACTTTGAAGACCCACTTTTTGGGTTTTTATTTAATATATTGCTTGCCTTTATGGCTTCCTTTGAAGGGGATAATAATTTCATCAATGGCTTTGAACTCAGTTGAAGCGGCGCGTTCGCAAATTTTTATACACCCGAAGAGAGTAGGGTATACGAAAGAACAAAGTGAAAGTCCCTTCTAGAGACATTACAAAAATATTTGCCAAAAACGGGCGTGGTCCGCCCACTTATACAATAATTTTTTAGTTCCACGCGCGTAGGGTATTTAGATTTCGGCCAGGCCGAAGACAACACTTTTACTTGTTTTGATAACATATCTAGCAGAGGACGAACTTTGATATTACGTTCCTTTGTATATCGTTACTGTTTTTGAAATGTAAGAAACTTTTTATTTCCTCGATACCTTTTAGAGGTATAGTATCAGCTATAATTCCAAGCCGCAGAGAAGGATTCGAAGACCAGTATAATCGACAGTTTGGGTAACAATAATACGTCATAACAATGTTTATCCCAAAGAACTGTTTCATTTCAAATATGGTAACATTGAAAGTATTCCATATAAAGCGGGTATTTCATATAAAGCGGAATATATATTTTTTTCAACTGCTCTATTGGAATGCACAAAACACGAAGAAATCTTGTTCGGAAGGCGATTTTGACACGTAGCCCTGGCGGTTGATGTTTTCAAAGAAGAAGAAGAATAAGAAGGCTGAGAATGGCTGAAAGACATCAACGAGAAGCAGCAAATCAGCGTCAAACAAGACTCGATGCTTAGCAATCAGACGATTACAGTCGCCTTGGATTTCGATACAACCCAGTTGATGACTATAGCCGGTATGTTATCAATGTATTTTACACGGTGAATTCATCCCTCAAGGGGTTACACGGTGATGGCAATGATGAATTGAATTCACGGTGCGGAATTTCTACCAGCATTAAAAAGAACGTTTCCCAATTGCAAGAGCAATTGAAAATCAGTGTGGCAATTATCATGTTGCGAAATAACAACCAGACAATGCTTTGCAACAGCGCGTGGCTTGCAGTAAAAAAATTAATGAGTAACATCGTAGAAGCAGCAATCTTGACAGGACCTTTAAAAGGTGAAGATGTCCTCATTCCTCGCATTCCTATGGTTCCAATGGATGTGGCATTTCAATTTAAGAGATTGCAATTCCCAATTCCTTTGTTTGAGTGAGCCTCAATTCCAGATTCCTAATTCCTTGGAATTGGAGTTGTGGTGGTTTAAAAAGCTTTATGTTTTGTTTCTTATCTATTTAACCTGACTAGGCCACAGCAAAGGCTGGAGGGGTACAGCTAGTTTTCTTATAAGAATTAAAAGTAAAAAAAAAGAAATAAGGCACAATTTTGTCTTAAATGCAGAAATGCGCTAGCTATTAAGAAGATGTTGGACTTATTGGAGGATTTAATCTCTTCATGCGGCCGAAGGCCGTTCACGCAGAGACAGTTTAGTTGCAGAAACTCTTTAGTAGTCACGTTACTGTTGGAATTACTGGAGGATATATATCCTTCTATCTGCGAGGCTATCTGCGAAGAACTTTGGTGACCAAGTAAGCGTTGGAACTACTGGAGAATTTAATTCGTTCATGCAGCCGAAGGACGTAATCCTCCAGTAAGTTCAACACTTACTCGGTTACCAAAGTTCTTTTGCAGCTAAAGTTTCTTTGAGTGAGCGGCCTTCGGGCGCGTGAAAAAATTAAAACCTCCAATAAGTCCAACAGTAATGTGACTGCTAAAATTCTTCTGCACCTAAAATTGTTTTTTGCATGAGCGACTTTCGGTCGCAGGAAAGAATTAAATTCAACATCTGCTTGCCGTAATTTCATTTCTGAAAATTAAGTAGTAATTTCATTTTGAGAAAATTTTTCATTCTTGCAAAAAAATTAAAGAAAACCCGAACAAAAATTAAATAAAACCCAAACAAAATTAAATAAGGCCCATATATGGCCGTTATTTTAATTTTATAGTTTTTCGCGTTTTTTCGAAATTGAATTAGAGTCCAAAAAAATTAAATAAAGCCCAAACCTAACGGTCCACAAAAGTGCATATAATTAAGAAGTTGGGCCTTATTTCGTTTGGGCGCTATTTTCCGAAGCCCCAACCTATGCTAAGTATAGGTATCACGTAGTCGCTAGCTTTTGCAGGACGGTCTATTCCACTTATTCTATAAACGGGCGATTTCTACCATTATTACATTATTACATTATTACATTTTTATCGGTTGCAACGACGAATTTTGTATTCTTTAAATTCTGTTCAAATCCTGCTAAGTTGGTTTTTTCCAGAAACATTACAAAAAAACATTCTACTAATTCTGGATTTCTAGATTTTTTTATTCCATCATAGCCTACAAAGCTTATGTTGCAAGGAACGTCTTTTACAGAGAGGTCAAATTTTTATAAATATTGTGATTTTCTTACTGCTATTTGATTTCTCGTAACATTCTAGGAAAATTGGGAAGAATTCCAACAAGAATTAATCTATAAATTTACAAAATCTAAATCTATTTCATGAGTTGGCGTACATGCGCATGAGTGATATTTTGTTCTTTTCCTCAGTTGATAAGATCTCGAATTTCACGTTTACGAATAATGATCTCTTTGTAAGGCATGTTCCAATAAAGACTATTAGAATTAGAAATACTTCTTGTCCTTGGTTTAGTGCGGTGGTACTAAATGCTGGTACACCCTAACACACATTATAAACCACTGTTTCACTATTTCTACTGTCTGAGGCCACTGTTGTTTTCGATGTTTATCAATGACATCTTTTCCGTTTGTCGGTATTCTTCTGTTCATGCCTACGCCGATGTAAAGTAGGCGTGGTTGTAACAAATCCCGCTCATTTTCAATCCCAAATTGCCTACATAATAAGGAACATTTGTACCAAATTTCATTGCGATATCTCTTTTCTTTCGTAATCGTTATTTCAACAGACAGACGGACGGACAGGGCTAAATCGATTCAGGAGGAATATATATACTTTTCTATATCTATCTCGTCTCCTTCTCTGTGTTACAAACGGAAGAACAAAGTGAATATACCCTACTCCCTTCGGGTGTAGCATAAAAATAAGTATCATACGAGCTTTATGACCAAAAAAGTTTCGTTAGTACCAAATTTACTACTCTTTCTTACAAATCTTCTTGTCCTCCCAATTGTGTTTAGGCTGTTATATGCGAGTGGGATGGAACGTTTACTCTAATTTTTCCTTGTTTGTAACGCGCGGTAATTTGATGTCGCACATAAGGTACACCAATTATTTCAGCAACTTTTGTAAAAGTGCTACTGCTTTTTACGCAGTACTACGTACATTTTAATGGTGCTCCGAAAGACTAACCACGGGCAAATAAGTGGCGTGTGACCAGTAAGCGCGCAAAAATAAAAAGGTAACAATAACTGCTCATTTCATTTGAGTTTCGTATCTCGTTATTTTGCTGCTAGCTTCGAGGCGTTTCCATACGCGGATAGAAATCTGGGGAATTGGTCTATTGTGCGCTCCGAGCAGACACAAATAGCATTGCGTCAATCATTACTATAGTATTTCAAGCAGTTATACATTATGTGCAGCCATAATTTCCATTAAAATGATGAAGATGATTTCCATTAAAATTACAACAGATCTCGAAATAAAAATGGCTTTCCGGGTACTTGATCAGCCTAAACTTGTAAAAGAGAGTGCGCTCGTAAAATTTCGACTTTTATAGCTTTAATAGCAAAAAATGAAATGCGAGAACGTACTTGGCAATAAAGCTATTAAAGTATATATTTACTTGTGCGTTACGCCTATTAAATTTTATAACCTTGTGGTTCTGTGAGTAAATTTTATATTCTTGCAAACGCTGTTATTCTGTTTTTAAAACCTTCGATCATTTGAATTTGAAGAAGTTTTCAGAAACGATTATTCTACACGATAATCTGCGACTCTATTCGAAATAAAAGCAGAAAAAATTTTTCTCGCCGACGTTTTGAAAGCTTACGTCTAGATTAGATCCGTGTAAACATAAAATTCCAAATTCCATCTGAGACCAATTTCTTTGTTGTCTAATCTAGGAAAGCTTTTTGAAAACGTTATTCGCAGAATTATGGACGTCGGGCTGGATCCATCTTATATTCCAAATTTGCAGTTTGGTTTTAAAAAAGGTCACTCAACAGTTGATGCTTTATTGAAATTTCAAAATGATATAGTTTCTAACTTGCGTAATCGTCGTTGCACCGTTGCAATTTCTTTAGACATTGATAAGGCTTTTGATCGCGCATATCATAACGGAATTCTTTTTAAAATGTTTCAAATTGGTTTCGCTCCCTCAATTATTAAATTATTCAAGAGTTTCTTTGCAAACAGAAAGTTTTGCGTTCTTTTTAATGGATTGCTTTCGGATATTGGTGACATAAGTTGTGGAGTCCCTCAGGGTTCCATCTTAGCTCCTCATCTTTTCAATATTTTAATGTACGATTTCCCACACTTTGGGCCTAATTCGACGGGTCTTTTGTATGCTGACGACTCTCTTCTGTACTCTCACCATGAGTCCCCTAAGTTGGCGTTAGATCAGACTTTGCAACATCTGCAAATTGTACGACGTTTCTACGAGAAATGGGGTATTAAAGTTAATGCATCTAAAAGTGAAGCCATTTGCATCAGGAATGCTTCAGGGAAATGTAAGTCGTTTGTTGTGCCTGAAAGCAAAACTTTACAATTCGCTCTGAATGGGTCTGAGATTCCTTTCAAGGATTCCATTAAATATCTTGGCATTAATTTTTACAGTCTTCTGAAATTTAACAAACATGCAAGAATTGTACTGAAAAAAGCTTACAGAATTTTGGGCACTTTTTCAAGTATTTTTTGGAACAGAAACTTACCAAAAAGGACAAAACTTTTGTTGTATAAAACCTGTATTAGACCTGTTATCTTGTATGGATTTCCTATTTGGTTTAACGTTTCTCCAACTGTCATTAGAGAATTTGAAATTTTAGAACGCAAGGTCTTACGTCATTGCATTGGAAAGTATTTCCAATCGCCTACAAAACGTTTCTCGAATCGTTTCGTTTATTCGGAAGCTAAAGTTTGCCCAATTGGCCTTTACGTGTCAGATATTCTACATAGATTTATCAATAGAATTTCTTGCCATGTTAACGATTGCATTCTTGATATCTTCAACCAACAAAGAGTTTTTAGCTGGTCAAATTTAAGGTATTTATCACCCATTGGCTTCGCTAACGAAGCTCCCGCTAATTTTGATTTAAATGTGTCACTTTGTCACAATTTTTATAAAAATACAGTTCCTGATTCTCATAGAGGTTAGCACTCAAATGTGTCTAAAAGGTTTGTTTTCTCTTTTTTGGTTTTGTATTAATTTTTTATTATTTTTTTTTCTTTATTTTTCTTTTCTTAGAGCACTAAGTTAGCATTAAGTTAGCATTAAGATCTAATCTAGGTTAAGTGATCTATATATCTCAATCCATGTCAGCTCCGGGAGCAAGAGCGTTTAATGTTCATGTTATTGTTTTCTTCAATGTTCTCTTCTTATTAATAAGTTTGATACTGCTGTACATATATGTTTTTTAGATAATACATTATAGTCTTTAATTTTTATCCACAATTGTAATTTGAATTTTTGTAAACTTATAATGTTGTTGAAAAAAAGGCTCAATAAAATTTCAATTCAATTCAATTCATAAAATTCCATTGCTCTGTTTAGCAAAATAAAATATAAGACATTTTCAGATTTTGATATCTCGTATACCTCGAAAACCTGAAAAAAATTGAAAAGTTACAATGGCATAGTCAGGATTTCAGACAGAGAGAGGAAAACATTAGAAATATACGACACTCGATCGAGAAATACGCGGAATATTCGTTTTCTCAGAAAGTGTTTATTTATTTATCAATATTAATTTTTCTCCCTTATAGTTGTCACCGTCAGATATACTATAATACACTTGTACCAACGCTTTTTCGGTTCTGTGTTTATCCCCTCAATATTCGCAAAACATCGCGACGAGTCGTCCTTTCCTGGTTGCTTTTATCTTCAGAAGTAGGAAGAAGTCAGAAGGCATGTTGTTTTTTAAAGACGTTATTTTTGGCTAACAATTTATGAACAAGCAGTTAAGTGCATTATCTTGGCTGCTAAGAGTTGTTTCGTCACAAGTCCGGTTGTTTCCCCCGAATTGCTTCAGGTAAATATTATATTATTGATTTAAAACCTTATGCACTACAGTTGTTGCAGTCCTTTGTGTATGATTTTATCAAATATAATTTGGCAGAGCAGGATATTAAAACGATAATTGTCTTTTTTAAAGCATACCATTTTAATAAAATTACACCTTAACATCTCTTACCGTTCAACTTAACAAATAACAAATAAATAGAACTTCATGAAATTATAACAAATAAATAGACAATCTAAGGCAATGCAGAGAAACATGCGAGGGGCTTGTTTATGCTCTCCGCAGTAAAGCTCAGCATTTCGTAGGTTTTCACTCTTCCTCCTTCTTCCTGGTCACGTTAGGTGTGCAGGCGACTGTGAGTGCACCGTGGGCTGAAGTGCGGCAAGATAAAGGCATAACACTTGCCTTGTCGCGTTTTGCTTTGCTTGCGACGTACGCGTGGCCGCTTGTACGGCTGACCTTACACTTCGCCACAGTGGGCGGCGATGACAAAATTCCGCATAGACTCCACTAATGTACGTGGCTTGAGGGCGAATTTCTACGCGGTCTATGCGCATATTTGTACTCACCAACCGCATATAATGGCACTAAGTGAGGCCCAGGTGTCTGAGGGTGCAGATCCACTGGACTTTCACATGCCGGGTACCATTTACTGCCATTGTTTTTACCACACAGAGGCCTCGCCTTATACATTCGCAGTGATGTTGCGTACCAGTGTCAGCAACAACTTTGCACGTCGGATGCCGAATTTAGCTCCATGTGGGTTAAGTTCAAAATCCAGTCGCACATCCTGCACTTCTGCTTCATTTATAGAAGCCCGGGTCTAGAGAGGCTGCCAACTTTTGATAAACTGGACAGTCTCTCTGATTCGATCTCTAAAATTCTGGAATCGTATCCGAACAGTAAAATTGTTGTTGCTGGTGATTTCAATGTTCATAATTCCAATTGGCTACGTCATTCGAGTCACACAACACCTGAGGGTTTGTATGTTGAGTTGGCTCATGCTATGCCTGAGATGCATTTTCAAACGCGTGCTGTTAAAAGAGTGCTTGCAGACCTCAATATCAACAAATCCTCGGGACCAGATGGCATATCAGCCCATGTGTTGAGAAAGTGCGCCTCAACACTGGCTCGCCCATTGCGCAATCTCTTTAATTTATCATTTACTTCAGGAGTTTTTCCCACTTCCTGGAAGTTTGCCAATGTGCAGCCAGTTCCCAAAAAAGGTGAGGCTACGAATCCTGCCAATTACCGGCCCATAGCGATCTGCTCAGTGCTCTCCAAAGTCATAGAGAGCATTGTAAATTTTAACTTGATGAGGTATCTAGAGAGCAACGAGTTGATCAGCGATCGCCAGTACGGCTTCTGTGCGCACCGTTCCACCGGCGATCTAATGGCGTTTCTCGCTGAGCGGTGGAGCAGTTGCATTCACCGGTAGGCAACCGATCTTCGTTGTATCTACACCACTTATATCCGTCCGAAAATGGAGTACAATTCGCATATTGGTCGGGAGCTTCGCGGGCATATCTTCAGCTTCTCGACCGTGTCCAATGTCGTGCGTTTAAACTTATAGCGGACAGTAGGGTATCCAGCTCTATTGAAACCTTGGAGCGTCGTCGTGATGTAGGGTGTGTATCATTATTTTACCGCTACTTTCATGGTAAATGTTCCTCTGAAGTAGCCGGCCTGATTCCTCCGGTTCAGGTATTTAGCAGAACTACTCGGCTTTCCAGAGTTGTGCACCCCTTTTATGTCACGATTCCGTTCCAACGAACCACGCATTACCGTGAGAGTTCGTTTTTCGGTCGCGTCATTAGATTGTGGAATAGTCTCCCTGCGCATGTCGTCGAAACCTTTAAGCGAGGTGTAAACCGTCACTACTCCCTCTTTCCCCTTCCCGCTAATCTGTCATCCCATGGATATGGGGCATCGCCTGAGCTTAGTTTCATCTGCCATAAAAAAAAAATACTTTTGTATGAGTAAATATCTCATGTTATCATTTTTGAAGAAGTAATGCCTCTACATTTGGTATAAAAGTAGAAGTAGTCATTAACTGAGTTCGCCATTTTCAATCCCAAATTGTTCTACTTAACTTGGAATCAATATCAAAGTTTATTGCGCTATCCTTATTCTCTCTCCCATAATCGTGATTTCAACAGCCAGACAGACAGATAGGCGGACAGATGGACGGACACTTCTCAATCGACTTAGGAAGTGACGCTGAGCAATATATATATATATATATATATATAAGCTTTCATATATATATATATATATATATATATATATATATATATATATATATATATATATATATATATATATATATATATATATATATATATATATATATATATATATATATATATATATATATATATATATATATATGGATATTCGGCTTATATATATATATATATATATATATATTGCTATATAAATTTAAAATTTTATTTTAAAAAACTAATAATATATCCAAGTATATCAATCAAAGTATTGTCAACCGCTAACTATTACTTTCTCCCATCTTTTAGGCAAGTTTCGAATTTCGTCTTGGAAGAAGATGCGTCTTTTGATCTAATCCAGACATCGACCCATTTTTTGGTATCGTCATAAGAAAAAGATTGTTGATCATCCAGGTCCTTGTCATCGTCGAAACAGGTGGTAGTCAGAAGGAGCAATGTCTGGTAAATAAGGCGGATGGGGTAGAATTTCCCATTTGAGCCTTTCCAAATAATATTTTACAACACTTGCAACAAGGGGTCGGGCATTGTCATGCTGCAAAATAACTTTGTTGTGCCTTTCGACGTATTGCCGACTATATTGATCTCCTATAATGGTTTCATTGGGTTTGAGTAGCTCATAGTACACCACACCGAGCTGAACCCGCCAGATACAGAGCATGAGTTTGGAGCCATGGATATTCGGCTTTGCTGTTGATGTTGAGACATGACCAGGCTTTCCCCATTATTTTTCCGCTTTGGATTGTCGTACCGTATCCACTTTTCATCGCCAGTCACGATACGATGCAGAAAACCCTTCCCTTTTTGCCGTTGAAGCAATTGTTCGCAAGTGAAGAAGCGCCGTTCCTTCTTTTTGAATCATTTCTAAGGCTTTTAAACGTTTTGAAATTGTTTGTTGTTCAACTCCTAATGATTCTGCAAGTTCTTCTTGTGTCTGACGTGGATCTGCATCGAGTAATGCTTCCAATTCTTCGTTTTCGAATTTTTAGGGGCACCGGAACGCTATTTATCTTCGAAGTCAAAATCTTTTTCCTTAAAACGTCGAAACCAATCCCCGCATGTTGTTTCTGATAGAGCATGGTTGCCGTAAGTCGCTTGTACGAAATCCGACATTCTTGAGGTGATGTAAAATATTATTTCTTGGTGTTCGATTGTTTTTCCGACAGGGTAGGAGGATGATGTATATTGGAACGAATTTCCGTCATCCCTCGTCAAATTTGTTCTGTTGACAAACCGGTTTCGGCGTTGTGCCATCTTCAGTGTCGTTTTTCGTTCTAAGACTTAGAATCCCAAAACTATACAAGCGGCTTGTTTAATTTCTGCTCGAATATAACCGTCGCCATTTTCGCAGCCTTAAAATCCTTTAGCAAGTTTTTTGCTCGGCCTAGTACCGTTGAAGTTGTTGTAAACACATTTCCATCTGATGTAAATTCGTCAATATATTCATCGACCAAAATTTGTTTGCGTGTCCGGTAATTGCGAGCTCCAGGATGGACAAAGACCTCAAAAGTCCTATAGACTCGTGTGTCTACTTCGCCGCTGTTTGACTGTTTCCCCGGGTGCTTATCAAATTACATCTTTCGTCCGTTTCTAGAATCCACATATTCCTAGAATCCACATCCGCCTTTTCCAAATCCCTTTCCCCTTCTCGTGACCCAAAAAGTGAATTAAGGCTTATAAAACATGTCCAGCCCGAAAATTGTCTGCCTGATAAATACCTGGAGATGAAAGCACACGCTGAAGTTGTTGCATAAAGATAAGTAAACACTCGTTTGCGAAGACATGTGACGCCTGGAGATGGAATGTTGCGATGCTTCGTGATGTACGAGTGCGCGGTTCGCACTATACAGGCGCACGTACAAGACGGTCGAGTAAAACAGTTTTCTATAAGCAAAAGGTGAGCAAAGTTGCGCATTTGAAACTACAGTAAGGTTTACCACCGCAAAATATTTTATGCAGGTCACTCACAGGCACATCATTGAAATCTGCATATATATGTGTGAATATGTAGGGATTTTATCTTGCAACTGACAGTAAAGCGTTGATTTATTCACTTAATAATTCACAGTTTATTGCTAGTGCATTATAGTGAATGTGAAAAACGATTACCCAGGTGTAATTACCGCTTGAAATATTCTGGAACCATTGAGTGTCTAATCCATTCCAAACCATATTTCGTATTCTAAAGGATTAATCTGAGCTTTCGTAAAAAGTACGGTAAGCTTTAATTCATAGTGTTACCACAGATCCTTAATGAGTGAACTCGAACGCTATTGAGCTTGCCTTCTTTCCATATCGATGAAGAAGCAAGTGTGAGTGAACAGCACTTTTTTCGTGTAACACTTTTGTTTGGTGAATGCAAACCGCTAAAGGATTTCACAAACGAGGGTTGTCGCTCTTACTGTTGTTGTTGTCAAATCTACGTGTAAACCCTACACCCGAAGAAGAAGGTATATTCATCTTGTTCTTCCGGTTTTAACACAGAAGAAGGCAAGACAAATATAATAGAAATACATGGATGTTCTTGCTTAGCGCCAACTCCATGATCGGTTTATTATTACCCGTCTGTTTGTCTGCCCATCCGTTGAAATAACGATTATGGGCACAATATATTAATGAGTCGGAGGCTCTTGATGTTCTGGGCATGTCAATCCAATGCGATCTTCGTTGTATCTACACCTATATCCGTCCAAAAATGGAGTACAACTCGCATATATGGTCGGGAGCTTCGTGAACATATCTTAAGCTTCTAGACGGTGTCCAATGCCATGCGTTAAAACTTATAGTGAATAATTATTTTACCGTTACTTTAATCTAAATGTTCCTCTGAAGTAGCCAGACTGATTCCTCCGGTTCAGATATTTAGCAGAACTACTCGGCTTTCCAGAGTTGTGCACCCCTTTTATGTCACGATTCCGTTCCAACAAGCCACACATTATCGTGAGAATTCGTTTTTCGGTCACGTCATCAGATTGTGGAATAATCTCTCTGCGCATGTCTTCCCGCCTACTTACAGCGTCGAAACCTTTAAGCGAAGTCTAAACCGTCACTACTCCCTCTTTCCCCCTTCGCACTAACCTGCCATCCCTTCGGAACGAACAAATGCTTTGCACGGGTAGGTGGTCTACTGGAAAAATTTGTGATTGGAAATAGCCGTAGTCACGCCTTTTATGCCAAATATACAGGCATATACGTATTTTTTAAAAATGTTTAAATGTATATATTCTGTAAAATAGATGTATATCACGACGAAAATTATATTCCTTGAATGGACGGGAAGCGAGATCGAGAAAGCCTTTTCCAGCCGCAAAGAGTCAAGATCTAAATAGCTTTCTATGATCGCGACGAGGATGCAGATCGATGCAGTCATTTTCAGACGAGACGAGAACAGAGATCGAAACATCCCTTCGAGACGGTCTTTCAGAGTTTCTCACGACTTTTTAAAAACTCTTCAATTTCATTAAAAATTGAAATCAGCGAGTTTTTTAAGACGTGTGATAAATTAACAATAAAAGTGACTTCATAAATTAGAAGACTGATCAAAATGAATACGAAAGAAAATGCTTTTAACATTTCCACCTGAGGAGCTTCCAGAGGAGAGCAGGTCCAGAATTTCTTGGACCTTCATCGCAAAATGCGAAAATGTAGATTCGATTGTATGGAAACGGAGGGGCGCTCGCACATGTTACTCTATGTTAGCACGTCACCCTCAGATGAGGTGTTAACAATAACTACTTAAGGACGCTGTACCTAGTTTACCTGTTCATTCATTTATTGACCCACATTGAACGAGTTTTCAGAGACCACTAAACTGCTTAGTTACCTTCCGCAGTTGCAAAGGTAATCTTACAACCACGCTTCCCGAGGTTGCACAACACGCTACCAAATATCGTGGCCGGCACTGTTCGAGTTTTCTTTTCTTTCACAGAGCTGTTAATTTGGCTAAGCACTCGTGCAGCAACAGCAGCCACCACTACCCACTCAGAGTTACGTGTGCCGGGGTGAAAAGCATCCGAACACGCGCGTGCAGCATTTCTTACCTTTTTGCATCACTGCCACCAACAAGTCGGCATTACCACATCGCAAGTCGCTTGTCCCGACCGAGCTTCGTGCGAGCTGCTGAAACTCACTACGCCATCCGCAAAAGAAACAAACCACTTTTCATTTCGCTTTCGTTTGTCTGGCCTTAAAGACAGCCAGCCAGTCAGACATCAGCACAGGTCGCGAGCACGTACGCTTCAAGCATCTGCCGCCGTCTTTCGCGCGATTCGCCCTGCCGATCGTTCGCGCATATACAGGTAGCCCCTGCCAGTCTCCGGTCGCGTTGGAACTTTTATCTTGGGATTTTCGGTGTAAGCGATCAACTCAAGTAAGGACAATTTAAATTCTGAAATACGCCAACACATCAGACGGGGTTCCGGGTTACCTACTACGTAAAAGTGAAAATTTGTGACTTTCCGCAACCAACTATACGGAGGGACGCGAAATCCGTGGTGCAAGAATACGTTTTAAAAAGCGCCACTTGCAAGGATCGAAAATACGCACTCAAACTAGCAGCAAGCGCGTGATGCCCGTATTCCGAATTGGACTGTGGATAGCTCTACTCGGCCATATCCTGGTCTGTAGTGCACTCGACGGCCTGCAGGAAGTCAATGCCACGAATGCAATGACGTCCAGCGATGACCAGGACAATTTTGATACAGACGTGCATCCTTCGAACGAGAGTGTGACGAAAAGGGATGAGAATGTGAGGGTGGATTTTTCGAAAATAGTGCGCCTCAAGGACGTTCTCAACGTGTTCGACATCGAAGTTATTGCCTCCAAGTGGCCAGCGATCCGGACCAAGTTCGCTGCTAACTGTTCTAGGGACATGCAGGCCTACCTAGAAGGCCTCAGTGCAGCCGATGTGTGGGCCGCAAAAAGTAAGTCCTTCGGTTACAACAGCTGCTCAACGACAGTTAGACGTTAACTTCGATTGTAAAACCGAGCCTTGGTACCTAAATCCTGAATATGACTACTGATATAAATCATATGAAGACTGTGCAGGAATCTGGTTTGGTAATGCTGAATTATTTTTAGTTTTTACATCTTAATATGAATCTTAAGTGAGAGTCTATTCAAAAGTTCCATCTTTGTCTCTGTTGCTGCTTCTGAAATGTAAAAACTGAAAAAGCAGCAAGTACCAATTTCTTGAAAAACTATTTCTTTGAATTTTCGGAACATTTTCGCTATTACAAAAGTTGCTTTCGCTTATATCAACACTAATAACTTTTTTAGAGCTCAGTCAAAAGCTAGAGCATATTTTTGAGAAAGTGTAATGAAGAAGCAAAGCAAAAACTTTACTCTTTGTAACTTGGACCTTTCACTTGTCTGAAGTAATTTGAACCTTGCGTAATTTGAACCTTGCGACAAAACTCGTACTCAGTAACCTCTTTGAAGGCTTATCATCCACGATGTTGAACGCTCCACTTCGGGTCCAAAACCTCCTCAGATTCTTGGGTAACCTGCCTGAAGGTTCATCCGAGTTCAGATTATTTACTGCGTGTGCGACCGCCAAGAGAGCACTCAAATCCGCTCGTTACGCAAGCCTTCGCAGGTGATGCTGTAACGACCACTTAACTCATTTTCGCCGCAAACTTGTTTCGGTTTACTGCACTCCGATTAAGCGAATGTGTGTCACACAACTAGTTTCTGCTTGTCGACGACTCTGGCCATCGACAGCAGCAGCGATCACGCTGCAGCGGAATCAAGATCAATGGCGCCAGGAGCTGTTTGTGGGAAAAGAACGAGTATATTGTGAATATTCGTGTTTGTGGATACTCAACAAAAAATAAAATGGCAAAACACCATTATTATTCCCTAAAACGTTTTCTGAAATAAATTATACCACTATATTGCAAAAAGACAGACTTAAGAAATTGATATGGATACTCGGTAGAGCTTTCATGTTCGATATAATTTTTCTCACCTATTTACTTATCGATTAAACCGTCGCAGCATGGATTCAAATTAGCCAAAAATCTGCCGAGTCAACATATCAATATGAAACTCCATCGAGCGGTTTTTCCACTTCATCATGACACAACAACTTTACCAAACCAACGTGCAGTTGCAGCGGACTTTATACGCGGCGTTCTTATTATATTTATCCCTACACCGAAGTGAGAGGGTATATTCGCTTTGTTCTTCCGTGCATAACGCGTATATACTTGCTCAGCGTCACCTTCAGAGTCAATTTAGCCCTGTCCGTCTGTCTGTCTCTTGAAATCGCGATTACGATGAAAAGATACATCGCGATAAATGGGCGAAATCGGTTACTAACCACGCCTACTTTTTATACAAAATGTAAGGCACCTCTTCTTCAAAAATGTTAAAAAGTGAATATCTTTTAAACGGTATGAGATATCAAAACATAGTTTTATTTTTTATTCGGAGCCTACAGCACCATTGCAAAAATACACGTAAAAAACGGGTGTGGTCAATATCTCATAAACGGTATGAGGTTATTTTACTGTTCGGTGTATTTGCAATGCAAAATATTTGCAAAAAATTGACGAAATCTGTCCACTTAACAGAAGTAGTTATCTGACGAATTTCTAATAGAAAATCTTAACGTTAACGTATTCGTGTGATAGTAAGAGAAAATTTTATTTCTGAGCAGTTACAAATTGTAACGCTATATAAAGGGTAGGTGTGTACCAGCCATTTGAATACCCTACATTTCGAAGGGAATGTGTATACTCACATCGTTCTTCTTTTTAAAAGACACAATACGACAACCGCACAGGTTACGAGTTCATTTTTTATACAGCAATACTAATACGAAATTTTAATCCGACATTAGAATAAATTTTCCAAAAATAGGTGTGGCTCGCCCACTTAACGGTTATAAAGGGTTCTTTCCTTTCGGTGATTTCTATAATTTAACTTTGCGGGTGTAGTGTATTCAGACTTTGGCCAGGCCAGCCAAAGCCTTCATACTAGTTTTTTCTTCCTTAAAAGTGTAAACGACCGGTCTTGTATCAGATGATTACAATTCAGCGGTGAAACAGAAACTTAGTGGCGCAAAAACACTCGTATAATTTCAAGAATCAATGGCAGCGACTGCAATCATGTTTAGTAATTACCAAACAAACCGAATTGCTGTGCAATCAAAAATCGTACCAAAACTAAAGCTTAAACTGGACAGAAATCTGAGCTTTCTGTAGTCAGGCCAAGTCCAAATAACCTTAAAAAATACGCCTTTAAAAGGCTTTGGAATCCCTTGTGGATAAAGTGGGGGACCACAACCACGTGCATATTACTTACTGATCTACAGCAAAATCCTTCTTCAAAGAAAAATATACGAGCATATAAAGTCAACAGGAAAGCTAATTTCCTAAAGCTAAAGACCTCTCTGTGTTTTCTTCATTACATTTGCATTGTATTTTATTGTCAATTTAATTTTCTACCTAAAATTTAAATTTTAAAAAGTTTTGATTTTTAAATTATGTAGTTAGGCAACATTTTTTTAAAAGAAAGAAAAGAATTTGTATATCTGCTAAATAATACATGCTAAATATGCCCTTTGTGTGTTTGCTAAATAATGTAAATATAGTAGAAGTGGAGTAAAATGTGTCAGATGTTTTTAGGGCCAATTGATGAATCCGTATTGATCGAAAATTCGAATAAACAATGTGACGCAATAAAAATTGGAAAATTCTTTTTGGATATGCCTTGCATACGAACGTCTGCAATTTCTAATTTCAGAATTAATTAGTAATACAAGATGAAGCGAAGTGCATATGAATTTTAAAACGATTGCTTTAGATAAAAATAATGCGGAACTGGGAAGTTCTTCCATAAAAAACTTGAAGCCATTTATTATTTTGCGTTGCTTTAACAACCGCCGATGTGTTTATGTTTGGCATTTGAAAGTTCAAAAAATTTATAAAAAGCAAGTTATTTTTGGTTTTACGGTAGGAAGTTAGTATCGTAACGAGTTCGAAAGAAACAAAATCAATAGTATTTATACGGATTTTTCAGGAGATGTTATTAAAAGTATTTCTGATTCCAACCACACCTTACAACTCCATCGATCCCTGGTACGAGATGACTTCGATAACAACTCGAACATTTTTTAAAGTTCGAATTGCGCATTTATCTCATTTTTACGTGAGTAAAAATACCCGCGGTTATTTTCGAATAGCTTTTATTCTCGTTCAACACGTTTTGCTGGGTTAAAAGGTATCGGCTTAAGCCTTCAATAAAATACAACCGGCACTTTCGGTATATTGTATCTTTGCTAGAGTTGTAGAAAACTGTTGACAGGGCTTTTTACTAGCAACGATAAATAAATAAATCACCGAAAATTTTTCAACGCTACACATTTTTTACTACCGTCCACGTGCTGAAACTAAACATCACTTTCGACAAATACCTACAGCAAGTAGTTTTTGTAGCAGACGAGGGTTCATCAAAACCGCATTCAATACGCACTGTACGGCTATCGAAAAGCTGCTCAGAATGTTGTCGATACTATTGCTACGACCGACTGCCATGAGTACCAATAGTTTTCTACCACTAAATGCTGCAGGTTTACCTCGCCTCAAGCAAGCATATGGCCTGTGTACGATTCCGAGCTTTTGTGGCAGCTAGGGATTTATTACGACACAAAGACGCATAGGCCCAGAAATCGACGCGCTAAACAATTTCTTTCCCGTTTTCGCAATGCGTCTTGCCGGCATTCAGCTGCACTTCGCGTTAACAATATCAGCAGCAACATTGCGCAATTTACGGCTGTTATGCAATCACTTAATTAACAGCAATAGGAAATGTTTAACACGAAATTTTAGCCCATGTTAACTAATTGTTGAATGTAGTTGGATAAAATTACTTTTTCTAGTCTGATTACGAACAATTAGAAAGTAAGTTAAAAAAATTGACTTTCTATCATGAAATTTTCTAACTTCCTGTAACTTCCTTCGATGAAGCGGTATTTCGACTTTTTCCCCCAGAAATCCTCTCATAATTGGAATTTTCTTCTAAATCCACTTCCTCTAAGAGCTTCGCAAAGTCCATTGCATTTCTAGAAAATTCATTCAGATCTACAATTATAAATTTCATTAATCCATGACAGATACATCCGATAACGCCCTAGAATACTTTAGTTAATTTGAATGGGTTCTTCATTGTGGTAAAAAAGAAGCTTAAATCAAACCATCTGTTGCTATTTTAATTTAACTAGCTGTATTTAGAATAATCAAGTCTGAATTCGCCAATGAGTTCTTAAGAAAGTTTTATAAATTTCTGAGAGTTTTGAAAAGGCGGACATTTATATAAAAAATTCAGAGAAGGTTCAAGTTTTAGGCCTGGTACTGGCCTTCAGGAATTCAGCTCTGATAGCCATGAAAATTTTCTGATGAGGCTTGTATTACAACCCTATGATGACGAGCATTGTTTTAGTTGAATTAAGGTAATTTCGCTTTCCTGCTTGACTTTAGCTTCAAAATGTATACCTCTTATCGCAAAATCGTAGAAATACAACCTAATATAAACCACTGGCCGGAGTCCACAGTGTGTTAAAATGCGCTCCTGTGTATTTACACGGCGGTGCACAAGCTACCACGAGCTTACGACTCAAACTTATTCAATTAATTATTACTCTTTGCATAAAATGCAGACATCCAAAACTTCAACTTTTACGTTATTATTTTTTGAGAAATTAATTACGAGATTGTTTCGTGATGCTCTTACCATCAGCCAATAAACAATACTGATTTTAAATTTTTTTAAGCAAAATCTCAGGGTTATCAATTAAACACTTTAGGTGATTATGTCTGACAATCGCAACCATTATCACTATTAGCAAACAAAAAGTTCCACATTTTAATTCTGTTTATATCGCACAAAATAACTAGTATTACACAACCTACCTCGAGACAGGAAGGGTTTCTATGGTTTATTTTTTTTATGTGGTTTTAGTACTCTAATTAAGACTGTTTCACACCGAAGTATGTACATGGAATCACAATTACAATTTCTAATGCGTAGTCTTAGAAACAATTGACTAGAGTGCATTTCAGTGATTTATAATTGGACCAATTATAGAGCCATCTAGAGTACTTTCTGAAACATTTGGTTTCTTCTAGTTGTTACCAAGTTGTTTTTTGTTCTATGGTGACTCCTGATACACATGGGACGGAACAATTTTTATTCTCGTCTCGACTTTTCGGATTAGAGACAAAAATCGAGATGGCATTTTTCAGTCGAGACGAAGTCCGCAGCCCTTTTCTCTTCTCGAATTTGAGCCGATACCAGAGATCGAGGCGGCTTTATTTAATCCAGCCGTTATCCGATATCAAGAAAACCTTTCTTAGTCGAAAAGAGAAATTAAATCGAAATGACCCGAATCCCGGAAAATCTCACTCGTGGTAGTGGTGGCAATGAATATAAAAAAAATTTCTTCGAAG
The DNA here is from genome assembly GCA_922984085.1 of Sicus ferrugineus. Classification (NCBI taxonomy): domain Eukaryota; kingdom Metazoa; phylum Arthropoda; class Insecta; order Diptera; family Conopidae; genus Sicus; species Sicus ferrugineus. The sequence goes on along the minus strand of OV277351.1, from coordinate 5,949,558 downwards.
CTGAGACCAAATCCAGTAATCTTCGCGACAGGTAAAGAAGTGCTGCATTGGTCCGATTACTACAGCTAGCAATTTAAAGCACGTTTAATAGCAGCGCGCTCAAATAGCAATCATCGCAGCAGCAATTAATGCTAAACAGCAAAAGTCCAAAAATGCGACCTCCGGGCCTAGACTTAATATAGAAGCGTTGTAAACAAGGTAGGTCTGTATTTCTTATAAATGCAATAACATTTTGCAGAACAAGGTCTCAAATATTAAAAATATTATTGTGAAATAATGCTTCGGTGTAAGCATTTTCAAAAGAAATTCAAAGCAAACCTTCATCACAACTGGAAATGTATACTTTAAAAAATATCTACATACATAAATATTTGAGAATGTATTGCTTGATTGTTTTTATACCCTACACCAGAAGGGGTGTATATTTTCACTTTATTATTCCGTTTGTAGTTCAGATAAAGAGACGGAATAGATATAGAAAGTATATATATCCTTGCTCAACGTTACCTCGTGAATCGATTTATGAGCTAATTATGCTAACTTGACTCGAGAGAGTGACTTTACTTGACTTTGCGGGTTGCGGGGAGATCAATGCAAAATCCTCTCCGAAAGCAAAAGAAAAATCCTTTTGTGCTTCGACTAATGTTGCCAATTTTAATCAAAGTCTACTTTCAATTGAGTGTTTTTAAGGCGTGTGGGGTTTGTTGTGGCCGCTTATAGAAAAATTTTCTCATTTCAAAGAGTTTTTCGTTTGAAACACTTTAAACACAGGAAACAATGGATAACGATTTGGATGTCGAGTTTTTTTTTTTGTTTTTATTGAGATTGCGTGCTCCGTGGATCCGGCGCGGAAGACACTATTCGTGTTCCTCCAGTAAATAGGAACCGTATAACCCATGAGTATTTTAGGAAGTTCTTCTTGAAGTTGAAAACCATGTGTGAGTCACAGTTCTTTGCAAATCCGCAAAATTTCATGTAAAGTATCGAATTCGGGTACACCAAACTTATGAGCTCCTCGTCGTCCATGTCACCAAATTTTAATTTCGCAGTAGATCTACATAAACAACTATTTGCACATATTGATGCCAGATTAACTTCAGTACTCGTTAATTTTATTACTGACTGTGATAAATGCTTATTGTTTTTGTGTTGTTCATAATTTCATTAATACACCTGATAATTTTTCTTGAACGAAAATGAATTCTTGCATTGTTCCAAAGCTCCATACAATTTCCGGCATTCATTTCAAACAGGCAAAAGAGTTTACAAACTAAGTGAGTGGACAGTTGAGGTGCCAGCCTCTGTTAGCACTTTGGCTCGATTTTGTAAAAATTCAAAGTGGATTTGATATTTTTCTCAAGTCAATCCGCTCTCTGCCCTGTCCGTCCGTCTGTCTGTCTATTGTCTGTTAAAATCAGGATTACGGGAGAGCGAAAAGAGATATCGCGATGATTTGGCACAAATATTCTTTGTTATGTTGGGCACTGAAAATGGGTAAAATCCACGTCTACTTTACATACGGAATGTAAAGGCAGCTTGTTTAAAATATGTTATAAGATAAATCTATAAAACGTGTGAGATATTGAGGTATAATTCTATTCCGAAGCATATAAATATTTGCCAAAAATGGGCGTGGTCCGCCCACTCATACAAAAGTTTCCAATTTGTCATGAACGGTATAAGATATTAAAATTTTATGACGAGATATCTGGAGGCATTATCAAAATGTTTGCCAAAGATGGGCGTCCGCCTACTTATACAAAAGTTGTCAACATGCAAAATTATTTATCATTATTATATCACGTCGGGTAATCTGCAAAGAGGGAGTCGCTGCGGACTGTGGCGATCAGGCGGAAGTGCGCGAGCATCAGGGTTCAGCGCGCGAGCATCAGTGGTATTAGAGACGCCTGGGGCGAATGGTAATAAGCGAGTTTAAAAGTTTAGTAGCAGTATTAGTATAGTTATTGCTATTGTTTTGCTGATAAAAATTTTCAAGTTTTTTATATTGCAGTGTTTATATTTTGTTTGTTAACATGTGAAAATTTGGTTAAACAAGAAGCTGCGGTTTTCAAAAAACTGAGGCATTTGCATGCATATAAAATTCTAGAGAAATGTATAAAAGGGATATTGTAGTAATTAATTTACTGAGTTAATGAGAAAGTGTTTTAGGTTCAAGTAATAAAAAGTGACAATAAATACTGCACCTGTCATTCATCATGTAATTTCGAATTGTTAAGACGGACGCAATCGATAGCTCTTTATTTGTATATTTAGCCAAAGAAGATGGCCATAGAACTATGCTGTTTAGCATGCGTAGAGGTTTTAGTGAATATAATATACCATTCGAGTGTGTTGTTGGTGAACATATTAAAATAGAAGTTGTGTTGGCGCGATAATACGGATGGGTGCAACATATGATGCAACAATACAAATGAAAGCAATGAATCGTTGTTCAGAGCTCTGTATATTTAACGACTTTGAAAATCCACCGATTCCAGAAGTCAGATGATGAATAAGACGATGATGACTATGAAGAAGGCTTAGAGGCTTTAAATAAGCTACAAACGAAGAGGAAATCCAAAACTTATATTTAAATACAAACAAGTAAGAGTGTTAACTTCGGCCTGGCCGAGGCTCATATAACCCACACCCGTACGATTAATTTGCTAGTGCATTCTATTAATAAAACTTTTATATATGATATAATATACCAGCGGACGGATCACGCCCATTTTTTCTGGGGTGACTTTCTGATACATTAAATACGGAAATAGAATTTGATCTTGACTGCTAGCTGAGAAATTCCATTCTAAAATAGGAAGCATTTATGTTTACTGAAAAAGTAGGCTGACACTGATCCGATTTTCCCCATTTTCGATCCCAATGCGAGATTCATGGGGGAAAATGTTCGTATTGAATTTCATGACGATACTTCCACTCGTTCTCAAAAAATCGTTATCTCTGTCACCAATGGGCGGACCACGCTCTTTTTTGGGGAGATGAGATGATAATCTCGGGAATAAAATTTCAGCTTCAGATCTACACTATAAGTTCAAATATTCAGCTCTAAAAACGAATGAATAAATTAATATAAAAATAGACGTGTCCCGTCCGATTTTTCCCATTTTCGTGAAAACCACAATAGGCATGCTTTTAGAGCACATTTGAAGAAAATGATTTCATTTTTGATAATTTTTTTAGAATTATAGTACAATACCTAAATAAATAATTTGTATACAAATTGATTACGGAGGTAGTGTCAAATCGTCTTGAGAAAAAACCCACTTATATAAAGAATATACATCGTATTTGTTATACATGTGAAATGCTGTGAAAAACTAATTCCCCCAATTGGCCCAAAATTTTTTCCAACGCATTTATTTGTGCAAACGACGTATAGATAGTAAAGCCAGCACCCCTCTGATCAACTTCCGATAGAAATGATTAAATCTTACTCCTACAATTTTGCTTAAAGTCATCATATTCTAAGTTCGCACATGCAGATTTCAACAAAATCTGCATGCTACAAATGTTTTCCAACGCATTTATACGTGCAAATAACCTATAGATATTAAGGACAGAACCAGTATAGATATTAAGGCCAGTACCAGTATAGATATTAAGGCCAGTACTCTGATCAACTTCCGATAGAAATGATTGAATATTATTCTTATCCAACTTACACTGAAGCAAAAACTGAACGAACTTATGTGCCAACCAAATAGAATTATATAACTTTTATTTCTAAAAATAAAAGTTTTCGCTCAACTAATACTTTTAAAAATAAAGTTAAAAGTCTTTAAAGACTTTTATTTTTAAGTCATCGATAAAAGTCTTTTAAGGACATTTATTTTTAAAAATATACGTAAGAGTTATTTTGAGACTTTCATTTTTAAAAGTCATTTAAAAAAGTCTTTAAAGACCTTTATATTTAAAAGTCCTAAATAACTCTTAAAAATTTCTTTTTTAAATAAAAGTCTCCAAATAACTCTTTCAAATGACTTATAAAAATAAAAGTCCCTAAGAGAATTTTATCGATAACTTTTAAATATAAAAGTCTTTAAACTTCAGACTTTTAAAAATAAAAGTCTAAAAAGAAACTCTTAGGAGTTAAAGACTTTTAAAAATAAATGTCCTCAAAAGACTTTTATCGATGACTTTTGAAAAGAAAAGTCTCAAATAACTTTTATTTTTAACTTTTATTTTTAAAGGTCTTTCATAAGAGTTATTTTGAGACTTTTATTTTTAAAAGTCATCGATAACTCTTATTCCACTGACTTTTTGTATATAAATTATAAAAGTTCCAAGGTCTGATAGGTACATAAATGATAAGAAGTACATTAAGAATACAGTTCACAAATAGAAGATAAGAAAGGATAAATTGTAACTAGGAGATAAGAACAGATTTATTGCATTTCAAGATACGAAATAGAAAACTGTTTCCCACGCTAGAGTATGGATAACTCATTGTTCACAATAAAAGGCAGAATGATGGAAAATAAAGATCAGTTTCGAAACGAAATTCAAGAAGTGTATGCGTATTTTGACCATATTAGCCATATTAGGCCCGGCCAAGGTCTACTTATAAGTACCCTACACGTTCAAAACTAATAAAGATGCCTCAGGAGGCTCTTAAAAGCCCTGATATCCTTTATAACAGTTAAAGAGGTACAACCACATTCATTTTTGCGGACATTATGTTACTTTCGCCATATACTCCTGGATAATATTTCATCTTAATATACGCACCGTATACAAAATATGTAGTTTTAACCCATTTTCGGCCTTCAAAAGAAATTTTCCGAATTTCCGTTTGTCCGCGACGAAGTGGCCAATATTTCGACAGTATACAAAAAAGGGTTTACAAATCAAAGATCAAGCAGGAATGCCTCTTTTGCAGAAATATACGGTATGCGAGGATCAAATTCCAGCACCTTTTGATAAAGTAAACGACTACTTGTCGAAATTCCAACCAATCACATTGACATTCAAAACTAGCATAAACTAAAGGTTTAAGTAGTCTAGACGTAACGTAGCGTTGCGTGGCGACGGATATAACATATCATATGGCTACCAATGTAAACGATTATTGACAAAATAGAGTAACGTGGTGTGACGGACAAACCCATTGAAATTTGTTTTCTTCGTCGAGTTACGGAGAGCATTGTACATAGCTATTCTTTCTCTTTATGCCTCCTATATGCACAGTGCATATAGGAGGCATAAAGAGAAAGAATAGCTATGTACAATGCTCTCCGTAACTCGACGAAGAAAACAAATTTCAATGGGTTTGTCCGTCACACCACGTTACTCTATTTTGTCAATAATCGTTTACATTGGTAGCCATATGATATGTTATATCCGTCGCCACGCAACGCTACGTTACGTCTAGACTACTTAAACCTAATAGGTTAGAGCGTGATAGCTATATAGCACTATAGGTTGCAACTACTGTGAAACAGTTTTGACATTTCATTTTCAGTTGCCAGTTTTGACAGCTTAACTAATAACCACCACGTACCGCCACGAAACATTCACAACGTCCCGCCACGTTACGTCTACAATAATCGAACCTTAAGTTTGCAGCAAGCCGCCAGATCACAATTGTTTTCTTAAATTTCGAACTTCAGCAATAAATCCTCACCATTAGTAGATATTTTAGTTTTGATAATAAATATAATTACTCTAAAGAGGTGATTTTACAGTAGGGTGTTTTTTTTTCACTAACGCTCACGACGGATTGAATCACATCGACATTTTAGTCACCAATGGGCGGACTATGCCCATTTTTTTCGGCTGTCTGTGTCTGAGATGATAAACTGGGGAATAAAATTTAGCTTTAGATCTACACTACAATTTGAGATATTCGGCTATAAAAACGAATGAATTTATACTTACAATAAGAAATAGGCGTGGTGGTAATTTGTTTTTCCCCTTTTCAGTCCCAAACAGCCTATGATAGAGAATATTTGTGGTACATTTCATGACTATATATCTATACGTTCTCCTGTCATCGTGATTTCCACAGACAGACAGACAGACAGACACACAGACGGACGGTGATAGCTAAATCACTCAGGAGCTGTTTCTGAGCAAGAATATATTGTATCTACTTTTTACGAAGAAGCGATTAGAAAATCTGTTATTGCTGGGACACGAGAGACATTGTAAAACAAAAAATGGGAAACGCTCTTATAATATGGATGGAGGATAATTCACAAAGACGAATATCAGTTGACGGAAATGCCATGGCATTAAGCAGATGAGAGAAACGGCGCCACAAACATCAGGCCAGAAAAATAAAAATTTGAACTTTTTGAAATTTGGAAAATTTGAATGATGCAATGAATTTAGAATGCGGATGAAACTGGCCTTTTCTGGAAACATATGCCAAGAAGAACGTACGTAACCAAATCATATAACTCTGGCAGTGGGTAGCCAAAGATCGCGTAACCTTTTTATTTTGCTCCAATGCATCAGGAGAACGGACGTTGAAACCCTTACGTGTAAATCGAGCTCTAAAACCAGGGTCAAAGAAAGGTGTAGATTTAGGCACCCTACCAGTTCACTGGGCAGGTAAGAAAAAGGCTGGGCGATCACTGAAGCTTTAAATGGTTTCTCAAATACTTTGTCCAAGGAGTTCAACGTTATATGAACGATAAATGTTTTGAATTTAAGGTTCTGTTGATTATAGACAACGCACTCGATTACCCACATATAGAGCACTCAAATGTCGAATTATGTTTTCTTCCGCCAAATACCACTTCGTTGATACAACCGCAGGATCAAGGAACTATTCAACCTTTAGGACCTATAATGTAAAGCAAACATACCGGTACAATTTAGATAAATTAACGAATGATTAAAGTAATGCTTTAACGTTTAAAAGTCATTGACGCTTGGAAGAAATTTTCTATTAAAGACTGCATCGAACATGAAGGGTTAGCACTCCGAATTGAAGCCATCAACTTTAAACGCGTGTTGGAAATCTCTTTGGCGAGAATGTGTAAAAAATAAATATCATGCGCCTTCTAATACGGTTGAATATTATAATATCATAACCATAGCTCAAGAAGTAGGTTATGATGTTATAATAATCATCACTTAGCGATGATGAAATTGGTTTTGCGCTTGAGACACACGACGTCCAAGAAACTAGTGAAAATTACGAAGAGCTTCCTACTATTCCTAAATTGGGCGATCATTTTTACATGCATGATCCTGTTGAGGAAAGAGCTGGGAAATTTCAACGTGACGTTAAGTTAATAATGGGCTATTACCGTGAGTTATATAACGGCCGTATTAACCGGAATACAACGATCGATTACTCAACTTAAGCATGCAAATGAAGTGGAAAATATTTCTTGCGATGAAAGTGGTATTTGAGTCTGTCATGAACGATTGTGTATATCATCAAGAAATGACAGCAATTAAAAATAAATTTTTATAATACGTTTTGTTAAAAATGTGTATTTTTAAATAGTTTTAAATAATAGCACTTTAAAAACGATGAATTGGCATACTTTACTCACATTATTTAAGCAGATTCTTCCAATGTTTAACCAATACCCTACTTTTACATGGTTACTGCATCCTTTGTTACGCTTTTTTTTAATCGCATTTGCTGAGAACGTAAAAACAGAATTAGTTGTATTTGTGTCGAATTTCAGGGCGATATTACTTCTCTCTGTTGCACAATCTTTATTTAGAGTCGGACGGACATCGACTGAGAAAGTGACGCTGAGCAATAATATGTTAACATTCTTTTGTTTTGTCAGGTTAAAGAGAAGAATAATCAGCGCCCTTTCTTCACTTTGTGTGTAGCATATTTAATGGGTAGGGTACGCTCTACAAACAGAATTAAAATTTATACTTGCAGATAGAAATCTGCTATTCATATCGTATATTAAGCATAAATTTCCAATTCGCTGTTTAAAAACTATCGTATTTTATGGGCGGACCATAACTTTTTTTGCAATTATTTTGGTTATGGCGTTATACGCTATAGAATAAAATCTCTTAATACCTCTTACCGTTTCTGGAATAGTTACTTTTAAATATTTTTGAAAAAGGGCTGACGTATGAAGGTATGGTTATTAATCGATTTAGCACATTCTCAGTCATAAGCTTCTATGACGAACGGAAGTATTATTTTAGAGTGTTTAAAATTCCTATTTGGTTTGTGTTTAAGTGTGTCAAATTTTCTACTTGGATTGATTAAACATCTATTTAATACAGTATTTTCTGTTGCCAAATCTTTGCGTGGCAAATCTTGGCTGTGCCTAAATTTATAACCTCTTCGTATCGCTCAAATGTATGGCTTAAGATAATTATCATTAAAGAAAATGCCCTTCAAAATAATTACTCTCTAGCTAAGCTTTTAAAATCACCTATAATTCTTGCAGTGGATGATGCTTCTGGCCATTATACATCAGGGTTTTTCTACGGAAACAACTACTGGATGGGTTCGAAGTCGCTGTGCGAATCCATATACCACGAAAACTCGGAAGTGGCATTACCAAACAATACGGCTAAAAAATTTGGACTGTCCTTCGCCAAGGTTCATCAGGAAGCCTACAAATCAGTGCGCAATGAAAATCCACCTTTTATCCCAGGGTTCTTCGTTATCAAAGCGTTACTGAATGAATCATTTCCGATAAGAGCGGTAAATTTAATATATTTTTAAAGACAGATTTTGTTAGCAATATTATAATGAAAGCAAAATCACTACATTATTACATAATTTAGCACAAGAATGGCTAATATTTTTTTGTAAGTTAATAGCTGAAAAGTCTTTATTTAAAGGGAAACCGGCAGCGCCGTCTGTGGAGGTACTGGCTCCCCGATTCAGCCTTTTGTCTCTTTATGCTTTCAATTTAGAAAATTTTTAAATAATTTTATAAACACATAACGTATGCATGTTATGTGTTTATAAAATTATTTAACGTTTTTTTACGTAGGAGAGGGGAACCCTCCAAATATAACAGACAATCCTGCCAACCGGCATGCACGATTCACACGGTTCACTGAGCTATTCGCAAGCAGGGGTTGTCCCTCGCCCGGTATATATCATACTTGCAGATCAATGCCACCAAGACTAATCTCCAGACACAACCTACGGACACCATTCTGAGAAAGTCCCATCTTGTTAAGGTGGTATCTAAAGTTGCTTTGTCCGATCACAAGTGCGGTTAACCAGCTCAGGTTATTTCTCTTGAGTTGAAGACCGACCATCGCTCCCACCATTCTATTGCTGAAAGCAACTTTTGGTTGCGGCTCAATTATTTGAACTGATCCTTGCTTCGCCAGACGTCCTCTATCTCATTCTGTTCAGTGCTTATATGCCCCTCCCACCCGGATGCATTCCTGCACGATTTTCGAGATTATCGTTGTCCACTCCATACTCATGATCACAGACTGGCTGTCAAGTTCGTGCAAGACTTTTCTATTTCGCATCCGCTCCATGCACCACTCTACCACCGCACTGAGCGCTGACTATCATAGCCACATCAACTACATACCCAAATGTGTGTGTATGCCCAGCCACATCAACTACATACCCAAATGTGTGTATGAAGGAGGGTATTCATCGTGATGATCCAGAAAATTGGTGAGAGAACACCTCCCTGTGGCCATCCCCTCACAACCATGCCTCAAAGTTTCCACATTGCAACCTAGTCGTCTTCATTCGCAGCATCCTATCCACCAAATTTACTATAAAGAGGCAAACCCCACGCGCAACCAGAGCTCGTCGCAATTACAGACGCCTATCCTGTCGAAAGCACCATCTATGTCCGTGAAAACGGCTATAGACATATCTTTAATTGACAGCTCCCTTTCTACGACCTTTACAAGCTCGTGCACGTGTAACAGGGAGGGGCGTATTCCATCCAGTTCCTATGATTTCAATAGAGGAAAGGTAATAATGGCTTTTCTCTTCCATAGTCACAATCCTCTCAGATCTCAGATGTGCCTACCCCAATGATACTACTTTTCGAAGATACCCAGGACTCCACAGATCTGTATATTCCAGGAAAGTGGACTTCCATCAGTGCCTGAAACGATTCACCCACTGTCTCAGTCATTGCACCTTCCTTGTTACGGACGAGGCTCAACTTAGAAACAGGGTTTGTCGATATTGTCCTGTGTAATTTACCTTATCCGACATATCCTTAACGCTGGAGCGAAACTCCATCCACTTCTCCCTTTTCCGACGATATTTCACGGTTTATTAGTTAGATTAATATAGGGCACAAAGCTATTAAAAAATATCATTTCTACGTAATTATTAAATTACAAAATCCTCAGATTTTGAGGTTAAGTAGGGCATCAACCTATGTTGTGTACGGAGGAATTGCCATGTCAGCAGTTGCAAAAAACAGGCTGTTAGAAGGATCGATTAATGCAGAAAATGCATTAATGTGATTAAGGGCGGTGAATAGCAACTTTGAAACAAGTCTGGGCTAATTGAAATTACCAGCGTTTCTTTGGAATTTTTAGGATATTTATCTGCTCATATTGCTCTTGTGCACTACTTTAAAAAACAAATATTTTTATAAATATCGCTGGAATGCTTATTTTTCACATTTAGTTGAGAATAATTTTTGTTGGACTCTGCTTGCCATCGTCATGCTCCACTCGAGATGTGAAGGGTTTAACAGAGCTCAGCCAGGGTCATCTACTTGATCGAGAAGTGCAGCTCCTGGATATACGATTCCCCACGGGAAAGAAATACAACTTATTTCGAGATACAACGTTTTGGACCCTAGTGTAAGATAATATAAATTATAGATTAAAAATCCTTTATTATTATACATACAATAGATTATATTTAACTTTTTTCTGTGTATTATTTATACCCTACACCCGAAGAAGGTAGCGCATATTCACTTTATTCTTCCGTTTGTAATGCAGGGTATAGATATAGAGAAGTATATATATAGATATAGAGAAGTATTTATATATATTCTTGCTCAGCGTTACCTCATAAATCGATATTAGCCCTATCCGTCCGTTAGTCTGTCTGTCTGTCTGACTGTCTGTTGAAATTACGATTGCGTGAAAACGAAAAGAGATATCGCAATGAAATTTGGCACAAATACTGTTTGTTATGTAGGGCAGTTTGGAAATGGGCGAGATCGGTTAACAACCACGCCTACTTTACATACGGAAAGTAAAGGCACCTCGTTTTACAAAATGTTATAATGTAAATATCTCATAAACCGTGCGAGATATTGAGTTATAATTTTATTCCGGAACATACAGCGCGATTACTAAAATTTATGAACAAAACAAGTTCGCGGAACACGCCCACTCATAACAAATTTGGCAATATCTCACGAACGGTATGATATTGAGACGTAATTTTATCACGATGTATGTGATATAATAAGTTTGCCAAAATTTATAAGAATAAGTTTGCAAAAAATGGGCGTGCCACGCCCACTCATACTAAAGTTGTCAATATCTTGTAAACGGTGTAAGATATTAACACGTAATTTTATCACGAGGTATCTACAGGTATTACCAATTTGTATACCAAATATGGGCGTACAAAATATTAATACGTGATTCTATACAGCAGTATATAGACATTACAAAAATATTTGCCAAGAATTGGCGTAGTCCGCCCACTTATACAAAAGTTGTTAAGTGGCGAAATTGTAATTTTTTAGTTACTCGTGTGTAGGGTATTTAGACTGCGGCCAGGCCGAAGACAACACTTTTACATGTTTTTATGTTCGTATTAATTTTAATTGTCCGATTTCAGCGCCGTTTCAGTGATGGTTCTGCTTCTCATGGTCTTCGGCACACTGTATGAAATATTCTTGGCCCACCGACTGAAAAGTACCCTTCGCCAGGAAGACAACGAAATTATGAATAATAGTGAAACTTCATCGGGCATAGGATGCGCCTCGTCTGACTATGGTGACTCAATAGTAAATCCGTCACTGAAGAAGGAATCGCTGAAAGAGATCCTTAGTTCCCCTGACCTTAACAACGGCAACCATTTATCCGACGACCATCTAGAAAATCACCTTGCCGAACCAAGCTTGAGCGTCTACTCCGAGTTGTTACTCTCGTTTTCTGTTATTACGAACTTCAAGGCCATCTGCGATCGTAGCGTGGGCCCTGATACCATACCTTCAATTCACGGTTTACGCGCTTTCTCCATGGCTTGGGTCATTTTGGGTCACACGTGCATCATTGTGTTTAAGTATTCAGATAACATGGAGATGCGGAAAGATGTGGAAAAGAATTTCTTCTTCCAAGCCATAACCAACGGAGCCTTCAGTGTGGACACGTTCTTCTTCATCAGTGGCTTTCTAGTTTCCTATCTGTACTTTAGAACCAATGCGAAGGGAAAGTTTAATAGGCTTACTAAGGGAGCAAACGAATTCACAGCGGGTGCAGCGCATTTCCTGGGTCTTGTGGCCTACAGGTTCATGAGGTTTGTATGTTAAAAAGAAGGAAATCTTCTTTGCACTACAAATTAATTCCCATGGTCTTCTTCCAGGTTAACCGCACCTTATATGTTCGTTCTCGGAGTAGTTCAAGTATCTATGAAGTACCTTGCAACATATTCCATTTTTGATCCACCAACCTGGGACCACATCACGTGTCCCCAGTACTGGTGGCGAAATGTCCTCTACATCAACACTCTATTTCCAGTTGAGGAGATGGTAAGCCTCGACGGATTACAAAATGTATCAGAACACGTGCATTTATTTATCATCTTTCGATGCAGTGTATGCTCTGGAGTTGGTATTTGGCCAACGACACTCAGTTCTATATCATTGGAGCCATCATACTTATTATAGGCGCGCGACATTTCAGGCCTGCCGCCTGTGCAACGGTGGCATTCCTGGTCCTGTCATGGATAACCACTGCGATCATCGCGTTCACCAACAACCACCGCCCAAACACTGACGATCCGTTGGCGCTCTTCGATAAAATCTACGACAAACCATGGACCCGTCTGGGCCCATACCTGATAGGTATGGCTGTGGGCTGGATTCTCTTCCGCAGTAACTGCAAGATAAGGCTGGCGCGATCGACGGTAGTCGCTTCTTGGTCCATCGCACTACTGAACTTGCTTGTGTTGGTGTTCGGCCTGTACCATTCAGAGTTGTCGCAGTTCACAGCAGCGGCCTACAGCTCCCTCAGTCACTCAGCGTGGGCCTTGTCTTTGGCATGGATCACAATTGCTTGCTCAACAGGCCATGGTGGCTACATTAACTCGCTCCTTTCCGCCCCCTTCCTCTACCCCTTCTCACGAGTTACCTACTGCGCCTACCTGGTGCACCCTATAGTCATTCGCTCAATGGCTCTTAATTCGGACGCCCCAATGCATTTAGGAGGGGACACAATGGTATGAAGAGCTTCGAGCACGCCCGCGATTCTGAACTGAATTATATACTCTGTCCGTTGCAGGTGGTCACATTTCTCGGTCTTGTTGTCAGCTCATACCTGCTTTCCTTCCTCGTGTCTCTCTCGTTCGAAGCACCTGTGGTCACCATGCTAAAAATTTTGTCGCCTGGTCGGAAAAAGCGCATCACCTAAGAAACGAGCATCGCTGGAATTTGCATGCACCCTGATCACACTAATTAAACTACTCACGTTTTTGTTGTTGTTTTAACGCTTAATTTTATAGATTTTGAAAAAATGTTGCTAGAAACCAACTAAAAATTGGGAGAAGTTTATACAAGTGTGGGCAGCCCACTATAGGGCTTCTAAGACCAGAGAACAACTTAATTGTAAAAATTACTACAAAAGTATGCGTATGTAGATATAATTGTACATGTATGTATTTAAGTAGTCATCATATTTATTTTTAATCTTAAGCCGGCATAAGCAATTCAAAATTGTATGAAAATCCTACTGGAAACTTCAAGGACAAAAGCAAATGTTCAGTAATTTCTTCTTTAATATTTTCTAATTTTTATTCTATTTTTATTAAACATTATTAATTAATATAATTTCTTTCATTGAGTAAACTCAGGACCTTAATATTATGAATTCTTTTTCAGTGTTGGTTCAGAAAGGAAAATATGTTGCCGGAAAGGGGAAAGGAGTAGTATGGGTGTGCACTAGGAATAAAAGTTTTGGCGCTAAAAGTAGGCGAGGAGACTTTTCCATAATACAATTTCACGTCAAAAAGAATTCTCGCGGTAATGCATGGTGGGTTGGCGCAGCGTCGAAACGTAGAAGTGGTGTACCGCGCTGGTCTTTCGCGGGAAACATTTAATGCATTTGAAAAGGTTTCAGATGTCATGACACACTTCCTTCTGAACAAATCTCAAAGTTAATCTACTCCATTATAGAACCTGAAATGGATTGGGCACTTTAATGCGAATAAATTTCACGGTTTCAAAATTACAATAAGGAAAAGTTTATCAATAAGCAAAGCAGATTGCAAAACTTACTGTCCGAACACAATCACCGACATCTGGCGGCACTAGCGGCAACTCTCTCACGGAAACTGCACAAAATTAACAGCCAGATTCTGAAAAGCCACTTTCGTCTGGTTTCGTCTCCTTTCGTCCTAAAATCAGCTGATTTCTTTTGATATTTTGATCGTCTTTTGATATTCTGAGAGACGAGCCAAACGTCTTTGCAAAGAGCTTACGTCGTTTTGCTCACTTTGTCGTAAGAAATGTGTATTCCGAAAGACGAAAGCTGACGGTAACAGCTGATATGCAGCAGATGGAAAAGAGAAGGCTGTCGTCAGGAGGTTTTTTTGTTTTGAATGTGCGGTAACTGAAACGAAATTCATGTGTGGTAACTGAAATTAACCTGCGACGCAGGCTTGGTCAAATTTTAACCAAGTGCTTGCGGTTTTTTCGGTTCATTTTCGCTCTCTCGTATCATTCATTAGCCTCACAAGCACCCTTTCTGTCTGCATATGGATATGTAATTAGAAGAAGCGCCATTATGTCGCCATTCATTATTTCGCGTTATCAGTTTCATTTTGCTGTGTGCAAGGAAGGAGAAAGTATTTGAGAGTAGTAGAAAAATATATTTGTTGAAGAAATTTTGTTAAAAAGGCTGAGGTGGGTGGCGGCCCCTCAATCAAAATGTGCTGACCACTTTGGAGCAAACCGTTGCAAGCATTTTGCTTTTACGAGTATCGGCTTCGCCAATGGTGTCTCCTACGATTTAGAAGGGAAAGCAATTAGAAGGCAGGAAGTCACTAGCGGCGAAACGACCACCACTTAAACCACCAAGTTCAGTAGCACTGCAATCGGAAATGTTGGAGGAAGCATTTTATGAACTTTTAACAGAGACATCGGCAGAAAAGGTCTATGTATCGGAAGCCAGAACCATAAGCATACAGAAAAACAGCTGTTATTGCTGTTTTCACTGTTTGAAAAGGTAGAATATAAAAATGTAGATAATTCAACCTGAGCGAAATAAAATACGATAACGGGTATATTTAAATCTTAACATTTTTGTTTCGATAATTTTTGAGTTAAGCTTTGTTCCTACGTCAGATATTTGCACAAAAAAACAATTTTATTGAGTGATAAAAAATTTCCACTTAAATATTCTTAATTCATGACAGTTGCATTCTACAAAAATGCTTTAGACAACACTGAAAATTTGACTCTATTACCGACAAGCCGTAAATGTTTAACTGCAGAGTGA
Organism: Sicus ferrugineus; assembly: GCA_922984085.1. NCBI lineage: Eukaryota > Metazoa > Arthropoda > Insecta > Diptera > Conopidae > Sicus > Sicus ferrugineus. The sequence goes on along the minus strand of OV277351.1, from coordinate 5,933,910 downwards.
GTGCGACGTAAAGCCCTGACGAGACGAAATGTTCGTCTCTCAGAATGCCGTGGCTATGACGTAGTGACTTAAGAAGAAAGTTTCGTCTCACTCACCGTGACTTTTCAGAATCTGGCCCTAAATTAAATGCTGCCGATGCCTGTCAACGAAAGAGCGTGACAAAAAAGTAACGACGTTTCTTTCAGTTACGTCGTCACTTCTTCGTCACTTTTTACTTCGTTACTTTTAACGATTAGAAAATTAACGCGTTACTTTAACGCGAATGAAATTACTTTGTTATTTCAATACGTTTAATGAGACGAAGTAACCAGTTACTTAGGGAAACGAGAACTTCAAGTAACGAAGTTAAAGTAGCTTTAACGATAGCTTTTAACTAGTTAGTGCTCAACTCTACTTTTATGCCATAAAATTTTATTATACCCTACACCCGAAGGGAGAAGGAGACGAGATAGATATAGAAAAGTATATATATTCTTGCACAGCGTCACCTCTTGAATCGATTTAGCCCTGCCCGTCCGTCTGTCTGTCTGTCTCTCTGTCTGTCTGTCTGTTGAAATCACGATTACGAGAGAAAGAAAAGAGACATCGCGATGAAATTTGGCACAAATATGTTATGTAGGGCTGTTTGGGATTGAAAATGGGCGAGATCGGTAAACATCCACGCCTACTTTACGTACGGAATGTAAGGGCACCTCGTTTCAAAAAATGTTAAAATCTAAATATTACATAAACCGTGTGAGATATTAAGGTATGCTTTTATTCCGGAACATGTAGCGCCATTACCAAAATGTTTGCAAAAAATGGGCGTGACACGCCCACTGATAACAAAGTTGGCAATATCTAATGAACGGTATAAGATATGGACATGTAATTTCATCAGGATATATAGGGAAGCATTACCAATAAGCTTGCCGAAAATGGGCGTGCCACGCCCACTCGTACAAAAGTTGCCAATATCTTGTAAACGGTATAAGATATTAACACGAAATGTTATCACTAAGTATCTACGCGTATTACCAATCTATATACAAAAAATGGGAGTGTTCCGCCCACTTATACAAAAGTTGTCAATATCCCATAAACTGTTCTAAATATTGATACGTAATTCTATCTACCAGTATCTAGAGACGTTACAAAAACATTTTGCCGAAATGGGCGTGGTCCGCCTACTTATACAAAAAGTGTTAAGTGACGACATTATTCTTTTTTTCAGTTACTCGGTTGTAGGGTATTTAAATTTCGGCCAGGCCGAAGACAACACTTTTACTTGTCATTTTGATTCCAATAAATGTTCACTGAATAGTCAAAAATAACTTCAATAACATAATTTATTACTAAAAAGGCGAAACATCATTTCATGTGCATATTTTATTAAAGGTTTTAAAAGTACTTCATGCTCTCAATATGGTTTGAATTTGTATCAAACATTGATACTTAGGCAAGTCATGTGCTTAATATGATCCAAATATCTCCAACGTAAACACTACATAGTAAGCACATCATGTTGCGCTCATGCTATGGACTGAACAATAAATAATAGCTGTTAGAGCTCCTTGTGGTAACAAGCCGAGCTCCGAGGGTGCGGGTTCGAATCCCGCCTGCGCATGGATGTTAATTGTGTTTTTTTCAGCGTATTTAAAGCATAGCCTAGCGCTAATAGTTCTACAAATACTACTAAAAAATAGTTCTACATTAAAAAAAAACACCTTCCACTCCTCTCCCTCTATCATCGCTCTTACCAATAGCTCGTGCTATCAGCACAAAAAGCTTTGAAGCTTAGCAGCTCCTCAATTCTGATATAGAAAAAAAAGCCTGTGTTGCAGTTGAAGTTTAAAATTTGCAAGTCAATAAAGGCTAACGTTTGAACAGAAAATGGGATACGCTCTTATAATATGGATGGAGGATAATTCACAAGGACGAATATCAGTTGACGGAAATGCCATGGCATTAAGCAGATGAGAGAAACGGCGCCACAAACATCAAACCAGAAAAATAAAAATTTGAATTTTTTGAAATTTGGAAAATTTGAATGATGCAATGAATTTGGAATGCGGATGAAACTGGCCTTTTCTGGAAACATATGCCAAGTAGAACGTACGTAACCAAATCAACCAAATCATATAACTCTGGCAGTGGGTAGCCAAAGATCGCGTAACCCTTTTATTTTGCTCCAATGCATCAGGAGAACGGACGTTGAAACCCTTACGTGTAAATCGAGCTCTAAAACCAGGGTCAAAGAAAGGTGTAGATTTAGGCACCCTACCAGTTCACTGGGCAGGTAAGAAAAAGGCTGGGCGATCACTGAAGCTTTAAATGGTTTCTCAAATACTTTGTCCAAGGAGTTCAACGTTATATGAACGATAAATGTTTTGAATTTAAGGTTCTGTTGATTATAGACAACGCACTCGATTACCCACATATAGAGCACTCAAATGTCGAATTATGTTTTCTTCCGCCAAATACCACTTCGTTGATACAACCGCAGGATCAAGGAACTATTCAACCTTTAGGACCTATAATGTAAAGCAAACATACCGGTACAATTTAGATAAATTAACGAATGATTAAAGTAATGCTTTAACGTTTAAAAGTCATTGACGCTTGGAAGAAATTTTCTATTAAAGACTGCATCGAACATGAAGGGTTAGCACTCCGAATTGAAGCCATCAACTTTAAACGCGTGTTGGAAATCTCTTTGGCGAGAATGTGTAAAAAATAAATATCATGCGCCTTCTAATACGGTTGAATACTATATTATAATATCATAACCATAGCTCAAGAAGTAGGTTATGATGTTATAATAATCATCACTTAGCGATGATGAAATTGGTTTTGCGCTTGAGACACACGACGTCCAAGAAACTAGTGAAAATTACGAAGAGCTTCCTGCTATTCCTAAATTGGGCGATCATTTTTACATGCATGATCCTGTTGAGGAAAGAGCTGGGAAATTTCAGCGTGACGTTAAGTTAATAATGGGCTATTACCGTGAGTATTATAACGGCCGTATTGACCGGCCGGAATACAACGATCGATTACAGAATTTGTGACTAAAACAACAGCTCAACTTAAGCATGCAAATGAAGTGGAAAATATTTCTAGCGATGAAAGTGGTATTTGAGTCTGTCTTGAAAGATTGCGTATATCATCAAGAAATGACAGCAATTAAAAATTTTTTTTTATAATATGTTTTGACAGTTTTTGTTTCACTAAATTATTATTTTTTGTGTATACATATTGTAGAAATATATTATGTATTTCTATCAATATATGAAACTCAGGTAACGGTATGGTTCCGTTACGATGCGGAGCAACCAAATACTATATTAAATACTGTTGCTCGGTTAACAACTCAACAACGACTAAATATATTTCTCTTCGTAGAAAACATTGATGTATAAGTACACTGCCATATTCTTGATCAGTGTTACCGTCTAAATCGATATTAGCCCTATCCGTCCGTCAGTCTGTCTGTCTGTCTAACCTACTACTTGCAGACTTTATACACCAAAGATACCAGGTTCGTAATACGGTACAATAAATTCAATTGATTGCATCCATGTATGAATTTTCACCATCTTCACGTAATACTGAAACACTGTTGAACCTATACATGAATCGGAAACAATATTTATTTATTTACCAACGATAATATATTTAGTACACGCAATACATGCATAATTTATCAATTTTTCCAATAACCACACTTCGATGAAGACTGTAATCATGATTAGGATCGTAATGAAATGCACCAAGATTTAAATCAGCGTGGAGTGTTCGTCTGAGTGTTCTTGCTTTCCGCTGCTCGTATGTTTCAGACGAATAGGCTTGAGGCACTGCTCAAATTTCGAATGGTTTCCAGTTTTGCTTCCCGTTGTTCGTCTGTTTCAGATGAACGGGCTTGAGCAGTCGTGCTTCCCGTCATATGACTGTTTCAGACGAACAGGCTTGAGCATTGCGTACTCGAATGGGTTCGTCTTGCTTCCCGTTACTCGTCTGTTTCTAAGACTCGTGATGCTTATTTCTTTCATGCTTGAGGTATAGGTCGACCAATTTGTAGTTTAGATGATGTTGTTTATAATGCTGTTCATTGTAAGCCTGGTACCGCTGCAAAGTCGCGTTGGATTCATGTTTCGGGGAATAATGATAGCTACACCAATTTTCAATGTTGAAGCATACCGCAGGATGCCTGGCAAATCAATTCAATTCAAGAATTCAGTGGGATCAAGAAAAAAGTATGCAGAAACCTTTGCGACCGTGTACACAACAACTCACCAAATTTCATCGCAATCAGATTAATGGTATAGGAATGCATACGGAACAAAAAAAAATACATTCATTTATATATATATGGATATATTCAAGGCCTAATCCACAGATCAGTTCACAGATCAAATCAATATCAATATAACAAATTTAACTCATTCAACAAATTTAACTCATCATTTAACAATTTAACTCCTTCTCTATCAGTTTTCTATCAGATTTTGTCTTTAGTGTTCAGTGCTTCCAAATGTGTTTTAAGCTAGACCTCCAGTGTGTATCAGAATTGCACGATAGCGCTGAGAAAACAAAAGCGAATCCGCACGTAACCTACACTGAAACATAAACTGTGACGTATTTGGCCAGACTTATTTGCCAACTCAATAAATTCTGGACATGAGAAAGAAAGCTCAACCCTTAAAATATGATCAAATAATTTAGCAACTGTACTTTGTTTAACTATCGCTCTATAATCTTCAATATTACTTCGGCAACCAGAATTAAAAACAGGATTAATAGAACAAGATTTCGCAATATCTAAAAACAAACCCTCTCTTAAAAAGGTGTTTAACACAAATATAAGGAGCTAAAATAATTTTAACATTATTTAAAAATATTTTATGGAAAACTCTTCAAACTTGATTTTAGTCATGAATAGTCCGCAAAACATCGCCAACCACGACAGTAAAGCCAGTTTTGTTAAACAGATTTTGTTTTGACCAGTCAATATATTCTCAGAAAAACCACTATGATTCGCATACACATTCTGAAAAAAAAACGAAAATGAATTATAACATTTGGGTAAACTGCTCGAACTTTCATTGTTGTAAACCATGCAGGCTGGAAGCCCGAGTTACTACGCCTAGGATTATTAAAACGATTCGGAATTATTCCTCAAGTTCGAATCGACTCTAAAAATATAAGGATTATATAAAAATTAATAAAAATCATTGCGCAAACGAACAAAATTTTGATGATCACATTCAATATTTAACAAAATTCAAAAGGAATAATTAAGGCTTTATGGTAACTGCATTCATATATATAGGCGATAAACAATTCTCGCAGGCTGCTAAAAGTTTTTATTAGTGGTAAAAACTAATTTAAAAAATGCTCGAAGAAAATCGAGTTACAAATTTAAAGAAATTACAACTTTTCGCCTGCAACAATAATTGCAAGTTAAAGAAATTATTTGAGTTATCACTGGAAAAAAACCTACGCATACCCTGGGTTTCAACCTATCGAATTTTATATTTGCACTGTAATATATCTTTATTGTCTAGTTTAGAATTTTAAGGAGGAAAGGAGTCTGACTCTTCATTCACTTGAAGTTCTTGAAGGCTTTTAATTTTTTTACAATTCTTACTTCGAAATGCTTTTACAATAGGAAGAATTAATTTTTTGAGATGGAAAATTTATATTTTTTTTTCTGTTGAAAGAACTAAACAAATCCCTTTTTAGCAAAAAAAAAATTAAAATATCACGCTTGTCAAGGGCCCCTGTTTTGAAATAAATTGCGTTTTTATTTAGCTTTTGGTAGCTCTTTTCTATTAATTTGTTTACATTTATGAAATGAGGCTACATTGAAAACAACGGCTGTTTTCAAAACATCGATTGTTTTTCTAGCTTCTGTCTCTGTGTTATGAAAAAGAGGGTTTTTCTTTTGTTGAAAATAAATTTTCAAAGGCAGTAACCTTCTTACCCCTAAAATAAATTAAGCTCTTGGTAGATTAAGAACCATATAACATTCCAAAGAAAAATTTAACATGTAGTGTAAATAGCTATCTCTAGCTCATTACTTAAAATTTGATAAGATGTCAATAAAAATATCAGATCAATGCAAATATAAACGAAGGTTAGTTGCTGAAAATGTTTAACTATGTATTTATTGATTCTCAGCGAAATGCTCAGTAAAGCTATCTTTAGCTCATTACTTAAAATTTGATAAGATGTCAATAAAAATATCAGATCAATGCAAATATAAACGAAGGTTAGTTGCTGAAAATGTTTAACTATGTATTTATTGATTCTCAGCGAAATGCTCAGTAAAGCTGCTTCGTACTTAAATACCTTCTTAAATTATTTTCGCTAAAATAGTATCTGAATTTCAACAGAAAGAAACTTTAAGTTATATCTAAATTAGAAAGCTTTCTCACGCAGAAACTTTCTCACACAGTAATTTTCTTGTTTTTTTATTTAGTACATGTTGGTCGATGAAAGCAATCTTTAAACAAAAGACTTAGTGGCATACAGAAAAAAGTATTTGAGGGTGGATTTATCTACAAAACTAGAAGATTTCTGCTTCTGCATGGTCCGCCTATCTGTACACCGTTCTAAGTCGATCTCATTTGAAGAAGCGTCTTACGTGGCATTCCCACAATTATATCTTCTTTTTGCTTTCTTTTTCGGGCGATACTTCTGCCTCCGTAGATTCCTCGATTGTCAGTCCTGTGTCTATGCGGTTTTTGTCAACCGGATACAACCAACGCTGATACAAGTAAATAAGAAAGACGACATCATTACGCAAACATGCTACACGGTGGGCAGTGGGCATGGTTATAATGAACGCGAAGATATCGTCAATGAAGGTGTTGAAAGCTTTATACATGAACGCCCGCCACGGAAGAGCAGCCACTGACTTAAGTTTATAATTCACAAACAACTGTGGTAACATAAACAGGAACCCGAAGGCGTAAACACCATTCGCAAGCGAGTTAATCGTCCAGGAATACCAGCTTCTGTGCGATTGATAAATAAGCGAGTACACGGCTCCTACAACACAGATCGGATACAGCAAGTAGCTGAGATATTTCATGCCTTGTTTATCCAACTCCTCCGTCCGATTTTCGGCAGCACAAATTCGGGGTGGATTACTTACTTTCTCCTTCGCGCCCCGAAACCCAAAACTTAGCCTAAAAACTTTCTTGCACTTCCAGGCCTCGATTACTGTCCCAATCCCAGCGGGTATTATAACAAGAAGAGATGTGTTCTCGTCCAGCAAATAGAGAAATATAACCACCTGGGAGAAGGCCCGCCACAATATGCTTCGTGCAGAGAGGCCTTCATAGGATTTCTTGTTACTCCAGAAATGCACGTCATTTTTAAAGGCTAGAAAATCAAAAAATATCTACAAGAAAAACCGAGTTATACCTCAGAAAAATACACCCGCCGCATACATACATGGACGCTTCCTACAAAGAACGTAGCGCAAAGCAAATACACGTTGGTGTTTGAAAAGACGCCCTTTACCTCGTCCTCATCCTTTCTGGTGAACCCCATTGCACGGAACATGCCCATCGCGTGTTCCACCAATAGCATTAAACGTAACTTTCCAATACCGATGGGCTTGTAGTGGAAACTGATGGTAATTTCAGTTGTGTTTCTTGTAATTCTTACGAGGTCATTTATGCGTGCCTTGAAATAGTCTCTTTTCAAAATTGGCAAGATTTGCTTATTTTTATTGACACGTATGAGGCGCTCCATTTCAGGTGGAACGTCTTCGTGAGATAAGGAGATCTCGTCAGTCAACAGAACAACATGCACCTGCGACGTAATATGCGCAACTGGCTTCAACAGCAAATCCTTGCCAGAGACCCATGTGCTACGCTTGTCTGGCGTCACGGAGTTCACCTGAATCGCAAAACAGGGGACAGGTACAAACGCCAATTAGGAATGCAAAACTAAAAGGAACTTACATTTGCGCCCAACAAAGAGAAAGTCTCTGCTTTGGGTACCATGAACTCAGTGAGAACCAAACTGTGTACCACTGTCGGACCTTCACGGCGCAATGCCTCCCACTCCAGCGGCTCGCCTTCCAAAGCCAGAACCACTAGCATGTGCAGGGTTCCATTTCGCCTAGTCTTCGATGGAATATCGATAACGAAGTCTCTAAAAAGCATGTATTGAGACCGATTCTAGCGCCCGTCTCAAGTGGTTTACCTCTGAAACTCCTGCCGGTAGTCGAAGTCCCTACTGCTGTATATCCTAACCACTTCGCTCGATATGGGGTTGCTGGTCACGGCCGTAAAAAGCGCCAACTGCATTTTGGGCTGCGTGTCCAAGAACGATTTGTAGCAGGGCAATGATGTGCATTTCAACGTTGTGAATATGCGGCTCATAAGCCAGAGGGAGTGGCATACGTACGCCAGCAACACCCAGGCTAGAATGGTCGTTATGGACGGAAAGTACATTCTGGCGTCCTAGTGACACATTGCTTCAGGATCGAAATTTAAATTTCAATGAACGAAAACTTTAGAACTGACTAATAAAAAATTCGAATGGCACAAAGTCCATAGTTGCCATCTAAAATTTTCATTTCCCAGAATTCCCTACAATTTAGAAATCTCATATGGAACTTTCTTATTATGAAATCTCAAACTGGTTAAAAACCTCACAGCAATAAAAAATTCCACATTCAATCAAATAATTTCAGAGAATTCCCCTTTCGAGAGACAGAATTTTCGAACAATTGGCGACCATAACAAAATCCTAAATTAAAATAATTATAAATACTTAATTATAGTAATTGCGTTTACTATATTTTAAAAAAAGTCACTTCGTTTCAAAAAATGTTATAATGTGAATATCTCATATTGTTCGAGATAATTTATAATTTTATTCCGAGTAAGGTATAATTTTATTCCGGAACATATAGCATATGAATGCTTTTATATAGAATATATAAAATTTTTGTAATAAATGGGCGTGCCACGCCCACTCGTAACAAAGTTGGCAATATCTCATGAACGCTATAAGATATTGAGAGGTAATTTTACCACGATGTATCCGAAAGCATCACCAATAAGCTATCCAAAAATTTCCACGACCACTCATATCACGAGGTATCCACAGGTATTACCAAGTTGTATACCAAAAATGGGCGTAGTCCGCCCACTTATGCAAAAGTAGTAAATATAAACGGTTCAAAATTTTAATACGTGATTCTATCCAGCAGCATCTGAGAGACTACAACAAATATTTGCTCAAAATGGGCGTGGTCCGCCTACTTATACAAAAGTTGTTAAGTAGGCGGAATTATAATTTTTTCAGTTACTCGGGTGTAGGGTATTCAGATTTCGGCCAGGCCAAAGACAACACTTTTACTTGTTCTTTCGTCAAGTTGCTGAAGAGGAAATCGACTATTCTAACAATAGTCAGAGGTGTTAATGTATGCGCAATTGTATTGTAGTATGCAATCGAAATAAAATTCAAAAAAATGTGACCCTTTTTCAGATAATATTTTGGACGTTTCTTTCAATTTATTTACTTTTGTGCGTTTGGTGCAAATTCTAAACGACTTTGACATTTATTAACAGTTCAAAAGTTTGAATTCCGTGCAAGATGTAAGTATATCATGAAATGCTGTGTACTCCCACATGTCTAATTTATCGTATTAACTTTAGAAATTCAGCTGACATGTATACATTAAAGATAAAGAAAGAACTAAATAAATATTGTATATTTCGTATGGAAAGCGCTATTTAGTACGTTTGCCAGAGATAAAAAGGTACATACGAAACTTTCAAATGGCTTTCTATTCTTTGTTCTTTGTATGGGGTGTGAGCTCAGAGTTTGTTGAACTATACACAGTATATGCGAAATCACCAAATTTAATTTCTCACCTGATGTGAGCTTCCACTTCAAAGGAGCTGAATTACTTTTGCTACCAAATTTAGGATTTCTTCGCTTCTAGGCACATACAAAATACTTGCAAGGAACTCAACATATAAATTTTTTCAGCGTTGCCGGACAAGTATCATTTCGTATAAATCAAGACTTATTAAGTATTTGGGATACTATTACCAAATATAAATTATAGTATTATGTCCAGAAAACTTTCGATATAAAAGCAGTGCTAATATATACTCATATGCTAAATACAATTATTAGTATTATTATTATTTATAAACATGAATTCCATCCTGAAAATTCCTAAAAATTGTTAGTATGTAGTAGTTCTCCATAAAAGATTTAAAGTATTCCAATAATTTATTTAATCGTTTCGTTTATTCGGAAGCTAAAGTTTGTCCAATTGGCCTTTACGTGTCAGATATTCTACATAGATTTATCAATAGAATTTCTTGCCATGTTAACGATTGCATTCTTGATATCTTCAACCAGCAAAGAGTTTTTAGCTGGTCAAATTTAAGGTATTTATCACCCATTGGCTTCGCTAACGAAGCTCCCGCTAATTTTGATTTAAATGTGTCACTTTGCCACAATTTTTATAAAAATACAGTTCCTGATTCTCACAGAGGTTAGCACTCAAATGTGTCTAAAAGGTTTGTTTTCTCTTTTTTGGTTTTGTATTAATTTTTCATTATAGTTTTCTTTATTTTTCTTTTCTTAGAGCACTAAGTTAGCATTAAGTTAGCATTAAGATCTAATCTAGATTAGGAGATCTATAAATCTCAATCCATGTCAGCTCCGGGAGCAAGAGCGTTGAATGTTCTTGTTATTGTTTTCTTCAATGTTCTCTTCTTATTAAAAAGTTTGATACTGCTGTACATATATGTCTTTTAGATAATACATTATAGTCTTTAATTTTTGTCCACAATTGTAATTTGAATTCTTGAAAACTTATAATGTTGTTGAAAAAAAGGGCTCAATAAATTTCAATTCAATTCAATTCAATAATTTATCAGGAGTTGTCGAATGAAACGAGCCCCAAATATTTTTAAGTTTTAATGCATTTTCTTTAAGCATTCAATAAAGAAAGTCGTGATATTTGTAATACGTAAAAATCCAATTGTAGTACTAAAACCAAAAAGCTTTTCTTACGGCAGCTAGGCACTGATAGCTGCCGTGAAAAAGCTAGCTCGCAAGTTTGATGATTTTTCACAAATCCATGTAAAGCTTTTGACAGCTATCAGACGAAGGTTCGTATCTCTTTATCTCTGACGTCCGTCAGGTCAATTTAAAATTGTTGCTTTCTTAAGGCTCAATGAAACAACAATGAAATTAACCGTACTTATCAAGAATTAAGGAATCAATGGAATACACGCAAACCATATCATTATAATTATAATCAAGAATGAAAGAATACAAGATTGCTCCGATCAGGTTTCAAAAATCCCCTTGTTCTCTGCAGCTGTCATTAAATAGCCATTTAATACGGCCAAACTGTCAAACTCGTATACATTTCGTATGTAAAAGAGTAAACATGCTGGGAAATTTTAGATATTACAATAATTATTCGTTTATAGGAAAATATATTGCAAAAAATTGAACAGATTTGTGTAATACTCGCATTGGATATCAAGTTGTTGAAGCGCCTCAAGGTGCTACATATATTTGGTCAGGCCAATTCGAAGGGCTTGCGCTTCCTCGCCGAAGATCAGAAAGAGTTCATCAGTACCGAACTGATGCGTGAAGCAGAGATCTTTATCTCTGGCGTGAAGACCTCAAAATGCAGCAGCACCAGTGAAGCAAAAAGGTAATTCGATCTTCACGCTGGACGCAGACACCACATCTCGTACTTCAATTTAAAGTTAACCTACTGTCGAACGGAGGATCTGCGCCGGTAAATTGCAGCATTTGAAACACACGGATTGCTTCTGCTTCAATTTCAAAAGCATTCCTATTGAGTCGCTTGATCTACGATCGAAGAAGTCCTACCCGCTTTGTATGCGTGTATATCACTTCACTTTGGTCGCATGCAGTACGGTCTTTTTTTTAAGAACATCGTCGTGACTGTTCCATGAAGTAAATTAATGTAGCCGAAATATTAGCACGGGCGTCTATTTTCCAGCTCTATTTTCTGAACCAGAATACTTTCCTTTGATTTAAAATTTTAAGTTGAAATATAGAGATACACTCATATTTTGTTTGTTTTTTTTTTTCAATATTTATTAGTACTTGTAATATAAACCTGTAGACAGGAAATAAGTTTTAAAAAGTTTGCAATTTTAGATTTTTAATAATATATTAATCTTTTACAGAAAATACACGAAAACTGTGTGACAGTATTGCATAACTCCCCTTTTCGTTTGTTTATCTTCAATGTTTAATCAAAATTGTGTTTTTTATACACTGTCTTGCACGGAAGAAGAATCTTTTTACCTTTATATGGAAAATAATTTCGGAAGCTTGCTCAATATGCATTTTAAGAAAGTCGTGCAAACAGATGAAATTTTAACATATTTCTCAGTTTAACGAAAGGATCGAAAATCAGAGATAAAGAGATACCGAGTTTCCACTTCAAAGGAGCCGAATTACTTTTGCTACCAAATAGAGGATTTCGTCACTTCTAAGAACCAATTTGTACAAATACAACAAAATTACAAGATAAAAACTTTTTTGCGATGCTCAACTAGTTCTAAAGATAGATATGTATTAGAACTTTTGAAGTACTTTGGTATTATTTCCAAATATAAGTTTTAGTATTACATCGAGAAAACTTCCGATATAGAAGCAGTGCTAATATACATATATTTATATGCTAAATACAATTATTAGTATTATTATTATTATAAATATGAATTCCCGCCTCAAAATTATTAAAAGTTAATAGTATGTAGTAGTTTTTCATAGAAGATTTTAACTGTTTCAATAATTTATCAGGACTTGTCGAATTAAACGAGACCCTAATATATTTAAAAGTTTTAATTAATTTCTTTTAAGTAATAAATTTAATACGTACAAAATCCAATTTTAGTATTAAAAACCAAGAGCATTTTTCATATACAAACCAGCAGCTTTTCTCATCAATATATTGGGTCATATTGAAATGTCTCCGCGGTTAGACTGTATTGCAGCGAAATAAAGTAAATCAATAATAGTAATAATTGCGCGTCTTCTGTGTATTCTGCCAAAAATCTATCTGCCAAAACACCAGAAAATATCTGACAGCCAAAACCTTTCACCAATAGATAGCGTAAGAATCGCATTAGTCGCCACAGTTACTCCCTCCCGAGTGACTTTCCACTGGATTTCTGAAAGTCACGTTACGAGAATACGTACGAACCGGCCTGTTCTGTGCCGATGTCCAATGGTGGAGTTGTAATGTGGATGATTCAGCTGTGGATGATGTAACGGACGCATTGGATCTGATGGGATTTACGGTCGGCCCGTACCTAGGGTTAAATCAGGTCTCACGGAGATGAGACCAAGACCCCCTCCTCATTAGTCATCACTTGTGGTTGATCTAATCGTTTCTTGTCATTAGTTTCGGACTAGTGGGTGTTGTAGTTGCATATGCTAGCTGCTACCTGTCGGTCGGATTGCTCTCGACATACACTCGGAACAGCTAGTTGTTCATGTTCTGAGGTGTTAAATAAGTGCATTTATGTATGTCTGTCGTAGGTCTGTTATGTAGGTCTGTTTTTTCTCTCTGGGCTGGGTTTTTCTATCAGGTCTATTATCAGGAATTCATGATGGTGTCGATAACGCTATCAGGGGTTTGGTTTTGCCAAAAAGAAACCCCATGTGTGGTACAATACTGTGGGTATAAGCTTTCATGGCAGGAATCCAAGTTAAACCCATCTGGGCGTTTATGACATAACTATCAATAAATACTTATTTATACAATTTTGCTTTGTTTTTATAACATACTCACCACCGGCAACGAGCATAAATAGAAAACAGATATGACTCAAAATTTTCAACTAACGGCAGATTTTCAAGTGCCATTATTACAATGCAGTCGAGAGCGCAGCAACTGAGATACTAGCAGAGAAATTCGTGGTGAATTTGGATTTAATTCATAAATGTTGCCGAGGGGAGGAGAGGGAACGAGGCAATTTCACTTTTTGGAGTTTGGCAAATTTTGCTTTTTTCAGTTTTTTGACTTTTTTGCTTTGTGGTTTCTAGGCTCTTTAGATTTATATTTTAAATGAGGATATTTTAGTTATGGGAAGTATTTTAAATATTTTTAGTATACAAATAAATAGAAATAAAAATTAAAATAAATATTTTTATTAAATTAACAGCAGTTTAATTTTTAAATAGGTATTATATTGTATTTAAATTTTTTTATTAATTTTATAAAATGAATTTTATTTAAATTTTTTTTTATACATAATAAAAATATAATTTACATTTATGTTTAGCAAAAAAAAACATTTAGCGGACAGGAAGTCTTTTTATTTTATTATTGCTGCCACCTTCAGTCCTTAAATCCATTCATCTTAAAACAGATCTTAATTCTATTTCTTCTGCTACATATTTTTCCTTTAACCACCTTGAATTGATTCTAATGAGAACGGTTATGAGGTGTTCTAAAATTGAATATCTATGGCTATAGCAACTTCCGGCTTCGCTGAACCAATCTGGAGAAAATATTTTGGTTTTTGTTATACATTTTTCAATTATTCTTTTTTTCAAATTCGGCTCATGACAGGAACTGTAAAAAATACTTTTATAAATTTCAAAATGTTTTTGACAAATTTCGAAAAATCTGTCAGGTGAATTTTTTGGGAAAAGGTGGTTATTGTAGTTTTTTTTTCAAAATAAAACTCTCCGAATTAAGTATAAAATTTTATAATTTCAAAAGGTCTTCTTCGCAGTTGACGCATTGAAATTTTTTGCCTAGTTTTTGATTTAATTCATAGCCTACTAAGTATCGACCCACACTGTTTTCTAACGGGGTTAGAGCGGTACATGCTATGGTTTCTTCATTTTGAATGTGACTGGCTGAAGAATTTGGATATTCGGGTTCAAAATTCCATTCCAGCATTAAGTCATCGTCTTTTTCGCAGCTTTTAAGGTTATATACATATTTTTCTCAACAACTGATTAAACTGCATAGTTTTTAATCAGAGTTTAAACCCCCAAAAGCATTCAAAGACATTGGCCATGTACAAGCGTAGATGAGTTCTTCCGAATTCTGTTATTTGTAATACAACCCAAATAAATATCCGAAATAAATATAAAGAAAGGTCAACAAATGCACGGTCAATTATAATAAATCAAAATAAAGCAATTCAGAAATTTTGAAAAGCACAACAAAGAAAACAAAAGCAAGGAAAGCATACACACAGCAATACACAGGCGTACAAAGCGATCGAACACGAGAACCGGTCACTCGAATGGAGTGTCATAAGCCTAGAAACGAAGAATGTGAAATACAGGCATCCCTCGAATAGTACCTCGGTACTTTATTTGCACGAAGTCCACGAATATTGCTACTATAATATATATATATTCTTCTGTGTTCTTATTTCCAAATTTTTCTTAATTAATCTTTGAAACAAAATTTACAAATTTTTATAAATCTCGAGTTTCGAATTGCATGGTTTCGAATAGCACGGAACCAATTCACGTGTTTTTCGAGGGATGTCTGTACAAATGAAAGGTAAAGTTCTGGGCAATGGAGGAAGGACGAAATTGAAAAATTGTACATTCTCTGTTGAAACTTCAAATATTACACCACATTCACCTTGCAGCGCTGCCTTGAGAGAGGCAGAGCATTGAGTGATTTCAGTTGATAATGGCGCAGGATATGATGTTGCTGTTTGAGTCATAATATCTCTTTTCTATTTATGCTCGTTGCCACCGGTGAGACCTCTTTCCTTCAATTCGCGTTACAGTTTTCTCGCTCTGATCATAGAAGAATTATTCAATATATCTTTCAACGGATATATCCGAACTCCATCGATAGAATTCTTTAGAATGCTTCCCACATCGGCTCTAACTGCTACCTCTCAAACTCCATACCTATCACTTTCTTATTTTTAAAATTCGCTTTTATTAATCTATAAATTTGTAATTTTTATTGATATTTTTCAACCATTCTCCTCATGCCTTTTGAGCTGTACATTAGCAACTCTGAGGGCTGGTTTCACAGTGACCAGTTAACTTTTAATCTAAGTTTAACTGAAGCATTCAGTTTCACAGTTGAAGTTTTACATTAGTTTAATCATACGAATTTCTGTAGTTAACTAATCGTTAACTGTAGTTAACTCCCAAGTGGCCTCCTTATCAGCCACGTTTGTTGCATCTGTTTTTTTTTACTCCACGATGTTTTTATAATTATTAATTATTTCATTCAAGCAGTCTACTTCTGCTGAAGAACAATTAGATGATCCCAATCTTAATGTTATTATTATCAATCCTAATTGTCCTGCATTTTTGTTACAAAATCATATGTCTTATGTAGGGTGCCATATTTTTAAAAGAAGTTCAACTTAGCTAACAGAAGCACTGTGAAATTGAAACAAAGTTAATGGCCAGATTTTCAATTATCACTGTAAGCTAAGAAGCGAGAAATCGTTACTCGTCACCGTGAATGTAAAATGCGATTTCTAAACACTTACGTAGCGAGTAGTTCGCTTCTCGTAGGCACTTTAAAGATGTGTTTAATTTTTTAAGGGTACACTCGGATTTCTCTTTTCTTCGCATGCTTTCTAATTTTTGCTTATCATTCTTACTCGCTCATTGTTTTACCCTGGTTTCCCCTATGTTTTTGAACATGTTATTACTTTTGATGTGTTGTGTTTCATGTGCTGAAAATTGTGAATTATGAAGCGGAAAATTTTTATTCGGGGTTATTGGTCATTTGCCGCAGCAGCAGGTTGAACTGCACGTTGTTCGTAATTCTAAGAAAAAGTTAAAATTAATTTTCATTTTGTTTAAAATTCACCATTAAATAGAAAATAACCTCTTTTTGTTGGAATTCATTGTTACACGTTCAGATTACAGATTTTTCTATCAGATATTTCAGATTCACAAAAATTTGCGCCAGTTTAGCTGAAAGAATGGAGTAACGACAGCCTTTTAGCAGTCGTTACTTTTGACAGTTCATATCGCTGAAATAATGATTGAAAATACCATGTAACGAACGAGAACTCGTAACAAGTATGGAAAGTGTTGTTGTGTTTTTAACGAACGAGCTGCTCGTTGTTTGAAAATCACAAAGTAACGATATCGCGAAAATAAGAAAGCAGAATCACGAAGAATCACCTCGTTCGTTGGTTGAAAATCTGGCCATAAGTCTAACTCAAAGTAATTGGTTTGTTCATCAATTGGTTAACTCGCACAGTGAAACCAACAATAATGGCCAGATTTTCAACCAACGAACGAGGTGATTCTTCGTGATTCTGCTTTCTTATTTTCGCGATATCGTTACATTGTGATTTTCAAACAACGAGCAACTCGTTCGTTAAAAACACAACAACACTTTCCATACTTGTTACGAGTTCTCGTTCGTTACATGGTATTTTCAATCATTATTTCAGCGATATGAACTGTCAAAAGTAACGACTGCTAAAAGGCTGTCGTTACTCCAATCTTTCTGGTGCAAATTTTGTGTAACAATGGATTCCAGCAAAAAGAGGTAAGTTACTTTCTATTTAATGGTTAATTTTAAACAGAATGGAAATTAATTTTAAATTTTTCTTAGAATTACGAACATAACGCAGTTCAACCTGCTGCTGTGGGAAATGGCAAATAACCCCGAATTTGCGAGAGGTGTTCCGGTCTTTGGCTCGAACCAAAGATCCATGGATAATGAGTGGGAGAGGGTTAAAGGAATCCTCAATGCGAATGGTCCGCCAGTTCGGTCAACGGCCGAATGGAAAAAGGTAAGTTTAATTTGTGTTCATATACAGATGTACTGTATATAAAAATTTTTACAATGTTAGGTTTGGACTGATTTGAAGAATCGGCCCAAGAGAAAATTGTCTCAAAACGAAGCAGAGTTGAGAAGAACGGGAGGCGGACCGTACTGCGCTGCACACCTCAATCCGCAGGAAGAGGAAACTGTACGGATCATGAACATGCAAAACAGTGTTTTGCCCATTGGAGTTTATTTTGGAGTGGAGTATGATAATTCTGGTAAGTATTTGTTAGCAGTTCCACTAAATGTATAGTGAACGTTCTAATGGGCATTCCAAAATTGTTTCTGTGGTAGATTCTCCGGTTCTTGCTGGTGCTGTAGTCTCACATCGAGCATCTGGTGCTGCCTCAACTGACGTTTCTACTAATGCGTCAGCGGGCGTAACTATCAATGCGTCACCTGGAGTGACTACCAATGCGTCGGCGGGCGTAACTATCAATGCGTCACCTGGAGTGACTACCAATGCGTCAGCGGGCGTAACTATCAATGCGTCACCTGGAGTGACTACTGCTACTGCTTCGCCCCGGGTAGGAAATCTTCCTACTATGTCTAGAAAGCGTAAAGCTGCGGATGATTTATCGGCGTTGCTCCAGCAACAATTATCAAATCAAAAAAAACAACTTGAAGCTATGGACGTTCAAAATGGTCACTTGGAGCGAATAGCTATAGCATTGGAGCAGCTGGTGAAGCAGAAGGCAGCAGCAGACTCTTCACCTTCACTATAAATTGTTTTGTTTTTCCTTTGATTTTGTATTTTATTTAATTTTTTAACAAAGTGAATTTTTATTTTAATTTTTTACCAAAACGTGAATTATGTACCTTTATTTAACAAAACTACTGAATTATGTTCCTTTGTTTAACTTTATTTATTAATAAAGTTTAATATTTACATTGAATAAATAGTAATATTTAATTAAAATAAACTTGATCATTTCACTTAATAATATTTTATATAATAAAATAATAAAAAAATTTTAACACAAAAAGTTAAAAAGTAAACATCTTAAGATTTATGTTATACTCATCGCCAACTCATTCCTAACGCTTATGGCGGAATTTGCTGGCGGTCTTCTTCAGGTGCGTCCGGTAATTCGCCATCAGCATAACTTTCTAATTCCCATGGACAATTGTTATATAGGCAGAAGTCTCCTAAGTGTCTCCTGCTTAACCTTTCCTGCGCGAAAATCATTGGTATCATCGATACATTAGTGAAAAATTTATTTCCTTTTACACCCGAATGGAGTAGGGTATATCCACTTTATTTTTCCGTTTGTAACGCAGATAAGGAGATGAGATATATGTAGAAAAGTATATATATTCTTGCTCAGGATCACCTCTTGAATCCATTTAGCCCTGTCTGTCTGTTGAAATCACGATTACGGGAAAACAAAAAGAGATATCACAATTTCATTTGGCACAAATGTTCTTTTTACGTAGGACAGTTTGGGATTGAAAATGGCGGAAATGTTTGGGATTGGTTAACAACCACGCCTACTTTACATACGGAATGTAAAGGCACCTCGTTTTAAAAAATTTTATAAGGTGAATATCTCATAAACCGTGCGAAATATTCAAGCATAATTCTATACCGGAACACATAGCGCCATTATAAAAATTTTTGCAAAAACCGCTTACTTATAAAAAAGTTGGCAATATCTCATAAACGGTATAAGATATGAAGACTCAATTTTATCGTGAGGTATCTGGAGGCATTACCAATCTGCTTTCCAAAAATGGGCGTGCCACGCCCACACATAAAAAGTAATCAATATCTCATAAACGGTATAAGATATTAAAAGGTAATTTTATCACGACGTATCTGGAGGCATTACCTATCTATTTGCCATAAGTGGGCGTAGCAAGCCCTCTAATACAGAAGTTGTCAATATTTCATAAACGGTGTAAAATATTCCTACGTGATTTTATTCCGAGGTACCTAGTCACTAGCAAAATGTTTGCAAATGGGCAAAATTGGCGTGGTCCGCCTATTTATATAATACAAAAGTTTTTAACTGGCGAAATAATTTTTTTTTACTTCGGCCTGGTCGAAGACAACATTTGCCCGCCCATTACGAAATCTCTTTAATTTATCGTTTCCTTCAAGAGTTTTTCCTACTTGCTGGAAGATTGCCAATGCAATTTAAAAATCCTTGCAGGCTATCTGACTGGGCACTGCGGTCTCAGATACCACCTTAAAAAAAATTGGTTTGTTAAAAAGTGACACCTGCAGATTTTGCGTAGAAGATCCCGAGACTACGGAACATGTGCTCTGTGAGTGCTCAAATTCATAAAGAGGCTCAAAATAGGTTAAATAAAGTTCAGCACAATAGATCTAACAGTTCGCGGTGATTGACGGCCTCAATGATAATAATAATAATAGTAGTAATAATAAGAATAAAAATAATAATAGATATAATAATAATAATAATAATAATAGTAATAATAATAATAATAATAATAATAATAATAATAATAATAATAATAATAATAATAATAATAATAATAATAATAATAATATAATTATAGATAATAGAACGACCGCACATAACACCTGCGTTCATGATGACGGGTAGCACTTATTTATTGCCAAAAACGTCAAATGCCAGAGACCCATCCTGTTATCGTCCTATCACGTGTCTGTCAGTAGTCTACAAGCTCTTCACAAAAATTTTAACAAATCGCGTATACTATACAAGCACTGCGAGGACAACAACATAATGTCAATAGAAAAAAAGGGTGCGAAAAAGGGCTGTAAGGAGTAGCTAACGATTGATTCTGTAATTGTGCACCAATATTTTGCTAAGAAACGAAATCTAAGCATGCCGTATATAGATTTCAAGAAATCATTTGACTCCATGCCGCACAAACCTCAGTGACGGAGGCAAGTACAAGTACTTAGGATTCCTACAGTTAAAAGGCTCCCGAAGAAAAAAAACAAGGAAAAACTTACATCAATATTCAGCCTTAGATTAGAAAGGATCCTAAAATCGAAACTTAACGCAGGAAATAAATGCAAAGCTATAAACACCTGGGCGATACCTATATACAATTACTCGTTTGGGGTGATCAAATGGGCGGAGGCGGACATTGATAGCATTGCAAGATCGATCAGAACAACTCTGACAAAATATCAATCGTACCACCCAAGTGCGATAGAGTGAATGGTCCTGCCGCGCGAAGAAGGAGGGCGAGGAATTGCAGATGTGGCCGAGATGAACATATCTGTAAGCTGAGATCGTACTTCCGAGATCAACGAGACTGCGAAATCATAAAGACTATTGTTGAGGCAGATAAAAACTACACGCCACTTAATCTTTCATCTGTTGAAATAGAAAAGCCGAGCAACGTCAAAACAAAAGCGGAACTGATTGAATCCTGGAAGAATAAAGAGTATCATGGAACCCACATTCAGGAAGTCCTCCGAGATGATATAGACAAACCACACTCAAACCTATGGCTTAAGAAAGGTAAACTTTTCACTGAAACAGAGGGTTTCATGATAGCCATACAGGACAGGGTCATCCATACAGGAAACTACATCAAACACATAATAGGTGAAAGCATCCCCGCGGACAGATGTCGAAGATGCAACATTGCTCACGAAACCATTACATCATAAGCGACTGTTCCATGCTATCCGGAACAGATTACCTTAACAGGCACAACAAAGTAGGCAAGCAGATACACCTAAGTACATACGTACTAGCTTTGAGGTACGGATTGATAACGCAAACAAACCGGATATAGTCTTACTCGACATAAAAAACAAGACAATTGACATACTCGATATAGTTATCCCATTAACACACAACCTCCGAACAACCTACATAAACAAGATTGCCAAATACACCAAGCTCGCCCACGAAATGAAGGAGCTATACCACGCAGATAGTCACAATAACGCCAATAGTGATATCGGCGACAGCCGTTGTTCCGAAAACGCTAATGAAGCATCTTAAATCGCTTCAAATGGATGATCTCATTGGAGAAATCAAAAAGGCAGTCATACTAGGGACGTGTAACACTGTTAGAAGATTACTACAACAGTCAACATAAATTTAACTTCAAACATTACAGTTTAATTCAATTAAAACAATTATCAAAATCAAATAAATAAAAATAAACAAGGGCAGTTATACTTTTTAAAAAAATCTTTTTGACTCTAACTGCACAAGCTCTGTTGTGGATTTAGCCTTTACGAATTCTAATCTTAATAGACAATCTTAATCTTCTAATCTTAAACTCTATTATGTGGAATGATCAATTACGAAAGCATTTCAGGCTTAAAATAGCTGCTCAGTAAAAGTAAAATTGCTCAAAATACTTTATTGATGGCAACTCTTTATCCACAAAATTCAATCGTACACCACAAAATTTCGCTTGCTAGCTGCAAAAATCATGCTTCCGAAAATTAAACTCATTACTGGCGTAATGAAGGCAATTTATACTACTTAGAATTCTTAAAGAATCAGGTTTTTTCTATCTCCCACAACAACCAGGCCGCCAATTCTCCAGTCATCGGATCACAAACCTTTTATTCTTCAAGAATTTCTTCTAGTCCTAAAAGGTAAAAACTAACTCTCAGCGGATGATGAATGTAAAGTAACTATGAAATGGTCAGATCCCTACCAGGTGAATCCTTAACTCATTGGCATCGGTTAATTTTTGTAAATTTTGGTAATTATTTACTTTCCCGAAAAAAACACTACTTTATAATGTAAATATTCAATGACAAATGTGATTATTTACAAATTCGCCAATATAATCCCATTATCTAAGAAATTATCACCAAAGCGCACACTTCTTGTAAAACGAGTATTCTCGTTTCCCTATGCCAACGGTTTTTGTTTTAAACGAGAATTCTCGTTTCCTGATGCCAATGTGTTAATAACTCTTTTAAGTATTTAATAGCTGCTGTAGTAATAAATGTCATTTTTTTGATCAATGGGGAAAAACTAAAATCTGCCCAATTACAATATAAAAAACAAAGTACAACTTAAATGATTTTCGTAATTTCAGACCCATAGCGTTAATTTCGGCATTTGTGAAGCGACTTCGGCCGGGCCGAAGTCTAAGTATCCTACACCCGAATAGTTAAACAAGTAGAAGTGTTGCCTTTGGCCTGGCCGAAATCTAAGTACCCTACACCCGAGTAACTGAAAAAATTATAATTTCGCCACTTAACAACTTTTGTGTAAGTAGACGTACCACGCCCATTTCCGGCAAATGTTTTTGTAATGTCTCTAGGTACTGCTAGATAGAATTACGAACGTATTAATATTTTGACCCGGGATATTGACAACTTTTGTATAAGTGGCCGGATCACGCCCATTTTGTACACAAATTAAAGTAATACTTGTAATCTTATACCGTTTACCAGATATTGACAACTTTTGTATGAGTGGGCGTGGCACGCCCATTTTTGTCAAGCTTATTGGTAATACCTTCCTATATATCCTGATAAAATTATATATCAATATCTTATACCTTTCATGAGATATTGCCAACTTTGTTACCAGTGGGCGTGGCACGCCAATTTTTTTCAAACGTTTTAGTAACGCTATATGTTCCGGAATAAAATTATACCTTAATATCTCACATGGTTTATGAAATATTGATATTATAACATTTTTTGAAACGAGGTGCCTTTACATTCCGTATGTAAAGTAGGCGTGGCTGTTTACCGATCTCGCCCATTTTCGATCCCAAACACCCCTACATAACAAAGAATATTTGTGCCAAATTTCATCGCGATATCTCTTTTCGTTCTCTCGTAATCGTGCTTTCAACAGACAGACACAGACAGACGGACGGACAGGGCTAAATCGATTCAGGAGGTGACGCTGAGAAAAAAATATATATACTTTTCTATATCTATCTCGTCTCCTTCTCTGCGTTACAAACGGAAGAACGAAGTGAATATATATATTATTTTTTTATACTCTACTCCCTTCGGGTGTAGTTCAGTTGACAACTTTTGTATAAGCAGGCGCACTATTTTTGGCAAACATTTTGCTAATGTCTCTAGGTACCACGGGATAAAATCACGTATTAATATTTTGCACCGTTTATGAGATTTTGGCAACTTTTTTATGAGTTTATGAGATATTGGCAACTTTTGTATGAGTGGGCGTGCCACGCCCACTTTCGGCGGACAGATAAGTAATGCCTTCAGAAATGTCGTGACAAAATTACGTCTTAATATATTATACCGTTTATGAAATAGTGATAACTTTTTTATGAGTGGGTAGACCACTCCAATTTTGTGCAAAACTTTTTATAATCTGAACAGCGCTGTGTTCCGGTAAACAATTATACATCAACCTCAAACGAGGTGCCTTTACATTCTATATATAAAGTAGGCGTGGTGGTATCCGAACCCACCCATTTTCAATCCCATACTGCTTACATAACAAAAAAAATTTGTGCCAAATTTCATTGTAATATCTTTTTCGTTCCCACGTAATCGACAGACAGACAAAATCGCAACAAAGTTCCCTTTAGGTGTGGGGTATAAAGTAAAACATATCATAAGAGGCTTAATATTTATTTATTAGGCTTAATATATATTTATTATAATAATTATTTCTAATGGTTTTCTTACGTCATCATATCCTTTGTCACTACCTTGTTCCTTAGAAAATCTTGGAATCAAATTTCTTAAAAAATCTTTTTGAGCTAGCACTCATAGTTTATGAGTGAGCCTTTATAATCGATTGATTGGCCAACCAAACCTAATTTCCAATCTCTATTGAAATTGTTCACATCTAAAAAAAATATTTTCTCAATTGGCTTTTTTAGTCGATTTAAATATTAGAAGTAATTTTTTTAATTGTATATAGATTCGATTTATGCTGTATATAAGACGTTCGTTTTGTTACGTAATTGTATTGAAATGTAATACATAAAAATAAAATAAAACAAATTAAAATAAGCCTTCGTATTAAACGCTATAACTCTCGAAAACAGGACAGGAGGGGTACAGGACAGTTGGCAACCCAATCTACAAATTGCAATGTTAGCGGCAATAAAACCAGTCATTCACACGACTGCTCATGGAATCGTGTCAACAATTGATTCCCTTCATCAACCATTTATCATTCATCAACCATGCTTTATGTCACCAGCCACTAAGGACCTTTTCAAATAGATTTCCTTATGAGACCTGGTTATAAACTAATGTTATAATAAAATCATAAAAAGCAGATTATGTATTCCCGAATTTAATGATAGTCTGTACTTTTAAAACGCGCCTACTTCCATTATTCAAGCAAAAGGAATTATGATTTGAAATATAGTTTACCAAGGAATGCATACGCTTAGCTGAGTACATGTTGACATTAATTCTCTCTCTCTCTCTCGTATAACTATTTGTATTGTGTATTAAAAATAATGGATAATTGTAATCAAATCCAAACGTTTCGGTCTCCATTTCTAGCCACTTCGAATTCCTAAGGCCTGTTCCAGTTCTGCTCTTTTCTGATTTACCTTGGTGAAGAAATATCTAGACACA
The DNA here is from genome assembly GCA_922984085.1 of Sicus ferrugineus. Taxonomy (NCBI): domain Eukaryota; kingdom Metazoa; phylum Arthropoda; class Insecta; order Diptera; family Conopidae; genus Sicus; species Sicus ferrugineus. The sequence continues at coordinate 5,908,579 of OV277351.1, read as the reverse complement.
GCTTCGGGAGTCCATGGCTGATAGTAAAATTCAGCTCGACGTTCTTCTTCGGGATTTCCGACGACGTCTGTCATAGTCTAGTAGTGCCGAAATCTCAAAATAATTATGCCTTTTGATTTTCTATAAAACGGTAACGTACCTTTAAGTCTCGTGTTTGACTGACAATCCAACGTTGTATAAATGTTTGCGGATCCTTGGCGAAACTCAAGAAGAACTCGCGGTTAGTTTTCATTTGGTTTATGGTGTCCACAGTTTCATGAATTTTTGTATCCAGGATTTGTATCTCCTGCTGACTAGCAGTACTCATCAAGAAGTTATTCATTTGATTTTTAAGCGTGTCGTCGACTTCCACGTCGATGTCGTAGCAAGCCGTCTGCTTATTTTCCGCACCGCTCTCTATGAAGTGATTTATAACAATGGGGTCTGGGGGATGCAGCAGTGGATTGAGACGTTGTGGGATTTCAGCGAATTTCATACGCTGACATCCAAAGATCTGTTCTAAGTACTTGTCGCAATTTATGTACTCGCGTTCATGAGCATCCTGCAGTTTGTGCGTCTTAATGTATTGCCATAATGCTGAAATAATAACTGGGCGCGTCTGGGTGTGAACACCCAAAAGACGAGCCAGACGTGGATCCAATTTGAACTGGAGAGGCTGGTAGTCCAGCAGAAGGAGGATCGTGCAGCGGACGTTTCGGTCACCGGGTCGTTTTACCTGAAATCCGTCAGTCTCCTGCGTCGTGTGTGTACGGTGCCACTCCACCAAGTGGTTATCCGGCCCATACAGTTCCTTGTCCAGCTCTATTACCAAGGACTTGAAGAAAGAAGAGAACTTTCTCTTTATCTTCGTATTAGGATCGCCTTTGCCATCTTCTAACAAACGACCCTCAACCCGCAGTTCCCAGGACGCAACAGAGCCCTCTTCTCCATCGTTTGTGGGCTCCTTGCTTGGATAGAATGTATTGGATATAAATATGCGCAGTTTTCGCTTTTGTTTCATTGGTCTCTTTAGTGCTTCTTGTATATCCAGACGTTTTCGCATTATAGTTGCGTCCAACTTGCGCTCAAACGTAAGCAGGTCCATGTAAGCCTGAGATTCTGGGACCAAGTCGCGAACCTTCTGTGGCAATATCTTGTCTGCCAGCTTCTTCTTCTTTTTAGAGGAAAGATATTCTCCCTTGTTTTGAGCATTGTTTATGTTCCGCGAATCGGCGGATCGCTTGCTACCTCCACCAGAACCACTTCCACGCAATCCACTTTGGAAGCTGGGCTGAGTAGCCCTCTGGTGCAGTGACGGTCCACCTGGAGAATTTGCAGACCCAGGAACAGGCTGCTGAGGCGCTTGGTGCATTGGAAATCCCCGCTGCTGTTGGAAGATACTTTCTGTGAGTCCGACGAACGTTGCAAACACAAACGTACTCACCGGAAAATTCGTTGCGGCTGCATAAGGCCGCATTCCAGTTGCCTGAGGCGATGGTGCCTGATATCGTGGCTGACCAGGAATAGGTGGTTGCCCAACAGGGGCCGAAGAAAATCTTTGCGACATTGATAATTGCACACATTCAACGCAATCCCCAAGCGTACCACGCCAATTAATTCCACGGGTAGTACTGCCACCTCAATGAGAGAAATCCCATATATATTTAATTTGAAAATCCCGAGTAAATGAGTAAAAGGAATTCGGCTCAATCAGATTAGGGGAAAAATCTATTACAATTTACGGTTTAGGGTGAAAGAAAATTCTACCGGAGTACATGAAAACCGGCAAAAGCGGGGTGGACAGAAAGATACCGCTATTGAATTTTTTATAACACATTTATAGCTCGTTTAAAGCTAAAATTCTTAAAACTTTTCAGCTCAGAAGAAAAATTAAATTTGTCTATATATTAATAAACATTTAAGAGCAGATTAGTTATTACTATTTACTTTATATAATATATAATTTTAAATTTTAAATTTCTAATAGAATTAATGGAAGGACGGCCAGAGAGCTTTAAGAAAGCATTGTAGCCTAAACAAAATCATAGCGAGGGCGTCGGCAACGACCCTCAGTTGTGAAAATTACATGGGCTCTTATGCGAAACGAAAAAAAAAATTCCATCCTCGCACAGCGTTTTTCGTTAGCTCCTGTCGCTAGCGAAAGACCAATTTTTACCGGATTATTCTGTAAACTCACATCCTGCGTTCAAATTATCAAAAACGAGGTATTCTGTAAGCTTTCAGAAACATGGGATGGGAACTCGTAAGAATTGACCGGGTTTTGCTTTTATCTGTCATTCTTCATGTGTTTGTATACTATTTCAATCGGCATAGTGTTACCATGTATAATGAATGCTAAGTATGAGAGCAATTGCTTAAATGAGATCTCCTACATTTTTATACATGAAGAATTTATTTATTTGCTAAATTGTGTCATGATTTTAAATGTTGAACATTTTTGAAATTTTCAACATAATCTCAATTAAAATTAAGTAATTTTGTATATAAATTTCGCAATTTCTTATGTAAATTTAATGTGGCGTAACCTGGCAACAATGGTTAGCGTCAGGGAAAATCATCAATTAAGTAGAGAAGGTGCATTGTGTGAAAATATTGAAGTTTTATTGTGAAAATATTGAAGTTTTAACTAGGAAAATAATTATAATAACGCAAATAAATTCAATATTAAAAGTTAACGCAAAAAAATTTCACTGACAAAATGACCACAAACACCGACAGAGTAGAACCGACTGGTTTTCTTTTGCGAGCTATATGACAGATGAACGCATGCAGTCGAATGTTACAAAATTCGTATGTTTTCATCAACAGTTTTGAAAAGCATGTAAAACTACCAACAACATACGTCGCAAAGACATGGGATGTGATGCGTTCAGGTTTAATTTTTTTTCTGACAAGAGAAAATATGTTTTAAGAAAATAACAAAAGAGAATAGAGAATAAAATTGATCTGAACGCAGGATGTGAGTTTACAGAATAATCCGGTTATTTTCGAAGCGGCATCTTCGGCTCTTTTTCTTCTTTTTTTGTTGTATATAAAAATTGTATAATCAAATGACTGCGCCCGACGTTAATTGGCATCGCTGCAATTGTGTTCAATCGGGGGCAATAATATCCCTCTCGTCGTTCGAAGTAGTCGCACACCGTTATAATTATGTTCAATGTTTTAAATGTAAATACGTTACGACAAAGATAAAGAGATACGAAACTTCGTCTGACAGTTGTCAAAACTATTGCATGCCCTCCTAAAAACCATCATACTCAACATAGTCGCATACTAGTCAAGATTGCGGGTAGGGTTTTCTCGATATGTAGAAAAAAAACTAGTCAAGTTTTCTCGACATGTAGTAAAATTTTCAGTTGGTCTTACTATAGTGAAAATAAATGTACTAAAATACAACGTACTTTACTAACTTTTTTACTTTTTAACTATAGCTCATTACTATTATAGTACGTTTACATCGACCTCGAATGAGAATATTGAATCAGTCATTCGCAAACCGTTTACATCGCCTTTCAAATTCGTTTTTACAGATCCATCAGTTGTTCTGAAAAATCGAAAATAATTTACAACATAGTCAAATAATTTATTGATTGCGAAAAATGGAAAAAAATAACAACAACAGCATTATTAATTTCAACTCTGCAAACAGAAAGTCTTGCAACATTTTGTAACGCCGATTTTATACATTAGTATACATTTAAATTGGAATTCACTATTCATAACAAATAACGTTTCCTTTATGTTAATGTAGGTTGTCCACACACTTGTAAAACGTGTAAAACAGCTGATTGCAATTATTTGCCTTCCATATCCACTGTTTTTGTTTTGGGAATTTTTTGATCCCAGCTATAGGGTGTTTCAAAATCTTTATTTTGTTCTCATTCGATTCTCATTCAAAACGAATGAGATGGATTCTCATTTATCAAATCGTATGGAAATTATTCTCATTCGGCTTCTCATTCGCGAAATCTGACGCGAATGAGTCATTCGAGGTCGATGTAAACGTAGTATTAAGAAAACGCAGAAGTTATTTTTTTAAATTTCTTGCAAATTTGTTGTATTTCGAGAAATTGTTCCTAGAAGTGGTGAAATTCGTTATTTGCATGCAACAGTAATTCGGAAAAGGCATATTTGTTTAGCTTATTAGAAATCAATGAAATTTCATATTTTATATTATAATATAAGTTTAACGGCTAAGCTGTTTTAGGGTTTTTGCTGCTTATCCTATAGATTTTATAAAATCAAGTGCGATTGGCGGTAAAATGCCTATCTCTGAAAATTTCTCCGAAACTAAGCGAGAGATATTTTTTGTTTTTAACAACGCTTAAAGCAGCAAATCCCAAAAGCAGCTGTACTACAGAACATTTTAAAATTATTACTTACTATCAATATTTAAACGTCGTTAGTTTTATATTTCAGAAAGGCTCCAAAAGGTGTATTAGGGGTGACAAAAGAATGTATGCTTGCGAAAATCTATTTTCTTCTATAATGAAAATCAGGATCAGGTTACGCAAAGATGCGATTCTTGATGTAAATTTAAGTTCAAAGAGAGGCAATCAATAGACACTTATTAGAGATAGTTCAGGTTTTCTTTCAGTAAATAGCGGCTTTATCAAGCGAGAGTGTTCTCTTCGGCCTGGCCGAAATCTAAATACACTACATCCGAGTAACTGAAAAAATTATTATTTCGCCGCTTAACAACTTTTGTATAAGTAGGCGGACCACGCCCATATCGGGAAAAAGTTTTTGTATTGTCTCTAGGTACTGCTAGATATAATTACGAAGGTATTACTATTTTGAACCGTTTATACAAAAGTTGTCAATATATCCTATTGACAACTTTTGTATAAGTGGACGTACCACGCCCATTTTTGTATACAAATTGGTAATACGTGTAGATACCTCGTGATAAATTTCGTATTAATATCTTATACCGTTTACAAGATATTGACAACTTTTGTATGAGTGGGCGCGTCACGCCCATTTTCTGCAAGCTTATTGGTAATGCTTCCCCATATATCCTGATAAAGTAACATATCAATATCTTATAACGTAGGCGTGGCTGTTTACCGATCTCGCCCATTTTCAATCCCAAACAGCCCTACATAACAAAGAATATTTGTGCCAAATTTCATCGCGATATCTCTTTTCGTTCTCTTGTAATCGTGATTTCAACAGACAGAGAGACAGACAGACAGACGGACGGACGGACGGACGGACAGGGCTAAATCGATTCAGGAGGTGACGCTGAGCAAGAATATATATACTTTTTTATATCTATCTCGTGAATATACTCTATACCCTACTCTATACTCTACTCCCTTCGGGTGTAGGGTAAAATAAATGTTGTGAATGACGACCACCAAACTCATACGCGCCTGTTAAGACAGCAAAACTTCAGCATGCCACAAATTAGTATTCGTGACTGGTTGTTAGTGATATTTGAGTGTACGTAATTAAAGGTTGATTAAATATTTAGGCAAATTGGACTGAGGATTTAAAAAATTTCGCGATTTCACTTAAGCGAGATGATAGAACTTTCTAGAAGGAGAAACTTCTAGAGGATTAGAGTGATAAAACTGTAAACTGTAAAATTTTATTGTATAGAGGAAGAAAAACCGGTTAAGCATAGGAAAGGCAGTAGGTGTGCGGCGGCCCAATTTCCAGACATTCTAAGGCAGTGTGGAACGTGAGAATGAGGAACGGCGGCGAGGAGCTCGTAAAATGGATTAGAGAAAGGGATTGACAAACCGACCGTCGTTGGTGCAAGATGGGCAGAGAAGCTGAAGAATTTTAAAGAAAGAAAGTTTTTGATTTTGAATACAAGGTTGCAAGTTAAAAAGTAAAGAAAATTTCCAGAAACCAAAAGGTTCAATAGTTGTGTAAATAAAGTAAATTTTTAAAAAATTAAAAGAAGAGGGAAAGGAGAAAAGTAATTTGTGTGAGGGCTTCCGAAGTAAGGCACTGCCTAAGAGGACGGATAAGGGGACTAGCTAAGATCCTTGGTTGGGAGGTCCGAAAGCGGCTCAGAGACTCGCCACTTCTGCTCGGCGGACTGAGCCTGTATTTAACAGGCTTGCATGCGAAGGAAAAGAAAAACCTCATTCAGATAAGTACCTGCAACTGTATTAAGGTGTCTAAAACTTAAGAAAACCTACTGGAACGCCTCCGTGCTCCGGAGACAGATGTCGGTGGCAAGAATTATGCGGCGGAATCCTGAGGAGTGACAAGAACGGGCGTCCAGCAGTCAAGGAAACAGAACGCTGGGCTTACGTTATTATCATCGTATATGTATAAGTCTTGTATTTTGCCTTATTTTGCGTGTTTTGTATTATGTGTAATCTTTTGCATTGGTATTATTTTGCATTTGATCACATTATTTGTATTATTTTGCATTTGATCACATTATTTGTATTAACGCCAACTGCCGCTCGCCAGAGGTGCTCCCTCATCGATCGGTAGGGTGTCAGGCGTGAGAACTGCAGTTCTCTCTCTTGTCAGCCTGCCGGTCATGAGATGCGCCTCCCTCGTGTGAGTAAGCTCGGCTGCGGGCTCTCCCCGCGGCAACTGGTGCAGTTTGACCGGCTTCCAGCGATCGTCGCTGGACCCATACGAGGCTCTACCTTCTGATTCTTCACAATTGAATTTGTGAAGCGTTTCATACAAACATTTTGGTCCTTCGAGCCGGATTGTGCTCGGAGACCACCCAACCGTTCTGAGCTTTACATTTGGTCCAAGACGAGCCGGATTACCGCCGCCCAGGAGTCACAACGTCAGCATAAGCGACGCCCAAACTAACGTCATTAGCTACGACGCCCAAGCCGCTAGATCGGGTGCTGAAAGGTGAGTTCACACATTCTAAGACGTGCCTAAATATTAGCCCCGAGCCTTTCCGGCCATATATATATACCATTCTGTGCCTTTTTTTTTAAAAATAAAATAAAATTTTTTCCGAAATAGCTTTTCGGTGCGTTTTCTTTTGGTTTTTCGACTTTCTTCGCCGCCCCTAAGCGAACCCTAAAAATATAATGGTGTCACTCGACAAATTTATACGCGCTTCCGACGCGATCGTCGAATTCGAGGCCGACTTCGTGACCATCCCTGAGCAGGAGCATTCGGACTTTTCATTAGATGCTCATCTGGAAGAGCTCAAGACGATGTGGAAGGCGACCAACGAAGTCTACTACACGTGCCTAGACCAGTTGATGGCCTCCGAAGAATCCGTCCCCGCTGACGTAGAGGTGATTAAGACCAAGCAACGCAACTGCTACCGAACTTATATTCGCTGCGCAACGAAAATCGGCGCATGCGAAAAACTCGTCCCACTTCTTCCGCACTCAATACAGCAGCAGCTGAAATGCCAGCATCTGGCTACAACATCAGCTTGCCCCTTTGCGACACCCAAGCCTTCCATGGCGATTACCTCTCGTGGCCCTCTTTTAGGGATATGTTCACGGCCCTTTATATCCAGAACACCAGAATTGCGCCGGTTAAGAAGCTTTTCCACCTGACTCAAAAAACTACTACTACCCCTCTTATGAATGAAGGTTTTGCCCAAGCGTGGAAAAATCTGTCCGACAGGTACGAGAACGGGCGCGACCTCACCAACGCCCATTTGAAGAAGCTCTTCAGCCTGTCCCCCATCACGAAGGAAACCGGTGGCGCTATTAAGGACCTGCAGCGCGAAATCAATAATATTCTCGCCGCGCTCGCGCTACAAGGTGTTGATACCTCCCAATGGGACGCGATAATCGTATTTTTGTGTTCCAGCAAGCTCCCGGAAGCAACGCTTTCCCTCTGGGAGCAATCTGTCACCAACAAAACAGAGATCCCAAAATGGACAGATCTGGATGCGTTTCTGACTCATCGCTTCCAAACCCTTGAAACGGTGCAAGATATTAAGTGCACACCCGCCGCGAAATCAACACAGCCCCCAACTCCGACTCACTCGACTCCAGCCTCTAAACGCGTCAACACCTTTCAATTGAAGGTGTCCCAAGATAGCTGCCCTCTTTGCCAAGAGCAGCACAATTTGAGATCCTGTTCTCTGTTTCTCAGCTTGCCCGTTCCACAGCGGCTGAATACCGTTCAGAAAAACCGCTTGTGCAGCAACTGCTTGGCCAGATCTCATTCCGTGAAAAACTGTCCAAGCAGATACAATTGCGTCAAATGTAATTGCAGGCATCACACCCTCTTGCATCGTGAGCATGCTCCGCGTACTCAAGCCCCTGCCTATTCGAACTTTATTCCAGGTTCGACTCAACATGCTTCCCAGCAAGAAAGGCCGCATTCTTCGATGCGACCACCCACGCATATACAGTCCACTCCTCCCATCACGCAACAACGAAATCCACAGGAAACTCATCAAGTGTGTTTCGCGAAATCTCCCAAACAGGTTCTTTTAGGAACTGCTATGGTAACAATACGCCACCACGGTACATGTTACATCGCTCGCGCTTTGATTGATCCTGGATCCGAAGTGTCGTTCATCTCTGAGCACATACAAAAGCTCTTAAAGCTCCCAGTGCAGCCAACTACAGCTGTAGTTTCACGTCTCAACGAGACCGTTGCTGCAAAAATATCAATATCGAGCGATTTTCTGCTGAATTCGCCACTTGATCCCAACTTTCAAATCAACGTGACGGCGCTCGTGCTCCCACAAATTACAGTGCGGTTGCCCTCCCACTCGTTAGACAGGTCACTTCTCAGTGGCCTCCCTCAAGACATCGAGCTCGCAGATGTCAACGTCTCCAAAAGCGAGCAGGTCGACGTCCTCATCGGAACCGATTTATACCCAGCAATCCTGCTGGACGGCATCCGCCGTCCTCCTCCCTCATGGCTCAGCAAACCGTGTTCGGTTGGATCCTAATCGGCCCGGTTCCTACCATGCAATCTGCCACTGCACCCATCAAAGTGGCTTACACAACGAAGTCACCTTCGAACAACAGTTCGAACGTTTTTGGGAGGTGGAGGAACTTCCCAAAACTAGATTGCTATCCCACTCCGAAAAGTTTTGCGAAGACAATTTCGTTAAAACAACGCGAAGACGCGATGACGGCCGCTGCATCGTGTAATTGACTTTTAAAGTCGGCTTTCCAGACACGCTCCGCTCAGGGGCCTCGAGACATTCAAAATGTATCGCCAAATATTGGTCGACCCAAAGCACACAGCATATCAGCGCATTCTCTTCCAAGACCCGTACAAGTCAGAACTTACCGACTTCGAGCTTCAAACGGTAACGTTTGGAGTTAATTGCGTCCCTTTTCTTGCTATACGCACCCTTCTTTAATTGACAGACGAGGTGAAGCACAAGTTTCCGCTTGCGAGACACATTCTACAGCATTCCATGTACGTGGATGATGTGTTCGCAGGCACTCATGACCTGGTGACAGCTATCCAGACCCGTGACCAACAAATAGCGGCTCTCGACTCAGCAGGTTTTTCTCTTCGCAAATGGACTGCCAACCATAAAGTCATTCTGGCAGACTTGCCAGCATCCCATCTAGTCCACACCGATTTCCTGACGCTCGAAGATTCCAGCATTGCTAAAATGCTTGGAATTCGCTGGAACGCGACCCATGATGACTTTTACTTTATCCAAGCAGCGTACACAAAACGGGAAATGTTGTCTGTGGTCGTCAAGCTGTTCGATCCAGCCGTTTGGTTGGCTCCGACCATCGTTGCAGCGAAAATTCTGATTCAACAAGCCTGGTTGGACAAAATCGAATGGGATGGCATTCTGCCTCAGGTAACTCACGCTAACTGGTTAAATTTTCTACAGAATTACCAGCATATCCGCTCCATCCGCATCCCGCGAGTGGTGAGTTACACCCCCGACAGCGAAGTCGAACTCCATGCCTTTTGCGATGCCTCACGAAAATCCTACGCAGGAGTCATCTATGCCCGCATCAAGGTCGCTCAGGAAATCCAAGTGTTCCTTTTGTACTCCAAAACTCGTGTAGCCCCGATTAAAACTTTACCTCTCCCCAGGTTAGAAGTGTGTGGAGCCACTTTAGTAGCTGAGATGATCGACACTTTCGTGCCTACGCTGCAGCTGCGTTTGGGCGACGTTCGTGGCAAACCGAGTTGCCAAAATCATCGAGAAAGTACCGCATTCGCAATGGTTTCATGTTGAATCCCAGGACAACCCCGCGGATTTAGCCAGTCGAAAGCACTAGATGGTGTCTGGTGTGCAGATCCACTGGACTTTCACATGCCTGGGTACCACTTACTGTTTTCATTGTTTTCATCACATTGTTTTCATCACACAGAGGCCTCGCCTTATATATTCGCAGTGATGTTGCGTACCAGTGTCAGCAACACCTTTGCACGACGGATGCCGAATTTAACTCCATAGGGGTTAAGTTCAAAATCCAGTCGCACATCCTGCACTTCTGCTTCATTTATAGAAGCCCGGGTCTAGAGAGGCTGCCAGAGATAACGAGATGCGAAACTCTCCACTACTACATGCACATTTCTTCAGATTTCTTTGATGATGTTAGTGAAATCAGGCAAAATTAGTCGGAATTCTGTACTCAATTCTCGGAATTCTGTACTTTTCTTTTGCGCATGGTAGCAGTCAATTTTGGATTTAGGAGGGTTGTTAATGCTAAATGTCAAACGTAAACATCCTACATTATTCTAATGATAATTAAAAAAAATTAAAAAACTAAGAACGGAAATACACTGAAGATGGCACAACGCCGAAATTAGTTTGTCTACAAACCAAATTTGTAGACAAACAAATTTCGGACTAGTTTGTAGACGAACAATTACAAGAAATTATTTATTAAATTTCCAAAAAAAGGAATTTATAAGTTAACTACTTAAAGAATTGTCGTTCAAGTTTATACCGCCGAAATGCGAAGGTAGATTTATAAATTTTTTCTAAAATCATTTGAAAATAATGTTTTTAGGTACACCGGGGGGAATAAATTCTCTTCTGCACCTCTTGTTTTAGACCAGAAAAGTTTTCACCACCTTTGTTTACATGTGGTGAAATTTAATAATTCATGTTGTGATCGCGATTTTTGTTACTCAGATTGGTTCTTGAACAATTTATTAATAAAATTATATTTGCAGATAGCAAAATGAGGAGCAAATATGTAAGGAAATGCGTTGGAATTTTTAAATAAATCTGCTGATACGTTAAATAATATTTGCATTTATTTGCTATGGGAGTGGTTTCACCTCAGGACATGATACTGAGGTGAAATATTGACTGAAGTTTAGCGCAAGCTCACCTGACGGTCAATTGACCAACGAAAATCAAACATTTTAATCTTTTTTTCGCCCAACGTGAAAATGACTGAAACATTGTTGCGATAAATTGTGTTCATTTTTCCACTCGAAAATTGTTAATTTTTTTTTACATGTCAAAGTAACAAATTTGATTCTTGATGGTCAAATGACCGTGATATGAGCTTGCTCTTTTTTTCACCATAATTTTTCACATACAGTGTACGTGAATTCAACAGTGTATAAAAAATAGACGTCAGAGCGATTTTTATCAGCTGTGAAAGCAGAGTTTCGCAACTCGTTATCTCTGCTGCCAACCTTTGATAAACTGGACAGTCTCTCTATTCGATTTCTAAAATTCTGGAAAAGTATCCGAACAGTGAAATTGTGGTTGCTGGTGATTTCAATGCTCATAATTCCAACTGGCTACGTCATTCGAGTCACACGACACCTGAGGGTTTGTATGTTGAGTTATTTGCTGAGTCTAATAATTTGACTCAACTAGTGAGTCTAATAATTTGACTCAACTAGTGAAGGAACCAACGCACTTTCCCTGTGTTGATGGGCAAAACCAAAATATTCTGGACCTTTTTCCATCACAGCAACTATGATGTGAATGTTCTTGCACCTCTTGGTAATTCGGACCACGCTACAATTTCTGCTACCTTCCCATATTCTAGTCTTCAATCCTTTTTCAGCCGTTTCAATCGGCAATTGTGTTTCAGGGATAGAAACATAAATGCTGCCACAAAATTGGTAGAAAATATAATTTTATTTGGTATGAGGTCTTTCATACCCTATAAAAGAATTTCCATTAAACCAAAAGACCATTCCTGGTTTAATGCGACTTGCAGACAAGCAGTCAGGTCAAAAGAGGAGGCATTTAGGAATTGGCGTTTAAACAAAACTGCTGATACTAAATTGTTGCACAATCAGGCCAGAAATAGGTGCAATGCCACTCTAAAGCGCGAAAAAGTTCTCTACGAACAGCGCCTTAGACGCAGAGTTCTTGAATACCATAAGGGTAGTAAGAACTTTTGGTCGTTCATGGAGAGAGTGAAGAATCAGACGCGATCGTCCATTCCAACTCTCCTCAAGGATGATCAGATCTTCACTCACTCGGTTGATTAGGCAAACTTATTAGCCAAAATGTTTGCTAAAAACTGCTCTCTTTCTGAGAGTAGCCAACCACTACCCGTGATCAATGGTGTGTCTCATATTATGCCTGAGATGCACTTTCGAACGCGGGCTGTTAAAGGAGTGCTTGTAAACCTCAACGTAAATAGATCCTCGGGACTGGATGGCATTTCAGCCCACGTGTTGAGAAAGTGCGCCTCAACACTGGCTCGCCCACTGCGCAATCTTTTTAATTTATCGTTTACTTCAGGACTTTTTCCTACTTCGTGGAAGATTGCCAATGTGCAGCCAGTTCCCAAAAAAGGTGAGGCTACGAATCCTGCCAATTACCGACCCATAGCAATCTGTTCAATGCTTTCCAAAGTTATGGAGAGCATTATAAATTTTAACTTGATGAGGTATCTGGAGAGCAACCAATTGGTTAGTGATCGCCAGTACGGTTTCCGTGCTCACCGCTCCACAGGCGATTTGATGGCGTTCCTCACTGAGTTGTGGAACAGCTGTGTTCACCAATTCGGTGAGAATAAGGTTGTTGCTTTGGATATCTGGCATCCAAGGCATTTGACCGAGTGTGGCATAAAGCACTCGTGTCTAAACTGGCTGCTTATGGTGTCGGTAACACATTCACTCGATGGATATCGAGTTTCCTCAGCGGCCGTTCTATTGGGGTTGTGATAGACGGCTCTGCTTCCGAAGAGCACACCATCAATGCTGGGGTTCCGCAGGGTTCGGTCCTGTCTCCAACACTTTTCCTTATTTTCATCAATGACCTTCTGTCATTGACATCAAACCCCGTCTACTCGTTTGCTGATGACAGCAGCATTTGTCATTCATATTCATTCTCCAGACGTCCTTCTATTCTGGAGATCATTGAAAAACGCAGAATTATGAAGGACACACTCCAATCTGTCCTCAATAAAATCTAAGAGTGGGGTCGAGCGAATCGGGTCGATTTTATTGCGCGTAAAACACAATGCTGTCTGTTGACACACAAGCGTTTAGCGGGTGACAATTTTCCACCTCTAAATGTGGGTGGTGTGGATATTAATGAGTCGTAGGCTCTTGATGTTCTGGGCATGTCAATCCAATGCGATCTTCGTTGGAACGATCACATTTTTGATTGTCGAAAGAAGCAGCCAAGTGCTTAGGCTTTCTTAAGCGGTGTAAGAAATACTTCACTCCAACCGATCTTCGTTGTATCTACACCACCTATATCCGTCCGAAAATGGAGTACAATTCGCATATTTGGTCGGGAGCTTCGAAAACATATCTTCAGCTTCTGGACCTTATACAAGGTCGTGCGATAAAACTTATAGGGGACAGTAGGGTATCCAGCTCTATTGAAACCTTGGAGCGTCGTCGTGCTGTAGTGTGTGTATCACTATTTTACCGTTACTTTCATGGTAAATGTTCCTCTGAAGTAGCCGGCCTGATTCCTCCGGTTCAGGTATTTAGAAGAACTATTAGGCTTTCCAGAGTGGTGCACCCCTTTTATGTCGCGATTCCGTTCCAACGAACCGCGCATTACCGTGGGAATTCGTTTTTCGGTCGCGTCATTAGATTGTGGAATAGTTTCCCTGCGAATGTCTTCCCGCCCACTTACAGCGTCGAAACCTTTAAGCCCCCCCTTCCCACTAACCTGCCATCCCTTCGGAACCAACAAATGCATGGATAGGGGCATCCTCTGAGCTTGGTTTCATCTGCCATAAAACAAAAAAAAAAAAGAAGAAACCTTTTATGACAGCCCATTATTAACACATTTTCTCATTACAGAGCTCACATGTATTTAATCCGCCGGCCATATGCACGGACCCGAAGATGCACGGCGTCTGCTTGCTCCACCCGGGGCGGTGCCCATCTGCGCCGCCGCGCCGCCTATTGCTGCCCACCGTCCTCGGGAGCTGTCCCCAACGGCTGACGTCCTGGTGCTCGACGTCTCGGCCGACGAGGCACAAGCGTTTGCCACGACACGGCGCTCGCCCACACTGCCGACCCGAGATTTCCGGAGTTTTTTCGTTCGGCCTGAGGAAGCCTCCTCCGGTCCGGCCCCAGCACAGAGGTCCATTTACGACGAGGACCTCCGAATTCGCGGAAGCTTGCGAGTTCGTGCGATGTCGGTGCGATATCCGCCGCGCCGCTTGCCGCGTCCACCACGAGAGCCGGCCCCAAGACGCGCACTTCCACCATCATCAGTTCCGGCCCCAAGACGCGCTCATGCCGTAGTTCCCGCCCGGAGACACGACTCGCGTCCACCTGCCCTAAGGCTTCCAGCTGATGGAAGGGAGCGAGAGTTGTGTTGCCCTCTATGCGCAGGGCTGCATGTGCTGCGTCGCTGCCATCCGTTCCTGCAGCAGACCATCGTGCAGCGAATTCTGACGGCGCGAGCTCGGCACGTGTGCCTAAACTGTTTGGCACGTTCGCACCGGCTGCCTGCTTGCCAGAGCCCATGCGCTGCCGAACGTGCGGAGAGGCGCACCACACCCTTCTACATTGAGCTCGAACCGATGCCCGGCGTCAGTTGTCGGGGTTTGGGGGTTTGCAGTCCTGCAAGGCGGGCGGTATGTTAACGCCAACTGCCGCTCGCCAGAGGTGCTCCCTCATTGATCGGTAGGGTGTCAGGCGTGAGAACTGCAGTTCTCTCTCTTGTCAGCCTGCCCGTCATGAGATGCGCCTCTCTCGTGTGAGTAAGCTCGGCTGCGGGCTCTCCCCGCGGTAACTGGCGCAGTTTTACCGGCTTCCAGCGATCGTCGCTGGACCCACACCAGGCTCTTCCTTCCAATTGTTCACTCAGTGTTGACGCGTGCAGATAGAGTGCCCGGTGAAAAAAGTGCGAAATATACCCAACATCAACATAAACGTTGTAAAACCTGAAGTGTAAACTCTAATAAATATAAATTGAATTTGTGAAGCGTTTCATACAAACATTTTGGTCCTTCGAGCCGGATTGTGCTCGGAGACCACCCAACCGTTCTGAGACAAACAATTTTTATTACTTTGCATTTGATCACATTATTTGTATTATTTTACATTTGATTACAGCGGTAACGCCAGAACAAAGAAACTAAAACTGTAAGGGGGAGCAGTCGAGGCAGTCCTCCTCTAATTCAATTAAACCAAAAGGGGGAAGGCGGCGTAGCGCTGTCTATTAGCGGTCCTTAGGGAGCTCTTTCACGGCCAGGGAGACCTCACGGTGAAGAGGTCGGAAAATTTTTTTTGCGGTTTATTTTGCCCAAGAAAAGTCAGAAGGCTACGGAACTCCGGTCCCCGCGGTAACACCTTCATGTAATAGATTTTCTCTGTTTTTTTCTTGTAAGTCATATTTACTTTATGGTAAAATTTGAAATATTAAATCAACCGATTAATAAGATGGAATTCTAAATTTGTTCTTATTCCGTGGGGCTTGGATGAAAATGGGGAGGGAGTGTTGTCGATGACGTAACTGCAATTCATTTATTTTTATTGTTACCCCTCTGTGTCTTGGGTAATGGCTGAGTTGAAGACTCGCCTGAGGAAGGAGCTAGCCGGGGCGATAAGACAACTCAGGACAGCACGAAAAAGGGGGAACAGTGTGTCAAATAAGAAATAGATTGACACACACCAAAGACATTTGTCTTTTTATCAATTGGCAATTGTTCTCAGATAAATGATTTTTTTCTCGTTTCCCATAAAAGCCTTTGTAATTTTAGCAGCTGATTTTGTGTTTTGTGCTTCCAATTGTGTTTAAGGCAACTCTTTGTAAAGGGTGTTTTTTTAGCTGCATGAGAATTATCGATATGGATAACTATTGTTTGACAACTGGGAATGTCAAACTGTGTTGATATTTCTGTTCAGTACGGTTTGGCAAGTCATCATGAATAGTTTAACGCCAGAACAACGATTCCGAATTGTGGAAATTTACTTAGAAAAAAATAAATCCGCGAAGTTCATAGAACACTTCGCGCATTTTACGGTCAACATAACCGGCCTAATGAGCAACCAATTCGTGCAGTTATTGATAGTTTTCGCAATAATTTTACTCTTCTCGATTCAAAACCATCAACAAGACAAAGAAATATTCCAATATTTAGTGCTTCCAATTGTGTTTTAAGCTTTATGCTTAAATGCTTATGCTTATGCTTTAAGCTTTATGCACTAAACACCTTTGTCTTCGGTTATCTTTATCTCATTTTCTTACGGACAAAACATAATTACACAATACAATTTCTGTGTTGAAACGTAAACAAAGGAATAGCAAAAGAAGGAGAAGAGCACTTTGTGTGTGTCAAATTAGAAATAGATTTATCCCGAAGACATTTGTGTTTTTATCTATGGACAAATGTTCTCAGATAAATTATCTTTTTCCTCAGATAAATGATTCTCTTAAGAACCTGTGTAATTTGAAAAGCTGATTTTGTGTTTAGTGTTTAGTGCTTCCAATTTTGTTTTAAGCATTATGCTTGCCATCTTCTGTGAATCTTGTGTGAATTTCCCACCACTAGTTTCGTATCTCATTATCTCTGAAGGTACGTGAAGCGATTACTATTTATTACGGGGCCATTGCTGCTGTTTCTAAATTAGCAGCGGGGTTTCCATAAATATGCCGACAGCGCAAATGCATTTAAAATATTTGGATTCAGTGCTCATCTTTCACCACAGATAATCCTTGGTTTTGCTTTCCAGGAAAGTTTTTCTACGCTTGGTTTCTTGGGTATCCAAATCAATATTAAATAATACTACTAATAGTACATATTATCGTGTCATTCAATAAAATGGAAGAGAAGTGGTGCTGTGATATACTTCAGAGCCTAAAAATCAGAGAAAATCGTATCAACGCATTGCAGGAAATTCGGAACCGCTTAAATCAGATGTCGAACCTGGAAGTAGCGATTACCAACACACTCCTCAAAGCTCCGGAGATATATGACTGCGTAGAGGAATTGGATGCAAGTTGTAGGTCAGTATTTTTTCAAGCGTAATGTTTGTCCGCAAATACGATTTGGTTCTTAGCGAGCGGTTGGATTTGGCAACCGACATCCTTTCTATGTGCATGTCCAACTTGTCCATCGACCGAGGTGATCTCTCTCAGCTCCTGAAGCGCTCCATTTCACATCCCACGTCTAGAATACGTTCATTGGCTCTGAAAACGATTCTGAGGGAACTGAAAATACATGCCGGAGACGATGTAAGCATTGATGACGACATAATCGTACAAGTGCTTAAAGCTGTACAAGATGACGACATTTCTGTGGGCGCTCCAGCTATTGAAATTCTCTCAATTTCTCTAGAGCGTAAATTAGATAAGAATTTTGTAAAAGAGGGGTTTCTTCAGGCGCTTAAAAGCAATGCGGTTATAAAATGCCGCATTTTCGAAGTTGCGGTGAAACTGGCAAAACGCTCTCCAGAAACCATGCAGAAAGTTGAATATATTCTCGATTATGCTCTCTCTGAACTGGACAACGACGACGTGTTGGTACAGGTTAACATTATTGAGATCCTGGTATCTCTGGCGGAGCAGGATTACGGACTTTTGTTCCTAGAACAACGCCGAGTTTTCGAGGCATTAAGTAGGCGCGTTGAAACTCTTGCGGATAATCCACTGGACAGGCTATTAATTCCGGCCATTATGAAGTTTTTCGGAAAGATCGCTACCTTGCATCCACGGACAATCATCGAAGGGTATCCACACATGATTTCCTGCTTGTTTGAATGCCTGGACTTTGAGGATACCTCTATACTCCCAACCGCTTTCGATACATTGGGTTCGTTGTTTATGTGGTATTTGTGTAAGGTCAAGTATTTATTTGTATGTTCAAACATAAGCCAATTTAGTTAAAAAGCAAGAAGGAAAATTTCTTTTGGAAGCTAGGTATCCAAAGGAACTTGGACAAGTATTCGAAAAATTCTCGGCAAACCTACGAAGCTTGCCTTCGGATCTTAAAAAGAGAGCATTCGAAACACTGGAGGTCATATTTTCTTCAGATGGTGACATTACAGCAGAGCTTTCGTAAGTCTTTAACAAAATTTTCAGACTGTAAGCTAATATTAACTCACCTTACCTAGTAATATTCTTCGAAGATGGTTCGGCCGCTTATCTGGCGGCACCAATATGCACTTTCTAATGGACTTTTGTCGTAACCCATTCCCTGACATCAAGGTCGCTTGTTTTTCGTATATAAAAGCCGTTTGTTATTATGATTGGGGCGTCGTGGCGTTGAAGGAGACAGCAGGGTTTGTCGAATACTTGTTGGATAGGAGGGCGGAATTTAACACCGAATCGAAATATGCAAAATACGAAATTGTTAAGCTTCTAGCTGAGAGCACCTCTGTGTTCGATGCGCGAACCCAACTGCAGTTACAAACGTATGTTAACGAAGGTCCCTATTATATGCAAAGCTCATTAGAAATCGCTATGGAGAGTAACTAGAACTGTTACATGTATGGACCTTTAAAATATAATTTTATTTTGGAAAATTACGGCAAATCTACAATTATTTGTACAAAATTACGAACAAATTAGTATGGAACTGTCATCTGATTACACATTTATTTCTGTCTTCTCGTTCTTTTTATTTCCGTTATATTTTTGCGTGTGTTAAAATATATATTTCGATACAGTTGTTTCATTTTATGAGCACCGTTGTTCTAAAGAAAAACTCATTAAAAAAGCGATAATATTAAATTTTTTGAGGAAACCTGATTTCAAGTGATTACAAGTCGTGGAGTAACAATTTTTGTAATTTCGAAATATTTCACTAAGATTTTTCGTTAATAAACCTTTTCACGAATGCGCAAGTGGCAGACAAAAAAAATACTTTTTGTTTGACTTAATACCCTTTAAAAATTCCGCTCAATTGCTCAGAAATGGGCGGAAGTAAGTCTTATTTCTGAATCCTTTTAAGAATTTTTTAAAAAATTCATGAAATAAAGCTTACAAATTACGCGTTTTAACTTAGAAGATTGCGGGAATCCAGAATTTATCACGAAATTTGGAAAATTATGAAATCGATGGGAAACATTCTTAAAATAACTTTAATCGCGTAACTAAATATCACTGGAATTACAATATAAATTTAAATAGGAAAATACCGTATTAATCAAAAGAAAGACGTTATTATACACCAGAAATAACTATTTACATTACCACTGACAATTCAGATATTGACACCCCCGCCTAATTAGCTGCCAACAATTTTAGTATTTAGGGTTTTCCGGCAATATATTGCGACGCCACCCTCTTTTCCACTGAGTTTGTGATTTCTAAAGAGAGTAAAGTTTCCTAAATTGCATACTGAATTCAACACTTCACTTACAAACCAATTTTCAGAAACACATACAACATCTACAGAAAATTCCTTAAGAACATCCTTCACATAATCTTTATCGAATTCATGCTCCTAGAATTAAAATGCTCAATTTCGAAACCAAATTGCATTGCACATTATTTCAATGAGAGTTTGATTATCAATGCTACTACAAAATTTATAAGAGGAGTTTGTATTTAACTGACAAACTAATTAAACAAAACCAGCCAGTTCACTACATGTCGACTACGCCAATATAGAAAGATATCAGAAACAGAACAGAGACTGCTAAGAAACATTTTTTAAGTAAATATGTAAAAAAGTTGTAGAACTACGATTGTCTGAAGGCGCCTTTATGCTGCTTATCATAGTCAGATGGCCTCAGCATCTCTTTTTCTGAAATTAATATCATCGTTTCCCGTTTTTCATATTTTGACAATCAACTTCCGGTATTTAGCATTTAACTCTTTTTACTTTTGGTCTCAACCAAAGCAGTCAAAGCTGCAATCATCATTGCTTATTAAGCATACATTCAATAATATCGCGCCGATTACGCTATATCCGATCGGTAACGCCGCACATCGGCACAACGACCGGAAGTAGTCGTTATTTTGGTTCAGCACAGCACCACCGGCTGCATTTCATCAGTTGTTGTTTAGGAAGGAAGCGGATTATCAACATCGCCGGCGCCTCACTTGCCATAGATTGAACTAGCAAGGACATCCTATAAATTTTGGGTAAATTTTGGGTATATTCATATTTATTATTATTTATGAATTTATTATTATTTATGAATAATATATTATATTATTCATATTTTCGTAAACATACCAATATATCTTGTATTTTTTAAAATGCTGATTTCAATCGAAAGGGGTGTGTTTGATTTAAGTGAATACGATAAAGCCGCGCTGTAAAAACATTTATTCTGATAAAATCGTTCTAACTTAAAACCGGAATCATGTCAATCGTAATTCAGTTCGCTCTCAGATACATCACCGTCGCAGTAAGGTTGTTTATCTAATTGTAAGCATTAAGTACTGCGGAATAGAAATGTGATCACGCGTAACATTTTTCTGCCTTTCAGCTTTGTAAAGCATATTGGTACCAGATCTGCACCTATGTATATAAGTGAATTCGCGACGGAAGCGTTGGAGGATATTATTGTGGCAAGTGACACTAGTAAAATTTCACGCTACGTTAAAGGCAAAAACTCCACTTCCTTTACAACGCTCTCTTCTCGACTTACAATGTAGAGTTGAATGAATTATGGCATGTCGTTAAATACAGCTATAATACTTTTCTCCAGCTCGCCTTTGCAGATAAGTTTCTCAAGAAGTCTCTTCTGGGGGTTAAAGAAAAATATCAGTATTCCTTTGGTTCAGTGCTTAAGTGAGCTGCTCCAACCCCAAAAAACCGTACCAGATGAATCAAGGGGTATCATAGAAGGTGTGAACCTTCCAACGTCCAATGCTGAATATACCTCTTATCAGTTTATGCTGTCTCCATACGAAACTAAAATACTTTATGGAAATCATTTGGATGGGCCTGCCTATATGGATATGTTCACGGCGTTCTATAATAACCATTTAATGCTAAGCCTTGTTCAAAAGCTGTTTCACCTGAGAGCTAAAACCAAAGGGGACGGTTTCAGTGTCGTTTGTAATTTTGCCTTTTTGGACACAACTTTCGAGCTGGCTCGGGATGCCCTTTGAATTAATTATCATATCGGAGATCACGTCAAGATATGAAACCACCTTGATTATGGGAGACTTTAATCTCAACTTGCTAAATATAAACTAAATATAAAATATATTATATGTTTCAGGCACATAAATGTTGATCATTTACTTGCAACCTGTCTAAATCTGGACATGTCTCAATTATACTTCCAACAGGATGTAGATCACAAATTAGAAGTACTGAACTTGTCCATTAAATACTTGTTTGATACCTTCGTACCGCTAAAATCCTTTTCTCCGCGTGCTGAAGGCTGTCCCTGGCGAACTCCAGAGCTGTGCCGTGAAATTGTGCTAAGAGAATTGGCTTTCAAATCTTTTCTGGAAAATAGGTCTGCAGATAGCTGGAAAACCTTTACTAAGCATAGAAACAGGGTGACACAGTTAAACAGAAAAGCTAGATTTCAGTACGGCAATAAATGCTTTAAAGAAGTGAATTCCACTAAAGAGTTCTGGAAAAAAGTACAACGTTTTGGTGTACTCAAAGGAAAGCAAGAGCAGGTTCAACATGATCCAAGTGAACTAAAGAGTTTTTTTGCGTCACTACATGAGCCTGGACCGTCTGAGATACCGGCAGATGATGCTTCCGAGGGTGATGAATCCTTCTCATTTAGATGTGTGTTAATCGATGAGGCTTGGGAGTCTGTAGTACCAAGAGTACTACAGACTAGTACTCTTGGGAGTGTGTAGTATGAGATCAGATTCCGTGGGTCTGGATGGTATTAATCTGAGATCCATAAAACTTATTTTCCCAGCTTTTGGCAGGCACATTCTTCATGTGATTAACACAGTACTTATGTCGTCTGAGTTTCCGATGCAGTGGAAGATGGCGAGAATCACTCCAATTCCCTATATTACAAATCCTATGGGGGTAGAGGATTTTAGACCAATTAGCATCCTGCCTTGCTTGTCAAAATTGTGCGAAATTTTGTTGAAAAGGCAAATCATGGATTTTGTGCATAGGGATGAAAGAGTGAAACTTTATGCTAACCAGGTTGATTTCAGAGCGAACCACAGCACCATAACAGCACTCGTGAGTGTGACAGAAGCGATACGCCGTAATATGGACGCTCGAAACATATCTCTACTACTTTTACTAGACTTTAGAAAAGCGTTCAGCTGCATTGACTTTACCGTTATGTATAAGAAACTCAGAGAGCAATTTTACTTTTCCAAACCGGCTTGCCGGCTGTTGCACTCATATCTTTCTCGGAGAACACAGTGCGTGCAGGTATGTGATGCACGCTCCAATTTCCTTCAAATACATAGCGGAGTTCCACAAGGCTCAGTCCTTGGGCCCAGACTGTTCGTGTTATACATAAATGACCTACACACGGTGGTAAAACACGCGCTGGTAAACATTTACGCCGATGATGTGCAATTGCTGCTGGGCTGCAGGAAAAAAGAAGCTGGTACGGGGGTTCAACGGCTTGCCGATGATCTTTCCGCGATTTCATCGTGGGCTGCGGCCAATAAGTTACGGCTAAATCTAGGAAAAACCCAGGCCATGGTCATTGGTAACACAGCAGCACGCAACCATGTACCGCCGATTCAGTTGGAAATTTAACCATACCCTACCAAGAAACTGTCAAGAACCTTGGGATATTGCTATCTGAAATTCTCTCGTGGGATAAGCACATAGCAATGATTCGCAAAAGAATCTATCTGATACTCCGCAAGCTATATCTAATCAAGGACCTCCTTCCTAAGGACACTAGATTGCTGTTGGTTAGGTTACTAATTATGCCGCATATTACCTATGGCTGTGAGGTGTTTGATGGATGCAGCGAGCTATGTAGGAATAAGTTGCGAGTTTGCTTAAACTCGGTAGTCCGATTCGTCTTCTCACTACGAAGTAGAGACCACACGTATCACGTTGTTCCACTTGTGCTGGGCTCTGACCTGGTAACCCTCTTTAAACTTAGGGCTGTTATAATGCTTTATAAAATTATAAAACACCAAACACCCCAAGGCCTTTTTGAAAGCCTGCGCTTCAACTTGTCGAATAGAGCGCGCCACCTGATACTACCTCGCTTCTCCTCGTTGGCGATGGAAAGATCCTTTTTCGTGAGAAATAACGCGGAATGCTCTACCAAGCCACTTAAAGGTGTGCCGAACAATTAGTGAATTTAAAGCTGGCGTGTTACGCCACTTGACGATGACTTAGGATTGGTTGCTGCTGTGGCAGGCTCAATTCGTCAATTCCTCAATTCTTCAATTCTTAAATCAGACAGAACCATTGTTGTTGGTGAGTGTGGGCTGACTGAAGAGAAAATGGGCGAGATCGGTAAACAGCCACGCCTACTTTACATACGGAATGTAAAGGCACCTCGTTTCAAAAAATGTTATAATCTGAATATTTAATAAACCGTGTGAGATATTAAGGTATAATTTTATTCCGCAACATATACTATAGCGTCATTACTAAAACGTTCGAAAAAAATGGGCGTGCCACGCCTACTGATAACAAAGTTGGCAATATCTCATGAACGGTATAAGATATTGATATGTAATTTTATCAGGCGTAGGCGTTCTTTTCTCCGCCCACAAATGTTTGCCCTCGCAGCGACGTATCTTCCGGGAACCCCTTCAAAGACGGCCGAGCCTCTTCCGAACTTCCTGCCGGAGTGCTTGACACTATCTTTGGTCAATTAATCACAGATTTTGGCTTCTTCACTCAACCAGCTACTTTGACGGTTCTTTTCCGACCCCTCGACTCGAATTCCCTCCACCAGCACCTTTCCACCGTTTCACACCATTTATTCCTCCTTGGCCTTGGAATTTCCTGGAGTTGTGTCACTGCCCACCTTCTATCTTTTCTGCGCCCAACCGATTTCCCTCATCCATGAAAAAATTCTAGTTTTCTCACCTTTGGGCCTCCTCGAATTTTCGCTTTCTAGAAAGTTATATTATATCGCTTAAGCGAATAGCGATCGCGCCCATTTTTCCGCCAAAACACCAGCCTGCTATCAGGAGTTCATGCGCTTCACATCGTATTTTTTTCTTGTTTCTCATTCGGCTTCGCGTTTCTCCTCCGCAGTTTATTGATCGATCCAAATCCCATTCAGTAACGGGATTTAGTTCCCGGTCTTCTCTCAACCTTGCTTCCCCACTTGAGTCTGGCAATTCCATTATAGTAATATTATACCATCCACCTCATAGTGGAACGTCCGTACAAACTCAAGTGGGAAGCGAACTCGTAATAGCTGTCAGTTTAAGCTGGCCTCGCACGTGCTATTGCCACTAAGGTAAGTATTTGTTTATTATTTCTTCGCTTCAAATATAATTATTTTTCCTTTATACCCCCCAGCCACCAAACTTATTAGACGATGGGATTCCCTCCCAGCTCGCCTCTGCAACATAACACTGCCGTAGCCGAGGCCCTACCCAGAGGATAAGACAGTGTGCGAGACAGCTGTTGTGTAATTGCGGCGCCCAGCGTAGGCCACCGTCCACGACCCTGACAGTCTTATGCCTCCTCTCTTTCAGCCGGGCTACAATAGTCTACTACCCCCTCCTCTTTAACACGCCGGAATACAGGAATATTACCTACATCTGCGCGACCAGATCACACTCACAGGTGCTATATGCGCTTTGAAGCCTGCACCGCCTTAGGAAAACGAACTCTTCCGGTGCCGCAGCCGGGAAGTGTTACTTCATTACCGCAATCCTCACGTACGATTTACTTTGCAAGATACACTTTTGCAAGATTCTCAGGAAACCCACCCAGGAGAATAGTACTCTATTGGACCGTGCTTTTCTCCCATTGCACTTTTATTCTCAGCCTATCTGAAATTGCACCGGTGTTCGATCTATTGCACTTGGTGTTATCTTTTACTTGCAGATTTATTGTTTCTTTTTTTTCTTTTGTTAGTTGTGGAAGACTCATGTCCTTGCACCCCTTCGGGGTGATCCCGACGACATCCCATGGTTTCAATAGAGCTGGATACCCTACTATCCCCTATATGTTTTATCGCACGACCTTGTATACGGTCCGGTTGGAGTGAAATATATCTTACATCGCTTTAAAAAGCCTAAGCACTTGGCTGCTTCTTTCGACCATCAAAAATGTGATCGTTCCAACGAAGATCGCATTGTATTCACATGCCCAGAACATCAAGAGCCTCCGACTCATTAATATCCACACCACCCATATTTAAAGGTGGGAAGTTGTCACCCGCCAGACGCTTGTGGGTCAACAAACAGCATTGGGTCTTCCGCGCAGTAAAATCGACCCGATTCGCTTGACCCCACTCCTGGATTTTGTTGAGGTCAGATTGGAGTGTGTTCTTCATAATTCTGCGTTTTCTATTGATCTCCAGAATAGAAGGACGCCTGGAGAATGACAAATGCTGTTGTCATCAGCAAACAAGTACACGGGGTTTGATGTCAATGACAGAAGGTCATTGATAAAAATGAGAAAAAGTGTTGGAGACAGAAGCGAACCCTGCGGAACTCCAGCATTAATGGAGTGCTCTTCGAAAGCAAAGCCGTCTATCACAACCCGAATAGAACGGCCGCTGAGGAAACTCGATATCCATCGAGTGAATGAATTACCGACACCATAAGCAGCCAGTCTAGACACGAGTGCTTTATGCCACACCCGGTCAAATGCCTTGGAGATATCCAAAGCAACAACCTTACTCTCACCGAATTGGTGAACACAACTGTTCCACCGCTCAGTGAGGAACGCCATCAAATCGCCTGTGGAGCGGTGAGCACGGAAACCGTACTGGCGATCACTGACCAATTGGTTGCTCTCCAGATAACTCATCAAGTTAAAATTTATAACGCTCCCCATAACTTTGGAGAGCGTTGAACACATTGCTATGGGTCGGTAATTGGCAGGATTCGTAGCCTCACCTTTTTTGGGAACTGGCTGCACATTGGCAATCTTCCAGGAATTAGGAAAAACTCCTGAAGTAAACGATAAATTAAAGAGATTGCGCAATGGGCGAGCCAGTGTTGAGGCACACTTTCTCAACACGTGGGCTGAAATGCCATCCGGTCCCGAGGATTTACTGAAGGTGAGGTTTACAAGCACTCTTTTAACAGCTCGCGTGCGAAAGTGCATCTCAGGCATAATATGATTTTTTTATTGGGTGTGAAAGACTTCATACCAAATAAAATTATATTTTCTACCAATTTTGCTGAAGCATTTATGTTTCTATCTCTGAAACACAATTGCCAATTGAAACGGCTGGTTTTGCTCTTCAACGCAGGGAAAGTGCGTTAGTTCCTTCACTAGTTGAGTCAAATTATTAGACTCAGCAAATGACACAACACACAAACCTTTGGGTGTCGTGTGACTCGAATGACGTAGCCAATTGGAATTATGAACATTGAAATCATCAGCAACAACAATTTCACTGTTCGGATACGATTCCATAATTTTAGAAATCGAATAGAGAGACTGTCCAGTTTATCAAAGGTTGGCAGCCTCTCTAGACCCGGGCTTCTATAA
Organism: Sicus ferrugineus; assembly: GCA_922984085.1. Taxonomy (NCBI): domain Eukaryota; kingdom Metazoa; phylum Arthropoda; class Insecta; order Diptera; family Conopidae; genus Sicus; species Sicus ferrugineus. Next base: position 5,881,721 of record OV277351.1, on the reverse strand, counting down.
ATGAAGCAGAAGTGCAGGATGTGCGACTGGATTTTGAACTTAACCCCCATGGAGCTAAATTCGGCATCCGTCGTGCAAAGGTGTTGCTGACTCTGGTACGCAACATCACTGCGAATATATAAGGCGACCTTTGTGTGATGAAAACAATGGCAGTAGATGGTACCCAGGCATGTAAAAATCCAGTGGATCTGCACCCTCAGACACATGGGTCTCACCTAGTGCCATTATATGTGGTTGGTGAGTACAAACATGCGCATAGACCGCGAAGAAATTCTCCCTCAATCCACGCACATTTGTGGAATCTATGCGAAATTTTGTCATCGCCACCTACTGTAAAGAGGTATAAAGTCAGCTGCACAAGCGGTCAAGCCTACATCGCAGGCAAAGCAAAACGCGACAAGACAAGTTTTATGCCTTTATCTTGCCGCGCTTCAGCCCAGAGTGCAGTTACAGCCGCCTGCACACCTAACGGGATCAGGAAGAAGGAGGAGGAGAAGAAAGAAACGAAATGCTTAGTTTTACTGCGGAGAGCATAAATAAGCCCTTCGCTTCGTTCTCTGCATTCCGTTTGATTGTCTATTTGTGTTATTTGGTTATGTTATTATGTATTATTGTTTTTGTGAATTTATTAATGTTTATTGTTATGTTTTAATGCACTGTGTTTCAATCCCAATTTTATTGGATTGTGACTTTTTTTATGCTTAGCAATATATTTGTTTATACTTTGCGCAAAATTACGCCGGTATACCTCATCATCATCTAGCGCCTTAAGTTTGTGTGCTAGCTTGTAATCAGCCCCACCGGTAAACATGTGGCGGCCGAATAATGCGAGGGGAGAGGCGTTACCCCTGTGGTTGAATGCGGAACAAGGTTTTCGTAATGCCACCATGCGCTGCTAGCTCCAAATCGTGGACTTTGGCTATTAAGGTGGAGGTTAATGCTTCCGGAATCCACAGCTTAAACACGAACTCCGCATTTGGTAACTCGTTTGGGCACACCGTGCGCTTGAAAACCAATCCGTTCCTTATATAATACTCTGTGGTCCGGCAGCCTTTCAGCATTCTGCTTGACTGTTTCCACAATCACTAAGTACTCTGGTGAGTTAAATTCTGTGGTCTGCATACCGAGAAGTTCACTTTGATTCGCTTGTACCTCTTCTACTGATCTAGACAGGGTATCGGCTACTACGCTTTCAGACCTTTTGCGGTGTCCAATTTCAAAATCGAACGTCTGAAGCTGGAGTGACCACCTGGCCAAACGGCCAGACAGATCTTTCAGCGACATCAGCCACTTGAGGCTGGCATGATCGGTGGTAATTGAGAAAGGCATAAGCTCTATCTTCTTCTCATATCTTCTTCCTTTTGGAAAAGCACCGCTCCGGTATTACCCTGCCGTGCCTAAGGATCGCCGCACTTCTCTAGGAGAACAAGGAATGGGAATCTTTTGTTAGCAATTACTTTCTCCAGATCGATCCTTAACGACCCACCACCTACTATGAAACCAAGGTACCGCAACTCTTTAAAGTATAATCGGGACTTCTCTAGGCCTATTGTATTGTTGGCTAATTGAATTGGTTAATCAGCCCATATCTCAAGCTTGGTTGTTGAAAATTTCTCCGGCGTCCTCTTAGTAGACCTGAGCTAAGAAAGGAATTGACTCTGTTTTGTCAGACTGAAAAACTTAGTTAAAGAATGCATTCGGGCATGCCTCATATATGCACACTATAAAAAGCGAATGGGTACCCAACAATGAGCCTTGCCCCCAGAACGAACAATGTTCACCAGTACCTTCCACACTAGAGGTATCGACTTTGCGCAGTCGATACCTTTTTCCTTTGAGTTCTCAAGTTAGAGTGTCTGTCTATCTTTATAGTCTATCAAAAATGTCTGATTTTCTGATTACTATATTATCGTATTTTAAGAAACTTGGTCTTGTAAGAATGTGTGTTGCAGTACTGCAAGGTGGGCGGTGATGAGAAGTAAGACTGTCTGAACGCCCTTTATGCCACGTATCATAATCAGATGGCGTTAGCATTTCGTTTCTTTCTGATATTAACATCATCGTTTTTGGTTTTTATTTGTTTGACAACCCACTTCCGGTACTAAGATTCCACCTCGTTTTATTTTTGGCCTCAACCAAAGCAACGCAGGTGCAATCATCATCGCTCATCGAGCATACATTTAAGATTTATAAAATAAAGAAAGGGATAAAGAAATTTATGAAATAAAGGAAGGGATAGAAAGCTCGAACTGTAAGTTTTTCATTCCAAACGCAAAAGTAAGTATTTAAACAATTATAAAGGTAACTTAATTTTAAGTATAGAACAAGTAAAAGTGTTGTCTTCGGCCTGGCCGAAGTCTAAATACTTTACACCCGAGTAACTAAAAAAATTATAATTTCACCACTTAACTTTTCTATAAGTAGTCGGACCTCGCCCATTTTTGACAAATGTTTTTGTAATGTAGATACTGCTGGATAGAATCACGTATTATTATTTTGAACCGTGAAGTCTTTCTTCCCGCTGATCTGCCTATCTTTTTCTCTGCATTTGAGAAGTATTGACTCTAACATGTTAATTATCGTCTAAACGTTCTTGATCTGTGCGGTTTGATTTCCTTTGATACAAAGGAGATACGTCATTGACGTCGACTGACCGCACTTGATACGAACGATAGCTAGTGCCGGTGTGAAAACCCCACGACTTTTGTCGTGTATATGCGAATAACCGAGATAAAGAATTCGTACGCGTGCATATGTCGTGCCAATGCTGATATAGATGTTGACGAAGTAGTTATTGCAACGGTAACAATTTCTGAAGGGATCGAGGTACTCAAAGAATTTTTGCAAGCTTTGAGAAAGGTTGACGTAACGCTACGTATATCGAAATGCGTCTTCATTTTTCATGAGGAAACGGTGGATTATCTGGGACACATCAGCAGAATAGGAGTACGACTAGGTAAGAAAAAAACCCGGACATAGAAGATTTTTCGGTTCCATCAAGTGCAACGTACGTCCGGCGCTTTCTGGAAATTACCGGTTTTTTTAGAAAATTAGTGCTGGATTAACATCAAAGATCAAAGCCGCCGACGCAGTTTCTAAAACGGGACGCAGTTTTAGTATGAACCCAGCAAGAAAGCGATTCATTCAAACAACTTAATACGGTTGTAGAGCTAAGCAATGAACCACTTTTAGCATTGTACGACACGTGCAAAAGGCAGGAAGTGCACACAGACGCAAGCGCGATCAGGCTGTCTGGAGCTTTACTTCAGTTGGAGGAGGAGCATGCGAGCCGACTATTTCAGCAGACTATTGTTGAATCAATAGATCGTTGCCGGATTAATTCACTGAGTGACTGAATACAACGCTGTGGCGACGAGAAAAGCTGCAACGCTGCTGCTTCCACGTATAGCACGATAGCGGTTTAGACTTGACGAATTTGATTTTGTTTGTATGCACAGGTCAGGTAGGAAAGGTCAGGTATGCCTTACGTCGACTGGATGAGTCGAGCTACAGTGAAGCTTGTTCCCATACCTACAGCTGACAATATTTTTGGCATATTCAAGTGCAGCGACTTTTACAATCCAGCTTCAAGACGGAATCTGCAGAATTATAAAGGAGCTGGTGATCCAATGGAGGCAAAGCAGATCAACGAGGAGTATACTAAGCAAGCGGGTCATCTGCATCGAAAGATAAAAGGTATAAATTGGTGATACCTCATAGTATAAGGTGGTGTATTACAAAATTATGCCATAATAATACCGGTCATTTCGGAATAGAGAAAAATCATCGCATTTCTAAATCATTTTGGTTTCCTGGCATCCGGTGATATACGTAAAGTCGTATATCGTAGCTTGTCCTGAGTGCTGCCTCATCAAAATAAAAGTGGGGCGAGTTATCTGATGTCTGATAGAGGTGTGCCCGTTTCTTTCAGAAGCATGGACATCGAACACTTGGGACCATTTCCTCAATGTAAGCAAGATAACTTGCATGTAATCATTTGTGTACTCAATTTCAGTAAATTTACACTGAGCGGTATTTAATACCAAAAGGACGCCAGTCATAACGATGCTACGAGAAATTATGTCTTTGACCAACCAATCCGTCTCGTCTCGGACCTAGGATCAGTATTTGCTTTATCAACTCGTCGCTATGGAGCATTAATTCCCAAAAGAACGCAACTACAAGGATGTCACGTAATGCACTGGTTATCAGTTTCAACCTAAGAGATGTGACACAAAACCGAGTCTTCCATGCACTACACGATGAAATGATAAAGGAATAGACTCCAGCTAAGATCCAGGAGGCGACTGAAAACATTCCTGCAGCCCAAAAAGAACGAAATAAACGATTCGACAATAAACTTCGGCGACCTCGAGATAGATTACGTATCGCAAACTACCGAGAGTCACATAAGCTTCCGGCTTACAAGTCGTTACAAAGTCTGTAACAAAATATGTCGTTACAAAGGTTTTGCATATTTAAGATCTACCTCGTTACTGGGAGAGATGTTTATATAATTTTGTATATAAACATCTCTCCCAGTTGTTTTTGTTTACAAAATGTTGCTGTTGGGGTTGATCTGTTGCTGGCTTGTATGGAGATGGTGCATGGATATGTTTTGGAGTAAAAAGTTAGAACTTCATTTGTTTTGCTGTTGTTGTTTTATGGCTTTTTTGTTGTTTTAGTAACGCGTAGCTAAAGGCACTGTGGGGACACTTACTGTATGTATATTGAAGCGATCGATCTGTGACTCGACTCGAATTTGGGAGGAATTTGAATCAGTATGAGTCATCATCAAAATTCATAGCGAAGTTTTTATGGTGTGTGTGTACGTACTTTATTAATAAGTTCTCGAAATTAGTTAATTATTAGAGTTAATTAGTTAATTATTATATGTAAATTATTAATAAATTCTCGAAAAGCACACAGTTATATTGTCACATTTTGCTTTTCCTGCGGCGTAAGCTTGGCTTGACCAACTTTACACCTCTTACAGTGGGTGGTGAAGACAAAAATTTCGCATAGATTTCACTAAAGTGCGTGACTTGACAGATCCACTGAAATTTCACATGCCTGGGTACCATTTACTGCTATTGTTTTCACCACAAAGAGGCCAGGTATAATGCATACATTCGCAGTGATGTTGCGTACCAGTACTAGCAATAATTGCATGACGGATTCCGAATTTAGCCCCATGTAGCTTAAGTTCAAAATCCAGTCGCATAACCTGCACTTCTGTTTCATTTATTGAAGCCCGGTTCAGTCTGCCCACTTTTGTCAAACTGGACAGACTCTCTGATTCGATGTCAAAAATTTTGGAATTGTATCGGAACAGTGAAAATGTTGTTAGTGATTTCAGTGTTTATAATTTCAATGGCTACGTCATTCGAGTCATACCCGAGGGCTTGTGTGTTGTGTTATTTGCTGAGTCTAATAATTTGACTCAACTAGTGAAGGAACCAACACATTTTCCTTGCGTTGATGGGCAAAACCAAAATATTCTACACCTTTTTCTAATTTCACATCACAGCAAGTATATTTATAATTTTATTTGGTATGAGGTCTTTCATAGCCAATAAAATGGTTTCCATTAAACCAAAAGACCATTCATGGTTTAATGCGACTTGCAGACAAGCAGTCAGGTTTACAGATCAAGCATTTAAAAATTGAATGCTCTCCAAAATCATGGAGTAAATTTTAACTTGAGGTATCTGGAGAGCAACCAGTTGATCAGAGATCGCCAGTATGTCTTCCGTGCTCACCGCTCCACCGGCGATTTCCTTACTGAGCTGTAGTTAGCTGTATGTTCTGATAGACGGCTTTGCTTCCAATGAGCGCTTCATTAATGCTGGAGTTCAGCAGGATTCGGTCCTGTTTTCAACACTTTTTTTTATTTTTATCAATGACCTTCTGTCGTTGTCATCAAACCCCGTCTACTCGTTTGCTGATGATAGCAGCATTTGTCATTTTTATTCATTTCCAGGCGACCTTCTATACTGGAGGTCAACAGAAGGCGCAGAATATGAATGACACACTCCAATCTGACCTCAACAAAATCCAGGAGTTGGGTCGAGCGAATCGGGTTGATTTTAATGCGCGGAAGACCCAATGCTGCTTGTTGACCTACAAACGTCTGGCGGGTGACAACTTCCCACCTTTAAATATGGGTGGTGTGGATATTAATGAGTCGGAGGCCCTTGATGTTCTGGGCATGTCAATACAATGCGATCTTCGTTGGAACGATCACATTTTTGATGTGTCGAAAGAAACAGCCAAGTGCTTAGGCTTTTTAAAGCTGTGCGAGAAAAACTTCACTCCAACCGATCTTCGTTATAGGGGGAATCCCCTGAGCTTGGTTCTAACTGCCATAAAAAAACAAAAAAAAACAAATAGTAATAATATTTTTTTTTTTTTTTTTTTTTTTATGACAGATGAAACCAAGCTCAGGGGATGCCCCCTATCCATGCACAGCATTTGTTGGTTCCGAAGGGATGACAGGTTAGTGGGAAGGGGGAAAGAGGGAGTAGTGACGGTTTACACTTCGCTTGAATGTTTCGACGCTGTAAGTGGGCGGGAAGACATTCGCAGGGAGATTATTCCACAATCTAACGACGCGACCGAAAAACGAACTCTCACGGTAATGCGTGGTTCGTTGGAACGGAATCGCGACATAAAAGGGGTGCACCGCTCTGGAAAGCCGAGTAGTTCTGCTAAATACCTGAATCGGAGGAATCAGGCTGGCTACTTCAGAAGAACATTTACCGTGAAAGTAGCGGTAAAATAGTGATACACACCCCACATCACGACGACGCTCCAAGGTTTCAATAGAGCTGGATACCCTACTGTCCCCTATAAGTTTTAACGCACGACATTGGACACGGTCGAGAAGCTGAAGATATGCCCGCGAAGCTCCCGACCATATATGCGAATTGTACTCCATTTTCGGACGGATATAAGTGGTGTAGATACAACAAAGATCGGTTGGAGTGAAGTACTTCTTACACCGCTTAAGAAAGCCTAAGCACTTGGCTGCTTCTTTCGACACGTCAAAGATGTGATCGTTCCAGCGAAGATCGCATTGGATTGACATGCCCAGAACATCAAGAGCCTCCGACTCATTAACATCCACACCACCCATATTTAAAGGTGGAAAGTTGTCGCCCGCCAGACGCTTGTGGGTCAACAAACAGCATTGGGTCTTCCGCGCATTAAAATCGACCCGATTCGCTTGACCCCACTCCTGGATTTTGTTGAGGTCAGATTGGAGTGTGTCATTCATAATTCTGCGCCTTCTATTGATCTCCAGAATAGAAGGACGCCTGGAGAATGAATATGAATGACAAATGCTGCTGTCATCAGCAAACGAGTAGACGGGGTTTGATGTCAATGACAGAAGGTCATTGATGAAAATAAGAAAAAGTGTCGGAGACAGGACCGAACCCTGCGGAACTCCAGCATTAATGGAGTGCTCTTCGGAAGCAAAGCCGTCTATCACAACCCGAATAGAACGGCCGCTGAGGAAACTCGATATCCATCGAGTGAAAGTATTACCGACACCATAAGCAGCCAGTTTAGACACGAGTGCTTTATGCCACACCCGGTCAAATGCCTTGGAGATATCCAGAGCAACAACCTTGCTCTCACCGAACCGGTGAATGCAACTGCTCCACCGTTCTGTGAGAAACGCCATCAGGTCGCCGGTGGAACGGTGAGCACGGAAGCCGTACTGGCGATCGCTGATCAACTCGTTGCTCTCTAGATACCTCATCAATTTAAAATTTACAATGCTCTCCATGACTTTAGAGAGCACTGAGCAGATTGCTATGGGCCGGTAATTTGCAGGATTCGTAGCCTCACCTTTTTTGGGAACTGGCTGCACGTTGGCAATCTTCCAGGAAGCGGGAAAAACTCCTGAAGTAAAAGATAAATTAAAGAGATTGCGCAATGGGCGAGCCAGTGTTGAGGCGCACTTTCTCAACACATGGGCTGAAATGCCATCCGGTCCCGAGGACTTATTGACATTGAGGTCTGCAAGCACTCTTTTAACAGCTCGCGTTCGAAAATGCATCTGAGGCATAGCATGAGATACACCATCAACCGCGGGCAGTGGTTGACTACTCTCAGGAAGAGAGCAGTTTTCAGCAAACATTTTGGCTAATAAGTTTGCTTTATCAACCGAGTGAGTGAAGATCTGATCGTCCTTAAGGAGAGTTGGAATAGACGATTTCGTCTGATTTTTCACCCTCCCCACAAACGACCAAAAGTTCTTGCTACCCTTATGGTATTCAAGAACTCTGCGTCTAAGGCGCTGCTCGTAAAGAACTTTTTCGCGCCTTAGAGTGGCATTGCACCTATTTCTGGCCTGATTGCGCAGCAGTTTAGTATCAGCAGTTTTATTTAAACGCCAATTCCTAAATGCTTCCTCTTTAGACCTGACTGCTTGTCTGCAAGTCGCATTAAACCAGGAATGGTCTTTTGGTTTAATGGAAATTCTTTTATAGGGTATGAAAGACCTCATACCAAATAAAATTATATTTTCTACCAATTTTGTGGCAGCATTTATGTTTCTATCTCTGAAACACAATTGCCAATTGAAACGGCTGAAAAAGCAGTTCAGCGCATCCCAATTAGCCTTCTCATAAAGCCACACTTTCCGCTTCGGAGCTGTCTGGTGAGCGGATTGAAGACTAGAATATGGGAAGGTAGCAGAAATTGTAGCGTGGTCCGAATTACCAAGAGGTGCAAGAACATTCACATCATACTTGCTGTGATGTGAAGTTAGAAAGAGGTCCAGAATATTTTGGTTTTGCCCATCAACGCAGGGAAAGTGCGTTGGTTCCTTCACTAATTGAGTCAAATTATTAGACTCAGCAAACAACTCAACATACAAACCCTCAGGTGTTGTGTGACTCGAATGACGTAGCCAATTGGAATTATGAACATTGAAATCACCAGCAACAACAATTTCACTGTTCGGATACGATTCCAGAATTTTAGAGATCGAATCAGAGAGACTGTCCAATTTATCAAAAGTTGGCAGCCTCCCTAGACCCGGGCTTCTATAAACGAAGCAGAAGTGCAGGATGTGCGACTGGATTTTGAACTTAACCCACATGGAGCTAAATTCGGCATCCGACGTGCAAAGGTGTTGCTGACACTGGTACGCAACATCACTGCGAATGTATAAGGCGAGGCCTCTGTGAGGTAAAAATAATGGCAGTAGATGGTACCCCGGCATGTGAAAGTCCAGTGGATCTGCACCCTCAGACACCTGAGTCTCACCCAGTGCCATTATATGCGGTTGGTGAGTACAAATATGCGCATAGACCGCGAAGAAATTCGCCCTCAAGCCACGTACATTAGTGGAGTCTATGCGGAATTTTGTCATCGCCGCCCACTGTAGCGAAGTGTAAGGTCAGCCGTACAAGCAGCCACGCTTGTATATTTATTTAAAACAAGTGGAATTGTTGTCTTCGGCCTGACCGAAATCTAAATACACTACAACCGAGTAACTGAAAAAATTATAATTTCGCCACTTAACAACTTTTGTATAAGTAGGCGGACCACGCCCATTTCGGGCAAATGTTTTTGTAATGTCTCTAGGTATTGTTAGATAGAATTACGTATTAATATTTTGAACCGTTTATGGGATATTGACAATTTTTTTATAAGTGGGAGGACCACGCCCATTTTTTGTGTACAAATTGGTAATACGTGTAGATACCTCGTAATAAAATTTCGTGTTAATATCTTGTACATTTTACAAGATATTTGTATGAGTGGGCGTGGCACTCCCATTTTTGGCAAGCTTATTGGTAATGCTTCCTTATATATCCTGATAAAATCACATATCAATATCTTATACCGTTCATGAGATATTGCCAACTTTATTATCAGTCGCCCATATTTTTCAAGCGTTTTAGTAATGACGTTATATGTTCCGGAATTAAACTATACCTTAATATCTAACACGGTTTATGAAATATTCAGATTAAAACATTTTTTCAAATGAATGAGGTGCCTTTACATTCCGTATGTAAAGTAGGCGTGGCTGTTACCGATCTTGCCCATTTTCTATCCCAAACAGCCCTACATAACAAAGAATATTTGTGCCAAATTTCATTGCGATATCTCTTCAGGCTAAATCGATTCAGGACGTGACGGTGAGAAGAATATATATATAGTACTATATATTTATATATATCTATCTCGTATTATATATATATTTCTATATCTATCGCGTCTCTTTCTCTGCGTTACAAACGGAGGAACAAAGTGAATATACCCTACTCCCTTCGGGTGTAGGGTATATAAAATATATAAATAATGTATTGTAGCTAGCCGCTGATATGCAGAAGGATAAGAATTTATAAAGGGATACAGCTCTTCTACAGCTCTATTAATATAAATACTGCAATACTAAGGATTATGCCTTCAGTCTCTATGTAGTTTTGGTTAGGTGCAGACTACTCTAAAACGCAACTCTATTGTTACGCAATAAGTTAAAATAAATAAGAGTGTTAACTTCGGCCTGGCCGAAGCTCATATACTCTACACAAGAAGAATAAATTTACATTTGAATCCTAATAATAAAACTTTTATATATGATACCAGTTATCTGATCACGCCCATTTTTTTGGCGTGACTTTCTCTGATACATTAAACCTGAGAATATAATTGCAACTTTAGCTCTGAAGTACTAGCTGAGAAATTCAATTCTAAAATCAGAAGCATTTATGTTTACTAAAAAGTAGGCGTGGCACTGGTCCGATTCTCCCCACTTTCAATCCCAAACAGCCTATGATGATAGAGAATATTCGTGACAAATTTCATGACATTACTTCTATTCATCTCTTGTAAGCAAGATTTCCACAGACAGACAGACAAACAGACGGACAGACAAACACATGAACCAACATGACTGAACCGACTCGAGAGGTGATTCTGAGCAAGAATAATATTGTATATACTTTTCTATATCTACCGCGCCTCTTTTAATGCGTTGCAAACCGAAGAACAAATATAACCTTATCCCTTCGGATATAAGGTACAAAAACCACTTTAATTAATTTATAATTAATTATAGTAAATTGAAGAATTAAGAAAAAAATTTGCGCTAGGAATACAAATAGACCAGAAATATCTGTTGAATTTTAAGAGAAATCAGGTGTGAAGACAGATGGAATTTCTATTTAAAATCAGAGACGGAAAGTGGATATGTATAATTGTTACCTTTCAGGGCGGAATTCCCACACGAAATTTTATTTTCTCGGTCAAAAGTAGTTCGTGCTGATCTGTCGTGAAATCAAGTGCCAAATTATTTATTCACTCATGTGAGCAACACTCTGGTGCAAATTTATTGACGTTCAAGAAAAAGCCTCGGTGCCTTGATTTGATTTATCTGCTGTTCTAAATAATTATATTTACATTTTGCATCGGAGGCTTAATGATGGGAAAAGTTCATGGTAATGAGTGTAGTCCGCCTGAGACACTCAGTTTTTGCAGCATTCCGTTCACCTGGCCGAGAGATAATTGCTTTGGTAATTAGGACGACATGTCGGCTTTTCATCAATCGCTTGCAGTTTTTGTGAATCTACGTTTAAACTAAACTGGGGCAATTAAATAAACATATTAAATTACTTAGTTACAGTGTCTTCCAAGTCGTGTGCAGCCTACTATATTCAGTGCAATATAGAACTTTTTTTCGCTTTCCAAAAAAGCGTGCTTAAAGATTTTAACTGCATATAAAATGTAAAATTACTATTCCTATTTTGAAATCCATTTCTAGCCGCTGAAGTGGGCGGGACTATGGGCGGGTATTACGCCCATTTTTAATCACCAACTGGACTACTGCACAGAGAATAATTGTGGCAAGGAATATTGTAGCGCAATACCTCTACTTATAATCTTATTTATTATATCTGCAGCAACAACAGAGGTATAGAAAGATGAACAGAAGGACACACACACAGGCAGATAAACGGACGGACTCAGAAGGTGACTATAATTTCATGCATAAGTTTATGCATCTATAATATATTAAATTCTGTGCGGTCAAAGTGAAGAACAATATGAGTATATACATACTATACGTTCCCTTCGGGTGTAGCGAATAAAAATGGGTAGGACACCTACATTTTTTACACATAGCGATTCAATTTATAACTGCTCAGATATAGAATGTCCCGCTCTTACTATACAAACACGTCAAGCATTAAATTCTCTATTAGACATTTTTCATTTGACTAATGTTTTATATAACGGACCTCACCCATTTTTATGTGCGAGAAGGAGACGAGATAAATATAGAAAAGTATAGTCGTATATATTCTTGCTTAGCGTCACCTCCTGAATCGATTTAGCCTGTCCGTCCGTCTGTCTGTCCGTTTGCCTGTCTGTCTGTTGAAATCGCGATTACGGGAGAACGTAAAGAGATATCGCGATTAAATTTGGCGCAAATATTCTTTGTTATGTAGGGCTGGGATTGAAAATGGGCGAGATCGGTTAACAGCCACGCCTATTTTACATAAGGAACTACCTCGTTCTAAAAAGTGCCATAAGTTGAGTATCTCATTAACCGTATGAGATATTGGTGCATAATTTTATTCCGGAACGTATAGCGCCATTACAAAAATTCTTGCAAAAAATGGGCGTGGTCCGCCTACTTATAAAAAAGTAGACAATATCTCGTGAACGGTATAGGATATGAAGATGTAATTTTATCGCAATATATTTGGGGGCATTACCAATCTGCTTCCCAAAAACGGGCGTGCCACGCCCACTCATAAATGTTGCCAATATCTCAAAAACGGTATAAGATACTAAGACGTAGTTTTATCACTACGTAGACAGTATAGGTACTGTCTGGAGACAGTAACTATCTATTTGCCATAAATGGGCGTGGCACGCTAACTAATACCAAAGGTGTCAATAAACGGTGTAAAATACAATACTAGTACGTGATTTTATCCCGGGGTACATAGAGATATTAGCAAACATTTTACCAAAAATGGGCGTGGTCCGCCTACTTATACAAAAGTTGTCAACTGTAGAAATTCTTGTTTTTAGCTACTCGGGTGGAGGGTACTTAGACTTCGGCCTGGCCGAAGACAACACCTTTACTTGTTTGCTTGCAAGTCTTTTTTGAAGGCACTATATACTCCGGAATAAAATATTTTGATAGCGTATCGTTTAGGAGATATTATGTTTTAAAAATTTTTGAAAAATGGGTGTCTTCACATTTGGTATAAAAAGTAGGCGTGTTTATTAATCAATTTCGCCCATTTTTCATCCCAAATTGCTCTTAACAGAGAATATTTCTGCCAAATTCTATCGTGATATCTATAGTTGCTCTCATATAATCGTGATTTCACTGGACAGACATCGGCTAAATCGTCTTAGGAGGTGATGAATTGGAAGAATATATATACTTTTCTGTATATAACTTTTATCTTTATCTTGCGTTACAGACAGAGAATGCTTTCTACTAAATATTAGCAATATTAACCATAATAGAATTACGTCGAGTCTGGCGAACACAGCGGATACTTTGCTATAAAGTATGCAACGGATTGATGAACGGTTGCCCATTGAACACTTTCCTGACAGGTAACTTGTCAATTTCTGTCCAAAATTAGTTGTTACTGAGCTACATTATATATATCGTAATAAAATAGATTACGAACAATTGCAGGAAATCTTCTTAATTATGACATTAGTCTTTAAAGCTAAAAATGTGCTGTTTTGGATCCAGCCACTATTTAAAAATCGCGACACACAAGGTCCTAAATTTTGAACAAATGCTTCGAAGTGATTTATTTTTATACACTACACCTGAAGGGAGAGGGTATACGAGGGTTGCCTTTTATATTTCAGGAATAGGGGAAAAACAAAAATTAATCATCGTAAATGGCTTTATTGTTTTTCAAAATATTCTCCATGAAGATCGATACACTTTTGCATGAGTTTGAACCAATTTTCTTCAGGCGTCAATTCGATGTTTTGAATACTCAAAAACGTTTGTGTTTGAGCTGGTGTGTTAGAGCTTGCATTGTCGTGGTGGAGAATGATTCGTCTTCTGCGATTGGTTTCCCTAATTTTTCCGAACACTTCTGGAAAACATATGATGATGTACCATTCAGAATTGACCGTTCTACGTTGCTCTAATGGAACGGTGAAATCTTGAAAGAACCATACAGTCGACTGCTGTTTACTTTCGGGCTCATACGCATAGATCCATGATTCGTCACCTGTTACTATTCACTTCGTTTTTCCGCAGAGAAGGAGACGAGATAGATATAGAAAAGTATATATATTCCTACCCAGCGTCACCTCCCGAGTCGATTTAGTCTTGTACCTCCGTCCTCTGTCTGTCTGTTTGTCTCTTGACATTACGATTACGGAGATATCGCGGAAAAAATTTGGCACAAAAATTCTTTGTTATGTATAGCAATTGATCGAAATCGTTTAATAACCACGCCTAGTTTTTATCTCAAATGTAGGAACTTATGAGTGTAGGAAAATATGAATATCTCATGAATGGTACGAGACATTAACACAAAATGTTTGCAAAAAATGCGCATTGTCCGCCCACCCTTTAAACGTTGTCAATTGGCGAAGTTCTAATCGAAAATTTGATGCTTCATGTACTCGTGTAGTAAAAGCAAAATATTTTATATCTGTGCAGTTATAAGTTGTAAAGCGCAAAGAGTTCTCTACAACTAGCGCCTTAGACGTAGAGGTTTCCAATACCATAAAGCAGAGATAACTATCTCTGCTTGAGACCTCGAGCAAGCTAGATTGCACAACGCTATTTTATGATTGCACTGAGCAAAATGCTTAATAAGTAATGGAAAAGTAACTATTTTTTCGTTGAAAAAATTTCAGGCGAACCCCAATGCATGGTTTGCAATAGAAAGATGGGACGCGCAGCTAAATTATTTGTAGAGAGACACGTATCATTCAGATTATGATAAGATAATTAATGAAGAAACGGAACAATTAATCCTTAAGTTAAAGTCTGCTATTAAAACAGAATCATTTGCATTAAAGTTTATTGATTGTGGATTATTTTTTACTTCATTTGCGCACCCGCCAAACAAAAATCTTTTCAGTGTACCACGCAGAGAGAAATTTTCCTGTCCTTGGCCAGGAGATATGAAGTCCACCCTAAATCATAGGAGGACCATAGTTGTGGTGATATTTTGCAGATGGTTGTTCAGACTTGCACCCTTTCGAGCAAGTTCATCCGTCATTTCGTTGTCGTGGATGCTCTTATGTCCGGGATCCCACAAAAAGTTGATCGACGATATTTTGGCTAGACGTTTCAGGGTGTCTTTCTGCTGGATTAGCTTTGATTTAATTTCCACAGCCATTAGAGCCTCAATAGCAGCTTGACTGTCGGAGAAGATTGTTATTTTTTGATTCGGGGAATGCTAGCGTTCAGGATGGCTTGACCGGCTTCCATAATGGACATAATCTTTGCCTGGAATATGCTGGCATAAATATGAAGTCTAAAGCAGAGCGAAAGTCCAAGGTTTGCTGAGAAAACCCCGGCTCTCGCACCCGCTTTCATCTTTGTCCCATCCGTAAAGACAGCGATATTAAATTCGTCCGCTGAATTTGCCCCTACGCCAGACAGCTGTTGAAGTAAAAGTAGCTTGGAATTTGTGAAAAAAAATTTATGACTGGTCTTAAGTAGTCAGTCCCGTTTGGATTCACTGTTTTATCTGACAGATGCAATATTCTACTGTGACCATTGATCCTGGGTTTCTACTAGTTGATCTCTCTTAATCTAAGAGCACTTGCTGTTGCTATATATTTGATCTCCAAATCTATTGGAAGAAGATGTAAAATAATGTTGAGAACTATCTATTGGGCAAAACCTCAGTGCTCCAGCAGATCCCGTGCAGGCAAGTCGTTGTACTTTGGATGTAGCTGTCCACCACGGCTATCAAGGATGTTACCTTGGTAGCCTTGATGATTGTTATCAAGGATGATACCTAAATATATAGTCTTACTTGATTGAGTGAATTCAATTCCATCTAAAATAGAAAGTCTGAATGATGGAATCTTGGTCCGCGTGATAAGCAACATAAGCTCTGTCTCGCTAGAATTTACGGCGAGGCTAAAGTTAGTTGCCCAAAGACTGATCTTTCTCAGAGCTCTAGTCATTATCTCACCTAACACTGAGGGATATTAGTCTGAAACCAGGTTGACTAGGTCATCCGCGTATGCCACAGTCTTGACTCCTCCAATGCTAAGATGTCAAGGCTTGTACAATGCGTGTACTTAGAAGGGATGATTTCCAGTTTCGGATGGTTGCATTGATTCCGAGAGCCTCCAGCGAATCGCAAATGTGTCTCCGTGGATTTTTCTTTACCATCCATATTCTTTAAAACCCCGTTGTCAACTGGTGAAATTCTCATCGAAAATTTGATGCTGAATGTACTCGTAAAGTAAAAGCAGAACATTTTATATCTGAGTAGTTGTAACGCTATATATAAAAATTGGAGTGTTTTTCCCCTTTTTACACACTATATTTCGAAGGAAATACTCACATTGTCTTTCTGCTTCTTCGACGACTACATTTTGTATACGATAATATTAAACGAAATTTTATACTGATATTAGCGTAATTTCCCCTAAAATAGGATTTTCCACTTAAATGGTTATAAAGGATTTCAGAACATTTAAGTACTTTCACATATAGCTTTTAACTTTGCGGGTGAAGGGTTTTCAGTCTTTGGCCTGTTCAAAGATAGCCTTCTCACTAGTTGTAATTTCATTGTGAATGTAAGTTCAGTTTTATATAAATTTGCAATTTTCTTTGTCAGCCTGGTCCTGTAGTCCAGGCTTCTTTTATTGTATAAACATGAACGCTGGCGGACTGCTTCTACTAAGTTCTCCTTTATACCTAAAACAAATACAACTTTAAAGGCAGTTAATATAATTATTTAAGGCAGTTAATATAATTATTGCCCCCTACACGCTCTCATGTTACAGATATGGTGAGGCCTTAAAACAAAATAAGAACAAAGTCGTAAAGAAAATTTGATGATCAGATTCGTATAGTAAGGACAGAACATTTTTTATCTGAGCAGTTATAAATTGTAAGGCTGGGTGTAAAAATAGACATGTCCTACTTACTTATATACTCTACAATCCGAAAGGAATGTATATACCCACATTGTTATTTTCTTTATTTCCTGCATAGCGGGTAAAATAAATACTGCGAGTACATATAGTATTTGGTAATATTAAGACGATAATTTATTCTGATATTAGCATAAGTTCCCCAAAAATTGGTGTGGCTCGCCTACTTTAACGCTTATAAAGGATTTCAGAGCCTTTAAATGTTTTCAAGGCATATTTCCTGACTTTACAGGTGTAGGGTATTTAGACTATGGCCTGGCCAAAGAAAGTCTTCTTACTAGTTTTCGGTTACAAACACTTTAAGTCTAAATATCCCTACGTACTTAAAAAGCCCTTTCAAAATGATTCAACTTTTTTTTAGTAATTGAACCTTCACTTCAAAATCATACCGAAAAATTTTTAAATTAAGGTGGTTTTTCTCTATACTGTTTTTCTCTGGGTGCAAGTCTCCGACCAACTCTCGTCACGAACAGTTGTTTTCTGTCTAAGACCGCTCTTGTTGTTCTTCATTTCCCATCACTTCCATCTATTAATAATCATAAGGACCCATTGGGACTGTACATAGACCCATAAGGACATCGGCTGTCTATGTACAGTTTCTATTACATATAATGATTCTTTTAATTTCTGTAAAGGTGCGATTTTCGATCGCAACCTTACCCCAAAACCCGATAATGAAATACTTGATGATCTTAAAAACCAAGGTGTGACTGGATTATACAAATTTACGAAAAATGTAGAGGCCAAAAAGGCACCTCTTGTCTTGAACCTCACCCAGCGGATTCTCTCTTGTGTCCTAAATTTAAACAACAAAAAGAAATTCTAAAAATAAAAACAGTTAAAAAATTCAGCTTTTTCGACGCCAGACTCATTTACAAACAAAACAACCTCAAAATTGTCAAAATATCTTTGCTTCCTTGCATTGGTAAAATATTAGAAAAAATCATTTCCAAGCGTCTTATATGGATTATAAAATCTAAGAAATTAATCGCTCCTAACCAGGTAGGCTTTCAGCCCGGTTCCGGTACAATCGATGCCCTTCTCTTCTTCGACCATATGGTCTGCACAAATCTGTCATCAAAAAATCATATCTCAATTAAATCGTTCGATAAAATTGGCATCCATATTGTATTAAAAAGATTGTCATAATGGTCAGTTGGCCCTAAAATATTTAATTATATTAAATCATTCCTAAGCTGTAGAAAATTTCGCAGTAAAGTTAAGAATACTTTATCAAGCACGATGCTTTTATACAATGGTATTCCGCAAGGCTCATCACGGTCAACAACACTATTCATTATTGCTTTTGATGAACTCAGTAAAATTTTAGTTAAGAATAAAAGGTTGGAACACTGTCCTTGTGCCGACGACCTTTATATTATAGCTAAACAAAAAGATAACAATCAAATCCAAACAACAACTTCCACAATGTCCTGCGTGACTTTGACCTTTGGTCGAAAATATCGGGTGCCAATATTTCAATTGACAAATCCAAACATCTTCATATTTGTAGAAAGCGAAATTATAATTCCCTATCTATATTATATAACAATACTGACATTAAAAATGTCGATTTTTTTAAAAGTTCTTAACTTGTATATAGACTGCAAATATACGTTTAAGAAACATTGTATATATCTAAAACAAAATCTTGTAAATAGACTAAATATTATTAATAACCTTTCATCTTGTAAAAGTCAAGTCCATACCAATACTCTCCTAAATATCACGAAACTAACTATCCTTTCCAAAATTAATGATTATGCATTACCCATCTACGGTAATTGTCCGAAAACCCATCTTTCTTACATAAAAGCTCCTTATCATGCTGCCATAAGATCAAGTCTGAGAGCTTTCCGCACAACTCCAACTATAAATTTGTTAGCTGAAAGTGGTTTTGAGAAGTTCGAAAACCATTTAACTCACATGTGAAAATTCTTAGCCTGCTGTCTAATGTCATCTCTCTAGCTAAAAAACGGACTAAGTTGAAAAACCCTCCTCTATCACTCAACTTATTGAGTTAGCGCGAACTTACGAGATAGATATATGTAAATATAACTTCTAGATGCGTAAAGATGCCACCATGGAACCTTAATACTAAATCATTCATACCAAACTACCTAAGGACAAAACTCCTGCGTCAACATACATGTAGCTTTACTTAGAGTCTATACGTAATCTTCGAACCCAAAATTGGCTCTTTCTATATACCGATGGTTCTAAAACACATGAATATGTCACTTTTGCAGTTGTTGATGACATTGGCAAAACAGTTTATCATGGAATCATGCCCAACACTGCTACCATATTCGACGCTGAAGCCAAGGTTAAAGCTACTGAGATACTATCTTTAGAATATTGCAAAAAATATAAGAAAAATCATGTCATCTGTACAGACAGCAAATCAGTATTCGATGCAGTTAAAAACTCCAACAACACAGATTCAGTTATTAATAACATCAGACAAAATCTAATCAACGCGACAGGGGAGACCAAGATGATGTGGATTCCAGGCCACACAGGCATCGAGGGCAACGACAACGCCGACAGAGCAGCTAAGTCCGTACCACAACATCCTGTTTTTTCCTTCATTCCAGCTTCTAGTGATTTTGTCGCAAGAAGTGCACTTAGCCGACTAAGGAGAGATATCGAATCAGAGTGGTCTAACTATACTCATCCTTACAAAGCTGTTAATCCAAATAATATACCGATTATTCTACCAACATCATCCAGCGCCCTAAAAAATAAATGTTTCACGAGACTCAGACTTGGTCACAGTTAACTTACTCATCTCCACCTAATGACCAAGGAGCCACCTCCTACATGTCCCTAGACATGTCCCTAAACATCCTAGATGTTTGTCCTGCATTATCCCATCTACGCTCCACTCTCTTCCTTAACAACTTCCCTTCTTCTTTTTTGTCCCATCCATCTGACTCTAATTTAAACATAATTTTCTCCTATGTAACCAAGTTAAACATTCATAATATGCTATAACTTATAATATTACATCGCATTGCAAATACTTGAATACTGTTAAAAAAAGAAAGTTATTATAAACTTTACATTCTTAGCATGTAATCTATTATTACTTACGTCCTTCCGACCAAAAGCCGATAGCCTAGCAGCTAGTGCTTTAAAAAATTTTTATTATAATTTAAATTATAGTAAATATATAATACATACTACTACTACTCTCTGGGTGCAGGGCATCTCACGGCTGTGACAGGTCATAAGCTGTCTGTCTGACACCTATAAAGTGTCAAAAGATACTTTTGTGGCAAAAAGTGCTTTTAATAATTTCGAATTCTTGGCTATGTTCCCGCTATAATTTTCACATAAATGAAAAAGAAAATAAACTCTTCAGAGTAAATTTCACAAGTGTTCTTCAAAGAAAAATGTAAAATGAATGCGTTCTAAAAGCGTTAAATTGTGATTCGAGCAATGCTTTTCTGAATTTCAACTTCAGCGAACATAAGCAAGCTTACCTAATGTTGATTCGTGCGGATAACATTTCCAACATGAGGATCATTCGGATGACACATTTAAAAAATGGCAGTTCGGCTCATCCAAAAGTACATGTGGAAGAGCCTTTGTCACGTGTAGCTAAAGAGCACGACGTTCCACAGTGCGTGCCAAGGATTTGCACGGATACATGTTGGCCACAGCGTTGCCATCCTTCGCTGCCTCCTCCCAGTAACAGCTTTGAGCGATTCAGACCAAAAGCGCCGATAACCGAAACCTGCGCAGGACCTCCGGCTGCATAAATTTAACACGCTGTCGAGACTCAAGCGCAATCTTCACTGGATCTAATCGGCGGCTTATGCAAGATTCAGAAATTCCCATGTACTGCCCGGCTGAGGCGTCGTACTGGCGTCTCTGCAAGCGTCTCTGCAGGATAAACTCGCATTAGACACACTGTAATCAATCGAAACCGATTTGTCGGCTTAGCGTGCTACCTCCGGTCCCACCGTCCCTGCGCTATTATTGCCGTCGTTTATCATTCCGTATTTATTTCCCTTTTGCTGCATATCTGATGGAGGCCGCCGCATCGCTCGCGTCGAAGCATATCAGGAAGCAGGGTGCAAAGCTGGTTCGGGTTTCCGAATGCATCGCGAGGGTAGTCGGCCTGATAATAGTCCGATGATGCCATAATAGCGCATTTCATCTGCTTGCACGACAAATATTTGTTGTCGCAGAAGATGCTCTTTTGACGACATCTCGTCACAACACGCAGGGGTCACCCTAAACCTGCCGCAAATCAAAACAGAAGTGCGAGTCTTTGTATGCCGCATAGCCCTTGTGTTTTGCGGGATGTTGTGATTGCCCCGAGCTCTGGTAACTTTACGGCTTTGCAAGTGACTGCCGGAGAGCGCGCCCGAGGAAAACTTTGCGCGGGCTGTTAATCCTGTTGAAACGCACCCTATTGCTGCGTTTTGATTTGTGGACAATGATAAGTCGATATTTCTATTATAGAATGAACTGGTGGATATAATTTCCAAATTACTTTCGAGTTTTATGAAGGTCGCGTGTGGCTTGATCTGCGATAAGCAAATGAAATTCGTGTTTCTGTAACATGGGATTAACATACAAGCCGAGTGGCACCCACCCCACTGTGGTGCGATATTGTTCCGTAACAAATTCATTTCTAGAGCTATATAAATGCTTAATAGTAAGGAAGTTATTTTAGCGACATGCACCAGAAAACTAAAAATCTGGAAAAACCAAATTAGAGGCAAAGATAAAGAGGAAGAAGGAGGACTTGACTCGACGACATTCATTAACCAATTCAATGTGTGAAAGACCTTTTTATTTCAGTTCCGGCTTCTGACTTCATTTACGGTTCCAAATGTTTGGATTAAGCCACGTGATAGGATTCAAAAATATTTAAATGGGTCGGGAAAATATTTCTTTAGCTAATAAAGACTTTGTTTATGGGAAAAAATCTTATTCTTACACTACAAATTTGTGACTTAACAAGTTCAGTTTGTTGATTACTGTGCAACTTTAATTTTTAGAAAACTGGAAACGAATTAAAAGGTTATACAAAATAAAATTCTAAGGATATAGCATTTGAGTTCATATTTGTATGAAACTGTAAGCATTAAAGGGAAGGGAACTACGTGATATTATTCTTGATTGTTTTTTTGTGTGCCTACATTAAAGTGCTGTTAGCCAGCAAACTGACAGTGAATTGCTGTTGATGTGGAATGCGTCTACACATTCAAAAATATTACTTCTCTTTTTTAAGCTCGCATCGAAAGCTGTAAAATGTAATAAGTTTCGAAACAATATACATGCCATGCACTCCATATGGTTCTACATAACTGCCTTATAATCTGCAACTCTTGCATGAAAAAACATAAGTGGCTTCGTATTATCTAATTTGAATGAAGGATCTTTTAATGCATTAGGGACAGCTTCTATAAGTATAAATATATATAAAGGTAAGATATATATATCGTATATAAATAGATTAAGTTATACATTCGATTATTATATGTATCCGATTTTATTACGATTACTTTACGATTTCATAGTTTTGTCAATTTTGTCAATTCAGAAAATCCCGACCTAAAAGGTGCACAAAGTATCTTAGTTTATTAACTTAATACTAAGGCTTGATAAAAACCTACAGAACTTCACTTTAAAGAGACCAACGAATATGTGTGCTGCAAAAGACAACCATTATCCCCGCGTCTGGCACTCCAGTGGAAACTTTCCAAAGTATAATATATCACATTATGTTATTAATGTTTGCCCAAACTTTGTTCTGTTTTATATATAAGCAAAATGTTCGTGGAGTGCCGTTGGTTTCTACTGCTTGCCAAATGTCATTTCTTTAAGTAAACGCATTACGATTGCTTGGTCTTCTATCTTTTTACCTTCTTTGGAGCTATTTCGCTAAAAAAGGAATTAGAGGCCTTTTTTACTGGGTGGCGAAAAGATAAAAACAAATGTGCCAAAGGTAATATAATTTCTGGCTTGCTATTTTTACTACTATTGAACTTAAAGACGAACAAGAGGTAATCGCGTTTAGAAATTAGCAGTAACAAGATCGAAAGGATGGAATTTTCCTTTCCGGAGTTTTAATGTCTTTTTCCTTACAGAGGAAACTTACTGGCCGTCTATTTCTTATGATTTATTAAAAGTTTACATTGCCATGGGTGGCTCGAAGCTTTTTTAAAAATATTTTTTTTTTTAAATCAAACAGCGTAGAGGGAATTATTCCTCTATCCTTGAATCGCTACGTTCACAAGGAGTACGCTTCACAAGGAGCGGAACGAGTAGAGTGAAGCCCACTGCAGACTGATTTTTCTACACTTTAAAATCCCGTGCTGTGTTCACGTTCACCTTCGGCTTTTTTTTCGCAACCTCTGTTATTATCGAATGTAAAACTAAGTCACGTAGAAATCAATCAGGGAAAAGTTGATTCCTGACGCTTTTTTTTTGGAATAGATTGGAATTTTTTTTTGGAATAGATCACAAAGGAAACAGTGTGTTGTTGTTGTTTTCGGCCTTTCTTAGATATAGAAAAATATATATATTCTTGCTCAGCGTCAAAACCTGAATCGATTTAGCACTGTCCGTCCGTCCGCCTGAATGCCTGTCTGTTTGTTGGAATCACGATTACGGAGAACGAAAAGAGATATCGCCATGAAATTTGGCACAAATATTCTTTTTTATGTAGGGCAGTCTCTGATTGGAAAAGGGCGAAAGCGGTACGCCTACTTTACATACGGAATGTATGGGCTCTCGTTATAAAAAATGTTGAATTGAATTGAAATTTTATTGAGCCTTTTTTTCAACAACATTATAAGTTTACAAAAATTCAAATTACAATTGTGGATAAAAATTAAAGACTATAATGTATTATCTAAAAAACATATATGTACAGCAGTATCAAACTTATTAATAAGAAGAGAACATTGAAGAAAACAATAACATGAACATTAAACGCTCTTGCTCCCGGAGCAAAAAAAAAATGTTATAAGGTGAATATCTCATAAACCGTGTGAGATATTAAGGCACAATTTTGCTCCTGAAAATATAGCGCCATTACTAAATTTTTTGCAAAAAAGTGGGCGTGGTCCCACACTCATACAAAAGATGGCAATATCTTATGAAAGGCATATTAAGACGTAATTTTATCAGGGCAGATCTGGAAGCATTGCCAATCTGTTTGCCAAAAATGGGCGTGGACCGCCCACTCATACAAAAGTTGTCATTATCTCATAAATGGACCAAAATATTAATATGCGATTTAATCCTGGAGTATTTACAGACAATACCAAAATTTTTGGCACAAATGGGCGTGGTCCGCCTGCTTATACAAAAGTTGTCAACTGGTGAAATTGCTATTTTTTTAGCCGCTCGGGTGTAGGGTATTTAGACTTCGACCTAGCCGAAGACAACACTTTTACTGGTTTATAATTAATATTTTAGTTTATTTAAAAGGCTAACAGTTTTTTTTTTTTATAAGAACACATTTTTGAACTGGCGGAATTTCAATAAAAACTGTAATTTTATTGGTAAACTTCATGGTTCATAACGATAACTAAACATATACAAGCTGCCGAATTTAATTTTAAGTTTTGAATATAATTAAAAACTAAGGTTTCACTTCCGCTATTAGTAATTTCTTGCTGAAATTAGTGTTTAAGAACAATAAAATTCTTGCATAAAGACTTTTTCCAACCTCTCGAATTCGACAAGAGATCGAGAGGAGAACGAAAATTGTCTCGACTTGTGCATCTATTGTCTCGACGGGGCACCTAGAGCTAACATCTCTAGGTACCCCGGGATAAAATCACGAATTTATATTTTGTACCGTATGAAATATTGACTTTTGTATGAGTGGGCGAGACACGCCCACTTTTGGCAAATAGATAGGTAAAGCCTCCAGATACGTCGTGATAAGACTACGTCTTAATATCTTATACCGTTCATGAGACATTGTCAACTTTTTTATGAGTGGGCGGCCCACGCCCGTTTTTTGCTGAAATTTTTATAATGGCCCTATATGTTCCGGTATACAACAATTATACCTCAATATGTTACACGGGTTATGAGATATTCAGCTTATAAGAATTTTTTAAACGAGGTGCCTTTACACTCCACATGTAAAGTAGGCGTGGCTGTTAACCGATCTCGCCCATTTTCAATCCCAACCCTACATAAAAAGGAATATTTGTGCCAAATTTCATGGCGATATCTCTTTTCGTTCTCTAGTAATCGTGATTTCAACAGACAGACAGACAGATAGACAGACGGTCGGACGGGGCTAAATCGATTCAGGAGGTGACGCTGAGCAAGAATGTATTTACTTTTGTATATCTATCTCGTCTCCTTCTCTGCGTTACAAACGGAAGAATAAAGTGAGAAGACACCCGAAGGGTGTAGGGTATAAAATATTCGCTCATTCAGCGAAAAAATTCATTTCAGTTATTACAAGAGGCTTTCGGGTCCGCTTGGTTCGCGCCATCTTCGCATTCGCTAAACCTCACAACGGAATACTGTGCGAATTTCGACAGAGACTATCTACGAATAATAGGTGTGATTAGTTCTGACACCACTCTGTGAAAGCAGCTCCTTCCAAAAATTCGTCATACAATCGCATTTGCCGCACCCGCCAAGTACGATTTCATTATTGATTCAAATAAGCACTGAGGTGCCGCAAAAAGCTCCAATTTGTCTGGTTCTTGTGGAACCATTACGCTAATACTCGCAATAAAGAGTGCAAACAATAAAATAAGCACTGGCGTGAACTGGTCGGAAGGACTTAATGGAGGATCTTCACACCTCCATACCGATTGCGAGGACGGCTCCACTGCTTGCACGACGCGGCCAAGAAACTCCTATGCTCTTCACCCCAGCACAGTTCACGCGAAAGTAGGCATTAACACAACCAGGGGCGCAGAACTCGCTGCGCAGCGGATTCAAATAAGTGCTCCGCAGCCTGCCGACGCTTAATTTACTCTCATCAGTTCTTCACCCATAAAATGCATTATTGTGCTAAATGACTATAAAAATCACGTTTACAATCCATTTATGCTGGGATAATAACCCACTCGACAAAAAGCATTTGTTTACGCCGCGGATAATTGAGTTATCTGATCCTGGTGGACAGTAATAACACTCTGCTGTTCAGTTCATCCATCCCCCGGCCCCACTCCGTCCTCCGGCAAACGTGACGGTGCCTGGCCGTGGCATTCCTGTGGCA
Organism: Sicus ferrugineus; assembly: GCA_922984085.1. Taxonomy (NCBI): domain Eukaryota; kingdom Metazoa; phylum Arthropoda; class Insecta; order Diptera; family Conopidae; genus Sicus; species Sicus ferrugineus. The sequence goes on along the minus strand of OV277351.1, from coordinate 5,855,344 downwards.
TCGGCACCGACCTGAGCACCAGAAACTCATGCGATCCGTCAGCGTCCGCCGCGCCGTCTTCTGTGCGTGGAGATGTGCACTGCGCTCAGCACCGCTAAAGGGGCGCAGAGTGCCGAGGCGATCCCATAACCAGATGAAGAAAACTGTATTGAATCGTTTTAAATGGTTTATTGGGAGAACCAGAGGAGTTTTAGACGTAAGGAGGCGAGCCGTGCGCTACACGGTGCGCCTGCGTTGGGAAAGGGGCTCATAAAGACTCAATTCCGCGTCAGTGTTGGGTGGTGTTGCTGCGTATAGTTGTGGATTTGTTATGAGCGCGGCACGAACAAATTGTCTGCCTTGTATAAGTGAATCTTGGATCGCGATAAAACACTCGGACACGGCCAGAGCTAATCATCCGGCCAATCCTTTGAATAGCAATTTTCGCAGACCGTCCGTTGTTTCATTGCCTTCCAAGCAGCACCAAGAGTCAGAGCTACCGGCAAGGGCGTAAATGATTTCTCGAGAGGGACGGGTGCCTTAAACTCAAAAGCTGTTATATTCCGCTGCCAGTGATTCGAGTTTAGTAAAAGTTCTGATCGCCACTTTTTCGTGGTAAATTTTTACTTCTTCTTTTTCTTTAAGGAAGAAGAATGTCGGAAGCACGTTACCAACATCAGTGTCGTATATACACAAATCGAAATCAGAAAATTGTAACCGTTCCAAATCGCTCTATTTACGAACTTTCCAAAGCACATTCTTTTTTTATTATTTTATTTTTTTTGTTCTGTATGCGTTCCTATTCCATTCATCCGTTTGGGATGAAATTTTGATGATTTGTTATGCCACGGCAGCGAAGGTGTATATTTTTGCTTTTTATTGCCGGACAACAAAGTTTTACTAAATTTTTACCTGATATTTTAATTAGCTTTGTATTCGCATCTAGGGGGAATCTCTCCCTTCACGGAATTCTACGGAAGTTTTACTGAAAACTACTCAGTGTGAATGCGATCACTTTCGAAATTGGACGCCCTAATTGAAGGGACAATGTAAAACTAGTAAGAAGGCTGTCTTTGGCCCAACCAAAGTCTGAATATCTTACATCCGCAAATTTAAAAAATATCTTAGAAAGCACTCAATGGATCTGAAATCCTTTATAATGGTTAAAGTGGGAGAGCCACTACCTTTTTTGGGAAATTGTGCTAATATCGGAATAAAATATCGGAACACGCCTATTTTTACACCAATTTTCTATTTTTATCTTGTCTCTTTTTTTGCGTTGTAAACTGAAGAAGTACAAAGTGAATACACCCTCTCCCTTCAGATGTAGGGTATACAAGTAAACAGCATTATTTTTCAGTTTGTTTTATTTTATTTATTTAGAATTTCTTAACTTTTTATAATTATTATTATGATTTTGCATTTTTTAATGGTCAACAGAAAGCAACTTTTTTAACAGATTACCGATTCTACGCCCCTGGCTGACTGGAGCGGCTTGCTTGAGGTGCCAGTTTCAGTTGTTCCGTCAGTTGGCAAAAATTTTGTTTTGTTTGTGGGTAGAATTGAATTGACAACAGGGCCGTCATTGAGTCAAGTTAGGCTTCGGACTTTAGCTTGCAAATTCGGGAAGCACTTCTGATTCCACTGTCTTCTGAGTTCCACTGATTTGACACAAATACTGAAGTTGGTGTGCCCTCAAGTGAATTGTTACTGAATTGTAATCAAAATGCTGATTATATCCGTCTTGATCTGCGCCATTGATCATTCTCTTCTCCGCACCACAAATTCATTTTTAAAAAGTCAACACGTCCCTTTTGTTCTTCTTCGCTCTGGGCATCCTTATTAATGTTTCTTTTTGCCCTTAGCTACCTTGGGATGCGAGAAGAACCGTATAAAATAATTAATTTTAACCAGAGCCGAAATGGGTTTTAATTAATGAAGGCGCCTTCTGTTCCAAGAACCGCAAGTAGAGCAGCTCGGCAGGTAACCGATCGCGGGCCTTTTGTCTCGGGTTGATGCTGGCTATAGCGTGTCTAAAAACGGATCATCTTCCATGAATTGCGAGCCTGGAATCAAAGTTGGTCCCCCAACTTTGGCTGGCGAAGTGCACTAGATGATGATGCAGCCAGCCACCCGTTTGTGCCGGCGGCTACAAGAAGAGGTGAACCGCACAAAACCAACGACTGCGTCATCCTCGCGCGGCGGACTCCGGCACTGGCTGTGAACCGTCCTTCTTCATATCATTCTGGTTCTGCCTGCAGACAATTACACTCGTACATCATCGCAGGTCCGTACGTCAGGCGAAGTGACTACACAGGCACCGCGTGCCTGTTATTACTGCTGGAACCCGGCAGGGTTTTCACACCTTATGCGCCCCACTGCGTGGCCGAAGCAGCACTTTAAATCTTGAGATCTCAATAAATATGCACGGACACACTCGGCCGTGCCCCTCGCACGCCGCAGTTAATTGCAGCGCAGCACTGTGCCACAAATTAATTGGAAGCGCTGCAGTACCGCAGGCAGATTGAGTTGTAATGGAAGTACACTGAACGCTGCAAGTGTAGGTTCCTCCTCGCAAAGAGGTCTTCTAATGAGCGCTGTTTAGAGGAAGCGTTTGTGGCGTAATCGCAGGTGTCATGGAACCAAATATTACACAGTCCTCTAAGTTCGCCAAGTTCGCTATTATCAACGACCTTGATTGACGATTGAGGTACCCGAAACTCTACGAAGGCGAATTACGAATTACGAATTACGAATTACGTAACAATCTGTTCACATTTCGTTACACGCCTGACGAAGCCAGTCGAGGCCAAATTACGACCGATAAGTTTCCGCGGCCTCGTCCTGAGGACGCGAATTACAACGCCATTTATGTCAGCATCGATAGCAATAAAAGTCACCCCACGAGAAACCCTATTTTAAGAGCCGTAAACAACGCCGCACCCCAGCACAGGGCGGCAGGGTTTCTTGTATGGCCCAGAATACGACAGCAAATTAATTCCAATTGGACGGAAATACTTGTGCGACGACCAGCAAGCAAGTTCTAGTTGCCCGCCATCATGGGCTGTCGGCTGACTGTCCTGGAGTTAAAATAGCGAAGAAAGCCACTTTAACTGGCCACCTAGAGCAGTTGCGGTTTCTTCAATTCCAGCTCATTGATGTTTTACGGCTTTAATGATTAATTCTGAGTCGCACTTGTTTCGTGGGTCACACTGAATCATTCTGAGCGGCTTGCGAGGGACGTTGAATTCACATAGCGCTCATGGCCATCGCAAGTCGCACTCACACTCCTGCGGGAGAAAATTACTTTTGGGAGTTGACGTTCCGGCAATATGTTGTATAAATACAAATTAGCATCAGCAAATTCGTCCAGAACCCTCTTGGTTGTTCCTACTGTTCGCTGCTTAAAGCGCGACCTTAGCATACGTTAGCAAGAAAAGTTTGGCTCCTATGTTCTTCCATGCAACGATAATCGTGGGCGAAGTCGTGTTTCAATTACGTAAGCTCATTTCAAGGAATGTTAAAAATTTAAATAAACTTGAGAGTAAAACACTTTTATTTAATTTAAAATTTCTTCGGACAATTCAAGATCGCAAGTTTGTTCCCAGATTTGCCATAGATTATAGTACTTCATTTCAATCGCTTCATATATGTTTGCGTATACGATATTACCGACCTAACCTTCCTACCGTTTCTTCCAGAGAATCTAACTTTTATTCTTAAATATAAACATAAGAAATGTTACTTTGTAACTAAATACCGAAAAATATTGCTGTCGTTAAAATTAACGTTATTTCGGTCTTTATATGTTTTGTTACCGGTACAGCGTAACGTTACTAAAAAACTAATGGTGCTTGCGTTATAAAGTTATGTACAATAACGTTTCCCAACACTGTTTTCTAAAATATAGCTAGTCGAAAACTAAGCGTTGATTTGGTGAGACTAAACATGTGAAAACAGTACAAAAATAATGCTCAATTTTATACATACAATATAAGACAAAAGAATAAATCAATTTTTAATTTCTTAAAGTAGTTTGAACCGATCCTTTCTCCCGCCCAGCACCGTATGTCAATACCATTCTCTTCTGATTATTTAACAGAAAATCGAACAGTTGTGTTATGCATAAAACTGATAATAACAATAATCGTGAGTATTTTCTGATACTCTGTTTCATTTCACGCCCTTGTCTGCGTAACACTACCGTAGGCGTTGCGCAATTGCAGATTGACAGTTAAAAAGCTTAACACGAAGGCATCCCAATATTCATACGCATATCAGATATATTTTGCACCAGGCGTAAACGATTTTGGGAGGGCCGAACAAACGCCTTATTTAGAAATGATCAACTTTTGCCGCAGAAACAATGTCTTTACCGCGATGCTGAAACCTTCTAGTGCGCCACCACTACAACAGTCATGAAATCGGCACGCACAACATGTTCCAAATGCAAGGTGACACGCCCACTTCGGCAAGCTTCAACGCTTGCCGCAGAGAAACAATTTGTTGTGGTTTCCCCAAATAAAACGAGACAAGGGAGACAATCATCCCTCAATAGAGTGTGACAAACGGTCTTCATGTTTCGCATATTAAATAAAAATAAGCATGAATGACATTCGAGAAACGCAATCTCACTAAGAAATTCAGGAGATTTCCCTAAAAACACAGTGTAGAAGCAGCATTTTAATAAAAAACCTAGTGTAATTTTCATTTTAATGAAATGAATATATATATATATATATGTATATATATATATAGTTCCGTATGCATTCCTATACCATTCATCTGATTGCGAGGAAACTTTGGTGAGTTGTTATGTTCACGGCTTAGAAGTTTTCTGCAAGGTTTTTTGTTAAAGTATTCAAATGAATTATCAAATTCAATGGATTTGTCAGCCATTTCTCGTCAACAAGTACTATAGTGTTTATTATGAAATTTGAATTGGTCGATATTAGATTATAGATAGAACGGGCATTTTCCCGCTTTTTCTAGTTGATTTTCTAATAGTCCTCAAAAAAATTATAATATTCTAAATTAATTTTTAATAGTCGTTAAAAAATATTAGTTTCGCTTTTAAATAAATAATGTTAAACGAAAAGCGATTGTTCATCTACACCTAAAGCAAAAAAACAAGAGGCATCACGAGCTTCAGAAACAGACGAACAACGGGAAGCAAGCCTGGAAACCGATCGAGTACGCACTGCTCAAGCCCGTTCGTCTGAAACAGTCGAGCAACGGGGAGCAAGACTGGAAACCATTCAAATAAGCACTGCTGAAGCCCAGTCATCTGAAACAGACGAGCAACGGGAAGCAAGACTGGAAACCGCTCGAGTACGCAATGCTCAAGAATCTTCCTTTGAAACAGTCGAGCAACCAGAAGCAAGACTAGAATCCGTTCGAATTAAATAGATGCATTCCTAATTATGGTTACAGTCTTCATCCAAGTGTGGTTATTGGAAAAATGGATAAATTATGCGTGTATTGCAGTGCCCTCAAATTTAAGAATGAAACACCTGGTATGTGCTGCGCTGGTGGAAAAGTTAAATTGCCAGAATTATATTCACCACTAGAACCATTATCAAGTTTGGTATCAGGTGAGACAAGCCAATCGAAACATTTATTGGCAAACATACGAAAGTACAATTCATGCTTCCAAATGGCATCGTTTGGTGCAACGAATATCGTGCGCTATAATTATATGCCAACATTTAAAGTCCAAGGTCAAATTTATATTCGTACTGGAACACTGCTACCACTGCGGACGCAGATCACAAATTCTTTCAAATTTATTCCATGGGAAACACTGATGAACAAATAGATCAATGTTGTCGAGTCAATACAGGCACTAGACGAGAAATTGTAGCTGCATTACAAACCTTATTCGATCAACATAACGAATTAATTCGATTTTTCAGAACTGCCCTCGAAAAAATGCCAGATGATGACTACAAAGTTGTAGTTAGAGCAGACAAGACACCTGTCGGCTAATACGAAAGACAGTACAATGCACCAACAATTGATGAGGTTCGATCTTTATAGTTGGCGCAGAATTTAACTCGCGTGATGTAGATCTTCATCGCAGAATTTATTATGCTCAGCGAGCCTGAGAAACTCGTCGCTCATATGACGGATTGCAATATCAGATTTTATTTCGGCAAGGAGAAAATGAAAATATCATTTTAACATCAACTTGAGAGATCCAGATTTGGAAACGAATAAGAAAGTCAGTACCATGAATTACTATTCTAATGGATTGATGATTCGTAGAAAAAAAAATCAAAGCGAAACGATTCCTCTACATTCGATTAAATCAAACCAAGTTGCGTTCTGAAGAGTACATTCATTTACGCGATGCAGTTGTTAATGAGGGCAATGTGAATCCCAATGAATTGGGAAATCCATGAATACACACAAGATGCAATGACACATGTTCGCGCATATGGCCCTCCAAATTTGTTTATTACATTCACATGCAATCCTACGTGGGATGATATAAAATAACTTTTGCTAACTGGACAAAACTCATCGGATCGTCGTGATATTTCCGCACGTGTGTTCAAACAAAAATTGAATCTTTAATTGATTTCATTGTAAAGCATCATGTTTTTGGAGAGACACGGTGTTGGTCAATATATTCCATTGAATGGCAAAAATAAAGATTGCCACATGCACATATTTTGATTTGGTTCATCGAAAAATCACACCAGATCAAATTGATCAAGTCATATCGGGAGAAATACCAGATATCGAAATTGATTCAGACTTATTTGAAGTCGTTACCAAAAACATGATTCGTGGTCCATGTGGTTTACTCAACCACAAGTCTCCATGCATGTCTGATGGGAAATACACGAAAAGATACCCAAAAGACTTACTTGCCGCGACTATCAGTGGCAATGACGGATAGCCACTCTATCGTCCACGTACAACTCAAGAAGGCCGCAGAGCCTCACTTTAAAAGTACGAAACAATGATGTTGAAGTCGATAATCGTTGGGTTTTACCTTACGTACAAGTAAAGAAAATGTACAAATCAATGTCAAGTATTGCAATTCAGTGAAATCAATAAAGTACGTTTGCAAATATGTCAACAAAGGAAGCGATATGGCTGTTTTTGGAGTGGAAAATGCTACTGCACCTATCAATAAAATCGACCAATATCGACTGGGACGCTGCATTAGTAGCAATGGAGCAGTATGGCGCATTTTATCATTTCCAATCCATGAACGACATCCAACAATAGTTAATTTGTCAGTGCACCTTAAAATTGGACAGACAGCGCGTGTACTTCACAACAGAAAATGCACGTACAAGAGAATTGCCATCACCACCAAAATTAACTGCATTTTTCTCATTGTGCGTGGATGATATGTTTGCAAAGGCGCTACTTTACACTGCAGGCCAAAATACTACAAATGGAATTAATCAACGAAAAAGTTTAAACGTCGCAAACTAGGTAAAACAGTTGAAGGGCATCCAAATTCATATTCAACCGACACGTTAGGCCGTCTGTACACTATTCACCCAAACACGGTAGAATGCTTCTACATACTTGCGATTACTCATAATCAACGTATGTGGACCGTTCTCTTCCCAGGAATTGAAAACAGTAAACGGTATGTGTCACTTATCGTGAAGCTTGTCAAGAATTAAACCTTCTTGAAAACGATGCACATTGGGACACTTCACTCTCTGATGCATCGAATACTGCTCAACCACGAGAAATACGCACGTTATTTTCAATCATATTGACAACGTATTTCCCATCCAGTCCAAAAGATCTTTGAGAAAAATACAAAGACTACATGAGTGAAGACATCCCACACCGTTTGCGTGCAACGAATCAAAATCCGGACATTGAATTCACTCCAAACGTGTATAATAAGGCATTGATTTCGATTGAGGACATATGTATGGCAATCGCTAACAAAGCACTGGGACAATCGGTATCCAAACAGGGCATTCAGCACTGAAATTGCCGTTAAATATGCTAATCACTGAGACACCAAGAAGTAATATCAAAAATATCATGTCAACTCATTACATGGGACGAATGTATTATGGCACACAGAAAAGCATCGTACACTAAAATTTAAGAGGATTTGAACAGCTATTTGGTGGTACACTCATTTTATTTTCGGGCGATTTTCGACAAACTCTAACAGTTATACTACGTTATACCGCTGATGGTCTTAACACATGTCTCAAATCATCAGTTTTATGGCGACACGTACAAAAATTAACTTTGAAGACCAATATGCGTGTACAACCACAACATGATACATCCTATAAACATATCGCAATACAATTGTTGGATGTTGGGAGTGGGAAAAGGGCAATTGATACACAATACACAATGTATAAAATTGCCAACAAACTGCTGTAAACTCATAGCAACGAAAGACGAATTAATTCACAAAGTTCTTCCGAAAACAGCACGGGATTATAAAAAGCATCAGTGGCTCAGTGCACTTGTTATAGTAGCTGCCAAAAACAGGGATGTGAATGCTATAAATTTCAGCATTCAAAACGAAATACCAGGCGAATTGTGAACATATAAGTCCATCGATACTGTAATGAGTTAAGATGAAGTTATCAGTTATCCAACTGAATTCTCGAATTCACTTGATTTGCTAGGCATGCTGCCGCACGTTCTAAAATTGAAAATTGGCATGCCTATTATTCTCAGAAACATGAATCCACCACGACTTTGCAACGGTACCAGGCTTTCGGTGAAAAAGATGATGAACAATATCATAGAAACTACAATTTTAAATGGTAAATTTAAGGGAAATGATGTACTGCTACCCCACACCCCGATGATTCCGACAGATATGCCATTTGAATTCATACGTTTGCAGTTTCCAGTGTATATATGGTCATTAGAAACACGAGTAAGTATAAGTTTTTAATATAAGTTTTTGTCTTCCATATAAGTACTTTCAGTTTATTTTCATTACTCTTTTACTTTTTCACTTAGTGAAAAATATGGAAGACAAAAATTTATATTAAAAACTTATACTATATTATAAAACTTATATATGTATTGCCGGAGAGAACAACCAGAAATCATGATGTATTTTCGCTTATTAAATTACGGGAATACGTTAGGCAACGCTATTCGTAGGCGTGGTCACTCGAGAACGGAAAGCAATATTTCGACTGAAATAACGAAAATCGTGTCTTGCATACACGAACTTGGAAATAAATTCATTGGCCAAATATGGAATCCGTTGGCAGCAAGAAATTAATTACGTTTGTTGAGGGGAGCCTCGCGCCCGTTTACTTGAAGAAACTCCTGGCAGCAAACGGACTTCGTTCATTAGCTGAGTGAGACGAGTCGAGGAACAACTTCCATGTCATTAATAAAATTATCACCTCCATGCACACCAATTAAGCAACCTGCCAACGTCGAGCATTTAATGCCGGCGAACAGCACACAGCCGGGTCCGGGGTGACTGGATGCATTTCGAAAATGAATAGTACTTGACGAAGTGCGGGGAAAGGTATCAGAAGGGAGGAAATGAGGTGGAACCCAATGCTGACAGTCATTATTATTGTGAGTGATTAAAAAAACCATCCAATAAAAATTTAGCTAAGCAAATTGTTTTAGTTTTCATAATCAACTATTGCTAAATTGCAAGCTATAAAGTCAAAAATTAAATAATATTCCACATGCAGCAGTTTAAACTTGTAAAGGCGAAGATATGGAAGGAAATTAAAGGAAACTGTTGAATTCAGTTCAATTCATTTGAAATACCAGCTTACATAGCAGGCTCTGCACAGGTTCATAACTTCTTCATAGATTTGGAACTTCGGTTGTGTGGGAGCTACAACTTTGTGCAATGCCCTCCACTTTTCCATTGTCTTTTCATTTCCTTATTATAGACAAGTGGTGGCTCCGATTTTTAGGATTTCGTTTCTGTGGAAGCCATGCCCTCTGGAAGAATTCCATCTTTATTTTGCTCAGATTTTACTATAGTGCCAAGTTTGGTTGAAATCTGGTATGTCGTTTAGGATGAATTATATTAATATGTAAAATATTAAGCTAAAATATATATTAAGAACTATCTTACCTACACTACAGTCGGCTGATATACCCGGTCTCGCACGAAAACCCTTAATTTAAGGTTTCTTACGACTCGTATACGATTACTTATAATTTCACTTCCCGGCACCCAAAAGAGATTTACATTGTTTTTGGAGGTTAGGTCATTTGGGATTCTATTGCAGTGCCAAAATTATTTTGATTTGAAGGAGAATCCCTGTAGAGCTTTAAGGACCGCTTAGCTATCAGACATTATAAATATCTTTGCCTTTACAGCCCTCATTTTTGTTAAAATGTCTATAGCTGACAGTGAACACAATTAAATTGGCTTGAAAAATTGAATTGTATCCCTGTGAAGAAAAATATGTGTGTTTTACATTGAGGGCTCACATCACCTGCCCCAACCATACATTCCACCTTGGAACCATCAGCGTATCGCCTCTGCGCATCGGTTTTGGTCAATTTCAATTTCAATTTGTTTGTATTCCATTCCTCTCTTGTACGAATAAACACTATAGTAGGTGCTGTCCTGCTATGTGCCCCGGTATAAAATTATACCTCAATATCTCGCACGGTTTATGAGATATTCACATTACAACATTTTTTTAAATGAGGTGCCTTTACATTCCGTATGTAAAGTAGACGTGGTTGTTAACCAATCTCGCCCATTTTCAATCCCGAACTGACCTACATTACAGTGAATATTTGTGCCAAATTTCATTGCGATATCTCTTTTCGTTCTCCCGTAATAGTGATTTCAACAGACAGATAGACAGACAGATAGACAGACAGACAGACAGACAGACGAACGGGCAGGGCTAAATCTATTCAGGAGGTGACGAGCCAGAATATATATACCTTTCTATATCTATCTTACTTTTCTATATCTTTTCTAGTTATTTTTGTTAACTATTAATAGGTTTCTGCATAATATTCATGGCTCCTAAAGCATTGCTTCCAACAATACAATCAAATGATTTATTACCAAAACCAGTAATCAAATAAATTCATATCTTCTCGATGAAATGCGTGGAAGATTGGTTCGAATGTTGCTTAAAAGAGAAGCGCAATCAGCAGTACCATGCAGTAAATTTAGAATAAACGAGGCATTAAGCATTATCTTTAAGGTGGTAATTTCAGTGAAGAATCCCAGTGAAGATTTCGTACACAAAAGAATAGAAACTTTTTTTGTAGAGATTAAATTTCCGAGATGTAACAGTAATAGTTTGGGCTCCAAACGGGTGAAGCACACTCCAATATAGGACGAACTAATGATGTATAAAGGATCTTAGTAATGTAAGGATCATCAAATTATTTTGTCCAGCGCTTAATAAATCCTAGTACTCTGAAGGCTGTACTGGTTATTCGATCGATGTGTATGAGAAAACGTAGTTTCCTGTAGGACCATTCCTATACCAGTGGTATAAGTATAGTTGAAATGGCCAGTTCGAGAAAACGACATTCGTTTACATTTGAGAATATTCAAACTCATGCAATTTACTTTGCAGCAGGTAAGAAATTTGTTTAAATCAGTATGAAGCAGCAGTGCATGGCATTCATTTTGTTTATGATAAAACTATTTTCAAATCGTCGGCAAACAATAGTGCATCACTATGATTTAAGACAGAAGGTAAATCATTAATAAATATTAGAAAAAGCATCGGCCCGAGGTGATTACCCTGAGGAACAGTTGATTTACAATAAATTATGTCCGATTTAGTATTTTGCAACAAAACCATCTGTGTGCGGTCACTAAGATACGAAGTTATCCATTCCAACAAGTGCAAGGAAAATCCAAATTTCGTAATAAAGAGGTTATGGTTCACAACGTCAAAAGCTTGGCTGAAATCCGTATATATGACATCAGCTTGCAAACCATATTTAAAATTATTGATTGTCTTAGATACAAATTCCGAACAGTTTTTCAAAATGCATGAAGGAATGTTGTCAGGTTCAGGATTTACTTTACATTTTAGATCCATCAGTTCTCTTAGAACTATAGTTTCATCAATAACGGGGTGTATAATATGACAGTTCGATACTGAGTAAGGATAACTCATTGAATCATATCTCGTATCGGAATATGTTGACTCAAAATATTTAGCGAACAAGTTGCATATTAATTTAGTATCATCCGATTCAATATTATCCAATTTCATGACTGAAGGAAGCATATTGCATTTACATTTTGAATTCACGAAGGTCCAGAAAGACTTCGGATCTGATTTCGAATTGCTTTGCACCCTTGATATATAATTTTTATAGGATGATTGGAGATTTCTATGGTATCTATTTCTTGCAGAAATATATTTTAGAAAACATTCGGTTGAACAATGTTTAATATATCTTTTATAAAATTTGGCCTTTATATTCCGTAAAGTGGGAATTTCATGCGAAAACCAAGTCGGGCCCTCACGAGTGTTCAATCTTCGTAACGGCACCGCGGTTTGAAAACACTTACCAAGGGATTGGTTAAATGAAGCTCCTGCGGGATCAATGCATGAAGTAGAAGGTGATTCATGTAAGGCTAAAATCGAAACCCAATCAAATTCACTCAATAGACTTTTTAAAATGTCATAATTTGTATTTCTAAAATTAAACGCTTTGAAATGTTGAGCCCTCATACAATGGGGCTAGTTTGATTGACCACGTATCTGAAGTTTTAATGTTGAATGGTGCTTATCTTCCGGAAACACAAGACGCTCAGTACGAGAAATACTTATGCTATAAACAGTACGAGAAATACTATATTTATAAAACCATTATAGTTCGGCGAAACATAATAGAATGTTGGGATCATCAGGGCAATTCATCCAAGAAACATGTGGCAAATTGAAGTCACCTAGAATCACTAGATAATCGGTGTAGAGCAGACTGTTGTTTAATTTGTTTATGCAGACGGAATGTTTCTGATAAACGTCCATACCAGAATTGGGCGGAATATAAGAATAAGCGATATATAATGATAAGTTGTTCGTCTTAACATGGACACAGCATATGTCAATATCGGCAGCCTCATTTAAGACTTCAGTTCTCGAGATTTCAATATGAAGATTTAATGCAATAAGGACACCACCGCCTCTTTTGTAACCTGAACTAAGCTCTTGCCTTTCCATATAGAAGCATCCATAATTTTGTTTGATAATTGTTCTGTGAAACCCAATTTAAAGTTTATATGATTTAAATCCGTTAATAAAATATACTAGACTAGCCGATAACATTTCAAAAGAGAGGATTGAATTTCTAACTTTTTAGAAATATGACTAAAAATATTTTCAGGAGTCGTGTCAGATTTAAATTTTGATATATGAGCCCAAACATTCTTAGGCAGCACATTTAATTCAGGATCTGAACCGAAAACATTATTATATAAGTATTCGAACGATAGTTCATGTTCGTTCTCATTTTACCCTTCTCCAGTTGGAAGCCATTATTGTTGTTGGATGATGTGGATACTAAGATGACATCATTTACCGATCCACTATTAGCGACTGGTGGAACAAAAGACTCAGCGCTATCTAAAAGAGACGGAACAGAGAGAGAGTAATCACATCATTAGTAACACCTGGTGACCCAGCATCAACGGGCCAGAGAGAACTTTCCTTTCTTTGCCCCAAAGAATTAAGAACAGGTGAGGAAAGGCAAAGACTTGTCGATGTTGTTGCTGTCTTATTTAAAGCGCGCGACGCGGAGTCAACTACAGCAGCTTCAGTAACCTGTTTTGAACGCTTGACCGCAACCGACTTTGTTTTGATGTTCTGCTTGCGGGGGCGAAGCCGAGCAGCAACGGAATGTGCAATGTCGACCTCTTCTCTCACACATGGTGGATCATTGACGTCACACTTTAAATGTTGCATAAATAATTTTTCCAAATTAGCAATTTAACTTTTTAAATTGCTTATTGTTGATATTATATCAGAGTTACAGTTCAAAACTTATGCACACTTCAAGCACAGCATTTTAAAAGAAGTAATATGAATGATATTGAGATTAATAAGAATTTAAAAGACACGTCAGAACAGTACGCGAGGTGAACATGTACTGGTGGTGGATAAAACTACAGCGGATATGGGAGAACTACTTTTGGTGGATAAAACTACAGCGGATAAAGTCTTCCTGGTGGAAAATGATGGCGGATATCATCGATACGGAGGTATCATCTCGAGTCTTCCTAAACGATCACTCGTGACGCCAATCATCTTAACATACTGTGTAAAAAATGACGGAAGAACAGACGGATTGACTCGTGTCTCCTGTTGAATGCCGATGTTCTTAAATCTGAATTTAATCTTTTAATTGCTTAAATCTAAGATCTAAACCGACCTCCAGTTCCAAATATTAACATACACATATTTTTTTATGTGTTTCAGTTAAAAATATCACTAGTTGCGCCATATTTTAATTTTGTTTTTTTGGTTTGTTTTTTTGGTTTGTTTTTTTTTGTTTTTTTTTTGTGAACCTATGTATTATATCCAATTTTATGGGGAGACCTGAACCTACAGCGACGGGGTTACCCCTGATTCTAATCGTACTCAGTGACACACAACATAATCTTAGACTTATAGGCAGTGACAATTCGATTCTTCGAGCTAGCCTCGGACCGTTTGAGCAGTCCCACCTTAATGTGGTACATTTAAACTGTTGTAGCATTATGCCATCTATTCAGTGTACCAAGCTAAATGAATTGCGCCGTGTTTTAGAAGGCCTTAACATTGTAGGCATCACCGAAACTTGGCTCAAGCTATACCTCGCTAATGAAATGGCGTGCAGGGTGTGAGTGAGTCTTTTTTTATCGAACTTGTGACGGAACTTGGTGAGTTGCTGGTAGGGGTGAAGTTCCTGCCCTACAGAGATCTGGAGCCCTTTGCGGATTCTGCTAGTGATTTAATTGTTTCGTACTCCAATGTGATCATGATGGGTGATTTCAATGAGTTGAATAGTTTCTTCAGTGGGAAGTCAGGGGTTTCAAATTCAAATATAAATACAGATAATTACACCACCTGTTTCTCCCCGCTTCCTTCGGGTAATATCAACAATAGCAACTTTAGTTTCCATAATATTACACTAGATAAATTATACTTAGCTATTGATAAAATTAAATCGGATGCCGCTGGCTACGACAATATACTACTGAAGTTTATTAAACGAATGCTGCCGTATATCGACTATTATATGCTTAATTTTATCAATAGTATTCTTACTTTTTCATGGTCCCCGGATACTTGTAATATTGCACAAATTGTATCTATAAAAAAGCCGGGTAACTCAAATGAGTTAGAAAATTTCGGGTCAATCAGCATATTTCCGGTTCTGTCCAAAGTTCTTGAAAATTTTATTGCTGTCCAAATTGGGAATCACACCAGCCAATATGGCTTTAGTAAAGAATGTAATACCTCGATCAAAACAATTGAATAATAAACGCAGCTGCGTACTTATTTCTCTAGATTTGTCTAAGACATTCGATTCGATTGACTACTGGAAGTCGGTAACTAAGTTGTATTATAAGCCGGAATTCTCTAACCCTGCATGTAAACTAGTAATAATCGTATTTCTGATCTGCTGGATGTTAGAGATGAGGTGCCTCAGCGCTTTGTTCTGAGTCCCATTCTTTTCATGATATATTTAAATGACTGCTTCGATGGCAGTCTAAATTTCTGTAGAACTTTTCCATTTTTTTCATGATATATTTAAATGACTGCTTCGATGGCAGTCTAAATTTCTGTAGAACTTTTTTCTGTATACCTTTGACTTTCTGTATACGCAGATGATATCCAGCCCCTATATATGGGTGAACGTTTTTTGCTCGATAGTTTTCAAGCCCAAATTAACTTGAGCCTCTCTAACGTGTGTTCCTGGATGTCTAGGAGCTCCCTTACGGTAAATCCCAAGCTATAGTTTTCGGGGTTCGAGTTTTGAATGAAAACTGACGGCCTACGAAGCTAATAATAATACTTAAACGTAATAATTTAAGCTTGTTGTTGTTCTGGATCAATAGTTATTGTATAGAATGATCACTCTATTTGCTTAGTTATTTCTCACAAGTAATATGTATTTAATTGGCCTAGGAGGCTAAATAAATAAATAAATACAAGCAGAAATAAGAAATAAATACACTGGAACTGTCAATGGTGAATTATATGGCAAAATTGATCACATATTTATACACTTTAATGTTATTTCTTGAAAAGAGAATATTAATTGAGTTTCAATGAATTTCAACTATGTAGAGTTTCAATCAATTCGGTTACTATTGATTAACTTAACTTTCGCTGCTATTTGTAATAAATAAAGTCCTTATAAAAATCATATCCTTCTTCCAATAGGAGTGGCAATTTTTTGTGTGAATTTAGAATTGAACTTGGTACACCATAAAACGCCGTTATTTCACGTGCCTTGTGTTAATTCCAAAACTATTAAATTAAGCTTTTAGAAGTTCCAAAATCGCCAAAAAGTAATGTAAAGCAATGATTGAGAAACGCAATGGTTCTGAAAACTTACAATAGCCCGATCAAGGCAACTCCTTTAGTGGAGGCGAGAGTCATTTGCTATATAATGGGAATGATTTCAACCATAATCACTTTTTAGCAAAATCATTCCATTCATTGCATACTTTAGATGCTTTTTTAAAGTTTTTGTAATCATATAATCACATGACTTCCACCGTACAAATGTTGATTAGCTCTCTAAGTCGCAAAAATGCGGAGGACTTCAGAGAATATAAATCCTTTTCCTACAGTAGTTTGATTTTCCGGCGTGCAGATGCCTCCGCTTGCTCCTCCCACGCACGATCTAGTAAGTATGTATAAATTATAGAATTGAGTTTTTTTTTGAATTAGCAAACGAATTATAAAAATTTAAAATCAAAATACATGAACTTCGAGAGTGTGGCGGAAGGGCGAAAAAGTCGGAGTGAACACAGAAAACCCATAAAGGCTCGTTTAATATCAATTGTTCCGGATGGCTACCGCTTCAAATTGTAATGGACATAATGTGGCATCTGCTTCATGGAAGAGCACGTCTCTCGATTATTTGGCAGGATACCTGCAGTATATAATGCGTACATGCGCACGCACGAGTATGTATGCGCGTGTATAGCATGTATTTGACAGCCCTCGTGAGACAACACAGGCTACTTCCAGCGTCCTCCCCGCCGAGGTGGGCGCAGAGCAGCACGAAGTATCGCGCGGCAAAGCAAACAAGGAAGATCCGAGAGCAAGCAACAACAACAACAACCACTCCAATAATAATAAAATGATTCATGCGCATTTTCTTTAAGCGAGGCGTTTATGTTAACAAATTAAAAGCAAATTGGTCGCCACAAAGTCTCCCATTGCGCCCACTTTGATCGAACGACTACGCCGCCACCAGCCAGCAAAGCCGAGGAAAGCAAACGAAGAACTACAGAAAAACAACAACAAGCCCAACGAGCCCAACGAGCGGTCACGTCAACAAACACAACAAGCAACACAAACCAGGCAACAGCCCAAGAAACCACAAACCAGTAACAAATACCAGGAACAACAATACGCCAGGCGGCGCCCTGCCCCCTTCCCCCTGCCCCCCGCCCTTGCATTGTATTAACTCGTCAGGCGGCGCGGCAGCGAAGCGACGCTGATAAAAGAACAACAACTGAAGGATGATGTGGAAATAATAACTTTATGTAGGTAAATTGAAAAACACCACAGAACTCCGCCCAACTAAGTGTTTTAGTGGGAAGGCAGGCAAGTAGCCGGCCGTCAGAGAATCCATGTGGGTTCTAAAACTTCCCAGTATTCAGAACAGGGCAGCTGTAGCAACTGACTCTCTCACTCGAACGCAGATCGCGCTCACCCCAGCGTAAACACAAAAAACGTCACTGTTCGGTTGGCGGTGGTTCGCACAGTCTTCCATATTGGAATCGTTGTTGTTTTTAACGTCGCTGTTGTTTTATTATATTAATGGTTTGTGGTGTTTAATACGCTGTCTGCAGGAGGCGAATTAAGAGGGCCGGTATCGTGTCGCGTCTGGTTAGAAAACTCAGAGAACAAAATAGAAGCTGGCTGTGTGTGTGTGATGGAAGTGGACGTTGTCGTCGTTACTTCATGAGCTTTCATCTCTTTCGCGCTTCCACACTTGAGCGGGCAGTTGTAGCGACCCAATTGGCTGAGTGCGAGTCGGTAGCAGCGGCGAACTCAGCAATGGCAGCAATCCGTAGAATGGGGCGACCGTCGGTCGTGGTTCGGTTGCTTGAGTACCGGACATACCCGGCGCACTCAGTCGTCACCGAAAACTCGCTGAGAGTGCCAACGCCCGAGCGGCATTGCAGTGCCCGTCGTCGTTCGAAGATACGAAATTGCCGATGTTATCCAAACCGAATAATATCGGCACTCTTTTGCGGGCGTGTGTACGTGTGTTTGTGCATAATTAGTGGACTGCTTTGAAAGCAACAACTGAAAAGAATTAATTGAATCAATTATAGCTCAGAAACCACAACAAGAGTTATCACAGCTGCAAAGAGAGTCTGTGCTACGTGTTGCTTCCGAGGCGATCATTAATACGCGCTACTGAATACGAAATCCCACCAAGTTAAAGAATTGATGAACTGTTCTCGGTACCCGCTGCGTGTTGTCCAAAGACTGGCGGTACATTCCTGCTAACGAAGGAAATGGTCCTGGAGCAGCAGTCGCATCTAGGTTTGGCCTGCACCAGCAGCACCAACAGCACCAGTCCTCCAGGCAGTAGCGGCGACAGCAGTGCAGTTGGTGCCGCACCCAGCAACAACCCGCTCGTCGGCAGCAGTCTCTCCGCGGAAGGCTTGCATCCATCGGCCGCCTTGCAGCTGTACGCGGCAGCCGCTCAGCTGGCGCCGGGCGGCATACGCGTGCCGCCGTGGGGGCCGCTGCTGCAATTCGGCGTCCCTGGCGTGTTCGGCGGCAACCCTTTTCTGGGTCGACAGCGCTTCCACAGCAACCCCCAAAATGCCGCCGCAGCCTCTCAGCTGGCCGCCAACGCCAGCACCGCCTTCGCTAACCTGCAAGGACTAAGCGCTGCAATGCGAACCGCCTCGGCGGCGCAGACGTCCGCCGCCGCCGCTGTCGCCACTGTAGCGATCCAGCATCGCTTAATGATTGGCAACCGCGCTCTACCTGCCGGCCCTCCCAGCGAGGGCTCCAACGAAGACGTGGGTAAGTCTACAGTATTACTGATGCACATTTGTTCGCGTAAAAATGTGCATTAGAGGAAAAATACTGAGCAGAAAATAAGTCGTGTTGTTCCACATTCCCCTTGTTCAGTTTCCTTCCCTCAAATCCTTTTAGATAATTGGTTACTAATCGTGCCTCATTTATTTTAATATTACTTACTTGCCCTACCCACGGATTTGTTCTCGGTATCCTGTGTTCCGTGCACCAGCTGTCTGGTTCACGTGAGTCCTTTGAGCTCTGCGGTTCAGCCTACCACACAAAAACAATTAAGAAATATAAAATAACTATTAAGGATTTAATGGTGGACATGTCATTCGTTCGATTGATTTTCTGACGGCCTATTATCACGTTGGCAATTCTATAGCTAGTTCATCAGCCGATGTTTCCAAATACTGTTTTGGCCTGCACAAAAATGTGAACTATTAGTGAACAGAATTGAAGATCTTGACAAATAATCTTCAGCGGTTTAGCAAAGAAATTATAAGTAAAGCGTGTCCTTCTAAATTAAATCACGGTCTCGAGAAGAGAAGCTTGTCGAAATATCGCTTTAAAATCGCTTTTCAATTGGATCACATCTGTACCCACCCAGTTATTGCAAAATATTTCAGTTGTAGGCTTGAAAGTTTCATTGAAAAATTGATAAATTTGTTTTACATACAGAGATCGTTGGAAAATTTACACACGATGCAAGTAAAATATAAACAAGTGCACACGTGCATTGCAGACTTTTATAGCAATCTTCTACGGAAAATGCAGAATGGTTAGGATAAAAGAATGGTTAGGATAAAAAGGATTTGGGTTTCTACAATAAGAAATCAGACTTGTATAGCTTTTAGTGTTTTCAAGCTTATGTTTTATTCTTTTTAGTTCTCCGAGTTGCTTTAATGCTTAATTTATTTTAATACTTTCATTTTCCTCTCCGCGATTCGTAATTATTTATTTGGCTAGAATTTAAAATTTTTTTAAATTTGGCTAGAATTTTTAAAACCTTTTGTGTTTAGGCTTGGACATTCAAAATCGGACTTTTCTTCACGAACACCTTTACATGGCTAGGGCAACTTTAGAAAGCAGTTGTGGTTTGTGGGCGAATTTGAAGATACCATATGTCCGACCAACATTTGAACTATATTCAAATTTCCGTGAAAGGCCACACTGCTGGGTTGCTTTGTAAAACGAAAATTCCATTCATGGGCGCATGGATATGGGCATGAGTGGCAAATCGGGGTTGGCCGACCGAATGTAAAGCTCTATTTCGAAACAGCGTAGATTTCCTATTTTGAAAAATTATGTGTTTGTGCTTTCAAAGAGTTAAGTTTTAAAAAATTAATCGGCTACAATATGAGACAATGACGCTGACGTTTTGTGATCGATTAAGTGAAAAAGCTGATGAGTAATACAACTTGAAAAATACTCTTAACGTTAGTCTGTGTAACGAAAACCCTCTTTGCAGTTAATGTTTGTTTGAGTCCGCAAAGTTACTTAATAATTGAATTCAGAAATCCGGTTCAAACCAGAAACTCTTTCTTTCTGTATAACGTCATAATAAATGATAACTGAATGGGTCCATATCTCCGTAGCTCATCTAAACGTTTACCAACATTAAATTCTTTCAGAGAAGAAGTAAAGTGGAATTTTCAATTACCTGCTTTCATAATTTTAGAGGCTTCGCTTAGATTGCATGAACAGTTACGTGGTTTCACGCCTCGTCTTTAGTATGATCACGGTTTTTGAGTTCTACGTATATTAGATCAGATACAGTATCCACAAAAAACCACAACTACAATTATAGACAAAATTCTTAGCGACCGTGGCAAACAGAAGTGTGTAAATTGCTGGAAAATATAAAAATAGGATCCGTTTTAATAGATGTAGGTAAAGACCCACTGTCAATTAATTATGTGCGAATGAATTATTAACTTCAAAACATTCCTGCCGATTTTACTTTTACATAAGGAAATACGCACCACAGAATCAATCACATGAATAGAAGAAAACTAGACTTCTTTACAGTTTAAACAATATACCATTTCAAGCCTTAGAAAAACCCTTCCAAGACCCTGACGAATTATTAAGAAGAATATTACAAATTCTTGTCCAATCAATTCTTTCTTGACGTGACCTAACCATAACTTCTCCATAACTAACTCAACTTTTCCATTTCGCTGAGACATTTATACAACCACAGAGACAAAACTATTAAACATTTTTCACAATTTTAAAGCTTTTATAAATAATTTAATTATCTTGCCACTGTAATTGTGTGGAAGAAAAATTGCTCCGAAATGTCATATGCGAAATTTTGTACTACGGTAAATTAGTACAAAGTTTGAGGTCCAAGGGCGTACGTAGGGTTTTTGAGGAGAATAAGAATATTACCCAATGATTATAAGAATATTTCCCAAAGATGAGCCCCGCAGATGAAACAGCTTTATTTAAGCTAGTAATTTCATTGTAAAATCATTTGTTATTGAAGCAGTTTGAATTTGAACGTGAACAAACCGGAAAACACATGGTAAATAGCCCGGTTAATTGGTCATCTCAATCGGTTGCACCAAAATTAAGGCTATTTTTAATAGAACGAAACCGCGCTAGAAAAATACTAGGCTGGAATGTTTTAGACGCCTGTTATTTTCTAAAGAAGACTGTTAAATCCTCATAAAAATAAGAACAAAAGTGAGGGAGAAACGAAACAGTAACGTAGGCGATACTATTTTTTAAAATTCTGTAGCTATTTATTAAAACGTTTTTAGCTTAATTAAAAAGGTTTTAAAATAAACTTTTTTTATTTTAAGCGTCTCGGGCAAAGCTGGAGCAATTCTGAAGGTTTGAAAAAGCCCTCGGCTTTACGTCAGAGGCCGTTTTTTAAAATGAGCACATTTTGACAAAAATTAGGTGCTTTGTGCTAAAAGTGCAGACTTTCAAAGAATTAGTTTTATCAGAATTCAGTTTATAATACGATTCTTATTTTGTGGCGAGCGAACTACACGCGTGCACGGTGCACCAGTGCTGTTCTGTGTCTTTGGGACTCGCTTCCCGAGTACTGGAAAAAAAGAACCGGTAGGCAAACTGGATTTTATTTGAGTTGCTACTCATTGCTAGCTTGACTTGATTTGATTTCCAACCCGAATTCAGTTCAGGTTTTGTGGTTACAGCAACTTACATTTTCCGTTGGGAAAGTTCTGCAACGACAACCGATATGTGGGGAACTGCCAGATAATATGAACAATTGAAAAGGTGTGTATTATGATACACACTTTTAAATTTTGAAGAGAGCATTTTTCGTCAACTACCCTACACCCGAAGGGAGTAGTATATTCACTTTGTTCTTCCGTTTGTAACGCAGAGAAGGAGACGATATAGATATAGAAAAGTATATATATTCTTGCTCAGCATCACCTCCTGAATCGATTTAGCCCTGTCTATCTGTCTCTCTGTCTGTCTGTCTGTTGAAATCACGATTACGGGAGAACGAAAAGAGATATCGCAATGATATTTGGCACAAATATTCTTTGTTATGTAGGAAAGTTTAGGATTGATAATGGGCGAGACCGGTTGACAACCACGCCTACTTTACATACGGAACGTAAAGGCACCGCGTTTTAATAAATGTTATAATGTGAAAATCTCATAAATCGTGCGAGATATTAAGGTATAATTCTATTCCGAAACATATTGTATTAACCCTTACTAACATTTTTGCAAAATGGCGTGTCACGCCCACTCATAACAAAGTGAGAAATATCTCATGAACGGTATAATATTGATATTGAACGGATAAGATATAAGTCGACAGAGACTTTGATAGAAGAGACTCCTTCAGTTATTTTGACTAAAAATCTATATTTACTTCCGTTAAATTTATAAAAATTCACTGATTCTTTTAGGACTGATCCTTTTTTAGTACTGCTGGAGGCGATGGATTTCAAATTTGTATATGGCCAGTTATACTTGGGCTATTATGGTCCTCTTATTTCCTGATTAATTTGATAATGCAATTGTTTTATGGGCATATCTGTCTCAGTCTAGCTTCTTTGAGTTTCGAGATAGGTTTTAATGTCCTCAGTATTCTAGCAACTTATGAGGTTTTTCGGGAGTTAAGAAGTTACTGGTTTCAGAAAATATTTCCTTATTTATTTTTTCTACAAATGAGAAGAAAGCCGCTTAAATTTGAAAGAGAATATCTTAAATTAAGCATACATTATTTAATTAAGAATCCAATATTTGTATAACTTTTATTGGACTTTATAATATTCCTTGGAAAAAAGTAGCTAACTTAATTTTAAAGTTATTTTAGAAGAAAAGTAAGTTTATGTGATATATAAAATCTAGATTTGATAACTTAACGTCTGTTAAAATTTGTTAAAATTTGTTAAAATTTTTGCTGTCTCTGACTTTATGCATTTTCGGTTACCACTTTACCGCGATGGTGTATACATCTCCACATTTAATCTGTCAAAAACTTGCTGTCCGAGTAAAAAGTAACCGATTGCACTTGGAGCCCGAATACCGACAGAATATCCTTGATTATAAAACAACAAATCAAATTAAACTATTTGGCTATGAAGTTAAAATCTTTCTCGAAACGCTTCATACACATGTCCACCGTTCAAATCGTTAGTGGAGTTCTAGGAAGCTCGGTTAGTTCGGGGTTACTGATCCATTGACATGAGAACAGCGGAAGGATTAAGTTTGATGAAGTTTGCGATTCTGAAAATTTGATTGAGGTGATAAGTTTAAACTACGAGTGTCTGTCAAGCCAAAGCCAGTATTATGCAGTAAGATGTCTCATTAATCATCACAAAATTGCCTGCAACGTATGTATCTCGTACTTCGGCCCTTGTCGCTGGCTCGTCGAACGTGTGCAGCGTGGTTTTCTGGGTTCACTTCCTGTGCTTCGTTGCTGTGTTCAAGACTCCATCCAACGCGACGAGCTTGTATTGGTCGCCGCCTGTAAACGGAACTGGCCGGAAATGAAAAACTGTCATCGTGGATCGAACCATTTATCATTGGGTTCTCTAGCGCTTGCGGGCGAGTTACTTGAGGAATAGCGAAGCTGTTTTGCGGGGTGTTGCCTTTGCTGCTTCTGAAGAATCAGAAAAAAGCATTCCGAACTCCTGCCTGTATCGATATTTTGGGAAGAAGCCCAGGATCTTAATTGAAATACCTGATAGCGAATTCGTGTTGTACGGCTAGCTAGCATTTGGCATCTGATAAGCCGGCCGTAATTGAAAGTTATTAAAAACTTAACTCTTTCCGTTGGCTCCTGCATGCCAGTATGGCCGCTGCATGCACAAAACTCATTCTCGCTCTTTACTTCACTTGACACGGCGTCATGCAAGCTTGTCGGCTCGTTATGCGCTCTGAATGCCCTCGCGCCGGATCTGGGTGGCACTGCGAATGCAAAAACTGCGTGCATGCAAATGCCGAGCTCTGCAAGTGCAGAGTTGCTACCGCCGCAATAATCACAATAAATTTCAATTATCTGTCATGCTACAGCCGAGAGTTATGAATGCAGCTGAATGCACTGTGGGCCCTCTCGCCGCTCAGTTCTATACTGTACTTGCCGCGGCTTGAGATGGATTCGAAGAGGCCTGGAAACTCCCTCAACTACGCTGCAGCACTGCCCGTCCAGGGACGTGCGGCGTTTTTCTATGTGGCTTCTACCTCGATCGCTGCAATATGTGTTGCATCGAGTTATCGCTCGCCGACAGTGCTCTCGGCGGACTAACGTCCTGCTCCCGCTTGCCATTGAGGGTGGAAACCTCAGCAGGTCACAGAAAACCGATGAACAACCTGCGCCGCACAGAGAACTAAATTAAAATATTAGAGGACCGAATTAATGGCATCGTTGTTGTTGCTGCTGTTGATTAAGTCGTCATGTATGCTCTGCGTCTCGAATGACTTACCCCGCAAGCAGCCGTTGCCTGCCTTCTGCAAAAACCTCCTCGTTCTCTGGGACTGAGCTACTGGCCTCTCGAATGTGTGCCGCTCGGGCAGCCTGGGTGCCCAATTATAGTGCGGGTAGACAATTAATTTGCTTCATTCCTTACAAATTCACTGGCACTGTAATTAAAATATATTATTATGAATATTTATGATCTGGCCTGTTTCGGACTCATCTTCGGTGCGAACAACCGGCGTCCTCTAATTATAGTAGTTTTGTTCCTACCGCCAGGATGCATTCGTTTGATTCCAGCTAATCAATTTATGGTAGACTGAGTATGCTGAGATAGTAGGTCTCCTGCGGTGGTGTCAATCCTGGCTTTCTTTACATTGTAATGCCTAGTTCTTAGGCAAGGAAGGAACTAGGTATTGTGAGGTGTGGTTAGGCCCTACTATAATTACTAACTCCATGAGGATTATTACAGCAATTGTTGAGTATCATCTGCATCGGATCTTGAAATCGTTTATCAATGCACAACCTTGTTCGCAAAAATAAATCTTTTTATACCTTATATATACACCCGAAGGGATAGCAGTATATTTTTCTTTTTCCTTCCGTTTGTAACATATTGAAGGAGGCGGGGTAGATTCAGAAAAGTATATACGTATATTCTTGCTCAGAATCACCTCCTCAATCGATTTAACCATGTTCGTCCGTCTGTCTCTCTGTATGTCTGTCTCTCTGTCTGTCTCATAAACCTGTAAGATATTGAGGAATAATTCTATTCCGGAACATATAGCACCATTACAAAAGTTTTTGCAAAAAATGGGCGTGGCTCGCGCACTCATAAAAAAGTTATAAATATCTCATGAACGGTGTAAGAAGACGTAATTTCATCATGAGGTATCTAGAGGCATTGCCAATCTCTTTACCAAAAATAGGCGTTGCCCTCCCACTATACAATAGTTGTCAACATCTGCTAAACGGTGCGAAATATTAATACGTGATTTTATCTTGGAGTATCTAGAGGCATTACTAAAATGTTTGCCAGAAATGGGCGTGGTCCGCCTACTTATACTAAAGTTGTTAACTGACGAAATTATTTTTTAGCTACTCGGGTGTAGGTAGGTAGTGTATTTAGACTGTGGCCTGGGCGACGACAACACTTTTACTTGTTGGTTTTGACGTTGTTATGTATATCCTTCTGCTACTATATTTTGTGTTTAAATTTAAGTAAAGTTTAGAAAAGTTACAGAGAACCAAACAAACTGATACTAAAACTAGCACTAAGCGAAACTCCCCTCCATCTAAAAATCGTACCTTGTGCAACATTGGTTTTTCGCATTTTTGCATCACGCGGATAATATCTGTGAGAAAATCTCAGAAATTTTTCTAATCTTGCCATGTAAACCTGAATACTGATATAATAAGCATTTCGAAAAGGATGTAAAAATATGCATTTGCTGAAAGAACAGACGTTTTCTAATGGACATAAATTTAAACAATGGAAATGGCATACGTTTCAGCATTGATTCCTCTTTAAATAGTTACGCTATACGAAAAACTTCGGTTTTACTTTTCTGTTATAAAACAATTATATACCGATTGACCTTCAGGAATTATTACTTTTATAAACAAAAGCCTTCTGACTCTTGCTTTTTCTCGGTTGTCCTCTCCTTGTTGCAAGGCAGGTAAGTTAGGGATTTCAACAGTTTGTTCGTGCAAGTTAGGTAATAATTACCCAGATGGCGATGGCTGACCACATTATAACTTTAACTCAGCCTGCAAAAATTCCTGGAGTAAACTTTGTGTAATGTTCGGCTGAGTATCGGGCTCGTGGTGGAGAGCTTTACCTCCTACTTTTTTCACAGGAAATATGTTTCCAAGTAGCTTGGAAGTCACTGCGAATATTTTTAACAAGTCTAACATTATTACAAAACAGATTTGAGAAGGGCTGAGATTCTGGCGTTATGAATCTGAAATATTAATTAATTCAATAAAAAATACTGCCTTTTATATGGACATTTCTCTCATAAAACGCAAAACTGCACCGCCATCTCTTTTTGATCTTTTCTTGAATTACCAAGGATGAAAATATTAAAAAAGAAAAAAATGTAAGACCACGCATTTTTATACCCTACACCCAAAGTGACAGGGTATATTCTCTTTGTTCTTACGTTTGTAACGCAGAGAGGGAGACAAGATGGATATAGAAAAGAATATATACTCTTGCTCAGCGTCATTTCCTGCGTTGATTTGGCCCTGTCCTTCCGTCCGTCTGTCTGTCTTTCTGTCTGTCTGTTGAAATCACGATTATGGGAGCAAGAGATTGCGATACAATTGGATACAAATCATCTTTGTTACGTATTCGTAACAAAGATTCGGTATTGAAAAAGGGCGAAATCGATTAAGAACCACTCCCACTTTTCATATAAAATGTAAAGACACTTTTAAAGATATTAATATCTCATAAACGGTACGAGATTTCAAGACAAAACTTTACTATAAAACGTATAGCAATAACAAAACAAGTAAAAGTGTTGTCTTCGGCCTGGCCGAACTCGAGTAACTGAAAAAATTATAATTTCGCCATTTATTATAGCAACTTTTGCTTAAGTAGGCGGACCACGCCCATTTCGGGAAAATATTTTTGTAATGTCTCTAGATACTGCTAGATAGAATTACGTATTAATATTTTGAAACGTTTATGGGACACTGACAACTTTTGTATAAGTGGGCGTGGCACGCACATTTTTGGAAAGATTATTGGTAATGCTTCCCGATACCTCGTGGCAAAATTTCATTATAATGTCTTATACCGTTCATGAGATACAGCCAACTTTGTTATTAGTGGGCGTGGCACCCCCATTTTTGTAAAAATTTTAATAATGACGCTATATGTTCCGGAATAAAATTATACCTCTATATCTCTCACGGTTTATGAGATATTCACATTATGACATTTTTTAAAACGAGGTGTCTTTAAATTCCGTATATAAAGTAGGCGTGGCTGATTTCCGAACTCGCCCATTTTCAATCCAAAACAGCCCTACATGACAAAGAATATTTGTGCCAAATTCATTGCGATATCTCTTTTCGTTCTCCTGTAATCGTGATTTCAACAAACAGACAGACAGACAGACGGGCGTACGGACAGGATTAAATCGATTCAGGAGGTGACGCTGAATATATATACTTTTCTATATCTATCTCGTCTCCTTCTCTGCGTTACAAACGGAAGAACAAAGTGAATATACCACTCCCTTCGGGTGTAGGGTATATCAATTCGGAATTCAAAATTACTCATCATCAATTCAGATCATATAAATATTGTAAAACTTTAGTTTTCGAACAGTAAACAGAATTGGAGATGTTGTTAACATTATAAACATAACATGAGCACAAGTTGAAGCGGCTCATGCTGCAAATAAGTGAACCTGCAAAAACTTCTGAAGAGATGAGGAACATTGAGATGAATGTAACTTAGGAAGTATAAACTGAAATATTAGCTATACAATGCTTTAAAACAAAAATAGCTTTTTCCATCTTCCTGTTGTTTTCTAAAGACGGAGGTTTGTTAGCTTTATCCGACTTCCGCATGAAGGCAAATTTACTGAATTTCAGAAATGCTTTTGTACCTATTCAATGCCAGCAATATAGCAACTGTAGGTAGGACAGCAAACCTGAGAAGCATATTTCAAGATTTGACGCACCAGTGCAATAAATAATTGTTCTGTAATATGTGGTTCGTTAAATTTCTTGGCACATCGTTTTATGAAGCCAAAAGTTGTGTTAGCTTTGCTCCTCCTGCGATTTAAATGAACATGAAATCGCAACTTCTGGTCAAAGGTTACAAGATCATCCACAGATTCCTCTTTTGCCACTATACAAGTACCAATGGAATAAATGATCGGATTTTAACGCCAAAATGTAATCTGTTTGCATTTCTGAGTTTGCATAAAGCTATTTATGCAGTTCTCATTGCATCATTTATACAAAATATTAAGATCATCTTGAGAGGAATAAGCTTAATTTTTAAAAGAAATAAATAGTTCCACATCATCAGCATACATAAGAATATTACTGCTTCGTATTACTGCCTGTAAATCATTAATAAATATAAGAAACCGCAGTCGGCCAAGATGACTTCCTTGAGGAACTCCAGAACTAACACTGCAAACATTCGATTTCAGTTTTCTAAAAACTACTGTTTGTGTTCGATCAGCAAGGCACGACGCAATTCATTTCACAAATGTACGCGGAAAATTGAAAAGCTCCAGTTTCACGATAAACAAATCGTGATTGATTACATAAAATGCTCTGGTCAATGTAGATAGCGTCAGTTTGCAAGCCCATTCCGACAGAGTTAATAGTTATAGTCGTAAATTCCATTCCATTCCATTCGTTAGTGTAGATTTTCCATATAGAAATTCATGTTGAGGATGTGAAATTAAGATGCTAACTTAACGAGAATTTTCCGCAGAGATCACTTTCTCAAAAATTTGTTTTAATCACAATATGCGAAAATTGATTAAAAAGTAACAACAATAATAACAATTTAATTAGTTAATAACAATTTAAGAATACATGATGATATTTCGTCAGGACAACAATTATATGTGCTTTTAATAACCCTCAAAGCATTTAAAATCATCTCCTCATCTACTAAAGGTTGTCTAGTATCTCTGCCAGAAGACATGTAGAAAAGATATTTGATAGATGAATCATATGAGGCCAAAGAAAAAGTTGATGTGAAGAAAACCGCAAGAAGATTACAAATTATATTGTCTTAATATTATACGATTCGACTTCACCAAGTTTTATTACGGTAAGGAAAGCAGAAATGTGCTACTTTTTTACTATCTGCGAAACTCAAAAAATACTTTGTGTCAGACCTCAAATTCGACTTTACTTTTTGTAAGTAATAACAGAGTCATCGAAATGAAGAAACGAACTCCAATCAACAGTGTGGTGTCGATCTCTCAGTGCAGTGTAGTCAGTTTTACGAAAGCAAAACTCCCTTAACCTTCGAGTAAATTGAAGAGTAGGTAGAGTAGTGGTGTCCTGAAGTAGAAACATGAATTAACATATTAATTTCTAAAGTTTGTTGATCACCAAGAAGTAGAAGGGTAAAGAGTTTACCATAGCCTTTGCGATGATAATGCATTTACGAAATCAATATCAACTTGTCCCTAAGAAGTTGGTAACAGGAACAGGAATATCCGCGGACAGGAAGTTTAAGCAGACTTTTGTTTGTGTACATTGTTTTGGGATATTATTCACGCACCAAGAGTTAAGCTAACAAAGTTCTTAAAAAATTAGGATTGACAACCGAGCAAATGAAAACGCTGCCAACTATTCAGGAAAAACTGATCCACATTTCTCACCACCGCTAAATAATAGAGAGGTGTGAATTTCACCAGTTAAAGCAACAACCTAATGAGACATTTGAAGATTTTTTGCAAAAACTAATTGAAGAGGTCAAACATTGTGCATACGGCAACAACCAGGAAGAATTCATCATGGAAAAGAGTCAGAAAGTACAAGACAAAAATTGTGGGTCGAAGAGAACTTAACCTTTGAGAAAACAAAAAAAAATATGCAGAGCAGCAGAAAGAGCTGGCCGTCAAGCCTCTGAACCAAATAACGATATGGATAAAAGTGGTATAAATGCGGTAAAATTAACCGAGTCAAAATTCAGATGTCAGCGATGCGGGAACCAACATGGCAACCGAAATTATCCAGCATTCAACAAAGAATGCAATCACTGTGGTCGCTTGGGACATTTTGAGAGAATGTGCAAATCAAAAAAGGGAAAAGAGAAACAAGAAACAAAAAATCGAAGCGAAGACCAGCATCACGTAAAATACACGCGTTAGCTAATAACGAAAGCGATGAAAATACGGAAAGTGATGAAGATGATTTTAAATTTGTAGCATTGAAAATCAGTGCACGCAATCCAAGCTAAATCAGAAATGGTATGCAACAGTAGATGTGGGCGAAATAAAATTAATTTTGAAACTCGATACAGGTGCGGACTGTAATGTACTGTCCGAAAAAGACGCATTACGAGTAAAAGCACTGATAGTAACTTAAAAAACTAAACAGCTTTTATCCCGCAACGAGCAGCCGATCAAAGTAATAGGTGAGACAACATTAAATTGTAAATCTAAGAGCAAATATAATTCGGTTTTCTTCAAAATAGTGCGTGAAAAAATGGTGTGAAAAATTCCCAAAAAAATGGGCTTTGTAAAGCGCGTTCATTTAATCAAAAATAAGACACAAGAAAAGAGTGACCTTAATGAACTCGGATGCTGTCAAAATTTACTACTTTTAAAATTATTCCTGCTAAACGAATTCCACATGCGCTGCATGCGAAGACAAAAAAGAGCTAGATAATATGCTTAGATTGAAGGTAATTGAGTCCCATGATTGTAATAAGCAAAGGAAACAAAATACGAATTTGTATGGACCCCACAAAGTTGAATAAGAATATTAAACGCCGTCATTTTCCTATGAAAACTGTAGAAGAAATAGTAGCAAAAGTGACAGGCAATAAGCTGTTCACAAAGATAGACTGTCAGAAAGGTTTCTGGCAGAGAAAAGTGTCGCATAGAACATCAAATTTCCTGACGTTTTCAACTCCATGGGGCAGATATAAATAACTGAGGCTTCCATTTGAAATTTCATCGGCGGCGGAAATTTTAGCGAAGTAATGACTCGAACTCTCGCCGGCATCAGCAACTGCGAAGTGGCAAAGGACGATATATTTATTGTACATGGACCATCGAAAAAGAAACTCGAAAAAACTACCAACCTCGTTGGTATAATCTCTCACAATTAACAGATCCATTGGGAAATTTACTGCTCAAGAAGGCAGTCTGGTACTGGAGCCACAGGCGTCAGCAGGCATTCGAAAAAAAAGCAAGTTTTAGCCAGTGCACCAGTTACATATGGAGCACAAAAATCTTACTATCTCCGATAGTAAAGTACATATGGAGCACAAAAATCCCTTGACTATCGTTGTGTTTTCCGACAGGGTTAAAAGGTGTAGATATTTGGAACGAATTTCCGTCTTCCCTTGTCAAATTTGGTTTGTAGAGAAACCGGTTTCGGCAAGTTTGACAGGGGATGATGGAAATTCATTTCAAATATCTACACAAAAATTCCTATTGCGGACACTTTGACTCGTGATTGTCCAGATACGGAAACTGATGTGGAAACGGCATACCATGTAAACTCTCTACTGTCGTTATCGTTAACGAAGGAATTGCAAAACCAATTCGTTTTTGAATCCGGAAGAGATGCAGAACTGTCAGTGTTGAAAAAAGTTATCCTAGAAGGTTGGCCTTCGAAAGACAACAATCTAACAGAAGCAATTAAAAGCATGCAACTTTTAAGAATGAAATAACATTCGATGCAGGAATACTTTTCAAATCAAATAAGATTATTGTGCCCAAACCATAAATACACAAAATGTTGCTACAAATACACAGAAATGGATTGCAAAATGCAGGGTTGCCAGACTGCTCAAAGGGCTAACACTCGTCACCTTATCATTATAAGACCTAGAGTACGCGTATCAAATTGTTGCAACTGATATTTTCAATTTCAAAGGACATGAATATCTACTCATGGCTAACCATTGGATTTTACAAAAATAACGTCCTCCACATCAGTGGAAATAATAATTAATTTCAAACAATGGTTTTCCACACATGGAATTCCAGAAATACTCGAAAGTGATAGTGGTACTCAATATACATCATATAAATTTGGAATTTTAAATAATTTTCTCAAGACTGGGGCTTTAAACATCGCTTGTCGTCACCACACTATCCAAAATCAAACGAACGCTGCGTACAAATAGCAAAAAACCTATATTTATAAAGCGCTTCTAATGTTAAGAAACACGGAACGAGACAACAACCTGAAGTCACCGGAACAACCTCTTTTCAGTAGAAATACTCGATCATTAATACCAACAGAAAAAGCTGCTTAGGCCGGAAATTGTGAACAGCGTACCAAAGGATCTGCTGAAGCAACGCCTAAAACAAAAACAATATGCCGACCAAAAATCCAAGGCGAGACCAGTCTTAAAACTGGGCGACAAGTTCTTAATGAAAGAGGGCCATCGGGAGTGGAAACCACCGCAAGTAGTAAAAAAACTGAATATCTACGATATCTTATAGTTGAAACTGCAAACAGAAAAACGTTATCGTCGAAACACTTTCCTGAGGAAAGCAAATGATGAAATCTGGTTAAAAAATTGTAACCCGCCGGATCCTGAAGTAATTATGCCGTATGTAGATGAAACAATACCAGAAACAACAGTCAATAGTGACAATGCGGAAACTCCAAATCAGAATGACGAAAAGCTGCTGCATCCTCATTAAGTATTAATATTAAAAATGCTGATTAAGCAGTGGTCAAAACACGAAGCGGACGAATAGTCGAACCAGTCAATAAATTCGATCCATCAAATTAAATTTAATTCTGTCTAGATTTATCAATTTTACACAACACTGAATGAATTGCTATTTGGTTTATATAAATTACTTTATTTGTAATTTACTTTATTTGAATTATTTGTTCTTTTTCCTTTACAAAGGTGTAAGCGAGGTATAAACCGTCACTACTCCCTCTTTCCTCCTTTCCCACTAACCTGTCATCCCTTCGGAACCAACAAATGCTTTGCATGGATAGGGGGGCATCCCCTGAGCTTGGTTTCATCTGCCATAAAAAAAAGGGAAGTCACATACTTATACTCAGTATTATACACTTATACTTTTTGTCATGCAGTTGTACCAAAAATAAAACAGTTCATATTTAGCAACCGCACTAAGCAGTTGTGTTTTCTACACATGGCATCCAGTAAATCTGTCTTCATAAGAAAGCCAGTTGTAGCTAATAAATCTCCCGTCTTTAGAAAACAGCAGCAAGATGGAAAATTCGATGTTTACTTTAAAACTTCGTAAGGCTATATCTTCAGTCCATACTTCTTAAGTCACATTTATCTCAATGTTCCTCATCTCTTCAGAAAAAGATTTGAATTACTCTACATAAGTCCACTTATTTGCAGCATGATCCGCTTCGTACAGGTTGTGCTCTTTACAAATATGTTTATGATGTTATAAACTTCTTCGATTCTTCTAACTGTTCGGAAAATAGAGTTCTACAATATTTTTTCATAGCAGACAGAACCAAACTCAACGGATGCCCCCTATTAATGCAAAGCTTTCATTGGTTTAGAAAGGAAAATTGGTTAGAGGGAGTAGTGGCGCTTTATACTCCGTTTAAAAATTTTGACGTAAGTACATGTGTGTAACCTGAATGGATTATGATCCATGTAATTTTGAATTCTGAATTGTTTTGATTTTTAATTTATACAATATATTATTATTATTTTTGAATTATTTATAGTGCATCAAGCAAATTAACAAGTCGATGAAAGGCTTAGTTGAATATTCTTAAATAAATAAATTTCTCATTACCATCAAGGTATATAAAGATGATTTCTTGGTTCTAGTACTATGCTTTTAAATCAATCATTTTGAACGTGAAGCTACTCCAAATCGTCCAAACTCGCTAATTTGATGCTAGAACATTTTTTCATTTGTTAAATTTAATGAAGCAATTCGTAATTTTCCAATTAAAATATATCAGATATTTTGAAATAGCTTTTGAAAAGTAGATATCGCATACATCTTCCCTTCATTTTTATAATGACTATTTAAAGTAATGACTTGACTTCATAATATTTAATTCCTAGGAATTAAATTCCCAGGAAAAACTAGTTTTTCTTTAACTTAAATTTTCATTAATTTTCGGAAGTTTACAGTTCTCATCGTTCAAGAAGCGGTGAATGTAGCTTTGTGAGCGCAGTTGTGATGAGCAGTTTCTCAGTTACAACACAGATGCTATTTTTATATGACTTCGGCCATTGTAATGATATAAGTCCAAATTTTGGTATTAGGTTTCTGCGGCGAGGGCGATGACGACAGCGGGTCTGCTAAAAGAAGACGATCTCGTACAAACTTCAACTCGTGGCAGCTGGAAGAATTGGAAAGGGCGTTTTCGGCCAGTCACTACCCGGACATATTTATGCGGGAGGCACTCGCCATGAGGTTGGACCTGAAAGAGAGTAGAGTTGCGGTAAGTTCAGCTCTGAGCGCCAGAGAAACACCTCCTCATATTCTCTCTCGCCTACTGTCGTGTCTAAACTAATTGCACTCTCCGTTTCCTTAACTATGCACTTTGTTTCAGATAGGTATGGTTCCAGAATCGACGAGCCAAGGTTAGGAAACGAGAACACACGAAGAAGGGACCAGGCCGACCTGCGCACAACGCTCAACCCCAGAGCTGCTCTGGAGAACCCATCCCGCCCAACGAACTGAAGGCAAAAGAACGGTAACTACAGAGACCTTCCGCTTTCCCTTCCGCTTTCACTTGCGTTGCCACCTTTTTGAATTTGCAAATGATTGCGATCCATTGACTCTAAACACCTTGAGGAGAAGTAATTTCGTTTTCTTTGATTTTTTTGCTGCCTCCTCCTGGTTTCAAAACTTCTTCAGTTTCATTTGCACTCAACGTTAAAAAATATTTTGATTCTCCTTTGCAGAGCCCGGCGGAGAAAGAAACTGATCAAAGCCATCGACCGCCAAGCTAGGAAACTGCAGGCAAAGGGCATCGCGGTCGACTTAGAAGCTCTGAAGGCAGAATACATATCGCAGCACAAGGCAAACGGATCTTTCTCAGACTCTGACCTGGAGGATGACGGCGTCCAAATCGATGTGGTCGGGGGAACTGATAGTGACGACGAAGCCGAGAACTCCTCCTACCAAAGTCCGCACGGCAGCGACAGGGCCACCAGCAACTTTTCGCCGGCGGAAAGCCCTGGCGGCGTCGGCAGCCCAGCTACGAACGAGCGCTCCGCTGACGACGATATCCGAGAGAGAAAGTCCATAATCTTCCCGACCAAGTCAAGAGTGCCGGACTTGCATTTAAACCTGCACAACTCGTCCCCAAGTCACGTGCAGACTTCACCTATCAGTATTCGCAGAAGCAACCCGTTCAGCATCGAGTCGTTGCTGTTCAACAATACGTGAAAGTCGTAGCGGGACGTCCAAGAGGACTTCTTGCTGTTAGTATTAGAGGACGAGCTGAACAGTTAATCCACACGCAACACGTTCTTCAGGCATATCAGGCAGATAAAAGCCCGGTGATTACCACAAGGAAGAGCTGACAACAAGCTGCGCAATATTAGAGTAGAGCCCTAGAAGTATTATAATAAAGTTAATTAGACGCCCCGTTGGCCATTATAGTACATCGTAGTCCAGCCAGACAAATCTTCGCCATCACAGCCCAACTTGACACGCATGCATAAATTCCTTGCTGATCTCATCAATTCAACTTGCTTCGAGTTCCCAGCAGCCACGTGTTCCGATTAGCCACGCGTTCCGATAAGCCACGAGTTCCGATCATCCAAGAGATAAAATCAGCCACGCCCTCTGTACTGATGTAGTATATGCTGTTTGGCAATATATTGTGGAAACCCACGGGGTGGTTGGAAAACCGTAGACGATTACCTTATCTGTTATGACTTCCTTGGCACGAAAAAGTATGTCTGAAAAATTGGGCTCCCTGACCCGTGAAGCACTCGAGTGCACTCAAAACAACTACTTCAGTCTGTAATCGTTCCACTTAAGTATGAATATTTTTGCTGTTGGCAGGCGACTTGCTCTTTCACTGCTTCTTCACATGCTGAGTAAGGCGAATATTGTAAGATTGTATAATTGACTCCAATATTAAATTAAGTTATTGATAAAAAAATACAATTCAATGAAAAAACAGCAAACTAGTTTTAATGATTACGGTTCACTTGGTTTGTGGTTGTGGTTGGCTTTCCAAAAGGCCATTCTCTGAGTGCGCCTTAAGGCCAACGACCATAGAGTACTTCATACT
The DNA here is from genome assembly GCA_922984085.1 of Sicus ferrugineus. Taxonomy (NCBI): domain Eukaryota; kingdom Metazoa; phylum Arthropoda; class Insecta; order Diptera; family Conopidae; genus Sicus; species Sicus ferrugineus. Next base: position 5,818,288 of record OV277351.1, on the reverse strand, counting down.
TTGACTTCGAAGTTCTGCTAAGTCAAAACGAGTTAAATGTATGCATTCTTAGGAGCAAACGCCCATAAGCAACGCATCTGTCAACTTCAAAGTTGAAAGTTGGGCAACTCTCAACTTTCCGACTGCGTCAGATCTTTTGAGAGACTGTTGTTATTGCATTGTGTACATTCTCATAGCATTAATTACATTTTGGTACACTGAACCAACAATACTAAATCCGTTAGCAAAGTATTCATTGGGCGCTCTCAATTTTTGCAGACTCGTTTTGGCTGCACAGGCTTTGAAGTCGAAGTCTGACGTATGTCTGACTATGGGAGATGGCCTTTAGATTTTCAAGCCCTATGACTAGAGGATTTCGATCTTGACTGAGAAGTTCACAGACTCAAATAAATAATTCGTAGAAAATTTTTTTGACTGATGGCTGATGGTAGCGTTTCCAGGCTGAGGGATAAAATCCCATTCCATATTTTGTTTTATCTGGGTATACAATATTCTCATGCGATTTTAATTTGCCTGGGATTAAGGATTTCACGAAGATTTGTTAATATTTGAGGGGATTTTTTGGGGATTTTCTATTATCTGGATTGAGGATTCTCATGTTATTTTAAATGCTCGTAGGATCTTTCGGGGAAATTTTGGCCGGTATCCCTGGTGGCGGCTCTCTGACGCAAGACATGGCATCGGTTACGCTGTGGAAATTCGAAAGCTGCCGTGCTGTTGCTGTTGTTGTTGGGAGAGATCTTTATAAAAATTTCAAAGCTTCCTTGTTCTTGTTTATATAATGTTGCTCTTTGGCCGATCTTTGGCTTTGGTGCCTTGGTTTTCTCCAACTTCCTCTAAAAGTTTTATTAAATAACAATTTCCGTTGTTGAACTCTGTTATAATTGCATCGAAAGTGTTATTGATTTTCTGCGGTAGAAAAACTATACAGTGTTCGAACTCGAAACTAAGTACGAAAACTATACAGGCTGTTGTAGTTGATAAATTGAAGTAAAAAAGTAGAGCTTGTTTATGCTCTCCGCAGTAAGCTTGGCATTTCGTTTGTCTTCACCTTTCTCTACTTCTTTCCGGTTCCGTTAGGTGTGATGTCGACTGTGAGTGACTGTGAGTGGGCTGAAAACCGGCAAGATAAAAGCATAACACTTATCTTGTCGCGTTTTGCTCCTACCCTTCTTTTCAGTGGGCGGCGATCACAATTCCGCACAGATTCCACAAATATATGTGCCTTGATAGTGAACTTTTTCGCGGTCTATGCACATATTTGTACTCACCAACCGTATATAATGGCACTGGGTGGAACTCACATATCCGAGAGTGCAGACCTACTGAATTTTCACATGCCTGTTTTCCAAAATTCATTACTAAAACGTTAGAAAAAATGGGCGTGTCACGCCCACTGATAACAAAGTTGGCAATTTCTCATGAACGGTATAAGATGTTGGTATATAATTTTATTAGGATATATAGGGAAGAATTACCAATAAGCTTGCCAAATGGGCGTGTCACGCCCACTCATACAAAAGTTGTCAGTATCTTGTAAATGGTATAAGATATTAACACAAAATTTTATCACGATGTATCTACACGTATTACCAATTTTATACCTAAAATGGGCGTGGTCCTCCCACTTATACAAAAGTTGTCAATAAAACACATAACAATATTGACAATAAAGCACATAAACGTTTCAAGAAATTAATACGTGATTCTATCCAGCAGTATCTAGAGACATTACAAAAATATTTGCCAAAAAGGGCGTGGTTCTTATACAAAAGTTGTTAAGTCGCGAAATAATAATTTTTTTAGTTACTCGGGTGTAGGGTATTTTGACTTCGGCCCGACCGAAGACAACACTTTTACTTGTTTTGGTTTAAACTGCTGTTATCATTTTGCCCATTAAATCATTAATGCATATATATAGTAATAAGTGCGTTTCGTAAAGTACGCTTTCGCGCAGTTTTTCGAAAAAATGCATTGTAGCTGAATTCTACTCTTATTTTTTAATTAATGTTTTAAATACTTTAACGCGAACTCTTATTTCAAATTTAGTTCTACAAAAAAACAAAATTCTGATTTTTTCTTGAAAAGGAACTAACCGTTATTTTTGTTCCGTCGTGTAAGGTAGGTAGGTAGGTAGGTACCTGTGGCCGTCCCAAAGGACACACATAGACCACTTTTGGGTCCATTGTGATATCACATGGATCTCATCACACTCAATTGAACCACGAAGGGCTATTTATATAGCGGATGAGAATCCCTATTTTAAGGGGTACAACCTCACAGAGATCATTGAAGAAATGTGCACCTGAGCTAATGCCTGACAACCGCACAACATATCCAGGATGGTCTGATCTTCATCCTCATCCCTACAGCTTTTACAAAAATCATTAGCAACTAGCCCTAGTCGTTTGGCATGGGCACTAATAAGGCAATGCTTAGTTATCATACTCATATCATACTTAGTTATCGTACTCATATCACCCGCCGAATGTTCTCCCTACCTAGTGAAAGGAGACTACTTGAATTCTTTAGGTGAAAATTAGGCCAAATTCGTCGTGCAATACTACAAGTCGATCTCTCTAATAATAATCTAATAGCATTCCTGAGGAGCATACGTTTTCCGGTATCCAAAGGCATACCCACACTTGCCTATCCAGGTGTAATAACCATTTTAGTGCCCAGGCGAGCTCATCCGCGCGGCAGTTCCCTGAAATATTTCTGTGGCCTGGTACCCAGCACATATTTCAAAAGCTGCTCTGCCACCTCATTGGAAGATTGGTGACAGTCCTTTACCACCAGGCATGTGGTGACGGTTGACTCCAGGGACCTTATCGCTGCTTATGACTGTCGGTAAAAATATAGATATCATTACTAGGTATCTTATTATCTCTTGGAACACGCTACACTAGTCGAGAAGACGAAATTTTACTGCTATACCGCCTCCTACTCTACTGTCCAGCTTTGAGCCATTGGTATACAGGCGTACAATATCGCTGTTCAGCAGTGACCCATTTTCCCAATCCTTTCTGTCTGGTATGTGTGTACCAAACCTTCGAAAAGGAAGTATAGTCGGAGCGGTGCAGTCAAGACTACCGAATAGGAGGGTAAACCCTCCATTATTCTCTGGTGACCAACGCTTGTATCAACTCTTGTCCACTTGCGTACGGCAAGCCTCACGGCTGAATATTTAGCTAATAACCTTCCCATCATATCTGGTGGGAGAAGATACAATAATACCTCGAGAGCTGCAGTCGGTGTAGACCTTAGTGCTCCCCCGATACACAAGCAGGCAAAACTTTGGACTTTCTCCAATAGTTTACAGTTCGTTGTCTTTTCCAAGGAGGGCCAACAGATGACCAGGTATAGTTAGTACGTAATCTTAGGAGATACAACCCATTTCTTACAAATGGCTTTCTGCAATAATAAACAGCCATCGTCGCTTTCCTCAGCCGTTCTAACTTATTTAATTTCCAGCTCAATTTCCTATCCAGAACTTGCGCCTGCTCCTGAAAACTGAGGCGAACTCCCCCCTATCAGGGGGGGTTCGATTTGAGGACTTTTATGTTTCCTTGTAAATAGGACAAGCTCCGTCTTCGGGGGGGTTAACCCTAACCCCCATTATCTGCACAATTTATTATTGCATTTAAGGCATTCTGTATTATATCCCTGATCACACTTAGGTATTTCCCCGAAGCTGCCACTGTCAAATCGTCGGTATATGCAACAACTTTCAGGCTATGCTCCTACATCCTATATTTAATAGCCCATCGACTACCACATTCCATAGAAGAGGGGTGAGGACCCCTCCCTGAGGAGTTCCCCTCCATACCATTATTTTGAGTTTAACGTAGTTTAACGTCGTTTAAGGACACAACAGATAATTCCCCTCACTCTTAGTGATTTCTCGATAGTACTTACTAGAGAGTGTAGTGCAGTTTCTACGGATCTTCCCGTTCAGTACGCATACTGAGGAGAGGTTAGTTTCGCAAGGTACTTTCCTCTTATGTACAATTCAATGATCCTTTCCAGTGTCTTCAATAGAAAGGATGACAGCGTGATGGGTCGTAGGTTTTTTTTTTTATGGCAGATAGAACCAAACTCAGGGGATGACCCCTATCCATGCAAAGCATTCGTTGGTTTAGAAGGGAAAAGGTTGGTGGGAAGGGGAAAAGTGGGCGTACTGTCGATTTACACCTCTTTTAAAAGCTAGGACGTTATAAGAGGGTGGGAAAACATGCGCAGGGAGACTATTCCACAACTTAGCTGCGCGACCAAAAAACGAATTCTCGCGGTAGTGGGTAGTGCGTTGGAACGGGATCGAGACGTAAAAGGGGTGCACCGCTCTGGAAAGCCGAGTATATTTGTTGAATACCTGAACTGAAGGAATCAGGCTGGCTACTTCCGAGGAACAATTACCATTAAAGTATCGGTAAAATAAGGTTACAAAACCCACATCCCGACGACATCACAAGGTTCCAATAGAGCTGGATACCCTACTGTCCCCTATAAGTTTTATCGCACGACCTTGTATACGGTCCAGAAGCTGAAGATATGTTTTCGAAGCTCCCGACCAAATATGCGAGTTGTACTCCATTTTCGGGCGGATATAAGTGGTGTAGATACAACGAAGGTCGGTTGGAGTGAAGTATTTCTTACCCCGCTTAAAAAAGCCTAAGCACTTGGCTGCTTCTTTTGACACATCAAATATGTGATCGTTCCAACGAAGATCGCATTGTATTGACATGCCCAGAACATCAAGAGCCTCCGACTCATTAATATCCACACCACCCATATTTAAAGGTGGGAAGTTGTCGCCCGCCAGACGCTTGTGGGTCAACAAACAGCATTGTCTCATTTGATAAAAATGAGAAAAAGTGTTGGAGACAGGACCGAACCCTGCGGAACTCCAGCATTAATGGGGTGCTCTTCGGAAGCAGAGCCGTATATCACAACCAGAATAGAACGGTCGCTGAGGAAACTCGATATCCATCGAGTGAATGTATTACCGACACCATAAACAGTCAGTTTAGACACGAGGGCTTTATGCCACACCCGGTAATTTGCAGGGTTCGTAGCCTCACCTTTTTTGGTTGCACCTGGCTGCATGTAGGCAATCTTCCAGGAATTGGGAAACACTCGTGAAGAAAACGATAAATTAAAGAGATGGCGCAATGGGCGAGCCAGTGTTGAGGCGCACTTTCTCAACACATGGGCTGAAATGCCATCCGGTTCCGAGGATTTGTTGACATTGTGGTCTGTAAGCACTCTTTTAACAGATCGCGTTCGAAAATGCATCTCAGGCATAACATGAGATACACCATCGACCGCGGGCAGTGGTTGGCTACTCTCAGGAAGAAAGCAGTTTTCAGCACTCAGTTTGGCTAATAAGTTTGCCTTATCAGCCGAGTGAGTGAAGATCTGATCAGCCTTGAGGAGAGTTGGAATGGACGATCGCGTCTGATTCTTCACTCTCCCCACGAACGACCAAAAGTTACTACTCTTATGGTATTCAAGAACTCTACGTCTAAGGCGCTGTTCGTAGAGAACTTTTTCGCGCTTTAGAGTGGCATTGCACATATTTCTGGCCTGATGAGTAGTTTAGTATCAGCAGTTTTGTTTAAACGCCAATTCCTAAATGCTTCCTCTTTAGACCTGACTGCTTGTCTGCAAGTCGCATTAAACCAATTGTCTTTTGATTTAATGGAAATTCTTTTATTTGGTATGAAAGACCTCCAAAATATTTGATATGAAAGACCAAATAAAATTATGTTTTCTACCAATTTTGCTGCAGCATTTATGTTTCTATCCCTGAAACACAATTGCCATTTGAAACGGCTGAAAAAGGAGTTCAGCGCATCCCAATTAGCCTTCTCATAAAGCCACACAGTCCGCTTTGGAGTTGGCTGGTGAGCCTATTGAAGACTAGAATATGGTAAGGTAGCAGAAATTGTAGCATGGTCCGAATTACCAAGAGGTGCAAGAACATTCACATCATACTGTGATGTGAAGTTAGAAAAAGGTCCAAAATATTTTGGTTTTGCCCATCAACGCAGGGAAAGTGCGTTGGTTCCTTCAATAATTGAGTCAAATTATTAGACTCAGCAAATAACTCAACATACAAACATTGATATCATCAGCAGCAATAATTTCACTGTTCGGATACGATTCCAGAATTTTAGAAATCGAATCAGAGAGATTGTCCAGTTTATCAAAAATTGGCAGCCTCTCTAGAGCCGCGCTTCTATAAATGAAGCAGAAGTGCGGGATGTGAGACTGGATTTTGAAATTTAACCCACATGGAGCGAAATTCGGCATCCGTCGTGCAAAGGTGTTGCTGACACTGGTACGCAACGTCACTGCGAATGTATAAGGCCTCTGTGTGGTGAAAACAATGGCAGTAAATGGTACCCAGGCATGTGAAAATTCAGTGGATCTGCACCCTCAGACACCTGGGTCTCACTTAGTGCCATTATATGCGGTTGGTGCGTACAAATATGCGCATAGACCGCGAAAAAATTCGCCCTCAAGCCACGTACATTAGTGTAGTCTATGCGGAATGTCTAAAGGTCAAAAAGGTCTAAAAAAAGGAAGGTCTAAAACTTCCTTTCTATTTTTAGTAATAAAGGTTAGGACCCTTCCCGTATTACAGATATAAAGATTTGCATTTAGAATTGAATCAAAAAGCGACTCAACTCGTTCGTTTATTATCGAGCTGCTCCAGATGGTATGGTGTACATTCGCATCGCATGCAATCACCAGACCTGCCTTGCAACACTGTGCCGCGTCTACCAGACGCGTAATGGCTGATAGATGGTCCACTTCCTCGAACGCCATATAAATAAAGGCCAGCCAAGAAAAGTCCGTCTCTGGCTTTTGCGCCACAGTGGTAACATCACCTATACTGAAATTGTTAAGAAGAAAACCATTAAATGTATTCTTCTACAAAATGCAGGATCTGGGCTTACCTTCGCCCCTCCTGTAATAAAGCATGTATCACTGAGCCCGTAGCTCGCTTACCTGGCCTTCAATGACCGAAGGTTCCTGGAGTAGAGCAGCTTCGTCCTTGGAGAGACGAAGAATAAGAGCTGCCGACGCTGCTTTGAAGTCGTGGCGGTTAATTTGGATCAACCGCAGAGCCACGGCCTCCTTTGATCACCTTCACTATGGTATCCTCGAGTTCCAAATTGAAGGCGAAGACCTCTTGGTCTGAAGAAGCTCGAGAGAGAACCTCTTTGTGATGTCCCCCTCCGAACTAACTTATTAATCGCCGGGTTCCATCAACCGAGACTCCTCTTGAGCAAGAGAGGGACAGGGAACAAGGGACAAGTATTCAGCCGGACTATCCGAAGCAGGCGCTGCACTTGCAGTTGCAACCTCCACCCTGACGTCCTTTTTGGCCTCTTCCTGGTCCTTCTTATAGACTGGTCCTTCTTCCTTGTCCTTCCTGTTCCTTCTTATAGATGACCAAGGCCACCGAGATGAAGTCCCCTTTCGCCTCCTCTAGTCTTAGAACTTTCCAGTTCGAAGTAGGCAGATCTGAGTTGCTATATTGGAAGATTTACAACAAAGCGGCGGGATCTGACGGCTCCACGGGAAGCCATGTTCTGACAAGAGGTCGACAGGAATCTCCTCACGAGGGATGGCTTCGAGTCTTGCGCCTGGCCAAACCTCTCCCACCCTAGTGATCGCTAGGTTGTAAAGATCATTAGACTTTTGATCCGCAAATGCGATCAGTTTAGCGCGGCCCTGATGCCAACCAGCATCCCTAAAAGCGGGTACAGTACCTAGGAATTCCCTCATCATTGGAAGAAAGCTTACAGCGAGTTAGACTTCCATTTTCTTCCAATGCTCGACGGGCATAGTGCCGTCAGGGTCGCTACGATCTACCACTGTCAGCACCAGCTGGTCTTTCAAAATTTCCCTGATGAATTTGAGATTGTCTTTATATGCTTGTCTGCACCAATCTTTTCCCGACCGGCGGATCAAGGATTGTCTGTCCTTGTCGGTGAGATCCTTCTCCGGGATCTTTATTAGATTCTCCCTCAGTCGAAAACCATGTCGTTGTGTACGGTACCTGGTCTTCCCGTCCCCTTCACCAGGTACCATCTTCATCTTGCTCCGTTCCAAAGGACCTATAACAAGACGGCTGGTCGTCCTTCTTTGTCACGAACGGTACAGACGGATCAGACGGACCCTTCTCCAGAATATCTCTGGCTTTGCTCTGGCCAGAACCAGTATTCTCAGTGGTTTCATCGCTCCATTTTTACCACCTTCGTCACCACTGGGATCAGTCCTAAAGGCCACAACTCCAGCAGCTCAAGCAGAAGAAGTAGAGCTACCACAAGCCGGCCAACTCTTTTGTTGTTTTCGTACATTCTTGTTCACGCGAGCTGCGGAGAAAGGGTGGCCCATCTGTGCAGGGATCCGCAATACACAGGTAAGGCTGGTTAATTCGGAGGGCGCCAGGTGTCCGGGTACTCCGTTCGAGACTGGGTTATTTTTGAACTGGGCCCCCAGCCAGGCTGATCCTCGGCACGGGTCGTATATGATCCGGCCCAATTGGCGGTTGTTAGTTTATCTCCGACTAAGCGACCTTTCTGACACGTAAAACCCCACCAAGACAACCAGTGTGAAACTTGCTGCCACGTCACTTTAGCCCACAGAGCCGGAGACTTAAGCCCCTACACCACGGCAAGGTCACCACCATCGTAGGAGCCCCGTGTTGTGTCTTCAATGTTTTCAAATTTATATAATTTTAAAAAAAAGAAAAAAAGACAGACTACGATCGAAATGAATATATTATAGAATACATAAAAACACTTAATATATATGTCAATTATTTTATAAAAATAGGAATTGCTTGGTATTAAATACTTATCAACTTTGAGGAAAAAAGTAATTTGACGAAAGTTAAAGGCACCTCGTTTTAAAAAATGTTATAAGGTGAATATCTCATAAACCGTGTGAGATATTGAATATCTCATGTGAGATAATTATATTCCGGAACATATAACGCCATTACTAAAATTTTTGCAATAAATGGTCGTGGTTCGCGTACTCATAAAAAAGTTAGCAATATCTCATGAACGGTATAAGATATTCAGACGTAATTTTATCACAAGGCATCTGGAGGCATTACCAAATTGCTTGCCTAAAATAGGCTTGTCCTGCCTCATACAAAAGATTTCAGAATCTCATTAACGGTGGAAAATATTAATACGTGAGTTCAATCATGTATTATAATAATAAATAATATTTATTTTTTTAAGCTACTTGGTTGTAGGGTATTTAGACTTCGGCCTGGTCGAAGACAGCATTTTTACTTGTTTTTATATCATACACCCGGAGGGTGTATCATATGGTATAATCACTTTGTTCTTCCGTTTGTAACGCAGAAAACGAAACGAGGTAGATATAGAAAATATATATACTATATTCTTGCTCAGCGTCACCTTTTTGCCTAAAATGGCTGCGGCCGGCCCACTCATAAAAAAGTTCCCAATATCTCATAAACTGTTCATTAATAATAATACGTGATTTTGTCCTGGAGTATCTAGAGATATTACTAAAATATTTGTGAAAAATGGGGGTGTAGGTTACTTCGACTTCGGCCTAGCCGAAGACAACACGTTAACTTGTTTTTTTTATTAAGTAAAAATAACGTAAATGGAAATCAAGTGAAATTTCACTTTACTGTGTTTTGTATTAAGAAATTTTAAGAAAAAAGATTTTAAGAAAAAATTGGATTATCTAATCAAAGTATTTGACACGTTTTGATTTCGAATAATTCGCAGCGCTGCCAAGGAATCTGTTGCAGTATAAGCACTTGATACATGTACATATACATTCTCGTTGGTATAACAAAAGAAGTCTAGAGTATGCTACGAATCTTAAAAATAAAACAATTCTATTTGAAAAACAGGCTTTGCTTATCTAAATTTTAACATAGAAGAAAAATGTATTTATTTAAATATTGGTTTCAATTTTAAATCAAATGGAGACTCAAAGTGATACAGCTAAGTCTGAAAAGTGCTCACTTATACAATTCAGTTTAAAATGTAGTCGGATTAGTTTTATTTTATTAAGCTAAACTGGTAAATAAATAAACTGGTAAATCGATAACTATAAATTTTGGACATTTAAACCCAAAATTTTACTTAAAGTTTAAAATTTAAACCGAAATATTCGACCGTGTAGCGTAATTCAAAACGAGCGTCGATAAGTACTATATAGTCGTCTAAAGGCATCAAAAAGTAAATAAAAGAGAAATCTCTCAAACATATCTATGGGTTATTTTATAACCCATGTAAGATGACGCTCCCAATGCTGCAGGCACTCGCTCTACAGAGCGCGGCTTAAAGGAGAATTTTAACCGCAAGGAGGGAAGTTCGCAGTGCTATAACCTAACTCCTAGGGAGGAGCTTATAGGATTGTGATGGCAAAAATTCACTTCCACATGAGATCTCAAATATAACTTTAAAATTAGCGCTGAAGAGCCAGCCACCAATTTTTGCAAGGGTGATGCAGTCATGTCTTCAGCAAGGTATTGTTCCAACAACATGGAAAATTCAGAAGCTTGTATTAATTCCAAAACCAGGTAAGCCACTTGGAGAACCGTCTTCGTACAGACGTATGGAAAGGTGGATCTAAGTAATACTACGCCGTAGTCAGTACGTGCCCGTGTTCCTCAGAGCTCAGTTCTTTGACCCCTATTATTGAATATGATGTATGACGTTCCTGATGGCGTTCTGAGACTTCCGGTTCCAGAAGGAGTATTTCGGCTTCACAGACGACTCAGCGGCGGTGGTTGGGTCGGAACACATAAGCCAAATACTAGGCTGGCTTGGCCTTGGCCGTAAGGAAGACCGAAAAGCAGTCGTAAAGCTATGCAACTGAGAGTGTGAGAAGCAACCCTATATTCCCAACGGTCGATTAAATACTTAGGAGTCTTAATTGGCGATCGCCTTAAATTGCGGCAACATAGCGAATATGCAGAAAAGAAAGCATCAGCTTGCCACGCGTCATTGGCACTTGATAATTTCTGAGGACAATTATATTGCACTAGTTTTAAGAAATGTCACAAAAAATCTGCTTTTCTTTTGGTTTTTGCGTGTATTTCGAAAACACTTTTGTGTTTTGAACTGGTGGATGTAATCAGGCAAAATTTAAAATATTACCATAATAGCACCCTCTTGGTAGTGCATTGCACTATATCTGTTATGTTTATGTTAAAGTCATTGAATTTATTAAAGTTAATGTTTACATTTAAATATGTTCGATTCCACTTATGAATTCAATTCTATTTCAATCCAATTCAATTTTATTCATTATTCTCAATTTACAAAAATTAAAACAAAATAAAAAACAAGTACAAGTGTTGTCTTCGGCCTGGCCGAAATCTAAATACCCTATACCCAAATAAGTAAAAAAAATATTATTTCGCCACTTAACAACTTTTGTATAAGTAGGCAAATATTTTTGTAATGTCTCTAGATACTGCTGTTAGAGCATCACGTATTAATATTTTGAACCGTTTATGGGATATTGAAAACTTTTGTATAAGTAGGCGGACCACGCCCATTTTTTGTACAAATATTGGTAATACCTGTCTCAAACTAGGTCTCAATATCTTATACCGTTCATGAGATATTGCCAACTTTGTTATGAATGGGCGTGGCGCGACTATTTTTTTTACAAATTTTTGCAATGGCGCTATATTTTCCGGAATAAAATTATACCTCATTATCTCGCACAGTTTATGAGATATTATAAATTTTTTATTTTTTAAAACGAGGGGCCTTTACATTCCGTATGCAAAGTAAAGTGGTTGTTAACCGATTTCACCCATTTTCAATCCTAAACAGCCCTACATAACAAAGAATATTTGTACCAAATTGCGATTTCTCCTTTCATTCTCCCGTAATCGTGATTTAAACAGACAGACGGACTCATAGTTTATAAATATATAAATAGAGAATAACGTAGTGACATTTGTATATAAAAATATAGTGATAATGCCACATCAAACTTGATTTTGGATTAGATTATGGGGAGTGCAGCAAAAGTACGGAGAAAAAAATATAAGTTTAAGCAAGAAAGAAGTACAACAAAATCAGAATCAAAATTTAAGTAAGAAAATACAATTAATCAAAACAATGAAATATACAATAAAAAAATTTACTAATATACAAAGCAAAGCAAAATTTCTATTTCTTTATGGCCAAATCAAATAACCAGAGCTTTACTCTTCTCAAAAATGAAGAAGAATTTCTTAAGGCACGTATATCACCAGGAAGCTTATTAAACAATTTACAGGACATAACTAATGAAAAAAGTAATGAAAAATCTTCTAACGAAATACTCAATTTTCCCCCAATTTTTTAATGTGATATAATGATGGCTATTACTCCCGATTTCGCATACTTAGTATATACTCCAACGCTCATAAATTAAATCTATTTCGGCACTCCATCAGTCCATCAGTGGCGGCAAATCATGCCACTGTCTTTAACACAGATTCTTGTCCAGCAAACGTTAACGTTGAAAGTTGTTTTGTTTATGATGGTTTTTAGGTTTTTCTGTGTTACTAGGAGCGAATCCAATATCTTTTGAATTTCTTTTCAAAATATTTATGTCATGAATGTGTTGCAAATGCCTTATGACATCGGTGGGGGATGAACTTAATTAATTAACTGACGCAATTCAATCATTTTGCTTTTTCACCTGTTTCTTTTGAAAGGGGACTCCACGCAGACTCTGTCATCTTGATTGTTTACTTTATTGATTTCTAGAAACACTTTATTACAACTAATTATTGTATTTACCTAAAAAATTAAAAACGTGTGTCCACTTTTCATCAACCGTTACGTCTAATTACTTTATAATGCGAACAGCTTAAAATCTATTGTACTTTCACACTAATGGCAAACTACTTTTCCTCTTAGTGAAATAAACTTTATTTTACACAAAGAGTTTTTATTTGAGATTTCAGAAGCCTCGAAATTCGGTTGCCGCCACCCCAAAGAAAGCTGTGGAAGAAGATTGTTAGACCAATAACAACAGTTTTCGCAATCTTTCTGGAGTCCTTATGAAAGCCATAGTACGAATGTACGGATGATACATGCGAAGGTATGACAGCTTCCAGTTTTGTGAATGCCAGTGAAACACATGTTAAGACGCAAGAATTTTATATCCAAGTGGAAAGATGGGTCCCTCTCATCAAGGTCTGGTGTTGATTCGGGTGTGAGAATAGGATTGCTATTCTCACACCCGAATCAACATCATCACATCACAATCAAAAAATATTTAGATTGCTGACAATTGAAGGCTATTCTATTGTGAAAGCAATGGAAACCATAAATTTACGCACAACTGCGTGAATAAACGAATATCCCGTCCCTCGATTTAGTTTATCACTCTGGCCGCGGTAGAGGGAGTCGTAGCAATGGTGGTGCTTTCGTCGAAGAAGCCACAGAATGTTCGGAAACGTGTGAAGCAATATTCAGAAGAGCTCTATTTACATTCGAATGCAAGTGAAGAACTGAGAAGACGGCGGCAAAACAGCTCATTCACAATTACTGAAACTGATAATCATATCGTTCGCCGCTAGCGTAGCTAGTCCGGCGCAGCAAACGGGGGCATCACTGGCAACACCGGCACCGACGATTATATTAACAGCGTTAGCCGCCAAAATGGCAACGGTGAGCCCCGACGGGAACGCTGAAAAATTAATAAGCAATAAAATTGCCATGAAATTAATATTCCCATGAATCTCGTGAATATCACGCTGTGCACATCTACAGCCGACAACAGCGGCAGCACCGACTCGGTGGCCAACCCGACCGGTCAGCGGCGGGGAAATCAGAGTCAAAATCGAAGGAAAGGCGAGCACAATAAAATTTTTGAACTACATTATGGCACTTAAGCCGGCGATCTGCTTTGAGCCGGACTCGTTCGGCGATTGTTTAGTTGCTGCAGAGTCCAGAAATCGTAAATAAAAGGATTAAAGAAGCTGGGGCTCTCGGACTGTGTTGGCTGACGCTCTTGTTCCGCGCCGGCCGAATCTGGCTGTCTGAGTGGGCCGAGCTGGGCAAGGATGCGCGCAGCGCGATAACCGAAAATAATTAACAAGAAAATTAAGATATTTTTAAGTTTTATTATGATAACAACCGCTGCCAGTCCATAAATCATAATACAGTTGTTTGTGGCGCGCTTTGTTGCTGCGCATCCGTGCGGATGCCTGCCCGCTGAGCGTATACCTGCTCGAAGTAGGAAGGGCGAGCGTTCAACGGCTTGGCTCCGCTCGGTGCAGCACTGTGTATTGTAATAATTCGATTAAGAAAACATCTGGGAGCTCCACGTATTGATTTTTAAGTGTTGTTAAATTTGGAGCGGATTAACGAATTAATAAAATTTAATTTGATTGGGAGATATTGAGTAGAACTCATGGAAGGGGAGCGATTCATATGGCCACGGCGGCCTAAATATCAATCAACGTGTGGAGATGCGAAACTAAAGTTGATCTCAACTTGATTCCGAAATTTAGTTAAGGACGCATTCGAGCTCAAATTGGTCCCTACATTGATAAGAATGTGACGCCGTTCGAGAGGGCTTTTGACAACTCTTGAAAAAGCGAACTATTGGCGAGCAGACCTTTCAGAATCGAGCAGACATTTCAGAAAACAGTTCAAGATACACTTGGCATTTCGAAATTCGATGGAAGAATGAAACGAAGAAGTCAAACATTCATGTCATTAGCATTTTCGTTTGTCTTTTATTTTGCTTCTCTTTATTCCATTTAGATTCTCTCTTTGTTCATATTCTAAGGAACTGTTTAGCTTATTAAAAATATGGCATTTCTTTAATTCTAAATATCTAAAATTTTGCGTATAAATGAATTTAATCGCATTTTTAAATACTTACCGAAATATGCAAAAATACAGAAAAATATATTCAAAAATACGACTATGTGTTAGCCATCTCCTACGCCTTCTGTATCCTGTCACCCAGATAAGTGACACCTTATTTTACCGCTTGACATCCATTTGGTTTATCGCATGATATTAGGTTTACTCTTGTTTTTTACTATTTGTCTACGGCAGTTTGGTTACTGCTGCACATAAAGCGTATAACTAAGCTGTAATGTGGCGGAAGTCTTTACTAATTTGGAGGTGAAGGTTGTATTGTGCTCCAACAATCCCAGCACCCACCCCCTTATAGGTCTTTGATCCTGGCGGAAGATAGGATAGCAAAAGGCAAGCAAAAATCTTTCTGGTAAGCCTAGTAAATTTATAAAATTTCTGACACGGAGGAATTATTGGCTACTTCAAAGAAATATTTACCCTTTTAATAGTACTGTTGGTGTCACATACTGTGGCAGAATTTTTTCTTTGGCACTTCGTCTGAAAAGCAATTTTTCGTTTTCACCCAAATAGCTCGTCTTCTCCGGTCCAGTACTCATGGGCGTGGTCCGCCCACTTATACAAAAGTTGTCAATATCCCATAAACGGTTCAAAATATTAATACGTTCGTAATTCTATCTAGCAGTACCTAGAGATATTACAAAAACATTTGCCCGAAATGGACGTGGTCAGCCTACTTATATAATACAAAACTTGTTAAATGGCGAAATTATAATTTTTTTGAGTTACTGAATATATATATATATAAACTCCGAGTGTTTTCATTTTTCCAGATACTAGTTGCTTGGAATTGCCTTCTTTATAAATAGTATTGACAGTATATCTTGCTCATTACTTATGTTTTGCTTTCGATCCATTAAATACTTTTGCTAACTTGAAATCGTAAAGAATACTGAAGGGTCTCAATATTTTTGACTAGCCATTTGTACTCGACCCAGGTGGAAAAAGAAACAAAAGAACCCATTTATAATTATCGGCAATAATTATACATTTATAATTATCGGCAATAATTATACATAAGAGTGCATTATTAGCCCACTACTATAATGCTGGCGAAGCCATACACCAAATTTCACGCGTTGACTGCAGTTAATTCCTTTGCGTTACTGTTGATCGCCTGCTGTTACTGCAGAAAGCCTGATGAAAACATAGTACATGGAACACAACGTAGAAAAATTATACGTAAAAAAGTTATACTTTTTGAGTTGTTGTAACAGCGTGTTACATACAACACAAGGCAAAGGCAACCAAAATCTTACATATCACACCAAACACACTAAGAAGTAAGATATGAAGTGAAAATTTGGACCGGTTGAATCGAAAGAAGATGCCCTCCGACTTTGCACATGGCCGTAGAGGGTGGCTTTTCCTCTTCGATTTGATTACCTTCAAATGGAAATAAGATAAAATTACTAAAATGAAAGTTATATGATTGCAGTTTTTCCGAGCAAGATTTTTAATGTGTTCCGATTAATAAATTTAAGAACCTATATGTAATAAATACATAAAAATTTTTTCATTGCGTGGATATTTAAATATTCAAATATTTTCCACTTTTACTCATTGTAATAATGAAGAAACTTTAACCAAATTCTATAACATAAATACGTATATACAAATAAATATATACCAAATTAAAATATATACTTTTATATAAACTTTTTTTTAAAGAACTTCTCTGAAAACCATTTAAGTTCAATGTTAAATGCATTTAAATGGTTTTCAGAGTTTTAAACATTTTGCTGCCTACAAGAAGACATCGTTGATAGTTTGAGCCTCAAACGTTGGATAGTTTGAGCCTTTTTGATGTGCCTTTTGTGCTTCCACTTTAAAACTCACTTCATTCTAACAAAGCGAACCGCACATATCTTAATCTGCCGCAGGTAGACGACAATGCAGTCACGGCTTTTTCTTCTAGAAGGCTGATTCATTCGCCTGGGTTTGCTTAATGCATTCGATAGTTATTTACACTGCAGTAGTGTGGGTTGGTCTGCCACTGGTGAGTTCTGATAGCCCTCTGGTAAGTTAGTGGACCACAACCAAGTAAGTTGATTTTTAAGGCAAGATAAATTAGTTTTAATCGAGTAAGACTCGTTACCTCATCTCAGCTTATTAACCTGAGATTGGGAAATCAGGGTTTAAATTTTAACTAATGAATTTGTATCCTTGCATCTCATACCAAATTCAACTCTGGCCATTTAACGTCAAAATGTCCCTTCCAGATCAAATTTAATTTTGTTCTTATGTCAATGTTAATAACTCTTTGATACTTGGTAATAAATTAGAATAGAAACAAGTAAAAGTTTTTTCTTCTGCCTGACCGAAGTCTACATACTCTACGCACGAGTAACTAGAAAAATTATAATTTCGCCACTTAACAACTTTTGTATAAGAACCACGCCCTTATTTTTGTAATGTCTCTAGATACTGCTGGAAAGAATCACGTATTAATATTTTGAACCGTTGACAACTTTTGTATAAGTAGGCGGACCACGCCCATTTTAGGTATACAAATGGGTAATACCTGTGGATACGTCTTAATAAAATTACGTGTCAATATCTTATACTGTTTACAAGATATTAATAACTTTTGTTTGAGTGGGAGTGGCTCGCCCATTTTTGGCAAGCTTATTGGTAATGCTTCCGGACTATGTATTAGCCATCTCCTATACGCCGTCTGTGTCCTGTCACCCCGATAAGTGACACCCTATTTTACCGCTTGGCAGCCATTTGGTTTATCGCATGATATTAGGCTTACTCTGGTTTTTTTACTATTTGTCTAGTTGTTTCGGATACATTGTGGTAAAATAACGTCTCAATATCTTATACTGTTCATGAGATAATGCCAACTTTGTTATGAGTGAGACACGTCCATTTTTGCAAGAATTTTAGTAATGGCACTATATGTTCCGGAATAAAATTATATTTTAATATCTCGCGCGTTTTATGAGATATTCACATTACAAAATTTTTTAAAACGAGGTATCTTTACATTCCGTATGTATTGCAGGCGTGGCTGTTAACCGATCTCGCCCATTTTCAATCCCAAACTGCCCTACAAAGAATAGTTCTGCAATTTCATTACGATATCTCTTTTCGTTCTCCCGTAATCGTAATTTCAACAGACAGACAGATAGACAGACAAATAGACAGACAGACGGACGGACAGGGCTAAATCGATTCAGGAGGTGAGCAAGAATATATATACTTTTCTATATCTATCTCGTCTCCTTCTCTGCGTTACAAAGGGAAGAACAAAGTGAATATACCCTACTCCCTTCGGGTGTAGAGTATAATAAATATTTGGTCCAGCTTTCGAAGTTTATGCCTTTTTAAAGCTACAACAGATACAAAGACACAACAATAAAAACAAACTAATGCAATGAAATGCGAAAATTGTATCTAATGTGTATGTAATCAGGTTCCAAGAAGGTTAAGGAGGATTAGTCGATAGTGCCGCCAAGCCGATTAAGTTGGTAGATTTGAATGGAGAAGGTTGTTTAACCTCAAGCGAACAGATGGGTTAGAAAGGCAATTTTACAAAACTGGGCAGTTTGGTTATTTTCAACCAAGTTGCCTTAACAAATTGACTCGCTTATTTTTAAATAATCAACAGGTCAGTTGTTATATTAGCAAAGTCACTCGGTTAATTTCGAAATCACGGCTGTTTTTAAACGAAGGGTGATTTCAGTGTATTGCTCAAAATTTGTGTTGGCTGTAACTTTGAAGCTTTGTACACAAGCGTAGTTTGCAAATAGAAATTTTCTGATAAGGTATAATCTAAATTTCAAGAACGTCTTCCTTCCACGTCATATAGAAACTTCCGAGACTTAGCACTATTTTTAATTCAATTTTAATTTTATTTTTAATATAAGGACTCCTGGACGGGGCCGGGTGTATACACTAGTATATAATAAAATAATTCATATGTAATCCGTGTTCTTTGAACAAGGGGTAAACCTGTTAGTACCTGGCCTGCTGAGGAGATGTACGGTTAGTGTGTGCGTGACGTCCTTGCAACGCTGTGTCATGTTGTTTTAGACGCGTGCTGATGCATTGCAATGTCTGCTTCTTGCCTCGGGGTTGATTTCTGCACTGCCGATGCTGCCGGCGCTGTCGGCGCTGCCGGTACTGCTGGGATTCAACGAGGCACACGAAAATCTGAACAGATTGTTATAATTGAGTTTTTCCTAACCGCCTCACTGCGAATGTCCCGGAGTAGACGACTCGACACCAAATATCATCGAGGATTAACAGCACTTGGGGTGAGTGGATTTTAATTTACTCCAGACCTCACCACAAGTCGGTCTCTTGGGGTTGTAGCACAGAAATAACAACAACATGACTGCAAGACGTCAAAAAGGCACAAAGCCCTCCGTCGATGACACCGGTGGTTTATGGGTTGTGTACGAGTACATCATTAATTTGTTACACGCAGATTATCTATTTTATTGTTATTAATGGGAAACGATTTATTATCGCAATAAAAGTTGCAATCCCATATCACGAAAGAAAGCGGTGATTTCGAGAGGCGTTGATCGGTGCGCAGCTAATTAAATTATGTATTTAAAATTGCATCGAATATGGCCAAAATCCTTTATTTATAAAAAAAAACTACACAGCAAGTTTTCCGAACATTGCAACGAAAATCTTGCTGTCAATGGTTGTTTGAAATTCCATATCTACACAGATTCGTACCTAACATAACAGATTTGTACCAAAGTTTGAAACGTGCAAGTAGCAGTTCGAAAAATTATTAAAATAGAAGAACAACAACGCACACAGCCCATTAAATAAAAAAAGGAACAATAATTCCGCCAGACTGAGAATCACAACTTACCGCCACTAACAAAGACATCGCGAGCTGAACTACAACAACAACGGTGTAGTTGTAGTAAGTTACGTTAACCTCTTCGTACGCAGTCTAAGAACAGACACAAGAAAATATTAAAATATTTCCTTTTTTCCGTGCATAACCTGTGTGGGCAGTTATGATTCTCAACAAGTTATTATAGATCAGTGAATTTAAAAGACGAATTTGCACCGAACGCACAAAGTGCCTTTTCCACTGCGAGCAATTGGAAGCTTCCTACTGGCTCACTTCGCATCTTCAGTGTTGCTGGAGATTTCGCTGGTTAAACCCTGGCACCCATTTTTGAAAAAGGGTATTGTCACTTGACAAACCCTCCGTAGCAACTTAAATGGCCAAACACATACCAGTCCCCTGATCTTCTGTTAAACACGTAAGATTCCGTGCGCTCGTTCGCCTATCCCGTCTCACAAGTTTTTTTGTTCTCCGTGCGTTGGCTTTCTGGCTTCGGACACTGCCAGTCCTCAGAACATCTGAGTGGATTGCTAGCTTCGGCCTGTGGCAATCCTCGGTTCCGCCGAGTGGCTTTCTGGATTCGGCCCTTGGCAGTCCTCGACTGCTCTGAGTGTTTTTTTTTGCTTCGATCTTTGGCAGTCCTCGGGTGTGCCGAGTGATTTTCTGGCTTCGGCCTTTGGCAGTCCTCGAGTTCGCCGAGTGTTTTTTTCTGCTTCGGTCTTTGGCAGTCCTCTTTTCCGCCTAATGGCTTCTTGGCTTCGGCCTCTGGCAGTCTTCGATTTCGCCGAGTCGCTTTCTGGCTTCGGCCTTTGATACATATTGTGCAGCCTTCTGATGAGAACACTCTGCTTCCAGTAAACTTGTATAATTCCAGTAATTCCAGTAAACTTGCATAATTATAAGTATATTCATAAGCATTGTACAGACTTCTGCTACGGTCTACCTCTCCCAGAAATTGTATAAGCATTTGGAATACGGCCTTCTGCCTCGAAATTGTATTAGTGAAAGAACTAATAAAAAATAAAATAATAAATAAATAAAGCAATACATTCCCATTTCCCCGTCACCGACAGAACTTAATCAGGCTTACCACCTGATCATTGAATTGACTGGAGGAAATCCGCAGTCGTGTGCAATTAGACCGCCTTGGTGTTCGCGGTTTGCGAGTTCCTTGAAATGGACGCTAGCCGGCTGAGAGTACCCCAACTGGAAACAAAAACTCATTACAAGTTTTTTACTTAATAATAAATAAGTAAGTAGCATTTGTAAAGTAAAAAAGGCTAAGTCTAAAGTATATTGCATCAGAAGCAATATCAACTTTCGATAACAATGAATATTTTTCGAAACCATTCGTCCTGGAAGCTTTACATGATTCATCTTTACTGACAGCCCATAAATTTAGTCCGCACCCCTCGATTTCATAAGCGAGAATCTCGGCATCTGACGTTATAAGGTGAGCTGAGTTTTCGGATTCAGAAATATAAGCTCCCAACACTTCTCGCAGTTTTGGTTATGTCGACTTTTCAATTTATTTTTGTGTTCGTCCCTATACAAGTGTAAAACAATCTGTATAATCCAGTGTTGGTAAACGTTATTGTACCGAATCAAATATATAAAATGGGAAATAACGTTACTTGCTATGATAACAATATTTCTTCTGTATTTGCTTGTAAGGCCTCTTTTTGCAATAAATACGAAAAAAGACCAATATTAAGAAATTCTGTCATAATGTCTTAAAATATAAAATATATAACTGTCTTAAAATATACTATTGTTCCTTGAAGTGCAAACTTAAAAAAAGTTGCAAAAACTCTCGAAAAAATTACCCTTCTCGTCGAGATTCTAAATTAATAAGAAAGAACAAAAAAAATTATACGTGCATTATTTTGATGCTAATTTACAGGCAGTACACCTCAGTACACAAGCTCAAATTGAAGTCTCTATATCTCAGAATATGATCAGTCTACACAGCTGACCGAATGTCAAAATAAACCTTAATAAACATATTTAGAGAACCGCTGCGGTGTTGGCAGTTTGGCCAGAGGGTGTGGCATCTTCCACGACAACAAAACTTTGAAAGCTTCATGTCTAGAGAACCATTTATGGTAGAGTAATGATATTCGGTATACCTAGCCCAAGATAAGGCCTCCTCCATCCATCCAAGGAAACAAACGGGCTGGGCAAAAATTTAAACCGATTTTGTTCAAAAACTGTGTTACAACCATGAAATTATGCATAAGCACAGTCTTCTGGAAATTTTCTGTGAGCTGGGATGGGATTGATCTGGAGGTAGTTTCGCGATCACATGCCACGAAACACATATAGCGCAGCTATCGCCGTTTTGATACCACTACCCCATGCAATATGAAAGTAGTGTTATGTGTAGACTATAACCACTTCGAATTCTATATAATTCGCAGAAAGGAGGTGAGATAAGCTTCAGAGTACATAGAGAATCATAGTATTCCCACCTCTCCATATCTAGGCATAGTAAATGTTCCACGGGTTCGTTCGCATTAAAGTCGTGGCAACTGCGACAAACCTCACTGAATGGAATGCCAAGTCTACTGGTGTGTTTCCCCAGCGGCCAGTGTCCGGTAGTTGTGAAGACAATCCTTGAATTGTCAATCCTAGGCAAGCTCAGCAGTTCGATTGTTCTTCTGGAATTGTAGTGAGGCCATACCTTCTTGGAGATGTCACAACCTTGCACATTTATTATTGGCCAAACCTAAAAAGTGATTTTTAATTTGTTCCTTTCCTCTTCCTATTGAGATTTACATACTAACTGAAAATTACGCATCCATCTGGGAGACGCTCCTTGACGGCTGATCAGCTATTTCGTTCCCGGTGACATTCGAGTGACCAGGAACCCAAACTAGCGAGATGGCCCATCCACTGCCAAGGTAATTTAATTTATCTATACATTGACAAAATAGGCTTGAGGTAACCATGGAACCTATAGCAGCTTAGCTAACTGAGAATATAGTGGCGTTCCTCACTGAGTGGTGAAACAGTTGTGTTTTCCACTAAGGTGAGAGTAAGGTTGTTGCTTTGGATATCTCCAAGGCATTTGACTGGGTGTGGCATAAAGCACTCGTGTCTAAACTGGCTGCTTATGGTGTCGGTAATACATTCACTCGATGGATATCGAGTTTCCTCCGCGGCCGTTCTATTCTGGTTGTGATAGACGGCTCTGCTTCCGAAGAGCACCCCATTAATGCTGGAGTTCCGCAGGGTTCGGTCCTGTCTCCAACATTTTTTCTCATTTTTATCAATGACCTTCTGTCATTGACATCAAACCCCGTCTACTCATTTGCTGATGACAGCAGCATTTGTAATTCATATTCATTCTCCAGGCGTCCTTCTATTCTGGAAACCAATAGAAAACGCAGAATTATGAATTATACACTAAAATCTGACCTCAACAAAATCCAGGAGTGGGGTCAAGCGAATCGGGTCGATTTCAATGCGCGGAAGACCCAATGCTGTTTAATGACCCACAAGCGTCTAGCGGGCGACAACTTCCCACCTTTAAATATGGGTGGTGTGGATATTAATAAGTCGGAGGCTCTTGATGTTCTGCGCATGTCAATACAATGCGATCTTCGTTGGAACGATCATATTTTTGATGTGTCGAAAGAAGCAGCCAAGTGCTTAGGCTTTTTAAAGCGGTGTAAGAAATACTTCACTCCAACCGACCTTCGTTGTATCTACACCACTTATATCAGTCCGAAAATGGAGTACAACTCGCATATTTGGTCGGGACCTTCGAAAACATACCTTCAGCTTCTGGACCGTATACAAGGTCGTGCGATAAAACTTATAGGGGACAGTATGGTATACAGCCCTTTTGAAACCTTGGGATGTCGTCGGAATGTGGGGTGTGTAACCTTATTTTACCAATACTTTAATGGTAATTGTTCCTCTGAAGTAGCCGGCCTGATTCCTTCGGTTCAGGTATTCAACAGATCTACTCGGTTTTCCAGAGCGGTGCACCCCTTTTACGTCTCGATCCCGTTCCGACGCACTTCCCACTAGCGCGATAATTCGTTTTTCGGTCGCGCAGTTAAGTTGTGGAATAGTCTCCCTGCGCATGTTTTCCTGCTTATAACGTCGATGCTTTTAAAAGGGGTGTAAATCGACACTACTCCCACTTTTGCCCTTCCTAGAAACCTTTTCCCTTCTAACCAACGAATGCTTTGCATGGATAGGGGACATCTCCTGAGTTTGGTTCTATCAGCCATAAAAAAAAAGAATATAGCAACCGTTTTTGATCCCAGGTTGACGTTCCTCAGAAACCTGCAGGCCTCTAAAGTCGCACAAATCTCCGCCTAGAAGATTGTCGCGAAATTCGGAAGCCTGTATGATCTTGATAGGTTTAAGTAAGTCGAGAAGATCCCTGCTCCAACTCCTGCTGTTGGAGCTGTCAGTATTGGAGCTGTCTCCAGTTTTCCCGTGCTGGGTAAATGGTTTTAAATCGCTATCTGTAATGATCACTGAAGCTATATAATACGTCCTGACCGCCGAAAAATTCTGTGGTAGTTTAGGATAGGACCATGTCCGTACGTCTGCTTTTCTATACAACCGCCTCCGTAGTCTCACGTTGGTGTAGAAAACTATGTTTTAATGGCTTAAACCTGAAATCTATTATTTTTAATATCGCACTTATAATTATATTTGAAAAAACACTTCAATATTTAAAAAATTTATTTACAAAGGTTTGACTGTCTGTGGTAAATTATAGAACGAAACCAATTAATACACGTTTTGCAGCTGCGGACAATTGTCGACATTGTCATGATGCTGCTGTTTAAGTCTAATACGTATAATTTCTTTTGTATTATTAACGGACATAAAGATGTCCATCAGACCACCTCTGACTGGACTTGAAGAATTTCTACGCCGGTTTTGGGAACTTCTTTCTCTCTAATCAAATTATAATTATTATAACTTGGAGATTTACTACGTTGAGTTAATCACATTATCGCGGTGCCATGCTCACATTTCTGGGAGCAGAAATTTTACATTTTTAACCTTCTTGGTTTTATAGTTGCTCTAATAGAATTTATTGAGCACATTTGAAGCCAGGACAGACGTAACCAAGCTCAGGGGATGCCCCTATCCATTCAAAGCTATTAACTTGTCCTTATATGAATTATCGAAACCAAAATCGATACCCTCCCCCCGTGTCTACCAGCAAAACTTTCTTAAGCTAAAAAATTACTTCAATTCCTTCTTCTTTCTTTATAGCGATGGCTCTCAAGCAAATTACACAACAACCTATAGCATTACCACAGAAAATAAAGTAATAAAAACTGCATACCTACCCCAGTATAGTTCGGTTTTCTCAGCAGAAATCATTGCGATCAAAGAAGCAATTGATATCATTAAATACAGAAATGGTAATTTTGCCATTTGCTCTGACTCTTTTTCAGCCCTTAATGCAATTGCCAATCCTAACAACACTACCTACTACCATAATGAAATCAGGAAAATGCTTTTACGCAAATATCCAAATATCACTATTATTTGGGTACCTGGTCATACCCTAATTCCAGGAAACGAATTTGCAGATAAATCTGCAAAACTTGCTACTCTGGCTCCTTTGATTACAACTCCGAACCACAACCTAACTGATAAAAATAAATATATTAACGCTTCTTTAAAACTCAAATCACAAGACACTTTTAGTAAATGTTCTCCTTGGTATAAAAATATTAATGCAAAATATACTATCAGATGAGAGATTGAAAGGAAGTAGACATTTATCTACATAGGACCAAGATATACTGCTTAAATTAAAGTCACCCATAACAATCGTGCTGTGACAAGAGTTAAGAGTTAAATATCTACTATGCCATTTATGTTATCTAAGTGCCTTTGGTAAACTTCATAAGAACTATTAGGAGGGATGTTTGATACGAAAATGTAAATTAAGTTAACGTTAGACATGCTAATTTCTACACAAATTTGTTCAATACTATTATCAATAATAGGAAACTTTATTAGTTTACTGCGAAATATATTTTTAACTGCAAGCAGCACTCCACCACCTCTACTTCGGCCCGAAGCAATAGGACACCGATCATGGCGATAGACATTATAGGAGCTATCAAAAAGTTCCATGGAGGAGATGTCACTATGCAGCCACGTCTCTGTGATAGCCACGAAATCATATTCATGAAGAGACATAGCGAGTAAAAATTCAGAAGTCTTCGTCCTGATACCACCCATATTTTGGTAGTAAATCGAATATGACGATATAGTAGATTCACCTCGTTGCTCGATGCTGCTAAGGAGTTGCGTTGGCTCTTGTGGAAGAGTTGACGCTGGCATATATCAGATGACAAGCATACTAAAGTTGAAACGGGTGCCGGGTATGAATAGCGCGATGAAGAGGCAATCTGATGAGATGTGAAATTAGATGAAGATGCACGATTCAAGGTTGTTGAGTAACTAGCAGATTGATATTCAGTTGTTGCGGGACAACAACTGACTGATTGTCCGCGTTTGATGGATTCAAAGAAGCCGAGTTTATTGGTGGCGGAGGAGAAGATGGGTTCAATGCTCCGCCCAATATTTTTTTGGCTTATTTATGAAAGGTTGCTTTTACAGAAAGTGGCCATAATTCCTTGTAGAAAATTTTGCTATACAAAGGTGATAGTACACCAAGTTTAAAATTTATGAAGCGGAGTTTAGAAATGTTAGCATCCTTCTTGGTAAGTTTAACGCATGTGTTAGTTGTGAGATCAACACTAAATTTTACCGAAAAATAGTTTAAAATATCAACAGATTCAGTTTTCACGTCAAACCTTGAAATATGAATAAACTTCATATTGTGCACAACTGAGAAAGCATCACAAGTTGGAGCAGTACCAACAACAATGTTGTGTGAATGGCTGGTGGCTTTTAGGTTTTTAGCTGCTTTCTTTTTCCTTACAGTGATCCAATCAAGGGCAGGTATCACGCCACTAACCGTGTCCTTCATTGTTATACAATCAGTTGAAACTTGAGTAGGGCCACTTCCGTCATTCAAAGATCCACTGGGATTTGGAGCAGGGCCACTTACTTCATCCAAAAACCCACTGGGATTAGGAGCAACTAAAGAAAAAATAAGCAAAAATAAGCAGTTCTTTAGGAAGCTTTGCTTCGCAACACTTGCCGGAGTATGTAGAATGCGAAAAGTTCCCTTTCCCTTCCGCTCCCTCTGTCAACCATTCCATCAGTAGCCAATCATGGAAAAAGAGATTGATCTCTTAAGGGCTACTGCTAGATTCTGATATAAAAAAAAAAAAAAAAAAAGAAGAAACCGCTAGAACCTAATGTAATGATGAGCAATAGTAAGTCTGCCAAAATTCTGGCTATTTTTAATAGTTATTCCTTTTTTCCTGTTTGGCTTTGGAAGTTCAGCAATTTGCTTATTGGAATTATTGGAGTTAGGCGACACAGCAACAACATCATTTGTCGTGTTTACAGTAATTTGATTGCATAAAATTTTTTGAAAACCGGTTTTGAGTTCATTTACTTCACTATTTATAACAATTTCAATGCAATGCATTGAAAGCATTTAAAACAATTAGATTTAAGAGGAACTGACATAATAGCGACTGTACACTTTGAACGTCAGTAGAGAATCGGTTTACTCCGCAAGAACGCGGAATAATTGTTTCCATTTATTTGCGCAACAATTCGTCGGTTAATTTCCTGGACGTCCGACACCAACTGGACTCGCCTTGAAGAGACTGGGACAACACGAGATCTTCCCAAGGCTGGCCGGCCCCGGAGCAGCTGTTTTGCTGAGAATATCACTGCTGTTGCCCTAGATGTCGAAGAGGAGCCCGGAACATCGACCAGACGACGTGGAGGTGGACGATTTTTCGTCGAAAATTATCATGAGCGATGAGGCCCATTTCCATCTTAACGGTTACGTGAATAAACAAAATAATCGTTTCTGGGGCACCGAAAATCCGCGTATCACCCACGAAGAACCATTACATCCGCTCAAAGTCATTACGTGGTGTGCTGTTTACGGTGGAGGAGTCATCGGGCCATTTTTTTTGAGAACGCCGCGGGCCAATCGACGACTGCGGAGGGCGCGCGCTACAGAGCCATGATTACCGAATTTTTCTTCCTCAATTGGATGAATTGGAACGGGAGAACATGTGGTTCCAACAGGACGGTGCAACGGCGCACACTGCTCGAGCCGCAACCGATATTCTGAAGGAAGCATTTCCGGGTTGCTTAATCTCTCGTTTTGGTGATTTGCACCGGCCGGCCAGATCAGCCGATTTAACCGTTCCAGACTTCTTTTTATGGGGTTTTTTAAAGTCGCGGGTTTACGTCAACAAGCCTCAGACTCTTGAAGCCCTTAAGGAGAATATTCGTCAAGAATGCGAGAACCTGTCGCCCGAAGTTCTGGCAAGAGTGATGGAAAATGCCATAAAACAAGCCCGTATGGCCATCAACTCTGGCGGCGGCCACTTGGCCGATATAATTTTCTCAACGTGATGGAATAAATTCTAATGGATTAATTAAACAAATTTCAAAAGCAGAACCAAAGTTTTTCTTTAAAAAACAGCAAAAAACATTGGGTGATTACTTTTACCCTACCTAGAAGTCCGATTTCCAGATTTAAGCAACGGATAAATATAAGATAACTTCCACGCTGCTGGAGAATGACCAATACGTAACGAGCACCTGAAAAGTAGCATTACAGTTGGGGCCAATCAGTGGCACAGAATGCAAGGACACAAAAAGCAACCCATCCGATCCCTTGTACTTAAAATTGGTACACAATTTTAAGTACATTTAACATCACTCAAAGCTCTCCAAACAGTGGTTCCGTCGAACAATATC
Organism: Sicus ferrugineus; assembly: GCA_922984085.1. Lineage (NCBI taxonomy): Eukaryota > Metazoa > Arthropoda > Insecta > Diptera > Conopidae > Sicus > Sicus ferrugineus. The sequence goes on along the minus strand of OV277351.1, from coordinate 5,789,686 downwards.
TTCAGACGTCACTTTAAACGGATACTCAGTCGAGGAATTATATAAAGAAGACTAGTACGCTGATTTTAGAAACTCAGCAAAGAGATTGCAAATTGTGAGATGAGATCATGAGATTATCTGATTCCATCCCCCCAAAGTTTGTTAAAGCAGGAAATGAGTCACATTTCCGTTTAGTGATTATAAACCTCCAAAAGTTTAAAGTTTAGTTTTATTTAAATTTGAAGTTTGGTCTTATTTTAATATTATTTAATATTTGCGCGGTTCCAATCAGCGCGTTACAATCAAAATGGGCGTAATCGGTTTACACCCAAGTCTACTTTTTATACCAAATGTAAATATTGTACAAAGTGTGTACTTTTAAAAGCGAAATAAAGACAAAACTTTATATCGCTGTCTCTATCGACAGCATAAAATCCTCCAAACTGGATGTGACCCGCTTATTTTAAGGGTTATAAGGTATTTCAGGGCTTATAAATGTTTTCTAAGGCGTCTTTTTCAACTGTGCGAATATGGGGTGTTTGGACTTCGGCCTGGGGAGAGACTAAATACCCTCAGGTATTTAGGTTTTCGCCTAGCCAAATAATAAATACCCTCACTGGTTTGTTTTGGAAATAGTTTCACCTTCTTGAATTTTATATTTCGAAAATACAGGATTTATATAGCTATATAGCTCAGAATATCTATAGCTATAAAATTTGTAAATTTAAAATTTCCAATTTTAATTTAAAATAAATTAAAAAGAAATAAGTAAGAGTGTTGTCTTCGGCCTGGCCGAAATCTAAATACCCTACACCCGAGTAACGGAAAAAATAATAATTTCGCAACTTAACAACTTTTGTATAAGTAGGCGGACCACGCCCATTTCGGGAAAACGTTTTTGTAATGTCTCTAGGTACTGCTAGATACAATTACGAAGGTATTAATATTTTGAACCCTTTATGGGATATTGACAACTTTTGTATAAGTGGTCGGACCCATTTTTTGTATACAAGTTGGTAATACGTGTAGATACCTCGCGATAAAATTTCGTATTAATATCTTATACCGTTTACAAGATATTGACAACTTTTGTATGAGTGGGCGTGGCATGCCCATTATTGGCAAGCTTATTGATAATGCTTCCCTATATATCCTGATAAAATTACGTATCAATATCTTATACCGTTAATTAGATATTGCCAACTTTGTTATTAGTAGGCGTGGCACGCCAATTTTTTTCACACTTTTTAGTAACGACGCTATATGTTCCGGAATAAAATTATACCTTAATACCTCACACGGTTTATGAAATATTCAGATTTTAAAATTTTTTGAAACGAGGTGCCTTTACATTCCTTATGTAAAGTAGGCGTGGCTGTTTACCGATCTCACCCATTTTCAATCCCAAACAGCCCTACATAACAAAGAATATTTGTGCCAAATTTCATCGCGATATCTCTTTTCGTTCTTTCGTAATCGTGATTTCAACCGACAGACAGACAGACAGACAGACAGACAGACAGATAGACAGACAGATAGACAGACAGACAGACAGACGGACGGACGGACGGACAGGGCTAAATCGATTCAGGAGGTGACGCTGAGCAAGAATATATATACTTTTCTATATCTATCTCGTCTCCTTCTCTGCGTTACAAACAAAGTGAATATCCCCTCCCTTGGGGTGTAGGGTATAATTAAGAATTTCCAAATAGATTCTAAATTCTTTTTGAAGAAAAAAAAATTCTTCTGAAGAAAACCCATTCGAAAAGTTTAGTAAAGCTAAATTTAGTAAAGACCATCAGTATTTTATTTACGTTAATATTTGACAGAAATTTATGAACTCCTAATTTTTGGCTGAAATTATTCCAAATGGTCATGGTGCTGCTCGGTAGTACTATAGTTTGGTGGACAATTTAAAAACTTTTTGCGGAAATTTCAATGTTTTAATTTTGAATCCAGAAAGGGGTTTATTTGAAACAAAATATCTGCACCTAGGTGCACATAGGTGCGTATATGTGCATATAGGTTCATATTTATACCAAAAAAAAAAAAAAGCATAAAACTTCGCATGGGTATATATCTTATTAGAAAGTATTATTCGTCTTGCATTGAATCTTGGCTTTAATTGCTTTTTAATAATAACTTATTAAATGTCTTACAATTATTGCCTCCATATCAGTTTTAAATTTTGACGAATGAAACTTTTGCAACAACCAAAATGCATTCGTTTTTATACCCTACACCCGTAGGGATAGTGTTCACTTAGTTCTTCCGTTTGTAAGGCATTAAAGGAAGCGTGGTAGATATAGAAAAGTATATATTCTTACTCAGAATCAAAATGTCCGTCCGTCTACAGGAGAACGAATAGAGGTATCGTCATGAAATTAGGCACGAATATTCTCTGTCATTATAGACGGGGATTGAAAATGGACAAAGTCGGTTAACAACCACGCCTACTTTACAGACGGAATGTAAAGGCAGCTGGTTTTAAAAAATGTTATGAGGCGAATATCTCATAAACCCTGGAGTATCTAGAGACATTACCAAAGATGGACGTGATGCGCCTACTTATACAAAAGTTATTAATTGGCGAAATTATAATTTTTTTAGCCACTAGAGTGTAGAATATTTAGACTTCGACTTGGTCGAAGACAATACTTTTACTCGTTTTCGCTTTGCTATTTTCAATAGTATTTATGTTTCGCTTTATTTGGTTTCAATGTAATCAAAGTTTTGGGATGTACTAATATCACGTTTGGATTTTCATCCTATGGAGAGACTGGAAATCGACAACAGATTCACTAGGTTAGTGCCGAGGTCAAGAAAGAGGTGATGCTGTGAAGAACAAATTTCTTTTTCCAATGCCACTGTTCAGAGATATAAACGTACGATCTGGTTTTTAATTAGTGGATCGGAATGCCAACAAGTACTTGTTAAGAAATTGTTGTTCAGACATGACGGGCGACTCGCAGACGACTGAGACACAGAGATAAGCTGACGCTCGGCGTAGGAAGCAATGAATGACGTTCTTGTAATCGCTAATGTAATAATTCATATTTCAGTTCGATTTCCCGAAGACGTTAGATGCGCTGATTGCCAACCATGGCAAGATTACGGAACTAAGCCCACAAGACAGTGGAGGTCATTGTATTTCTATATCGATATACTGGATGCACAGGGGACAAATTTTTTAATTGGATCTCCAAATGGTTGTTATAAACAATTTATGGTAGTATTAATCTGAGCAAGAATGTACATCCCGAATCTTTTCGAGAAAGGGGTATTCGTTTGAAAAAAATTTGTACTAATTAGTTCTTAGGGGTCGCTTTCGACACACAGGATATTTTACGTAAAATAATGCATTTTTAGTGTACATAAGTGTATAAAAAGTGTACAAATTTGTTTTACAATTCATACGAATAGAGTCTACGTGTGTCTTGCATGTATAATGGTTACAAATTGCAGGAGCTATGTTTATTTTGTCATTATATCTATACCCGATGGGAGAGAGTATATTCACTTTGTGTTTCCGTTTGTAGTGCAGATAGGGAGACAAGATTGATATAGAAAATTATATATATTCTTGCTCAGCGTCACCTCCTGGGTCGATTTAGCCCTATCTGTCTGTCCGTTGAAAGCACGCATTTTGGTATTGGAAACGGTTAATAACCATGTTTACTTTTGAAATTAAATAAAAAGGCACTTTTTAAAAAATATTGCATGAATATCTCATAAACGGTGTAACATATTAAGGCGAAATTTTAATCCGGAATATATAACAACATTACCAAAAAGTTGCCAAAATGGCGTCGTCCGCCCACTCATACAAAACTTCCAATATCTCATAAACGGTATGAGATATTAAAACGTAATTTTATTCCGGAGGACATTACCGCGATATTACCGAAACTTTTGCCGAAAATGGTCGTGGTCCGCCCACCCATTGAAAAGTTGTCAACTGGTGAAATTCTAATCGAAATTGTATACTTAATGTACTCGTGTATGTATAAAAATTACATTTCGAAGGGAAATCTCACATTGATCTACTTCTTCTTCTACGAGTACTTTTTGTATACGGTAATATTAAGACGAAATTTTATCCCGATATTAGCACAAATTCCCAAAAAATGGGAGTGGCTTTGCCACTTTAACCATTTCAAATAATTTCAGAGCAATTAAGTGCTTTTTAAGATATTTTTTAACTTTACAGGTTTAGGGTATTCAGACTTTGGCCGCCTTCTAACTAGTTTGTGCGTTCTGTATTGCGCGCATATAGTAACGAAGACGGGCTAAGGTCAACATCTTCAGATTCAAAATTGATTACTTTTTGAAAACATTATTGTGAAGAAATATCACAAGGTTTTCTTTTTCTGTTCAAAATAAATTTAGAGGTCAGTTCCAATTTAGAGTCAGAGCCAATTGTTCAATAAAACAATCCGCGTTTTTAGTTTATGTTCTTTAAAATATGTGGGATCTACTTCTTGAAACAAACTGTATGCATTCAAAATAGAACTGTCCTACATGTTAGCCAGAACCACCATCTGCTGACGAATTGTTTTGCGTTTTGCGTTATTTTCCGCCAGCATTTCATCGACTTTGTCGACACCACGGCTTTGGTAGCGTTATAATATTTTATGATTTCGGAAGTTTTTTTGCCATTCTTGTCGGTTTCAGCACAATGATGGAGTGTACTCAATAAAATTGTGCATTTATTTTTACGACCGACGTTCGATACTAATGTCGAATCCATTGTAAAAGCATAAGGTGAAGTGCATATTTCATCTATTTGCGGAGGAAGGCACGTTTTATTTTGAGGCAACATTCCAACATACGTCATTTTCGCTTTTAAAAGCTCTTGTACGAACTTAAAGGATGTAAAAAAATTATCTGCTTCAAGTTTCTGACCCTTCAAACTTTGCACTAAATCCAAGCTAACACGTTTTCCTTGCTCCTTTTCTATTTAAACTCCTTCTGCCTCGCCAAGATAGGGCTGAATTTTCAGGACGTGGTCTTTATAAGCATCACCAATCATCTGAAATTTGGTACCATATTTGGCTGGCTTAGACGGCATACGCTGTCTAAGCGACAATGTCCACGAAAGTGCTCCGGACCATCTATTCCACACAATCATCAAACTAGTTCTCCGAGGTAATCATCTTGTAGTGACGTAATGGCATAATTGTTCGGAATATTGGCTGCTCAAAATCTGCACTAAATAAGTTCTCAACATTTTAGTTTTTTATATAAAATTATGTGAAAATGTATTAGTGTGATGCATAAACAAAATAAAGTATATTATTTACTTACTTCTACAATCCAGCGAGACCGTTCTCTGAGAGACTTCTTCATAATGTAATTCATTCTAAATCGACTTTGTCTTCCGATTACGAGGAGTACTCATTTTGCAGAGTACTCATACTCGTAACAATATTCATAATCAGAACATATTCGTCTTCGCTGTTAAATTCGTCATCTATCAAATCCAACTCAAGCAATGTTTCTTGGATTTCAGTGTCCGTTAATAATTTCGCCAGTTAACAACTTTGTACAAGTAGTACAACTCGTGTACAACTCTTGCACAACGTCCATTTTTTGCAAACATTTTGCTAATGTCTCTAGGTACCTCGGGATAAAACCACGTATGAATATTTTGCACCGTTTATGAGATATTGACAACTTTTGTATGAGTGGGTGTATCACGCCCATTTTTTCCAAAAATTTTTATAATGGTGCTATGTGTTCCAACGTAGAATTATACATCAATATCTCGCACGATTTATAAGATATCCACCTAATTTATTAAAACGAGGTGCTTTTATATTGCGTATGTAAAGTAGGCGCATTTGTTAACCGATCTTGCCCATTTCAATCCCAAACTGCTCTACATAACAAAGAATATTTGTGCCAAATTTCATTGCGATATCTCTTTTCGTTCTCCCGTAATCGTGATTTCAACAAACAGACAGACAGCCAGACAGACTGACGGACGGACGGGCCAAATCGATTCAGGAGGTGACGCTGAGCAAGAATATATATACTTTTCTATATCTATCTCGTCTCCTTCTCTGCGTTACAAACGGAATAACAAAGGGAATACCTTACAAACTCCCTTCGGGTGTAGAGTATTGTAAGTGAATAAAGGCCTCTCTAAAAAATAAAGGCGGAGGCAACGGTTGGTACTCTGCTAGTACGATATAATCCTGAATACCGTGTCTAAAATGGCCACTCCGTTGCTGAGATATGCATCTTGATGCTTCATTTTGCTCCCACTGAAAGGTGCGCGCGTTTTCGAGCGGCAAATCTTTAAATATGGCCTATGAAGGCCATATGAAGGCCATATGAAAACTTTATATGGCCTATCACGATGGATATACGACATGCCGAAATTACCATTAAGATCGGTCCAGTGGTTCCGGAGTTTACTTATTATAAACAAACAAACAAGTAAACACATCACTGAAAGTAGTGTGAGAGATGAAAGTAGGTAGAAAGAATGTTGGAGTCGAAGTGAAATAAGAATTAGGCAAAACAACCAGAGACGGGGCGCTGGAAGCACCTCAGACTGGTTTATTTTATACTGGTTTACTTTAAAATATAAATTTAATAGAATGTATTGCGAAGAACTTCATTGTTCTTTACAATTAACTTTTTTTATAGAACAAATTTTTAGAATTGTATACATGGAATGCAGACTATTTATTCAAGATTCCTTTAAGGAATATTAAATTCTAGGCTGGACCCTTCCTTTCAGATATTTTGCAATCCCTCTCTATCTCTCTCAAATTCTATCTCTCTTAATTATAATTCTATATCTCTTAATAAATTAAATTCTCCAAAATTTGTTGCACAATCTAACTGGCGCCTTCAGTCCACTGTATAACAGTGTTAGGAAACAAAATTGCCGATTTCGGATTAACTCTAGACGCAATTCTAGGCTCCGTCCATGGAGGTAAGTGATAAAAAAACATTGTTCACGCTACCGAGTCAGTTCGAGTTCACGTTAAGTTCAATTCAGTTCGATGTGTTTAGTGCTGAAGAGTTCCGGTTCACACCAGCCGAACGTTCATGCGAGCTACCTCACCGTTATTCTACCGCGAAACTAAATAAGTAAAAACAGTAACATTAGTTTAATCGTAAACAGACATATACGATAGAAAAGTATATCATGTCTTGCTCAGCATCACCTCACGAGTCGATTTGGATCTGTTCGTCCCGTCTGTCCAGCTATTTGTCTCTTTGTCCGTTGAAATCACGATTAATAATAACGTGAAAAAAATTGCCAAGATATTCTTTTTTACACCAAATGTAGACTCCTATTTTTCAAAAATATTTCAAAGTAAATACCTTATAAACGATGTGAGATATTAAGTTCTTCAACCAAAATATTTGTAAAAAATGGGTGTGCCACCTATAAAAAGTTGGCAAATGGCGAATTTCTAGTAGAAAATTTAATTCTAAGTGTGCTATTATAGTGCGAACAGACCATCTGAGCAGTTATAAATTGTAGCACTATATATAAAAAATGGGCGTATCACACCCATTATATACCCTAAACCCGAAAGGAATGTATGTAATCATATTGTTTTTCACTTTAACCGCACAGAAGGTAATACAAATATATAAATGTATATAGATGTATATTATTGCTTAGCGCAATTTTAGAAGTCGATGTAGTCGATTTAAGTAGAGATTATAAATAAGATGTCTAGGAGTGATATTGTGCAAAACAAAATATTCTCTGTTCAGTAGAACAGTTGGCTTTAAAACCACGCCTTTTTTTGCACTAAATGTATGTACAGGCACATCCATTGAAAAAATGTTAAAATGTTAAAAAGTCTATACATAATTTTTCAACGGTATGATTTACTAAAAGGAAATTCTATTTCACTGTGTCTAGAAACAGCATAAAATCCTCAACAATGTATGTGACACCATCACTTTAATGCTTATAAAGGATTTCAGAGCTTTTACATGTTTTCTAAAGAGTCTTTTTATACCCTACACCCGAAGGGAGTAGTGAATAACCCTCACTTTGTTCTTTAGTTTGTAACATGAGTAGACAAGATAGATATAGAAAAGCATATATATTCTTGCTCAGCGCCACCTCCTGAGTCGACTTAGCTCTGTCCGTTCATCTGTCTGTCTATCTGTCTATTGAAATCACGATAACGGGAGAACGGACGGAGTATATTGCGCTTTTTAAGTACAAATATTCTTTGTTATGTAGAACAGTTCGGTAACGAAATGGGCGAAATCAATTAATAAAGACGCCTACTTTTCATATCAAATGTAAAGACACTTTTTAAAAATATTAATGTCTCATAAACGATATGAGATAAAGGCGATTTTAACCCGAACCGTGTTTCACTCATTTATATACCCTATATTTCGAAAGGAATACTCACATCGTTCTTTTTATTTTTCTACGAGTACATTTTGTACACGCCATATTTTCCCCAATAATGGGTTTGGCTCTCCCACTAAAACGTTTATAAAGGACTTAAGAGCCTTTAAGTGCTTTCTAATATAGTTTATAACTTTGCGAGTGTAGGGTATTCGGATTTTGGCCGGGCTAACGACAGCCTTTCTACTAGTTTAAATATTCGGGTATCGGGCCTTTGGACTTTGGCCTGGCCCAAGACAGTTCTCGATTCCTATTTAAATTTGTTGAAAAATGAGCTCTCCGATTTAATTTTTAGATTTAATTAATCAGAATTAATTAATTTTATAATTTGAGGGTAGAAATTCCTAATATGAACAAGTAAGAGTGTTGTCTTCGGCCTGGCCGAAATCTAAATACCCTACACCCGAGTAACTGAAAAAAATTATAATTTCGCCACTTAACAACTTTTGTATAAGTAGGCGGACCACGCCCATTTCGGGAAAATATTTTTGTAATATCTCTAGGTACTGCTAGATATAATTACGAAGGTATTAATATTTTGAACAGTTTATGGGATATTGACAACTTTTGTACAAGTGGGAGGACCACTCCCATTTTTATACAAATTGCTAATACGTGTAGATACCTCGTGATAAAATTTCGTATTAATATCTTATACCGTTCACAAGATATTGACAACTTTTATATGAATGGGCGCCCACTGTGTTTATGGCCCACTGTGCCTGAATCGGCCACTGTGTGAGATTTTGACGGGCGGAATACTCCACTGTTACGGAAGAACGTCGAAAGGGACGCGCGCTCCGTTTAAATACTTCACGGATGTACAATTTATTGACCATCACTCAACTGCAGGGCTTCACAAGCGATAAGCAAGCCGCGGAGAGCTGGCACTCGTGCAGCCGGTGTGAAACGGACATCATTTGGCCTAAACGTCAATTCTATGTTATTAATACGCACGCTTGTTATCAAATTGCTGTTTCGTGCAAATGGACTTGTCTTTATTTTGGCCCTTTACTCAGGGCGTACCATGCAGTTAGGAATTGCGCGGGTAAGAGGAACGGGAACTCAAATTCATATGAAACGCTGCACCTCAGTTTCGAATTCGATGGTGCATATACGTACCTCGCAAGGAAGGGTAGTTGGTTTGCTTGCACAGATTCCTCAGGAATCACACCATTCCCGATTGTTGTTACCATTCCCGATGTTATATTTTAGCATCGGCTACAAGAATAAAAAGCAGGGCAGACTTTTTTGTCTCGGTCTTAAAATTGTATGATTTCTTAAATAATATTGTGCCGACAAGACAATTGTGAATTGCAGTGTGCACTGAAATCAAAAACATTCCTGCAGTATCTTGCTCTACATGGTACACTGCAAATCACGAAATATGTATATGGATGATATAATATATAATTATTCCCTCCAAGGACGAAAGATAAGGCATCAATAAGCTGTAAAGTTTTCTAAGTACTACTTCTACTATTGAATTACAAATTAATCTTGAAAAATGTCAATTTTTAAAAAGAAAAGTAGATTTCCTTGAATACATTATAGAAACTGGAACACTAAGACCTTCCAATGAGAAAATAAATGCTGTTAAAAATTTCCCTTTACCAACAGAAAAGAAAAGTTTACTACCTTTTCTTGGATTGACATTATATTTTAGGGAATTTACAAAGGACTATTCTTTAATTGCGAAACCCCTTTCTGATTTGCTGTCCAGAACCAAAGAGAGACCGGAAATCCCCCGCTTGACAGCTCGACCTTTTTATCATCAGCTGTCCTCCACTTAATATATATATATATTAAGTATTATTATATTATATCCACTTATATATATATATATATATATATATATATATATATATATATATATATATATATATATATATATATATATATATATATATATATATATATATATATATATATATATATATATATATATATATATATATATATATATATATATATATATATATATATATATATATATATATATATATATATATATATATATATCTCGTTGCTCTCGTTGCGTATATATATATATATATATATATATATATATATGCTGTTATATATATATATATATATAAAACAATCGTTCCATCATTTATTAATTCTCTGAATACTGAAAAAATAAATCTTGAAAATGCAGCGGGCGAGTTTGATAATCTGAACGGGACATAAAGGAATTCGTATTGTCCATTATGAGTAATAAAGGACGTTTTTCAAATCTAAAGTAGAAAACACATTGGCTCTTTGCAATTTTTCCAGCACGTCGTCGATAAGAACCATTGGAAAATTGTCTCACAATTTTTTCGTTAAATTTTCTAAAATCAACGTAAAGCATCTTTTTCGATTCTTTTTAGGTACTAAGACAACTGGTGATGCATATTCGGACATACTAGGTTGAATTATTTTGTCGTTTAACCATATCTTAATTTGTTCTTCTACTGTGTATTTGTCTGATTGGGATAGTCTTCTTGGTCTGATTGGGATAGTCCTCTTCGGATAACAAAATATTCATTTTGATAGGTGATTGCAGAGTTCTTGATGGTTTATAGGCTTCCAACATTTTAGTTATTGTGTTCGAATTACTAAGTTTGAGATGTGTTAAGTTTAAGTCTATGTTGCTGTGTCTGCAGTAAGTCATAAGTTTCTAAATTCTTGGAGGGTATTTTCTTCATAGATTTCTATAATGTTTATAGCTTGCTATTCGAATATTATTTTTTTTGTAATTTTGTGTTACAGGGTCTGCATAAGGGTTGTTTAATCTGGATTTTGCTCCTACGCTGTTAGCAAGTACTAGACTTGAGAGTATATTACCTATAACCGACGAATATGGTATATCTTTGTTTTTAACAGCGTGGAATGTTATTTCAAAAAATAAGTTATCGATTTTAAATTGTGTTGTGAAACTGCCCATTGTGGAGAGTTCGCTTCCGCCAATGCCAAATAAACGAAATTTGTCAGAGTCCAATTTGATGTTTAAATTTAGCGTTATTAGTGCATCATTCGTATAAGACATAAATCACAGCCCGTGTCTACTAATGCTGGGACTGCTTTATTTTCGAAATAAATATTTTTGAAAATTAAACTACAATTTGTTTTAAATGTTTATTTTGTTCATTTTCACCAGACATAGTATTCACATTACTTTGCTGTGCTTTAAATTTTCTCTTTAGGTTTGAATTTTTACCATTGCATTCCAAAGATCGATGACCTAATTCGTTGCATTTGAAATACCTTACATGATTATTTTGGCATGCGTTGGCCAGATGAGAAGTCATTTGAAACACTTTCTCTTATTTCCCTTGATTTTGTTTTTAGTGTGTCTACGTTATTTAAAATTGTTTATGTATCCATTTTTTATTCAAATAAGTTTTACGAATAACTACAATAGTTTCGACACATATACGATCAAATAGTTTAATTAATTTTAAATATGAAATATTAATTTTTTAAATTCTTTTTTAAAATAAATTTTTCTTCTTCTTGTAAATCATTGTTAGTATTAGAAAATGTTCTTCAATGATGTTGGTAGGATGCGTCCCAGAGCTGGTTGATGCCGGAAATGATTGGTTGAGGCCAAAAAGTTGTTTTAATAAATTTTCTTCAATAGATTTGTTCACATAATTATATTTTACCGATTACATTTATACAATTAACAAATTACCAAGTGCAAATCAGCAGTAGAATGAGAATTTGAACTGTCAGGTTGTTTATCCGTCAAGGCCCCAACGGGCTGTTTAGCCGTCAAAAGATAACGGCCCGAAATTACCGAAAGGGGTCTGGCCAGATTCTCTTATATTCCTGAGGCATTAGTCATAAAAACGAAAATTAAGAACACTGTTTAAGAATAAGAAAACATAAATAATTATGTATTATTGATTTTATATTTATAACAGAATTATTTTTATTTATTACTTAATATATATTTGCCTTCATTTATGCATTTATTACATTTTTAATATTTCTGTGTTGCAAACATACTTGTTCCAAACATATATAACACGAGAAACGTGTTTTCCTTGTAATTTTGCCGTTTATTCGACAAATTTTGCATGATTTTTTTTGATCCCTCACAGAGGGAGAAGGGACACATAGCGAAAAATCTCTCGTGAATAGGTGCTCCATAAAATGCTTCAATACCATTTCTTACAGAGATCTTCCCCATTGTCCATGGATTTTGTTTCTCTTCAATTTGTGGGGGAAAAGGAATTCAAAAATTTTGCGACGTGCGTCTCGTTGTCTAGATACTCTAATATCATTTAGTATTTTGTAAATGAGGAAGAACGCAACTGTCACCACAACCAAGATGTTGTAGAAGAATGCTAATGGCCACCTGTTCGTTTGACGTTTAGAGGTATATTCTCCAAGCATCTGGTCCATGATGTCTATGCCTCCTTTATTCTTATTATAAAATATCATAGCCTATGGCTTTTTAGCTCCACCAACTTTTGTTGTAATGCACCGATGAATGCAGAAGAACGGCTTTGCATTTTTTTGGTTCATATGACAATAATGCCACCTTCCTTCCTGGAAACCAAATTCTGTTCAGTGTAACGGGCGACTTCGATGCGGTCGCATTTCCTTCGGAACACAATTCTTATTTCGACGTAGTGTTCTAACATATGCAATTCCTGCTGATTACTCTTTCACTGCAACAACTCTCCTCCCACTTGAAGCGAATTTGGTAGTAAGCTCCAGTGATACCATTTATCCTCGATTAATTTCTTGCTGGCCTCCTGATTCTTTTCTTGTGTATAAAATCTCTTTGTACGGATATCCAGTTGATGAGTCACGAGACCACCATACCTTTATACCGTATTTCGCTGGTTTTGAAAGTATGCATTGAGTAATTAAGTTTACCCTCTATACGGAAATAAGTGCTCATCTACAGTGATTGTCTCTGTCAGAATATATGAAGATTCCAAATTCCTGTTTAGCATAATTTATAGATCTCTAATGGAAGCTGCCTTATTTGTTAGTTGTCTACTTCTTTGGTCGTAAGTTCTAACAAAAAAAATTTATAGCTCAAAAACGCCTCAACGCCATTGTGGCTCTGTATATAGGATCCGTGTTGGTTTTCAACAATTCTTTTGTGTGTCGCATGTTGGAATGGTTTATACGAGCTGCCAAGAACATGTCAAAATAGGCATATAATTCCTGTTATGTTACAGGTTTCCAAACCATTGATGTGTTCTTATCTTTGCTGTCACTGTTGTGCTTCTTCATTTCCTTTTGAGCCTTTCTGTTAGATCAAAACTACCATTTCGAGCGTTGTTTTTTTTCTTGGAAATGAAATCGGGCAAAGGCCTATAGTCCGATTCCTCTTCTAACCGAAACACCGATTTTCCATTTCCATTTCCTCATCAGAAGCGTTTCCAGCTGGTATATAATCCTCGTCTTCGTCGTCACCAAAAAGCTCTATACCACTTTTACTTTTAACTCATTCTCCAACCTGAGTGGTGAACTCCTGAACGAGACGTGCAAACCGTTCCTGCCTTTGCTCTTCGGTCATACTAAAAAAAATACCCAAAAATAAGTACAGAAGCTAAGTACAGAATAGCTGGCAGTGCTTTTATTTGTCATTTTCAAAGCTCGAGAAAGTACTAAAGAGATGCTTTTAGGATGTAAGTTCTCGGTAAAAAATGTTTGGGTTCGGCCAGATCCCTTTCGTTGACATTAGGTATACAGGTAATAATATCCTTGTGAATCCTCGAAAAATGTTTTTTTGTATTTTTTTTTGTAATATCATAGAAAACGTTCAGCTTGCGAAATTTATAAAATTTCAGGCAGATATTAGATATTAAGAAAAACACGTTCAAAGTAGGAATGGGTCTTGCCAGACTCCATAGTTGACGGATGGGTTAAATAAGCCTGTCGAAGGTCAAACAAATTTTTCGTCTGTCTAACAATTTCGGGTTTATGTATTCCAATGCTGTCCGCACTGCTGAAATTTCTATTTTGTTAATCGATGAAAGCTCTTTTCCGGAATTGATTATATATTTTTGTTTACATAATATGTTATCTTTATCTTTACATCCAAAATCTAACGTTAAAATATGGCTAAAGGCCGCAATTCTCCACAAGCAGCGACCTTATTATATGGTTTCCTATCAAACCATCAAATACTTTAATTATTTTAACACCCGAATTTACACACCAGAGTTGACTTCTTTCATAGAGACCCGCACAGAAGATGTGTGAAAAAACTTAGTCGTCTACTTTACAACGCCAATAAAATTAACCCTGTGTGTTGCGTGCAAGAGCGTGTGTGGGTCGTGGGTCTACCCTTCCTTCCTATCGTGTTTATACGAAATCCATAAAAATCAAATGAAGCATGAAACAACACCTTGGAGAGAAACAATAAGAAAGCGTCGAATTGGCTTCTAAAAGCACGCAATCAGCGGAAAATTTGCATTTCAATAAGCCTTTATAGTGGCTGCCAGCAAATAAACTGGTTCCTTGGCTGAGGAACTACGAGGTTGGACTGGTAATGAGAAAAACATGCTGCACGTATTAATTCGACATGTTTTTCGCACTCTTTGAAACCAGCTGAAAGTGTAATCACATTTTCTGACTGCTGACAAAAGAGCCGCGTTGTGAAAATGTGAGTTACGCACTTCTTACTCGTAAAGCGTAGTGTATATTGAATCCTGCTTACAGAACTGTTCAGTAAAACTCGATTTTTCTTACAGCTTTCAAGGCACAAAGAATGAATCGTTTGAAGTACTGACGTATCGACAGCTGCAAGATGGAGTAAATTTCTCACCATGAATATTAAGTGATATTCTAGAACTAGCAGGTGTGTTGGGTAAGTCTCCGAGCTTTTCAAAACTTATGTCTCCTCTTGTTATAGATCCCTTAGGATCTCTGAGCTGTTTTTCCGAACATTTCTCGTTGAAACCAAAGCTTTTAAAATTTCTCTAAAAATGTTTAACCTCACGGCTTAAGTTGTGTGCTTTTGCTTGCCTTATTATAGTATACCCTACACCCGAAGGGAGTAGGAAGGATATTCACTTTGTTCTTCCGTTCGTAACGCAGAGAAGGAGACGAGATAGATATAGAAAAGTATATATATTCTTTCTCAGCGTCACCTTATGAATCGATTTAGCACTGTCCGTCCGTCTGTCTGTCTGTCTGTCTGTTGAAATCACGATTACGAGAGAACGAAAAGAAATATCGCGATGAAAGTTGGTACAAATATTCTTTGTTAGGCAGAGCTGTTTGGGATTGAAAATGGGCGAAATAAACAGCCACGCTTACTTTACATACGGAATGTAAAGGCACCTCGTTTCAAAAAATGTTATAATCTGAATATTTCATAAACCGTGTGAGATATTAAGGTATAATTTTATTCCGGAACATATAGCGTCATTACTAAAACGTTCGAAAAAATGGGCGTGCCACGCCTACTGATAGCAAAGTTGGCAATATCTAATGAACGGTATAAGATATTGAGATGTAATTTTATCACGATATATAGAAAAGCATTACCAATAAGCTCGCTAAACATGGGCGTGCCACGCCCACTCGTACAAAAGTTGTCAATATCTTGTAAACGGTATAAGATTTATCTTAAATTTTATCACGAGGTATCTACACGTATTACCAATCTGTATACAAAAAATGGGCGTGGGATAAAATTCGTTTTAACAGAGCAAGATGATAAATTCTTTTGTTATTTATTTTAAAAAATATATCTAAGTCCTTCGCTGACATGGTAGTTGGCTTAATACACCACCTTTATTAAGGAGGTAATACCTCGTAATAAAATTTCGTGTTAATATCTTGTACATTTTACAAGATATTTGTATGAGTGGGCGTGGCACCCCCATTTTTGGCAAGATTATTGGTAATGCTTCCTTATATATCCTGATAAAATCACATATCAATATCTTATACCGTTCATGAGATATTGCCAACTTTGCTATAAGTAGGCGTGGCACGCACATTTTTTTTCATCTGAAAAACAAAACAAACAAAATACAGCAAGTATGATGTGAATGTTCTTGACCCTCTTGGTGATTCGGACCACGCTACCATTTCTGCTATCTTCCCATATTCTAGTCTTCAATCCGCTCATCAGCCAGCTCCGAACGGGAGAGTGTGGCTTTATGAGAAGGCTAATTGGGATGCGCTGAACTCCTTTTTCAGCCGTTTCAATTGGCAATTGTGTTTCAAGGATAGAGATATAAATGCTGCAGCAAAATTTGTAGAATATATAATTTTATTTGGTATGAGGTCTTTCATACCCAATAAAAGAATTTCCATTAAAGCAAAAGACAATTCCTGGTTTAATGCGACTTGCATTTAGGAATTGGCGTTTAAACAAAACTGATGAAACTGCTGCGCAATCAGGCCAGAAATATGTGCAATGCCACTCTAAAGCGCGAAAACGTTCTCTACGAACAGCGCCTTAGACGTAGAATTCTTGAATACCATAAGGGTAGTAAGAACTTTTGGTCGTTCGTGGAGAGGGTGAAGAATCAGACGCGATCGTATATTCCAACTCTCCTCAAAGATGATCAGATCTTCACTCACTCGGTTGATAAGGCAAAGTTATTAGCCAAACTGAGTGCTGAAAACTGCTTTCTTCCTGAGAGTAGCCAACCACTACCCGTGATTGTTGGTGTCTCATATTATGCCTGAGATGCACTTTCGAACGCGAGCTGTTAAAAGAGTGCTTGTAAACCTCAACATCAATAAATCCTCGGGACCGGATGGCATTTCAGCCCACGTGTTGAGAAAGTGCGCCTCAATCTCTTTAACTTATCATATATTTCAGGAGTATTTCCTATTTCCTGGAAGATTGCCAATGTGCAGCCAGTTCCCAAAAAAGGTGAGGCTACGAATCCTGCCAATTACCGCCCCATAGCAATCTGTTCAATGCTCTCCAAAGATATGGAGAGCATTATAAAAGTAACTTGATGGGGTGTCTGGAGAGCAACCAATTGGTCAGTGATCGCCAGTACGATTTCCGTGCTTACCGCTCTAGCACTTGTATCACTTATAAAGCACTTGTGTCTAACCTGACTGCTTATGGTGTGGATACATTCACTCGATGGATATCGAGTTTCCTCAGCGGCCGTTCTATTCGGGTTGTGATAGACGGCTCTGCTTCCGAAGAGCACTCCATCAATGCTGGAGTTCCGCAGGGTTCGGTCCTTTCTCCGACACTTTTTTTTTATTTTCATCAATGACCTTTTGTCATTGACATCAAACCCCGTCTACTCGTTTGCTGATGACAGGAGCATTTGTCATTCATATTCATTCTCCAGGCGTCCTTCTATTCTGGAGATCACTGAAAAACGCAGAATTATGAATGACACACTCCAATCTGACCTCAATAAAATACAAGAGTGGGGTCGATTTTAATGCTCGTAAAACCACCTCTAAATATGGGTGGTGCGGATATTAATGATTCGGAGGCTCTTGATGTTCTGGGCAAGTCAATCCAATGCGATCTTCGTTGGAACGATCACATGTTTGACGTGTCGAAAGGAGCAGCCAGGTGCTTAGGCTTTCTTAAGCGGTGTAAGAAATACTTCACTCCAACCGATCTTCGTTGTATCTACACCACCTATATTCGTCCGAAAATGGAGTGCAATTCGCATATATGGTCGGGAGCTTCGCGAACATATCTTCAGCTTCTAGACCATATCTAAAGTCGTGCGTTAAAACTTACAGGGGACAGTAGGGTATCCAGCTATTGAAACTTTGGAGCGTCGTCGTGATGTAGAGTGTGTGTCATTATTTTACCGTTACTTTCATGGTAAATGTCTGAAGTAGCCGGCCTGATTCCTCCGATTCAGGTATTTAGCAGAACTCCGCTTTCCAGAGGGGTGCACCCCTTTTATGTCGCGATTCCGTTCCAACGAACCACGCATTAGCATGGGAATTCGTTTTTCGGTCGAGTCATTAGATTGTGGAACAATCTCTCTGCGCATGTCTTCCCGCCCACTTACAACGTCGAAACCTTTAAACGAAGTGTAAACCGTCACTACTCCCTCTTTCCCCCTTCCAACTAATCTGTCATCCCTGACAAAGAACTGCTTTGCATGGATAGCGGGCAACCCCTGATCATGGTTTCATCTGCCATAAAAAAACGAAAAGAATAATTTTTCTTTAATACAATGCACGTGTTCACGCAAGTGATTTGACGATGGCAAAGTTCAACGATTTAAAGTGCGATGTGCTTGAACATTCAGCCTTTTCACCAGATTTGGCTCCCTCTGACTATTATGTTTTCAAACATGAAGCAATTCCTAGCTGGAAAGCATTTTACATCAAATGACGAAGCTATTGCAGCCGTGGATTGATATTTTGCAGACTTTCCGGAATCACACTTTAATGATGGTGTTGAGTTATTGGAAAAACGTTGGAATATATGTACTGAGGTTTCATGAGTTTATATTGAAAAATAAAACATATTTCACGTCAAAAAAATTTTTTTTCTTCGTTAGGCCGAGAACTCCTCAGATAGCCCTCGTACTTGCAAGTAGAGAGCAGCGTCCACAAAACTTCATCCGTGAGACTGCCATCAACAGCTCCAAACCTTGCAAGTTAATCTGCCTTACTCGCACACGCACAGTTACAGTTGCCTTATCCTGACTGCTGGAGGTTGTCACTTGCTTGCCCCAGATATAGAATATCGTTTAAGTAAGTAGAGAAGAAACAATCTAAGACAATCTAAGTAATTCAATATTCATTAATTCATTAAAAAATAACAATGATTTTTTTAAGGAAATTTTTTAACAATGAGTTAAATTCTTTTATTACAGTACAGATTATAAAGTTCGGAATATTTCAGGAAATCAACAATTCTTTCAATATTTACAATATTGCAAAGTGAAGAAATGGGGTCAATATTATGGAATGATATATCTGTGAGGGTAGTAAAGTGAGCGGTAAAAAATGAGGATTAATGTGGTTAATGGTTATAATAATACATCAAATTTTATTGTCTCTTCTGGAAATGTCGTAAATCTAGGTAGATTTTTGAAAATTGTAAATGTTGATATAATTGTGATTAACTTGTTGATACCACTTAGATGTCTGGGCGAAAGAAGGATTGAGTTTTGTTGTGGAATAAATTCAAATGTATCTTAGTATGTCTTTGCTGTTAAAATTATTGGTAAAGAAGAGTGGGGATATGGATGAATTTTTGCCAGACTTATCTGCAAAATAATTATCAGAATTCCTATATGGTCAGGAATCCAAACTAATAAAATATTTGGGTAATTATAAATTAATATATTCCCGATCTGTGTTGTATAATATGCACAGTTGTTGAGGTTAGCAATGGTGTCTAACGAAGAAAGAGAATCTGAACAAACTACAAATTATTTCGATCTTTCAACGGCATAGAATACAGCCTTATATATGTCTGTGATTTCGGAGTTCGGATGGCTCCCCATGTTATGCTGTAACTACAATAATTACAACATTTTTAATTATCATTATATATAAAGTTTTAAGGTTAATATTACTTTGAGATCATGGAATTTTAAGTGAAAATGATAATTTCCATGGGATATTTTCATTCGAACATTTAATTTGAAACATTTTTGTATAATTTTATAAACGAGTGAAGGAATTTTGGGCACTATGCGACTCTATTATACTGTACTATATTAGCGACTTTAGCCAATGGAGAATCATAACTGAATAATATTGGACACGAATAACAAATTTTTAATGGGTGTGGTTCGGAATGCTCCAAAGGTCTTAGTTAATGCCTCACACTTAATAACATTAATAACATTATTTACTTAATAACATTAAGTGTGAGGCATTTATTAACATTAGATGCTATTAGTAAGGATATAAGTAGATACTCAATATGCGAATTTTGCCTATAATTGCTGTTAAACACAACTCCAAATATTTTCAAGGAATCAACGTTTTCAATAGTTATAAAACTACTTGCTTGAATAGTGAACTTAGAGCGCAGAAATCGATCCCACTGATCAGTAAAATAATGTCATATAATTTTTTACAGGCAATAAGGAAGAGTATGACGGAAAGGGAGATCCATGCAGAATACCGTTAGCGATACTAGAGAGTCAGATACAGATTTAACTTTTAAAGCCAAATTGATCGCTCTTGATTAGTTTGCTGCTAGTAACCACCAAAACTTATTGCCAACAATTATGTGTAAGACTTTAACTCGGTATGGATTTAGGGAAATTGGACGGTATGAGTTTTTATTACTCTTATCTGAACGTGGCTTATTGATAGGAATAGCTGTACTTATTATGTAAGCTTGTAGAATAAAGTTATTAAAAATGTTGTTACAATTTTGTAAAATCATTGGTTAAAATATTCGATCTGCACCGGCTGTTCGACCTCTAAGCTTGTTTAGAGTTATTGTTAGCTCTAAAAAATTTACATCTAATTCTAATTTGAACTTAATTCTAATTTGAGCTTTGTCACTTTTTCGTTTGAGGTTTTGCAAAGAAGGAAAATTATAACAGAAGACTTATTTTGATTAAACTGATGGGAAAATTATAGTTAGAGGCTTCGTTATACCAAAAATTACAAAATCCTATTGCAATTTTTTTGCTTTCGGTAATAGGATGGTTTGTGGGTTAAATATATAAATGCAGTGAATACTTTGGTGAGGATTAAGACCAAAAAAAATTCTAATGTTACACCATATTTTCGCAGAAGGAGTAGTAGGGTTGACAGTTGAAGTAAATTCATTTATAGATTGTTTCTTGGCCACTTTTAGTCCGCGTTTGAATCTAGCATTAGCTTTTTATAATTTAGTATAGATCGAGTTACAATATTGCTTTTAAGAGCTTTACAAAGCTTGTCTTTTTCTGTTTTCCAATTGTGCAAAATTGAATTCCACTCGAGAACTTTCGATTTATTACATTGAGGGAATTCATGGCGCTTTGTAAAATAATTCTGAGGTTAACGGCTTCCTTGTTTACGTTTTTACTTATCGGACGAGCCTTATGATGTTCGCGTGCTAGTTTTTGATAATAGCTGTGTTTTTTCCAACATTATGTTGTGTAACTCAAAATGAGAATGGAAAAAACAACTTGTGGCAGACTTGTCAAAAATTACAGTATTTAAAAAAATTGCAGTCTGGTGCTCAAAATGTAAAGTGAAAAACAAGTAAAAGTGTTGTCTTCGGCCTGGCCGAAATCTAAATACCCTACACCCGAGTATCTGAAAAAATTATAATTTCGCCACTTAACGACTTTTGTATAAGTAGGCGGACCACGCTCATTTTGGGCAAATATAGTATTTTAGTAATGTCTCTAGATACTGCTGGATAGAATCACGTATTAATATTTTGAACCGTTTATGGGATATTGACAACTTTTGTATAAGTGGGCAGACTATGCCCATTTTTGGTGTACAAATTGGTAAAACCTGTAGATACCTCGTAATAATTACGTGTTAATATCTCATACCGTCTACGAGATATTGACAACTTTTGTATGAGTGGGTGTGGCACGTCCATTTCCGGCGAGTTTATTGGTAATGCTTCCCTATACATCGTGAGAAAATTACATCTCAATATATTATACCATTCATGAGATATGGCGGAATATTACTTCCGGACTAAAATTATACCTTAATATCTCGCACGGTTTATGAGATTTTTACATTATAACATTTTTTAAAGGAGGTGCATTTACATTCCGTATGTAAAGTAGACGTGGTTGTTAACCGATCTCGCCCATTTTCAATCTACAGATTTTGCAATCGTGTTATTTATATTAGTTAATATTTCGGATTTGTTACTCCAGAATCTTAACTTTCATTAAATCCGTTTTGCAGTCGTGCTCGATTTATTAAAAAATTTTTATAGAAATTTAAAATTTTTGATTAGTGCTTTTAATAATCTTTTTACTGCTATTGTTTATATTTGGCTTTTCATAAACATGGATTAAGTAACGTTATTTTAACGTTGTAATAATATAACAAAGTTACGTTATAACTAACGTTTAAATAATATAATAAAGTAAAATCAAGTAAAATAAAATTAAAGATAAGAACAAAATAAAATAAAGCAAAGCGAAAAATATAAAATAAAGTAAAAGAAATTATAGTACAATAAAATTATTTTAAACAAGCCACCAAATAAAAACCAAAATAAAATAAAATAAATAGAGTAAATTAGAATAAAATGCCACAAATAAAATTAAACTTCAGTCGTCACCGAGTTCTCGGATTAGTCGTGTCTATTAGTTGCTCTACTGCAATTTTCCGATCTAATTTTCTCTCTGGCTTCATTCGAGTTACCTTTTTCTTTCTTTTTCCGTGTCTAAAGCTTTTATTTAGGCCTTCAGGATCGTCATCTGTACTTGATTAATTTAGCAAAGCTTAATAAAAAAAGAAAAAGCCACCAATAATGTATCGTAACTTATCTTTAGTTCAGAACTTATATAAAGCATAAGAAATACAACGAACACTTCTTAAAAAATCGTTACGAGCTTCTAAACGAATCGTTACGGTTCTAAATATCTGATTACTGACTCCCATAGAGAGTGATCAATCGCGGACGCCTGTTTCTCCGTTCTTAATAAAAAAGTGGTTGACAGTGTATATGGAGGTGAAGTTACATTATGTAAAAAACTCTGTAACGGTTCGCTATTAATTAAAACAATTAATAACATACGAGCAAACATTTTTGTTTGATGAACAAAAATGTCTTAACTACAGCAAACGTGTGATCTACTGCAATGACCTCCGCGGCATTTGTGAAGAATTCCACATGAACTAAAACCTCATAATGTTACTGAAATAAGAAAAAATTTGAAAAAATCTAATGACACCCTAATTGAGACAGGCTTAATAGTTTTAAATTTTTCAATTTGGTAACATTGCAAAATTTTGCAAAACCAATAAACTTTGCTTTAACTATGGTTTATAAGCTCATGTTAATTTAAATGAAAAGTGCCTCAATAATACTTATAAACTGTATAAAACTGTAAAATAGACAACAATAACGACCTTGGTCAATCTGCCCTCAATGAACAATTTTTATCAAACAAAAGGAAATTCAAGCTATCAAAAATTCAGAAAGTTGACATTAAAACAGCTTCAAAAATTTATCAAGAACGACATCAAATCGGAATTTGAATTCTTTTGCGTCAGTTGTGAAACAGAATCACTAAAATACTGCCTCTGGCAATCCTATAATTAGCTACAATAATGTCATCGCACCTAACATGTCCAAGCCATTAACTACTAATACCATTAGCCTCTCCGCCAGCAATCCACAATGTTCCGCTAAAATTCCCACTTCTTAAACCCAGTCATTCGATGAAGGTCATGAAGTTTTAATGCCGAAAATTAATTTAAACGCCAAAAATATAAAAATCTACCCAGAAGGTTAATCTAATCGGTTGAAGCCACAACTGAAAACAAAACCTCTATTTTCAACAACAAAAGCTAAACTTCATCTTCAGCCTCCGAATAAGGATACCTCATTAAACGACGACTGCCTACGTCGGATATATTAAATTTAGAACAATTTTAGTCTATTCTATAATTCTAATAATTTGTTCTAATTTCTATATTTATTTCTTCTCGCTCTTATGTCTTTTAGTTTGCTTCAGTGGGACATAAGAGGTTATATTAATAGCTATAATGAGCTTCTTATATTAATTAAATCTTTCTCTCCCAAAATTATTGGCTTACAGGAAACTCATCTTCAGTCTCTCTCCTATACACCGGCACCAATCAACTATTCGATTTACGCAATCAATCATCGAATTCTTTCGGGGGCACTGCACTACTGATAAATAAGTCTCTGCAACAATCTCAGCTTAATATTAGCAGTAATATTGAATCCTTTACAGTCCTTTTTTTACTTTAAATTTTCTGTTTCCTCTATTTACTATATATTTCCCCTTCGAACTCATTTAGCATAAAGACCTTACAAGAAGAATAAATATCAAGGAAATTATGTTCACTCGTGCATCGCAGTGGGCGATTTTAACAGTTGGAACTAAGGATGGGGATCTCTAAAAAATAATACAAGAGGTAGCACCATTTCAAAATTTGTTGATCAATCTGAGTTTATTCTACTTAACGATAGGTCTCCTAAACTCTTCAGCACGCACCTCAGCTTTACTTACCTTGACTTCATCTGCTCTCCTTCGATAGCAATCAACTCTGTATGGGAAGTAGAGTTGATTCCTATTATAATTACTCTATCTCAGTGCAACCACAAAACTTCTGTACTATTCATTTAAAAAAGAGTAGTAATTTTAATATTAAAAATGCTGATTGGACGTTATTCACTAAACTTACTGATAAATACAGCAAAGACTTTCCAGTTAGTGGCAATATTAACAAGAATTCTGCCTCCCTGCACAAAATTTTTATTCGTTCAGCATCCATTCCGCTTTCTAAACCATTTAAAAGCCACAGGGTTCCGTGGAGGAACCAGAAATAACAGGAATTACGCAAATCTACGAACAAGCACTGGTAAAAACTTAAGAGAAATATCAACCTCGAAAATATACTGGTCTACAAAAGGACAAATGCTTTATTCAAGCGTGAGGTTGGAGTAGCTAAGCAAAATTCTTTAAATAATTTTACTGCTGAAATTAACTGTTCCTCTTCCCCTTCTTTAGTATGGAAAATATTTGGTTTACTTAATTGAAATAAGAAAGAAAAAAAGAAAAAAAAAAAAGAAATTAATTTGTAATATCCGACATGGATTTTTTCCCGGCATTTCAGCATGTTTAAATTTACTTTTAATATCTGACTGACTTCGCAAAAGCATTTGATAGCGTTGATCACCGTTTTATTACTATTATTATTACTACTGCTACCGTGTTATTACTATTATAATTACTATTATTACAGTATTATTACTATTATTATTATTAAAGAGAAAAAAATTTAATTTAACTTCTAATTTTCTTCATAGTTATCTGAGTGATCGTAAATTTATTGTTAAAATTTCTTCTACTGTAGCTAATACCGTAGTTAATGCCATCTCAGGTATTCCTGAGGGTACACATTATGGTCCTATACTTCTTTTCGTTTTTATGAATGATTTACCTCAGTTTATTAATTATTCTAAATGTCTGTTGTTTGCTGATGATTTTAAATTGTTTCTGCAGATAATGCGCATAAGTATTTGCCATATACTTCAAAAGGATACTGATGATTTAGTTACTTGGTGTTCTATGAATAATTTATGCCTTAACCTTTATGTGGCTGAGGAGGTACCCGGGTACCTTTTAAAGTTTTAGAGCAACATAACTTTAGTTCTGTTAAACATAGTGATATGAAATTTTGTGACATCTCTAAACACATAAAGCATATTATAATATAATGTTTGTGTCTTTTTCTTTCAAAGTTTTTTTTACGTAATCCGTTAATATATTTCCGATACCCTATCATGGCTGACGAGGTACGCGGGTACCTAAAAACTAGTTAATATATTTTTCTAAGTTTTTTTTTCCAAAAAAACTGCTATAAGGATGCCAACATATAAAGCTTATAATTTATTGAATTATTGATAATTTACATTATTTACATTTATATTATTGATCGCATGTGTTGCAAATAGGGTTGGTAATGCTCATCACACACGGGCATCGAGCATATACCACAGGATTTTCTGGTTTTTCGTTGCTTATATTTCAAGGACCGGCAAATATTACAACTGCCTACGACAGGTTTTCGGCCAGCCACTCGGGGAAGTGGTGCGGTGTGGTTTTCGATATGGTGCGTCCTAGAACAAGCTCCATGCAGTTGCGTATTTGTCGTTGCATTAGTAGAGCGTATTTCAATATTTGGTTTGCATAAATTTATCGCGAGGTCCTTGAGAAACTTGCGTCGCTGATCTGTGCCTTTGAATTGTGTCTTCTACAGTAGCAGCATTATGCATCGATGATGACAGTATTACTGATTTGTTCTTTCAGTGAAAGCAAAATTAGTGGAACATATGGGCCTATTTTTTTAAGCTTGCATGGTGGAAGTCAAACATTTTTTGTTTTTCCGTACCGTCCCAACCAAAGTCATGTTTCATAAATTTAAAGTTTTAGCTAGTGCCAAACTTGTAAAAAATGTTTCGGTGGTAATATTTCGTCCTGAATCCTTATAAAATGAGACTAAATCTAGTCTAAAATCTAAATCTAAATCTTCAAGGCAAAATTCCTCCTCAGAACCTTCTTCAGAATCTTGTTCATCTTCGTGGATCGCCAGGTCACATTCAGCGTCAGATTCTTCATCTTCTGCAAATTCTGGAATATAATTTGCATCATCAGAAGCCATGTAGGCTTCTTCTTCGGAGTCCGAAAGTTCCATAAAGGCTCTAACTTCATCTGAACACAATCTATAAAAGACAAAGCCGTGAAATTTAGGAAGAAAAAAACTGCTTCAGTACGTGAAATTTTCTGGTCTTTTTTCCAAATGACTTGAATCACTTTCATTATTATTATCCATATTAACGGAAAACGCTATATATCCACAACTTTTAATTTTTAAAAAATGCACAGCACACTAAAGAATAATAATCACAAATGAAAGAGCTGCCACTTTTGCGCGGGAACTTAAATAACCGTAAAGTTCTGAGCAACGATGTACGGAAAGTACAAAAAGTACACTTAATACTACGTTAATAAGTTATAAGTTACTGAATTTCAATTATCAAATGATGAATCTAACAAATAAATTATAAAAGTTGATAATTTGTTAATATTTATGAATATTTCAGAATATTTTCATTCAAGGTACCCGGGTACCTTGTCAGCCATAATATGTAGTTTTTCTCTTCAGTCACATAAAGGTTAAAATCAACAAATGCTGTTTTCTTACATACTCGAAATCTTCTATTCCCATTAAATATGATTATTCTATTAACTATTTACAACTGAATCGAAATTCTGTGGTTAAAGACTTGGGGTCTTCTGTGATTATAATCTTAATATTACATGCCATATTAATTACATTACTTCTAATGCTTATTCTATGTTAGGATTTATCAAGAGAATTTCAAAGATCCAACTACTTTAACATCTCTGCACTGCTTTTGTGCGTTGTCTCCTAGATTATTGTTCGGTAATATGGAATCCTTATTACTAGGATTATTCTAACAAGATTGAAAGGATTAAAAAAATGTTGTTCTTAAGATGCTTAACTGGACTATTGATTCTTATAATACTAGATAGAAGTTGTTTGCCTTCCCATAATACCAGATATAAGTTGTTTGGGTTACAATCCTTAAAAGATAGGAGATCAAGGATTTTCGTTATTATTAGTATTCAATGTCCAGTCTGGAAATGTTCAGAGCTCTGAGCTTTCGACCCTTTTTCAGTTCCATAGCCCACTTAGAGATCTAAGGCACAACCGTTTTTTTGTTGAAAGCATTCATAGGGATAATTATGCTATGCAGCAACCAATAGCCAGATGTATTTATTTGAGTAATAGCTTTTCATCTTTTCAAAACAAACACTTAACACTAACTTATAACACTTCTGAGTACAAATTTAAATGAAATCTATTTATATTATCTAAATAAATTGTGTCATTGTGTCTTCTTTACCAAATTTTAATTAATAAATAAAAAATAAATAAAAAAATAAATAAAAAATAAATAAATAAAAAAATTTTACGCTTAACGTACTCGTATATAGTAGTAAAAGGAGAAGATTTTATATCTGAGCATATCTTATAAGTTGTGCGCCATATATCAAAAAGGGCGTGTACTACCCAGTTATTAACCCTGCATTTCGAAAGGTAAATTTTGCTTCACATTGCTCACATTGTTTTTCTTCTTCTTCTTCTTCTTCTTCTTCTTCTTATTCTTCCTCTACGAGTACATTTTATATCCGCAACCAGGAGTGCGGATTGGCAAATACGCAATGCCCCCCTCCCTTGTCACGGCAATAGGCTGCCACACAGATTGCCTTCCGCAAAAAAATATTACTTCCAAACGCATATTTTTGCAGTATCGAAAACTTTAATAATAGTCTTCTTGTCTCAACTAAAAAAAGCTGTATCAATCCTGTTTCTCGTACCGACTGAAAAAGCCCTTTCGAATTCGAGATTAAGACAGACACCAAAACTGTCGGCGGTACTCAAATCGAAAGTGATACTAAAAGCTGTTGGAGCTACAAAAAGCATGAACCTAATGTGCCAATGAACCGCAGAAATCGCACTTTTACCAGGTTACTTCATTCTGGACCAGACGGCCCTTGACCGTTATTGACTGAGCTTCCGGCTCGTCACGAATGTTACATTCATACATTCTCCTGAATAAAATTAAAGAGATGAAAATAAGTACGTGGTAGATAGGTAGATTTAATGTAGTGAAATTGTTAAATAATATGTGTGACAGAAGAAATAGACATCGGATAGTATAGAAAATTGTCGCTACCTTAAATGGCTACCGCTCGCCGGCCTAGTTTCAAAAGACTTAAAAAATAATGGAACCGTCCCACATTCGGCAAGCCGTAGCCTTACCAATTACAAATTGCTTAACCAAGAAGCACATCAGGATCTCTTTTCCTTTTGAAGGAAATCATGCTTCTACCAACTGTAAACATACTTAAGACGCGTAGTGCCAGTATGTAAATAGGAAAGTGGCCGATGTAATGTCGAAAGACAATGCAATCGGTAACTCGATAGTCTGGAGCAGCACTCCATTAAGACACTTCCCTCCACCCACGGAAGCTCAGCTCCCGGTCCTGAATTAAATGCGGTGACTGTCATCATGCCACATTGTAAAGTCTGTCAACTGAACTCAGCGAGGCTGCAGATTTGTGCCAAATGCGACCTTTTGCGACAAAAGGGTGCATCCCGATTGTGAGTCTGCCGTCAGCTGCCCCTGCTGTTGTCGCCTGTCGGCAATCAAATCTGAGCGAGGGTTGCTGCATCACAAGTTAGAAATATGAAGCGACAAATCATACAGAAATCTGCCAAACCTTTCGAAATCTCGGAAGCCTCCTGAGCGAGGTCTTTTAGTTCGCTCCCCGGCAACTCGGCTCTTCCATCACACCCAGCGCACTCCTGATTGCATTACGGTATCACCAAATAATTAAATGTCGATTCCGCACTATTCGGGCGACACGTGCGCGTTAGAGGCTCTGCAACTTAATTTAAGTGTTATCGGAAACAAATCTAAGATAAACGATATGATTTAATGAGCACATAGCGAGATGGACGGGTTCTCAACCTCGTCCCCGCTTCTCTTGTTTAGCAGAAACCTTGGTTCGACATTTCACGTGTGTAGGGACATATGGGCTAGGTGTCGACCAGAAATGAAGTCATTAAAATAATTCCGCTGACAACAAACGAAATTAAGCCGCAGAAATGAACTCAGCCGCTTTGTATTCATTAGTTAATGTTATCTGTTGATAATAAATAATTAGAGGGTTCTGCGAAATTCTGTTGGCGTCAAGTAGTACAACCGAAGTCACATGACTTCAGCGGAATTCATATTCATACTTTACACCTTCCTAATCAATCATTATTAATGTGCACTTATAATCGAAATTCGAATTGTGATAAGCATTTAATCTCGCATATTAGAGTGAATATTTTTCATTACAAACTATTATTTGTTCATTAGGCAAGCTGGTGACGCACCTCAACAATTTCGTTGAGGGTGTTTCGAAAAAACCTTAGCATTATATTGTGTGACACCCGAGCCGGAGTGCTGTTGCTTATTTCACGCCACAATCAAATAGAAAATATCTTTTTCAGTAAAAAAAATTCAAACTCAGCATATATAGTATTTATGCCTATTGCTTCAGTCTGTCTGCATGACTCGCAATAAAAAATAAACATTTTCAGATTTAAAATTATTTTAAAATCAAATACCATTTAATATATTTCCAGAAAAACTACTTCATTTATTTGCAGTTCTGTTTCCAAAAAATTATTTAAATATCGTTTTATTCAACATTTGATGTTTTAATTTAGCTTTCTTCTGTAGCAATAACAGCAAAGAATTAAGTTAGAAAGTATAGGAAAGTTGTTCAGTTCGTTTTTATTTTTATATCCTACAGCTGAAGGGAGAAGGACATTCTAAAATGGGCACTCATTCCAGTCTTTTAATGTGGGTTGAGTCCTACTTTTAATTTTTCATTTTATTTATTTATTTAAACTACTAACCATTGTAAGATTGACAATCTTATAAAAATAATGGTAGCCTGCAATTTGTTATAGTACAATAAAAGATTATATAAATAAGTTAAATTAGATTAGAGTTGAACTAACAAGAAGGAGGAGTGATTAAGCGTGAAGTTCAGTAAAAGAGTGATAACATTGGGGAAAGTATAATAGTATAGTGGGTGGAAAGGAGAGGAAGGCAAGAATTATGTAGTGTTAAGATAATTACACACAAGTATCTTCAATTTACTTTTGTTACTAATCCTTCGTATAAGTGGTGGTAGGGAGTTCCATAGTCTGGCAGCACTAACGAAAAACTGTTTTTTAGATATTAAGGTCGAAAATCTAGGGAGTACCAACGTAATGGACCTTTGCGACCGAGATTATTAAAAAGGTAATCTGGCTGACCCTCATGAATTATTTTATGCATAAAAATTAGAATTCGTAACTTCAGAAAGCTTATTGGCGGGCATCCGAAAACAGAGAAAGAACTATCTGAGATATGATCATTACGTTTTAAATTGGAAATAAAACGCCCTATGTTATTATAAGCAACAACATAACTAATTTGGGATATTGAATACATTCGCTAAAAATTTCACATCCGTAGGCAAGTACGGGAAATAGAAGGGTTTTAGATAAATGTAGTTTCGTTTTTGTTGGCAAAAAATGCTGAGTGTTCCACAGCAATCTGAGACCAACGTAGACTTTGCCAATACTAGCATTAACATGTGTGGACCAAGTTATTTAAAAAGATTCCAAATTTTTCGTTGAAGCAACAAATTGAATTACGTCATCTCCAATGTATATATTCGGTAGGTTGTATACTTCGATTTGTTTATTGTAAATGGGCAAAATTTTGGACTTTTCCGGATTGAGGCTTAGTTTATTATAATCGGCCCAGATTTTGATTGATGCGAGGTCCTCGTTGATTAAGCACTGGTAGAAACTTCGTAGTATGGACAACTAAAAATTACCTGGACGTAATCTGCATATAAATGAAAACAACAATTCTTTATGGCGTGCGTTATATCATTCGTATAAGGCAGGAAAAGAGAAAACCCAAAATGGAACCTTGAGGCACAACTGAGTGAACCAAGAGGAAAGCCGATATTTTGCCATTAACAACCACACTTTGATGCCTATTAGCTAGGTAGGATCGAATCAAGTTGCTTGATTGAATCGAAAATTTAAAATTGCTTACTATTTTACGGCGTAGTACTTTATGATTGGCAGTGTCAGAGGCTTTAGAAAAGTCTAATAAGGTCAAGAAAGATATGAAGGACTTATCCATGGCTTTTCGCAGCTCTTCTATGACTAAGGTTAAAGCAGTAAAGCAGCTTTTACCGGAACGGAAACCAGACTGGAGATTTGTCAGAAGGTTTTCTCTAGTTACAAAGTCAGGGATTTGTTTAAAAATTAATTTTTCAAAAGCCTGAGAAAGGAAAGGCACTATTGCAATTGGCCTATAGTCCTGTATACGTGAATTAGAATTTTTGGAATTTGTATAATTTTCGTATATTTTCATGCATTAGGGAAAGTTGAGGTGGTTATAATTGTATTAAAGATATAAGAGATAAATTTCAGTATGCATGGTATTATTAGCCTAACAAATTTTGGGCTAATACCATCTAGCCCAGTGGCATTGGATTTAATGGATAGAATTGCGTGTAGGACATCATGCTCACATGTAGGTGTTAACGAAAAAGAGGCATTGCTATATTCATCTATCCAGCAGTATCTAGAGACATTATAAAAATATTTGCCGAAAATGGACGTGGCCCCTATACAAAAGTTGTTAAATGGCGAAATTATAATTTTACTCGGGTGTAGGGTATTTAGACTTCGGCCAGGCCGAAGATAACATATTTCTTGTTATACGAGTATTATTCATTAATGATATATCCAGCTGCTTTCTGAATGCCAATTACCTTCTTTATGCGGATGATTTCAAAGTTTTTTTGAAAATAATAGGTCAGTCGATATTTTAAAACTGTAAGCTGATTTTAACAGGGTCCATGATTGGACCATTCTCAATCGTTTGTATCTTAATATTTTCAAGTGTTTTCATATATCATATTCTAAATCTTTAAATCCAATAATAACCCATTTTTTGCTAAATGGGGTTAACTTAAATGAAGTTAGTCAGGTTCTCGACCTTGGACTCTTGTTTGGTGCTAAGTTCACCTTTGTCCAGCATCTTTCCTATATTATTTCTAAATCTTATTCCATTCCATTTCTGAAATTATTAGATAATTCTTTTATTATTATATATTTCTTTTGGGCTTACAAAGACTAGAAACAAAAATTACTGTCATTGATATTGTACTTGACTCAGTATCACCTCTTGAATCGATTTAGCCCCGTCCGTCCGTCCGTCAGTCTGTTTTTTGGTCTGGCTGTGTGTCTGGCTGTGTGTCTCTCTGTTGAAATCACGATTACGGTAGAACGGAAAGAAATATCGTGATGAAGTATAGGGCAATTATTCTCTGTTATGTAGGGCTGTTTTTGATTGAAAATGAGCGAAATTGGTAGACAACAACGCCTATTTTAAATACGGAATGTAAAGGCAGCTCGTTTTAAACAATTTTATAAGGTGAATATCTCATAAGCGCTGCAAACTCTTGAGGCTTAATTATCTTCCGGAACAAATAGCGCCATTACTAAAATTTTTGCAGAAAATGAGCGTGGTACGCCCATTCATAAAAAAGTTGGCAATGTCTTATGGACGGTATAAGACATTAAGACGTTATTTTATCACGAGGTATTTGGATTACCAATCTGTTTGCCAAAAATGGGCGTGGGCGGCCCACTCATACAAAAGTTCTCAATACCTCATAAACGGGTCATTACTATTAATACATTATTTTGTCCTGGAGTATCTACAGATATTACCAAAATATTTGTCAAAAATGGCCGTGGTTAACCTACTTGTGCAAAAATTATCAACTGGCGAAATTATTTTTTTAGCTACTCGGATGTACCGGTGTATGATTTACGGTCACATTGATCACAGCCCCAGTCCGCACCTGTGAATCATTCAAAATTGTCTATCTTATTATAAAATGTTATTTTACCTCTTCTGTGTTTTTTAAGATAACGCAAAACATTCTTAGCTGCAGTCATATGCTCTTCATGTGGATGAGAATTTTGTTGAAATAACTTAGACACCACATGAGCTATATCGGGTCTGGAAATGACTGCCATGTACATAAGAGCTCTGATTAAACTATGGTAGCTGTTAGTCTCCAAATCTGCACACTGCTGCTCACACTTGTTTAAGACCGTACCATTCGCCCACGGAGTCGTCGCCCGTGTGCACTCTAACATACCAAAACGCTGAAGAAGTTCTTCCGTACATCTTCTCTGGTGAATTGTGATATCACCTCTCAAACCGTGTCTCTCTATCTCCATACCAAGATAAAATGAAATTGGCCCACAATTGAGTGCTTCAATATATTTATTGAGATTTTCTATAATTCCTTCCATATCAAGATTAGATGGACAGGCTATAAGCACATCGTCCACGTATAAACCAATAAAGCTTACTCCATCTATGGTTCGTTTGAAATACACGCACGTACCTGCTTGGAATCTTTTGAAATCTATTTCCAATAAAAGTCCTGTTACTTTTTGGTTCCATTCCCGAGCAGCCTGTTTGAGTCCATATAAGGATTTGTTTAATTTGCATACCTCCGATGAATAGTTATTGTTAATAAATATTGGAGGCTGTGCCATGTATACCTTCTTATTGAGGTCACCGTTTAGGTATGCAGACACTATGTCTACATAGTTCACTAGCAAGCGATGTTTATCAGCCAGTGCTAGTAATAGCCGTATCGTCGAATGCCTTACCACAGGAGCGAATTTCTCTTTGTAATCGACGTTGTAATTCTGGGAACAACTTTGGACCACCAGCCTTGCTTTATACTTCTCAGTTGATCCATTTGGCTTACGTTTCAAAGCAAACACCCATCTGGTTTACGTTTCAAAGAAGCCAATAATATTTTTTTCCTGCGGCTTATCAACGAGAGTCCATGTGTTGTTCTTAATAAGTGACTCATATTCTTCTTCCATGGCTTTCTCCCAGTTTATGGATAAGTCTGAATTAAGAGGTTCTGTTACACTACTGGGCGTTTCTGGATTCCTTCTGGATAAAGTTATATGGGAAGCGACAGTGCAATGCCTTGCAATCGCGTTCATTTCATACAAAAAAAAATTAAGAGAAGAACGAAAAACGACACTGAAGATGGCACAACGCCGAAACCGGTTTGTCAACAGAACAACTTTGACGTGGGATGACGGAAATTCGTTCCAAAATACATCATCTTCCTACCCCGTCGGAAAAAGAATCGAACACCAAGAAACAATTAAGAGAATCATTCAGTTAGTAAGGCCCACTACGTCTCGGAGAAGTGGTTCTTGCACTGCTTTTTACCCCTTCAATTTTCTGCTGGTTGTCTTATATGTAGTTTTATTTTGTCATTATGTCGATTTGCCTCTTGCAATTGCTGCCTAGCGACTTTTGTTCCATTAACAGCTTTCGCGATTGCAGTTCCTCGAGATGCTAAACCTCCAACAGTTCCGAGTTCAGTTAAAATGGTGGAAACCCTCCTACTTTAGGAACGGGTATAACGCGTGGAATCTCAACCATGGACTTCTTGAGCCCGGACGAGTTTTTCACTAGGAATATCTTCCGGCAGTTAAGCAAGGCAGAAATATTGTAAAAATCGGTACCTTGTTGCTAATATTGTGATGTGTCAAAAATCAGACACTGCTCCCTGCTACCAAGATGTCTTATTATTGTCGGACCTTCGAATTTCGGAAAGAATAACGTCATGTTAAGTTTTATAGAAAGTCCGAATGGACTGGAATTTGAAATAATATGTTTATATTCAAAGTCCTTATATCAGCCAAAATATGAACATTTAAAGCAATTAATAAAACCAATTCAAAATATGGGATTATTTACATTTCTTGTGAAGTCTTCAAACTAGATAAATCAAAAACCAACTCCATAATCATATTCGATAACATTACTTGTGAAAAGCAGAACAGCATTCGAGAGTACTTTTATGTGTATGGGCAGACACAAATGCATCGATTGTTTTCGTTTACATATGCGCAATTTTGCCAACATTTGGCTTATTGGTAATGGTACCCTATATATCCTGATAAAATTACATACCAATATCTTATACCTTTCATTAGATATTGCCAACTTTGTTATCAGTGGGCGTGGCAAGTCCATTTTTTTCAAGCATTTTAGTAATGACACTATATATTCCGGAATAAAATTATACCTTAATATCTCACACGGTTTATGAAATATTCAGATTTTAACATTTACTGAAACGAGGTGCCTTTACATTCCGTATGTAAAGTAGGCGTGGCTGTTTACCGATCTCGCCCATTTTAAATCCCTACATACCAAAGAATATTTGTGCCAAATTGCATCGCGATATCTCTTTTCGTTCTCCCGTAATCGTGATTTCAACAGACAGACAGACAGACAGACAAATAGACAGGCGGACGGACAGGGCTAAATCCTCGATTCAGGAGGTGACGCTGAGCAAGAATATATATACTTTTCTATACCTATCTCGTCTCCTTCCCTGTGTTACAAACGGAAGAACAAAGTGAATATACTCTACTCCCTTCGGGTGTATAATTATATTGCGAAGTGCCAACGAGTCTATTCCCCAACAAAGATTAAGCAAACATAAACGTACTGTTCCATGGTGGAATATAAAATTGCAAAAACTTATACAAGAAAAGAATCGCTTATGGCATATATTGAACAGAAACATTTCTACTGAAAACATCATTAACTAAAAAGGAATCCACATACAGTTTTACATCACTAATTAATACTAAAACTCCGATTTCTAAATTATTTTTTTTTATGGCAGATGAAACCAAGCTCAGGGGATGCCCCCTATCCATGCAAAGCATTTGCTGGTTCCGAAGGGATGACAGATTAGGGGGAAAGAGGGAGTAGTGACGGTTTACACCTCGCTTAAAGGTTTCGACGCTATAAGTGGGTGCGAAGACATGCGCAAAGAGACTATTCCACAATCTAATGACGCGACCGAAAAACGAACTCTCACGGTAATGCGTGGTTCGTTGGAACCGAATCGTGACATAAAAGGGGTGCACCCCTCTGGAAAGCCTAGTAGTTCTGCTAAATAGCTGAACCAATTTTTGTAACATTCAGCGTTTTTGTGGACTTAATACATGATATCTGCGGGTTTCAATCATCCTCATCTCCCATACAATTAAAAGCCAATAAGGTTAGTATAAGGGAAGAATTTTGCAAATACTTTTCTGAGTCATCAACCGATGTAAACTTTCCGCAACTCTTTCTACAGGAAAAACTTTTCCTTAAGTCTACAACA
Source organism: Sicus ferrugineus (assembly GCA_922984085.1). Taxonomy (NCBI): domain Eukaryota; kingdom Metazoa; phylum Arthropoda; class Insecta; order Diptera; family Conopidae; genus Sicus; species Sicus ferrugineus. Next base: position 5,752,789 of record OV277351.1, on the reverse strand, counting down.
CATATTTTTACTCCCTCCAAAAGGCCCTTATAATAGAAAATGATATCAGCCGTTCAATAGCCTTACACAGCCTAAAAGGAAAGACTCCCGGAGTAGACAGAATTTCTTATCCTATGCTAAGGAACCTTCCCTTATCCACAAAGAATAGACTTCTAAATCTTTACAATAACATCTTTCATAATCATATCCCGCAATCGTTCAAAGTAGGCTGTATAATTCAAATCAATAAACCGAATTCTGATAAAACTTCATGTAAGTCTTACAGACTCATTTCCTTTATCTTGTGCTGCTCGAAAGTTTTAGAGAAAATTATTGCAAGCCGATTATGGTGGTTTGTTAACTCAAATAAGCTTATCAGTAGTCGACAAGTGGGTTTTAAGAAAGGCAAATCTGTATCTGATTGTCTTGTTTATTTAGACTCTCTTTGTCATAAAAAAATTTTTGTCATCAATCTTTGTCATCGATAAGATTGGAATTAATAAGGTTATTAATCAACTAATTGAGTGGAACTTAGGACCTAACATTATCAACATTACTAACTTCATGACAAAAGGGAAAATTAAAATTCGTGTTGGTAATCACTACTCAAATACTAATCCTCTCTATAATGGGATGCCTCAAGGCTCCCCTCTGTCTGTTATTTTATTTCTAATTTCATATAATAAATTGTGTAATATTATCTCCTGTTATAAACAGTTTAATTTCTGCGCTTATGCAGATGATTTTTACATTATGAGAAAATTTAATAAGGGAAAAGACATAAGCCTCGAAATAAATAAGCTCACCAATGATATTGTTTCTTGGTGTGACTTTTCCGGTGCTGAATTATCAAGAGTAAAATGCAAACATCTTCACATATGCCGTAAAAAGGAATGTTATTTCTCTACTTTGTGTCAATATTTAACTATTGAATAAGTTGATAACCTCAAAATATTAGGCATTATCTTCAACAAAATTTGGTGGGACTCTTATTTTGATTATTTACAATTATCTCTTTCTAAAAGGCTTAACATTATTAAATGTTTATCCCGTCATAAATTTAATTGTAATAAATCTTCTCTTAAATCTGTAATAAAGTCAATACTTATTTCGAAAGTCGATTACGGCATTTTCCTCTATTGGTTCGCCTCCAAATCCACTATCAGTAAAATCAAGACTGTTCTTAACTTATCATTAAGAATCGCTCTCGGGGCATTTAGAACTACCCTAATCAATAACATGCTTTTGGGAACAAATATAAAAACCTTTGAAAACAGAAGGCACTTTATTACTACCAAATTATTTCAAACTCTATGAATAGTTCTGACACACCCCTTGCAAAATTAATATATAAAGCAATAAAATCCAGAACGACTTCAAAAATTCCTTCATCAATCCACCGAGCTATATTTTTATGTAAAGATCTATACATACCTTTAAACCTGTTAAGATTCTTCCCACCAAAAATTCGCCTTGGCTGAATGTTTCCCACCTTATCAACACTTCTCTTCGTAAATTTCTGATACCTCTCACATCATATAATAAAAACATTTTTTAGAAATCCGAAATAACTTCAAAAATTACACAATGTCACTGATGGTTCTTGCACAGAAAATAACACAGGCTTTAGTGTAGCTACTGATAATACTGTAATAATCGCATCTATTCTTTCCCACTACTCTACAGTTTTTTCTACTGAAATAATTGCAATTTATAATGCAGTAAAAGTTCTCAAATCCAAATCAGGAAAATACGCTATATGCTCTGACTCCCTCTCATCTTTGGAGGCTATCTCTAACACGGAAAACTGCAGCTTTTATGTATAAGAAATATGTTCATTGATTTCTTTCCCAAAATTTTACTCATTTGGATTCCTGGACTGCAAAAATCTTAGGTAATGAATTCGCTGATAATGCTGCTAAACAGGCTACTAAATATCCATTGTTCCTTTCCCTAAATTATAATACAAATGACATCAATAATTTTATCAAGTCTGTTTCTTGTTATAATCACTCATTGTTATTGCCTTTATCCTTGCAATGGTACTAAACTTTTAATCCATATATCAATATTAATAATTTTTTGAAGTTCAACACTAATGACATTAACAGGCTGGATTTAAATAAATATGAACGTTTGAGGTTATGTCACACTAAATTAACCCATTTACTATACACCTCTTAGACAAGAACTCCATTAAGCCTCTTCGTGATTTCTGCAACTCTCCTCCTCGATTACCATTAAACATCTCTTATGTGACTGCACCTATTTTGACAACACCAGAAACTTGATCTTTCCTAATCACAATCCACTCTCTGCTATCTCCGAACCTAGTCTAGAACATATCCAAAAACTCATGCACTTAAAACCGTGCAACTTATATTATTCAATCTAATTTAGTAGATGGCGTCAGAAGTTACGTCTGAAGAAAAGCAAATGCAGCGCTGCAACCACAAAATTTACGGAGCATTGTTAAACACGGTGGGGGCCATGTAATGGTATGGACATGTATGCCATCTGCTGGAACTGGAAACCTAACTTTCATTGAAAGTATTCGTTTGTCGGAAAAGTCATGACGTATAGTATATTTGCGTAATTTTCATTTTTTATTATTATAACAAAGTTCAATCAATAATGTATTGGCCACTTTGATCGATGACCTTTTGCCATCTTTCTGCAAATTGCATGATTCCGCGCTCGTTGACGGAATGCTGTTTTCCAAAGAAGAACTGGGTGAGATGCTATTTGATGGCTTCATCAGAATCGAAAGATCTATCATTGAAGTAATTTTGCAAAGAACGAAACACATGGTAATCTGATGAGGCAGGTGAGTCCGGTGAGTAAGGAGGACGGGCCAAAACTTCCCATCCAAGCTGCAGCAACTTCTGGCGAGTCACCAGACTTGTGTGTGGTCTCGCATTGTCATGATGGAACATTATGCCTTTGCGATTGACTAGCTTTGGTCATTTCTCCGTGAGAGATGTATTCAAATCATGCAGTTGGCGACAGTACACAACAGAATCGATGGTTTGGTGTAAACAATCCATTTTTCATTTTCGGTCAGAAGGCGCTTCAAAAACGGGTCGATTTCGTCGCGACTGAGATGAGTATCGGCAATGTTGATGCGCTTGGTGAGATGGACTTCTAAAAGTTCAGACGGAACCCATATATCCAGCTTGTTGATGAATCCCAGCTTCCTGATATGGTAATGATCGGTTGAATGATGAAGGTTCAGTTTCTCCGCGATGTCACGAGTGGTCGAATGTGGGTTTGCTTAAATCAGTGCCTTTATTTGATAGTCATCAGCTTTAACTAGCCTCCCGGTGCGAGGGATATCGTTGAAGTTAAAATCACCAGCACGAAATGTAGCAAACCATCTCCGGCACTGACGCTCTTGTAGGGCATTGTCGCCGTAAACTTTACGCACTTTTTCACAGGCGTGTCTTGCATTCTTTCCTTTATGAAAATAAAAAGACAAAATATGCCGAAAATGCACAGTTTGGTGTTCCATTTTAAACTTAATGTAATAATTGAAGGACGTGTCCAAATCAGATGCGATCTAAAAATATGTGTAATGCCATCTATTGCAAAAATGCGTCATGACTTTTCCGACGACCCGATAATATGGATAGATATAACTACTTAGATATTTTAAAATAAAATTTGTTGCAAAGCTCCACAAAATTAAACATCCAGGAAAATTTTCTTTTTTCTTTTTTTTCAATTTCAAATTTGGCAAGCTTATTGGTAATGCTTCCCTATATATCCTGATAAAACTAAATATCAATATCTTATACCGTTCATGAGATATTTCCAACTTTGTTATTAGTGGGCGTGGCACGACCATTTTTTCAAACATTTTAGTAATGACGCTATATATTCCGGAATAAAATTATACCTTAATATCTCACACGGTTTATGAAATATTCAGATTTTAACATTTTCTGAAACGATCCCAAACAGCCCTACATAACAAGGAATATTTGTGCCAAATTTCATCGCGATATCTCTTTTCTTTCTCCCGTAATCGTGATTTCAACAGACAGAGTTCTAGAAAAATAATGGTACAAAGGAGGAACTTGATAACGAAGGTTTCATCCATTGAGTGCTGGACGCCTGTATCTGGTCTGCCATTCTACCTTAATCTATTTCGCTATTAAATATATGATCATTTACTTTCTAACTGAAGTTTACTTTGCTGCGAGTAGAGAGAATTACTTTGCTTCGTTTTACAAATATTGTTAATATAAATATTTTTTACGTATTCAGTTAATTTGGTTACTAATATTTCAGGAAAATTTTCGCCTTATTTACTTATTTGAACTAATATTGTAATAAATATAATAACTAGCAGCTATTGGTTTATGCTTATTTCTATATTATTACTAGTAGTAATTTACTTACAACTAACATTTCTTTTAAAATAAATTCGTCTAGAAAAAATTACTCAGTGTTTTAAGAAATTCGTATTTGACACGAGTAGAAGAAATAAAATATTAGAAATGTATTGTACTTTAACTAAAATATGTCTATACCCTACACCCGAAGGGAGTAGGAAGGATATTCACTTTGTTCTTCCGTTTTTAACGCAGAGAAGGAAACGAGATAGATATAGAAAAGTATATATATTCTTGCTCAGCGTCACCTCCTGAATTAGCCTGATTTAGCCATGTCCGTCCGTCTGTCTGTCTGTCTGTCTGTCTGTCTCTTGAAATCATGATTACAAGAGAACGAAAAGAGATATAGCGATGAAATTTGGCATAAATATTCTTTGTTATGTAGGGCTGTTTGGGATTGAAAATGGGCGAGATAGGTAAACAGCCACGCCTACTTTACATAACGAATGTAAACTATTAAGAGGGAGGTGGCACCCCCAGGGAGGTGGCACCCCCAGGGAGGTGTCAGCTGGACTGGTCGAGGACTACTAAATCTGAGGTTGCTAGTCCAAAAATTATGAAGACCCGTTTGAAAATCGTAACGTCGTCCTGGAAACGAAATTCAGCGTACTGCAAAGGCCAACCGCATGCTCCATGAGCGAGTTGAAAACGAATATATTGACGTTAGAGCGAAGTTGCGTGCAAAAAATTGGCGTATGGAGGCCCCCTTATATGGCTGGAATAAACGATTAGTTTTGGATATCACAGCACGACCTGCACGATCCAGATGGGTTAGCTGCACCATTCATATTAAAAGCAAAAATCCTCCTAGAGCAAATTTAGAAAGTCAAAATTACTTGGGACAGCCATCTACCAGAACTACTATATTCAGAATGGTTAAAGTTTTACTCCCAAATCAAGTAATTTGAACGCCTTCGCATTCAACGATAGAATGCCTAAGATATTTAGAAAGAACAATCATAAAGGATTGCAATAGGTGTCAGCGGATAAAGGGAAAAATGGGAGAACAAATTATGGGTGGTCTTCCTAGCTGCCGCGTGCGTCCTGCACGCCCATTCCTTCATAATAGCATTCATACGTTTCACCCCACGCTACGGTCATCGCGCCAACCTTTGGAGTGACAATGAAATGAATTATGTAGAAGCCGAACGAAAGTTAGGCCTAATGCTTCAGACATTGCACGATTGAGATCTCTTTGACCAGCTCTCAGCCCGTCAAACACAGTGGCATTTTATCACTCTGGTTAAGGCTGCCAAGCATTATATTCGTCGTGTAATTGGAGCAAACATACTAATCATAGAAGCTATTCAAACCTTATTGGTAGAAATAGCGGCAATATTGAACTCTCGCCCTCTGTGTGCACAAAATACAGATCCTAACGACCTGAACCCCTCAACCTCAGGCCATCTACTAATTGGTGAAGGTCTAGTTCCAGCCCTTGGTGAGCAAGTGCCAATGGAATATCCAGAAAACCGCCTAAGCTTCTGGCAGGTGCGCCAACAAATGATTCAAAGGTTCTGGAAGTTGTGGAGTGAGAGGTACTTGCACGAGTTACATCAACGACCCAAATGGCATCAAGTGCGGCAGAATCTTAAAGCAGGTAAGCTTGTTGTCATAAAAAAACCACTCCGCCAACCCTATGGAAAATGGCTAGAGTCACCGACGAATCGAACGGCTTGGTTAGCAACGTTTCATAGTGGACAGACCATCGTACGCTAACACGACCCATACAACGACTATGCGTACTTCCAGTGGAAACAGTTGAGCCATGAGATGCTTCATGCCTCAAGGCCGGAGGTTGTTCTGGCCACTCTTAAGAGGAAGCATTGTGGCAGCCCTGAATGTTCTATCTCACTAGCTACTCGTTGGAGAAGAAAACGTCACTTGTCACTTGTCATAAAGAGTGAGGAACCTGCGAAGTTTGCATTAATTAGCAAACGTCATCTGTTTGCACTTTTTTAGATTTAGGCTTGTGCAGTTTATATTACACCAAGTAATAAAAGAGTCCAGATCAGATTGTAGAAATTTATCTTACATTTCATTTTTATAAGATAGAAAAAGTTTTATGTCATCAGCAAAAATTTATTAATATAATCAACATCAAACGTCCCAAATGACTTCGGAACCCCAGATGTAACATTGAATAGTGAATAACATTTTGAGTGCGATGGTTGAGGTAAAAAGATATCTATTTTATAAGAATTATAGGAAAACCAAACAGATCCAGCTTCAAGAAAAGTAACTTATGGTTGACGACATCAAATGCTTTACTGAAATCAGTGTATTACATCCGTTTGCCTACCAGATTTAAAGTTATTACAATAATTGTCCTTGACACAAATTCTAATAAATTAGTAGTAGTCGATTTTCCACTGCAAAAACCATGTTGAAGTGGAGAAATATAAGCATAAACACTTCGTGAAATTAGGTAAATGGAATTAGGTAAGTGGAATATTATCCGGACCAGGCTTGTAAGTACATTTGATATCCATTAAGGCATTTCGAACTATTCAAGGATTATAGCTTTTACTATGGAACCCACTGAAACATTGTACGGATAATTATCCGAATCATACGTTGCAATTGAGTATGTTGATTTAAAAAGTTCAGCAAATATATCACAACTCGTTGCAGTATTGTCCGACTCCTCTTTTTTAAATTTCATAAAAGAAGTGAAAATACCAAATTTCCTTTTAGTATTCACAAAATTCTAAAATTGCTTTGGGTCTGATCTTAAATACGATTTAACCCTTTGCATATAATTTCTGTAAGATTCTTTACATAGCCGTTGGTATTTATATCTATTAATAGTATAGCTTAGCAAACTTGCAGTAGTACGAGTCTTGCAGTATAAGTACTATAAAGTTATAGTATTTGGTTTTCAAATCTCTTAGTGCTCGAACTTCTTTATTGAACCACGTAATGCACAAATTATCAAGAAAGAAGAATCATTGTATTACTTAAATTTTCAATGTAGGATGGTGAGCATCGTCCGGTAATCTAAAAGGAGCGCATTGGAATATATCAAATGTGTATATCCTTAACATCTACGTAAACGAAGTTTAACAACTGTTTATATATATTTGGAATATAATTTAGTTGATAGAGGCCTACGGATGGAATATCGTTTAGGAAACTAGTTTCATTCTGTCCTTCAGATGACGGTAAAAGAACCACCGGCTCATCAACTCATTTCTCCAATTGAAATCACCAACAACAATCTGGTGGTCAGTTGGAAATAATCTGCTAGCTAATTTGTTTATGTATTTATAATGTTTATAACAAGTATCTTCGCAAGAGTTCATTGGTATATATGAGCAAGATATATACATGGAAAAGTAATCAGCCTTAACATATGCACAGCATAAATCAATGTCAATAGCTTCATCCAAATGTTCTTCAATTATTCTATATGAATAATTATATTTATTTTGGGTCTACGAACAAATTTTTTGATCACAGTATTTTTAGGCCAAAATTTAGGGTCTAATATATTAGTGAAAAGTTGAGGTGACACTGTAATTTTAAGACTCTATTTTACTACCAGATTTTAATTTAATCCTATTATCAATAATGCTCGAGTCCATAAGACTCTAATATGAAACAGAAACCTTCTATTCCTACTACTAATCACGCCTAGTAGGTGAGACCCAACCAATTTAACGACTATAAAGGATTTCAGGGCTTTTAAGTGCTTTCTAATGTGTCATTCTTGACTTTGCAGGTTTAGGGTATTAGACTTTGTCAAGGATAGGGTATTAGCATGTCCAAATTAGGGTTCTTACTACTTTTAAATTTAACTTTTGATTTGTAACTCTAAATTTCCTACTAAATTTCCTCAAAAAAAACTTATATTTTGTAACTGTTTAAAGGATAATTTAAATCAGCAATAAAAAATAACAGATTTAATAAATAAAATTTCATTTTTATTTGCATTTATTTGTACTTATATTTTTAAGTATAATCGAACGTGGAGCATGAGGTAGCCCAAAATATTAATTTTAAAGAAGTTATTTCAGAGTATGCAGCTTTTAGAACTCAAAATTAAGTTTTGAAAGCTATACTTTTGTATTTAATATAATTATTTTTTTATATTTAGTATGCAAGCATAGTTTAATGAAACCATTCTTACAGCTTGTAAAATTTTTCAACATACTAATATAGGAAATTTATGCAAAATTAATATTTAACGCTATTATTAAACGTATTCTTCACACCTGTAAGCAAGGTGAAACTGACTCTGCCTGAAACTTTACAATTTCTGGTAAAGACTTAATTTAATGTGGGCCGAGACTATTTTTGGAAATGTAAATTTTTTAGTTTTTTGGAGTTTCGATAAACCTTTTCCACTTTTCGCGGTCTATGCCCATATTTGTACCCACCAACCGCATGTAATGGCACTAAGTGAGACCCAGGTGTCTGAGGGTGCAGATCCACTGGATTTTCACATGCCTGGGTACCATTTACTGCCATTGTTTTCACCACACAGAGGCTTCGCCTTATACATTCGCAGTGATGTTGCGTACCACTGTCAGCAGCACCTTTGCACGACGGATGCCGAATTTAGCTCCATGTGGGTTAATTTTAAAATCGAGTCGCAATGAGTGAAGGAACCAACGCATTTTCCCTGCGTTGATAGGCAAAACCAAAATATTCTGAACCTTTTTCTAACTCCACATCACAGCAAGCGTTCTTTAAAACGGAATCGCGACATAAAAGGGGTGCACCCCTCTGGAAAGCGGAGTTCTGCTAAATACCTGAATCGGAGGAATCAGGCCGGCTACTTCAGACATTTACCATGAAAGTAACGGTAAAATAATGATACACACCCTACATCACGACGATGCTCCAAGGTTTCAATAGAGCTGGATACCCTACTGTCCCCTGTAAGTTTTAACGCACGACATTGGATATGGTCTAGAAGCTGAAGATATGTTCGCGAAGCTCCCGACCATATATGCGAATTGCACTCCATTTTCGGACGAATATAGGTGGTGTAGATACAACGAAGATCGGTTGGAGTGAAGTATTTCTTACACCGCTTAAGAAAGCCTAAGCACCTGGCTGCTCCTTTCGACACGTCAAAAATGTGATCGTTCCAACGAAGATCGCATTGGATTGACTTGCCCAGAACATCAAGAGCCTCCGAATCATTCAAATCCGCAACCACCCATATTTAGAGGTGGAAGATTGTCACCCGCTAAACGCTTGTGTGTTAACAGGCAGCATTGGGTTTTACGCGCATTAAAATCGACCCCACTCTTGTATTTTATTGAGATCAGATTGGAGTGTGTCATTCATAATTCTGCGTTTTTCAGTGATCTCCAGAATAGAAGGACGCCTGGAGAATGAATATGAATGACAAATTCTGCTGTCATCAGCAAACGAGTAGACGGGGTTTGATGTCAATGACAAAAGGTCATTGATGAAAATAAAAAAAAAGTGTCGGAGAAAGGACCGAACCCTGCGGAACTCCAGCATTGATGGAGTGCTCTTCGGAAGCAGAACCGTCTATCACCACCCGAATAGAACGGCCGCTGAGGAAACTCGATATCCATCGAGTGAAAGTATTACCGACACCATAAGCAGCCAGTTTAGACACGAGTGCTTTATGCCACACTCGGTCAAATGCCTTGGAGATATCCAAAGCAACAACCTTACTCTCACCGAATTGGTGAACACAACTGCTCCACCGCTCAGTGAGGAACGCCATCAAATCGCCTGTGGAGCGGTGAGCACGGAAACCGTACTGGCGATCACTGACCAATTGGTTGCTCTCCAGATACCTCATCAAGTTAAAATTTATAATGCTCTCCATAACTTTGGAGAAGCTCTGTGAAGATCTGACCATCTTTGAGGAGAGTTGGAATAGACGATCGCGTCTGATTCTTCACCCTCTCCACGAACGACCAAAAGTTCTTACTACCTTATGGTATTCAAGAATTCTACGTCTAAGGCGCTGTTCGTAGAGAACTTTTTCGCGCTTTAGAGTGGCATTGCACATATTTCTGACCAGATTGCGCAGCAGTTTAGTATCAGCAGTTTTGTTTAAACGCCAATTCCTATATGCTTCCTCTTTAGACCTGATTGCTTGTCTGCAAGTCGCATTAAACGAGGAATTGCTTTAATGTCTTTGCTTTAATGGAAATTCTTTTATTGGGTATGAAAGACCTCGTACCAAATAAAATTATATTTTCTGCCAATTTTGCTGCAGCATTTATGTTTCTATCCCTGAAACACAATTGCCAATTGGAACGGCTGAAAAAGGAGTTCAGCGCATCCCAATTAGCCTTCTCATAAAGCCACACTCTCCGCTTCGGAGCTGGCTGATGAGCGGATTGAAGACTAGAATATGGGAAGGTAGCAGAACTTGTAGCGTGGTCCGAATTACCAAGAGGTGCAAGAACATTCACATCATACTTGCTGTGATGTGGAGTTAGAAAAAGGTCCAGAATATTTTGGTTTTGCCTATCAACGCAGGGAAAGTGCGTTGGTTCCTTCACTAATTGAGTCAAATTATTAGACTCAGCAAATAACTCAACATACAAACTCTCGGGTGTCGTGTGACTCGAATGACGTAGCCAATTGGAATTATGAACATTGAAATCACCAGCAACAAAAATTTCACTGTTCGGATACGATTCCAGAATTTTAGAAATCGAATCAGAGAGACTGTCCAATTTATCAAAAGTTGGCAGCCTCCCTAGACCCGGGCTTCTATAAATGAAGCAGAAGTGCAGGATGTGCGACTGGATTTTGTGCGACTTAACCCACATGGAGCTAAATTCGGCATCCGTCGTGCAAAGGTGTTGCTGACACTGGTACGCAACTTCACTGCGAATGTATAAGGCGAGGCCTCTGTGTGTTTTAAGTGCAGTTCCACTTTTTTAGCCACTTTTGTCTTTAAGTGGACCTATGAGTTTCCGATGGGATTTAAGTCGGGGCTCTGTGTTGGGGTATCCATCACTTTACCGCAGTTATATAATGGCCACATCCTCACCATATACGCCTTATGCTTCGGGTAATTTTTTTGGTAAAATTTAAAATTCGGTTTGTTGTTTTCGATAAAGCCGAATCTAGCAGCATTGTTTTTCAAATGCAATTTTAATATATTCCAATACTTAGCAGGTTGAGAAAAATCGTAGCAAAAGACAAACGCCTTTCAATATTTTGAGCGGAAAGCAGTGGCGTCTTACGTGCAGTTCTTGACGAATATTTGTTACGCAGAATGGCTTGTCGTACTGTTTCATGCGAAACCACGATACCGCACTCTTCCTCGAGCTCTTCGGCAAGCGTTCTGGTGGAGTTTTGGTGTATTTTCCTAATCATTACGCTTTCTGCACGTTTAGTTATTTTAGCCTTCCCTCGTTTTCAGTTCTATCCTTCCCTCGTTTTCGTTTGTCTTCGGCCTGGCCAAAATCTAAATACCCTACACCCGAGTAACTGAAAAAAATATAATTTCGCCACTTAACAACTTTTGTATAAGTAGGCGGACCACGCCCATTTCGGGCAAATGTTTTTTTAATATCTCTAGGTACTGCTAGATAGAATTACGAAGGTATTAATATTTTGAACCGTTTATGGGATATTGACAACTTTTGTATAAGTGGGCAGACCACGCCCATTTTGTATACAAATTGGTTATGCCTGTAGATACCTTGTGATAAAATTATGTGTTAATACCTTATACCTTTTACAAGATATTAACAACTTGTGTATGAGTGGGCGTGGCACGCCCATTTTTGGGAAGATTATTGGTAATGCTTCCGTATACATCGCGGCAAAATTTCATCACAATATCTTATAACGTTCATGAGATATTTCCAACTTTGTTATCAGCGTGCGTGGCACGCCAACTTTTTGTAAAAATACAAAAGGCGCTATATGTTCCGGAATAAAATTATACCTTAATATCTCACACGGTTTATGAGATATTCAGATTATAAAATTTTTAAAACGAGGTGCCTCTACATTCCGTATGTACAGTAGGCTTGTCTGTTTACCGATCTCGCCCATTTTCAATCCCAAACAGCCCTACATAACAGAATATTTGTGCTCTCTTTTCGTTCTCCCGTAATCGTAATTTCATCAGACAGACAGACAGACAACGGACGGACAGAGCTAAATCGTTTCAGGAGGTGACGCTGAGCAAGAATATATATACTTTTCTATATCTACCTCGTCTCCTTCTCTGCGTTACAAACGGAAGAACAAAGTGAATAAAAAATTATTACGCAACAAGATATTTCAACTTTTGATGTTTGTAAAGCAACAATGAATCAGCAATTAACATACCAACAGAAAACAATTCAAATCGATGCTTAAATAACGGTAATAAAAACGGTACCTCACATGTGTGAAAAGAGTTACTTGACAGGTAAAAAACTGGATAGTGGTGGTTTTTGTTGCATATAGCTTTTGCCTTGAATTTGGTTTTTTATTAAATTGTTGTAAGTACTGCAACTTAACGGAAATGATAAAAGAACATTATATAAAGAACAAAAAAGTAGGATTTTTTGCTATGCAAATTAAAAAACGGATTTTAGTTTCAATGTGTAAACTCATTCTTGACATACTGTATTTATTTCACCTCCTGTGCGGTTAAAGTATATACTTTCCTAAATACAAGTACATATTTACATTTCTTTCGGGTGTATTGTACAATACAAAAACGGGTTTCACACGCCCATTTTTACACGTAGTGTTCAATTAATAACTGCTCAGATATAAAATGGTCTGGAATATCATGACTTAAATTTTTTACAAGAAATTCGCCATTTGACAACTATTGTAAAAGCCACGCCCATTTTTTAATATAAAATGTTTTGTTTATACTAGACGAGTACATTAAGCATCAACTTTCGAATAGGATTTTGCCATTTGATAACGTTTGAAAACATGAGCGGACCGCACCTATTTTTGGCAAACACTTCGGTAAAGTTCTTATATACACCGTTCTTGTGTTGAACATATAAATGAATTTCTGGCGCACCTTGCCAGCCTACAACCGGCAGCTTCTTATGGACGCAAAGCTTTAGGTGGTAATCATTATTGCACTAAACGTCATCATGGCTTTCCTAAAGTCTTCTTTGCAGTCAGATTCATCGGCAGTTTGGAAGCCTTACACAATTGTCACGGGATCATTCCAGGATTCCAGGTGCAGGAAATCTGTTTACCCAGACCGAGAAGATTGTCGTGCCAATCCAAAGTAAGCTGTATTAACTTGTTGTGAATAAGCGGTGAAAATTCAGTGCAGTCCCTCTCCAAGTCTATGTTATCCCTCTCAAAGTCCTTCGATGGGTTCAGAGCGCCGCTTTCTCACCCTCCTACCCGTAGGTGTTTAATTCACTCCAAAAATTAGTCTTAGGCGGCAAAGCATTAAAGACCCATAAAACAATCAATGTTGGCGAGAAGAGCACAATAATGCGGCTGCACCCAGCCTCAATTTGTCAACAATACATTTGGCTCCGCTCCCCCCACAAGCCACGCGCAGTGGGCGCAACTTGTCCATACCACACGCACGGTCATGTCGGTCCCGTTATTTCAATTCCCAGTATTTCTCTGGGAACACTTGGAAAAAGCCCCGCCCACAACACCAGCAGTGGCTATATTGCTGCTGTTGCTGTTGCTGTTGCTGTTGCTGTCTCATTCGCACTGTGCTCTCCTCCCCAAAGAAACCATGGCAAATTTATGCAGTTCTGTATTTCAACTATAATTGAAATCTGCTCTGAAATTTGTTGGGGTTGCCGTCATGTATTCCACTGGCATCGTCAATGCAAACGGGGTGGCTACTGCGAGCCGCTGGTCGCGTGAGTGTTGGTGTGCGATTGCCGGGGCGCATAGAGCGTTAAGTGAAACCATTTTATTTATTTACAGCTTGTTATCTCCTCGCTCTCGCTAATGATTTTCCATCGCAATCGCACCTGCAAAGGCTACCGCTGGAGAAGAGCCTAAAGAGCAGTGCGGCTGGTAGCATCTCCGAGGACTGCGAGCTGGTTAAGGGCACTAAACTTCTCCAACTTCTCTCGGTGACGTCACCTGGCGCACTGATCCTGGTGTCTACAACAGTTATCTCCGCTGCAGAATTTATTTGTGCACCCTCAGTTTTATTATCGAATTCTTCATTCTCTCGTTCTTACATGCAATGGTTGCCTTGTACGAGAGAAGGAGGTGACAGCCACTACGCGCAGCGCTTGCCACCATTGACGAGCCCTTTTGTTGTTGGCGTCATTGCTACTGCGTTGCCTGGGATTGCAATCCCATGAAGAGATGGCAACGAAACAGGGTGAAGGCGAGATTGTCATCCAGAAGCAGAGAACTATAGGCACTACACTCAGAAAACGTGCATTTTACCATTGAGTAAGAAATCAAATTGACATAATCTGTCGTTTCTGTCAATTACTGTGTTGAAATGTAAACAAAATAACAGCAAAAGAAGACGAAGAGCACTTTGTGGGTCTCAAATTAGAAATAGAACTAACCCGAAACATTTGTCTTTTTATCTACGGACAATTGTTCTCAGATAAATGATTTTTTTGTCGTTTCATAAGAGCCTATGTAATTTTGACAGTTGATTTTGTGTTTAGTGTTTAGTCTTCTAACTGTGTTGAAGGCCTTACGAAGGCTAAAAGACTGGAAATTCCCCTCATCTCGTGAGCGAACTCTAGAAAAATTCCGTTCGCTCTCACATGTACAGTGTATGTGAGTTTATGGTGAAATTTATGGCCTGTAACTGGTATACGGTTACAGGGTACAACTGCCTATTATAAAGGGAGATAGCCGAAAAGATAAACATGTTTGATTTGTTACCATACTATCACACCATTGTGGGGTTGGTTCCCACAGGGATACCAACCAACGTGTTGCAGGTATACAAGAATATGATATATAAAGCAATATGAAAAGCAAAAATTTCTCTTCTCTAAATTTTTTCATCACAATTATATATACTGAACCTAAGTTCTAGCATGTTGAATTTTAACAAAATTATTGAATAAGTAGCGGCAAAAGAGATATTTTTTGAAAATTATTTTTTATTATTTGATATATAGCAATTTATAAAGATAACATTATAATTGTTGATTTTATAAATAAAATATTTAATCGAGGGGAAAATTGGCATCTCGATAGAGTACCATGTACAAGTGCGTTAGTATCACTTTCGGATAAAACTACGTGCGATGAATAAGAATAGCTGACTGTATTTGTGCACCGAGCAAATTTTACTGAAAATTACTTGGTTCCCTTTGCAAAATATTTAATATAATATGGTTTGAACAACGTTTCGTTCGCAACAACGTTATAGAAGCTGAGCTGTTTGAAACCTATTTCCTTGAATTCTTTATTTACTTTACTAAAGTAAATCTGCAACTAAATTGTCTCTGCGTGAGCAGATTCGGCCGCTTGAAGGCATTAAATCGTCCAGTAAGTCCAGCATCTGCCTCATTGTTGGCACAATTCTGCATTTAAGACAAAAATTCATTTCATATTTTTGGGCTTTATTTCACTTTTTTTCTTGCTATATGGGAAAATTAGAAAATTTCTTAAAATTAAATAATACCCGAATTGGCCCTTATTTAATTTTTTCAGGAAATAACGCCCATTTTCACAAAATGAAGTAAAGCCCAGTTTGGGCCTTATTTCATTTGAGCTCTATTTTATATCTGATTTGGGCTTATTGGCGTAGTCATTTGACCTTCTGCCGGATTATAAGGGATTCGAAATCTGGATAAGACGGAAGGTATTATGTAAAAAATATCCCTCGAGATTCGGAGCTCCACCTGTTAATACGGTCGGATTTAGAGGTCTTTACAGCGTGACTATTTTTGCTCATTGATAATAATCATACATACGCGTCTACTTTTAATACAAAATAACGTCCTAGCTTTTAAACGGAGTGTTTTTTTTTGCTCTTGATTTTAACCTAAAAAGATCGCGACAGACGTGGTACTATGTCAGTGCCGACTCTTCCAAACTGTGGTATTTGCTGCAAAGAAATTCGAAACAACTCGAAAATAACTTGCAAACTTTGCAAGTTAGTAGTTTTCATAAATTTTGTGTCAATAAGCGCAATGAGAATGTTTCTTGTGTCCTGGTTGCCAGGGCAATTCTTCAGACTTACTTGGTATTTTCAAACTCTCTCTTATTGAAACGAATTGGACTCAGCCAATAAAGTGGCTGGTATCTCAACTGGGCTGCCACAAACAACGAGTATTTCCCGGCCGGCGTCTAGAAAAGAAAACAAAAACAAAAAACTGGGCTTGCTTCTGCGGAACGTATGTTTTTGCTTCCAGCTCAAATGCTGATGCTGCTTCTCAGTCTGAAAGCAAAGTTGGTGCCTCTTCTTCCTCTTGCGCTGCTGCTGTTGTAAATAATCTGGTGCCTAATTGGATAACGTCGCTCCGGCCGGCCCTGCTGCCCCCAATTGGATAACTGTACCATGCTATTTTCTTGTTACAAATCAAGCAGCTGATTTGGTTGCATATTGCATATAAAGCCCACAGTTGCTATTGCTGATATTATTTCCTACGTTGTAAAAAATTTTAAAATTGACGAAAAACACCTTGCGTGTTATAAGTTGGTGAAAAAAGGTGCTGATCTTTCTATTCCTACTAAAGTTACCTCTAAATTAGGGTTTGAGAGGTCCTACTTAATACTTTATGTAATTCGTCTTTGTGGCAGGGAAACATAAGGATTTCTCCTTTTTGGTCTGCCAGAACGATGTAGGAAATCTTCGCTACTAAACAACACTACTCCAACTGTGTATAACAGAGATGGAAAATTTTCAAATTCTTACCGAGATAGAGAGTAAACTTTTCCGTATACTATGGTAGCGGCAGTCGCACAAAATCAACAAAATTTCTTCTACCTTTATCTCTGCATGAATTCGGAACTGTGACGTTGACCTAGACGTGGCTTAATAAAAAATATACATATATTCGGCGGAAACAATTTAAGTTGAACAACTTTGTGTCGAAATCGGCTTTGATGATAAAATCTGTTATTTGTATACTAAAAAAAATTTTTTTTCATTTCTTGCATTCCTTCAAACAGTAATATTCATATGTATGGAAAATGTTTAAATAATATTGAATATCTTTTTAAACAGTTATCTGATTATTAACGAACTTTTTTATTAACGAACTAATTGTTTAAGGTATTTTAATACCCTACACCTGACGGGAGTATGTTATTCACCATGTTCTTCCGTTTGTAACGCAGAGAAGGAGACGAGATAGATATAGGAAAGTATATATATTCTTGCTCAGCGTCCCCTCCTGACTCGACTTAGCCCTGTCCGTCTGTCTGTCTGTTGAAATTACGATTACGGGATAACGAAAAGAGATATCGCAATGAAGTTTGTCACAAATATTCTTTATTATGTCGGGTTGTTTGGGAAAATGGGCGAAATCAATTCACAGCCATGCCTACTTTACATAAGGAATGTAAAGCCACCTCGTTTTAAAAAATGTTATAAGTTGAACATCTCATAAACCGCATGAGCTATTGAGGCCTAATTCTATTCCGGAACATATATAGGATATGAAGACGTAATTTCATCGCGAGCTGTCTGGAGGCATTACCAATCAGCTTGCCAAAAATGGACGTGCCACGCATACACATAAAAAATTTATCATTATCTCATAAACCGTGCAAGATATTAATACGTTATTTCATCCCGGGGTACCTGGAGACAAATTGTTTGCCAAAAATGGGCGCGGTCTGCCCACTTATACAAAAGTTGTCAACTGGAGAAGTTATTATTTTTTTAGCTTACTCGGGTGTAGCGTACTTAGACTTCGACCTGGCCGAAGACAACACTTACTTGTTTTTGTTTTTTTATTTATTTTATTCTAATGAATTCTTGTTAATTAAATTGATTTGTTGCCAGGCATTCCGCGGCAACAAGTGGTGTTGATTGTGAAATTTCATTTGTTGGCCGACATTATATAATAGATAGAATGTAAACCATTCGAATACGCACTGCTCAAGCCCGTTCATCTAAAACAAGCAATGAGAAGCAAGACTTGAAAGCATTCGAGTACGCACTGCTCGATCCAGAAGAACACTTCACGCTGATTTAAACTCCGATGCATTCCATTGCGGAATGGCGGTATTTACTATTGGTTTTCTTTACAAATATTAAGTTTTCTTACAAATATATAGCGCTAGGCTTCAGGCCTTAAGTACGCTGAAAGATTGAAACACAATTTATTAGATGTTGTCATCCATGCGCTGGCGCAACTCGAATCCACGTCCTTGAAGCTCGCAGACGAATGAACCACCCACTGCGCCACCGAGGACCGCAAGGTTCTCCATCTGGTATGTACAATGAAGGAGTTCATTCAGCTAATACCTGCGATACCTTTAACCTATTTGCTAAATTTTTTTAAAGAATTTTTAAAAAGTTTGCTAATGCTATATCGACTTAATATCGACTTTCAATCTCATACCCTGCATGGTATATATAATTTTGCAATATCCGAATTAGGCATTTCGGATTGTTAGAAGTAATAAACTTTAAAAGTAATAAACTTTAACGGGATTTTTCAGAATTTAAGCGTTTGGTGCTCAATGAATAATTTATTTTTAACATCAATAAATTAAATTCGATAATAATATTAACAATATATACAAAATTTCAATAATGATAATAAGGTTAAATATTTATGAATCTTTTTGCTAAAATTTAAGATTTGCAAGTTATACTGAATATATAACTTTTAAAACTTATTCTATGCTTTGATTTATAAAGACAAATTTGCAGAATTGCGGGATCCAATCACATTAAAATATCTCTTCATTTTAATGTGATTGGATCCCTTGATTATTGTTCTGTTATTTGGAATTCTAATAAGATATTCATTCGAATAAAATAAAATGGATTCATAAAATTTTCTCAAAATTTGCTAAATTAGTAAAATGAATAGATATGCTTTCTTAAGGTTCTAGACGGAAAATTGTTGACTTACAATCGCTAGAAGATCGGACATCATATTCTTCGCTGATATTGGTTTTTAACGTTCTCTCTGGAAAATTTCAGTGCTCCGAACTAGCGAACTTTTTTCAGATGTATAACCCTGACAGAGATTTATTATTTCATTACGCCATTCACGAACCAATACATTTAAATTAAATTTATTTGCTCTGTTTAATTCATTCGCTCCAATTTTGAAACAAAGCTGAGGAAACAAATTCAATGTAAATTATATATATTGCTAAAAAGTTAATTTCAAATAAATATGACATAATGAAATCGTTCGGTAGTATCCAGCATTAATTTATTTATAATCATATATTGTGAAATAGCCAAAAAATGGCCTTACATGGTATAAACGCACATATAATAATAGGATAATAGAAACGATTTTTTGCACTCAAAAATATTCATAAGTTAGAGCCAAATTTCGAAATTTCAATTTATCAATAAAGTCCAAATCGGAATTTTAATCAACTGCAAATTAATTGGCGCCTCTGCTATACATGACTTAAAAACCCTCCCGGAAAAGGAGCAACTAAATATTACAAACTACGGAGACGGCGTCGTGGCTCATACGGTTCGAGTATATGGAACCTTCAGTTACAATTAAATATAGTTGAGACGAGTCTATTTGGTTCTGACTGGTTGCTTGCTCTCTCCCAAATTCCAACGTTTTCCCTGAAACCCATGCAACCGTGATCGTTCTCCGGCAAAATATTACTTTACGGGCGACTTTCGATTTATCGTTTTGATTTCTTATTATATCAACGATGCATATAGTCTTAGCTTCGGGTATGAGCATTATATACACCAAATTACCTTCACAAAATGTACCAAATATACTTTCACCAATATGTTCACCAATTTTATACACCAAGTAATACACCTTTATCTTCTTAATACGAAAAAAGAGTGCAAAGAATTCAAATAACGAAAATTGGTTGTCATCTTTCTTTTTGCTAGGCCGTGACGACAAAATTTATTTTTTCAATACCACAATTGTTTTTTGTTAATACCACAATTCTTTTAAAAGCGAAGAATCTGTGTTCGCAAAGCAGAACTTAGTTGTATCTTATAGAACTTAGTTGTATATTATTTGCGGTTAACAGACATTCGATTTAGTTTAAGAGTTGGTTAAATTCTGTCACGTCCGTAACCAATTAGCATTTTCCTGAAGTGTTACAATTTAAACAACAAATTAAAACAAGTAAAAGTGTTGTCTTCGACCTGCCCAAAATCTAAATACTCTACACCCGAGTAACTGAAAAAATTATAATTTCGCCACTTAACAACCCTTGTATAAGTAGGCGTACCACGCCCATTTTGGGCAAGTATTTTGTTTTTATATTTATACCTCTAGATAATGCTGGATAGAATCAAGTATCAATACAATATTTTGAACCGTTTCCCATATATTGACAACTTCTGCATAAAGTGGGCCACGTGGGTGGACCACGCCCGTTTTTTGTTTACAAATTGGTAATACCTGTAGATACCTCGTAATAAAATGAAGTGTTAATATCTTATTCCATTTACGACATATTAACAACTTTTGTATGAGTAGACGTGGTACACCCACTTTTGGCAAACTTATTGGTAATGCTTCCGGATACATCGTAATGAAATTACATCTCAATATCTTATACCGTTCATGCATTTTAGTAATGGCGCTGTATGTTCCGGAATAAAATTATACCTTAATATCTGGCACGGATTATGAGATATTATAAAATTTTTTAAAACGAGTTGTCTTTACATTCCGTATATAAAGTAGGCGTAGTTGTTAACCGATCTCGCCCAGACAGACATAAAGACGGACGGACAGGGCTAAATCGATTCAAGAGGTGACGCTGAGCAAGAATATATATACTTTCCTATATCTATCTCGTCTCCTTATCCGCGTTACAAACGGAAGAACAAAGTGAATATACGCTATCCCTTCGGGTGTAGGGTATAAAAAGCAAGGAACTGCCTACTTGCAATCAAGTTTCTATTCATTCACAAACGCAATATCCGACATGGTCAAGTTAAAGTATTTCACTTGCGATGAGATGTAACTATTCAGCGCCTAACGGCATAAAGCTCCGCGCAGAAAGTAAGAGAAGAAACAATCAAGTACTAAATAAAAGGGAAGCGAGGGTTGTGGAAGTAATCAAATCCCAAAAGAAAGAAAAACTAAGCACATTCTCTTCCACGACCGAACACTGTACTAGCATTAGAACCATGCCAGTTCAAGTAGCTTGCAAGCTTTCTTCACTTTAAGGAGAAACTTCCCGGCCACTTACAGCGTCGAAACCTTTAAGCGAAGTGTAAACCGTCACTACTCCCTCCTTCCCCCTTCCCACTAATCTGTCAACCCTTCGGAACCAACAAATGCTTTGCTTGGATAGGGGGCATCCCCTGAGCTTGGTTTCATCTGCCATAAAAAAAAACTCATTAGCGCTGTCGAAGTTGTAATGAAGTACGGAGGGCAAGTGGCCGCAATTTTCCTAAAGGGTCAACCACATGCAGTGCAGCCAGTGGTGCTGAGAGGAAGAGCTCTGAAAGGCCTTCTCAGCGAGGGGAAATTATCTCTATTTTTCTTGCTCTATAAAATCTATTGGCTTTATCTACAATTGGCTTTATCTATTGACTTTATCCAACATTAAAACTTCAGATATGTGGTCGATTAAACTCGCCCCATTGTATAAGGGCTCAACATTTAAAAAAGTGTTTCATTTTAGAAAAACCGCTGTGCCGTTAAGAAGATTGAACGTTCGTGTGGATCCGACTTTGTTTTCGAATGAAACTCGTACTTTACGGAATATAAAAACCAAATTTTATAAAAGTTATATTAAACATTTTTCAATCGGAACGTAGGCGTGGCACTGATGCGATTTTCCCCATTTTCGATCCCAATGCGCGATTCATGAGCGAGAATGTTTGTACCGAATTTCATGACGATACTTCCACTTGTTCTCCACTAATCATTATATCTGTCACTAGTGAGGGCTGTCTTTGCCTGAGATGAACAAGAACAAGGTGAAAAAACAAACTGAATATACCTTTATTTCTTCGGGAGTAAGGTGTAAAAGAACCACCATCAGTTGGAAATTTTAATCGCTGAGCTTAAATTTTACAAACTTATGTATGATTCATTAATTCAGCAATTTATATTTCCGGATACATCGATTTCGTTTTCATTAATTGTGGGCACTTCTGAAAGTGTCGCAGAGAGAAGCATTCATGCCAGGCCACAGGGATGAGAAGGCCCATGAGCTCCTAAAGAAGGCCTGCAAGCAGCGCTGCTGACTCCTAATTTTCCTACTGGGTCCCTACTTTTCAGCTTTATTTCAACAAGTTAGAACCACTTTTTGTGTCGACTCAAAACGTTTTTCGCGTTTTGGACATTGAATGGCTGTGGGCTTTAATGGCTTTGCGGGAAACACTAATGATGATTTTATTCTAATTAAGCCGATATTATCAGCAGCAAGGCACGGAATCAAGCGTCCCGTTTTGCTTTGACAAGGAAAATTAGAAAGAACGAGATTTATTTTATTTAACGTTTTAAATCTTTAAAAAAAAGCATCTTGTGCTGTGTAGTTTAAACTGAAATTTTTGTAAACAGGTTAAAGTTAGGTTAAAGTTAGAAGTAAAGTCTTGCACATTAAATTCTTCAAGCACGCAGCATCCTGAACAAGAAATAAACAAATTAAATATTAAAAAAAAAAATTCATCTAAATTGTACTGTAGAATCATTTAGAAAAGATGATCGAATACAGGAGGGTTTAAGGTTTCAACTTTAAGAGTGTCGAAATAGCTCTCTAGCAAAATGAGACACACAATTGATGTAGACTTACAAAAATTATTCGCTTTGGCTTTTATGCATTTGAATAAATAATTTTGTAAATAAATAGGAAAAGTTCATATTTGCAAAAAGATATTCCGAAATCCAATAGTCCTTCTTAAGCTGGGGCCACCGGTCCCCGAGCGGTATGGAGCTCACCGGTAGTAACTCCGTTACGAAGCCTGACCAGAGGTTGTCTGGTACCACGGGTTTCGGGGGGCGCTGAGGTTGGTCTCAACGCCTCACCCCGGAATCAAAGATTTTTACATCTTGTTGGGGGTCCAGCTAAATTGGGGTTAATCCCCGTCTTAGGTGCCGCTCCCTGTCTGAGTGGAAGAGGTAAGGATAGGCCTCGCTCCCGCAGTGAGGAGGACATGTCCATACACATGTCTTCAGACTGTTTTCACGTTTGGTGTGGGCAATTTCTGTCTGCACCAAGTTCTCTCCACAGCTGGACTAAAAAACTTTTGGGCGACCGGTCCCGGGCTATAAGGAGCCCAACTGGTAGTAGTTTTGACTACGAGGTCTGACCAGAGGCTTTGTCTGGTACCACGGGGATCAAGGGCCCCTGTAGCGTGTTCGGTCACGCTCAGCCTGATCATTGTTGGTAGGACCCCTAGTGGGAGTATCGTGGGGACTGTGGTTGATGCCTAAACGTACGCGGGCAGAGCTTTACTTTTTTAGCTCGGTGTGGAGTTGCATTGCAACCGGGTGCCGTGACCCATAGAACGGCAGAGGTGTTAGAAAGGCCTCGACCCCTCACCAAGAGGGAGTACTTGTCCGTAAGTGCTCGAATTGGTTCCCGCGGACTGGTACCAGGTACCTATTCAAGGGGGCGTTGGTTGACGCGTTGACTTCAACCCCATGTGTGATGGCACACCGTGAGCTTAAGCTAGTCTTGGCAGGCGCTCACGTAAAACACCCGGAGACACTTCAGTCCTTCTTAACCCTTTACCACTTCCGGTGATGAAGGCCCATCGCATACTTTTTCGTTAAAGTTTCACCCAACGACATTTCACCGAAACCGCTTTAAGAACAAATGCAGGTTTTTCTCCCTATTAAGCAGAAGGAACCACTTTTTTATATTTTTACTAAAATCCTACAACTAATCTAATTTTTACTTTACTACTCACAATTTTACTCTAAGTATAAAAATATGAATATTAATTTCAAAAGTTACAATAATTTCAAATATTTCAAAAGTTTTATAAAAACTAGTAAGAAGGAAGTCTCTGGCCAGGCCAAAGTCGGAATACCCTACACCCGCAAAGTTTGAAACTATCTTAGAAAGCACTTAAAGGCTCAGAAATCCTTTATAACCATTCAAGTGGAAATATCTGGAAATTATGCTAACATGGGAATAAAATTCCTCTTAATATTACCGTATACAAAATATACTCGTGAAGAAGGAGAAGAAGAACAATGTTAAAATTCGAAATTACATCTTTATATCACATACCGTTTATGAGATATTGGCAACTTTCTTATGAGTGGGTGGACCACGTCCACTCATACAAAAGTTGAAAAGGAAAAGATTCTTTGTAAATATTTTGGCGATATTCCTATATGTTCCGGATAAAAAATTCGTCTTAATATCTCACACCGTTTATGAGATGTTTATATTTTTATAAAAGTGTCTTTACATTTTATAAACACATAACAAAGAATATTTTTGCTAATTTTATCGCAACTCTCCGTCCGTCTTCCCGTAATCGTGATTTCAATATACCCTCTTCCTTCGTGTATAGGGTATAATAATAAAAACAGTAATATGAAAACTACAACAATATTTCGAAAACTAAAATAAATGCGTCTCAATTACATGTATGTATTATAAGATTAAGGGTTTTGAATTTTCCCTTATTAGTGATCACGTTTTAAAACCGTTTAAAAAGGTTATGAAAACAATGATGAAAACATTACGTTTACAGAAAATTACGTACTTCTATTCTTTTGGAAGCATCGTGAGTCTTTTTCGGATTCACATTTGAAGAAAGAAGGAAACTGGTTTTTTTTTCTATATCAGAGTTCAGGAGCTGCTAAGCTTCAAAGCTTTTTTGTGCTGATAGCACGAGCTCCTGTTAAGAGGGTTGATAGAGGGAGGGGGGTGGAAATTTTTTTTTTTTAAACTTGTAGAACTATTTTTTTAGTTTTTGTACAACTAATAGCACTAGGCTAGGCCTTAAGTACGCTGAAAACAACACAATTAACATCCATGCCCGAGGCGGGATTCGAACCCGCATCCCCGGAGCTCGCAGCGAGGTTATCAGCCACTGCGCCACTGAGAACGGCATGTTTCACTTATCCGGATAGAAGGTTGTGAAGAACAGAAGATTTGCATTAATCTCTTTGAGATTCTCGTTTACAGACTATTACAGACGCCGTCTATAACAACAGAAATAACAGACAATTAATTTAAAGAAAAAGTTAGTTGTTGGCAACCAAGTAGATATCACTGGTTGCAAGAAAAAGGAATCCACGCACCTACATTTTGTGTTATACAAAAGCGGCTTTTTCTTAATAAATAACAATCTTTATATGCCCCATACACAAAGTAGGCGACTCCATCCAGGAAACACACTTTAATGATTCCTAAGCGAATTTGTCGTTGGATAAAAATAAGTGTTCTACTGATCAAGACTTCCAAAGTAATCTTTAAATATAATCCTGAAATGCCATTAAAAGCAAAATATTGATAGAAGAGAAAATCTCCCGGCAACGATTCGGCGGAACGCTCGGAACCATTTGGTGGATTTCCATAAGAGGAAACTTATTTCAAAACCTCGAAGGCCGAAGGCTTACAAGGTACCCGAAATCTTGCTTCGAGACCGACGAGTTGTAAACTTTGAATACGCCCTCTGCCAGAAGATGCTTAGAAAACCCCTAACTTCATAAATTGGCGAGTCACTGTCACCTGAAAGAATTTTCGAAGAGGTACTTTCTTAGCAACGCTTCGCTCTTTTAATGATCTGAATGAATGAAGACAATGTTGAAAGTGATATATTCTTTGATAGTCGCAGAAAGCTCTTTCAGGGCCTTTGGCGAACACTCTCTCAGCGATTCGCCTGCGAGGGAGCAGCTTTGCTAAGGAGTGGTCGCAGCCGCGCGGGTGATGATCATTGCTCGCAACAAATTAATCCATTGCATTAGACATTTGGCGAGAAGTCTTCAAAAATTTTAACTCTCTTCACGTTTTTTCGCAATCAAATAAACCAACAAGAGTTTGCGATGGCATTCATCTGTCGGTTCTTTGCGGACAACTCGTCTGTTCGAGTTAACTTCGAGCGCCGTACACTGAAACTGATTGAAGGGTGTTTCAATTAGTTGGAAAAGGTGGTAGTAGCAGTTCGCCAAGGGTAAAGTGAGGCGGGAAGGAGATAATTTCCGGAGCGCTACATAGTGTCTGTATTTCGAGCTGGCTTTACGTTAACCCTTCAGTTTAACTGATTTGCACCGCCAGCGTGATTATCCAATTTAAATCAACGTATTTGCTTCCACAACATTTAAAGTTAATGAATACTTTCTCTTCTTTCTGAAACAGTGCTTTAACACACGTTCGGCAACTGAATATATACAAGAACCGCCCTGCCTCCCTCTCTTCACACCACGCAGTGTTTTGCTGATATTTTGTCTCTGCGGGACGGAATCGTTCGACTATATGAAATTATGTAAAACTTAAGTAAAAGATGAGCTCGTCAAAAATTATGACACCCTGGGGATCTAAGCGGTGCTCCGAATCAACGCATCAACAAGAACATCGACTGACGATACATTGAGGGGAAGAGCAAAAGAAGTTCGGCAAATAAAAGTTGCGTTCTTCTAAAGCATACACCGTAAAAAATTCATTTCATTTCTATACCTTTTTTTATTGTATTCGTATGTGCGCACATAAGATAAGAGTTTACAAAAACATTTTAAGATGAAAGGAGTTTGTGGCAGATTACTCTCTTGTTTTCATTTTAACAAAAATAAGCTTGAAATTTTCTTTAGCTTATTATTATACCCTACACCCGAAGGGAGGAAATTTTTTTTAGCTTACTATTATACCCTACACCCGAAGGGAGTAGGATATATTCACCTTGTTCGTCCGTTTGTAATGCAGAGAAGGAGACGAGATAGATATAGAAAAGTACATATATTCTTGCTCAGCGTCACCTCCTGAATCTACTTAGCCCTGTCCGTCCGTCTGTCTGTCTGTTGAAATCACGAATACGGGAGAACGAAAAGAGATATCGCGATGAAATTTGGCACAAATATTCTTTATTATGTATGGCTATTTGGGATTGAAAATGGGCGAGATCAGTAAACAGCCACGCTTACTTTACATACGGAATGTAAAGGCACCTCATTTCAAGAAATGTTATAATTTGAATATTTCATAAACCGTGTGAGATATTAAGGTATAATTTTATTCCGTCGAAATCACGATTATGGGAGAACGAAAAGAAATATCGCAATGAAATTTGGCACAAATATTTTTTGTTATGTAGGGAAATTTGGGATTGAAAACGGGCAAGATCGGTTAACAACCACGCCTACTTTACATACGGAATATAAAGGCACGTCGTTTAAAAAAATTTTACAATGTGAATATCTCATAAACCGTGAGATATATCGAGGTATAATTCTATTCCGAAACATATAGCTTCATTACTAATTTTGCAGAAAATCATTAAATAAATTTTGCAGAAAATGGGCGTGCCACGCCC
Source organism: Sicus ferrugineus (assembly GCA_922984085.1). NCBI lineage: Eukaryota > Metazoa > Arthropoda > Insecta > Diptera > Conopidae > Sicus > Sicus ferrugineus. The sequence continues at coordinate 5,724,898 of OV277351.1, read as the reverse complement.
ACTCATAACAAACCAGCAAATATCTCATGAACGGTATAAGATATTGAGACGTAGTATTATCAGGATGTATCCCGAAGCATTACCAATAAACTTGTCAAAAATTAGCGTGCCACGCCTACTCATAAAAAAATTGTTAATATCTTGTAAAAGGTATAAGATAACGTAATTTTACCACGAGGTATCTACAGGTATTACCAATTTGTAGTATCTAGAGATATGGCAAAAATGGGCGTGGTCCGCCTACTTATACAAAACTTGTTAAGTGGCCAAATCATAATTCTTTTAGTTACTCGGGTGTAGGGTATTTAGAATTCGGCCAGGCCGAAGACAACACTTATAGAAGACAACACCTGTTTTTTTTAAATCTAAACAGCTCGTATTCATTTCAATTCATTACGAATTCTCATACGAATTGTATTAAACAAATTTTTAGTACAGTACCGTGTATTCCTTCTCTATAAGGGTTTTTATATAATTTTGAATTAATTGTACTGCAAACAAAGTTCAATCTGAGTTTAATATACTCATACATTCTTATAGCATCATATTCACCAATTAAGCTTATTTCCTAATATTCACTGAATTTATTTTCATTTCGAATGAATTTGTTCAGTTAAAATATGAAAAGTAAACATTTTTAGTCATTATCCAATCGATTCATCGCTTCTAGAGATATTAAACAGATTTATGCGAGGAACGTCCTCTTGGAATTTTCTGGTATGAAAGCTTCCGAAATTTCTGCTTAGAGGAATAAATTTGTATATGGAAAATTTTACCTTCGAACAAGTAAAACTTCAATATACTTGAGTAACCATACTGGGATTATCATATGCTATGGAGAAACCCACCGGAAGTCTTATACTTTTTATACGAAATGGAAGTGTCTTCCAAAGGTTTCTGTCATCATTTCAGAAATATTAAATGCTAGATGATATCCAATCAAATTGTGTCACTCCTAAGTGAAGGTTAACTTCTTTGAAAGAATTCACTAAAGAAATATGACATGGTAGGTGCAACTGAGATTTAATTTTTAATTTGAGACACTAGGACGTACGATTTTACAATCTAAGATTAAATTTTGCAACCAGGCTTTTCCTTCCATTTTTCTACGCTAACCTTTTAGATAAACTGCTCCCCGCTAGTTTTCTCTGAGTGTATACTAATTCCGAAGAAGCACTCACCCCTGTCCAGCGAGAAGCGTAGCATACCGTGGCAGAGGGGTGCGCGAGTCCTGATTCCGGAACGAGGCTGGAGCAACCGCTTATGCTGCTTGATATTGAAACAGATTGGCGCTCTCGGAAAAATGTTGTTTGAAATTCGGAACAAATGGCGAACTGCTCGCTCTCAGCTCTAGTATTACCCATTGTTCGGTGCCCGCCTTGGTCGGCGGGAAGCAGGCTCAGCGGCTCCTATCACTCATGCCACTTTTTTCGGGTCTTTTCCAGCGATGCTTTCCAGTCATACACACTCGGGCCGCAGAACGAGCGCAGACTGTTGAGCGAGCGATTTCGCTTCTCTGGCAGCGGACGTCTGCGCTGTCGAGTAGAGTGCGGGTGGATGGGGTGGGATTCGCTTAAGCTTCTTGTAAATTGGAAAATTGGTGGTATTTGGCGTGCTATTCGCTTGTGGCTGCTTCTCTTTCTAATAAACTCAAATGAAGTCGAAATTGCGGCATTGCGGGGTGGTTAAGGTTAATAAAGCCAGATAAGATTGAATTGGGCCTCTTAGAAATTCGACAAATTTTAGTGAGTCCTCGCAGCAGCGCAGACTCTCAAATGACTGCGGGAGTGGGAGACTTTGCAGCTCTTCCAGATGCTATTGACACATTTTGAATCGGACAGCGAATTTGTTGAGGGTGTCTGTGTTAATTCGCTTTCATCCTCAGCAGATGAATATGCTATGGAATTTTGAAATATTTCTTTCTCCACATAACTGTTAGCAAATTAGAATCATAGCAAACTGCCACACTCACAGAGTGTCTATAACATCTAGAAGTAGTAGTTCAGAGGTAGCAACAAAACTAAATAACTGGGCATGCGGAGTTATACTCCGGCGGAAAGATTTTGTTACGCTGCCTTTAAATTTAAAATGAATGGCGGAACCTTTAGTTAATTGGGCTTTATTCACATTCAGTTAGAATTCATTGACATTTAAAAACTTGAAAACAATGACGCTGACAGGATAACATAACATTGGCATAGCAAAACGGTTCAAAGTGTATACTGAAGACGAGAACGAAAAACAAATTTGTTCTTCAAATTTTTATACCCTACACCCGAAGATAGTATATTCACTTTGTTCTTCCGTTTATAACGTAGAGAAGGAGACAAGATAGATGCAGAAAAGTATATATTGTATATCCTTGTCAGCGTCATTTCCTGAGCAGATTTCACGATTACGTGAGAACAAAAAGAGATATTGCGCTAAAATTCGGCACAAATATTCTCTGAAAATGGACGATTACGCCTACTTTTCCTATGAAATATAAAGGCACTTTTAAAAACAGTTAATATATCGAAAACGCTAGATTATATTAAGACGCAATTTTAATCCGGAACATATAGTAACATTACCAAAATATTTACAAAAATGGGCCTGGTTTCCCCATTCAAAAGTTGTCAACTATCGAAATTCTAATCGAAAATTTTATGATTAATGTACTCGTATAGTAAAAGCGAAAAATAATATGTATGTGCAGTTATAAGTTGTAACGCTTTTATATAGATATTCATATCCCACTCATTTATATATCCTACCTTTCGAAGAGAACTCTCACATTGTTGTTCTTCTTCTACGAGTACATTTCGTATACTGTAATATTAAGTTGAAATTATGTTCCCATATTAGCATCATTACCCTAAGAATGGGCGTGACTCTCCCATTTAAACGGTTATAAAGGATTTCACTTAAGCCCTGAAGAAATTCCTACAGTTTTAAGCTTTGCGGGTGGAATGCAGACTTTGGCCTGGCCAAGGACAGTCTTCTTACTAGTCTTTTTATACCCTACACCCGACACCCGAAGGGTGTCACTTTGTTCTTCGGTTTGTAACGCAGAGAAGGAGACGAGATAGATATAGAAAAGTATATATATTCTTGCTCAGCGTCACCTCCTGAATCGATTTAGCCCTGTCCGTCCGTCTGTCTGTCTGTCTGTCTGTTGAAATCACGATTACGAGAGAACGAAAAGAGATATCGCGATGAATTTTGGCACAAATATTCTTTGTTATGTAGGGCTGTTTGGGAAAATGGGCGAGATCGGTAAACAGCCACGCCTACTTTACATACGGAATGTAAAGGCACCTCGTTTCAAAAAATGTTAAAATCTGAATATTTCATAAACCGTGTGAGATATTAAAGTATAATTTTATTCCGGAACATATAGCGTCATTACTAAAATGTTTGAAAAAATTGTCGTGCCACGCCCACTTATAACAAAGTCGGAAATATCTCATGAACGGTACAAGATATTGATATGTAATTTTATCAGGATATATAGGGAAGCAGTACCAATAAGCTCAAAAATGGGCGGGCCACGCCCACTCATACAAAAGTTATCAATTTCTTGTAAACGGTATAAGATATTAATACGAAATTTTATCACGAGGTATCTACACGTATTACCAATTTATATACAAAAAATGGGCGTGGTCCGTCTACTTATACAAAAGTTTTCAATATCCCATAAACGGTTCAAAATATTAATACCTTCGTAATTCTATCTAGCAGTACCTAGAGACATTACAAAAACATTTTCCCGAAATGGGCGTGGTCCGCCTACTTATACAAAACTTGTTAAGTGGCGAAATTACAATTTTTTCAGTTACTCGGGTGTAGGGTATTTAGATTTCGAAGACAACACTCTTACTTGTTTATTTTATCACGTATCTGTGATAGCGACTCGCCTCTCTAAAATTATAATAACAATAACAACAGTATGCAAAACCAACAACATCTTTAGCCACGCGCTATTAAAACAACAAATGCAATAAAACAACACCAACAACCATATGCTAGCCAAACGATAGATTAATTCCACCCACGACAAATACTCAATATCCCAAGATATAAACAGACTACTACGACAGAGCAGGTTTCAAAGTTTTTAAAACATCCTCTCCGCGCTTCAGACCATGCATTCAAGTCACAGTTCCATCCGTCCACTAAGTGTTTATACTAATTTTTACCCCAAAACATCTCCATGCGCACAACTCCATGCAACCCTAACCACAGGTCGACCCCAACAGCAACATAACATAAACAAAACAATACGGCTTTCCAATTTCTGTGAAGGATGTCAGGGATGCCGCCTGAAATTCCCCCCCACCCCCAAAAATCCCCGCAAGCATTTAAATCCCATGGGAATTCTCAATGCCCAGGTAATAAAAAATCCCATGAGAATCCTCAATCTTCAAATAATTGAAAAATCCGACAAAAAATATTTATTAAAAGTAAATTTTTGCTACCTCAAACTAGCACGTATGGTTCTCAGGGCATCAGCCAAACACCAGCCATTTAGAGACCCGATATTCCCATTAGTCCGAGTATTTATACACGCGCAAGTAAAGTATATATGCACATTATCCCTCTCTTTAATCGCACACGGGAAAAAATGGATAAGTAAATGTACTTTATTTATTTTATTGCTAGCGTCAACTTTTAATTCGATGCCTGTCTGTCTGTATATCTACTCGCCTTTTATCTGTCGCAAATTAAGATTGGGCCAAAAATATTCCTTGTTTACTAGAACAAAAAATTTGTGATTGAAAATAGGCGTAATCGGTCAATAATAATCATAATAATCATAAACGTGTGTGAATTTATAAAGCTAAAATTTATTCCACATATTTCACCACCATTGGCATAATATTCACGCCATTGGCATAATATCCGCAGAAATGGGTGTGATCTGTCCTCTTTAATTGTTATAAAGAATTTTACAGCTTGTAAGACCTTTTAAGGCGTCTTATTATTTTGTGTAGGGTATACACTTTGGCCTGATCAAAAACGACCTTCTTACTACTTTAAATTGTGTTTGTACCTCTCTTCAAACAACAGCAGCAAGAGACCGGCTGACTGCGAGCCTTCGACGGCAACCATGAGGTAGTGCACACCTGTGTTTGTGTGATATCCAGGTGATAATATGACCGCCATATTCGTAATGGAAGTAGTTACTGTCTGCAGTCGCGAATTACAGTAATCGGCGAAAACGTTTTCCCGTGTCTGCGCGCAGGTCACCTTGCTGCCCTGACGTGCACTCAAGGGATATGATGAAGCAGCGTTAAAACTAACATTAATTATGTCCAACGATCGGTCAGCCGTCAGCGTAAATAAAGAGCGAATTTGGTCCGAACCGCCCGGTTATCGTTATTCCTGAATTTTAATAAGCGTATTCTTCGTACGGCGCGGCGTATCTAGGCGCACCGTGGTCTTCGACCTGGCACCCTTGCGAATGCTGGCGCGCTGCAGCAACGTATGACGGCAAGGAAATCGCGAATGGTTCAATCCATCAAGGTACGAGTATCGCCTGTATCTCCGAAAGAACTAGAACTGGTTCACGCCTTAGTTATGGACGGACTCAGTTGGGCTTCTCCTTTGCGTCCCGTCGATCCGTTCGCTTTCGTTGCTGCTACTTCATCGTAAAGGCATATCTTAGCCAGAGTCTGAGAAGCCATGCCCCTGTCCGGTCCGTTGGTGAGGTAGAAAGAGAGCGGCGACAGGCGACCGACGACCGACGACGCCTGCGTTTGACAGAAGGCGAAATTGAAAAACAGTCCAAAAGTGAAGACTTCAAGCACCCTTAAGTGCAGCCACATGCACGCACGCTACAAAAACTTAATAAGAATTTAATGTCTTGATCATTTTCGATCGTTATGTAAATCAATCAGACAAATTATACCTCAGGGGCTTGCCACAATAATTAGGCCCCATTCGAGAGCGTACGTGATACGAGGTACGAGAGGTTATTTTCGAAACTACGATCGATGATTTCGTGTGCATTCTACTGCTGGCGTGTACTTGTTTGTAAAAGTGTCAGCCCAGCAGTGATCGAACTAGTTTCTCCATTTTTTCCTAACTAGTTGCGTTTAAATGGATAACGAACGACATCTAGTTTTACTTCGATGTGAATTTTTCATATTTCAATCTAAGGAAATAGGTAGGGCGGTAGGGTGTCAGGTAGAAATCTAGACGTAAATCCTCTGTCTGGCGATTAGACCGACTAGAAGTCGTGAGCAACAGAATTTTACCGAGTATTATAACATTCTTAGACATTCGAAACTCATTACCGGCCGAAAGTACAGTTTCTCAAAACGTTCGTATAATACGCACGGAAAGTGTAAAAGTGGGCGGGGCACATATATTATACATGTCGTCCTAATTTTGCGTATGTATAAAATCTAATGTTTGTACAATACACCAAAAAAGAAGTTGGCACGCCGTTGCTTGAAAATTAATTATCGATTTCATCTTACTTAATTCTCCTACCTTTTACGAGATATAAACTTTTAACATTTTTTGAAAAGAAGCACTTGCGCATTTGGTATAAAAAGGATGCGAGGTTATCGAACGGTTTCGCATATTTTCAGTTCTAAACCAGTCTAAAAAGCGAAGATATTATTTTATGCCACATTTCATTGCGATACCCCTATATTTATTCTCCCCTAATCATATTTTAACAGACAGACGGACAAGACTAATCGATCCAGGAAGTGACGGTTAGAAGACTTTTGTGTATTTATGTATCTTATATCTTTCTCGGCGTCACAAAGACCATACATAGAAGATAGTTGCTATATGTTTCTCATATATCGCGCAAGGTACAAATGGCTTACAAATGTTAATGCAGTTTGTAATTTTGCAATACAATAAAAGCTTCGTCTTTCATTAAAAATCCATTAGAAAGTGGTATAACGGGGAGATCTTTGACGTCGCTTTCCAACGTCATTTACAAAAACTAGTTGTATTTCGCAGCCAGTTCCACTTATGCGTAGCGGGTTACCTACAACCACACCAACATGAAGAGAGATCCCAAAGCCGCTCGGTGTCAACGTGCTGTAACAAGGCGCGTTAAAGTCACTGATTTTCATTGTTGTACTGCGTCGAAATTTATTAACATCTTATCTGATTGCTCCACTTTTGCCCGTAGACACGAGGACAGCCAAAGAAACGATGCTTCCCTTTAGGACGTTTTTGCTTCCTGGCCTAAAATTTTCTTGCTTTTAATTACAAATTGGCGTGAATCGCCGACTTCAGGTTTTGTATATGAATTCAGAGCCTTTAAAAAATTTCTGAGGTGTTTAGGCTTTGTTTTGACCAAGGACAAAGCCTGTCTGTGTACCAATCGGAAACCATTCACTAGAAGAACAGATAGAATTTTTCAAGTTGAGTTTTTTACATAAGTATTTATGTCTCAAGGGCGAGGAATTAACTGAAAAAAATACATTATAGCACCAACCTCACCGCTGTTCGACCGATTTGTAGTTGCCGCCTTAAGTTCAAAGTGATTGACTCAAGAACATGGTAGTTGAAGAAAGAAATCTTTATTCCAGCAAAGAAAGCAGCTGATTTTTCTTTGAGTTTCATGTTTGAGTATAATACAAAGGGTACTAAACCAATAACATATTTTGTTATTCTCTAGCCAAGTTTCTGTTGTTTTATATTGAGCAACTTGAATTGATAATTCAAATCCTTAAATGGTTCAGTGCTTGTGTGTAATAAGCGACGACTACTCGTGAGGTCGTGGCTTCAGGCAGAATTCAGCAGAATTTTTTCTTTGATGACAATCTAAACTCGAAGCTGAATTGTATAAAAGAGAGCATTATCATGCAGCGGAATAAAGCTCTCGCTGAATCTGAGGTGAGAGTGCTGGAAAGGATTGGTTTATTATCAGCGGAGTTATTGAATATCAAGTCAACCATAAAAAGTGTGATTGAGAGAGTTGCAAGTGTCGAAACAGCATGCGCTGAAATGCACTTGCTGAAGGAAGATGTAATAGAATTAAAGAGAAAACTGGATAATAATACAAGTCATACCGCTGGGGAACCCTCTTTTGTGACAGCGCTGAATGGCGAAATTTTTGCACTTAAATCTCAGGTGGTGGTTGCACTTAAATCTCCGCTCATTTCACTATTAATGGAATTCCATTCGTTTCCGACGAGAACCTTACTGGTATTATTTTAAAAATTTGTTCTGCTATTAACTGAGATGTTCCAGAATTGCGTGACATATTTAAAGTGAAAGCGGAGAGCTCTAACAAAAACTTTTCTATTATAGTCAACCTATCGTCAGCACGTGAGAGCAATAACTTGTTTAAAGCTGTGGCATGTTTTTGCAATATTAATAAGCGTCAACTTAATATTGGTGACATTAGCTGTGGTGGGGGAGAAAAATTTTGCTTGCATGAGAGCTTAACCAAAACTAACCGTGAGATTATATCATATGCGAATACTAAAAAACGAGAGAGCCGGCTAGCGGCTGTGTTCCCGTTGCGAGGGCGAGTTTTTGTCAAGATAAACCGTGATGGTGAAGCAAAGTTAGTTAATGACAAAAAAGCGTTGATTGCATCGCTGATTTAATCTTAATACAATATTGTTAAGCAAGTCAATCTCTACTGGAAGTGAGGTAGAATTTCTAAACCTGGAAATATATGACTTTAGTAGCAAAATTCTGATTTCTTGTGTATACAAACCAAATCGATTGATTTGATCGATGTGATTTAACTCCTTTTATCCTTTTATCCTATCCAGCCTTTGGAATCATCTCACTGACTATGATTTCTATGTATTATGTGGCGACTTCAACATTAACCTACTGCATCAAGATAACATTTCTGATAAATTTCTTAATGATTTCTCGGATATCGGTGTTAGCGTGGTTAATTCTGCTATGTCTACTCGTTACGGGGTCAATTGTCAACCTAGTTTACTTGATATATTTGCAGTTTCTGATACTTCATGTGTGTTTCTGTTTGACCAGTTATCATTCCTATCTGACCATGACCTGATCTTTTTCACTAGCAATAGCCTCCTTAATCCTTGGAATTTCAGAACATCTTTGTGAACAGTAAGAGGCTACCTAAGTAGGAGTAGTGTTGTAGTTGTTAGTGGGAATTTCAATGCGAATTTCAAGTGACTGGATGGTTGCGTAATCCGTAGCTGGGCTCGTGGCTGGGAGTTTAAAGTTAGACAGGCGCGTTATTAGAAAGCAGTAAACAATTGACTGTCAACTGAACCGGATGAATATCCAAAAACTGTCTCAAATTTTTTGTTTATGGCAGATGAAACCAAGCTCAGGTGAAGCCCCCTACCCATGCAAAGCATTTGTTGGTTCTGAAGGGATAGGTTATTGGAAAGGGAGAAAGAGGGAGTAGTGACGGTATACACCTCGCTTAAAAGTTTCGACGCTGTAAGTGGACGCGAAGACACACGGAGGGAGATTATTCAACAATCTAATGACTCGACCGAAAAACGAATTCTCACGATAATGCGTGGTTCGTTGGAACGGAATCGCGACATAAAAGTGGTGCACCACTCTGGAAAGCCGAGTAGTTCTTCTAAATACCTGAACCGGAGGAATCAGGCCGGCTACTTCAGAGGAACATTTACCATGAAAGTAACGGTAAAATAATGATACACACCCTACATCACGACAATGCTCCAAGGTTTCAATATAGCTGGATACCCTACTGTCCCCTATAAGTTTTAACGCACGACTTTGGACACGGGTTAGAAGCTGAAGATATGTTCGCGAAGCTCCCGACCATATATGCGAATTGTACTCCATTTTCGGACGGATATAGGTAGTGTAGATACAACGAAGATCGGTTGTAGTGAAGTATTTCTTACACCGCTTAAGAAAGCCTAAACACTTGGCTGCTTCTTTCGACACGTCAAAAATGTGATTGTTCCAGCGAAGATAGCATTGGATTGACATGCCCAGAACACCAAAAGAGCCTTCGACTCATTAATATCCACACCACCCCTATTTAAAGGTGGGAAGTTGTCGCCCGCCAGACACTTGTGGGTCAACAAACAGCATTGGGTCTTCCGCGCATTAAAGTCGACCCGATTCGCTCGGGGTTTGATGTGTGATGAATGACAGAAGGTCATTGATAACAAGTAGAAGTGTTGTACTCGGCCTGGCCGAAATCTAAATACCCTACACCCCAATAACTGAAAAAATTATAATTTCGCCACTTAACAACTTTTGTATAAGTAGGCGGACCACGCCCATTCCGACAAATGTTTTTGTAATGTCTCTAGGTACTGCTAGATAGAATTAGGAACGTATTAATATTTTGAACCGTTTATGGGATATTGACAACTTTTGTGTAAGTAGGCGCACCACGCCCATTTTTTGTATATAAATTGGTAATACGTGTAGATACCTCGTGATAAAATTTCGTGTTAATATTTTATACCGTTTACAAGATATTGACTACTTTTGTATTAGTGGGCGTGGCACGCCCATTTTTGGCAAGCTTATTGGTAATGCTTCCCTATATACGTTGATAAAATTACATATCAATATCTTATACCGTTCATGAGATATTTCCAACTTTGTTATCAGTGGGCGTGGCACGCCCATTTTTTTTTTCGAAAGTTTTAGTAATGACGGTATATGTTCCGGAATAAAATTATACCCCAATATCTAACACGGTTTATGAAATATTCAGATTATAAAATTTTTTGAAACGAGGTGCTTTACATTCCGTATGTAAAGTAGGCGTGGCTGTTTACCGATCTCGCCCATTTTCAATAACAAACAGCCCCATATAACAAAGAATATTTGTGCCAAATTTCATGGCGATATCTCTTTTCATTTCTCGAAATCGTGATTTCAACAGACAGACAGATAGAAAGACAGACGGACGGACAGGGCTAAATTGATTCAGGATGTGACGCTGAGCAAGAATATATATACTTTTCTATACCTATCTCGTCTCCTTCTCTGCGTTACAAACGGAAAAACAAAGTGAATATACCACTCCCTTCGGGTGTAGGGTATATCAATGAGAAAAAGAATTGGAGACAGGACCGAACTCTCCTGAAATATATGATAAGTTAAAGAGATTTTCTCAACACGTGGGCTGAAATGCCATCGGGTCCCAAAGATTTATTGACCTTGAGGTTTACAAGCACTCTTTTAACAGCCCGCGCTCGAAAGTGCATCTCCGGCATAATATGAGATACACCATCGATCACGGGTAGTGGTTGCCTACTCTCAGGAAGAGAGCAGTTTTTAGCAAACATTTTGGCTAATAAGTTTGCCTTGTCAACCGAGTGAGTGAAGATCTGATCATCCTTTAGGAGAGTTGGAATAGACGATCGCGTCTGATTCTTCACCCTCCCCACGAACGACCAAAAGTTCTTACTACCCTTATGGTATTGAAGAACTCTACGTCTAGGACGCTGCTCGTAGAGACCTGTTTCGCGCTTTGGAGTGGTATTGCACCTATTTCTGGCCTGATTGCGCAGTAGTTTAGTATCAGCACTTCTATTTAAACGCCAATTCCTAAATGCTTTCTCTTTGACTTGCTTGTCTGCAAGTCGCATTAAACCAGGAATGGTCTTTTGGTTTAATGGAAATTCCTTTATTGTGTATGAAATACCTCATACCAAATGAAAATTTATTTGTTACCAATTTTATTTGTTACCAATTTTGCAAATGTTATTAAGTTAAGTTGTTATTAAGTAGTGCACTATTGCTTGTTTGTTAAAAAGTGTTGTTTGGTGAAGTGTTATAGTTGTGTTAAACGTGTTTCGCGAATTGTTTTCACTATTGTTTTACATTTTATTTGCCCGAACACTGATTAAAGAAAAGTATTGGCGGACGCACCATCCGCCTCCGTCAGCGGTCACATCACATCCCTAAGGCATACTTGTGGCCAATCTGTAATTTGCTTCTCGATACAGTTCAATAAATTTAAATTAGAACACAAATTGCTAAAGAGCAACTTCTTGAAGACAGCAAGTCCGCTTGCGGAATCTCAGTTTCGCAAGCGATGCAGTTAAACAAAATTGAAAACTAAAACAAGGAAAGGTGTTGTCTTTGGCCAGGCCGAAACCTAAGTACCCTACAGCGAGTAGCCAAAAGATAATAATTTCTCCAGTTGACAACTTTTGTATAAGTAGGCGGACCACGCCCATGGCAAACAATTTTCTAATGTCTCTAGGTACCCTGGATAAAATAACGTGTTAATATCTTGCACCGTTTGTGAGATATTGATAAATTTTGTATGAGTGGGCGCTCCACGCCCATTTTGGGCAAGCGGATTGGTAATGTCTCTATGTACATGTGTAGGCGCTATATGTTCGGAGTTAGAATTATGTCTCAATATCTCATACGGTTTATGAGATATCCAGCTTACAACATATTTTAAAACGAGGTGCCTTTACATTCCGTATGTAAAGTAGACGTTGCTGTTAACCGATTTCACTCATTTTCAATCCCAAAAGTTATTAAAGAAAAAATTTATTTTTCAGCAACATAATTTGCCAATCTCAGTCATTTTGTCATTCATTTCTCACCATTTTGTTCCAGGACACTCGACTACTACAAATTTTGGTATTGTATTTTCTTTAATTATTGTATTAAAGCTTTTGAGGAGCAGTGCCAAGTTGATATGGTTTATAAACTCTTGCATATTTTGATTCGGAAATTAGAAAAAATGAGATTTCATTCTACATTCTTAAATTAAATAACTTCGTATCTTACTAATAGATCATCTTATGCTGTTATTGAAAATATTAAATCTTCAGTGTATATTGCTTCATCTGGTGTGCCTCAAGGTAGTATTTTGGGACCACTCTGATATTTGCTTTTTATACCCTACACCCGAAGGGAGTAGTATATTCCCTTTGTTCTTCCGTCTGTAACGCAGAGAAGGAGACGAGTTAGATATAGAAAAGTATATATGTATATTCTTGCTCAGCGTCACCTCCTGACTCGACTTAGCCCTGTCCGACTGTCTGTTGAAATCACGATTACGGGAGAACGAAAAAAGATATCGCAATGAAATTTGACACAAATATTATTTGTTATGTAGGGCAGTTTGGGATTGAAAATGGGCGAGTTCGGTTAACAACCAGGCCTACTTTACATACGGAATGTAAAGGCACCTCGTTTAAGAAAATGTTATAATGTGAATATCTCATAAACCGTGCGAGATATTAAGGTTTAATTTTATTCCGAAACATATAGCGCCATTACTAAAATTTTTTCAAAAATTGGCGTTCGACGCCCACTCATAACAAAGTTGGAAATATCTCATGATCGATATAAGATATTGAGATGTAATTTTGTCACGATGTATCGGGAAGCTTGCCGGAATTGGACGTGCCACGGCCACTCATAAAAAGTTGTCAATATCTCGTAAAAGGTATAAGATATTAACTCGTAATATCTCGTAATTTTATCACGACAGGTATCACCAATTTGTATACCAAAAATGGGAATAGTCTGCCCACTTATAGAAAAGTTGTCAATATCCCATAAACGGTTCAAAATATTAATACATGATTCTACCCAGCAGTATCTAGAGACATTACAAAAATATTTGCCTAAAATGGGCGTGTTTCTTCTTATACAAAAGTTAAGTGGCAAAATTATAATTTTTTCAGTTACTCGGGTGTAGGGTATTTAGATTTGGACCAGGCCGACGACAAAACTTTAATTGTTATATTCTACCTTCTCCAACACTGTAAAAACATCAATGACAGCTGTTTTTGCTTTATGCTTATGGTTCTATCTTCTGGTACATAGACCTTTTCTGCCGATGTCTCTGCTAAAATTTTATGAAATGCTTCATCCAACATTTCCGATTGCTTTGCTACTAAGCTGGTGGTATATTTGGTGGTCGTTTCGCTGCTATTGTCTTCCCGCCATCTAATTGCTTTTCCTCCTACACCATAGCAGGGTAGCCGATGCACGTAAAAGCAAAATGCTTGCAACGGATTGCTCCAAAGTGGTCAGCACATTTTGATTGAGGGGCCGCCACCCACCTCACCCTTTTTAACAAAATTTCTTCAACAAATATATTTTTATACTGCTTTCAAATACCTTCTCCTTCCTTGCACACAGCAAAATGAAACTGATAACGCGAAATAATTAATAGCGACATAATGGCGCTTCTTCTAATTACATATCCATATGCAGACGGAGAGGGTGCTTGTGAGGATAATGAATGATTCGAGAGAGCGAAAATGAACCGAAAATACCGCAGGTTCGTTTCAGTTACCAGACATCAATTTCGTTTCAGTTAGCGCACATTCAAAACAAAAAAATCTCCCGACGACAGCCTGCTCTTCACCGTCTCATTTGACAGTTGCGAATGCCTACTTTCGTCCTTCGGAATACACATTTCTTACGATAAAATAAAAAAAACGACGTAAGCTCCTTGCAAAGACGTTTGGCTCGTCTCTCAGAATACCAAAAGACGAAAATCAGCTGATTTTAAGGCGAAAGTAGACGAAACCAGACGAAAGTTTTTTCAGAATCTGGCTGTAAAACACCATGAAGAGTGATATACATCATGTAGGTCAAACCGCCTGGCGAGACTAAGGCTTCTTTCTGCAAAAATTTGTTGGAAAGAGAGGGGATGTGAGGAGAGAAAAGTCTCCACACATTCTTCAAGTGGAGAGTTTTTTTGAAGCCCAAATTCTGTTGGATTTTCGGTTCTTCTTACGCACGCAATTAAACAGTTGTCGCCCGAACGAGTTCCGACGAGGTTTCCCCAAGATTTGTTTACATTTTTATACTGCGCTTTGGAAGTGAAAATAAAGTGTTAAATAAAGTGAAAATTGAAAAATATGATGAAAAAACAATAAATAAAATAAAATAAATATATTTAAAATCATAAAGTGTTGATGTAAAATAAAAACAAGCAAGTATACCACATAACATATAGACCGCTAAAAGTTCCTTTTTTCTGATCCGCAGAGCTTTCAGTAGCCTGGGTCCCACAAAATTTCTTACTCTCGTTTTCTCTTTACACGAGCAATTGTTTTTGCTTAACGGCTGCTAGGCATCGTCGGTTTTCTCGTTCTCTCACATGTTTAAAATGTGTTCCTACTCATTTCCACAGCTACTGAGATCTAGATTATGCTCGTTATTTGCGTTCGTCATTGCATACTCATATTTTGTATATTTGTTTTTTTCGGTAAGCAGAACATTTCTGTTTGCATTTTTCTTAAGATTTAAGATTTTAGAATTTGTATTTTTCTTATTTATTTTTTTGTTTTCACTTTTACTGCACAATTTCTCGGATAACCAGGAAGTGTTCTTTCTAATTAAAACAAACAGAAAATATTTTAAAATGTATTTTCTGTGCTCATAGCAACTGTTTGTTTCAGAAAACCAGTTTTTGAAATTTTCTGAATTATTGGTTTCCTCGATACACAAATCAAAAATGTTTTTTATGCTTAGAGAGTGGGCATTTTTATTAAAAAAAGTGAAAAATATTTCTTTATGAAATTTTATTATTCTATAAAATTCATCGCATGGAGCTCTTAATTTCAACTCACTGTTAAAATAATTGAAGTTTTTATTAAATATGAAAACTTCAGAATCCTTCAGATTCGTGAGCTCATATTTAGTAAGATTTTTGCAGTTATTGCATTCAAACTTCTTCAAAAACTTGAACATTACAAAGCCACCGAAATAGCGAAGTGAATTGTCAAGAGAACTGTTGGTTGAAAGAGTAACAAATATTACCTCATCTAAGTCTTTTTCTTTCGCCTTATTAAAATAATTTTCAAATACATCTACAGCATCTTCAAAAAGCCTTGGATTATTATAGTAACGCCTCTAGATCTTATAAGATAAAATATATTTTCGAGGGCACCTTGGTTAAGTCGAGATAAAAGAAGAAAAAAATGATTCGGACGTTTTCCAAATATCATCTGCCAATGATAATATTGAAGAAATCGAAATCGATATAATTTTTTATTAAAATATTCCTTAAAGCCTTTATCAAATGCGGTACATCGTAAATTGCATATAATTTTTCTCCATTTATACTTAAATAAGGTGACTGAATGGTTACCCCAAAGTTATGAAATGCGTCTCTATTGTTGGATCCTTGATCGCAGACAATTGCCTTAATATTACTATTTTCTATTTGTTTTAATTAGAAAGAACACTTCATGGTTATCCGAGAAATTGTGCAGTAAAAGTGAAAACCAAAAAAAAAAAATAAGAAAAATACAAATTCTAAAATCTTAAATCTTTATAAAAATGCAAACAGAAATGTTCTGCTTACCGAAAAAAACAAATACACAAAATATGAGTATGCAATGACGAACGCAAATAACGAGCATAATCTAGATCTCAGTAGCTGTGGAAATGAGTAGGAACACATTTTAAACATGTGAGAGAACGAGAAAACCGACGATGCCTAGCAGCCGTTAAGCAAAAACAATTGCTCGTGTAAAGAGAAAACGAGAGTAAGAAATTTTGTGGGACCCAGGCTACTGAAAGCTCTGCAGACCAGAAAAAAGGCACTTTTAGCGGTCTATATGTAATGTGGTTAGTGTTAATATCCACATCACCCATATTTAGAGGTGGAAAGTTGTCACCCGCCAGACGTTTGTGCGTCAACAAACAGGATTGGGTCTTCCGCGCATTAAAATTGGCCCGAGTCTCTCGACCCCACTCCTGGATTTTGTTGAGGTCAGATTGGAGTGAGTCATTCATATTTCTGCGTTTTCTAGTGATCTCCAGAATAGAATAACGCCTGGAGAAAGAATATGAATGACAAATGCTGCAGTCAGTAAACGAGTAGACGGTTTGATGTCAATGATAGAAAGTCATTGATAAAAATTAGAAAAAGAGTTGGAGACAGGACCCGAACCCTGAGGAACTCCAGCATTAATGGAGTGCTCTTTGGAAGCAAAGCCGTCTATCACAACCCGAGTAGAACGGCCGCTGAGGAAACGCGATATCCATCGAGTGAATGTATCACCAACCCCATAAGCAGCCACTTTAAACACGAGTGCTTTATGCCACACCCGGTCAAATGCCTTAGAGATATTCAGACATTACTCTCACCGAACTGGTGAATACAACTGTTCCACCGCAGGATTCGTAGCCTCACCTTTTTTGGGAACTGGCTGCACATTGGCAATCTTCCAGGAAATGGAAAAAACTCCTGAAATATATGATAGGTTAAAGAGATTGCGCAATGGGTGAGCCAGTATTGAGGCACACTTTCTCAACACGCGGACTGAAATGCCATCCGGTCCCGAGGATTTATTGACGTTGAGGTTTACAAGCACTCTTTTAACATCCCGCGTTTGAAAGTGCATCTCAGGCATAATATGAGGCACACCATCGATCACGGGTAGTAGTTGGCTACTCCCGGGAAGAGAGCAGTTTTCAGCAAACATTTTGGTTAATAAGGTTGCCTTGACAACCGAGTGAGTGAAGATCTGATTTATGCAATATTTGGCAAAATTTGCGCAAAGCCATTATATCGTGTTCCGTCAGAAACACAATACGCTTAACGCAGGTTTCGGCTGGCCTTATAACTTTAATCACTACACCATCAAATGAGTCCATTTCGCTTATTAATTTTTATTTATATCAGAAAGCTTTTCACAAAATATGGCCCTTCTCACACGGTTACCTACCGCATATAGTACATATATAAAAAGGTATAACAAGACAGTAAAAAGGGAGTATCATAAAAGTACTAAATAGAAACATTGTGACGAGCGTCAAGGGGCATCGTGTAATCATTTTTTCTTCAAAGAGAGAGGCAAATAATATTACGGCGAGTTATCCATGGGTCAAGCGTCACCGTGTAATATGCGCTTAACGGAGCTTTTGCCGTTAACCTTGAGCAAAAAGAGGTTTCCGCTCCTAGCTTAATATTGCAGTTTATTCTACGACACAATAAAGGAGAGTGTAAATTAGGGAGGCAAATATTTATAAATTAAATTAAAACGTTATATTCTGCTGTGTTTTAGAAATTGCCAATTTTATTCAAAATGGATATAAAAGGGAAAGAAATTGCCGTTGCCGAACGAAAAATTATTTTAAAGTTAAGAGAAGGTAAAAGCTTCTGCGAGATTGGAAGGTTTATTGGTAGAGCGGAATCAACGGTCGTTCAAGCCTTTAAATCAACAGGAGTTATTACATCAAAGACCGGTTCCTGTCGCCCGAAGAAATGAACCGATCGTAAAACACGCTAACATCTCTCCGGTAAAAGTAAATCCCCGGTTATCGGCTTCTCAGATAGCAGGAGGCGCAGGTAAGATACCAAAAAGCAATGTCCAGTGACACAGCAACTATACTAAAAAAAGATGGCTATCACGGTCGAGTGGCACGCAAAAAAAAAATTCATTTCCTTGAAAAACTATATGAAGCGTATAGCGTTCGCAAACGAACATGTACATAAGCCTCTAGCTTTTTAGCATACAGTTTTATGGTCAGATGAAACCAAATGTTTTTGGAATTAAAGGAAGACAGATGTTGTGGAGAAAAGGTGGTATGGCCTTAGAAGTATGTAATATTTTCTCGAGTGTTAAGCATGGTGGTGGTGGAGTTCTATTGTGGGTGTGCATGTCGATAAGTGGAGGTGGAGGCATCGAATTTATTGAGAATATAATGTATAGATTCGATTACTTAAACATTTTAAAGCGACAAATGAAGCAAAACGCTAAGAAATTAGAATCGCCAGCTCAGTTTTACTTCCAAGGAGACGACCCTGAAAATACTGCGAAAATTGCGCGTTTTTGGTTACTTTACAACGCTCCAAAACTACTTCCATTCACCCCCACTATAATCTGATGACAATCCTATTGACCATCTATGGGCACTATTGGAGCGCAGAATCCGCACACATACAATTACCAGCAAAGAAATGCGCAAGACTGTCATCTTGGACGATAGGGCTAAAACATCGTCGTAGGAAACCAAAAAGCTGGTCTACTCAATGCCTAAATAACTTGCAGAAGGTTTAAAAGGCCGTGGCTACCATACCAGCTAATGAAATTTTTGTTTTCATGTTTTGTGTAATGAGCGAAATTTTTTTGTTGTAACTCGTTATTTTGGAAATAAAACCTTATTATAATCCGTTCGCTTTATAAAGTATTAAAAATAGAAACAGATTTTTGTACAATAAGATACATATGTATTTACATAAACTGAAAGTTTTTTAAAATATATTAGCTTCTGTGAATTGAGTTTTAAAATTTTGCGCTTGATGAGCGTAGACTGTTTGTAACTAGTGTGTATATATTTCAAATATTTTTACATATTTTGTAAATAAAATTCTTAATTTTTAAGAATAATGCTTATATAGTTGACTACTTTCTTGAACTAATTGAAAAACAGCAGAGAAGTTGATAAACCTTTAGCAACAAAGGATGTCCAAGACAAGAGCTTTGTTGATCGGGTAAAGGAGGCGGCTGTCTTTAACGAAATTTCTACTGTAATAAGGAAGAATATTTCTGAGGCTACGTTCAAAGAAGTATAAGAATAAAAGTAAACCAACATTCGTTTTCCATTTTCTTTTGCTTTGTACACGCCTCACATACATGCCACTGTTAAGTTTGCAATAAAATACGCAACACTCAAGATTGCATAAATTGGATCAAAAAGTATTAAACGTAATAAAAAACGTAAAAGCACTAAACTTCCCAAACGTCAAACTAGCAAGTGTTTGCCCTCTTGGGAAAATAATAAAGAGAGAAAATGAACTCGTACAGGAGCAACTTTAAAACCTTTGTGAATTTCTGATATTATTGCCTATATTCTGCGTTATGGATCTTTACGGACGTTTACTCAGAAAAGCTCATCAGGGCTGAACTAATTCCTGGAGTACACCAAAAAGTTCATAGCTAAAAAGCTTCACTATGTAAGCACCTAAATGTTAATAACAAATTAATTTTAACTTCCAAAATTCTTTCTATATCTCTCTAAATACAAAGAACTTTGCTACAGATTTGTCTCTTAGTCTTCGGTGTATTTAAAATGGACTGCTAAGAAATACAAAAAATGTATCACCTTAGGATGGTTTTGTAATGAAAATAGAACTGCTTAAAGTTAAGCATTACACGGTTTTTTCTCTCTTTATCAGTATTATGCACGACTCTTAGTTTATATGTGATAACAGAAGTGAAGTCAAAAAATATAATTATAATAAATCTCGAATAAATTATATTAGAATAAATAAAAACAAGTATTCATCTCAGATGAACTATTATCCCGCAGGCAAACGTATCCATCCAACGGATTTTCCCAATCTCTTTTCGCACAGGTAATTCAACGTACCTATGTATGTACGTAAATTATGTTATGTCGATGTGGCATTTGCCCACTAAAATTCTTTACAAGCAAAATGCGCTGTTGCTCGTAAATCAAACGCTTTAATAAAAACTTCGTTGCTTCACGCTCAAAATTACTTTCACGGATTTCGGTTGGAGTTTGCGTTGAGGTATACAATACAAAATTTCGCATTGTTTTAAATGTGGACTTCTCAAATTTTTCTGCATGTATTATGATTATGTTAATGCCTGTTTAACATGAGCCGCTTTTTTTAGAGTACTTAGTCATATTCGTAGTTTCGATTTGTATTCCATTTTTGAAGAATTAGTTCTTATGTGGCACATGGTTGACGATTACAAATCGGTTTCGCCGTACAAAGCTGTACTAAAGGACATGTAGTCCAGAGCTCCCGGCACTCCGTTGGGACCTTTGTATGGAGGCATTCTCTGAATGCAATACTCAGCTTGGTCCGGAGGCAATTCACGGCGAAGTTCGTCTGGCAAGATGTATGGCTAGAAAATGTGGTGCAATTAGAAAATATCCTCTGTTGGATACAAATTGTCGTAAACTTACCTTATCGGCAGCAAGTATTCTAAAAGAATCAATAACTTGCTCAGCAGTGTCAGTGTCAGTGCTTTCGCGTGTCATAAAATCGAGGAAGGCATCAAAATGGACATAGCCAGTTGAGTTGGGATCAACAACGGCCAGAATCCTTTGGAAGTCCATTTCTCCCTGGCGGTCTTTTCCAATGGAATACCCAAGTGAAACCAAACAAGACTTGAACTCCTCCGGAGTAAGGCGACCGGTGCGGTTCTTGTCAAAGTGGTTAAAGCTGGACCGGAACTCGTTCAGCTGTTCCTGGCTTATGCCCTTTGAGTCGCGCGTTAGGATTTGGTTTTCTACTTCGTTGATGTTGCGGTTGATAGATGTAAGCAGTTGCTCCCAGCCAACTCGCAGCGTCTCCATAGTGTAGTTCGTGTATCGGTTTTCAAATATCATTGACTCCTGAACGGCCTGATGAATCTTCTCAAGATCCTCGATGTTCGACTTGTAAGCGTAGACTGCTTGCTCGTACTCCTTTAGGCGATGCAACTGATCCTCCAATGATCCCTGTAGACCCATGCCAATGGCAGTGACGGCATCCATTTGCCGCTCAATCCACGGACCCACGCTGTTGGCTTTCTCGGCGAACTGCCTGCGAAGCATTTCGTTGTTCTGTTGCTTCCGCAGTTCGTTTGCAAGGGTTTGGTCGCGCTGGGGAACAAGTTGGCGTACGTCACTCCACTTACGAGTCATTTCGTTAGCAGTAAGGGTTGTGTAGGGGTTCTCCAGGCCGCCGGGGATTTGGTGCTGCTTGACTATCGATTCAACCTCGCGCACCAAGTTCACGATCAAATTGAACTCCTTGTCGGCCTCGCCAAGAGTGGCCTTAAATTGGTCGTGAGCCTGAATTAGACCTTGGATCTCGTCCATGGTGTGGACAATAAACATGTCAACTAGGTCTTCACGAGTGCCATCCAACCAGTTGTTAAACGGAGCTGCGCGCTTGGCGAACTCCAAGTGCAGGATATCAATCTTCTCTAAAATACGCTCGGCTTCATCTAAAGCCGTGCGCCGCCGTTGCGTTAGTGCGCCAAGACGGTCCCACTGATCGCATATGCGTTGACATCGGGCGTTCACAGACATGCAGTCATGGTATTCAAGAGTACTAAACGAAGAAACCAGTTAGCTTCGCGGAGATTTATATGTCACGCTTTTCACACTTACTTCAATTCTTGAGCAATCGCCGCAATTTGCTCAACGCGATCTTGGTGAGCAGCCAAGTCGGACTCGAAAGCCTCGTGCTTCTTCTTTAGCGCCTTCAACTCGTTGAGCTTACACTGGCGGAAATCTTGCGACTGTAGCATCTCCTCTTTCCCACGCGTCCAGTCCTCGTGGGTGTCGGCCTGTTGTTGATAAATGATACACGATAAGTTTAACTTCACTTAAAGGAATAATGCCCTGCATACCTTATGCTTGAACTTTTGGGCCAAGTGCTCCAAACGCTCCAGCCGCATGGTTTCGGCTAACAGCCACTCTTCGAACGCTTTCTCAGCCAACTCCAAGCCTTTCCAAGCGTTGGATATGTCGGCCACAGTTTTCCCTTCTGTGGGCAAGTAAGCCGGACGATTGGACAGACGCAGCTTCGTCTGCAAGGTGTTGAAGTTGGTCTCGAGTTTTGCTTTTTGCTCAACACGAGGTGGCTTATGCTTGCGGCGGTAGGTCCGGTACTCCTCCAGTTTCTTCTGAACACCCGCTAGGGAGTTGTCGGCTTGGCGAGAATTCAACCATGGCATGGTGCGACGTATCCACTCCAACAGCTGCATAAAACCGTTATTTCGCACTCTCAGTAAGTTCACAAAATACTCACGTCGCTTGCAAGCCGCTCGTACTCCTCCATGAGACGTTCGTTCTCCTGATTGACCTTCAGGACCTTACAGATGCGATTCGCAGCCGTTTCCGCCTGTCGAGAAGCAAAAGCATTATTCGACCTTCGTCGAAATAGGGGTATTTATTTGTTTGAAGTTAGGAAACTTAGGATAAGCACAACAAAAACACCTTTTGGGCGCCGCTGAAGCAGTGGTAGTAGGACGACACGTACGTCATCACCGCTCTTTCGTCCGGCAACGCGGTATTCTGCAGGTCTGTTAGAAGCAAATAAAAAGCAATAACGAACATTATTGTTAGTACAAGCAATCAGTTTACGATGAGTAGCTGAAATTAAAAAACATAAAGGAGTAACAAAGGAAGAAATTAGCTGTTCGCGTGCGTAAAAACAATTGCAGGTGGACGGTGCGGTTTTCATCTTGATGCAGCTCACTACTTGGCGAAGTTCTGCACGAAAACCAATTTCTTAATTTCGTAATACATTTTTACTCAAACCTAACGCTCATTAAACTTCTAGTTTTATTTCACTTGAAGACGCTTTACAAGAACTTATAACTTTTAATATACTATATTTACAATTATATATGTCACACATTCATATAATTAAATTTTTGTAAATTAATTGTGGAAAAAATTAATCATAATCATTACACATTTGCTCGACTATGTTTGAGTTCACTTTCAAGTATGATGTTTGATAGAGTACACGCAAACGCAAAAAGATTTTTACACATTCTGAAAAATTGACTTCCCAGTCGTTTAAATGGGAACTTTACAATTATGGGGTCAGTTATTGATTTCCCAACTCGCAATCCGTTGTGAGACGCCTGAATAAAACTTCCACGAGATTATATCTTGGAGGATCTTGTTCTTTAACCTTTGTGTGGCTGAAGAAAAAAACAACATATTATGGCTGACAAGGTACCCAGGTACCTCTAAGGAAAATGTATTGAAATACTAATAAATTCTGCGTATTAATTTTTAGCAATTTTTAAAATTATACGAGTATTTTTCACTAAAAAATAAAACAAAAAACCCGATGGTTCAAATACCCTTTGCCGGAAAGTCAAGTAATGCTTCGCCAAAGTGCTGGGGCACCAAATTTCACTTTAGTTTTCAATGCTAAAGATGCTTTCAAATATTTTCGTAGCAAAGAAATACGCAATATTATTTTAAAAGAAACGAACCGGAAAGGAAATCAAATTACAGACGAATATAATAAAAGAGCAATTTCCTGATGTCACAAAGCGAACAAGTTTGAAAGCTTTTAGTGCATTTACCGAGAAAATTCTAATTATAGCTAGTGTCCATAAGTCCAACAAAGAACATATTGATGAATTGTGGAAGGATGACTTTGCCACATGGCCGTTTCAAGGTAATGCTTCGCTTTATTAGGTTTGACAACTTCCGTACAAGAGATGAGCGTCTGCAAGTGGATAAGACTGCTCCGATTCGGAACATTTGCACGATGCTAAATGCGAACCTGAGAAAAGCATACAAAAAACTGAATGTATTACTGCAGACGAACAATTTCCCTATAGGAGTAGCATAATATTTACTCAATATATCCCTTCAAAACCGGCAAAGTACGGGATTAAAATTTTTTTGGTCTTGTGTTGCAAGTAATGCATATCCTCTCAAGGGACAAATATACACAGGAAAGCAAATATGTGGCTAATCAACATAGGCGAGCGCATTGTATTAGATTTGGTGTGGTTTTATAAAGATTCAGGACGAAATATCACAACCGACAGCGGTTTCTTTACAAGAGTGCCACTTGCTCATACTCTGAATTCATGGAACATGACGTTAGTTGGAACGGTACGAAGAAATAAAAGGTTTTTGCCGTCTAACATGCAAATTTCGAAAACCAGGAACATATACTCCACTAATTTCGCCTACACTGACTTAGCCACACTATGTTCATACGTGCCAAAGAAAAACAAATCAGTAATACTGCTTTCATCTATGCATAGGACTGGTACTGTGGCAGGTACTACATATGCAAAACCAGATATAATCCTCCATTATAACAAAACGAAGGAGGCGTTGCCACAATGGACAAAATGCTTAGTGGATACACAGTGAAGCGTAAAACTAGTCGCTGGCCCCTAGCGATGTTTTACAACATAGTCGACGTCGCTGTCTTGGCAGCATACATCGTGTTTATTGAGGACAATCCGCGCTTCAAGAGAACGGACCGACGGCGCAAGTTCCTCAAAGATCTCGCCATAGCATTATGAAAACCAAATATTGAAATCCGTTTTACCAATGCAGAAGTCTACACTATACCAATCCATAGCAAAAAAAAAATTCCTGCCCGAGTTGCGTGGCGAACACCTTTCGTAGGGTGTTATCACATTTGCAGATCTTTGGAACACAAGCAACGAAAAACCCGAAAATCTTGCAATATTTGCTTGATGGCCGTATGCGATGAGCCTTCCATCAACAACCCTATTTGTAACATATGTAGTCAATAATCACATAACTTTTATATGTACGATATTATTTATATATTATCTGTAATCCAATAAATTATAAGTTCTATCGGCTTATTTTTAATTTTTATTGAAGATAAGAAGATAAGATAAGACGGTGTCGGAACTAAATCGGACAATTCTGTAGGCAAAACCTTAAAAGAGCAAAACTATTTTATTTTAGAGTAATTTATGAGCCTAGAGATGTCACAAAATTTCACGGCAGCGAACCTATGTAGCTCTCAAGTTGCAAAAGGTACCCGAGTACCTCTTCACATAAAGGTTAAGTTATTGTTATGAAGTCGATAGCGATGCCATAGCGATGAGTCTAGCCAGCACCGCCAAAATTACATGAAATTTCTTTTTACATTTTTTATATCTCTATGCAAGGAATCCGAACTAGGAATTTTAAAAAATAATTTGTTGGTTCCGTCGAGGATATTTCAAAACCAATTGTGGGCAAGGTCGAGGTAGGCTGCACAGGGAGTTAGAAATTATAATTCTGGGTTAATTTTTTAATGGTGCCCACGAAGGTGAAATGAGGTAAATGGACCTTTACCTGTCGAATGCGCTGACATTCTATACATCGACCACGAACAGGCTGAACGCTTAAGTTATAAAGACTTGTTTTAACTGACACATGACCCAGTTCTAAGTGATTACGTCGAGGGATTTTGGCAGATCTGAGTGAACGAGTTGGGTGGAGGTGACGCAAAATGACTTAATAGTGATAAAGTGGATTTGATGGTGGAGTTGGAAGTGTTGGGGGAGGGGTGCCGAGGATGGGGTAGTAAAGGTGGGATAGTAAATAGTTTTCCAATCTATTTGGAGTATCGGAGTGTGATGGGTGTGCGTAGATGGATGTCCCCCTCTTTATAAAAAAATAAAAAAGCAACATGTGAAAAATTACCATATAACTTGTGAAAATTTAATAATAAACACCCTCAATAAAATGTTTGCTCGCTTTGAATTCGTCTATCTTCACCTTAATTATGCACCATCAGCATACACCCATCGGGACATCCCATCCCTTACTTTGTAAGGTACTATTGTACTTGATAAAATACTGTAGTAACCTCGATAATGAAGCTACATAGAGAAAGCTAGAAAAAAGCTGCAAATAAAAAAAAACAAAAGTAGTTCAAAATATTAACGAGAGATTATTAAAAGCCGCAACTTATTGCAAATTAAGCTGTGCAGGTAATGATACTCGTACCAGTTTTGACTGTTGAAGTATAAAGTAAGAGAAAGGGATATCAAGGATTTTGGGTATGTTATGCTGATAGGCTGCGGTTTTTATTAAAGGAAATCAAAGATGTAATCATGAAAAGATAAAGGATAGCAGCTTATTAGAAATATAGTGCGATTGTTTCACGTACTAGTTAGATATCGTCATACGAAATTAGTCATTAACGCAGCTCAATCATTATATTTATTAGGTCTTTGCAGTAAGTCGTCGAATTAGTGCAGTTCCACTATAGAAGAAATGGTATATTTAAACAAGCTGTTCAAATTGCAGGCGAAGCTTATATAGAACGTGCTACTTGTTAAGGTGGAATAAAGAGCACAATACTGGCATGCGCTTTACTCCAATCTAAGAAGGAGGTGAAGTGTTTTACGGTGCCAACTTAAATATTCAAGGAAAGTAACTGGCGCTGAACACAAAAGGAATCGAGTATGTGTATAGTATATCCAAAAAACAAACTGTAATAAAACGAAATTGAGTGTAATTATGTGAAGTTTAGTCACATTGTAATTATTCGGGACGTAGGTATATTGTCGTGTGGGTTCGGGTACATGCGTCACATTTCCAACCTGTTGGGCTCCCTGGAAGGCGTGGTAATAGCAGGAGACGTAGGTCATAATGGCCCGTTCATCCGGCTTGGGAGTGTTGATCAAATCTATTGTGGTTCGAAATCGAATTGGGTTTCATTAGTTTCTGTTCGAAATTTTTGTCGAATTTTGGATTGAGAAACTTAGGTTTGGCGCTTGAGTTTTTATAATAAATTTTAATTTAGAAGAACCACAAATTACCATCAGGATCTAACATTCGCGGAATATCGAGGTACTTCTCAGCTACGTCGAAGGCAGTATTCAGATTCTCCAATGGATTGTCTTTCGAAAGTTTGGCGTAGTCAATCAGATCGGGCCTATGGCGGTGGATCAGAGCACAAAAGGCTAAGCCATCCTGAAAAGAGGAAAAATGTAATCTCAACGATCATCCATAGTGCTTCTTCTTGCCTACCTTGAAGGAGAGGTGGAAATTCTGCACATTGACATTTTTGTAAGGAGCAGTCTTGCGTTGACACCAAAGTAGCAGTCCTTCCTTAGCAGTCATCTCCTCTACCGATATGTCTTGAATGGCAAACCGCAGAATTATAGTCCAGATCATCCCCAGAGTCATCTTGAGATTGCCGTCGACGATTTCTTCAGCACCGATTGAAACCAAGTGGACTCCCTTCGATGCAATAAAATCAAGGGCTTTGTTGACATTAGCGATTTTGTGGAATCTCATTTTGCCGCGATCGGGCTTCGGCAACGTTTCCCCCGAAATAACTTCCAGGAGAAGCATCAACTTGAGACCATTGCGAAAATCATCTTCGATGTTTTCAATAGCTGTTCCAGCTTTACGTAGATGACTGTTACACCATGCTGTAAACGTCTGAAATAAAAAGAATATATATATATCATCTATATATATGCGCCGCCCACTCATACAAAAGTTGTCAATATCTTGTAAACGGTATAAGATATTAACAGGTAATTTTATCAAGAGGTATCCAAAAGTATTACCAGTTTATATACCTAAAATGGGCGTCGTCCGCACAAAAGTTGTCAATATTACACATTGGCAATCTTCCAGGAATTAGGAAAAATTCCTGAAATATATGATAAGTTAAAGAGATTGCGCAATGGGCGAGCCAGTATTGAGGCGCACTTTCTCAACACGTGGGCTGAAATGCCATCGGATCCCGAGGAGTTATTGACGTTGAGGTTTACAAGCACTCTTTTAACAGCCCGCGTTCGAAAGTGCATCTCAGGCATAATATTAGACACACCATCGATCACGGGTAGTGGTTGGCTACTCCAGAGAGAGCAGTTTTCAGCACTCAGTTTGGCTAAAAAGTTTGCCTTATCAACCGAGTGAGTGAAGATCTGATCATCCTTGAGGAGAGTTGGAATAGACGATCGCGTCTGATTCTTCACCCTCCCCACGAACGACCAAAAGTTCTTACTACCCTTATAGTACTGAAGAACTCTACGTGTGAGGCGCTGTTCGTAGAGAACTTTTTCGCGCTATAGAGTGGCGTTGCAGCTATTTCTGGCCTGATTGCGCAGCAGGTTAGTATCAGCAGTTTTGTTTAAACGCTAATTCCTAAATGCTTCCTCTTTAGACCTGACTGCTTTTCTGCAAGTCGCATTAAACCAGGAATTGTCTTTTGGTTTAATGGAAATTCTTTTATTTGGTATGAAAGACCTCATACCAAATAAAATTATATTTTCTACCAATTTTGCTGCAGCATTTATGTTTCTATCCCTGAAACACAATTGCCAATTGAAACGGCTGAAAAAGGTGTTCAGCGCATCCCACTTAGCCTTCTCATAAAGCCACACTCTCCGCTTCGGAGCTGGCTGGTGAGCGGATTGAAGACTAGAATATGGGAAGGTGGCAGAAATTGTAGCGTGGTCCGAATTACCAAGCGGTGCAAGAACATTCACATCATACTTGCTGTGATGTGAAGTTAGAAAAAGGTCCAGAATATTTTGGTTTTGCCCATCAACGCAGGGAAAGTGCGTTGGTTCCTTCACTAATTGAGATAAATTATTAGGCTCAGCAAATAACTCAACATACAAACCGTTGGGTGTTGTGTGACTCGAATGACGTATCCAATTGGAATCATGATCATTGACATCACCAGCAACAAAAATTTCACTGTTCGGATACGATTCCAAATTCCAAAAAATTTGTAATTCTATATTGTTAGAAGCACTAAAAACTGAGGATAAAATCATTTAATTATCATTTAAAAATATTTTATTATGCTACAAGCAAGTATAAGGAATAAAACAAACTTGTCAGCGAAAAAATGATTAAGGAATCGAGAGAAATATTATAGAAAGAAGTAATACAACATGCATCACACACCTACTGAAAAACCAAAGTTCAACATGTGCAACGATCAATAATCAACCAGCGACGAGAGTTTCCTTCAAGGTATGTTGCTTCTCAACCAATACACCGGAACAATAATGGCTAATGAAGAAGCTGTAAATTTAAACGAATCCTATTTAAAACAGCAGCACAACCCATTTATATCTGTAGAGGGACAAACATTAATCTTTACCGATACTTCCAATAGCAAACCGTTACATGCCATACTTCAGTCAAGAGATTTTACAGCACCATGAGAAATTTTAAGTCTAGAAATGCTGAAGAAACTACATTTGGTAAACATTCGTAATATAGAGCAATAAAGAAGAAACAACGGGTTGGACTAATATCCACTTTATCGCTTGCTGGCCTGCAGAGTTTAAGCTGAAAACTGCTCTCTCTGGAGTGACCAACCACTACCCACTTTTATCAGTCATTATTCTTTTACGAGTAGCTGTTAACCTTTTATAATCCTTTTTTAATTCACCTGATAACACTTAGTTTGGTGGTAGATGTTTTTATGCCCTACACCCGAAGGAAGTAGGGTATATTCACTTTATTATTAAATTTGTAACGCATTAAAGGAGACGTGGTAGATATAGAAAAATATCAACGTCTGAATCGATTTAGCCCTGTCCGTCTGTGGAAATCACGATTACAGGAGAACGAATAGAGGTATAATCATGAAATGTGGGAAGAATATTCTTTGCCATCATAGGCTGTTTGAGATTGAAAATGGGCGACAAAACAACCACGCCTGTTTTACATACGGAAAGGCACCTCGTTTTAAAAAATTTTATAAGGTGAATATCTCGTAAACCGTGTGAAACATTGAGGCATAATTCTGTTCCAAAACATACAGCGGCATTACTAAAATTTTTGAAAATATGGGCATAGTCCGCCCATTCATACAAGTCGGCAATATCTTATGAAATGTATTAGACTAGTCATTAGATTTAGTCATTTTATCACGAAGCATCTGTATCTGTTTGAGGCATTATCAAAATTTGCCAAAAGTGGGCGTGACCCGCCCACTCATACAAAAGTTGTCAATAACTCATAAACGGTATGAGATATTAAGACGTAATTTTATCGCCAGGTATCTAGAGGCATTACCAATCTGTTTGCCAATGGGCGTGGCCCGCCTACTTATACAAAAGTTGTCAAGTGGCGAAATTATTTTTTTTAGCTTCTCGGGTGTAGGGTATTTAGACTTCGGCTGGGCCTAAGACAACACTTATTTCTATATCAGCTGATGTAACATTTCGCCACAACAGCCACTTTTTTTTTTTCTATATCCGAGTTCAGGAGCTGCTAAGCTTTAAAGCTTTTTGTGCTGATAGCACGAGCTCCTGGTAAGAGGGTTGATAGAGGGAGGAGAGTGGAAAGATTTTTTTTTTTTTTTTAAAATTGTAGAACTATTTGTTTAGTTTTTGTAGAACTAATAGCGCTAGGCTAGGCCTTAAGTACGCTGAAAACAACACAATTAACATCCATGCCCAAGGCGGGATTCGAACCCGCATCCCCGGAGCTCGCAGCGAGGTTATCACCGACTGCGCCACCGAGGACGGCAAAATGATAAGGATGATATCAAAATTATCTTGTTGTAGATTTAGAAGTTTTGGCATGATTCTCACTAATATTTGCATTTGAAAAACCTCCATCTTATGCTCCTATATGCAAGAGTTTTTTTTAATAATTTTTAAAAAAATAGACCAAAATAGAAGAAAATCTTACACTTAAAGTATAACTTTTAAAAACGAGAATTCGCCAGAACCAAATTTAGATTTTCACATAGAGGGAACTTTCCTCTAAAAATCCATACCAGATTTGCGTGAGTCGAATTGCGAAAAACAGTATAATTGTTTTTGCTATCTTTTTATGTTAAAAGTTTTTAGAAAGTGTTTTTGGCTAATACACCAAATAAGAGTGATAAAGTTGGAATAATTGAGAAAATTTTCACAGCGAGCTCTAAACGCACAAAAAGGGTTTTATTTGAAAAGCTTTGGAGATTGCAGTTTACCTTAATTCGAATGGGGTTGTGATGGACCATCTGGTCAGAAGCAATACAAGCAATATCATGCAGAAAACTCATTATATACTAATTTATTCATGGTGTTATTGATAGGACTGTACTTTATTCACTGAAAAATTGTCTTAGCACATAACGTCTTGTACACTAAATTCTTACATGAATAACAGGAAAACCGGTTTGGTTGTATCATTGCGTGGAAATAAGACAAAAGACACAAGCAATAGATTACTTACAAATTATGTACATCTAAGTTTACATATGATACATACATATGTTAAAGTGATACGTTAATTTCCAAACATAAACCACCCCCTGAAACATTGTTTCAGCTAGAAGGTAGTAACGCAATTTTGGTTATCGGCCTCTTGTAAACTCCCTTTTCTGATGTTATGGTCACCACTCTGACTTTGCTGTCCTGTCCCCGATGGACTGCTATGATGCGGCTGAGTAGCCATTTGGTTGGTGGAAGGTTCGGCTCCTTCAGTAGTACGATGTCTCCAATTGCGAAATTCATTTGAGGCTGCTGCCATTTTGGTCGATGTTGTAATGACGTAATATATTCATTCGACCACCGTTTCCAAAAACCCTGTACCATTGCTTGCAACCAGTTCCAATGGGATCGACGAGAGGTTGGCTTGAAAGTACCTGGTTCCGGTATGGCCGTATAAGGCTCTCCAATAAGAAAATGCGACGGAGTTAACGGATTAATCTCCGTGTCAGATATGGTGCATAATGGCCTACTGTTAAGAATAGCTTCGATTTGCGCAAGGACTGTGTAGAGTTCTTCGAAGGACAGAAGACTATCGCCTACCACCCTGCGTAGGTGGAGTTTTATTGATCTTACGCCCGCCTCCCA
This sequence comes from Sicus ferrugineus, assembly GCA_922984085.1. Taxonomy (NCBI): domain Eukaryota; kingdom Metazoa; phylum Arthropoda; class Insecta; order Diptera; family Conopidae; genus Sicus; species Sicus ferrugineus. The sequence goes on along the minus strand of OV277351.1, from coordinate 5,692,682 downwards.
AAGCCCACCAAAATGTGGAGCCGATGGTGGGATGAAGTTCCAATTGGTTCCATCTCCAGCTAATGATGATCTAATGTCTGCATTCGTCGTTTGGTCTTGCAACAACCTGAGCATTTCATCCAAACTTCGCCGAGCACCTCGATTCCATGACGAACATCTGTCGGCGACTTCCACTAGTACGGATATCTTGTCTTCTGACCCCAAATTACATAATACAGCCTGTTTCTTCTTCCAAGCACATCTGTTGAACACTGAAGTTTATTCTGATCTTTAAATTTAGTTGAAGGCCACTTATCTTTGTTAAACTGCAACCATGGAGGTCCGTTCCACCACAAATCATGCTTGACTAGTTGATCTGGCATTATTCCACGCGATGCACAATCCGCCGGATTCTGACGGGTGTTTACGTAATTCCAGCAAGGCCGTGCAATCGTATCTAAAATTTCCGGCATGCGATTGGCAACATACATTTTCCAGGTGCGAGGCGGTGATGATAACCAGTGCAGAACTACTTCAGAGTCAGTTCAAGCATACAGTGCCGCCTCGGAAACGTCGATAGTGCGTTTGACTGCTTCAAATAATCGGCAAAAAGCAGCGCAGCGCAGAGCTCCATACGAGGAATTGAAATTGATTTTAATGGTGCAACTCTTGACTTAGCCGTAATTATGTTTATCAAGGGTTTTGAGCCATATGAACGGAATACCGAATAAATAACAGATGCATAGGCAACTGCTGATGCGTCGCAAAAGCAATGTATTTCTACGTCTGGCATGGAGATGTAAATTCGTCTAGGAATTGTAATCGTTTCGAAATGCTGAATCGACTGCCTCAGTTCTTGCCATTGCTTAACTATTTCCTTAGGAAGTAAATCGTCCCAGTTTACATTCAACAACCACAATTTTTGGAATAAAATTTTCATTAAAATTGTTGATGTTGACAACCAACCATAAACATCAAATACTTGAGAAACTTCAGATAAGATAAGCCTTTTTGTAACAGTTTGATTTGTTAGTTTCGCAGCTCGAAATGAATATACATCTGAAGAAAGACTCCAACAAAGTCCGAGAATCTTTACGATTTTGTCCATAGATTGACCAGTGTCCAAAAAGGAGGCTTCACCACTATCAACTGACAAACTGGACAGAAACTCTTCAGAATTTGAATTCCATTTACTCAGCTGAGAGCCGCCCATTTCTAAAAGCTTTGAGAGCTCAGATTTTATACTGTGTAATTCGTCAAGTGACTCCGCACCCACCATAATATCATCGACGTAAATATTATGAAGGATTACGTCCCCTGCGCGCGGCAGTTTGGTTTTGTTATTGATTGCCAGTTGCTGCAATACTCGGACTGATAAAACAGTGCGGAGGCCGTCCCATAGGTCACAGTACATAGCCGAAAATGCTGAATGGGTTCATCCACACTGTTTCTCCACACAATTCGCTGATAATCCCGGTGCTGGTTGGCAATCCAGATTTGTCTAAACATTTTCACTATGTCAGATGTAAAAACGTAAGCAAATAGTCGTAATCTAAGCGAGACGCCAAACAGATCACGCTGAATTGGTGGGCCAATTAAAAGGGTATCGTCTAGGGATTTCCCAAATGAATGAATGAATGGGACCCATCAAAAACTACTCTTAATTTGGTAGTTGAACTATTTGGATTGAAAACAGCATGGTGGAGAAGGTAGTGGTAGTATTGCGGTTGAGTTGAAACGTTTTCTGGTTCAACTGGTTGCATATGCCCCAATAAAATATATTCTTTCATGAATTCTACATACTTGGTTTGAAGTTCTGAATTTCTGGAGAATTTGTTTTCCATGCCACGCAAACGCGAAACAGCTCCGGCAACAGTATCCCCGAAAGTGGTGTTGCTTACCGTGAACGGAAGTTCTACAACGTAGCGTCCGTCAGCTGAACGCGTATGTGTTCTGCGAAAGTTCAGTTCAGCAGGGTCGTCGTGGTTGGAGGTTGATTCTTTCATTTGACCTTCTTCAATTTCCCAGAATCTCTGCAAAAGCTTGTCAACATTGAGCACAATTGTATACGACGTAAGATTTGCTGATATATTATGGCAATGGCCAGCCACAATCCAGCCAAACACTGAATTTAACGCATAGAGATGTGCGTGTTCAAGACAAATTTTTCCATCTAGAAAGAGTGACCACATAATATCAGCACCCAAAAGCAACTCTACTGATCTTGAAACACCAAAATGAGGTTCAGCCAAATTTAGATGCGAAATAACCTCTCCACTTTGAATTGACAAATCTCGACCCGGAATTGCAGACGTTATCCGCGACAAAACGTATGGGTGGACATCGATTTCAAAATCACGAACTCGAGAACATATTTTAATGCGAACTCTTCCTTTGTGGCAGCTTCACCGTGTAAAAATGACACTAATAGTAAATTTTTGGGGTTGGAGTTAAATGCGGCTTATTGCCAACCGATCCAACAAACAAATCGCGAAAACTTGTCCATGCACTGTAATCTCCCGCAAATGGTGGAATAACAATTTTGGATAAAGCGACCTAATTCGCGATAGGTACTATTCCCGCAAGACGTTGCAATAGTGTATTTTGCTGAGCCGCCAACCTGTCAATTGCATCATCTGCTGTTTGTGTCGGCTGAGAAGTAGTTGCTTGTTGATTTTTTTACCTTGACATTGACGAATTGCGCTTAAAAGAGAAGCACGAGTGCATAAATATTTCGTTTCTACCTGCCCAAATGACCCGCTTGCAGCTTCCCCCGCAGTTCCGCTATTCACATTCTCGTCACCAACTGTATACTCCTCCTCAAATTCGCACAAATCATCTTCGATTTTAATAAATTCTCGCCAATAATCGACCAATGCCTTTAACCTCGATTTAAGCTCTTCTACCCTGGTAGTTTCATCAATCTGCTCAATATAATTAGAAATGCGTGTAATACAACCTTTTACCCGTCCTCGCTTTACTCTTAGTGCTTTTAACGACATTTTTCACAAATTATTTCCAAAATAATCCTATGGCGACGAAGGACCAGACAATGTTAACGATAGGACTGTACTTTATTCACTGAAAAATTGTCTTAGCACATAACGTCTTGTACACTAAATTCTTACATGAATAACAGGAAAACCGGTTTGGTTGTATCATTGCGTGGAAATAAGACAAAAGACACAAGCAATAGATTACTTACAAATTATGTACATCTAAGTTTACATATGATATATACATATGTTAAAGTGATACGTTAATTTCCAAACACATGGTATCTCTTTTTACTTTGCGGTTAAGAAAAAATACCATGAATTCTGAACCGTGACATAGCCGAGCGACATATATTGATATATGGAAAAATAAAACGCCATCTTCCACAAGATATTGCAGGCCGATAAAATTTTTATTCGAAAAGGAAACAAAGGACCTTGTACTCGAAGAAGTTTGAAGGATAAAGAGACAAATTAATGAACTCCAACCAGTAGTATTTACAATCAATGAACAAAATATCAAACCAATTTCCAAATTATTTATACGATGATTGATGGCAAAGTCGGGCAAGCGTTAACAGAAACAAAAGCATCATCCAGCTGTATCATATGTCATCAAACTTCAAACAAATTAAGCCCAACAACACCAAAAGATAATGTGTTAAAAGCGTACGAATTTGGGATGTCGCCTCTTCATACTAGAATACGATTAATGGAACACATCCTTAAGTTGGGTCACGATTTAGAATTTGGAGCATCAGGAACAGTAAGAGGAAACGATGCAAATCGGGAAAAAAGAAAACAGAAAAGAACTCAAATACAAGAACGATACCGACAACTAGGTATCTAGGTACAAGAGAAATGAAGACTACAGATTTTTTCGTGAGCACAGCACCAGAAAAATATGGAAATATTGCACCAACGAACGAAATATCGAGATATTGCACCAACTTCACTATTTTGCTGTGTACATCAGATCCTTATTTCTCCAATATTCGTCAAAAATGGAAATCAACTTCTTTTGAATTGGATAATAAGGCTAAAGCCCTACTGCTAGACGAACAACAGGCTTACTTAAATACATTCTTTACACCAAATTAATATTATCGTTGTATTAAGTACTGGAAGTTATTTAGAAAGGCTCCACCAATATTGGATATTTTTGTATTTTGATATTTATGGAAAGTTTTTTAATAAAAAACTGTTCTTCAAATTAAATATACCTAAATTATTTTATTTTCAAAAATGTCATAGGATTTAAAAGCGTTTACTTTTCTTCAATTGTGCTTCTGCACTATAAAAATTTGAGGTACTCATATTCAATCCTTATTTGTTCTTGTCATAATCACTCGATTTTTATCATGAAAGGGATACTTCGATGATAAAATAGATTGATTAAATAGATTTGGTTAAATAGATTTGATCTATAGATTTGATCTATTTAACCAAAAAAACACGTTAAAATACTCCCACGCGTTCAAAAGTTACAGATTTTTGGCCGCCTTCTGCAATCCTCTATTCTCCTTCTAATTTCCAAAAATTCTCCAAATTCGTTAATGCTACTGCTGAACTGTTCTTCTGCGTTTGTTTCTTTAATATTCCAGAAAGTATCCAACCGAGCTTCGTGGATTGCCCGAAAATTTCATAAATTTTAACGATTTCCTCATTAATTATTTTCCCATAGATACCACTTCCGATTAATAAGGACTCTATCGAATTTGTGGAAAATAGAAATCGCTAATAACAAGTTATTCCATACCCAAATGTCATAACTAAAATTTTAATCGGGTTGTACTTCAGCTAGTTGTGGCAGAACTAATGCTTTCGCGTGCGCAACGTAATAGCTCGTAAATCTCGGTTCCATTTCTTAATTAATCTTGTAGATGGACACACCGACATTGGAATTTCCCAGGCGAATCGTCACCATTTTGAAGATGCTCCGTTGTAAATTATTTTCTGAAGTTCCTTTATCTGTTTAAGCCGCTTAAAATAGTGCACTTTCTGGCGTTCAAGCCTCAAAAACACTTTAAATTTTGCACTATCTGGTCTCTACGAGAAGCAAAAATATGTATTCCCCATTTTAAACGTGGTTTATCTCTTACTGATGAGTCCATTCGTCATAAGGCTCTTGTAGTTAACATTGGGTTTTATAAATACACGGATCGAGTTATAGGTGATAAACAGTTGTCATACAATTTAAGAGGTTAATTTTGAAACATTTAATTAATATTTTCTTACAGTGAACTGGGATGAGAGTATTAAATTAAGGCTAAGTATTGTGTTTAATTGAGGCTAAGTATTGTGTTTAATTCCAGCACAGTTGGCATGCACTCGTCTTTCAAACAATTTTTTGAAAATGATATTCCTTCATTTGTTCCCGCAAAGAAAAAAATAGAAAGCCATTTAAATTACCTTGATATCATCGGCGAATTTTTGAATTTGAAAGAAAAAGGGAAAACTAAACTTTTTTAATTTTAGCAATAATATACAGTAATCTACATTATCAAAAGCTTTTGCCAAGTTCGTATAAGTCATATCAAATTGTTCGTATAAGTCATAAAATATTTAAACAAGTAAGAGTGTTGTCTTCGGCCTGGCCGAAATCTAAATACCCTACACCCGAGTAACTGAAAAAATTATAATTTCGCCACTTAACAACTTTTGTATAAGTAGGCGGACCACGCCCATTTCGGGAAAATGTTTTTGTAATGTCTGTAGGTACTGCTAGATAGAATTACGAAGGTATTAATATTTTGAACCGTTTATGGGATATTGATAACTTTTGTATAAGTGGGCGGACCACGCCCATTTTTTTATACAAATTGGTAATACGCGTAGATGCTCGTGATAAAATTTCGTATTAATATCTTATACCGTATACAAGATATTGACTTTTGTATGAGTGGGCGTGGCACGCCCATTTTTTGCGAGCTTATTCGTAATGCTTCCCTATATATCCTGATAAAATTACGTATCAATATCTTGTACTGTTCATTAGATATTGCCAACTTTGTTATCAGTGGGCGTGGCACGACCTTTTTTCAAACATTTTAGTAATGACGCTATATGTTCCGGAATAAAATTATACCACAATATCTCACACGGTTTATGAAATATTCAGATTTTAACATTTTTTGAAACGAGGTGCCTTTACATTCCGTATGTAAAGTAGGCGTGGCTGTTTACCGATCTCGCCCATTTTCAATCCCAAACAGCCCTACATAACAAAGAATATTTGTGCCAAATTTCATCGCGATATCTCTTTTACTTCTCTCGTAATCGTGATTTCAACAGACAGACAGACAGACGGACGGACAGGGCTAAATCGATTCAGGAGGTGCGTCAGAAAGAATATATATACTTTTCTATATCTATCTCGTCTCCTTCTCTGCGTTACAAACGGAAGAACAAAGTGAATATACCCTACTCCCTTCGGGTGTACGGGTGTACTCCCTTCGGGTATAACAAGGAAAAAGGGCGCCAGATTGAATTTATTCAATTTAATTATTATTATGCGTGCACAATGTCGTAATTTTCTCATGTAGTGTCGCAGGAAAAACAGATTTGTTACAAATTTGTTTTATACCTTAAGCCACATCAACCATTGAAGTTAATTTCCTCAGCATATTCAGCCGTAACTAAAACGTAAATAAGAATTTTATTATTCTACAAATTATGATATAACTTTCTGTTTTGTATAATAAGTCGCAGATATTTAGTTTCTCCAGGGTGGGGCATAATGGGATTCCTCATTTACGATGTGAATTTTTTAAAAAGCTCTACCTTGAAATACCTCCATAAGAAAAAGTCACAGGGCTCAAATCAGGGGAGCGAGGGACCATTCAACGACTTCTCGTAGAGATTAGTCGACCGGGAAACATTTTTGCAAAATAGCGCGAGGGGTCGTATGAAACCAAAAGTTGTATTCTTCCATTTTTGGGCGCAAAAACTCCTCCAGCATGTCGCAGTATAGGTCGGTAGTCACAGTAAGAGCGATACCGTCCTCTTCAAAAGAAAAGCGGTGGTTTTTGGCTATGAAGAGGTCATTGGTGGAGTTCTTGGGGGTTTTCAGAATCCCAATAACGAAAATTCTGCTTGTTTACTGTGCCAAAAAGATGGAAATGACTTTCGTCGCTACTTTACGCAATACCGCTAGGAGGCACAGCTGTAAGGATCGTATTACAGCAATCCCTACGTCTTCTCCCATCTGTTACCCTCAATTCTTGAGAAATCAAAATCATAAGTGAAGCTTAAGCTCACAGTGCAAGTTCGCTTCACCGTCTGCAGAGGCATTCTGAACTGCAGAGGCATGTTTCTGAGCAGAACGCGTTGAAGACGTTCTAAATGCGGCGATGTTTTAAGGGGTCTTCAGGGATTTGAGACACCCAGTTGGCTTAGGATTTGCAGATCCAGATGCCCTTAACTTTTAGACCTATTTTCAAACAGGTCCAAAATTTTCCGATCAGGACCCTTCCTTTCATTGGGATTTAAACCGAAGCACTACGTTGCAGCCACAGACTGCGTTTTTAAAAAAGCCTCTACGACGAAACATTCATTGTTCACCCAACCACGCCATGTTGACTACTGAAAACCTTATCTTTCACACCACCTAGCGAGACCGACCACTTTACCTAGCCAGAGGCCCCTTCAGGGGTTTTCTGAAATGTGGGACTCCATTATGCCCCACCTTGTATTTGGTTTATATAATGGGCAAGTGTGGTTGGCCAAAGAAGATTCGTAAACAAAAAGCAGTATAATAAGAATTTGTTTTTAAAAACCAACTTATTATATCATATGTATTCGTATATAGATTCCTTTCACTTTGGAAAGTTATTACAAGGAGTTCACTATTCTAAAAGGAATTATAGTATTTGGCCATATTGAATTTCTAGCACAGAAGCGCTGCAAGCCAAATATTTGAAAACCTGATAACTTTTAAATAAAACACTGTAGAGAATAAAGTAGTTGTATTTTTAACAGTTAATATTATATTATGTTATGTATTATGTCATATAATACATATAATATAATAAATATAAAGTTTATGTTATGTTATATCTATCATGAATTTTAACTAATTAAAATTTTTTTAACAATTTTTTTAAAAATTTTAAAATTTTAACTAACTTAAAAATTTGTTATGATTCGCACTGATTTGTTATGATTCGCACTGATTAATCACAATGTTAATATTTAATCCATAGCTTTACAAAAACACGTTTCTAAGACTTTCTCAGCCTGTGACTGACAAGCATCTTCGTATGAATACTTGATTTCAAACTACAGAATTGGCGTCCACCAACGGTATTTAGTTAGGAGTCCCCATTCTGGCTTGCATTCTGATAATCCAGCTTGAGCACAACTTACTAGTTTCAGTAAACTAGAGTAGCTCTGCCAATTGCCTCGACATAGCTCTCAAGACAACTAATGTAAACCAAACAAGGCACAGCAGCAAGTCAGTCACCTCTCGTGCCATAAATACTACCTCCTGCCTCAATGCTGTACCACTACCCAGCACCCTGCATAGACTCAGAAGGTAAAATCCGGTTGCTGGACACGTTGCGTTTTGCGTAAAGATGTGGAGCGACGAGTTACTTACTCTCGTTCCTACCTGTTAAAAAAGCGGTACATTTTCAACACACATCTATCAACCAACCTAGAAGTGGGAATGCGATTCATGTCGCAAACACTCCGTTTTTATTAAATTAAGGTTCGTGGTTCAATTCATGAGTTCCAAACAGTTAAAAATACCACATCAACAACTACTTTTCCTAAAGAAAAGTTCTTAGAATTCTTAGTAAAATATATCAAAATATCTTTTTCTAACTTAGCAATTGGGTTGCTGGATTCGAGCCCATGCCTTGCCAAAACAGCCAGAACTTTTCGAATACTACTTCGTCTAATTCACCAATATTTTTAGAAGGCGAGGGTAAATAAGAATTATCTTGAAATGAATGAAATTAAGATATGGTCTTAATTTCCAAAGTGGGTCTAAAAATAAATACATAATCTAGACACATACGCACATATTTTCATAGAAATCGTACGTTGAAACAAACTAATTTTATGTAAAAAATTGCACACGTACGCATATCCAATTTGCGTTTTGACACACAAGGCCGTAGTGTCCTCTCCGCATAATGACCAATGGTCGTCCGAACGAGGTCCCGAAAAGCCCAAGCTTTTCACGGGTGCGCTTGAGGTAAAAAGAGATAATTTTCGATACCAACGATTCCGAACAAGCTGAGCGGATGCTTTTTATGCGCATGCGCAAAACAATCAAAGGTGCAATATTAAAGACTGTTTGTTTGTGTTCAAAAAGCTCGAAAGCTCGAGCCAGTGCAAACAAATTCTTGGCAACCATTTTTGGCTGAATGTAATTTGACCTACACTCCCTGAGACTGTATTTCCTAAAATTGTTTGTGCTTATATATTTTTGCGTATGCATCGTTTTGTGTACACTCAAATGGAACAACATGCTCACTTCGATGCTCTATCCAAATCAAACGGTTGCTAGCAATTTACTTCCCACTTAAAAAAGAGAAAAGAATTGAGAAACCAAATATTTGCGAGTTTGAATTTTTTGTGTTTAAGCAAACTTAATTTCTTTAACTTAAATTGACATTATTTTGTTTTGATAAGATTTCCATAAAATAATTTTTACCTTTTACAATATTTACGCCACGTCTAGAGTAATTTTCCAAATGTTCGGTTAGTGAACTTGTCATAAGACATCGTTCGCTTGAGATATAATGACCAAATTTTGTAGTTAGGCTTTGTATATTTTTATAATATAACGAAATTGAGTACAATACACCGTCATAATTTAACTTTGAGTCGTAACTAACGGTTGTGTCATAGAACCAAATTCGATAGTAAGGTACCGTATATTAGTGCAACACACGGTACCGAAAATGGTTGGAATCGGACATAAATCTTTTGTCGTTTAGAGGGGCATTTATGCCTCCTTACTTTATAATATACGCATGTATTTCAAACCGGGATAGTCAAATTATAGTTTCTTTACTTGCACATTAAAAACAACCAAAATTGTGCAGGAATCTCTATTAAAACATGCAGACACTGAGGAACAAATCTGTAATATAGTACAATACACTCAAGCAACAGAAATAAGTGACTAAAAACAGCATCACGACAGCAATTCGGTTAAAGCTGCTGTATAATCACTCATGTCATGAGTAGATATGATTCCAAGTTCAGTGCTAAATTCTGTGGGTTTATGTCTATTTCGTTTATTTGTGCACTTTTACCGTATCACGGAAATAAATTCAATTAGCAGAAATTAAGGGAAAAGAATTCTGGAGGATATATTTACATTTTGAAGTACGTCTGATTATTCGATGCCCTCAAATCAAACTTTTCCTGCGAGATTATTTCCCGAGAATTTGTTGTGTCCCAAGATCTTCTCGAATCTGAACTAATTTTCATCTCACCTGAATTGCAAGTCCCTTACACACTCGTAGGTTTAACCTTAATTTTTTCCCACAGCAAAAAAAAATGGGCGAAAAGTGTTATGTTTGTTTATTATCTATAAGTATGATAATTGTTATATTGTATATACAGCAAGGGACTCTCTTTTTATATAACAAAATTTTCTGTGGCTTTTACCAGATTTTATAGCTGAAAATCATTCAAAACATACAATTTTCTGAAATCCTAATACTTAACACAAAATAATTCTCTCCGTATCCTCACTTCCTCTTCGAATATAGCTACTCAACAAGTTTAACTGGAAATACTTCTTGGGACGAATTATGACCTTTTCCTCTCTCTCTCTCTCTTTAAAATTCAGAATGCCTATTTTTGGCGGTTCGTTCGCAACTTCGAAATTCAATTAAAATCGGAGATTTCAAAAGAAATTATTTGCGATAAGAGAAGTAGAAAAAAAGCTAGAACTTCTGTAGAAGTAGAAAACAGTAAGAACTTAATTCATTCAGAATTTGAATGTTAATATTTTGAGCTCACAAAAGCCACTGTATATGTATACAACGCACCAAGTACGTATAATTCATGTAAGGTTTTTGATAAATACTCGTATATTATAGTATATCGTCTCTCTCCCATTATGGCGGTAATACAACTAGTTGCTTTCTACTCAAGAAGTAAAATGTTAACGGAAAAAACAACAAAAAGATACTTTAGACACTATTGCGGTGAATATTAAAAAGTAAATTACATAAGTAAATTACATAAGTAAATTACATAAGTAAATTACATACAAATAACATTTTCAATTCTCAAATTTTGTAATTTCGTTCGGCACATAAAACTTTAAAGATATTTCTCACCACAGAAAAATGTTTTTACCTCAACCCACAAGCTACTTCTCGCAGATATTTTTATATTCAAGTTTTATATTCAATTCTATTTTAAACGTAAGTCTAATATACATACATAAGTACCAACACACGCACTGCTAAACACGCGGAGGAATTGGCTCATATTCATATACGCATGAATTAAGGTAGAATTTCTTGATATTTCAAAATTAAAAGTCCACTGCAGTTCAATCTATCTCTTTAATTCTTTCCAGACGAATTTGTAATTTTCAACCATTAGTAAAAACAAAAAATACTAATGCTTCTATTTTATGTACAAATTAACTACGTTTTTAATGTGTATTTCGTCAAAGGATTTATGTTTTGAAGTGAAGCAATATGTGAGCTTCTTTTCAAATATGACTTTAGGGTCCCGGGATTATTTTCCCGTCTCGAAGCCGCTAGTGTGTTATTTCAGTCGCATATACTGCGAGGTAGAAAAATTTCAAAGACTATATTAAGAGATTTATAAATAATTTTCAACATAAGTAGAGAGTTTTCTTATTATTTTTAGGAATTTAACTTTAACAAACTACAATACTATACAAGTAGAAGCACTTTCATCTGCTAGATCCCTTAAAGGAAGCACATTAGTTTCTTTATTCGAATTTTATTTTGAATATTATTACTTTATATTTGAAATCATTCATTCAAAAGCATTTATGAGAGCAGTATGTCAATGAAAAACAAGTAAAAGTATTGTCTTCTCATCTAATTCCCTACACCCGAGTAATTAAAAAAATTATAATTTCGCCACTTAACTTTTGTATAAGTAGGCGGACCACGCCTATTTTCGGCAAATATTTTTGTAATGACTAGATACTGCTGGATAGAATCACGCATTTTAAACCGTTTAGGGGATATTGACAACTTTTGTATAAGTGGGCAGACTACGCCCATTTTTGGTATACAAATTGGTAATACCTGTAGATACCTCGTGATAAAATTACGTGTTAATATCGTTTACGAGATATTGACTTTTGTATGAGTGGGCGTGGCACGTCCATTTCTGGCGAGCTTATTGGTAATACTTCCCAATACATCGTGATAAAATCACATCTCAATATCTTATACCGTTCATGAGGTATTGCTAGGTTTGTTATGAGTGGGCGTAGCACGCAAAATTTTTAGTAGTGGCGCTATATGTATCGGAATAAAATTATACCTCGATATCTCTCGCGGTTTATGATATTTACAATATTTTTTAAAACGAGGTGCCTTTACATTCCGTATGTAAAGTAGGCGTGGTTGTTAACTGATATCGCCCATTTTCAATCCCAAACTGCCCTACATAACAAAGAATATTTGTGCCAAATTTCATAGCGACGTCTCTTTTCGTTCTCCCGTAATCGTGATTTCAACAGAGAGACAGACAGACAGACGGACGGACAGGGCTAATTCAGGAGATGACGCAGGGTAGGGTATAGCAAGTAAGTGTTGTCTTCGGCCAGGATGAAGTCTAAATACCCTACACCCGAATATCTGAAGTAGGCGGACCACGCATATTTTTGGCAAACATTTTAGTAATGTCTCTAGATACTCCAGGATAAAATCAGATATTAATATTGGGTCATATAAAAAGTCTCTGCGGTTTTTTGCCACTAGGTGTTGATGCCTATATATCGGGCAACACTCACCTGTTTTTCTCATACGACTTTTTTTGCTCGGGTAAAAACGCTGCAAAAACATGCGGAAAGATTAGTGAAGTGTACGGTGAGAATGCTGTGAGTGAACAAAGGACCCAGGAGTGGCTTACTCGATTCCGTTCCCGAAATTTCGATGTCAAAGATGCACCTCGCTCTGGTCGGCCAGTCACTGAAAATGTCGATGAAATTTTGCAACTGGTGGAGCAAAACCAGCAAGTTGTCAGGAAATAACGGAGGCACTAAACATCAACCACATGACAGTTTGGAATCATTTGAAAAGAGCAGGCTACAAAAAGAAGCTCGATGTTTGAGTGCCACATGAATTAACGCAAAGAAATTTGACTGGCCGAATTACCATCAGTGAAATGCTGGTAAAACGAAACGAAATCGAACCATTTTTGAACTTTCCTGCATTACAGGCGATGAAAAATGTCGGCAACCAAGGTTATGTTCAGTGTTTGGTGGGATTGGAAGGGAGTTGTTCATTATGAGTTGCTGCAACCTGGCGAAACCATCAATTCTGGCGAAACAATCGACCATTTGAACCAATTGGCCAAAAGAAAGGGAGTTGTGTTCCATCATGACAATGACCGGCCACACACATTTTCGATGACTCGGAACAAATTGGTTCTGAAGTTTTGATGCATCCACCGTATAGCCCGGACCTTGCACCGTCTGACTACCATTTGTTTTGGTCTCTGCAAAACTCTCTTGATGGTAAAAAATTGGCCGATCGAAGCGCCGCTGAAAATCACTTGGACAAGTTTTTTTACGGTAAACCACAGAAGTTCTACACCGATGGAATTATGAAGCTACCCGAAAAATGGGAAAAGGTCATAATAATAATGATCAATATGTAATCGATTAAAATTGATTTTCAATAAAGAAAATTTTTGTTCAAAAATTTACCAAAAAAGGGAGACTTATTATATGACCCAATATTTGCACCTTTAATAAGATATGGACAACTTTTGTATGAGTGGCCCATTTTTGGCAAACAGATTGGTAATGCCTGTAGATACCTCTGGAGACATTACCAATCTATGATAAAATTACGTCTTAATATCTTATACCGCTCATACGATATTACCAGCTTTGTCTGAATGAGCAAACCACGCCAATTTTTTGCAAATATTAGTAATGTTGCAGTATGTTCCGGATTAAATTTTGTCCAAACATCTCGTACAGTTTGAGATATTAATATTTTTTAAAGTGATACATTTGATATAAACGGTAGAACCAAACTGTTCTACATAACAGAGTAATTTTATCGTAATATCTCTGTCCGTTCTCCCGTAATCGTGATTTCAACGGACAGACTTACAGATAGATAGACTTACATGGCTAAATCGATTCAGGAGGCGACGCTGAGCAAGAATATATATAGTATATACTTTTCTATATGTTGTCTCCTTCTCTGCGTTACAAACGGAAGAACAAAGCAAGTATAGCCTTCTCTCTCCCTTTGGGTGTAGGGTATAAAAATGCTTTAGCTAACTAATGCATACTCCGTGCTGCTATTAGCGAGGCATGATACACAAATAAATGTGAACATTTTTTAAACCGATTAAGGCCTGATTGGTCTTTTTAACTACTTTGTAGTTTTTAACTACTTTTTTCGAACATTCCTCTATTAAGATTTGCGGGGGTCAGCACTATTGATATTGTCAGCTTTATTTGGACTCTGTTTGAAAGTGGCTATTTTTTACTTTTGTTGGACTTTTATTTTTGAAGATTTTTTTGCACTATTGTTTGAAATTTGTTGTTGATTTAAGCAATTTAAAAATGATAAAGAAAATATAAGAATTTATTAAAAGTGGTCAATAAATATTTCATTATCTGATGTTTAATGGTCTCAATAACTGTGTTGTCAAACAGTATGTTCTTATATACAGAACCAAATTTTATTACCAAATTAAAAAAATAACCAATTGCGAAACGGCCTGTATTTGGTAAGTATAGTACATTATTTTTTGTTCAGAGAAGGAAAATCGCGCATAAAATTAAATTTACAATTTTTATAATTTCTTATTTGTAGCCTTATGATCTTTTATAGTGCTTTAAATCACTCAATTAAAACATTTTCCTGAAATCCCATTGAATCCATTCAAAGTGTGTGCAACCTAAATTATGGCGACATGGGTCTAAAAACTTGTTTTAGCCGTCACTTTCTTCGAACATGAGCAAATATCAAAATGGATTAGATATTCCCCTTTCGTGAAAGTACGACTAATCACTTACACGTGATCTCATAATGTACTATAGATATGGTTTTCGACAATTTCGAAAGTAGTTCGAAGTGCGTAAAAAAGTACGACTAATTAGACCTTTAATTTCGTAAATAAAAACATTGTTAAGATTGCCACGTAGTATATTTTCGAACACACACACACACACACACACACACACACACATATATATATATATATATATATATATATATATATATCTATATATATATATATATATATATATATATATATATATATATATATATATATATATATATATGCATATATATATATATATATATATATATATATATATATATATATATATATATATATATATATATATATATATATATATATATATATATATATGCATATATATATATATATATATGTGTGTGTACATATATAACATATATATGTGTGTGTGTGTGTGTGTGTGTGTTATCTCTCCTGCATTGGGTGTGACACGCCCATCTTTTTACAAATAGCGATACAATTTATATTTGTTTATATAAAATGTTCTATTTGTACCATACACTGGGCATTAAATTTTCTATTCAAAATTCACCATTTGACAACTATTGCATAAAAGGGGGGACTATGCGCATTTTTATACAATTATACAACTCAACTTCTAATCTTTGGAATTACACTTAATTTTTTAAAAAGAACACATTTCTGTATATTATCTTGTACAAAAAAATATTTTAATTTCTGCAATATGCACTTTATTAATTAAATAAATTAAATTATAATAATAGTAATACACTTTTTGATAACAAACAGAACCATTAACGCACTTTTTCATTATAAAATGCTATAAAATATAAAAAACCGAACATTTAATAATTTTTAATTAATTATAAATCATTTATAGATATTAACCCTAGATAACTAAGCTTAATTCTTAGTTACATTATAACTACACATTCGTTGAGCGGACTACGCATTAAAAAACGTTAATATCAACAAAATTGTTTAATAAAAATAGGAACTTGTTACTTGGCACAATAGTATGGGTAAGTGGAAACTAAATAAGAACAAAATATTTGAGAAATACGATTCCACATAGTTGCTACATATGTCCACATTATGGAAGGAAGTTTGTGAACTTCACATTCGAGCGTAGATGCGTCGTCGTTCAGACAAATGATTAGCCATCTAGGGTTAAAAGGCAATCCCGATTTCCCACTCCCTCACCAAACCAAAACAGAGAGAGGTTGGGCTCGGGACAATACAATCTCAAAAAAGGCAATTCATACTTGAACTTCAACCTACTTTTGAGTTGACGTTTTGACAAACTAGTATTTAAGCTCAATTATACTCAATTATTTACCTGATTACTTATGCGACTGAAAGTAGCAGGAACACCATAATTAGTCATATTTAATGATAGTTATTAAAAATATTATTATATTAGTAAAGCTAGTTTCATATGATATGCTATGTAATGGTTCCGAATGTTCTTGAGTAGGGATTCTTATCACAAATTATTTTTGCACACTCTTAGTTATTTTCCCACTATTATTTAGTAGCTATTTGCGCACTATTCGTTATTTCACAGTTTCAGAACAACTTCGGGGAGGTATAAAATATGAGGAAATTTCGTGGAGAGCTGCAAGCTATTTCCTCACACGATATTAAAACAAGTAAAAGTCTTGTTTTCGGCCAGGCCGAAATCTAAATACCTTACATCTGAGTAGCTAAGAAAATAATTTCACCAGCTGACAATTTTTGTATAAGTAGACAGACCACGCCCATTTTTTACAAACTTTTTGGTAATGTCTCTTGATACTCCAGGATAAATTCACGTATTAATATTTTGCACATATGAGATATTGCCAACTATTGTATTAGTGATTCCACGCCCTTTTTTTGAAAAATTTTAGTAATGGCACTGTTAGATTTTTATTAATTAATTATTATTTTTATTAAAATTTTAGTAATGCTCAGGAATAGAATTACACCTCAATATCTCATACGGTTTATGAGATATTCACATTGTATCATTTTTTAAAACAAGGTGCTTTTACATTCCGTATATATAGTAGGCGTGGGTAACCGATTTCGCCCATTTTCTATCCCAAACTACCCTACATAACAAAGAATATTTAGGCTAATTTCATCGTGATATCTCTTTTCATTCTCCCGTAATTAGTGAATTGTGATTTCAACAGACAGACAGACAGACCGCTGGATAGGGCTAAATCAATTTAGGTGACGCTGAGTAAAAATATACTTTTATTATATTTTGTTATATTATATCTATCTCGTCTCCTTCTCTGCGTTACAAACGAGAGAACAAAGTGAATATACCCTACTCCCTTGGGGTGTATAAAAACGAAAAAATATTGACCTTGCAAGACACTTCATTAATGTACAAATAAACAGCAGTAATAATAAATTAAAACAATCCCAAAAAGTAGAAGAATTACAATAAAATGCATATTTCCGATATTTATACATATGAAGCTAGTCCTCAAAAGGGCTGAATACAATAAAATATTGATTTTAAAAAAACCAATATTGTTTTTATTTTTATTGTAAAATGTATATATAAGAAATAAATTTTTAATACTTCCAGAAGTTTTTCATGCCCTTTTGATTCAGGGCTGAAATTTAAAATGAATTAAATTAATTAATTTTTTTTTTTCATTTTTTTTTAATGCAGACCAAAAATTAGATAAAACTAAGGTCGAATTCATGTCTGCATTTTTCTACAATCCGGGGGTATCAAGCGCAAAACAAATTTTAAACTAATAAGAAATTTGTCTTTTGTCAGGCCAAAGTCTGAATACCATATTCCCGCAAATTTAAAAAAAATGCCTTAGAAAGCACTTAACGGCTTTGAAATCCGTTATAATTGTAAAAGTAGGCGTAAAAGGACACAGCCGTTTTCGGGGATATTATGCTAATGTCGGAATAAAATTAAATTTTATTATTACTGTATAAAAAATGTTCTGGTAATATATTGTATATTTTATCTATGCGGTTAAAGAAAAAAACAATGTATATACTTTCCCTTCGAAATTTAAGATATTCAAATGCGTGTTACACGTCTGTATTATCCATAGCGTTATAATTTATAACTGCTCAGATATCGTATAAAATGTTCTGGTCCTACTATACGGAATACATTAAAAATAAAATTTTCGATTAGAAATTGACAACTTTTGTGTAAGTGGGCGGACAATGCCCATTTTGTGCAAATATTTTGGCACTATCGCTAGATATTCTAGAATAACACTACGTCTTAATATCTCATACCGTTTATGAAATATCGCCCGTACTAAAATAAAAGTACATCTTAATATATAATACAGTTTACGAGATATTAACAACTTTTTCGTCGTGGTCCTCCCACGCCCATCTTGTACCGTTTATAAGACATTCACCTTTCAACACTTTTAAAAGAGAGGTGCCTTTACATTCAGTATAAAAAGTAGGCGTGGTTATTAACCAATTTCGCCCATTTTCAATCCCAAATTGCTCCAGATAACACAGAATATATGTGTCAATTTTATCGCGATATCTCAGCAGGTGACGCTGATCAATAATATACTTATATACCTTTCTCATCTATCTTATCTCCTTGTTGTGGGAAGAACAAAGTGAATAATATCTCACTTGGTGTGTAGGGTATAAGAATATGTAAATCTAAGCAAACAATTTAGCAACAGATTGTACGAGATAAAAAGTTTAAAACTGAAATCAGGGCTGAATATTAAAATGCGAAGTGTGAAATTATTAGTGAATTGGTAAACTCTGAATAGATGATAGGGAGGGCATTTTTTGCATTTGAAAAATCTGGGACTATTTTTGCCTTGGTAATTCCCGCAAGTCTGAATCCTTGCATAAACAGTCTCTGCATGTTCTCTGGGTTGTTTTGGTTTGAGAGAGTAATTAAGTGTTACATAGTTTAAAACATAGTTTTTTGTTCCCGGTTGTATTTTAATCCATTACCCCGTAACCCGAAATTTTATTCCAAGTCCGAAGGAATCTTTATTTTTGCAACTTTTTAATAAACCTAACTTTTTAAGAAATGTATGTTCAGAAAAGTTTTCATACGAAAATTCGATTGCGTTCCCAGGACCTTTAATTTTCAATATAGATCTGTGGTGGACTGGATTAAAAAAAAAATTGCTAAAATTTAAATTTTAATATCACAGCTTTGGACACAAGGCCATTTTTCAGATTCGTTTGAAATTCCATGAGTGAATGAGACGGGATGTATACAAAATCTAATAGTTTTTTATTTTCACAAAACTTCACTAAACCTCTCTTTCTTTCTTTCTCTCTCTCTCTCTCTTTCTCTTTCTCTCTCTGTCTCTCTCTCTCTCTTTCTCTTTCTCTCTCTTTCTCTTTCTCTCTCTGTCTCTCTCTCTCTCTTCCCTCTCTCTTCTCTTTCTCTCCATCTTTCTTTCCCTCTACATATTTAAAGAGTCACTTTTTATAAATAATAGCGTACAAGAGAAAATTTAGTAGATAAGACCTTCTAAAACTTCCAAAGCTTATTAATTTATATAAACTTAAGAAATTTTTTAATTAGATCTTTTCTCATTTTCAAGGTTTTTTTAAATTAGCCCTTAAAAATTAGCACAAAAAATAATGCAAAACAGATTTGTAAATTTTTAAACAAAAATTCAAATTGAAAATGAATGGAGAATTTTTATGCAATTTATGAAGAATTATCACTTCCAGCCTTGGATGTAGAAAATAACGGAATTCTGTGGTCCTACAAAATTTATTTATACGGAATGACTACTTTTTTCCAAGCACACAAACTATGATGTACATTAAGATGTGGTTTTAAAAACAAAGGTATTTCATATATGTAAGTTAAACATGTATAGATCTACATTCCACGTACTCTATACACCACTGCACAGGTTGACCCACATTGCAGGAGTTTTCACCCATAGGTAATGTCCTATTTATGACCTCAAAACAATAATGTCGACATTATTATTACATTATCCAAATATATTTGTGCTTGTAGTCGCATCCACATATTTACCTTTTTTTGTTGCTTTTCCCAGGCAGGGTCCAGAAGTCCTTCGCGTTCCCATTCTTCCTCTTGCTCCATGTAGCCGTCTCCGTACTCCATGGAGAGTCCGTTCTCCATCATCATTATTAAGTCGTTTTTTAAGTACTTTTGCGCAAAAATCGATTCAAATTAATGTGGAAACTATTGAACTTCGTGTACTATTTTAATTCAGAAGTTCCTACTTTTTCAAGCAAATCATAAAAAATTATGTGCCCAATCCTGTCGATTCTATTGACTGAAGTAATTTCGTTCGAAGGTCGTTAAAATTAAATCTGAAATATTCAAAAAATGAAAATATCGCTTAATTGTTTATATAATTGTTGTTTATTTTTAGCACGGCTTCAATAAAGTTTTTGATATTATAAACCAACAGGTTTGTTATTTAATTTTGTAATGAGGAATTTTAATCTCGTTGCTCAAATAACTGATATCACACTTCTTAAACGACAATAATTTTTTAAATAGCCAAACTATTTTGGAGCAACCGTCACCGTGTGATATATTATTATAATGTGCAATGTTCTTTGCTAAAGCTTCGAGAAAAAAGGTTGTGTAAGACTAATTCCAAAAATAGCTTTTTATTTTTAGTTTAGCGTTTCGATGTCGAAGCGTAGAGAAATATTTAAGTTTTGATATATGTTTGGAACAATGCGGGAGAAATGTACGTGATTTCGCAAACAGAACGACCCGCTCGCGCTGGCAGCCAAGACAAAACTAATGTCGAGCCAGCCAAGTCACTCGGTCGAGCAGAAAAAAGGCGGGAGAAATGCGGAAAAGGCAAAGAAAATCAGAGGCGGGCAAGCGCAGGAAGCTGAATTGTGGCCTATGTATCAGGCTTTCAATGAAAACGCATTCCGATGTCTGTCGACGGATTATCCAACTGCACGGCACGGCCAACTGACTTACATACTTAGAACGGCTACGGTTTGCGACGAATGTCGGCGCCCCAAGCAACGCCACCGCAATGTTTTCAACCATAAAACATGGTTACATGTATATGTATGTATGTATGTAGTTATGCATGTGTGTGGGTATACAAAGTGTTCGGTTAACAAATACCAAAAGTATCGTGACAAGGCAGCAATTCTTGTTTTACATATTCATCAGTATGACATACTAATTTAGACCAATAACACTGAGGTGAAATTCCATCTACTTGTTTGTGTTTCCCAGGACATTAACTATTGACTATTATCAACTACAATATATTCGGAAGAACACGGCGCCTTACTGAAAATTACTTAAGATCACGCACGCCTACGATAAGAAGGACTGACACGTCCCCCAGTTTCAGAAGCACTCACGATCAGGCGCGCTCACGGTGAGAATGACTCATGATCACGCACGCTCACGACATGCGGCGTGAGTCAAAATCACGCGTGAATCAGGATGTTTTGTAAATCACACCCCGTGTGAACAAGTGGGATCACGATTTGGCGTTAATCACGATAACTTTCATAAGGCACATTCTTATGACCTCATTAACTCAGGAGTGGTCGAAATGCACGAAAAAATTTTATCACGGGATATGAAGAAGTTATCGTCTCACACGGTCCTTATGAAAAAGTTTTGTCCTCAGATTAATGATACTAAAAATGGCCGAACCTAATAAGAAATGTAGGCAGTACAGCGTTGATTATTTGAAGTTTGGCTTCATTCCATCATTGTCGGATAAACACCCGCCCATGTGCCTTTTATGCAAGAAAGTATTAAGCAATGGACGCTATGAAAGCAACAACACAGTTCAAAGACGTATCGATGAAATTAGTTATGATGTTGAAAGCTTCTTATGTAATCATTTGCAAACGACCCATTCCTCCATTCAACTGGACAAGTTTTACCTAGTAATGAAGCAGTACTACTGGCATATATACATTTTATTATGAACTAAAAAATCATTAAGAACTAATCTTCGCGAGGACTTTGACAACAGATACTTAAGGCGAATCAATATTTAATGTTTTAACAGATTTTTTCACGGAAAAATCAGTCCCTTTAACAAAAATAATATCGGCGACAGCAGATGGAGCCCCTGTCATGTTTAGGCGCTATCGTGGTTTTATAAGCCATTTAAAACAAAATGTACTTGCAATTCACTGCGTCATCCATCGACAACATTTAGCTGCAAAAAATCTTTGTGACAGATTGTTACATCAATCTCTTCAAATCATCATAGACGCAGTAAACAAAGTTCGGACTAAAACGTTAAGCACTAGGTTATTTGCGCAGTTGTGGAAAGAAAATAACGAGAAATTTCATCAAATACTCCTTCATACTGAAGGTACGCTGGCGGTCAAAAGGCTTATGTTTGACAAGGTTTTTTTTAACCATTTTAGAATTTTGTGATACTAAAGAAATCATCTTAAAAGAGAAATTGATCAAATGGAAACCAGACGTGGCATCTTCAACAGATTTGTTTACTAAATTTAATAAGATTAACAGATGACAATCTAAATTTGATTAAAGCAAAGTCCTTCATTGCAGCACTTCTTGCCAGAATGAAAATAATGAAGCAAAACATTGGACGGTACGAATTTTTCAGGTTCCCATTTTAGCGTAAGCAAACTGCCAGGATGATGACGTTTTAGCCTACAGTCAACATTTAAATGTTCTTTGCACAGACTTTAAAACTAGGTTTTAAGATGTATTGACAATGGAAATACCACAGTGGATTATTAATCCTTACGTGGACACTGAAAAAAAGTAAGTCATTTTACAAGAAGAGCTGATTGGAATAATTATAGTACAAAAGTAGAACTTAAGTTGCAGTTTAGAAAGGGACATCAGCAATTCTGGTTTCAGAGAGACATACCTGTTACATATCCTGCACTATGGACTATCGCGAGAAAGTTATCAAAGCATAATTTATAATAATAATAATTTATAATAATAATAATTGTATATTTATTTTATGAAAAAAATGTTACTAGATTTCCATTTTCTGTCGTTTTAATTACTTACAAAACTATAAACTTAAAATATTTTTCTATTTTAAAGTTTTCCACTCTACAGTAAAACCCTATCGAGGTAAGTAGCTTTGTGTCAACTTCAAAAATTCATTTAAACTTGATGAATTTGAAAAATCAATATTACGAAAGGAGGGGGGTGGGGTCTAGCTATAACAGAAAGGGTCGATACTTACGGAAAGGTTGGGAACCTCTGTTGTACATGCTCCGGGGATGATTCGTAACGATGAATTAAGAGCAATGTTGGTTTTTTTTAACATGGAGTTAGGGGCGAACCCATAGAGAAATAAAACGTCACAATTTTTTGAAAAAAAAAATGGATTTATTAAATATAAAAGTAGAGGTATTGGAACTAAATTTGCGATAGAGCTACTCCCGTTAAAATAAAATTGCTGTTAAAAATTGTGGAATTGTAACGGCTATTATTTGTACCTAATTTTTTGGCAAAAACTTACAATGAGTTTTAATAACATAAGATCAATGAAGGAAAAAATCTATTGCATTACTTTCACTAAAATTCACTTAGCTAAATTTATAACTTATTCATAACAAGTAAAAATGTTCTCTTCAGCCTGGCCGAAGTCTAAATACCCTACACCCGAGTAACTAAAAAAATTATAATTTCGCAACTTAACAACTTTTGCGTAAAAGGGGGGACCACGCCCATTTTTGGTACACAAATTGGTAATACCTGTAGATACCTCGTGATAAAATTACGTGTTTAACAAATTAATATCTTATACCGTTTAAGAGATGTTGACAGATTTTGTATGAGTGGGAGTGGCACGCCCATTTTTGGCAAGCTTATTGGTAATGCATCCGGATACAAACTACGTCTCAATATCTTGTACCGTTCATGAGATATCGCCAACTTTGTTATGAGTGGACTTGGCACGCCCATTTTTTGCTAATTTTAGTTATGGCGCTATATATTCTGGAATTAAAAAATTATATCTTGATATCTCACACGGTTTACGAGATATTCACATTATAACATTTTTTTAAACGAGGTGCCTTTACATTCCGTATGTAAAGTAGGCATGGTTGTTAACCGATCTCGCCCATTTTCAATCCCAAACTGCCCTACATAAGAGAATATTTTTGCCAAATTTAATTGCTATATCTCTTTTCGTTCTCCCGTAATCGTGATTTCACACGACAGACAGATAGACAGACGGACGAACAGGGCTAAATCGATTCAGGAGGTCACGCTGAGCAAGAATATATATACTTTTCTATATCTATCCCGTTTCCTTCTCTGCCCTTCGGGTGTAGGGTATAAAACCATTATCAGGTTTGTTCTCTACTTGGTAAGAACCAACCTGATGACTGCGTTAAAGGCACGAACTAGACCGAGTATATGCTACCTGAACAGATCGGTTAGAAACGTAGCTGTGGGCTGTGAGATTTACACCGGACAAAAGAGTTGTTAAATATAGTATTCAAAATTTAAAGCAGTTTATCTTCTAAATTGAGCGAGAACATTTTTCTTTGCACAATTTTATATAGAAGTGAAAAGTGAAAGTAACTTCTTTGTTTTATGGGTTATATTTAACATCTCTCGCTGCAATATTTCCAAATTATTTTTCAGACCTATTAATTCCACACTTCCGCTGTAAAGTGTCAATTCTAAAATGGTAATTGTTGTGAAATTATAACCATTGGAGAATTCTAGAAAAATTTTGTCCACTAAAATCCTACTCTTCCACGTCCTTCGCAAAATGTATATTACTTTTGAGGTTATCTTAGAATAAACAGCAAGTTACCATGTACTTTTATTACAAAAAACAATCAGTCGTGAACATGTTTGAATACAAAATCTAGCATTCTAAGCCCAGAAAAGTCAATAAAAAAACCTATAATCGAAGTCCACAAAATCGGAACTTTAAAACGCGTAATCTTAACCAATTAACAATGATTTGTACAACTAAAGCATTTTAACAGGATAATATATACTTTATTGAAGTAATCAATTGAATATATAAATTTGTTAGACTAACTTAAAACAATTAAATGCAAATTCGTTTAAAACTTCATCACAAGCTCAGCTGGTACACAATAACACACAAGCTGATCAATAAAGAACTTTATTAATTTCATAATATACGTAATAACGTAAATCAGATTATCAGTAAATCTTTAGATTCCAAAGCACGCTTAACACACTGATGTGTCCAAATGCTCCCTTATAAGAGTTTCCAGTGGCTTCTCCCCAATTATCCTAAAGAAGAATAAATGGTCCAGGCATTTTAAGCTGATGGAACGCAGTGCTGGAAGCCTCAAGAGGAGCTGGGCGAATCGACTATCATCCCCCGGATGTTCGGTGCGGCAGTGCTCGTCCAAACAAGCATATATCTTCTCACGGCAAAGCTCGACGTCTGCGCGACATTTTAGCCCGCGGATGTCCGGATTGAAAAGTATTATTGCTTTCAGACAAGAAAGTTCCGACCTGTCTATGTTTAAACGTTTCATCTTAATACTAAGTTCCGACAATATGCGATCGAATATGGGGGCAACCCCTGCCTTAATTGCACTATTACGATGATATGAAAAATTCTGACTCAGGAACAATTGCTGGGGCTGACGGATAGGGGAGCGCCGATCGAACGAACCCTCCAAGTTATTGTATTCTGCATCCAGAGATTCGATGCTGCACCAAGCAACATTGGTGATCAAGAGTTCGTTCCACCCAGCCTTGAGCAGCAGCACTTGATCGTCCCTTTGTAGCTGCGAAAAGTGAGGTATACGACGAGCGTACTCCATCATTTGGTAAAGCTGCTTGTTGATCATCTGGCATAAGTGAGAAACTGCACCTTTGTAGTCTGGCTGGACCATGGAATTCGTCCCCACTCGCAGAAACATGATTGCGTTGTCACCACACAGAGTCTCACTCTTCTGCTCTGCTTCCATAATCTTCTCGATATTAAGGTCGCGCAACGAACTGGTCGGATTAAACTCATCGTTTCTATTTGTCGTAATTTTAGCACCCCGTTGGCGCTCCTCCTGCACTGCTTCTCTTTTCATTCCACAGGAAAGACACTTCTGATACCGACAGTACTGACAGCGGTTCCTCTGTCGCTTATCAATTATGCAGTTCTTATCCTCACGGCAAGCGTACGTGAGATCCTTCCGCACGGTGCGTTTAAAGAATCCTTTGCATCCTTCGCAGCTGTAGACTCCGTAGTGCTTACCACTGGCTCGGTCACCACAAATCGAGCAAAGATGCTTCGAACCACTTAGTGGATGGTTCGGGGGATATTGCTGCAGCTGCACATGGTTGGTAGCGGATACAGCTGCTGCCACACTCATCGTCTGCAAACCTCCAATTGCAGCAAAAGGTCCCGGACTGCCTGGTTTGGGCGAGAACCCATCAGTTTTACTATCGTTAAGCAAAGAAATGTCTGGCTTTATCTCTGGAGGAGAAATCGGCGCTATCCTACCAAAAGACGATTCTTGTTCGCTGGTATCCATTTTACGAGTTTAAACCAACGAAATTTACTTTTGTATAACACTTAAAAATAATATTTAATTGATCAAATTTCTTCCCGTCGACATTTTATTTTGCTGACCTGTCTTACAGATATAAAGAGATACGAAACCTCCAAATGTCCGTCTTTCTTTATATGAAATGCGAGCTCGCAAGTTTGTTGAACTCACGCACAGTGTATGAGAATTCACCAAACTTTATTTCCCACCTAAACACGGAACTTCCACTTCAAAGGAACCTAATTACTTTTGCTTCCAAATAGAGGATTTCGCCACTTCTAGGCACCTATTAGTCCAAATACAACAAACTTGGAAGAAAGTCGACATATACACACTTTCAGCGTTGCTGAACTCGTATTATAATGCGTTTATATTTTAGGACTTTTTTAAGTGTTTGCTACTATTACCAAATATAAACCTTAGTATTATGTCAAGAATTATTAAGACTTTTGATATAAAAGCAGTGCTAATACATATTTATATGCTAAATACAAATATTAGTATTATTATTATTTATAAGCATGAATCTAGCTTGAAAATTCCTAAAAATTGTATGTAGTAGTTTGCATAGAAGATTCTAACTATTTCAATAATTTATCAGGACTCGTCAAATTAAACGAGCCCCCTAATATTTATAAAGTTTTAGTACATTTTTCTTAAGCATTCATTAAACAAAGTCGTAATAAATTTAATACGAAAAAATCCAATTTTAGTAGTAAAAACAAAGAGCTTTTCTGACGGCAGCTCGACACCGAAAGCTTGGCAGTTATACCTCTTTGAATATATGTATGCAGAAGGTAAACGTGTAAAAAAAGCCATATTTTGTGCAAGCTTCCTTATATAATAAAAATTAATAAGCAAAATGGACTTATTAGATGGTGTAATGATTGAAGTTATAAGGCTAGTCGAAATCTACGTTAAGCGTATTGTGTTTCTGACGGAGCACGATGGTTTTGCGCAAATTTTTCCAAATACTGGATATATTATTTAAACTACAAACTCGCAAAACGAAATTGTATTGGATTAAATCATAGCGCATTAATAGAAATACTGAAGAATGCCTGGCTGAGACGACTTCGCTGCGGTAATCTCTGGTTACTGCATCAGGTGAGGGAAGAAAGTAAGGATTGCGAAGTTTTTCTCCCACTCTCTCACACAACATACGTCGACGCTTGACGCATGAGTCAAAATACATTTGACTCATGCGTCAAGCGTCACCGTGTAATATGCCTCTTGCATATACATAGTGGTGTGTTCGAAAAATGACTTCATACAAAAGAGAAAATAAATATTAAAGGCCAAGTTCTACATCATGCAATTGCGTATAAACGCAGCAAGCTCTATATATATGAAGCCATAATACTAAAAACACATATTTTGGATTTCGATTAAAAACACAAAAAACTAGTTTGGTTATTCCAATCTTTAATGATCGTATTGAAAATCAACAAATAAAGTCAGGAAATAATTAAAAAATTTCGAGGGTTTATGAACATAAGGCAAAAAGTACTAACATTTAGGAGTACGTTCCAATGCGTTGTCGAAAAAAATGCTGTTCCTACTAAAAGTATATAAAATTAAAGAAATATTTAAAATCGAATGAGACTCATCAGCCTAACAGCTTGCTTCAGTGAGTCCAAAGCATTTTCTTCAAGACACATCCGTTAAAAACTTCGTAGTTTTATCTAATGTTTTCTACATTATGGCCTAAACAAAATTGGGACGACAAACAACATTAACGGGTGGTTAGCGTGGTTACCTTTGTTCGGTGATTAAATACAACTACAGCACCGTCGACAAAAGCAGCTGTTCAATTCAATTTCAGCGGTTTCTTTCTTAATCGCAGTAACCCTCATAAGCCTCTCAAAAACAAAAAAAAAAGCAAAAAAAACATTCAACCGAAGGTCTACAAAAAAAAGCAAATAAAATTTCAAAATAAACTTTTCCGCAATAAATAAAACTCTCCCCAATAAATAGAATTTCAGAGCAAAATTCATATACATACAGCGCTTCATTTTTCAACCAAGGTTAAATTTCACATAATGTGCCTATGAATATTAATAAGGAAGAGTAAACAAAGGAGTACAAAAAAAGAGCGCATTGTCGTTGTCAAATTAGAAATAGGGCCCTAATGCGAGTGTCAATCGACGATTGATAAATGATATTTATCGATTGTCGATCGTCAATTTTGAATTTTGGTATTGCCAGTGTCAACTGTGATCGATACTTGTCAATTTTCCGCTCGATCGCTGCCAATCGTACATTTCTGTACGACAAATTATCAATTATGTTTTTCTTGTTATTAAGTAAAAAAGTATTAAAAATTTTTTGTTTACATAGGACAAAGGTTGTGAGCAACGAACGCCAAATGGAAAAATTGGTCTCATTAATGCAAGAAAACGCGGATATAGCGAAAGGATCAAAACAAAATCAACATTTAACAAATCGAAACATTATCAAAACAAACTTTTTTAAAAACAATAAAAAATTTACTAATTACACACATTCTTTTGATATACAATTCAATTCAATTCAGGCTTTAATTTATAATTTTTTTAATCTTATGCAGTTGTACATACACGTTCACAGCTGATCAAAGGAAACGCTAGGGGGAATATACACCTCAGACAAGATTAATAAACTGCTGCCCATAAATATCAATGTTATTTTCCGTAAAGCAACAATGAAGAAATCCACTTTTTGTCTCGCCGTATATGCTGGAGTCCAAAGAAATCTTCGGAGTAAAAACTCGTTTACTCGTTGTTTTTCGAAAGCAAGAAAAAGTACACGTCTCCAATCTTTAACTTTAAATTTGTCTGAGGTGTAAACTCCGTGCGTAGAAGTTTAGAACAGGTTGCAGTTCACAATAGTGCAAAAATTAGTGAATTGAGATTCGCAATCGTCGATTGACACTCGCAATAGGGGCCAAGATCTAAATGAGCATAACGACAAGAGCTCGCTGGTGCACTTTGTCGTCAGATAATTGAGATTTTTCTTTATTCATAAAGTTCATATTCATACCATAAAAGATTGCGTCATTTTTATATTGCGGTTTATCTTTTGTCGCCTGTCGACGCAATTATGTTTGCACTAAAACGACGCAGAAGCGACGAAACTACAATACAGTATCTCTTCGAGAAGTTATACGTTTTTAATGGCGCTGTTCACTTGTACAAAGGCACAAACATTTCTTGCAAGCAAACGTCGAAAATAAACACTACCACGAGGTACGGTGACAGCAGTGACAGAAATTCGGGTTTTTGAGGAACGGTGACAGCAGTAAAAAACATTCAGGTCACCGTGATTTCACCCAATGACTAAGGCACCGTCAATTTGATACGAGCAAACAATACCAGAGGTTTTAGAGAGTTTAAAGCGGAATGCTTAGTTTAGATATTTCCATAACGGCAAAACAAAAACAAGTAAAAGTGTTGTCTTCGGTCTGGCCGAAGTCTAAACACCCTACACCCGAGTACCTAAAAAAAATATAATTTCGCCACTTAACAACTTTTGTATTAGGAGCACGCCCATTTTTGCCAATATTTTTGTAATTTCTCTAGATACTGCTGGATAGAATCACGTATTAAAATTTTTAACCTTTTATGGGATACTGAAAACTTTTGTATAATTGGCCGGACCAAGCCCATTTTAGGTATACAAATTGGTAATACCTGTCGATCCCTCTTGATAAAATTACGTGTTAATATCTTATGCCGTTTAGAAGATATTGACAACTTTTGTATGAGTGAGCGTGGCACGACCATTTTTGGCAAGCTTATTGGTAATGCTTGCGGATACATCGTGGTAAAATAACGTCTCAATATCTTATACCGTTCATGTGAGATTGCCAACTTTGTTCTGAGTGGGCGTGGCATGCACATATTTTGCAAAAATTTTAGAAATGGCGCTATATGTTCCGGAATAAAATTATACCTCAATATCTCGCACGATTTTTGAGATATTAACATTATAAAATTTTTAAAACGAGGTGCCTTTACCTTCCGTATGTAAAGTAGGCGTGGTTGTTAACCTCTAGCCCATTTTCAATCCCAAACCGCCCTACATAACAAAGAAAATTTGTGCCAAATTTCATTGCTATATCTCTTTTCGTTCTCTCGCATTCGTGATTTTAACAGACAGACAGACGGATATACAGTAAATCGATTCAGAAGGTGATGCTGAGCAAGGTGACGCTGAATATATATGCTTTTCTATATCTATCTTGTCTCGCCAAATTGTTGTTGGTCTCGCCAATATTCAGTCAGGTTTACCGAGGAAGTATTTAAAAATTGGCGTTTGAACAAAACTGCTGAAACTAAACTGCTGCACAAACAGGCCAGAAGTAGTGTCGTGACCACGGACGAGGGTGGATGCAGCTACCCACTGCAGTGCAGTGGTTAGTGTGCTCGCGGAAACAAACAAACAAATTTAAGAAATATTTTCAAACAAACATAAAATCTCAGTGCAGAAGCATTGATTTGGATTACAGTGCATTAAAACTTAACAATAGACATTAATAAATTCGCTAAAACAATAACACCAAATAACATAACCAAATATCACAAATAGACAATTAAACGGAATGCAGAGAACCAAGCGAAGGGCTTATTTATGCTCTCCGCAGTAAAGCTCAGCATTTCGTTTCTTTCTTCTCCTCCTCCTTCCTGGTCCCGTAAGGTGTGCAAGCGGCTGTGAGTGCACCGTGGGCTGAAGCGTGGCAAGATAAAGGCATAACACTTGTCTTGTCGCGTTTTGCTATGCTTGCGACGTATGCGTGGCTGCTTGTACAGCTGACCTTACACTTCCTTACAGTGGGCGGCGATGACAAAATTTCGCATAGACTATACTAATGTACGGGGCTTGAGGGCGAATTTTTTCGCGGTCTATGCGCATATTTGTACGCACCAACCGCATATAATGGCACTAAGTGAGACCAAGGTGTCTGAGGGTGCATATCCACTGGATTTTCATATGCCTGGGTACCATTTACTGCCATTGTTTTCACCACACAGAGGCTTCGCCTTATACATTCGCAGTGATGTTGCGTACCAGTGTCAGCAACACCTTTGCACGACGGATGCCGAATTTAGCTCCATGTGGGTTAAGTTAAAAATCCAGTCGCACATCCTGCACTTCTGCTTCGTTTATAGTCTAGAGAGGCTGCCAACTTTTGATAAACTGGACAGTCTCTCTGATTCGATTTCTAAAATCCTGGAAT
Organism: Sicus ferrugineus; assembly: GCA_922984085.1. Taxonomy (NCBI): domain Eukaryota; kingdom Metazoa; phylum Arthropoda; class Insecta; order Diptera; family Conopidae; genus Sicus; species Sicus ferrugineus. Next base: position 5,660,771 of record OV277351.1, on the reverse strand, counting down.
CGTATCCGAACAGTGAAATTGTTGTTGCTGGTGATTTCAATGTTCATAATTCCAATTGGCTACGTCATTCGAGTCACACAACACCCGAGGGTTTGTATGTTGAGTTATTTGCTGAGTCCAATAATTTGACTCAATTAGTGAAGGAACCAACGCACTTTCCCTGCGTTGATGGGCAAAACCAAAATATTCTGGACCTTTTTCTAACTTCACATCACAGCAAGTATGATGTGAATGTTCTTGCACCTTTTGGTAATTCGGACCACGCTACAATTTCTGCTACCTTCCCATATTCTAGTCTTCAATCCGCTCAACAGCCAGCTACGAAGCGGACAGTGTGGCTTTATGACAGTGATGTCCAAGAGCAGCCATTTGGGCACTCAATGTTTGAGTGGCATAATATGTATACATTGAGTGTATTTGCCGAAATACGTCAGTACCCATCAAACCATCAATGAAGTAGGACTGTATGCTGCGCTCATTTGATTATGCTACACCCAAAAAATTATATTATTTAATAAAAAATAAAATGATTGATTTAAAACATCAAATCGAATTTTTTGCGTATTTGTAATGCTTACAATGAAGCACAATTCCTGGTTTGCTTTACTTCACTTATCAAAACAAATAGATATTCTTTGAAAAGACACTTATAGTATGCGTTCTGACTATATTTCGTATTCCGGGACAGAACGGGAAAAAATCTTTTGATTTATCTGCTGCAATAATCCAAAAATGTAGTGCGCAAACAAACATAAATCCAAAAAAAAAATCCATGATTTGTGTTTCAGCGCATCTATTTTTCTCAGTGCTGAGTGAAAAAAATTTCCAACACACGATCAATTGTGATAGTATGTGTTTGGACACCACTGCTTTATGAGAAGGCTAATTGGGATGCGCTGAACTCCTTTTTCAGCCGTTCCAATTGGCAATTGGGTTTCAGGGATAGAAACATAAATGCTGCAGAAAAATTGGTAGAAAATATAATTTTATTTGGTATGAGGTCTTTCATACCCAATAAAAGAATTTCCATTAAACCAAAAGACCATTCCTGGTTAAGGCGACTTGCAGACAAGCAGTCAGGTCCAAAGAGGAAGCATTTAGGAATTGGCGTTTAAACAAAACTGCTGATACTAAGCTGCTGCGCAATCAGGCCAGAAATAGGTACAATGCCACTCTAAAGCGCGAAAAAGCTCTCTACGAGCAGCGCCTTAGACGTAGAGTTCTTCAATACCATAAGGGTAGTAAGAACTTTTGGTCGTTCGTGGGGAGGGTGAAGAATCAGACGCGATCGTCTATTCCAACTCTCCTCAAGGATGATCAGATCTTCACTCACTCGGTTGATAAGGCAAATTTATTAGCCAAAATGTTTGCTGAAAACTGCTCTCTTTTTGAGAGTAGCCAACCACTACCTGTGATCGATGGTGTGTCTCATATTATGCCTGAGATGCACTTTCGAACGCGGGCTGTCAAAAGAGTGCTTGTAAACCTCAACATCAATAAACCCTCGGGACCAGATGGCATTTCAGCCCACGTGTTGAGAAAGTTCGCCTCAACACTGGCTCGCCCATTGCGCAATCTCTTTAATTTATCGTTTACTTCAGAAATTCTTCCTACTTCCTGGAAGATTTCCAATGTGCAACCAGTTCCTAAAAACGGCGAGGATACGAATCCTGCCAATAGCATAGCAATCTGTTCAATACTCTCCAAAGTTATGGAGAGAATTATAAATTTTAAGTTGAAGAGGTATCTGGAGAGCAACCAGTTGGTCAGAGATCGCCAGTATGTCTTAAGTGCTCACCACTCCACCGGTGATTTGATGGCGTTCCTCACTGAGCGGTGGAACAACTGTATTCACCAGTTTGGTGAGAGTAAGGTTGTTGCTCTAGATATCTCCAAGGCATTTGACCGGGTGTGGCATAAAGCACTCGTGTTTAAACTGGCTGCTTATGGGGTTGTTAATTCATTCGCTCGATGGATATCGAGTTTCCTCAGGGACCGTTCTATCCGGGTTTTGATATACGGCTTTGCTTCCGATGAGCACTCCATTAATGCTGGAGTTCCGCAGGATTCGGTCCTGTCTCCAACACTTTTTCTTATTTTTATCAATGACCTTCTATCATTGACATCAAAACCCGTCTACTAGTTTGCTGATGACAGCAGCATTTGTGTTTCTTATTCATTCTCCATGCTTCCTTCTATACTAGAGATCAATAGAAACTCAGAATTATGAATGACATACTCCAATCTGACCTCAACAAAAGCCAGGAGTGGGGTCGAGCGAATCGGGTCGATTTTAATGCGCGGAAGACCCAATGCTGTTTGTTGACCCACAAGCGTCTGGCGGATGACAACTTCCCACCTCTAAATATGGGTGGTGTGGATATTAATGAGTCGGAGGCTCTTGATGTTCTGGGCATGTCAATCCAATGTGTTCTTCGTTGGAACGATCACATTTTCGAAAGGAGCAGCCAAGTGCTTAGGCTTTCCTAAGCGGTGTAAGAAACACTTCACTCCAACCGATCTTCGTTGTATCTACACCACCTGTATCCGTCCGAAAATGGAGCACAATTCGCATATATGGTCGGGGAGCTTCGCGAACATATCTTCAGCTTCTAGACCGTTTTTAATGTCGTGCATTAAAACTTATAGGGGACAGTAGGGTATCCAGCTCTATTGAAACCTTGGAGCGTCGTCGTGATGTAGGGTGTGTATCACTATTTTATCGTTACTTTCATGGTAAATGTTCCTTTGAAGTAGCCGGCCTGACTCCTCCGGTTCAGGTATTTAGCAGAACTACTCGGCTTTCAAGAGCGGTGCACCCCTTTTATGTCACGATTCCGTTCCAACGAACCACGCATTATCGTGACAATCCGTTTTTCGGTCGAGTCATTAGATTGTAGAATAATCTCCCTGCGAATGTCTTCCCGCCCGCTTACAGCGTCGAAACCTTTAAGCGAAGTGTAAACAGTCACTACTCCCCCCTTCCCTCTAACCTGTCATCCCTTCGGAACCAACAAATGCTGTGCATGGATAGGGGGCATCCCCTGAGCTTGGTTTAATCTGTCATAAAAAATTAAAAAAAATAAAAAATGAGTCGGTAGCTCTTGATGTGCTGGGCATGTCAAGCTAATGTTATCTTCGTTGGAACGATCATATTTTTGATGCGTCGAAAGAAACAGCCAAGTGCTTAGGCTTTTTAAAGCGGTGCAAGAAATACTTCACTCGAACCAATCTTCGTTGTATCTACACCACCTATCTATATCCGTCCGAAATTTTTTTTTCTATATCCGAGTTCAGGAGCTGCTAAGCTTTAAAGCTTTTTGTGCTGATAGCACGAGCTCCTGGTAAGAGGGTTGATAGAGGGAGGAGAGTGGAAAGATTTTTTTTTTTTTTTAAATTGTAGAACTATTTGTTTAGTTTTTGTAGAACTAATAGCGCTAGGCTAGGCCTTAAGTACGCTGAAAACAACACAATTAACATCCATGCCCAAGGCGGGATTCGAACCCGCATCCCCGGAGCTCGCAGCGAGGTTATCACCGACTGCGCCACCGAGGACGGCAAAATGGAGTACAATTCGCATATGTTCGGTAACTTCGAAAACATATCTTCAGCTTTTGGACTGTATTCAAACTTATCGAGGACAGTAGGGTATCCAGCTTTATTAAAACCTTATGGCCTTATTTTACGGGTACTTTAACGGTAAATGTTCTGCTGAAGAGCCGGCCTGATTCCTTCGGTTCAGGTATTAAAGAGAGCTATTCGGGTTTTCACAGTAGTGCACCCCCTTTAAATTTTTATCCCGTTCCAACGCACTACCCATTACCGTGAGAAATTGTTTTTTGGTCGCGCTGTTAGATTGTGGAATAATCTCCATGCGCATGTTTTCCCGCCCACTTATAACATCGAAGTTCTTAAAAGGGATGTAAACCGACACTAGTCCCACTTTGGATCTTTCCACTAATCTATCTTCTTTTCTAAACGGACGAATGCTTAGCATGGATCAGGAGGCATCCCCTGAGCATTATTATATCTGCCATAAAAAAAAAGAACGATTTAGTTTGCACACAGCGTGTGGAGGCCACCGTAAACTTTTACCAGAATAAAATTAATGTGGGTAGTCCAAGAATGCGTGCTGTTAAATATAATACTGGGGTTTCGTGCAGCTTTGACGTATTAAATGGCACTCTGACCAAGCGCATTGGTAGGAAATAGGATACGTCAATATCCTTTTTATATATCTCCTGGGCCTTTAATTTTAGTGGATTAAGACCCAACTTATTAGATTGTACCTAATCATTTATAAATTGCAGGTCATCGTTTACTAATCTAGCAGCAGCATTGAGTTCAGACCGCTTACAGCTATGTTTGAACTGTACATGATCAGCGTACATGTGAACCTAACCGTGTTTCTACCTTGCTTGGTAGTTCATTGATATATACAACAAATAACATTCGGCCAAGAATTTATCCTTGAGGTACACCATAGCATACAGGGAAAAAACTGTACATCCGGGGGTTTGCTATAATTTTTTTTGCTGAGTATTCGAGAATTTTTATTTTAATTCGAGAATTTTTAATTTATGAGAATATTGTTTTGTGTCCCTTTTTTAGAGGAAATTTATTTTGTTTAGGTTTTTACTTTTTGCTATTCTTTGTTTTATACTTTGTTCTTCCGTTTGTAACGCAGAGAAGGAGACGAGGTAGATATAGAAAAGTATATATATTCTTGCTCCGTCCGTCTGTCTGTTGAATCACGATTACTGTAGAACGAAAAAAGATATCGCAATAAAATGGCAATAAATTGGCACAAATGTCCTTTGTTACGCAGGGCAGTTTGGAATTGAAAATGGGCGGAATCGGTTAACAACCACGCATACTTTACATACGGAAGGCAAAGGCACCTGGTTTTAACAAAATGTTATAAGGTGAATATCGCATAAACTGTGCGAAATATTGAGGTATAATTCTATATCGCAACACACAGCGCCATTATAAAAATTTTTGCAAAGAAGGGGCGCGGTCCGCCTACTCATACAAAAGTTGGCAATATATATTAACGGCATAATATATGAAGAAGTAATTTTATGGCAAGGTATCTGAAGGCATTAATATCCGCTTGCCAAAATTTGCGTGCCACGCCCACTCATAAAGTTATCAATATTTCATAATCGGTATAAGATATTAAAACGTAATTTTATCATGACGTATCTGGAGGCATTACCAATCTATTTTCCAAAAGTGGACGGGGCACGCCCATTCATACATAATTGAGCGGACCACGCCCATTTTGGTATACAAATTGGTAATACCTGTAGATACTTCGTGGTAAACGTGTTAATATCTTATACCGTTTACGACATATTGCAATTCTCTTTCAAAAAATTTTTGCAATTTTGTAAACAATTTTTTCAAGTTTTCGAAATTGCATGCATTTTGTTTTTGTAATTTACTTTGGTGCGTAATGATGATATCACCAAACCATTAAAAGCGAAAAAAGAGTCTGCTTTAGAAAATGGCCTGCTTTAGAAAATGACTTGCTTTAGAATGTACATTGACTTAGAAAGTGAATGAAAGTAGATTGAGAAATAGCCTTGTAACCAGGGTTCAGAAAGCACGCCCCGGGGGCAGCACACGCTGGCACATGCACAGCACATGTGCTGTATCTGCTTCACTTACACTGCCCTTACGACTGCGCTGCCCTAGTGTTACTTCACCTATGCCGTGAAAGTGTTAGGTTGAACGGCACAGCCTCGCGTACTCGGGGCATACGCTGTGCCCCGCACAGATATACAAAAACAGCCCTGGAACTGTGCCATCGCGGGCGCGCTCTGAGGGCAGCTATGCTGCACATATCCGTGCCGACAACAGCTCGGTGCCAGCGCGTGCCTGCTTTGCGGCACTTCTCTGTATGTGGATACATGCAATATTACGTATAAGTGGAACGTCGTGAAACAATCCTTGCTCTATGCTACCTTTGTTATACCCTACACCCGTAGTGAGTAGTGTATATTCACTTTGTCCTTCCGTTTGTAATGAAGAGAAGGAGACAAGATATATATAGAAAAGTATATATATTCTTGCTCAGCGTCCTGAAACGTTGTAGCCCTGTACGTCCATCTTTCTAGAATTTTAAGGCCTATTTCTGAACCCTGATATTCACCTTATAATATTTTCTTAAATCGAGGTGCCTTTACTTTTCGTATGTAAAGCAGGCGTGGTTTTTAACCGACTCCGCCATTTTCCATCCCAGCCTATGATGACAGAATATTCGTTCCAAATCTCATGACGATACCTCTATTTGTTCTCCTGTAATCGATATTTCTACAGACAGACAGACGGATGGACAGGGCTAAATCGATTCAGGAGGTGACGCTGTGCAAGAATATATATACTTTCCTACATCTATCTGGTCTCCTTCTCAGCGTTGTGAATATATCCTACTCCCTTTGGGAGAAGAGTGTAAAAATTGGGGCAAACGAGTTGTTTTTTTTTTGTTCCCTCTTCGCTCCTTCCAGATTTAATAATATTATCACCACAAATCTGAGATGTGGGAACGCAATTTATTGCGTGCTGAAACGCAACGATTTAGGGCAAACATGAAGCAGAACTTTTACAAACTCACCTGTTAAAAGACAGCTACATCAATACAAAATCCGTTTTGCAACCTTTAGTTGAAAGAAAAATCAGCCGCCTTTCTTAAATCGACTAGGTTAACATACATTTCTAATTTAAACTCTTGCCGTAATCAATTGTAGTACCACCAATTTAACAATAAATTTACCGCACCACATGCTAGCGTTGGAAACCAAAGAATAAATATAAGAAAAAAAACGATTGTTTATTTAGGGGTGTATTACAGATTTTCTTAAAATCTAATACAAATAATTTCAAACATTTTTGGTCCTGTTCACATTAATGAACAACTCCACATTAATGCAGTATATTCAGTCTACTTCGTGGCTGCTCGTTCATTTTGTGTACGTTGCCACTAGGGTGAAAAACTTTGGGTATTTTGAGTTATTTTTGGAGATTTTTTATACGTATTAAAATTGAGTACAGAACCAATTTTGTTGCGCATTTTATTTTTTAGTGGCTTTATTACATTATTTAGTATAATTTTAAAAATAAAGAATTTCAAATACCTACTTATTATTATAAAGAATTTCAAGGTTACAAAATAAACTTTGGATCGGTGGTTAATAAGGGCAAATGTGGAGGTGATGAAGGAAGGATCAAAGACAACAAGACTGGAAACTCCTCTCATTTCGTGAGCGAGCTAAAAAACATGTCCGTCCACGAAACTCAAGTACAACGTATGTGAGTTTTATGGTAAAATTGTCTCCTTGTTAAAAGCTAAAACTGACTATTGCAAAGGAAGTTAGCAAGAAAAGTAAACCATTGCGGCTTGTTACCACACCGTCACAAGATGATGGGGTGAGTTCGTGACAGGGATACAAACGAAACACAATTATTAAATATTACTTGTATGGATTTTTAGGTAAGCATTAATAGAAAAACTTCATTGCATTCAAGAGCCTTAGCAGTTTTGATGATTTCTTAACTGTTTGGAAATATTAAAGTGTAATATAAACTTCCTTGTTTTTGTAATTTGTAAAAGAAAAACAAATTCTTTTAAACAATTGTAACACAATGATTACTTTTACTTACTTTTACTTAAGTTACTTTTTAGTCTTTTTAAAAATTAGTCAAAGCTGTGGAAATTTACACCACAATCAAAAGTAAAATATGTTGGCATCTCTTCCGATTAAAAGTACGTGTGGTGAGAAAAAAAGCAGACTATATTTGCGAATCGAGCAAATTTTATCAAATTTGACTTGGTTTCCTTTGCAAAATATTTAATATAATGCAGCTACGTGACTTGGAAAAGATTTCATGTGCATTTCTAGAAGCATAAGTCGGTTTACAGCCCATCTCCTTCTCTTCTTTACGTATTTTACAAATTATGTTTCTGGGCTAGTGCGGTGAAGAAGAACATGAGTTGCAATCCTCTCTCAAAATTTGTTTCCAATTTTGTAACCAAATTTTTCAAGTAGTCAAACATTTTTCTCAAGTTGTCAAAATTGCATGCATTTTGTTTATGTAATTTGCACACTTCAGATTGATTTCACTAATGCAGTGAAAGCGAAAAAAGAGTTTCCAGTCTTGTTGTCTTTGGGAAGGATCAAAGGATCTGGTAAATTATTGGGCAAATAGAACATTTCGTAAGAACGTAGTAACCAACCTAATCATCGTAATGAGTAGGGACCGAGGTGGCAATACAACTTCAGCTGTCATTCTACTCGGCTTAAGAGAAATATCAAAATCATTTTGATATTCGCGTCATGCATTGCCAAGTCGTCACATACACACACAAACCTATATGGTTGATCAAGTATGGAAGAAGCTTCGTTCTGCGCAACTACGTCACAATAGCCAGTCAATATGGTATATCCGTCAAACTCTCATACATTTGGAATGTAAAAGTATAAACATTGCTATGAATTTTTAGATATTGCAATAACTACTCCGTTATAGGAATAAATTATTGTAAAAAATTATTTAAAGTAAACAGATTTGTGTAATATCGAGTTGTGATGTGACCGCTGACGGAGGCGGATGGTGCGCCCGCCTATACTTTTCTTGTTCAGTGTTCGGGCAAATAAAATCTAAAACAATAGTGAAAAGAATTACCCACGCCGCGAAACACGTTTAACACAACAATAACACCTCACAAAACAACACTTTTTAACAAACAAACAATAGTGCACTGCTTAATACCAACTCAACATAATAACAATTATATAAAATTTTATCAAATTACAACATATAAGTAGACAATCAACCGGGACGCAGAGAACCATGCGAGGGGCTTCTTTATGCTTTCCGCAGTAAAGCTCAGCATTTCGTTTGCTTTCACTCCTTCTCCTTCTTCCTGGTCCCGTTAGGTGTGCATGCAAGATAAAGGCATAACACTTGTCGCGTTTTGCTTTGCTTGCGACGTATGCGTGGCCGCTTGTACAGCTGACCTTACACTTTCTTACAGTGGGTGGCGATGACAAAATTCCGCATAGACTCCACTAATGTACGTGGCTTGAGGGCGAATTTCTTCGAGGTCTATGCGCATATTTGTATCCACCAACCGCATATAATGGCACTATGCGAGACCCAGGTGTCTGAGGGTGCAGATCCACTGGACTCTCACATGCCGGGGTACCATTTACTGCCATTGTTTTTACCACACAAAGGCCTCGCCTTATACATTCGTAGTGATGTCGCGTACCAGTGTCAGCAACACCTTTGCACGACGGATGCCGAATTTAGCTTCATGTGGGTTAAGTTCAAAATCCAGTCGCACATCCTGCACTTCTGCTTCATTTATAGAAGCCCGGGTCTAGAGATGCTGCCAACTTTTGATAAACTGGACAATCTCTCTGATTCAATTTCTAAAATTATGGAATCGTATCCGAACAGTGAAATTGTTGCTGCTGGTGATTTCAATGTTCATAATTCCAATTGGCTACGTCATTCGAGTCACACGACACTCGAGAGTTTGTATGTTGAGTTATTTGCTGAGTCTAATAATTTGACTCAATTAGTGAAGGAACCAACGCACTTTCCCTGCGTTGATGGGCAAAACCAAAATATTCTGGACCTTTTTCTAACTTCACATCACAGCAAGTATGATGTTATGATGTGAATGTTCTTGCACCTCTTGGTAATTCGGACCACGCTACAATTTCTGCTACCTTCCCATATTCTAGTCTTCAATCCGCTCACCAACCAACTCCGAAGCGGACAGTGTGGCTTTATGAGAAAGCTAATTGGGATGCGCTGAACTCCTTTTTCAGCCGTTTCAATTGGCAATTGTGTTTCAAGGATAGAGACATAAATGCTGCAGCAAAATCGGTAGAAAATATAATTTTATTTGGTATGAGGTCTTTCATACCCAATAAAAGAATTTCCATTAAACCATCTCATTCGTTTTGAATGAGAATCGAATGAGAACAAAATAGAGATTTTGAAACACCCTATAGCTGGGATCAAAAAATTCCCAAAACAAAAACAGTGGAAATGGAAGGCAAATAATTGCAATCAGCTGTTTTACAAGTTTTACAAGTGTGGGGACAACCCACATTAACATCAAGGAAACGGTATCTATAATGAATAGTGAATTCCAATTGAGAGAATGTGTGTATTGTTTCCCTATCCAAGATTTTACATTAATTTTTAAAAGATTTTATATAACAAATTGAAGAGTTTGAAGAATTAACTATTCATATTCAAACTCTGGAATTTTCTGTTTAAAAATTTTTAAATCACAAAATTAAAATCAAATGATCAAAAATTCGCGATCTCTGTGTGGTAATTCAAACGATTGTCGAATAACTTGACAATCGCTCTACAAACCCCACAGAGTAATGTTCATCTCACATTAAAATTTAGAGAAAGAGCGGACCTATCTAACCTGCTTAAGATTCCCTAGCCTACTATTTGGTGAGCGGTAGTATGTCACGGTTGGCAGTAGGTATAATAAATTGAAAAACCAGCGGTGACACCACGTCCAAACACCAAAATGAACCGTTGCACCGGAACGGCACGAGATACGCAAAAAAATGTGTCTCGTTGTGTGATTCCAACGCAACTAATATACCCTCTTTAGAAAAGAAGATATTGTAAAGTATTTTTAGGTAATAGAATAAAATATAGTAGTTGTAATTCTATTATTTTATTATTACATTATTATTATATTATATTATATTATAATAATTAAGTCTATTATTTTATATTATATTATGTTATTACTATATTACATTACATTATTATATTATTATTTTATATTGTTTTTTGTATTTTATTTAATTTTTTCAAACTTATGTCTTCATCTTACACATATTCTACTTCCCTTTCCTAATTTTTCCTTTACTTTAAAAATCTCTACCCCTATTTAAACTCTTCATAGAAATCCATGTATTGGGTGAATTGGAGTCTTCATAGAAATCCCTGTATTAGGTGAATTAGAGTTTTCTCCATTTCTTACCCAATAAATCTGATTTCTCCTAAAACAAAGAAAATCCAAAAAATCCTCTCTCCTTAAAAAGAAAAATGCACACAGGAGACACAACGGAACACAAATTCCGAAAAACGATTAAGAGGAAGGGTACATAACGGAACACACAATTACGGATCACACAAGGAAAACACGCAAATATGATCCTCAACATATGACGCGCAGCACACAATGACAACAAGACACACACGTACAGAATATGCAGTTGCGATTGATTACAAAAAAGGTGGTTGGAAACATCTAATGTAACACGAGACCAGTCACTGGAAAAGAGGACCGACATCGAAGAAAATCCTTAAATTCAATATAAAAAGAACCAAAACAAGAGCCAACGTCAGTAGAGATTCAATATAGAAGACAACAGCATAAAAATAGTGAACTAATTAAAAAACACAGTGGAAAAGTAAAAAGCACTGTAAAATAATGAAATAAGAAAAAAGTTATAAATAAAATAGTGAAAAGTAGAAAATATTATAAAATAATGAAATAATAAAATTAGTAAAAAAAGTGAAAAAAGTTATAAATAAAATAGTGAAAAGTGGAAAATATTATAGAATAATGAAAAAAAATATAGTGTCAAGTGGAAAATATTATTAAATAATTAAATAAGAAAAAAAAGAGTTAAAAATAGAGTTAAAAATAAAATAGTGAAAACAGTGGAAAATATTGAAAATAATGAATAAGTGGAAATTAAAAGTAAAATAAAATAGTGAAAACAGGGAAAATATTGAAAATGATGAATAAGTGAAAGAGAAAAATTAATGCATACTACAACAGGATAAAAGCAAACCAACAGTGGAAAAAGTCACAAAGATACAAGATGCATACTACAACATGATGAAAACAAAACAACAGAGGAAAAAGTCACAAAGATGCAAGATGCAACGATACGACATATACAACAATAGAGAAAAATGTCATAAGGATACAATTTACAGCAATACGAAACATTAATCAACTATACAAAAACGAGTGAGGATGGTTAAGGTAGGAAACAAATTAAAATTAAGAGGAAAAATGAAAATAAAAATTGACTGTGCCCTAATAATTGTAATTAAATAACCTATTATTTAAATTTTATCATTATCTCCTTTTTGAATAAATTTTAATTTCTAAAAACAACCTTCATCGAACGTATATTGAATTTAATTTATTTGTTAAAACCATTATACCTTCTTATTTCTGAAACAATTTCGTCAAACTTAAAATCTTGTTGATAAAATTGTGTTGATTTTTTGCTGATTGAATCGATTTTCATTCCGAATATTAGCCTTATGCGCACTCTCGCAGGATGCATACGTGCATAAAAACAAACAATTGTTCTAAACCCAACTGACGAGCCTCTCTGGCAGGAGGCGAAAAGATTCTTGGGGTGCCCTCGGCCTACACGGCATAAAAATTTTTCCTTTTTTGTTTTATTTTTTACATAGGCGTCTTTTATAAACAAAACATTCATTTTACTCCCTCGAAACATTCATTTTAATCTTTTTAATTATCTTTTCTCTTTCTCTCATCTATTCTTTTGCTCATTTAATTATCTTGCTCATTTAGTTATTATTTTTTGTCCATCGTTAACAGACGGGACTGAACGAGACCAATATACTGACTACAGAAACTTATACTTACAGACAGTGACCGACAGGCTGGCAATGACGTAATGCGGATCTGATGTCGTCCAGTTAGGCATCGGGTAGTTGACATTGCGCCTGCATAAAAACACCCCCAACAAACGTAACAGTGACGACTATGGCCATAGGGCTAGATTAGTCTTAAGTAGGTTAGGGAATTCTTAGGCAGGTTAGATAGGTCCGTTTTCTTTTCTCTCAATTTCAATGAGAGATGTTCCATATTCTGTGGGATTTTTAGAGCATTCACCAAGTTATTTGATGATCGTTCGAATTACGAATAGTTTATTCTCCAAACTCTTGAATTTTTATACATATAAAACATTTTTGAAATATTAACGTAAAATCTTAGAGCGGGTATACAAAAACACATTTTCACATTATTATTCAAAACATTTATTGATTTATTTTTTAATACCTCTTTTATAAATATAAATAGAGAAAATAAGTATATAATTTTTAGTAAACAGCAGAAGGATTTCAGTAAGCAGCGGATTCAATAATTAACAATCGATCTTTTCTCGTTGCTGTCCAGAACCAAAAAGAGACCGGAAATCCCCCGCTTGACAGCTCGACCTTTTTATCATCAGCTGTCTTCCACTTAACCTAAGGGCCCTGTTACACAAGTGCTTAACAGGGTTTACACTATCAACTTATGCATATAGCTATGTACATATCACTACAAATTAATAACTAATAACTATAAAAGAAATAAAATATAATATATAACAAGATTTTGAATTGAAATCTTGCATTTTTATTAGAAGACGACAACTAAATTGCGATCGTCTTTTTTAAGACGAGAAACCCAACGATATCGTTTCTCAGAATACCAAAAGACGATACGAAACTACGTAATGAACGATTAGCTCAACGATATCGTCTCTTGGAATACCAAAAGACGATACCATTAGGTAATCAGCTGTTTTTCTGAACGATTGAAAACGTTCGTGACTCTTGGAATAAGGCTGTAAATGTATACTTATTTTCAATCGATTTTTCAGAACAGCTGATGGTTCTGTCAAAACGAATGAGAAAGGCGATGTAAACGGTTCGCGAATAACTGATTCAATATTCTCATTCGAGGTCGATGTAAACGTAGTATAAGCCTATAAACGAAGAATGTGAAATACAGGCATCCCTCGAATAGCACTTCGGTACTTTAGTTGCACGAAGTCCACGAATATTGCTATTATAATATATATATTCTTCTGTGTTCTTATTTCCAAATTTTTCTTAATTAATCTTTGGATCAAATTTGTATAAATCTGGAGTTTCGAATTGCATGGTTTCGAATAGCACGGTACCAATTCACGTGTTTTTCGAGGGATGTCTGTACAAATTAATGGTAAAGTTGTGGGCAATGGAGGAAGAAAGAAATTGAAAAATTTTATATTCTCTGTTGAAACTTCAAATATTACACCACATTCACCTCGCAGCGCTGCCCTGAGAGTGAGCTGCCGTTGAGTGATTTCAGTTGATAATGGCGCAGGATATGTTGTTGCTGTTTGAGTCATAATATCTCTTTTCTATTTATGCTCGTTGGTGTACACTGTACATGCATATGCTTGCATGAAGAAATTTACACATGTAGTTTTGACCTTTTTACTATTTTCTAATTTATTTTAAACTATAATTTTAAAAAGAATTTGTTTCATTTTAGTTTAATTGAAGTTTAATTTAATTTCATGCTGTAAATATAAAAATCCACAGAAAACTTTAAAACAATTCCCGTAACACCAGGCAATTTCACGGCACAAACATATTTATTTTTATTTATTTAATCAAAGAAATACAATAATAAAATCATTATATTACTTATATTTAGCGAGCGCTAGCTACCGGGGCCTTCGGCTCTACGATAATATAGTATTTACAGAGTCCTTATAGTAACTTAAGCTAAAAATGTTTCAGAATGTTATTTTAACTAAGAGGGTGTTTCTATTTATTACTATTAATTAAGGGATCATAACACATTGTGTAATTTACATTTACAGATAAATAAGAAAATTTTTTTAATATTGACAACACTAACGGATTTTAGAAGATCACTGGGTTGTGTATTATAAAAAATTTGTTTTCTAAAATAATTAAAGTAAGGACAAATATCTAACAGATGTTCGACTGACAGGTGTACACAGTGACAGTAAGGACATTCTGGTGTGGTAGAGCCTGTTAATAAATATGAATGAGTCAGATCAGTGTGGCCAAGGCGTAGCCTGACAAAAACGGCGAGTTCTCTTGAAAGCGTCGAAGGATAAATAGGCTTAATTCCGGTGGAGTTGATCCTAGTGTATCGATGTTGAATACTGTTCCATTCGGTTCGTTTCAGATTGCTTAAGTACACAGATATAAGCCGACTAATGTCGCTTGTGGAAGCATATGGGAATAAAAACAGTGGTTCTGATGCCGCCAGTTTAGCTCTTGCATCCGCAGCTTCATTACCAGCAATTCCGACGTGTCCAGGAATCCAAAAGATTTTTAAAGTCTTATTGCATTGAATTAATTTGTTCCGTATTTCCGAAATTAAGTGGTTATTGCTAATTGGGTTAAGTATAGCTGAAAAAACCGAGTAACAATCAGAACAAACGATTTCCCTTGGTTCTTGAAGCATAATCAGCTGCCAAAAGGACTGCAACAGTTTCCGATGTATAGACAGAGCAAAAGTTTTCGAGAAGCCCGGCATAAATGGTGGTCCCGTCGTCACGAATAACAGAAAAACTTGTATTGTCTGTAGTTTTTGAGCCATCGGTATATAAACAATGCCATCCTTTTGATTTGTACGGTGTTCAAATCTCTAGAAAAAGCAATCTATAGGTGTTTGGACTTGTGTTGCTCTTTTTTTGCTCTAAAAGATTCAGTATACAAGACTCTTTCATATCCATGTTCCGGGTGGGTTGGCGAGATGTAGATAAAAATCTGGGTTGTAAGTTGTAACCGATATCAAGCAAGTCTGATACATGTTCCGATAGCAGATTCACGTTTTTGCAATCGTTTATATGCAATTGCTTTTTTGAGGGTTGCGAATAAAATTTTGTTACGGCAGCGGAAAAGTTTGGGAATGATATGCAAAGTGTTTTTCACAAATCTGTTTTTCAACGTAGGCATGCCAGCTTCAGCTAGGACGAATTTTATGGGAGAAGTTGGGAAGGCTCGGATACTTCTACGAAAAGCAAGGTTATAACTAGGTTCGATGAGTTTCAGAGTGCTTTTTGCACAGTTTTCGTAAATAGGAGATCCGTAATCAATCTTTGAAACCACTATTGCCTTTGATACATTTATCAAAGTATTAATATGAACTAAAGAATGCTTAGAAGAGAGGTATTTAATAATATTAAGCCTGGTAGCTAGGCTTCTCTTAAGATATAAACAGTGTTGCTTAAAAGTAATCCTCTTATCAAATATTACACCAAGTATTTTTAGTGTATTTACGGAGTCAATATTAACATTATTGTATATAATATTGGTACCAGCGCAGCTGATTTTCTTACAAATGTGAAAGAATTTACACTTTCCATAAGAAAGCTTTGCACCTGAATCTTTTGACCATTCGTGAAGGCCCCTCAGTATATTTTGAAAAATAGTTTGTATCATATTGAGATCGGCAATTTTTGAGAAGATTACAACATCATCTGCATATATAAAGTGTTCCACTTTCGAAGATAATATCGCACTAATCTCATTAAAGGCGATTATAAAAAGAACAACAGATAAAGGAGACCCCTGCGGTGTACCGTTATACCAAGCATGAAAGTCTGAATATCTGTTATTTATTCTAACTCTCGCTCTCCGATTCGTTAAAAAACCCTTAACGAAGTTAAAGACTTTAGAACCAATCTTCCACTCGGCAAGTTGACGTAAAATAACATGGAGTCCTATGCGATCAAAGGCTTTTTCAAAATCGATACTGAGGACCGATATATGATTTTTACAGGAGAGAGCCTGAGAAACGTAATGATCAAAATGGAGAAGAGCATCAGTTGTCCCATGGTTGCGTTTAAATGCAACTTGACGGGGACCAATGAGGTTATTTTTAGTTATGAACCACAATAATCTCTGTGCTATAATTTTTTCGAAAATTTTACCCGCGCACGGTAATAGTGATATAGGTCTATAGCTTGCAATATCGATAGAAGGTTTGTTTGGTTTGAGTATTGGAACAACGATCGCGATTTTCCAAGCTTGCGGGTAAATCCCGCTATGGAAGATGTTGTTATATAGGTTGATAAGTCTATATTTCAGGTTTGGAGACAAGTGTTTCAGCATTGGGTAGGAAATTGTGTCAAATCCAGGAGATTTACCTTTGGTAGCGGATAGAGAAATATCGAATTCGATGCAAGTTATTAAGGATTCTATTTTCACCGCATCGGAGGATGGATGTTGAATGAAATATTCCGATTCCATGTAAAATTTTTTGTTGGCAATAAATAATGGATCGAAGTTACAATCGCGAGAATAATTTGACCAACAGAGAGAAAAAACATTGGCGATTTCATGTGAATCATATATTAGACCGGTACGAGTTGAAATGAATTTGATACAATTGTAGTTGCTGGAACCGGCCAGCCTTTTAATGTCGTTCCAAATTTTTTTTGGACATGAATTAGGATTGATAGAGGATGTGAGTTTTTCGAAACAGGAACGTTTAGATTCTTTACATTTTATCTTAAACAAAGCATTAGACTTTTTGTAGTTAATCAAGTTGTCGTTGTTGTTGTTTCTTAAATAATCTCCAGAGGCGGGTTTTCTCATTTCGTAGGGTACCTAGCTCTTGCGTCCACAAAGGGACAGTACGTTTTTTTGAGTGATAAGCTGTCTGCGGAATGGAAAAATGTGCAGCTGTACGCATGGCTTTTTGTATTAAAGCTGCTTCTTTATTTAAATTAAACACTTGATCAGCTATTAAAGTGAACTTGTCCCAGTTAGCTTTATCTATAATAAATTTTGGAAGAGGCGAATGTTTTTCATTTTGACCAGGTAAATGCAAAACAGTTTTAATCGGAAAATGATCACTACCATACAAATCATTAAAAGTAGAGCAAGAGGCTTTTGTAGCCAAGCCTGCTGAACACAAAGATAAGTCTACATTTGTTAATGTCATATGAGTCGAAAGATGGGTCGGTTTTCCGTCGTTTAAAACAAAAAGATTATGTGACAAAATTATGTCTTCAAATATTAGGCCTCTTTTGTCCGTATGTACAGAGCCCCATAAAAGGCTCCAGGAATTGACATCGCCGACTAATATAAATGGTGCAGAGGATGGTAAAGAGTTTATTATGCTCGAAATATCAGCATAAGGAAAACACTGGGCCGGTGGTATGTACACACATACTATAGTAAAATTAATTCCCGAATTAATTTTGATAGCGATTAAGGAAATGGGGGACTGTATAGGTAAAAAGGTATGTGTAATGTCTTTGCGAATAAGAATGCCGATACCTTGCTTGCTTGAGGTGTTTTGTGGGAGGTTAGAAAAATAGCCGGAATATTGCGTGGGTGGAATATACAGTTTTTTCTTTTGACGAAGAGAGAGAAGTTGAAACAGTAATTAAGTCTGAGTGTTTATGAGGTGTAATTGAACTTGGCGTCGTTTTAGAGAGACATGGAGAAGGCAAATTGGGAGAATTGGAGAGAGTTTGTAAATTTGAACTGTTGACGTTGATGGTATTATTTTTTTGTGTTACGGAATCGTTAGCGGAGCTAGCTGTAGAAGGAGGAGAGATGTACTGTGTTTATTGAATGGGTAAAGGAGAGGATTTTTTGGGAGAGGTAGGCTCCGATGAGTTCGATAAATGCTCTTTAGAGCTCTTTAGAGCAGCAGCAAATGATAATTTTGAATTATCAATTGAGGGGTAGACCTGTTGTACAGACGGCGAGCTTCGCCAATGCTGCACCTGTTTTGTGTTTTTATTTTTAAAATTTCTTTTTGTTGTTGGAATTTCGGACATATGTTAGAATATGCTGGGTGGTCTTGAGCACAGTTTGCGCATAGCAACCGAGTACATTGTTCAGGAGAGTGAGGAGGAAGATTGCATGAAGCGCATGCGGTATTGTTTTTGCAGTATTTGGCTGTGTGACCAAGAATTTGGCAATTCTTACAACGCATTGGGTTTGGGAAATATTCCCTTACCTCAGCTTTGTACCAAGCAATATCAATTTCGCTAGGAATTCGGTAACGATGAAAACTGAGCAGAATTAAGCCCGTTGCTACTCTTGCACCATCTCTAATTTTAGTGAATTTATAGAATCTCATCCCGACAAGTGAGGAGGAGATTCTTAATGATCTAAAGTCCCAAGGCGTATCCAGCCTTGGGACTTTAGATCATTAAGAATCTCCTCCTCACTTGTCGGGATGAGATTTCGATCAAATATTGTGCCCTTGCAAATATTTAGAGAATCATGAAGGTATATATGTACAGGACATAGACCGCCAAAATTTTTTGTGGCTGTAAATTTTTCAGCTACCTTCGAATTTTTAGCTAAAATCAGAATACTGCCGTTCCGAAGTAAACTGACTGAGTCAATCTGAGTGCTAATGGAGTCAATAGCTTTTTTTTTTGCAAAAACACTGAATGAGGAAAGAGGCTTCTTATCATCAGCGGTTTTAATGATTACGAATTTCGGGTTGGATTGGACTTCTTTATCCATTAACTGTTTGCTTGGTTTTTTTCGTTTGGATTTAGGGGAAGTAATATTGGCGAGCGATGCGAAACGATTCCCAGAGGAAATCGTCCCGTTATCCAACATTTTTTACGAAATACCAGGCAGAAAAAATATTATGATAGCTACTGTAGGGGAAAAAAGAAAACACAACAGAAAAACTTCCTGAATAAGCAACGTAAGCCGAAAAGAAACAACCGAAAACAAGAGAGTACTATGAAAAAACGCACTATGAAAAACGCACTCTGAGACGAACTGATCGTTGCGAAGGTTGAACGGTGACTGGCACAAACATATGTATGTACATACGCATGCATTCACGATCTTGTGTGCTTGAGTTCTCAAAAGGCCTGCGTCTCTCCTCTCTATCTCTCTTTTCTGGTAGTGAGAATTACACATGCTCTGTTGCAAAGTGCAAATTGCTGTTTTCGTTTTTGGTGGCTTCATTATGATCAAAGATAAATTATGATTGCGAACTGGGAATCGATTAGATGTCACCGAGGAAGAATTCTAATCATGATGTATGCTGCATCACTTCATGTCGTCGGTCTCGGCGAAATGACAACGATGCAAAATTTTTTAAATTTCCTCCAGATCAAACCTTAGAGCAAATTTGCGGGGAGAAAAGTGTGGATACCTCTAGAAATGTATAACAGAAAACTAAAAATATGCGACAAACATTTCGCAGCTTCCGATATTGGAAAAAAGTTTTTAAAGCGCGGCGTTATACCTATTTATTTTATCAATACCAAATTTCACTCACGAACGTAAATTACACTCACACACATTGAGGTGTCACACGTATATGACTTTTACATCAAAGAAGAAACTACGTGTAGCCCACGCATTCTTCAAGATGCCAGGTTCAAGAAGCCACTTCAAAAAGAATGATGTAGTCAAGGGCATTGACAGTGTAGTTTAGCAAAGCTTTGTTTGCTTGTGCGTCGGTAAAGCCATCATAGGACATGCTGGCTATAAATATTTTGCACGCACTTGCAGTAGTAAAATTTTTTCAGGTTTATCATGGCTTAGGGAATAAAGGCAAACGTTTAAGAGGGATTATTACTTTTATAAATTTTCGGGTGAAATTTTTATAAAAAAAAATGCGGGCATGCCTCGTTATATTTTTAAAATTATAATATAATATTTCTTTTCACTTTCCATTTTTCACTTTTCATTTTTCACTTTTCACTAACATAATATAAAATAATAAAATATAATATAAAATAATATAATATAATATTTTATAATATAATATATTATAATACAATATAATATAATATAATATAATATAATATTATATAATATAATATAATATAATATAATATAATATAATATAATATAATATAATATAATATAATATAATATAATATAATATAATATAATATAATATAATATAATATAATATAATATAATATAATATAATATAATATAATATAATATAATATAATATAATATAATATAATATAATATAATATAATATAATATAATATAATATAATATAATATAATATAATATAATATAATATAATATAATATAATATAATATAATATAATATAATATAATATAATATAATATAATATAATATAATAAAATGTAATATAATATAATATAATATAATATAATATAATATAATATAATATAATATAATATAATATAATATAATATAATATAATATAATATAATATAATATAATATAATATAATATAATATAATATAATATAATATAATATAATATAATATAATATAATATAATATAATATAATATAATATAATATAATATAATATAATATAATATAATATAATATAATATAATATAATATAATATAATATAATATAATATAATATAAAATAACAAATAATATATTATAATATAGAAATAAAAAATAATGTATAAAAATAAAAAATTAAAACTTTATTTAGTCCATCTCGATTTTTCATTTTTCACTTTCCATTTTTCACTTTTCATTTTTCACTTTCCATTATTCATTTTTCACTTTCCGTTTTTCAGCTGCATAACGGATATGCCGATAATATATTCTTCTTTCCCATATAAATTGTGCATAAGAGCGCTACGATCGACTCGTAAATCGCTTTCGCTTCGAAGCAACCCAAAGTAAGAACACAGAGCAACTCAACACCAGCCAAACCAAAAAGTGTTTTTAATTTGAATTCAATTTTAGATCTCAAGTAATGAGTTATACTGTGAGGGGTGTGCGGAGGTAGGAAACAGATTCAGAAGGAACAGATTCAAAAGAAAACCAAAGGCTTTGCTGTCGTTTGTTTTGACTCCGATCTGCGCCCAAACTGGATTGCCGCAGTAGCGTCCGCAGCCAGCGTCGATTTTTATTGCCACCTTGAGTCCCGTTACCATCCTAAGTTCTTTTTGAGCGAGTAGCTTGCGATGAAATCTCTTGTCAGTATATATACGCTCTTTGGATCTAGAATGTAGATCATACTCGTTATTTGCGTTCGTCATTGCATACTCATATTTTGTGTATTTGTTTTTTTCGGTAAGCAGAACATTTCTGTTTGCATTTTTCTCAAGATTTAAGATTTTAGAATTTAATATTCATACCCAATCCTTGAGCTACGTCGATATTTTTGCTAATAAATGTTTTCAAACCTTTACGTATTGAAATTTCATCAAAAAATAAAACCGCGTCCTTACACTTCTCTTTCATCTTTAAAAATATTGAAGACAAAGCTAAGATTAAATTCGAATTAATCTGGTCTGAATATTAAGGCAATTGTCTGCGATCAAGGATACAACAATAGAGCCGCATTTCATAAATTTGCTGTAACCATTCAGTCACCTTATTTAAGTATAAATGGAGATAAATTATATGCAATTTACGATGTACCGCATTTGATAAAGTCTTTAAGGAATATTTTAATAAAAAATTATATCGATTTCGATTTCTTCAATATTATCATTGGCAGACGATATTTGGAAAACGTCCAAATAATTTTTTTCTTCTTTTATCTCGATTTAACAAAGATGCCCTCGAAAATATATTTTATCTTATAAGATCTAGAGGCGTTACTATAATAATCCAAGGCTTTTTGAATTTAATTTAATAATGGCTAAAATGTTATCGATGAAAGTTGTAACACTCAAATCGTGTGGTAATTGCGAACCTGATAATGATATTCTTTTAAATGTTGCTAATGAAAATGAAATATTAATTAGTAATGACGTGATAAACCAACAGGCAGGCATTTTCGAAGATGCTGTATATGTATCTGAAAATTATTTTAATAAGGCGAAAGAAAAAGACTTAGATGAGGTAGTATCTGTTACTCTTTCAACGAACAGCAGAGATAACGAGATGCGAAACTCTGCTTTCACAGCTGATAAAAATCGCTCTGACGTCTATTTTTTATACACTGTTGAATTCACGTACACTGTACGTGAAAAATCATGGTGAAAAAGTAAGGGCAAGCTCACATCTCGGTCATTTGACCATCAAGAATCAAATTTGTTACTTTGACATGTAAAAAGAAAAATTAACGATTTGCGAGAGGCAAAATGAACACAATTTATCGCAATTTATTTTCAGTCATTTTTACGATGGGCGAAAAAAAGAGTAAAATTTCTGATTTTCGTTGGTCAATTGACCGTCAGGTGAGCTTGCCCTAAACTTCAGTGAATATTTCACCTCAGTATCATGTTCTGAGGTGAAACCACTCCCATAGCAAATGAATACAAATATTAATTAACATATCAGCCGATTTATTTAAAAATTCCAACGCATTTCCTTACATATTTCCTCTTCATTTTGCTATCTGCAAATATAATTTTATTAATAAATTGTTCAAGAACCAACCTGAGTAACAAAAATCGCGATCACAACATGAATTATTAAATTTCACCACA
Source organism: Sicus ferrugineus (assembly GCA_922984085.1). NCBI lineage: Eukaryota > Metazoa > Arthropoda > Insecta > Diptera > Conopidae > Sicus > Sicus ferrugineus. The sequence goes on along the minus strand of OV277351.1, from coordinate 5,637,538 downwards.
TGTAAACAAAGGTGGTGAAAACTTCTCTGGTCTAAAACAAGAGGTGCAGAAGAGAATTTATTTCCCCCCTGTACATAAAAATATTATTTTCAATGATTTTAGAAAAAAATTAATAAATCTACCTTCTCATTTCGGCGGTATAAACTTGAACGGCAATTCTTTAAGTAGTTAATTTATTAATTCCTTGTTTTGAAAATTTAATAAATGATTTCTTGTAATTGTTCGTCTACAAATTTGTCCGAAATTGGTTTGCCTTCAAATTTGGTTTGCAGGCAATCCAATTTCGGCGTTGTGCCATCTTCAGTGTTTGTTTCTGTTCTTAGTTTTTTAGTTTTCTTTAATTATCATAGAATAATGTAGGATGTATACGTTTGACATTTAGAATTAAGAACCCTCCTAAATCCGAAATTGACTGCTACCATGCAAAAAAGAAAAGTACAGAATTCCGAGAATTGAGTACAGAATTCCGACTAATTTTGCCTGATTTCACTAACTTCATCAAAGAAATCTGAAGAAATGTGCATGTGTAGTTGAGAGTTTCGCATCTCGTTATCTCTGACGAACAGTTCTCTTGACAATTCACTTCGCTATTTCGGTGGCTTTGTAATGTTCAAGTTTTTGAAGAAGCTTGAATGTAATAACTGCAAAAATCTAACTAAAGATGAGCTCACAAATCTGAAGGATTCTGAAGCTTTCATATTTAACAAAAACTTCAATTATTTTAACAGTGAATTGAGATTAAGAGCTCCATCCGATGAATTTTATGGAATAATAAAATTTCATAATGAAATATTTTTCACTTTTTTTAATAAAAATGCCCACTCTCTAAGCATAAAAAAAACATTTTTGATTTGTGTATCGAGGAAACCAATAATTCAGAAAATTTAAAAAATTGGTTTTCTGAAACAAACAGTTGCTATGAGCACAGAAACTACATATTAAAATATTTTCTGTTTGTTTTAATTAGAAAGAACACTTCCTGGTTATCCGAGAAATTGTGCAGTAAAAGTGAAAACCAAAAAAAAAATAAGAAAAATACAAATTCTAAAATCTTAAATCTTAAGAAAAATGCAAACAGAAATGTTCTGCTTACCGAAGAAAACAAATACACAAAATATGAGTATGCAATGACGAACGCAAATAACGAGCATAATCTAGATCTCAATAGCTGTGGAAATGAGTAGGAACACATTTTAAACATGTGAGAGAACGAGAAAACCGACGATGCCTAGCAGCCGTTAAGCAAAGATAATTGCTCGTGTAAAGAGAAAACGAAAGTAAGAAATTTTGTGGGACCCAGGCTACTGAAGCTCTGCGGACCAGAAAAAAAGGACTTTTGGCGGTCTATATGTTATGTGGTTAGTGGTAGTATTATGACACTCCATTCGAGTGACCGGTTCTCGTGTTCGATCGCTTTGTACGCCTGTGTATGGCTGTGTGTATGCTTTCCTTGCTTTTGTTTTCTTTGTTGTGCTTTTCAAGATTTCTGAATTGCTTTATTTTGATTTATTATAATTGACCGTGCATTTGTTGACCTTTTTTTATGTTTATTTAAAAAATAAAAAATATAAAAATATAAAAAATATAAAAAATATAAAAAATTTTTATGTTTATTTAAAATATCTCAGCTATCCTTTACGCATTATACCTGTATTCAAATTTGTTATTTCGTTTAAAAGAATTAACATAACATAACAACTTGTTTTCATCCTATATAAAAGGCCGTGATGAAGATGATATATTTTTGCCTATCATTGGAGTCCGGCACAGAATAAGAAAGTGTTCAATAAATGTATGTGCAAGTACAGACCAGTGTACTATTTATTCCTTTCCTATTAACATGGATACACACATTTAGCCTGGGTGGAAACTTGTAATTTGCAAGAGAAAGCTACAAAATTAAAACAATTGTGGATTTGCGAAAAGCATTTCGATCGAGATTGTTATAGGTCACAAAAAATTACAAAATGCATTTCCGAAATATTTATTAACGGATTTCGATGAAAATGACGATATTGATAATGATTTCACAGAAAACGAGCTAGTGACCCAAAATTGTGATAACTGTCATAAACTAGCAACTTATTACCAAAAACATAACATTAAGTTTCAGAGGAAAATTAAACATAATGACTTAATTTACGAAAAGAAAATTGATGCTCTTAATTTTCATACTATATTCGATGCTTTTACTAAATGACGACTTATTTCAGGACCCCAAAATTGAATTTATTATGTCAGGAAGGTTTAACCAAGATTTTTTGGAAAACTTTCTTTCTGTTATACGATCAACATTTGGAAATAATATTAATCCATTTGTAAGGGATATTCAGTACGTTTTGGCTAGAATATTATATAACCATGAAATTTGTAACGCACAACAGTGAAAATAAAAGCTGCGAAAAAGACGATGACTTGGTGCTGGAATGGAATTTTGAACCCGAAAATCCAAATTCATCAGTCAGTCTCATTCAAAATGAAGAAAACATAGAGCCTACCTCAACCATAGCATGTACCTCTCTAACCCCGTTAGAAAACAGTGTGGGTCGGTACTTTGTATGCTATGAATTAAATCAAAAACTAGGCAAAAAATTTCAATGCGTCAACTGCGAAGAAGACCTTTTGAAATTAGAAAATTTTATACTTAATTCGGAGAGTTTTATTTTGGAAAAAAACTACAGCAATGACCACCTTTTCCTAAAAAATTCATTTGACAGATTTTTCGAAATTGGTCAACATCATTTTGAAATTTATAAAAGTATTTTTCACAGTTCCTGTCATGAACCGAATTTGAGAAAAATAATAATTCACGAATGTGTAACAAAAACCAAAATATTTTTTCCATATTGGTTCAGCGAAACCGGAAGTTGCTATATATATAATTTTAGAGCACCTCGTAACCCTTCTTATTAGAAAAAATTCAAGATGTTTAAAGGAAAAATATGCAGCAGAAGAAATAGAAATAAGTTCTGGTTTAAGACGAACGGGCTTAAGGACTGACGGGGGCAGCAATATTAAAATACAAAGACTTCTTGTCCACTAAATGTTTTTTTGCTAAACATAAAATTAAATTATATTTTTATTATGTATAAGTAAATTTATGAAATTTAAATAAAAAAATTATTATTATGTATTTAAATAAAAAAAGTTAAATACAATATAATATACAATATATTTAAAAATTAAACTGCTGTTTAATTTAATAAAAATATTTATATTATTTAATATATTCAATATTAAAATACAAAGACTTCTTGTCCACTAAATGTTTTTTTGCTAAACATAAATTTAAATTATATTTTTATTATGTATAAGTAAATTTATGAAATTTAAATAAAAAAATTATTATTATGTATTTAAATAAAAAAATTTAAATACAATATAATATACAATATATTTAAAAATTAAACTGCTGTTTAATTTAATAAAAATATTTATTATACCCTACACCCGAAGGGAGTAGGGTATATTCACTTTGTTCATCCGTTTGTAAAGCAGAGAAGGAGACGAGATAGATATAGAAAAGTATATATACTCTTGCTCAGCGTCACCTCCTGAATCGATTTAGCCCTGTCTGTCTGTCTGTCTGTTGAAATCACGATTACGGGAGAACGAAAAGAGATATCGCGATGAAATTTGGCACAAATATTCTTTGTTATGTAGGGCTCTTTGGGATTGAGGGCTTTTGGAATTTTGGAAAAAGGGCCAGATCGGTAATCAGCCACTCCTACTTTACATACGGAATGTAAGGGCACCTCGTTTCAAAAAATGTTATAATCTGAATATTTCATAAACCGTGCGAGATATTAAGGTATAATTTTATTCCGGAACATACAGCGTCATTACTAAAACGTTCGAAATGGGCGTGCCACGCCCACTGATAACAAAGTTGGCAATATCTCATGAACGGTATAAGATATTGATATGTAATTTTATCAGGATATATAGAGAAGCATTACCAATAAGCGTGCCAAAATGGGCGTGCCACGCCCACTCATACAAAAATTGTCAATATCTTGTAAACGGTATAAGATATTAACACGAAATTTTATCGCGAGATATCTACAAGTTTTACTAATTAGTATACAAAATGGGCGTGATCCGGCTACTTATACAAAAGTTGTCAATATCCCATAAACGGTTCAACAATTTAATACGTTCGTAATTCTATCTAGCAGTACCTAGAGACATTACAAAAACATTTTCCCGAAACGGGCTTGGTCCGCCTACTTATACAAAATTTGTTAGGTTGGGAAATTATAATTTTTTCAGTTACTCGGGTGTAGGGTATTTAGATTTCGGCCAGGCCGAAGACAACACTTCTACTTGTTTTTATATTTATTTTTACTTATTTGTATACTAAAAATATTTTGAAATACTTCCCATAACTGAAATATCGTCATTTAATATATAAATCTAAAAAGCCCAGAAACCACAAAGCAAAAAAGTCCAAAAACTGAAAAAAGCAAAATTTGCCAATTCCCAACAAGTGGAATTGCCTCGTTCCCTCTTCTCTCCTCGTCAACATTTATGAAGTAAAATCAAATTCACCGCGAATTTCTCTGCTAGCTTCTCAGTTGCTGCGCTCTTGACTGCATTGTAATAATGGTACATGAAAATCTACCGTTAGTCGAAAATTTTGAGTCAAAATATCTCTTTTCTATTTATGCTCGTTGTCTAGAGTCACTGAAATCCGTATAAGCTCACAAAAATTCTTTTATTTTAAAGGCATATTCGCTCCTAGCTTTTTTCAAACGTAATGGCACTGACTTCAATGGCACGTACACTTTAAAGTGCTTGTATTTTGCCTTCGTGAGACATAAATTGGAATATTGTTCTTTAATCTGGAACCCGTTTTATAAGCTTCATATTGATAGAATTGCACGTATTCAGGAAAATATTTTTAAATTATGCTTTGAGACTTCCAAATTTTCATGAAAAAAATCCTCCTTATAAAACCTGTTGTATGCTTAATGATCTTTCTACTCTTGAATTACGACGTTTAATTCATAGTATTGTATTTAATTATGATTTAATTAATGCCAATATTAACTGTGAATTCCTTCTTCAGTTAATATCATTTAATATTCCATCGCGAAGACTTTTATTTCGATTTGTCCCTTCATTGGGCTAATTATGCGCTCAATTGGCCCAGTTATCGAACCACGGCCAGAATGTTTTTCTGCATGGGTCGGGTGGCGCTCTGTTTAAAACAAATCCACATGATACCACTTAGTATTAGAAACTTTTCCGCGATTTTTGCTAGCCGACTTGCCACAAAGGTATTCCAGGAGAATGGGTGCTTTTTTAACCATGCTAACACGATCGTGGAATTCGTCCATTAAAACTAATGTGTCTATAATTTCAAGTCGGGGAAGTGAAACCGTGCTCGTAGGTGCTACTTTGGTTCGTAAGTATAGTACAAATTACCAAAAAAGCATACACAGGCGCTATTTATCTTACACAAGGATAAATAGCGCCTGTGTATGCTTTTTCAAAGGCATCGCAGAATGCCTAAACTTCAATCTCGCTATTTGAATTGGATTCATCGTAGGAAGCGAATTATGTTAATTTGATCGTAATGCTAGATTTTCCAAGCTTGAAAGGTTTGAAGATTAAGGGGTGTCATCCCAATTTATGCCATCTAGGCAAATATTTAATTTAAAATTTTTGCAACTATACTATAGTTACAGGGTATTTATCACACAAATGTTGCTTTCACAAAGTAAAATATATTTTATTTTTAATTTAGCTTTCAATTCATAATAATAAAGCTCACGTATAAATGAGAATTATGTAGCCTCCAAAATGGTTTTCTCATTTCAGCGAAATCCCAAAGCAAAGTGCCTTTGAGTCTGGTCCAGCGGCGATTGCTGGCAGATAGAATTCAGGGCCAGTCGCCGCACAGTGTTTCGTCTAGAACAAGCTAACTGGACAAAAGTCATTTTCGGAATCCAAAAAATTAGTGATTAGATATGATAAAAAATACCTTCGAACCTCCAAAATGAATACAATTATAAACAATTTTATGTCTACTTTTCTAAAATGATAAGTCACAGGGTGCAGAAGTCAGCTAATGAAATATTTCTAATTACACGATTTATTCAGTGGAATTTTAGTACCACATTCAACAGGCTCTATTATTTACATACGTTATTTTGTGAACAATTTTGTTAATTTATTTTGAAGGTCAGTGGCTTCTATTACTCTTAATAAAGGCAGTTTTTAAAAAGTTTATTGCACCTTTGCCTGGGGAGGTTTAAAAAACAGGTCAAAATACGTAATATTTTTTTTTTATTTTTCAAATTTCTTGGACTAGAAGTTTTTGACACCGCTTGATACCACTCTAGATTTTATATACTATTTTCCTGGAACAATTACCTGTTTACTGATATATATAGAATTTATCGCCCGAGGCTGTGCGAAGCATTTTTAATTCCGTTTCTTAACAGAACACCTCGACTTTTAGAAAATAAATTAGCCATAGTCACAGAAAATAATTAGTCACTATTTATGCGACACTTTCGTGGGCGGCAACTACCTGACAACGCTTGACACTGATCTATATTTTATATATTTTTTAGGTACAACGATTACCTGTTTATTGTTATATAATTTATAGCGCGCACTTGTGCGGACCATTGTTTTTTCCGTTTTTTAACGGAATACCTCGACTATTATGGAATAATTTCACAATTTATGCGACACATTCGTGGGCTGCAACTACCTAACAACGCTTGACACTGATCTATATTTTATATATTTTTTAAGTACAACGATTACCTGTTTATTAATATATAATTTATAGCGCGCACTTGTGCGGACCATTGTTTTTTCGGTTTTTTAACATAGAACCTAGACCACGCAAACACCTAATTAGGGAATAATTAGTTACAATTAATGCGATACAATTTGCTACTTGCCCGAAAAATAAAAAAAACAGCGGCACGAATAACCACAGATACCACGCCCATACGCCCCTTTTTGGATGACCGTTACAAAGACAGTGTAACGTCGCTCTGGCCGGGATATAACTCGAGGAGTTAGACCGGAGTTCAGTCCACAGAAAGTTTAGTGGAACAATAAATTCACTTTATTTATTTACTCAATCTTAACACACTATTTATATAACTTGTACACCCTTCTTGAGTAGCTGGTAATTCCACCTTTGTTGACTGCTTGGCGTCCTTGGGAGTCGGCTTTACATTCGTGTCGTCTTGTACTGGGGCGTTTATGTGCCTGGTGTGCGCCGGTGTGGACCGGTGAACGCGCTGGTGTCGCGTTGATGACGTGCCTGTGTCGCGCTGGTGTCGCGTTGATGAACGCGCTGTGCCGCGTTGACGTCGCGCCTGTGTCGCGCTGATGTCGCGCTAGTGTCGCGTTGATGACCGCGCTGTGTCGCGCCGATGAGTGCACTTGGATCGCATTGGTGTCGCGTTGATGGGCGCGCCTGTGTCGCGTTGATGAACGCGCTGGTGTCGCGTTGGTGTCGTGCCTGTGTGGCGCTGGTGTCGCGTTGATGAACGCGCTGGTGTCGCGTTGGTATCGTGCCTGTGTGGCGCTGGTGTCGCGTTGATGAACGCGCTGTGCCGCGTTGACGTCGCGCCTGTGCCGCGTTGACGTCGCGCCTGTGTCGCGCTGATGTCGCGTTGATGACCGCGCTGTGTCGCGCCGGTGAGTGCACTTGGGTCGCATTGGTGTCGCGTTGATGGGCGCGCCTGGGTCGCGCTGATGTCGCGCCTGTGTCGCGTTGATGAACGCGCTGGTGTCGCATTGGTGTCGTGCCTGTGTCGCGCTAGTATCGCGTTGATGACCGCGCTGTGTCGCGCTGATGTCGCGCTGATGAATGCGCTTTGGTCGCACCGGTGAATGCGCCGATGAATGCGCTGGTGAATGCGCCGATGAATGCGCTGGTGAATGCGCCAATGAATGCGCTGGTGAATGCGCCAATGAATGCGCTGGTGAATGCGCCAATGAATGCGTTTTGTCGCGCCGGTGAATGCGCTGGTGAATGCGCCGATGAATGCGCCTTTCTCGCGCCGGTGAATGCGCTGGTGAATGCGCCGATGAGTGCGCTTTGTCGCGCCGGGGAATGCGCTGATGAATGCGCCGATGAGTGCACCTTTGTCGCGCCGGACGTCTATTTTTTATGCACTGTTGAATTCACGTACACTGTACGTGAAAAATCATGGTGGAAAAGTAAGGGCAAGCTCACATGACGGTCATTTGACCATCAAGAATCAAATTTGTTACTTTGACATGTAAAAAGAAAAATTAACGATTTGCGAGAGGCAAAATGAACACAATTTATCGCAATTTATTTTCAGTCATTTTTACGATGGGCGAAAAAAAGAGTAAAATTTCTGATTTTCGTTGGTCAATTGACCGTCAGGTGAGCTTGCCCTAAACTTCAGTGAATATTTCACCTCAGTATCATGTTCTGAGGTGAAACCACTCCCATAGCAAATGAATACAAATATTAATTAACATATCAGCCGATTTATTTAAAAATTCCAACGCATTTCCTTACATATTTCCTCTTCATTTTGCTATCTGCAAATATAATTTTATTAATAAATTGTTCAAGAACCAACCTGAGTAACAAAAATCGCGATCACAACATGAATTATTAAATTTCACCACATGTAAACAAAGGTGGTGAAAACTTCTCTGGTCTAAAACAAGAGGTGCAGAAGAGAATTTATTTCCCCCCTGTACATAAAAACATTATTTTCAATGATTTTAGAAAAAATTTATAAATCTACCTTCTCATTTCGGCGGTATAAACTTGAACGGCAATTCTTTAAGTAGTTAATTTATTAATTCCTTGTTTTGAAAATTTAATAAATGATTTCTTGTAATTGTTCGTCTACAAATTTGTCCGAAATTGGTTTGTCTCCAAATTTGGTTTGCAGACAATCCAATTTCGGCGTTGTGCCATCTTCAGTGTCTGTTTCCGTTCTTAGTTTTTTATTTTTTTTAAATTATCATAGAATAATGTAGGATGTATACGTTTGACATTTAGAATTAAAAACCCTCCTAAATCCGAAATTGACTGCTACCATGCGAAAAAGAAAAGTACAGAATTCCGAGAATTGAGTACAGAATTCCGACTAATTTTGCCTGATTTCACTAACTACATCAAAGAAATCTGAAGAAATGTGCATGTAGTAGTTGAGAGTTTCGCATCTCGTTATCTCTGTTTCCCAATGTCTGCTGTGCACGCTCTTTTATACCTTTTCCTGTGCGTACTTTCTTGTTGATTTCGTTGTTCCCACCTCGATGTCTGTTACACCTCGATCAGCTGTTATTTCGAGGTGACCAGGTATCCAGTATCCGTAGGTGAAATTTACCAGCTACTAATACTAATGTTAACTACTTTACAATTAGTTTCAATTAATCCTCAGCGAAATATTAGCCTTAAAATATTCAGTTCTGCTCATATTAATTTCATTCGTTACAAAATTAATGTTTACTTAAAAATAAAGCGTAAATCGCTTAGTTAGTGACGTGTACCTATGGTGTCGCGTCACAACAGGTACAAGAAAATAAGAATAAATTCGCATGACTGACAAAGGATTAAATCAAACGAGAAGTAACGCGAAGAAGTGAAGATAGCACATCCAGAAAATCAAGTAGACTCGACAGTCATTGAAGAAAATTCATGGCGTAATTCATCAGAATACTCCATTTCAAGGAAGGAGCTTTTTGAAGAATGCATAAAAGAGGAGCAAAACGAAAGGATCATCCAGCTTTATAGATACGTTTCTTCAAAATTTGATTTAAACAACATTACCCTGGATTCTGAGGAAGGATAAAGAATACTTTCACTTCAAAATTGAATACGAGATGGAGGACTGCGAAACTGCAAAAGGAGGGTTTTATAACTAAGAAAAAGAGCTAGTTGGATGGAAAGGATATAAAACTTCGAGTGTGTACGACCATAGAGGTTATAAGATATAGAGTTCGCATCCAGTACATATTTTTGCGCCACTTTTATTTTGAATTCTTATAAACATGTATTACAAAAAAGGATGCAGCATGTTGCAGAGAACAGAAAAGGTGCTTAACATGAAATCACGCAACATTACGCATCATGTGACCAAGGCGAGTATGAGCAAAGAATACACAATCAGATATACGAACATACAGAATATGTATATTTTCTGCTATGAGAATTTGCTTTGTTTTGTTTTTGTTTTTCGTATTTCTTAATTTGGAGGAGGGCAAAAACCGGTTTTCCAAGTCGTTGTTAGTGTCTCATCTACATTTTGATGCTCACTCGTTTTTGTTGTTGGTTGTTTTGCAAGGCAGCCTAAAATTTATTTTGGCTTCTTTTTAGCTTAAGCGAAGTCGTTCCTCTTTTATAGTGAGATCTGAACCGATTCCGCTAAATAGTAATTGTAGGGTAAAATATACAGAATGCAAAAACAAAAACTGAGTTCAAAGCCGAACTGTAAATGCCCTACAGCAAAAAAGTTTGCAAAAATAGATTGGGATAAAATATAATAAAAGCCCAAAAAAATAAATAGATAAAAAATTCGAAAAGGAAATAACAGTCAAAATTGCCGTAAGTTTTTATTAAGAGAAGTCGGAGAAATAACTGAAGTTTTTATATTTGCAAAAAATTTTTCACAAAAAGGTGATTTTGGAAAAGTCTACGCAACAAGCGATTATTTTTAAAATTTATGCAAAATACATTTCTATTAACTTCCATAATTTTTTCCCCAAAATTGAAAGAGATAAGAAACTTTAAAACGACTATAAAGTTGAAATATATTCGCGAAACCAATGCATCTGCATTATATTAAATATTTTGCTCACAAAATCAAAAATTTAGAATTTATGTTGCTAATTCCGCATTGTTCCTGGCAAACAAAAAAAAGCTCAAATAGTAAAAATCCAAAGATTCAAATATTATATTAACTTGACCTGGTAAATGAATAAAAATTCGAACATTTATATTATTTATCATTTATTGCTGTAGGGCACTTTCTTGCCGGCTTTGAAATTAATTTTTGTTTTTGCATATCGTTTATTTTACCCTACAACTCCCATTCTTCAATATCGATTCAGATCTCAATATATTGCACAAGAGTGACGAGGTTGCTTAAGCTAAAAAGGAGCCAAAATAAATTCTAGCTGCCTTGCAAAACATCCAACAATAAAAACGTGCGAACATCAGTTTGTGACCAACTGCACACATTCATATTTACATATGCTCCTCACTGCCATCGAAACATGTTGGAAACAAATATTTCATGTTTGGATGCTTTTTTATTCTTAGCAACCCATGTTGATAAACAATGTTTAGACACTAGGACGTATTAGTACGTCCTAAGCAGACAAAAAATTGACACAAAATTTTACACTGGATGCGAACTCTATATCTTATAGGCTCTATGGTACGACGGAATCGCCACAATCAACGTCATCTGAAAACCAAATAAGCAAACAGGCTGATCCTGCAGGAAGTCATAGAAAAAGTTTTAAAGATTTATCATACAAAACTAAGAAGCGTCGAGTTGATGACTTCGTACAGTCGCGTAGTGCCGGTGAATTAATAGCAGCTGCAGTTGCAGTTCGTGCAGCAGGAAATCGAAATATGGCTAAAATCATAAAAAACATCAGTGAAGGTAGTAGTAGTTAGAATGTAGCCACCAATTCTCAGAACAATAGTTCTACCATTAGTTTTAGGCAGTTAAGTAGTGACGAGGCACTAGCCTATTACATCGATTCGAAATCGACAACACATACATACAAGCAGACTAGGAAACGGTCTATGAAGGTAGGACATCATGAGTATCCGTCTTATCATTGTTTGCGTAAGTAAAACAAGTAGAAGTGTTGTCTTCGGCCTGGCCGAAATCTAAATACCCTACACCCGAGTAACTGAAAAAATTATAATTTCGCCACTTAACAACTTTTGTATAAGTAGGCGGACCACGCCCATTTAGGGCAAATGTTTTTGTAATGTCTATGTACTGCTAGATAGAATTACGAACGCATTAATATTTTAAACCGTTTATGGGATATTAACTTTTGTATAAGTGGGCGGACCACGCCCATTTTTATGTACAAATTGGTAATACGTGTAGATAACTCGTGACAAAATTTCGTGTTAATATCTTATACCGTTTACAAGATATTATCAACTTTTGAGTATGAGTGGGCGTGGCACGCCCATTTTTGGCAAGCTTATTGGCAACGCTTCCCTATATATCCTGATAAAACTACATCTCAATACCTTATACCGTTCATGAGATACTGCCAACTTTGTTATTAGTGGGCGTGGCAAGCCAATTTTTTTCAACCGTTTTAATAATGACGCTATATGTTCCGGAATAAAATTATACCTTAATATCTCACACGGTTTATGAAATATTCAGACTATAAAATTTTTTCAAACGAGGTGCCTTTACATTCCGTATGTAAAGTAGGCGTGGCTGTTTACCGATCTCGCCCCTTTTAAGTCCCAAACAGCCCTACATAACAAAGAATATTCGTGCCAAATTTCATCGCGATATCTCTTTTCGTTCTCCCGTAATCGTGATTTCAACAGACAGACGGACGGACAGGGCTAAACCGATTCAGGAGGTAACGCTGAGAAAGAATATATATATACTTTTCTATATCTATCTCGCCTCCTTCTCTGCGTTACAAACGGAAGAACAAAGTGAGTATACCGTACTCCCTTCTGGTGTAGGGTATAAAAAAGCGTGTTATCCTCCCGATGATAGGAGTATATTCACTTTGTTCTCTGTTTCTCAGCTAACATTTTTCATTTTCTTGAAAACCGTACCACATAGAATCATACGATATTCTATATTTCATCGAGAATTTATAGGGATATTTTATTTAAAAAGACGAAAATTTTGTTACCAAGGTTTTTTTTATCGTTAAAGTACCTTTTTTACGTTTTTTTCTCGAAATTTCAAGTTTTGCATTAATTTTCTCAAAAACTGTTTGACGTAACGACTCAATTTAAAAAGTATGTGATCTAACGGACTTCTTTCCAAAAAGGTATATTGCAATATTGTGGGCGTGGCAGTTAATTTTCTATGCGTTTTTTTCATTAAAAGTAATTTCTTTTTACATCCCCCCCGCGGTTAAACGGGTGAAAAGCGACCACCCCTCCCATATAATTTTTCTTTTGTCTCAACCTAACAAATACAAAAAACCAAAAAAATTATTTTGTCCAGCTAGTTTGTTCTAGACGAAACACTGTGCGCCGTAGGGAGAGCCTGCAGCCGAGCTTGCTTTCTCGCGAGAGGCGCATCTCATGACCGGCAGACTGACGAGAGAGAGAACTGCAATTTTCACTCCTGACATCCTACCGATCGATGAGGCAGTAGGGTCGACCAATATTGCGATAGTGGAAGGAACTCCCCGTTTGGTGAAGTTGAGTTTGTTTTTAATTTTTTTTTATTTAAAGAGGATGAAAATGCGTTTACGCACAACAGTCAAAGGTCCGCTCCCGGTAGTGAGGCAGAAGAATCCCAAATAAAACCACCTCTCCGTCGCGAATACCAAAGCAGACTATAATCAGTGGAACCCTTTTTGTACCCTACGCGTCCCCAACTAACGTGGCCGACCAAAAGAAATGGTCTTCCTTCTCATAGCCAGGTCTAGCGTCAAATTCAACATGTTTCTAAAGCTAGAATCCTCCATCCCCCAATCACTTAGTTGGCAGCCGATGCATATCCTCTCGCTCTAAGTCGCTAAATCAGGTTTGTGTTCAAGGCTATTCCTAAATTAATAGTGAAGATTTTTCACCTTATTTGTTTCCAATCTCTGTGAAAAAACACATTCAAGATATTTGCCGAGGTTCTCAAAAAAAAGTACTAACTTCTCGTCGGTTACTACAGCTTTTCTCGAACTCACTTCGGAACCGCCTTGAGCGGATTTAAGTTCTTCTGGAAGAATTGCCTCTTTAATAATCAAATTAACAACTTTACGCTAAAATGCAAGAAAAATAAATTCGGCGAAAAATTTTTTGGAGCGGTCACGCCTACTTAGAAGAGCCACACAACCCTTCCACCATGCGTTTCAGGACATTTCTAACCGGACTTTTTTTTGTATACACAAAACAAAACAATTATCGTTCATACTGCTTTGTTCTGTTCCCTGATTTGAAGTATCGGTATTCCAGAAAAAAAAGCTATACAGTCGGCAACGTATGTTGTTGCTTTTTTCACATGCTTTTCGGGTCTTACGTTGTAGACTAGGTATTCCGTATAAACAAAACCAAACACATCAGCTTCATACGAAATGGAAGCTAAAAATCTTCCGTCTGCATACAACAAGCAGACGGAAGATTTTTGTAATTGTACCAACTACGAACGTGTTAATTGTATAGTTAGTACAATTTCAATGCAATGGAAATTCTTTAGAAATTTTTTATAATTAAATTTTATATAATTAAATTTTTCATAATAATTGAAATATAAATTGTAATAATTTAATTATTTAATAATAATTGAATTTAATTATATAATATTTAGAAACTATTTCTTCAAGAAAATTTTTCCAATATATGAATTGTACTTATAACAAATTTTTAAGATGTTGGTATTAACAACAACTGATATTTTCATCACGATAGCAGCATAGTTGCTAAATATCATCACACGGAAATTTCGCTGAAAAATCTTTACATTTTTAAAATTTACTTAAATAAATACCTAAAATACTTCAAACCCCTCCAGCCGTCCTCGGTGGCGCAGTGTGTGATAACCTCGCTGCGAACTCCGGGGGTGCGGGTTCGAATCCCGCCTTGGGCATGGATGTTAATTGTATTGTTTTCAGCGTACTTAAGGCCTAGCCTAGCGCTATTAGTTCTACAAAAACTAAAACCAATAGTTGTACAATTTAAAAAAAAAAAAAAAAACTTTCCACTCCCCTCCCTCTATCAACCCTCTTAACAGGAGCTCGTGCTATCAGCACAAAAAGCTTTGAAGCTTAGCAGCTCCTGAACTCTGATATAGAAAAAAAAAAAACCTGGTAACTATGACCAGCAGAGTTGGTATACAAAAATCAATGCGAAAAAATGAGACCTCATATGCAATTTGTTTCAGCAGTGATCAATAAATCAACGCGAAGAAAAGAGCAAACATTACAGGCAGAAAATTACAGAAAAAGCGAAACAACGTAAACCCTTACGTTTTCACACAAAAGTCTTGTAGAATACCATGTTTCGGATCGGTTAGTTTTGATTTGTTTTATCAGCTTTTGTTTGGTTTCGTGACGTTTGTTTATACGGAATAAGGCTGTAAATTACAACAGAAAATTTAAAAGACGATAGAGAACTACAGACGACTAGGATATTTCTTTGAAATATTTATTAATTTTTTGGGGCGGTGCATTGGAATGTGCACAAGTATACGTATATACAGAACATATGTAAAATTTTATATATTTCGTTTTGAGGTGTCATCTGAGTCAAAAAGTATCGACTTTTAAAGCATTTTATCCACACTTTCAGGACTATTCTACGATGTTTCACCTAATTATTTACTGAATTGTAACACTAACCTAGCTGTTTATAATTGCTAATCTATATTTCTTTTTAATTTAGTTTTATCATTCCAATTGCTCTGGAGAGTAGATCCGGACCACCTCAAATATGTCACTGGAATGCATAAATTAAAACTTAAAGCACCTTTCACATTTTTAATTTCGTTATTAGTTTCGAGTTGTTAACTGGAGTGACGTTGATATTTTGTCCATAAGATTGAATTTTCTTCTGATTTCCAATTTTGACTGAATTTAGTTCGTTCAGGCATCTCGCTTTGGCCTTGGCCACTGACCTCGTTAGTTTCTGTGCTTCCGCTTCTTCTTCTGTGATGATTCTGCCACTCGTAGGTTCCACTCTTGTGGCCGGCAGGTCGCGCAGTTGTTGCGTTGAGACTTCTGTTGTACCAACTATTCGTACGCTGCCAGGCTTCCTCGGAGAATTCGTGCCGATCTCCAATCTCTTTGTTGCGCTCGTAACGTTGGGTGTTGGGCTCGAAACCGCTATTTGCATGCCACTCTTGATTGCTGTTTCCACTTCCTTTGTTGGCATTTGTGAGTAACTGAAGCTGGTACTTTGGGGGTCCGACGATGACATTTGAGACACCATCGTGCGACTGTGGTTGTGGTTCAATCCGATATCTTTCCATTTCTCTGAAAGGAATTAGTGACTAAGTGACCATTTTGGACATCGCCGACTACAAGGAGTACCTGCTGCACTGTTGCCCGGCTTGACGAACGGCAGTAATCTGGAAGGCTCGCACATCAGGACCGTTTTATATGCTTTCCGGTATTGCTTGTTCATTATTACGTAAATAATGGGATTGATGCATGCCGATAGGTAAAGCATGATGTAACTAAATATATGAAACGCCGGCTGATTGACGTCCTTGTCCGCCACTTTCGCCAGAGTGATTGGCAAGTAGCAGACTAAGAATGAGAGGAAAATCGCCAGCACCATTTTGGTGATTCGCCACTCATTTCGCTTAGCCCTTAAGTCCTTAACACGGGTCGGCTGTTGCAAGCAGCCTTGCTTGATGTCCATGGAAAAGCTGCTTTCCGAACCAACGTTCGAAATGGCTTTCATATTGGGCGCTTGCGCCACATGCCTCTGGTTGTTCGGCACTGAATTTTGCTTGTGGGCGTGATTCTTCAGCCTCATCTCAGATTTGTGCACAACCCAGAAAATCTTCGTGTAGCATGCTATGATGATGAGACACGGGATGAAGAAGGCCGTTATAAACAAGGTTGTTTTACTGCTCCGCCCATTCGCGTCATTCATGATGGAACATGTGCCCAGTTTCGGATCGTAGTCGAACACACCCCATAATCCCAGCAAAGTGGGCAACTGCATCCCGTAAGAGAACAGCCAGCAGAACATGATCATGGCTGCAATCCACTGTCTTTTGTACAGCTTAGTGTAGGTGTTGTGGTGCGCAATCATTACGTATCTGAAACGAGAATCCTTGTTACACCTGGCGATTCATGCTATGAAGAGCACCACCTACCTATTAATGGTTATCATTGCAATACACAGCAAGGACACTCCTATGTTGCCGTACTGAATAAAGGGAATCAGTTTGCACAAAACATTCCCGTGCGTCCACGTGCCTTCAATGAACCTGAGTGCACTGAACGGCAGCACAAGAGCACAGAATATTAGATCCGCTAGACAGAGGCTGCCAAAAGACGTACAGTAAGTATTAGAAACACCAGGAGCCAGTCCCACATACCTGATAATGAACGCTGCCGCAACATTTCTCACTTTGGGGCACCTCAATAAAGCAACAACAGTAAGGAAGTTTCCGAAGATGCCGACAGCCATTATAATGAACGTTAGCACCGCAGCCAGCGCCAGTAACTTGGGAGAAAACCTATAAGTATGAAAGGTGAGATTTAGCGCTAAGTGCCAAAAACAAAGATAAGAAGACAAAGAGCCAAGATTAGTGTTAAGAACTATAGACTGATTTCAGTTAGTAGCTAAAAGATTTTTAACTATCGAATGAGTTTTCACTAATTTTAAAAGTATTTAATTTTACAAAAATATTTTCGCACTATTTGGCATGTGGCTGAAATCTGAATTTACAGAAACGCTAAGAGACAGTTTTGCTAAAAGACAAAAAAATCTGTACATTTCAGATGTTGTGATTTCGGTTTGCTTATATACATGGCGTAAACTCGAGTGTCATCGTGCGAACTAGAGGTATCTCTGGTGCGAACTCAAGGTATTTGAAGCAAACAAAAAATGCAATGATTAAACAGCTGAATGGATGTACTCGCTTAAGACCCAAGCCTAATGAATCCAGCAACAGCAATAGCAATATGCTGCAAAGGATTACTCGCTGAGAGTGCGCCCAATGAGCAGCAAAATTCTGGATTGAAGAACAGGTTCTTCGTTGTTTATACTTGAAACAAAGATACCAGATGTAGTGAAAAATAAAAGTAAAAATTCAAGTTCAACAAAAAAGACGCAAGACCCTTCATTTGGCAACTCTGCTTGAGAGCGTTGACGGACCTCAATGCAGCAAAAGTTGAAAGTTGCCAAATTTTGCTGCATTGCTTTGACGCGAATGTAGCAAAGTTCGTTGGGCGCCTCTCATAAGAACTACGAGTAATCAACTTAGAACTAGGTAGGTACAAACAAACGTAGGTACACTACTTTAACTAGTAATGGATTACTAATTCTAAGTTGATTGCATTATATGCAACTGTAGGAGGAAAAAAGATTGGTAATAAAGGTGATCTTATATCTTGAGATTGATGCTGTGGTATGCCCAATCCGCTCAAAGACATTTTTAAATCTATGAACGCAAAAACTATAGCTTGAGTTTATGGGAGGGGTATATGCAATATGATTGTAAAATGGGGTGTTGAGCAATCTTACCTTAACAATCTCTCTCGCAGTCAGATACAAAGCTCTATGTTTAGGTAGCAGTTCTGCAGCCAAAGCATACAAAACGTGAACGGGCGTTGTGCGCGTACATCCTATAAGCACCTTTGTTGTTAATGTAGGACACGAGGTAGTACGAGCATACTACATTTCAGATCTCACTATAGATTTGTACAGATTGATGGCCGACTGAGGGTTCAGACCATTTTTAACATTAGTCATAATTTCTAAGGCATGTGAAACAATGATGTTTTATGATCCTGGATTGAATGTAAGGATTTGGTATAAATATTGAAGACATGAGGACTTAGACAAGAGTACTGAGGAAGTCCCCCTTCGACTTTTATTGACTCGTCCCTAAGGCATAGAGTTCTTCTATATCCTCTGGTAAACATGCAGATCTAAAAACCTATCTTAAAACCACAGTCATATGTCTTGTTGATGTCGAAACTAATAATAATTGCCTTAAAACCAAGTTTTTTTGGAACTTACCACGTGGCACATCTCATTTATGAACATACTGGCTGATTTGTTTGTTAAGTATGTAAAAGATCTTGAAGGAACAACTGACTTTTTGTTGAAAAACTCAGTAATTTTCTTTTTGATCATGGCATTAAAGATTTTGATGAAAACGGAAATTAGCGAAATAGGTCTGAAATTTTCGACTTTGAACAGCTCTTTTTTGGGGATTGGAACAACTTTAATAATTTGTCAGTCCTCATGAATGCTCCCCGACATCCAATGAAAGTTAAAACAAACCAAAATTCTCTGCTGGGTCTCTTCCGAGAGTAAATTAATATATTTGTATTTTATACCATCAGCACCCGTAGCAGTCTTTGTTTTTTTTAAGTACATCACAAAAATCGTCAAAAGAAAAAACATTTGTTAGCGACTGATGTTTTAGTTTGGCGACGACTAAAGGTTTACTTGACGGAATTTGATTTTTGATAAAAAGCAAAAAGGCTTTAGCACGTACAGCTCTCTGTACATGGGCTTTTTGAGACCCTTCTTAGTTTCCGCTTTGGAAGCAAACCAATTCGCTTCAGCCATTTTGAAGGCATTATAGTTTTCAACAGAGCCGAAACTCTTTGTCTAGCTGAAAAGGTCTAAATAAGACTGCAAGCTTGTCGTTCCACCAGCCCTTATACTTTTTACGGCTTTCACTGTTGACTTTTATAGTGAACTCCGCAATTTTTTTTTCTTTATATCAGAGTTCAGGAGCTGCTAAGCTTCAAAGCTTTTTGTGCTGATAGCACGAACTGTTTTTTTAGTTTTTTGTAGAATTAGTAGCGCTAGGCTAGGCCTTAAGTACGCTGAAAACAACACAATTAACATCCATGCCCAAGGCGGGATTCGAACCAGCATCCCCGGAGCTCGCAGCGAGGTTATCACACACTGCGCCACCGAGGACTGCCTTTTGAAAGATGTATTTGATGTCATTGAAAGACGTTCCCGTTTTAAAATTAAAAAATTTAAGCCTGTTAATCAGTTTTTTATTCGACAGGATTTGCGATGGAGTCATCGCAATTTCTGTTGTTTCAAAAGAAATTGGAGAGTGATGGCTTTTACCAAGATAAGTTTTGAAAACCTTCCAAGTGGTTTTAACAGATTTGAGCTAGTGAGTGTTAGGTCTAAAATACTACCTTGTGTCAATGCATCAAAAAGGGTTGATCACCTTTAGGGTTGGTCAGCGTATCACCAAGTTTTTGAGAACGCACATGAAAATCACCGCACAATATGGTATTTGAAAAATGTTCCGAGAAAGCTGCAATCTTTTTAAGTTCGTTTTGAAAAAGGTGAGTGGGTGGTACGCCTCTATTATCGGATTGTTTATATTTCCAGGATATCAAATTCCGAGATTAATTGTATTTGTTTACATTGAATTGAGTTATTCGTAGCAATGGCAACTCCTCCATAGCCATCATCACGAAAACGTGTGTATATGTTAAAGTTTAACAACTTATTTGTAGAAATGTTGGTGTTGAAATTGAAAATTTCCGCCAAAATGCAGAAATCAATATCATTGTTGTTTACGTAACATTGTATAGCATCCTTATTTTTCACAAAACCCTAAATATTATATTGAAGGAACTTCATTAAATTGGTCTGACGATCACTTGCTCTTAACTCCAGCACATAATTTTTCAAACAAATCAAATCAAAGGATTTTTTGAAAACTGTTTAACGAATCTAACATTTTGGAATCGTCACAGTTTTTGAAGAAACCTGTGACTGTCTGCAGCAAGTAATTGAAAATTCTTTCCATTTCAGATATCCAATTCTTATTTAAGACCGGTTACGAGGGCACTGAGACATTGCTTTATGGAGAAAATATTTTTCGGTGGGGGTTCCTTTTTTCTTCAACAACGTGGGAGTATTTTGTTTTTGTTAGAGATTTATATTATTTATTTCAGCTTGTAGGTTTCTTAAATTGGGACGATAGTTGATCTTGAGAGAAGGGAAATTTGTGTCATAGGAATTGGTGCTGATGGCACTGAAGCTGTCAAGAATCGCATATTTATTTCTGTATTCTATAAAAGATAAATTTTCCATAGTCATTCCTCTTTGGATTTCTTGCCTTTTGACTTTCAGTCGCGAATTAGCTCTCAACGAAGTATGTCGAACATACGTTGCGCAAAGTGCTTTAATTCTGCAGTAAAAAACTCTGCGGTCGTCTGCAAATTCTGAAGCAGATATTTTCACAAAATCTGTTTAAATATTGATTGTGACTTGCGACTTTCATGTCTAGCAGTTTCGGCTGATTTAATATAGAAAGTATCAATGTTATAGATGCACAAAATACGGAATCTACTCCGGCTTCTATGCTCTTAGTCAATTTTCATAACGTGGGCGGTCTGCGCACTAAAATGAATCAATTGTACATATCGGCTGCTGAACACGGTTATGATGAAATCATCCTTGTGGAATCCTGGCTGACATCTAACTATTTAAGCAGTGAAATTTTTGATGAATATTACGATGTCCATCGAAGATGTCTTATCTTCTGGAGTAAGTAGAAGGGAGGAATTTTGGTAGCCGTCGCATCTTCTTTGGCGGTTCGTGAAATTAAATTATCTCATATCGAGGATAACATTGAACAGATATGTGTGGCTGTTAGTCCTGGAAAGAGTTATTGTGCTAAGTCTAACGAAATATTCTTCATTGTCAGTTAAATTCCGCCCAGCAGTAATGATGATATAGTATATATAAAATTCATATTGATAACATAAATTCAATTGTTAACTCTTTGCATTCGCATTGCCTTGTATTGCAACAAATTTCAAAATTCAATAAAAATATGATTCCAGTGAGAAAATTTTGCTTCCATTTAATTTAAAACAGTATATAGAAGTTTTGGTTTGTGACTCATTGTACTCTCAAAATTTATTTCAGGTTAATAATTTTCTTAATGATATAAAACGAATTTTAGATGTGGTATTTATTAATAATGATGTAGCGTTCAAAATAACTAAAAGCGACATGCCTTTGACGTGTGAATCGGTTCACCATAAGGCCCTTTTGATCAATTTCTGTTTTTTTTAATTGTGAAGGTGCATGTACACATTCTGATATTGTTTACAATTTTGCTAAAGCTGACTATTTAACTCTAAACCGTCATTTCATTTCTTTTAATTGGCACTTTCTATTTAACTCTTTGGACCTTTCAAATATGAACCAATTATTTAAGAAATCTATTGATGATGGGCTTACTTTCTTTGTGCCGACTATTAGAAAGAGGCGAACTCTGGTATAATAGCAGGTTGCTAAGTTTAAAAATATAAGAAACAAAGCTCAAAGGAATACAAAAATTCTAATTCACTTCAATTAAGGAATACAAAAATTCTAATTCACTGGAAGACAAATGCTTCTTTCTTCTGCGTAGAAAAGAATTTGCATTTTTATCTAGATTCTTATTCAATAAATACGTAAGATCGATTGAACCATCAGTTGTGATATGACCGCGGGCGAAAGTAGATGTTACTCCCCACCACAATTCATTTTTCGCGTCGAGTGCTAGCGAAAAAATAATTAACATCAAAACCGACCATCCACAAGCAATATAAACACATTTACACCACAATAAAATAAAAACACAGTGCACATAACCCAAACCAATAATATAACTTATAAACATGCAACCATAATAATATTAAACAAACTCAGTCTAACGGAATGCAGAGAACCAAGCGACGGGCTTATATATGCTCTCCGCAGTAAAGCTAAGCATTTCGTTTCTTTTTACTCCTCCTCCTTCTTCCTGGTCCCGTTAGATGTGCTGGCGGCTGTGAGTGCACCGTGGGCTGAAGCGCGGCAAGATAAAGGCATAACACTTGTCTTGTCGCGTTTTGCTTTGCTTGCGACGTACGCGTGCCGCTTGTACAGCTGACCTTACACCTTCCTACAGTGGGTGGCGATGACAAAATTCCGCAGAGACTCCACTAATGTACGTGGCTTGAGGGCGAATTTCTTCGCGGTCTATGCGCATATTTGTACCCACTAACCGCATATAATGGCACTATGTGAGACCCAGGTGTCTTAGGGTGCAGATCCACTGGATTTTCACATGCCGGGGTACCATTTACTGCCATTGTTTTTACCACACAGAGGCCTCGCCTTATACATTCGTAGTGATGTCGCGTACCAGTGTCAGCAACACCTATGCACGACGGATGCCGAATTTAGCTCTATGTGGGTTAAGTTCAAAATCCAGTCGCACATCCTGCACTTCTGCTTCATTAATAGAAGCCCGGGTCTAGGGAGGCTGACAACTTTTGATAAACTGGACAGTCCCCTGATTCGATTTCTAGAATTCTGGATTCGTATCAGAACAGTGAAATTGTTGTTGCTGGTGATTTCAATGTTCATAATTCCAATTGGCTACGTCATTCGAGTCACACGACACCCGAGGGTTTGTATGTTGAGTTATTTGCTGAGTCCAATAATTTGACTCAATTAGTGAAGGAACCAACGCACTTTCCCTGCGTTGATGGGCAAAACCAAAATATTCTGGACCTTTTTCTAACTTCACATCACAGCAAGTATGATGTTATGATGTGAATGTTCTTGCACCTCTTGGTAATTCGGACCACGCTACAATTTCTGCTACCTTCCCATATTCTAGTCTTCAACCCGCTCATCAGCCAGCTCCGAAGCGGACAGTGTGGCTTTATGAGAAGGCTAATTGGGATGCTCTGAACTCCTTTTTTAGCCGTTTCAATTGGCAATTGTGTTTCAGGGATAGAAACATAAATGCTGCAGCAAAATTGGTAGAAAATATAATTTTATTTGGTATGAGGTCTTTCATACCCAATAAGAGAATTTCCATTAAACCAAAAGACCATTCCTGGTTTAATGCGACTTGCAGACAAGCAGCCAGGTCTAAAGAGGAAGCATTTAGGAATTGGCGTAAACAAAACTGCTGATACTAAACTGCTGCGCAATCAGGCCAGAAATAGGTGCAATGACACTCTAAAGCGCGAAAAAGTTCTCTACGAACAGCGCCTTAGACGCAGAGTTCTTGAATACCATAAGGGTAGTAAGAACTTTTGGTCGTTCGTGGGGAGAGTGAAGAATCAGACGCGATCGTCTATTCCAACTCTCCTCAAGGATGATCAGATCTTCACTCACTCGGTTGATAAGGCAAACTTATTAGCCAAAATGTTTGCTGAAAACTGCTCTCTTTTTGAGAGTAGCCAACCACTACCTGTGATCGATGGTGTGTCTCATATTATGCCTGAGATGCACTTTCGAACGCGGGCTGTTAAAAGAGTGCTTGTAAACCTCAACGTAAATAAATCCTCGGGAACGGATGGCATTTCACCGACCCATAGCAATCTGTTCAATGCTCTCCAAAGTTATGGAGAGCATTATGAATTTTAACATGATGGAGAGCATCCAATTGGTCAGTGATCGCCAGTACGGTTTCCGCGCTTACCGCTCCACAGGCGATTTTATGGCGTTCCTCACTGAGCGGTGGAACAGCTGTGTTCACCAATTCGGTGAGAGTAAGGTTGTTGCTTTGGATATCTCCAAGGCATTTGACCGAGTGTGGCATAAAGCACTCGTGTCTAAACTGGCTGCTCATGGTGTAGGTAATACTTTCACTCGATCGATATCGAGTTTCCTCGTTCTATTCGGATTGTGATAGACGGCTCTGCTTCCGAAGAGCACTCCATCAATGCTGGAGTTCCGCAGGGTTCGGTTCTGTCTCCGACACTTTTTATTATTTTCATCAATGACCTTCTGTCATTGACATCAGACCCCGTCTACTCGTTTGCTGATGACAGCAGCATTTGTCGTTCATATTAATTCTCCAGGCGTCCTTCTATCGAGGAGATAATTGAAAAACGCAGAATTATGAATGACACACTCCAATCTGACCTCAATAAAATCCAAGAGTGGGGTCGAGGGAATCGGCTCGATTTTAATGCGCGTAAAACCCAATGCTGTCTGTTGACACAAAAGCGTTTAGCGGGTGACAATTTTCTACCTCTAAATGTGGGTGGTGTGGATATTAATGAGTCGGAGGCTCTTGATGTTCTGAGCATGTCAATTCAATGCGATCTTCGTTGGAACGATCACATTTTTGACGTGTCGAAAGGAGCAGCCAAGTGCTTAGGGTTTCTTAAGCGGCGTAAGAAATACTACACTCCAACCGATCTTCGTTGTATCTACACCACCTATATCCGTCCGAAAATGGAGTACAATTCGCATATTTGGTCGGGAGCTTCGAAAACATATCTTCAGCTTCTGGACCGTACACAAAGTCGTGCGATAAAACTTATAGGGGACAGTAGGGTATCCAGCTCTATTGAAACCTTGGAGCGTCTTCGTGGTGTAGGGTGTGTATCACTATTTTACTGTTACTTTCATGGTAAATGTTCCTCTGAAGTAGCCGGCCTTATTCCTCCGGTTCAGGTATTTAGCAGAACTACACGGCTTTCCAGAGTGGTGTACCCCTTTTATATCGCGATTCCGTTCCAACGAACCACGCATTACCGTGGGAATTCGTTTTTCGGTCGCGCCATTAGATTGTGGAATAGTCTCCCTGCGAATGTCTTCCCTCCCACATACAGCGTCGAAACCTTTAAGCGAAGTGTAAACCGTCACTACTCCCTCTTTTCCACTTCCCACTAACTTGTCATCCCTTCGGAACCAACAAATGCTGTGCATGGATAGGGGGCATCCCCTGAGCTTGGTTTTGTCTGCCATAAAAAAAATAAAAAAACACAAATAAGGTTTAATTCTAAGTCCTTTTGGGTGTTTTATAATGCTAAAGTGAAAACTGGTGGTTTACCTAAATCCATGTTTTATCAGAGTTCGGTTGCGTTTTGTACTCAAGATGCTTGTTAACTTTTTGTCGGGTATTTTAGCTCAATTTTTGATAACGTTGCTAGTATACCGCCCTCCACTAGTTTTCCTAATTTACATAAAATTGTAAACATTGGCAGATTTTCTGTTTCTGAAAATGAAGTTCTCGACATAATTAATAATCTTGATTTATCAAAAGGCGCAGGCTTGGACTTGCTACCACCCTCGTTCTTAAAAAATTGCTCCAGATCGTTATATCTGCCGTTATCTATGATTTTTAATAGATCTCTACAAACCGGTGCTGTTGTGAGTGAATGGAAAATTGCATTTATTTCTCCAATTTACAAATCTAGCTTGAAAAATTTTGTGGAAATTTACAGGCCAATTATCAAGCTATCAATAATTCCGAAAATCTTAGATAAATTAGTTACCATTCAATTATTTTCGGCTTTCAAAAATTATATGAGTAGCAATATAATCTTCCAAACAGCACGGATTTTATCCAGGAAGATCCACCACTACCAACCTCGTTGTTTTTGCCAAATACGTCGTTAATGTGATCGAAAAAGGCTTTCAAGTTGACACCCTGTATACAGACTTCGCTAAGGCTTTCGATAGTTTGTGCCACGATGTACTCTTTGCTAAACTGGATAAACTTGGTGTACATTCTATTGCTCTAAACTGGATTAAATCTTATTTAACTAAGAGAAAATTAATTGTCAAAATTCAAAACAAGTTTTCGAGAGTTATCAATGTAACATTTGGTATCCCGCAAGGTAGCCATTTAGGCCCTTTGCTATTCTTAACTTTATTAATGATCTTCCACAAAAGCTAAAATTTTGTGAATGCCTAATGTATGCAGATGATTTAGAGTTATTTTCTACTATAAGGAATACGGAGGATTATACAGACTTGCAGCGAGGCATTTTTTCGCTTATATCTTGGGGTATATATTATGGGTATAACCGGCTGAGGCCGACCCAGTGCTCACATCCAGTAAATTTTCAGCAGTTGGCTGCTTGGAGGAATCACTTGCGAGATCCTCCGCATACTCAAGGTTCCCTGCTTTCACTTCTTAGTGATCTTTCACCCACTAAAATGCTTCTTCACGCCATAATCCCTGTGTTTTCCCTTCATTGGTTCCCCACATCAATGAAACGGCAACCCTGCTGAACATCGCGCAAGCGGACTTGATTCCGTCTCGAATTGTATGTTCACCCATCCCGTGCTGGACATCAATTCGGTGTTCGTCAAAATCGAAATTTTGTACATTAATTATATTTTGCAAATATTTCCAGCGGTTAAACTTTTAAAGCGTTATTGAAATTTACCGTTGGCATTTTCTATCCTAGCAACGACAATTCTGAACAGTGCTTAATACGTAGTCTCTTCGCAGCAGCGTTGGATTCTCATCATCAAGAAAAACCACCACCTTTCTACAGGCGAAAGCAAGGACTCTCTTGTTTTTCGGAGTTGCTTTGTGCTATATCCGCTGTGATCGTCGTTGACATCGTACGGGTAGTGCACAAGCAGCGGCTACCCTGCTAAAAACTGCTTTTGTGAAATTAGTCGAATTAGTTAAATCTCAACTACTTAAACTAGAATATTTTAAGTTACTTGTAGTATTTGTATTAAATTAACACTATTATACCCCAGCCCCATAATAATAAACAATAAACCTCACATCTCTCCGGTCGTTTCTATTATCTGCTTCCTTTTTATTATATAATTTGTCGACCCGCCATGGATCTCTTACGAAGTTCATCAGCGTGTCCGACAGCCTGGAGGAATTTGAAACAGACTTCAACGCCATTCCTGAACGTGAACATTCGACATACACCTTGGACACTCATCTTGAGGAACTCAAAGCTGTCTGGTCGGATTTGAAGAAACCATACATCTTATGCTTGGAGTCTCTCCTCCTGGCGGCGAAACCACTAGAAGCGGACCATACTAAAACAGCTGATCTAACCGTCGTGAAGTTAAAATATCGACGTTGTTACCAGCTTTATGTACGCTTCTCCGCCAAGAATAGTGAGCACCAGCATCTCGCTGCCCCCTCAGCACCCAAGGTTCGAGGTTACCGCAATATCACGCCTCGGTATCGGATCCAGCAGCTAACTCGAATCTCTTCGAACACAACATCAGTTTACCGCCGTGTGACACTGAGGTTTTTAACGGCGATTATGAATAATGGCCGACATTTCGGGACATGTTCTCAGTGCTCTATATCCGTAACAATCGACTATCCCCGGTCGAAAAGTTGTTTTACCTTAATCAGAAGACAAGAGGTGAAGCCAAGGAAATAGTGCAGAAATCCTCCCTCATCGACACCGGCATCGATCAAGCTTGGCGAAACCTCACCGATCGCTTTGAAAATAAACGTATTCTCATTAACGTTCAACTCCGAACGTTATTCAATCTCACCCCAATCACCAAGTAATCTGAAGTGGCAATCAAACGTCTCCAACGAGAGATTAATAACTGCCTCTCAGCCCTCACGTTGCACGATGTCGATGTGGACAGCTGGGATGCAATTATTGTGCACCTCTGCTCAACTCGCCTCCCCGAAAACACCCTCTCGGGAACAATCGATTACACTCAAACGCGAAATTCCCGAATGGAGCGAAATGGACGCATTTCTAACTTCCCATTTTCAAACGTTGGAGACAGTTGAAGTGTCTCCAACGTTTGAGTGTCAATCAAACGGTTACCGCTCAGGTTTCTAAACTTTGTAAGTTTCAGATTGGCTCACCTTGAGCTCCTAGTACTCACCCTCAAGCCCTCGCGCTTATGCTCCAAAAGCTAACGGGCAACCTCCCGGTCTGTCCTATCGACACGTTGCTTTGCGACTCTCTTCGCGATCTGCATTAGTCGATGATCACTTCTACCGCAGCGATCAAATGGATGTGCTGATCGGAGCCGACCTTTACCCCCTCATTTTGCTCGATGGCATTAAACGCAACATAGTAGGTCTCTCGTAGTTTAAGAGACCATCTTCGGGAAGATTCTTACCGGTCCACTTCCTCAGGATTTACCTACACCCTCCGTTACAACGCGAGACCGTCAAATCTTACGTTTTTGGGAACTTGAAGAAGTCTGAACGCAAC
The DNA here is from genome assembly GCA_922984085.1 of Sicus ferrugineus. NCBI lineage: Eukaryota > Metazoa > Arthropoda > Insecta > Diptera > Conopidae > Sicus > Sicus ferrugineus. Next base: position 5,608,714 of record OV277351.1, on the reverse strand, counting down.
GATTTCACACCCCGGATGAACAAAGTTGCGAGGACTTGTATTCAAGTATCACCCAAAGACGCCCGATGGCCGATATATTATTTCGTTACCCTTCAAAGAAGGTTTCCTCTCTCAACTGAAGATCGGGAACTCCAGAGAGATCGCTCTTAAACAATTTCTCGGGAACGAAACAAGATTGTTGAAGACTCCCATTTTTAAAAAACATGATTCAGTGATTCGAGAATATTCAGATCTGCACTAAATGGTACCGATCCACCCTTTCAAGAACCCCGCGGGCTCTGACAGCTACTATCTGCCCCATCACGCTGTCCTGAAACCCGACAGCAGCTCAACCAAAGTGCGTGTTGTGTTTAATGCCCCTGCCTCTCCTCCAACGGTCTTAGTCTGAACGATGTCCTCTATCCTGGGCCCATCCTTCAATCAGATTTAACATTTCTCATAATTCATTGGCGACTCTATAAATACTATAAATTCCGCTAAATTGTCATAAATCCCCCGGCATTCGCGCTATCAGCGAATTCTTTTCGAAAATTCTCCACACGATGATGTTCATTCAGATTTCGAACTCAAGACGGTCACGTTTGGCGTCAATTACGCTGCATACCTGGCAATACGTACGCTTCATTAACTGGCTAATGATGTCGAGAAAGAATTGCTGCTCCCATTCTCAATAACTCCATTTAAGTTGACGACGCGTTGTGTGGCACTCATGACGACCTCCTCACCCCCCCCCCCCCTCAAATTTACAACTCTGGCTTCAATTTGTTCAGTGTTACCCACAAAATAATCTCCTAAAAATATCTCGATGGATTCTCTTCACCCTAGGTAACACCGTTGAAATTCATGCTTTCTGCGATGCTTCCGAGAATGCCTACGCTGGTGTCATTTACGTGCCCACTTGTAACTCTGGCATCATTTCAACACCCTTGCTCTTTGCCAAAACCAAGTACGCCCCTATCAAAACCATTTCTATCCCTCGACTGGAATTGCGTGGAGCAGCTCTCTTGGCCGATATAATAGATGCCATTATCATATCAGTCATCTAGACTTTCCAAGCTATCACCCCATCTAGACTTTCCAAGCTATGATCTGTATTGCTGGTTTGGTTAAAACGATCTCCATGCACATGGACGGCGTTCGTCGCCAATCGTGTCGCCAAGAGTGTCGAGGTGGCAGACACCACCCACTGGTACCATGTTGAGTCTGAGAGTAATTCAGCGGATCTTACAAGTAGAGGCATGTATCCGGTTGACTTCCTTAACTCCTCGCTCTGGTGGCTAGGGCCTGCATGGTTGCGGCAAGCAAAGAACAAGTGGACCCACCACATTGCCCCAAACGATTACGTGATCGAATCGGAAGCCAAGCAAATTTCACCTACTTCCACCAATATGCGGATCCCTTAGAAAGATTCTCTTCCTTTTCACGAGCCCTTCGTGTATTGTTGTATGGTTTTCGGTTCCTAAAGTACCCCATAACTACCCCAACTACCGCTCTACTTTTCACCGCGAGACGACTCTCATCGACTCCGATGAAATCCAAGAAGTTCAAACACGGCTCACAATTCTCACGCAAAAGGTTAATTTCAACGACGAATACCTTTGCCTTGAAATGAGTCAGACTCTTAGGAGCAAAAGCTCTATTCTCTCGCTTAACCCATTTCTCTCACATGACGGAATCCTCCGCGTGAGCGGACGGTTAACTTCTTGCTTATCCCTTTCATGCGATGAACGTCACCCTATTTTGCTCCCCTACAATTGCGTCTTCACCCGTGAATAGATGGCAGAAGGTCCGAGCTGTCTATCAGCAATTTTGCTCCCGGAGGAAAAACGAACATCTCACCGAACTTGGGGAATGGAAATTTCCCCAAGTTAATTTAATAATCAACGACCTGGCTGTCTTACGAGATGACAATATCCCCACCAACAAAATGGAGACTCGTTCGCATAATTCACGTCTCTCCCGGTTCTGACGACAGAACACGCGTCGCGGACATCCGAATCCAGCGAATCACCCTAACCGACTAGTACCCATATCTTCTCATTTCTTCGGCATGAATCCAAAGGACTCACCCCTCACCCCATCCTATTGCAGTTTTTTTCCTCCACCAAATGCGGTATAACGGAATCGACTGGTCCTTCGATGAGGCTGATTACCAAGTTTCAGCCGCCGACGTCAACGCTACCGTCGTAGGAGCCACACCTCCCAACCCACACCCTCGTGGTGGACATTACTCTTCCGGAACGTGACGCCGACCACCCGCCACGTGGCGGAGATCACCCGGAACGTCTGCACGTAAGCTGGAGACGTATGCGTTGCTGCCCCTGAGCAGAGTACCTTAGTTCCACGAATGCAGCTCGATCTGTTGGTCACTCCGCCCCCACCGCGGAGTCCCTGAACGACCTGATGTTTTTAACACCAAAAGCGACACCAATCAAATCAGTTGAAGTACTCGCATAATATTGGTTCATTCTCACCAAGTAACCCATCACATCATCATACCACCATCACTGGTCTCACAAAGCAACACATCACATCACCATTACCACCACTGGTCTCATTCAGAAGAACACATCCCCCGTTTCATCCACCATCGGTAAGTACATTTGATGTACACCAAAGATACATATGTATGTATGTATAAGTCGGCGTGATGCACTCCTCTGTGCACACCTAAACAGGCCACCATAAACATTTTGGTGCTTCGAGGCGGATTCGTCTCGAGCTCGGAGACCACCCTAACATTTTGGTCCTTCGAACCGGATTCCTCACGAGCTCGGAGACCACCCCAACATTTTGGTCCTTCGAGCCGGATTCCTCACGAGCTTGGAGACCAACCCAACATTTTGGTCCTTCGAGCCGGATTCCTCTCGAGCTCGGAGAACACCCCAACATTTTTGGTTCTTCGTGCCGGATTCCTCTCGATCTCGGAGACCACACCAATAATGCTCCCCAATAATGTTTCTTCCCCATCTCGTTCACTTCCTTCAACTCCACCGACGGCTTACGCATTTTACTCTTTACTGCCGAACACGCAGCAGAGAAATCTATTTCCATCCAGCAATCCCTAGAACTTTCAGCGTCCGAAAACAAAGAATCAACAAGCCACTTAAAAAAGGAAAAAAGCCTTATGGACTTTTTCAAAATCAAAATTAAATTTTTTCACTACTCAAAAGATGAAAAATAAAATCGAGCACAAAAAGTTACATCCACTCCACATGTTCAAGAAACCGAAAGTGACCGAGCACTTTATGTATTCGACTGTAGACTGGGTGTTCTCTGAGAGAGACAGAGAGGTCAATAAATTTTTTGCGCTCAAAATTTTATCTACACGATATATGAACAAAAGTATATTTTTTTCCGCTTTCCCGATTTAGGAAAAATCCCACAAAACTGGCAACTGTGGTCCTAACAGTAATTTTTCCTATTTTCAAGACTACTATTTTTATTGCTTTCCGTTATATTGAAATTTGGAATCAAAAAGACAGTGTGCTGGTTTAAGGGAGTTAGAAAAATTTGTTGCTTTTCTACATTTGTTCATTAAAGCTTATTATTTTTCTTTGTTCAATAGAGCTTTTTAAAAATTTTAAAATTGCAACCAGAAAAGAAAAATGGACTTAAATGAGGTAGGTCCTTTAATAGAGGTCCTTTAATAGAATTGGAAATTTGTTATATTGGGCTATTCCATATGAAATCAACAAGCAATCTGGTATTTCATGTATCAAATATTTTTCAACGATGATAGATTGCAGATTACGTATTTCGCAGGTCCGCTATTCGGCATCGGCAAGTTTTACAATCATCTTTTTGTAGTGTGACGTCACAATAGCCTTAACTTTTGCGCGCGTCAAAGATAATAGGTGTTTTTTTTTTATTTTTGTGAATAAAAGTATTTAAATACACAATGAGTTGCAGTGTTAGAAGCTGTAAAAATTAGAATGGTGATGCAGCTTATTCGTGCAATTTTTTCCATTTTCCTTCCGACAAGGAATTGTTAAATAAATGGATTAATTTTTGCCGACAAACTTTTTTAAAATATAATTTTTTAAATATATTTAAAATAAAACTTGAAATCAATGGCAAATATTCTGGTTTGGAAAATAGAGATGGTTTGGAAAACCGAGCCCGTATTTATATTTCGGTTACATTAATTTGCTTTGTGAAACCATCACGCCGATGTCCCTCAAAAAGAGACCTTACTGCATGCGTCCAAAGTGTTTGAGGTGATGTACAGCGCGCAGTTATTCGTGGCAGACACGCATGCAAAACGGGTAGGACTTCTTCGATCGCTGATCAAGCGACTCTATAGGAACGCTTTTGAAATTGAAGCAGAATCCGTGTGTCTCAAATGCTGCAATTTATCGGCGCAGGTCCTCCGTTCGGCAGAAGGTTAGCCTTAAATGAAGTGCCAGAGTGGTGTCTGCGTCTGACGTCAAGATCGAATTACTTCTTGCTTCACTGATGCTGCTGCACTTTGAGGCCCTCACGCATCAGTTTGGCACTGATGAACTTTTTCCAGTCTTCGGAGAGGAAACGCAAACCCTTCGAGTTGGTCTGACCTTCGAGAGGTCTGACATATACGCAGCACCAAGAGGCGCTCCAACGCAAGCTCCGAATATATATAGTATATCATTTTATCGGTTGACACACTATAAATTATGAACTATTCTTGAAATACAAAGCGCATATTACACAAATCTGTTTACCTTGAACAATATGTACAATAACTTTTTCCTGTAACCGAGTAATTATTGTAATATCTAAAATTTCACAGCAATGTTTGCCCTTTTACATATGAAATGTATACGAGTTCGATGTATACGACAGTTCGGCAATATTGAAGGGCTATTGTGACGTAGCTCCGTAGAACGAGGCAATTTTAAAACCTGATCAGCGCAACCTTGTATCATTCTTGGATATTTTGAATTGGTTTATTTCATATGTAAAGCTATAAATTAGCCTTAGTGATGCGTAAGTGACAAGAAATTAAAAAGTGGTTAAACAAATCTATTTCAATCCAGATTCTCCACTCGAATTTCGATTTCGCCCCGTTCTCATCACTAGTATTTATTAATTAATATTAAAGTGTAATTTTAAACTAAAATAGGAACCACTGAATGCTTCTGTAGAAGAAGAAATTTCTATTTCAAATAGGATATTAAACAATTCGGCCATCAAAGACAAAATTAAAAGCGGTGAATTTAAAAGTAGTACGAGAAGAGGTAAAAGCAAAGTTTGGGACATTTGCGGAAGAGTGGAGGATCAAAGAGGAGATGTCGAGAATTTTGTAGTATGTAGGAAATGTTTTAATGTATACAAAATTACTAAAGGAAGTACATCCAAATTGGTGAAGCATAAGTGCTACATATTGAATAAAATTTAAGAAGTAGAAAACATTGTAAAAATGTAAGTCGAAAGTGAAGAAAAAAAAGAATTATTTCGCGCAATTACACTATGGATGATGGAAAATTGTCGATCATTTCGGAAAGCTCAAGACTCCGGATTGAAAAGAGTGACAGAGATTTTAATACCGATTGGTTCATACGGTCCGAATGTAGATGTTGACAAGTTGTTGCCCCATTCCGCAACTATTTCTAGAAATGTTACATATACGCTGTATATGCAACGAAGATCGATTGGAGGTAAGTATTTCTAACACAGCTTCAAGAAGCCCAAGCTTCTGGTTGTCTCCTTCGTCGAATCAAAAATGTTTCCGTACCAAGAAAATGACTTTGAATTGACATGCCCAGAATATCAATAGCTACTGACTCGTTAATATCCAAATCGCCCATATTGTGAGGTGGATAAATTGTCACCCGCCAAACGTGCGTGGATCGACACGAGGTTTGAGGTCAGATTGAAGTGTGTTATTCATAATTCTGAGGTTTCTATTAATCTCCAGACTAGATCCGCCCTTAGAAGGGGGATCCAAGATCCTCCTTATCAAGTTAAAATTTATAGTGCTTTTCATAACTTTAGAGAGTAGTGAACAGATTGCTATGGGCAGGTAATTTGCAGGATTTGTAGCCTCACCATTTTTCGGAACTCGCTGCACATTGGCAATTTTCCAGTAAGTAGTAAAAACTCCTGAAGTGTATGATAAAGCAAATAGATTGCGCAATGGTCGAGCCAATATTGAGTTGAGGCGTACTTTCTCAATACATGGGCTGAAATGCCATTAGGTACCGAGGATTTGTTGACATTAAGACTTACAAACACTCTTTTAACAGCCCGCGTTGTAAAATGCATCTCAAGTATAATACGAGATACATCATCGAACGTGGGGCGTGGTTGGCTACACTCTTGAAGAGAGCAGTTCTGAGCAAACATTTTTTTATTTTTTTTTATGACAGATGAAACCAAGCTCAGGGGATCCCCCTATCCATGCACAGCATTTGTTGGTTCCGAAGGGATGACAGGTTAGTGGGAAGGAGGAAAGAGGGAGTAGTGACGGTTTACACCTCGCTTAAAAGTTTCGACGCTGTAAGTGGGCGGGAAGACACTCGCAGGGAGATTATTCCACAATCTAATGACGCGACCAAAAAACAAATTCCCACGATAATGCGTGGTTCGTTGGAACGGAATCGCGACATAAAAGGGGTGCACTACTCTGGAGTGAAGGATCGGTTGGAGTGAAGGATTTGACTACGCCTTTCGACACGTCAAAAATGTGATCGTTCCAACGAAGATCGCATTGGATTGACATGCCCCGAACATCAAGAGCCTCCGACTCATTAATATCCACACCACCCATATTTAGAGGTGGAGAATTGTCACCCGCTAAACGCTTGTGTGTTAACAGGCAGCACTGGGTTTTAGGCGTATTAAAATCGACCCGTTTTGCTCGACCCCACTCTTAGATTTTATTGAGGTCAGATTGGAGCGTGTCATTCATAATTCTGCGTTTTTCAATTATCTCCTCGATAGAAGGACGCCTGGAGAATTAATATGAACGACAAATGCTGCTGTCATCAGCAAACGAGTAGACGGGGTCTGATGTCAATGACAGAAGGTCATTGATGAAAATAAGGAAAAGTGTCGGAGACAGGACCGAACCCTGCGGAACTCCAGCATTGATGGAGTGCTCTTCGGAAGCAGAGCCGTCTATCACAACCCGAATAGAACGGCCGCTGAGGAAACTCGATATCCATCGAGTGAATGTATTACTGACACCATAAGCAGCCAGATAAGACACGAGTGCTTTATGCCACACTCGGTCAAATGCCTTGGAGATATCTAAAGCAACAACCTTACTCTCACCGAATTGGTGAACACAACTGTTCCACCGCTCAGTGAGGAACGCCATCAAATCGCATGTGGAGCGGTGAGCACGGAAACCGTACTGGCGATCACTGTCCAACTGGTTGCTCTCCAGATACCTTATCAAGTTAAAATTTATAATGCTCTCCATAACTTTGGAGAGCACTGAGCAGATTGCTATGGGCCGGTAATTTGCAGGATTCGTAGCCTCACCTTGTTTGGGAACGGGCTGCACATTGGCAATCTTCCAGAAAATAGGAAATACTCCTGAAATATATGATAAGTTAAAGAGATTGCGCAATGGGCGCGCCAGTGTTGAGGTGCACTTTCTCAACACGTGGGCTGAAATGCCATCCGGTCCCGAGGATTTATTCACGTTGAGGTTTACAAGCACTCGAGGTTTAAAAGTACAAGGTTTACTTTTAACAGCCCGCGTTCGAAAGTGCATCTAAGGCATAATATGAGACACACCATCGATCACGGGTAGTGGTTGGCTACTCTCAGGAAGAGAACAGTTTTCAGCAAACATTTTGTCTAATAAGTTTGCCTTATCAACCGAGTGAGTGAAGATCTGATCATCCTTGAGGAGAGTTGGAATAGACGATCGCGTCTGATTCTTCACTCTCCCCACGAACGACCAAAAGTTCTTACTACCCTTATGGTATTCAAGAACTCTGCGTCTAAGGCGCTGTTCGTAGAGAACTTTTTCGCGCTTTAGAGTGTCATTGCACCTATTTCTGGCCTGATTTCGCAGCAATTTAGTATCTGCAGTTTTGTTTAAACGCCAATTCCTAAATGCTTCCTCTTTAGACCTGACTGCTTGTCTGCAAGTCGCATTAAACCAGGAATGGTCTTTTGGTTTAATGGAAATTCCTTTATTGTGTATGAAATACCTCATACCAAATGAAAATATATTTGTTACCAATTTTGCTGCAGCATTTATGTTTCTATCCCTGAAACTAAATTGGCAATTGAAACGGCTGAAGAAGAGGTTCATCCCAATTAACCTTCTCATAAAGCCACACTGTCCGCTTCGGATCTGGCTGATGAGCGGATTGAAGACTAGAATATGGGAAGGTAGCAGAAATTGTAGCGTGGTCCGAATTACCAAGAGGTGCAAGAACATTCACATCATACTTGCTGTGATGTGAAGTTAGAAAAAGGTCCAGAATATTTTGGTTTTGCCCATTAACGCAGGGAAAGAGCGTTGGTTCCTTCACTAATTGAGTAAAATTATTAGTTAATATATATTATATTATATATTATTATTATACGTCGAATGACGTAGCCAGTTGGAATTATGAATATTGAAATCACCAGCAACAACAATTTCACTGTTCGGATACAATTCCAGAATTTTAGAAATCGAATCAGAGAGACTGTCCAATTTATCAAAAGTTGGCAGCCTCCCTAGACCCGGGCTTCTATAAGTGAAGCAGAAGTGCAGGATGTGCGACTGGATTTTGAACTTAACCCATATGGAGTTAAATTCGGCATCCGCCGTGCAAAGGTGTTGCTGACACTGGTACGCGACATCACTACGAATGTATAAGGCGAGGCCTCTGGGTGGTGAAAACAATGGCAGTAAATGGTACCCCCGCATGTGAAAATCCAGTGGATCTGCACCCTCAGACATCACCCTCACAGTCTCACTTAGTGCCATTACATGCGGATGGTGGGTAGAAATATGCGCATAGACCGCGAAAAAATTCGCCCTCAAGCCACGTACATTAGTGGAATCCATGCGGAATTTTGTCATCGCCACCCACTGTAGGAAGGTGTAAAGTCAGCCGTACAAGCGGCCACAAACTTATTTTAGTTAATAAGTTTGCCTTATCAACCAAGTCAGTGAAGATCTGACCGTCCTTGAGTAGAGGTGAAATACACGAGCCTATCTAATTCTTTTCTCTCCTCACGAAAGATCAAAAGTTCTAACTACCTATATGGTATTGAAGAACTTTACATCTAAGCTGTTCGTAGAGAGCAGCTTTTTAATGCTTTAGAGTTGCATTATAACCAGTTTCTGGCCTAGTTGCGCAGCAGTTTAGTTTTAGCAGTTTTGTTCAAATGCAAAATAATAAATGCTTCCTTTTTAGACCTGACTGATTGTCTGCAAGTAGTATTAAACCATGAATTGTATTTTGGTTTAATGGAAATATTTATTGTGTTCAAAAGACCTCATTCCAAATAAAATTATATTTTCTACTAATTTTGCTGCGACATTACGTTTCAATCCCTGAAACACAATTGACAATTGAAACGGCTGAAAAATGATTTCAGCACAACCCAATTAGCCTTCCTATAAGGCCACACTGTCTGCTTTGAAGCTAGTTGATGAGCGGAATGAAGACTAGAATATGGTAGCATGAAGACTAGAAGGTAGCAGAAATTGTAACGAGGTCTGAATTACCAAGAGGTGCAAGAACATTTACATCATATTTACTATGATGCGCAGTTAAAGCGTAAAAGTGTTGTCTTCGGCCTGGCCGAGGTCTAAATACCCTACACCAGAGTAACTTAAAAAATTATAATTTCGTCATTTAACAAATTTTGTATAAATAAACGGAACACGCTCATTTTTGAAGCAAATATTTTTGTAATGTCTCTAGATACTGCTGGATAGAATAACGTACTATTATTAATATTTTGAACCGTTTATGGGATATTGACAACTTTTGCATAAGTGGGGTAAATAGGTAATATCTGTAGATACCTCGTGATAAAATTACGTAATAATATCTAATATCGTTTACAAGATTTTAACAAATTTTCAGTTGTAGTGGCACGCCCATTTTTGGCAAGCTTATTAGTAATGCCTCCGGATATATTTAGATTAGACGACGTCTCAATATCTTGTATCGTTTATGAGATATTTCCAACTTTGTTATAAAGGGCGTGGCACGCTCATTTTTGGCAAAAATTTTAGTAATGGCGCTATATGTTTCGGAATAAAATTATACCTTAATATCTCGCACGGTAACATTTTTTAAAACGAGGTGCTTTTACATTCCGTACGTAAAGTAGGCGTGGTTGTCAACCGATCTCGCCCATTTTCAATTCCAGAATATTTGTTCCAAATTTAATTGCGATATTTTTTTCGTTCTCCCGTAATCGTGATTTCAACAAACAGACAGACAGACGGATGGACAGGGCTAAATCGGAGGTGGTGCTGAGCAAGAATATATATACTTTTCTATATCTATTTCGTCTCCTTCTCTGCGTTACAAACGGAAGAACAAAGTGAATATACCCTACTCCCTTTGAGTGTAGGGTCTAGAAATAAAGGTCTAGAATATTTTGGTTTTGCCCATCAACGCAGGAAAAGTGTGTTGGTTCCTTCACAAATTGAGCCCAATCATTATACTCCGCAAATAACTCAACATACAAACCTTCAGGTGTTGTGTGACTCGAATAACAAAGCCAGTTGGAATTATAAACATTGAAATCACCGGCAACGATTCGTCTAGCATTTAAACTTTTAAAAGTAAAAACTTACTTTTACACTTTCAAAAGAACACTAAAAGTGTTACTTGTAAAAAAAATTTACTTGCGCGTGCCAACGAAATGTAAAACGCTTTGCAGCCAGGAATATTTTCATGTTTGGAAATTTGGTTGTTCAAGCAATTCGTACTTTAATTCGTTCAATTTTGTCATCGTCAAAGCACTTTTTGAACGCGTGCATTGCCTTGATGTAAAATTATTTTTTTTCATCGTCTTTTCTTCTTTAAAGCAGGGATTTATGCATCAAACTGATCCAAAAGGTTACAGTAATATTCGAAGTTAATTGCTTTAACTTTACGGTTGTGAAGTTGGCAACGGACGAATTCAACTCAGCATCCCACGAATTCAAAGCAACTAATGGCATGCAGAGGCGAATTCAGAAACAATTAAAGGGCCAATTATGTTAACTTGAATTGATAAAGCGAATTGCCGTGACTTTGCGGATTGCGGGGAGATCAATGCAAAATCCTCTCCGAAAACAAAAGAAAGAGAAAATATTTGCCTTTTAATGTTGCCACTTTTACTGAAACTAATTTCAGTTGGGTATTTTTAAGTCGTGTGGGGGTTTTTAATTAATGCCTCTAAGTCAAATAACACCCATCGTTCATGTTTTATTCCAGCGCTGCCTGAAGCTTCTAATTTCCGTTTCTCCTTATTAAAGGGAATATTTCTAGGAGGGTCGTCCACCGCTTTTTACACTGTTCACCTGTATATAAAAGCATAAACATTTGCATCGTTATGTGAAGAAAACCTGTCCCACCTGAGGTTCCGAGCCTTCTGCCAATATCTGCCCAAATTTTCATTTTTTCGTTTGGATACCTACACCCACCGCAAAATTTATTATATAATATAGGGTTTTGCTGAACCAAATTCAAAAGCTCCTCGTCGTCCATGTCCCCAAATTTCACAAACTGATCTAAACAAACGTAAACAGTTAGCACATGTTGTTGCCAGAGAACTTATTGTAATTGTTACTTTCATTTTCTTACTGACTGTGAGAAATATTCATTGTTTTTGTGTTGTTCCTAAATAGATTAATAAACATGATGTTTTTTGTTGAATGAAAATTAATTCTTGCATTGTTCAAAAATTCCATGCAATTTCCCGCATACATTTCATACAGGGCAAAAGTGTTTGCAAACTAATTGAGTGGAAAATTGAGGTGGCAACGTTTGCTCTCTCTCCCACTTTGCCTCGACTAGGTAAGATATTAAAATGGATTTGATATTTTTGCCAAGTCAATTCGCCCTCTCGCCACTATGATCGCTATTTTGCTCGAAACTCACTGACTCTTTTTATTAAATACTGTTTGTTTAACTACTGTTTGCACACGTCAACGATTGACACGGAAGTGAGTTGTGTGGGTCCAGCGACGATCGCTGGAGGCCGGTCAAGCAACGCCAGTTGCCGCGGAGAGAGCCCGCAGCCGGGCTTACGCTCACGAGAGAGGCGCATCTAAGGTCCGCAGGCTGACAGGAGAGAGACTGGAGTGCTCACTCCTGACACCCTACCGATCGATGAGGGAGCACCTCTGGCGAGCGGCAGTTGGCGTTAACATACCGCCCGCCTTGCAGGACTGCAAACCCCTAAACTCCGACAACTGGAACCGTGCCTCGTGGAGGAGCGCGGCCTAATGGAGGAGCGCGTGGTGCGCCTCCCCGCACTTGCGGCAGCGCATGGGGCTCCGACACTCAGCCAATCGGTGCGACCGCGCCAAACAGTTGCGGCACATGTGCCTTGCGGATGCCGTCAAATTCCGCTGCGCTGTAGTTTGCCGCAGAAACAGCCGACACCGGCTCAGCACATGCCGCCCCGCACACAGGGGACAGCACAGCTCGTGCTCGCGGCCCTCCGTAGGAGGCCGCTGGGCAGGCGGACACCAGGCATCATTGACGCGTGTCGTGGAGCCGGACGACCTGGAGGCGCATGTCGTGGGGTCGGCGGTGTTGGTGGTACACGTCGCGGCGCCGGTTCTGGGGTGGCGGGCCGCAGACGTCTCGGGGCCGGCGTGGGTGGTGAGGCCGCACGTCTCTGGGACGGCTCTGGTGGTGAGGCCGCGCGTCTCTGGGCCGGCTCTGGTGGTGCATGCTGCAAGTGGCGCGGCGGATGTCGCACCGACATCGCGCGAACTCGCAGACTTCCACGTATTCGGAGGTCGTCGCAATAGAGGGGCCTCGGTGATGGGGCCGGATCGGAGGAGGCTTCCTCGAACCGGACGAAGAAGCTCCGGATAGCTCGGGTCGGCGGGGTGGGCGAGCGCCGTGCCGTGGCGATCGCCTGTGCCTCCTCAGCCGAGACTTCGAGAACCAGGACGTCGGCGATTGGGGACGGCTCCCGGTGGGCAGCAATGGGCGGCGCGGCGGTGGAGGCGGCGCAGATGGGCACAGCCCCGGGTGGTGCTAGCAGTCGCCCTCTGCGGGTCCGCGCATATTGCCGGCGGATCAGATACATGATGATGCTGTAATGAGAAAAGACGGGGTTACTAACAGGCTGTCATGCACAGGGTAAGGGCACTAGTTTCGTAATGGGACGCGTGACGTGACCCCTTTCGGTTAAGAGGTCAGCCACGCGTACGCGGTTGTCTTGTCCGCGGTGGACAGCTGTAACCCGGCCTAAGCGCCACGCGTTCGACGGCAAGTTATCGTCGCGAATGACCACGAGAGCGTTGAGTTGGAAATCGCGCTGTGGAGTCTTCCACTTTGTACGGCGGGAAAGTTCGCGCAGGTATTCTGTCTTCCATCTCAGACAGAGATGCTGAGCGAGAGCGTGCACGCGTCGCCACCGATTGAGAATGGAGAGCGGATTGTTATGCCGCTCGAGTTCGGCTGGAGCGAGTAAGGGCCCGCCAATTAGAAAATGGCCGGGGGTGATGGCTTCCATCACGGTTGGGTCTTCGGAGGAAGCAGTGAGGGGGCGTGAATTAAGGCACGACTCGATCTTACTCAGAAGAGTGGAAAACTCTTCGAAGGTGAATTTTATGGCTGGGACCACCTTCCGGAGATGGGTTTTGAGGCTCTTGACCCCCGCTTCCCATAGGCCGCCCATGTGCGGGGCTCCTGGTGCCAGAAAATGCCAGGAGACGTTTTGTTGTGAATACAGGGTTTCTATCAGTTCCTTTGTACGCGACATAAAGTCCTGGAAGTCGCGCCGGAGCTCCTTGGAGGCGCCTACAAAATTGGTGCCGTTATCCGAGTAGATGTTGGCAGTGTAAAGTGTAATTTTTAATATCGAACGGGCCGGCGAAATCGGCTCCGGTATTGGCAAATGGGCGGGAGAACGTGATGCGTTCTGGTGGCAATGCTGCCATGAGCTGGGTTCGTTGCTTCTTCCGATGTAGGATGCACGGCTTGCAAGTATGGGTCGTCGTTTTGATGAGGTTTTTCACCTTGGGGATCCAGAATTGGGTACGGACCAAACGAAGAACTAATTGGTTGCCCCCGTGTAGAGATATTTCGTGTATAAAACGAATGAGCAGTCGCGAGAGTTGACAGCCGTATGGCAGAATAATCGGGTGCCGTTCGTCGAAAGGCAAATTGGGACACGAGGACAACCGGCCGCCAACGCGCATCGTGTTGCCCGTGTGGAGGAACGGGTTCAACGAGAGTAGGCTGCTTTTAGATCGCAGCATCGCGTGCTTTTCTAGCGCGGCGTACTCGTCCGCGAAGTGAATCTTCTGGCAGGATATCGCGAGGCAGCGTTTCGTTTCCTTTATTTCTCCCGGTGGGAGGTGCAGGTTGGGGTGCGAGCGCCGGTGACGGGCGAGCGTGATGAAGAAATCGATATACGTATGAGTATACGCGTAGGGCTCGTGGCAGCGACGAAAATCGTTCGAGCGGATCCTCCTCGGGAGCGCAATGGGTGTGCAGCGTTCTGATAGTCTTCTGCTCCAGGGTGGTGACGTATTCGTCTGAGGCGCGGAATTCGGGCCAGCGATCCTTATCGTGGGCGAGCCAAGCAAGTCCATTCCACCAGAGGGTGCTCTCAGCGAGATCTTGGGGCGTGGCACCGCGACTGGCTAAATCCGCGGGGTTGTCCAGGGAATCCACATGGAAACATTGCGACTGTGGTACCTTCTCGATGATTTTGGCAACTCGGTTTGCCACGAACGTCGCCCAAACGCAGGGGGATTTCTTCAGCCAGGCCAAGACAATCGTGGAGTCGCTCCAACAATAGATCGTGTAATGGGGCGGCTGCAGCGTGGGCACGAGACTGTCGATCATCTCAGCAACTAAAGTGGCTTCGCACAATTCTAACCTGGGGAGAGACAAGGTTTTAATTGGGGCTACCCGAGTTTTGGAGTACAAAAGGAAAACTTGGACATCCTGAGCGACCTTGATGCGGGCATAGATGACTCCTGCGTAGGCTTTCTGTGAGGCATCGCAAAACGCATGGAGTTCGACTTCGCTTTCTAGGGTGTAACTTACCCATCGCGGGATGCGGACGGCGCGGATGTGCTGGTAATTCTGGAGAAAACTTAACCAGTTAGCATGAGTTACCTGAGGCAGAGTGTCATCCCAGTCGATTTTGTCCAACCAGACTTGCTGAATCAGAATCTTTGCTGCAACGATGATCGGAGCCAGCCAACCGGCTGGGTCGAACAGATTGGCGACCAGAGACAACATTTCTCGTTTCGTGTACGCAGCTTTGATGGCGATGGCTTGGACATCGAAGTAGAACTCATCATGGGTCGCGTTCCAGCGAATTCCAAGCATTTTGGCGGTGCTGGAATCTTCTAGCGTCAGAAAATCGGAATGGAGCAGATGGGATGCCGGTAAGTCTGCCAGAATGCCTTTATGGTTGGCAGTCCATTTTCGAAGGGCAAACCCTGCCGAGTCGAAAGCCGCTATGAGTTGGTCGCGGGTCTGGGTAGCTGTCACCAGATCATGCGTGCCTGCTAACAAATCATCCACGTACATGGAATGCTGTAGAATGTGTGCTGCAAGCGGGAACTGGTGCTTCACGTCGTCTGCCAATTGAAGAGGTGTGCGTATTGCCAGGAACGGGGCGCAATTAACTCCAAACGTTACGGTTTGAAGCTCGAAGTCGGTAAGTTCGGACTTGTACGGGTCTCGGAAGAGAATGCGCTGATAAGGGGTGTGCTTTGGGTCAACCAATATTTGGCGATACATTTTTTGAATGTCTCCGTTGAAGACATAGCGGAAGAAGTGCCAACGAAGAATTAGAAAAGTCAAGTCGGTCTGTAGCACGGGGCCTGTGTGAATGACATCATTGAGGCTTAGTCCGCTGGTGGTTGGACTGGACGCGTTGAAGACAACTCTGACCTTCGTAGAGGTGCTTTCGGGCTTTATGACGGCATGGTGGGGCAAATAGTAGTGATTTCTAGGCGCTTGCGGCTCGGGGGATTGACTACTCTCATGTGGCCTAAATCGACATACTCATTTAACACCGTGTCGTACTGGTGCTTGAGGCCTTCGTCTTTCCCTAATCGTGCTTCCAGACGCGTGTATTGTTTGAGCGCCATGTGTCTCGCGGTCCCTAGGCGGAGCGTGCCTGTAAAGGGCAGTGATACGATGTAGCGGCCGTCATCGCGTCTTCGCGTTATTTTCACGAAATTTTTTTCGCAAAACTTGTCGGAGGGGGATAGCCCTCTAGTTTTGGGAAGTTCCTCCACCTCCCAAAAACGTTCGAACTGTTGTTCGAAGAAGACTTCATTGAAGTAAGCCACTTTTATTGGTGCCGTGGCAGATTGCGTGTTGGGAACCGGCCCGGTTAGGATCCAACCGAACACGGTTTGCTGAGCCATGAGAGAGCCCAGTACTTGGCGGCGGATGCCGTCCAGCAGGATTGCTGGGTATAAATCGGCTCCGATGAGGACGTCGATCTGCGAGCTCTATGTTTTGAGGGAGGCCACTGAGAAGTGACCTGTCTAACGAGTGGGAGGGCAACCTGTGATTTGTGAGAGCACAAGCGCCGTCACGTGAACTTGGAATTTGGGATCAAGTGGCGAATTCAGGAGAAAATCGCACGATCTTGATATTTTTGCGGACACGGTCTCGTTGAGACCGGAAACGACGGCTGCAGTTGGCCGCGCTGGGAGCTTTAAGAGCTTTTGAATGCGTTCCGAGATGAACGACACTTCGGACCCAGGATCAATTAGGGCGCGCGCGATGTAACATATCCCGTGGTGGCGTATTGTTACCATGGCAGTCCCTAACAAAACCTGTTTTGGTGCTTTCGCGAAGCACACCTGATGCGTGTCCTGTGCATTTCGCTGTTGCGCGGGGGAAGAAGTGGACTGTATATGCGTGGGAGGTCGCATCGAAGGATGCGGCCTTTCTTGCTGAAAAGCATGATGACTCGAACCTGGAATAAAGTTCGAATAGGCAGGGGCTTGAGCACGCGTAGCGTTTTCAAACCGCCGCTCTTGATGTGAGGCACGTTGGGTCGAATCTGATACAGCATTCGAGGAGGATGGAGCATGCTCACGATGCAAGAGGGTGTGATGTCTGCCATTACATTTGTCGCAATTGAATCTGCTTGGACAGTTTTTCACGGAATGAGATCTGGCCAAGCAGTTGCTGCACAAGCTGAGAAACTGAGCGCAGGATCTCAACTTGTGCTGCTTCTGGCAAAGAGGGCAGCTATCTTGGGTTACCTTCAACTGGAAGGTGTTGACGCGTTTGGAGGCTGGAGTCGAGTGAGTGGGAATTGTGGGCTGCGTAGACTTCGGGGGGGTGTGCATTTAATATCTTGCACCGTTTCAAGGGTCTGGAAGCGATGAGTGAGAAACGCATCCAGATCTGTCCATTTCGGGATCTCCGTTTTGTTGGTGAGAGATTGCTCCCAGAGGGAAAGCGTTGCTTCTGGGAGCTTGCTGGAGCACAAAAAGACGATTATCGCGCCCCAATGCGAGGTATCGACACCTTGTAGCGCGAGTGCGGCGAGAATATTATTGATTTCGCGCTGCAGGTCTTTAATAGCACCACCGGTTTCCTTCGTGAGGGGGGACAGGCCGAAGAGCTTCTTTAGATGGGCGTTGGTGAGGACCCGTCCGTTCTCGTACCTGTCAGACAGATTGTTCCATGCTTGGGCAAAACCTTCGTTCGTGAGAGGGGATTTCTGCACGATTTCTTTCGCTTCGCCCGTGGTTTTCTGGTTCAGGTGGAACAACTTCTCCACTGGCGCAATTCGGGTATTCTGAATATACAAGGCCGTGAACATATCCCTGAAAGAGGGCCACGAAAGGTAGTCGCCATGGAAGGCTTGGGTGTCCCAGGGGGGCAGGCTGATATTGTAGCCTGACTGGGGCATCTCAGCTGGCACCGGCGAAGGGGTCGCGGCAACTGGAGGGGACACTGCGGCTTCGAACAGTTGATCAATCTTTACCGCGCAGCGCAGATATACCTCATAGCATTGGCGCCGCTTCTCCTTTACGCCTTCGAGTTCTTTGCCTCTGTGCTTCGTCGAGTCCAGCTCCGCAAGCACCTTTTCATAGGCGCTTTTAATCAGCAGCCACTGCGATCGTATTTCCTCCCGCTGAATCCCAAGGGTGTAAATGGTGTGGTCCGTGGTGTGTGTCTGGTCGAAGTCTACCTCGAACTCGATCAGCGCATCGGCTATACGAATGAAGGATGCGAGCGCCGCCATTGTATGTCTGGGTTACGGATGGGGGCGGTGAAGGAAGACGCAAATTCCAAATAAAACGCACCGAAAACTTATTTCGGAAAAGATAAAAAAACTTTTTATTTTTTTTTCGTATATTTTAAAAAAAGTCGCAAAAATGTTTCCGGGTCGCTATGCGGTGGCGTTGGGGCTCGAAAAGCTTGCTGCCGAAAATTAACCACGCGTTGTCTCTAAAGTTGGCAACTATTTACAAAGAGACTAGTTGCTGCGAACACTTCTGCCTGCCGGGTGTCTCGTTTTTTGGATTTCGCGTTGGGTCACCGTTGAATAGTGAATTTTACACTGCTATCACTTGGGAGAGTACAGACAGAAAAAACAGGTTTTTGTGTTCTGTGTGCACTCTGTATGCCTGATCAACGCAATCAGAAGAGCGCGAGCAGCAGAAAAAAGTACCCGCAAAAACCAACCAACAAAAGGTGGTGGTTTTTCGACTTGCACTAAGCGCACGAGTAACTCGCTCTTCGAGAAGCTAGACGAGCGCAGAACAAGAAAGCGAAAGTGTGAAATGTTTTCACTTTCTTTGTGAGAGCGCGGGGCTTAGTAGAAATCAAGCGGTAAATTTTTAATGTGGGCTTCACAGTAAGCAATGCTTGCGAAGACGGTCAGCAACAAAAAACCTCAAGCCTTGGTGCTGCCGTTATTCTTGGGGACCGTTACCCACGAATCGACGATTCTCGAAGGTTTGACGGTCAAATGAAGGGTATATATATATAAGGAGGACAGTTCCTTTTATATATATATATATAAAAATTTATATGGCCGGAAGGGCTCTACGGGGCTAGAGTGACGGGCACGGAATCAAAGTGCACCGTGCTCACTAGCCAGTGCACGAGACGCACTTTTAAACTCGCAAGTAGACTTGCGTACAAGCTCGCACAAAAGCGGTGGCCAAATTAAATAAAACACGGTGAACTTACCGTTTCACTCGGCTAGGTGATTGGGGCGTCGCTGCTAATGACGTCGAATCCTCGGCGGCGGCAATCCGGCTCGCAATGGACCAAATGTTTTGCTCGAAACTCACTGACTCTTTTTATTAAATACTGTTTGCTTAACTACTGTTTGCACACGTGAACGATTGACACGGAAGTGAGTTGTGTGGGTCCAGCGACGATCTCTCGAGGCCGGTCAAACAGCGCCAGTTGACGCGGAGAGAGCCCGCAGCCGGGCTTACGCTCACGAGAGAGGCGCATCTCATGACCGGCAGGCTGACAGGAGAGAGACTGGAGTGCTCACTCCTGACACCCTACCGATCGATGAGGGAGCACCTCTGGCGAGCGGCAGTTGGCGTTAACAATCGCATACACACGATTCCATAAGGTGAGAGTCGAATTTCTCTCTCAAGTCAATTCGCTTTATCAAGTCAAGTTAACATATAGTAATTGGGCCTTAACTTTTACTTCAACAGAAACGCTGTATTTTTTTATATCAGATTTAACAGTAGCCGTTAAGAGGTCAATCTCTTTTTTCTCAATTGGCTACTGTTGGAATGGGTGACAGAAGGAGCGGAAGTTAAAGGGAATTTTTTTGCATTCTACTAAATCGACTCCGGCAAGTGTTGCGATGAAAAGCATTAGAAGAGCTTGTAACGAAACTTTTCCCTCTCTGGCCAGGGTATGTGACTCAGCCGAGTCCAGGATCCGTCCAGTTATTTATTTGATTGAGACACAAGGCTTCCTTCAATGAATTCTCTCTTTTATTAATTTCTAGATTAATTCAATAAATTCTAATTCAACAATTAAGCTTATATAAAATATTTGGAAATGGTATTAAAATGTATAAATGGGTACAAAATATATGTATGGCCTCTGATAGCCTTCATAGGTGGACGCTGTGGGGAAAGAACCTGTCCCCGCTCCACTGGGGTACGAGCGAACCGGGTGTTGGCCGCGGGAGTGCAACTCCGCAAGGCGACGTGCTGATGAGAAACGTTGGGCCGCGGGAGTACAACTCCACAGGCGACGCTCTGATGCAAACTGTTGGCCGCGGGAGTACAACTCCACAGGCGACGTGCTAATGTAAGTGTTGGCCGCGGGAGTACAACTCCACAAGGCGACGTGCTGACGAGAAACGTTGGGCCGCGGGAGTACAACTCCACAGGCGACGCTCTGATGTAAACTGTTGGCCGCGGGAGTACAACTCCACAAGGCGACGCGCTGATGAAAATCGTTGGGCCGCGGGAGTACAACTCCACAGGCGACGCTCTGATGCAAACTGTTGGCCGCGGGAGTACAACTCCACAGGCGACGTACTAATGTGAGTGTTGGCCGCGGGAGTACAACTCCACAAGGCGACGTGCTGATGAGAAACGTTGGGCCGCGGGAGTACAACTCCACAGGCGACGCTCTGATGCAAACTGTTGGCCGCGGGAGTACAACTCCACAGGCGACGTACTAATGTAAGTGTTGACCGCGAGGCCCTGTTGGCGTCGACGTTGTGGCTCTGCCGAAGTCGAGGCTCTGCTGGCGTCGACGTTGTGGCTCTGCCGAAGTCGAGGCTCTGCTGGCGTCGACGTTGTGGCTCTGCCGAAGTCGAGGCTCTGCTGGCGTCGACGTTGTGGCTCTGCCGAAGTCGAGGCTCTGCTGGCGTCGCCGTTGTGGCTCTGCCGAAATCGAGGCTCTGCTGGCGTCGATGTTGAAATGACTTACCGAAGAGGGACTTCCAAAAGACCACTGTCCAGGCCGGGAGTTCACGTCCAAGAGCGATTCCTCGTGGTGAAGCGCCTTTTATAGTGACGATGGTATTCCTACGCGCTTAATGTAAGAAGCTTGTTGTCTCTTTCTTGCCTGCGTGGTCGTATCTGTGATCGAGCTCTCTCGATCCAATCAGGCGATGGTGCTACTTTCTAACAACTCTCAATTTTTGTCAAATCTCTTTTCTACTTTGCTTGCTACTTTGCTTACTTTGTTACATACATATTAATATGCAGAAACGGTAGTTTGCAATTAAATTACCATATATTCCGGGTATATATATAAGTAGAAAATTTACAGGTAACAGAATTATGTGGGGAAGAAATTAAGTTGTGCTTAATTTGTTCCTGACATCTCCCTCTTACTTTATCGAGGGGGTGGTGGCGACGACGATCCTGCCAGTCCGCGTGATCTTTATGTCATAGCGGATGCCCCCGCTGACACGGGCCAGCTTGATGGCGTTCCTGCCTCGCTGTGTTCTTCCTATTCTGCCGTGGTTGCATGCGTCGGCCGTGGGAGCTGCGTCGGTGGGTACGCTTTTGAGCTCGCTGATGTGTGCTGTCTTCGTCTTCTTGGAGGCACTATTTACTTCTTGGAGTTGTACAATCAACGGGGATGTGAACGCGATTACCTTGTAGGGGCCATCATATTTTGGTGCCAATTTGGCTGCAAAGCTGTCGGCGGCCTTCGAGAGCGGATGGGTTCGTTTAAGGACGAGCTGCCCAATATTCGGTGTCCAGTGGCGTCGGCGCAAGTTGTAATGACGAGCCTGATCGGAGGCGGCTTGGGTCAGTCTTTTCCTGACGATCGCAAATATTTCTGTGAGTCGCTTGGCCTTGTTATCCGCCTCCTCGGGCGATTGTCCCGTGCCAAATGTTTTCTGGTCGAATAAAGATCCCGGCAACCGCAGCTCTCGTCCTTGCGTGAGATAGGCAGGACTATAGCCAGTCACATCCGATCTGCTTGAATTCAGGGCCAATGTGATTTCGGGAATCAACTCGTCCCAGGCGTTCTGTTGACCATCAGCGAATTGGGCGATCATGGTCTTCAAAGTTTTGTTTGCTCGTTCCGCTGGGTTCTCTTGTGGGGTGTATGGGGCTGTATACTGGTGCTTGGTTCCTATTTCTGTGAGAAAGCTTTCGAACGCTCGGCTTGTGAACTGGACGCCGTTGTCTGAAATTAAAACTTTTGGGGTGCCGTAACGGGCCAGTATTCTCTCTCGGAAAGCCTTTATAAGATTTGGCGTTGAGGCTTTGCGCAGTGGTACGGCTTCAATCCACTTGGAGAACCTGTCGAAAAATACTAGAATCGTATTATTACCGTGCTTTGACCGGGGAAGTGGTCCAATGAAGTCCGTGCAAACGTTGGCCCACGGCTCATCGGCGATTTGACTCAGCATTTTCCCAGCCTTCAGTTGTTGGTCCACTTTGAACTTCTGGCAGGATTCACATCGTTGCACAAAGTTTTTGATGTCTCGTGACATGCCTGGCCAGTAGTATCTGTCCATGATCCTGGCGGTGGTCTTCCGAATTCCTAAGTGGCCTGCGCTGGGAAGACTGTGGTTCTCGTATAACACACGTTGGCGGAGGAAGCTGGGGACGCACATCTTCCACGGGGTGCATTCCTCGTCGTATTCGCGTTGCGCTATGTGCCTGTACAGATTCCCATCCTGCTCGAGGAAATCTGGGTATTTCTCGGGGTTGTCGTGAATAGCGGATATCTTCTTTTCTAACCAAGGACACTTCTTACACTTTTCTTCGTCAATTCCTGTGCGGCGGAGGGTGTCTACTGGTTGTCGCGACAATGCGTCGGCCACTGCGTTGAGTTTCCCTCTTCTGTATTGGACGTCGAACCTATATTGCTGCAGTTCTAACGCCCACCTTGCGATCCGCCCCGATGGATTCTCTATCGAATTGAGCCACTTAAGGGAGAGATGGTCTGTAACCACCGTAAACTGGTACCCCTCGAGGTAGCACCGCATTTTCCTGATGCCCCATATGATCGCCAAGCACTCCTTTTCCGTAGTGGTGTAATTTTGTTCGGCTGGGTTGAGGCGGCGACTGGCATAGGCGATTACCGCTTCTCTCCCATCGTCGTCCTGCGTTAACACGGCTCCCAGGCCGACCTCGCTGGCGTCAGTTTGGAGGATAAATCGCTTGGTGAAGTCCGGACAGGTCAGGACTGGTGCATTGACAAGCATTCCTTTCAGCTTATCGAAGGCCTTCTGTTGTTCGTCTTGCCACTTCCAATGTCTGCCCTTTTTCAGCAGAGTGGTCATCGGGTGTACTACAGTTGCGAATTCTGGTACAAATCGGCGATACCAGGACGCAATTCCCAGGCACTGTCGCAGTTCGCGTACGTTGGAGGGTGGTTTCAGCGTCTTGATGGCGGAAATTTTGTCTGGGTCCGTTTCGATGCCGCGTTCACTTACCACGTGTCCCAAATACTTAGTGTGCTTTTTGAAGAACTCACATTTCTCTGGGTTCAATTTCAGGTTCGCCGACTGCAACCTTCGGAAGACTTCCTGCAGGTGGCCCACGTGTTCCTCCACTGAGCTGCTTGTAACTATAATGTCATCCAGATATGCGAAAGCATGTGGTTCTAAGTCAGGTCCAATGACTTTATCCAACGCCCTTTGGAATGTCGCCGGAGCAGAATGGAGGCCGAATGGCATGACCTTCCATTGGAAGAGGCCTCGCCCCGGGACCGTAAATGCTGTGTACTTCTTGCTGTCGTTGTCCATTGGTATTTGCCAATACCCGTTTTTAAGGTCCAGGCTGCTGATAACCTTTGCGTTTCGTAGTCGGTCGAGTATGTAATGTATACGCGGAAGTGGATACGCGTCAGGAATTGATCTGTCGTTTAGCTGCCGGTAGTCAATGCAGAGTCTCCAAGTGCCTGTTTTCTTTTTGACCAGGACTATCGGGGCACTATAGGCACTGTGTGACGGCTCGATGCATCCTTTAGCCAGAAGTTCGTCGACCTCTCTGCTTATTACTTCCTGCATGGCCGGGTTGCGTGGGATGTATCTCTGCTTAATCGGCCGCTCATCTTTCATGGCAATCTTGTGCGACGTAATGTTGCATGTTCCTTGTACCTCATTGAATTTCGCGAGTTCGTGCCGCAGGAAATTATCGATGCTCAGCGATGGAGGGTCCTCCTCCTTGAGAGCCGTGCACGTCCACTCCTCTCGCCGTTTCTGTCCGTGTGTCTCTCGCAGAGTGACCGTCTGTCCGCAGCAGCTGATGACGGCCCCAGCCTTCGCCAAGAAGTCCAGGCCCAGAAGCAAGTCGTCCGATGCCCCGGCCATAATCAACAGCTCCACATCGATCTCACATGTGCCGAGTTTGATTCTTACCTGGAGGCATTCGTTGGTAATCCTTCGTGTGTTGTCGGCTAGGCGAATGTAGTTGGTGGAAGTAGTTCGGCTCACCGGAAGACCGAGCTCCTGCACAAAAGCTTGGCTGGCAAAGCTCCTTGTCGCTCCCGTGTCCAACACCGCTCTTTTCTTGAGGTGTTCCACTATGACTTCTGCAGTTAAATGAGTACTGTCGTGGTGTAGGAGGCTTAGTTGACCCGGCGAGGGGTCGTAGTTGCTGGACCCGCCTTCCCTCCTGCCTGGCGTGGTCCGTCCTCGTTTCCCGGCGGAGGTCGTTGGCAGCATTCGATAGTGCGGAGTCCGCGACGTCCGCAAGTCCAACAAAACAGGATACGGCGGTTGTGACAATACCGTTCCGTGTGGCCGTCTTGCCCGCATCGTCGACATGCAGTGGCTGGGTTTATACTCACTTCGGCCGGGGGTGCCAGCTGTCGATGCTTCACTTCTCGCTCACGTGACCGGTGGTTTGTGGGTTCCGGTTGCCGTCCATGTATTTCTTCAAGGTCCTCTGCTAGAACGATGAGTTCCTCGAGGCTCATGAAGTCGCGCCGTTTCACGTAAAGTTGCACGTCTTTCCGCGCGTTTCGATAGAGGCGTTCAAGCTTCACCTCCTCGGCCCAGTTGACATGACGCATAGCGTCGTACAGGTCGAGCACGTAGTCCTTGAAGGGTTCGTCTGGTTTTTGGTGCCGGTTACGTATGTGGTCCTCGAGTCCCTCGAAATAACGGGTGGACAGAAAGAATTTCAAAAATGCCGTTTTGAATTGACCCCAGGTTTGCCAATCCATTATTCTGTTGCGGAACCAGATCAGAGCTCGGTCTCGAAGAAGTTCCGGCATTGTCCTTGGTAGCAAGTCTCGGCTTATCCCATACGCGGTGGCCAGTTCTTCCAACCTTTCGATAAACGCGAGAGGATCGCGACCACCGTCATATCTAACTGACCACTTCCGCACTTTGTCCATGACGTCGGCGTGATCTGTCGTGCGTTCCCTCGACGGCGGCCCGCATTCACCCACTTGACTTGCTGCTGAAACGGTGGTGGGCAGTTCTAGAGTTTTCGCTGTTTCTGGCTGATGCTGTTGTGCCGCCCCCATTCGGTGCGGGGACTTCGCTTGCTGGTGAATCCTTTCCAGTTGTTCTAATCGCGCCGTGACCTTTTCGTCGTCCTTCGAGTCTGATGCAAACGTGACCAGCCGTTTTCTTAAATCCTCGACGGTTCCACCTTCGTCGAGTTCAAATTCCTTCGCGTAGGTTACTAGCTCGTCCTTGCGTAATGAGTAAATCCAGGCGATCTTCATGGCGTGCGTCTTCTTACGGCACTCTGTAATGAGTTATTTCGATGTTCGTGTCTCGTCGAGATGTTGGAAGCCTTAATGTCCCTGCTCGGGCGCCACTGTAACGAAACTTTTCCCTCTCTGGCCAGGGTATGTGACTCAGCCGAGTCCAGGATCCGTCCAGTTATTTATTTGATTGAGACACAAGGCTTCCTTCAATGAATTCTCTCTTTTATTAATTTCTAGATTAATTCAATAAATTCTAATTCAACAATTAAGCTTATATAAAATATTTGGAAATGGTATTAAAATGTATAAATGGGTACAAAATATATGTATGGCCTCTGATAGCCTTCATAGGTGGACGCTGTGGGGAAAGAACCTGTCCCCGCTCCACTGGGGTACGAGCGAACCGGGTGTTGGCCGCGGGAGTGCAACTCCGCAAGGCGACGTGCTGATGAGAAACGTTGGGCCGCGGGAGTACAACTCCACAGGCGACGCTCTGATGCAAACTGTTGGCCGCGGGAGTACAACTCCACAGGCGACGTGCTAATGTAAGTGTTGGCCGCGGGAGTACAACTCCACAAGGCGACGTGCTGACGAGAAACGTTGGGCCGCGGGAGTACAACTCCACAGGCGACGCTCTGATGTAAACTGTTGGCCGCGGGAGTACAACTCCACAAGGCGACGCGCTGATGAAAATCGTTGGGCCGCGGGAGTACAACTCCACAGGCGACGCTCTGATGCAAACTGTTGGCCGCGGGAGTACAACTCCACAGGCGACGTACTAATGTGAGTGTTGGCCGCGGGAGTACAACTCCACAAGGCGACGTGCTGATGAGAAACGTTGGGCCGCGGGAGTACAACTCCACAGGCGACGCTCTGATGCAAACTGTTGGCCGCGGGAGTACAACTCCACAGGCGACGTACTAATGTAAGTGTTGACCGCGAGGCCCTGTTGGCGTCGACGTTGTGGCTCTGCCGAAGTCGAGGCTCTGCTGGCGTCGACGTTGTGGCTCTGCCGAAGTCGAGGCTCTGCTGGCGTCGACGTTGTGGCTCTGCCGAAGTCGAGGCTCTGCTGGCGTCGACGTTGTGGCTCTGCCGAAGTCGAGGCTCTGCTGGCGTCGCCGTTGTGGCTCTGCCGAAATCGAGGCTCTGCTGGCGTCGATGTTGAAATGACTTACCGAAGAGGGACTTCCAAAAGACCACTGTCCAGGCCGGGAGTTCACGTCCAAGAGCGATTCCTCGTGGTGAAGCGCCTTTTATAGTGACGATGGTATTCCTACGCGCTTAATGTAAGAAGCTTGTTGTCTCTTTCTTGCCTGCGTGGTCGTATCTGTGATCGAGCTCTCTCGATCCAATCAGGCGATGGTGCTACTTTCTAACAACTCTCAATTTTTGTCAAATCTCTTTTCTACTTTGCTTGCTACTTTGCTTACTTTGTTACATACATATTAATATGCAGAAACGGTAGTTTGCAATTAAATTACCATATATTCCGGGTATATATATAAGTAGAAAATTTACAGGTAACAGAATTATGTGGGGAAGAAATTAAGTTGTGCTTAATTTGTTCCTGACAAGCTCTTTTGCTTTAGTCCGGAGTTAACGAATGGTTCTTATTTACACAATTAGCGCTAGGGGAGGCCTTATGTATGCTTTAGAATTTGAGACGTTATGATGAGAAAAGTTAGCAACCAAAAAAGTTAGACGATTTGCATTTTTTAGGGCTATTTTTAATTCACTATCTTATTACCTGGACAATTTCGGCTATAACTGTCGTAAATGTTATTTAGCCAGATAATGACTATATGAGCGTGCTAGCCACAAGTCCAGAGAAGAGATCGATGTATACGAGTATATCTCGACAATCCTTGGATAGGTTTTTGCACAAAGCCAACGGTTTCTGAGTTTAAATATAGTTTTCATAAAAATCGAAAATCGGATATAACTGTCGTAAATGTAATTTAGCCGGATAATGACTATATGGGCGTAAAAATAAAACTTGGAAAAGGCATACAAGTATTTATCATTACACTAAATGAAAAATTATTTCATAGTACTCAATGAGAATATCAAAGGTAGACTTTTCCAATTGTAGTTCAGAAACATATTTCAGAACACATCAATTGGGGTTCAGAAAACGTAGAATGTTTGTATTTCAGAGACCGTGAAATTACTTTTAAGAAATAAAAGTTCTTATTTGATTATATGCGCATATATTGTGTGTGTATGAATTAAAACTCTTATTATTCGAATAATTCGATCAACCGATAAACTTGTTACTAACCGCAAATTCCAATAATAATCGATTTCAACTATTCGAACTAATAGAATTATATTAACTAACCGATTTCAATAAACCGAATAATAAAAAACTATTCGAATTCTTTCACTTAACCGAATAATTTCAAACAATTCGAATAATTTCAAACTCTTCAAATAATTTCAACTGACCGAATAATTTTACGAACTCGATTCTTTCTCCGAGGTTTATTAAGCAAGGTTCGGATAAGCGTTTTCTTCTGGCTGTGGTAAAGTCTGGGTTAACTGCAGAGTTAGTAAATAGTAGTCGGTGCCACCTGCCACCTTCCAAGGGGAGAGACGATTTGTACCAATAATTTTTTATTATGGCAATCGACAGGGAATGTCTCAAAATCGGTTTTGAACGTGGTGGGAGGTGCCACCCGACCACCACCCAAAGGTGAGGCTCTCAAAATGGATTTTGAACATGGTGCGGATGCCATCCAACAACCAACCAAGAGGGGCGGATTTTTACCAAACATTTTTTACTATGGCAATCGACAGGGAATGTCTCAAAATGGTGGAAGGTGCCACCCGACCACCACCCAAGGGGGATGGGCGATTTTTACCAAAAGTTTTTTATTATGGAAATCGACGGGAATATCTCAAAATGGATTTTGCACACGGTGAGATGCGCCGCCCGACGGCCACCCAAAGGTGAGGAACGATTTTTACCAAATATTTTATTGTGGCAATCGACTTGGAATGACTCAAAATGGATTTTGAACATGGTGGGAGGTTCCACCCACCCAACACCAAAAGGAGAGAGGCGATTTTTACCAAAATTGACCTTACACTTCGCTACAGTGGGCGGCGATGACAAAATTCCGCATAGACTCCACTAATGTACGTGGCTTGAGGGCGAATTTCTTCGCGGTCTATGCGCATATTTGTACTCACCAACCGCATATAATGGCACTAGGTGAGACCCAGGTGTCTGAGGGTGCAGATCCACTGGACTTTCACATGCCGGGGTACCATCTACTGCCATTATTTTTACCCCACAGAGGCCTCGCCTTATACTATCGCAGTGATGTTGCGTACCAGTGTCAGCAACACCTTTGCACGTCGGATGCCGAATTTAGCTCCATGTGGGTTAAGTTCAAAATCCAGTCGCACATCCTGCACTTCTGCTTCGTTTATAGAAGCCCGGGTCTAGGGAGGCTGCCAACTTTTGATAAACTGGACAGTCTCTCTGATTCGATCTCTAAAATTCTGGAATCGTATCCGAACAGTGAAATTGTTGTTGCTGGTGATTTCAATGTTCATAATTCCAATTGGCTACGTCATTCGAGTCACACGACACCCGAGGGTTTGTATGTTGAGTTATTTGCTGAGTCTAATAATTTGACTCAATTAGTGAAGGAACCAACGCACTTTCCCTGCGTTGATGGGCAAAACCAAAATATTCTGGACCTTTTTCTAACTTCACATCACAGCAAGTATGATGTGAATGTTCTTGCACCTCTTGGTAATTCGGACCACGCTACAATTTCTGCTACCTTCCCATATTCTAGTCTTCAATCCGCTCACCAGACAGCTCCGAAGCGGAAAGTGTGGCTTTATGAGAAGGCTAATTGGGATGCGCTGAACTGCTTCTTCAGCCGTTTCAATTGGCAATTGTGTTTCAGAGATAGAAACATAAATGCTGCAGCAAAATTGGTAGAAAATATAATTTTATTTGGTATGAGGACTTTCATACCTTATAAAAGAATTTCCATTAAACCAAAAGACCATTCCTGGTTTAATGCGACTTGCAGACAAGCAGTCAGGTCTAAAGAGGAAGCATTTAGGAATTGGCGTTTAAATAAAACTGCTGATACTAAACTGCTGCGCAATCTGGCCAGAAATAGGTGCAATGCCACTCTAAGGCGCGAAAAAGTTCTTTACGAGCAGCGCCTTAGACGCAGAGTTCTTGAATACCATAAGGGTAGCAAGAACTTTTGGTCGTTTGTGGGGAGGGTGAAAAATCAGACGAAATCGTCTATTCCAACTCTCCTTAAGGACGATCAGATCTTCACTTACTCGGTTGATAAAGCAAACTTATTAGCCAAAATGTTTGCTGAAAACTGCTCTCTTCCTGAGAGTAGTCAACCACTGCCCGCCGTCGATGATGTATCTGATGCTATGCCTCAGATGCATTTTCGAACGCGAGCTGTTAAAAGAGTGCTTGCAGACCTCAATGTCAATAATTCCTCGGGACCGGATGGCATTTCCGCCCATGTGTTGAGAAAGTGTGCCTCAACACTGGCTCGCCCATTGCGCAATCTCTTTAATTTATCTTTTACTTCAGGAGTTTTTCCCGCTTCCTGGAAGATTGCCAATGTGCAGCCAGTTCCCAAAAAAGGTGAGGCTACGAATCCTGCAAATTACCGGCCCATAGCAATCTGCTCAGTGCTCTCTAAAGTCATGGAGAGCATTGTAAATTTTAAATTGATGAGGTATCTAGAGAGCAACAAGTTGATCAGCGATCGCCAGTACGGCTTCCGTGCTCACCGTTCCACCGGCGACCTGATGGCGTTTCTCACAGAACGGTGGAGCAGTTGCATTCACCGGTTCGGTGAGAGCAAGGTTGTTGCTCTGGATATCTCCAAGGCATTTGACCGGGTGTGGCATAAAGCACTCGTGTCTAAACTGGCTGCTTATGGTGTCGGTAATACTTTCACTCGATGGATATCGAGTTTCCTCAGCGGCCGTTCTATTCGGGTTGTGATAGACGGCTTTGCTTCCGAAGAGCACTCCATTAATGCTGGAGTTCCGCAGGGTTCGGTCCTGTCTCCGACACTTTTTCTTATTTTCATCAATGACCTTCTGTCATTGACATCAAACCCCGTCTACTCGTTTGCTGATGACAGCAGCATTTGTCATTCATATTCATTCTCCAGGCGTCCTTCTATTCTGGAGATCAATAGAAGGCGCAGAATTATGAATGACACACTCCAATCTGACCTCAACAAAATCCAGGAGTGGGGTCAAGCGAATCGCGTCGATTTTAATGCGCGGAAGACCCAATGCTGTTTGTTGACCCACAAGCGTCTGGCGAGCGACAACTTTCCACCTTTAAATATGGGTGGTGTGGATATTAATGAGTCGGAGGCTCTTGATGTTCGGGGCATGTCAATCCAATGCGATCTTCGCTGGAACGATCACATCTTTGACGTGTCGAAAGAAGCAGCCAAGTGCTTAGGCTTCCTTAAGCGGTGTAAGAAGTACTTCACTCCAACCGATCTTCGTTGTATCTACACCACTTATATCCGTCCGAAAATGGAGTACAATTCGCATATATGGTCGGGAGCTTCGCGGGCATATCTTCAGCTCCTAGACCGAGTCCAATGTAGTGCGTTAAAACTTATAGGGGACAGTAGGGTATCCAGCTCTATTGAAACCTTGGAGTGTCGTCGTGATGTAGGGTGTGTAGCACTATTTTACCGCTACTTTCACGGTAAATGTTGCTCTGAAGTAGCCAGCCTGATTCCTCCGGTTCAGGTATTTAGCAGAACTACTCGGCTTTCCAGAGCGGTGCACCCCTTTTATGTCGCGATTCCGTTCCAACGAACCACGCATTACCGTGAGAGTTCGTTTTTCGGTCGCGTCGTTAGATTGTGGAATAATCTCCCTGCGAATGTCTTCCCGCCCACTTACAGCGTCGAAACATTTAAGCGAAGTGTAAACCGTCACTACTCCCTCTTTCCCCCTTCCCACTAACCTGTCATCCCTTCGGAACCAACAAATGCTGTGCATGGATAGGGGGCATCCCCTGAGCTTGGTTTCATCTGTCATAAAAAAAAAAAAAAAAATTTTTTTATTATTATGGCAATCGACAGGGAATGTCTCAAATAGTATTTTGAACATGGTAGGAGGTGCCACCCGACCACCACCCAAGAGGTAGGACGATTTTCACCAATATTTTTTCTGACAATCGACAGGGAATGTCTTAAAATGGATTTTGAACATGGTGGGGATGCCACCCCAACACTACCCAAAGGGGAGGGACGATTTTTACCAATGATTGGCAATCGAAAGCGAATGTGTGAAAATGGATTTTGAACATGGTGTTCGGTGCCACCCGACCACCACCCAAAGGGGAGGGGCGACTTTTACCAAAAGTTTTTTATTATGGCGATCGACAGGTTATGTCTCAAAATGGATTTTGAATATGCTGTTCGGTTCCACTCGACCACCACCCAAAGGGGAGGAGCGATTTTTACCAAAAATTTTTTATTATAGCAATCTACAGGGAATATCTGAAAATGGATTTTGAATATGGTGTTAGGTACAACCCGACCACCACCCAAAAGGGAGACGATTTTTAGCTATAATTTTTTATTATGGCAATCGACAGAAAATGCTTTGAAATTTATTCTGAAGAATTCCGCATATGGGAATTCCTTTAGAATTGTTGTTACAGAGACATTTCGTTTTACAGATATTTCCTTTTGCAGCAAACTCTGTATTTTAAAAATCAATTCTTAAGCGGTCCGCGGCGCAGTGGGATACCGCATACGTTCGCTGCGAGCTCCTAGGATGCGGGTAAAATCCGCCTACGTATGGATGTTAATTGTGCTCGTGCTATCAGCACAAAAAGATTTGAAGCTTAGCAGCTCCTGAATTCTGATATAGAAAAAAAATCGAAGGTAGATATTTTCAAAAGAAACACAAGACACCTTTCTATGATTGCGTTTCTAGAACAAAAGTCCTCACGAAAAGAAATAGTAATTATATATTAATGGTTTAGAGAGTTCAACCCTTTAACAGGTCACAAAAGACGTATCAATAACAGTTTTCTTTGTTTTTCCTTTTCTGCACTTTGTTCTTCAATGCTGTTCCTGGTAATTTTTTACTGCACCTGCATAATAAAAATTTTTGGTAAAAATCGTCCCTCCTCCTTGGGAGATGGCACCACCTACCATGTACCTACTCTGCATTTAACCTAGACTTTACCACAGCCGAAAGAAAACACTTCCGAACCTCGCTTAATAAACCTCAGAGGAAGAATCGAATTCTTGAAATTATTCAGTTAGTATAAATTTTTCTAATAGTTTAAAATTATTCGGTACATTCAAATTACTCGAATAGTTTGTAATTATTCAATTAATTGAAACTATTCGGTTAGTTGAAATTATTCGATTAACCTAATAATTTTAACGTAAAATCAAGAGCTCTAATGTGTATATACAATATGAACACATATATTGTATATATAGTAGAAAGTTGGGACGCAGTCATATTCTTTATTTGTCCATTGATTCTTCGAAGTTTCAGTTTCTATATATGCACATTTTATACATTTAGTTCCTTGATTTATAGACATTGTACATAGGATTTATAATTTTTTTTATAACAGATTTTTACAGTAGCCCTTTTAAGAGAAGCTGCTCTTTTCGTATGCATTTAGCACGAGCTACTGTTTGGTTGGTTGATAGAGGGAGGGGAAGGAAAGGGAATAATTTTTTATGCCAATCGACTCCGGCAAGTGTTGCTATACAAGGCTTTAGAACAACTTTTCCCTTTTTTATACTGCAAACACTGCCAGAGTCAAAGTTTAATTCGTTATTATACTATAATTGCGCTAGGCGAGGCCTTAAGTACGCTAAAGAAATATTTTAGCAACACAAATTTTTAGAAGTTGACAACCATGCGCAGGCGGGACTCGAACCCACATCCCCGGAGCCCGCTGACGAGCGCGCCACGCACTACGCCACGGAGCACCGCAAATATTTGAATGTAATATTATATTTATAATAATATAAACATTTATATTATTTATATTTTTATATTATTTATATTTTTATTATTTATATAAACATTTAAAAAACATCACTTAAAGAAACTTTTTTTTTCTTAAAGTGCTGTTTCTTTTCTTTTAAATGAAAAAAATTTCTGTCTTAAACCAATGTTGTAAACACATTTATTAAACAAATTAGGTAGTTCATGAAACTTATTTACCCACTGGCATGACCTCTAAGAATAAGGCAGTATATATCATATGCTTACAAGATTTTTAAAATTGCCATATCTCGGATTAATGATAAATCTTTTTGCTAAAAAATTTTACTTACCCACTACCTGCAAGCACGTCTGCTTAATTTTTTGCTAATATTGCTTATTATGCATGTTAACTTAATATTACTTATGCATAGTTACATTTCAAATACCTTGTAAGAAGTTATTTATTAAAATAATTTTCTTAATAAGCTGCATAAAAACTACGTACATTATGTACTACTTGATTACATAATCTGCAATACAACTGACGCTTTCTGAACTGCAATTGATGTTTTCTGAAACTTTGTGAAGCGTCATTCAGTTTTTTTTTATATCTGATTTTATCAGTAGCCCTTAAGAGGTCAATCTCTTTTTTCATGATTGGCTACTGCTGGATGGGGTGACAGAAGTGTCTCCGGGTGTTTAACGTGAGCGCCTGCCAAGACTGGCTTAAGCTCACGGTGTGCCATCACACATGGGGTTGAAGTCTATGCGTCAACCAACGCCCCCTTGAATAGGTACCTGGTACCAGTCCGCGGGAACCAATTCGAGTACTTGCGTAAAGGACAAGCACTCCCTCTTGGTGAGGGGTCGAGGCCTTTCTAACACCTCTGCCGTTCTATGGGTCACGGCACCCGGTTGCAATGCAACTCCACACCGAGCTATAAAAGAATAGCTCTGCCCGCGTACGTTTGGGCGTCAACCACAGCCCCCACGATGCTCCCACAAGGGGTCCTTCCAACAATGACCAGGCTGAGCGTGAGCGAACACGCTACAGGGGCTCCTGATCCCCGTGGTACCAGACAAAGCCTCTGGTCAGACTTCGTAGTCAAGACTACTACCAGTTGGGCTCCTTACAGCCCGGGACCGGTCGCCTATAAGTTTTTAAGTCCAGCTGTGGATAGAACTTGGTGCAGACAGAAACTGCCCACACCAAACGTGAAAACAGTCTAAAGACATGTGTATGGACATGTCTTCCTCACTGTGGGAGCGAGGCCTATCCGTACCTCTTCCACTCAGACAGGGAGCGGCACCTAAGACGGGGTTTAACACCAATTTAGCTGGACCCCCAACAAGATGTAAAAATCTTTGATTCCGGGGTGAGGCGTTGAGACCAACCTCAGCACC
Organism: Sicus ferrugineus; assembly: GCA_922984085.1. Taxonomy (NCBI): domain Eukaryota; kingdom Metazoa; phylum Arthropoda; class Insecta; order Diptera; family Conopidae; genus Sicus; species Sicus ferrugineus. The sequence continues at coordinate 5,573,552 of OV277351.1, read as the reverse complement.
CCCCGAAACCCGTGGTACCAGATAACCTCTGGTCAGGCTTCGTAACGGTGTTACTACCGGTGAGCTCCATACCGCTCGGGGACCGGTGGCCCCAGGAGAGACGGACACCAGGAACGCAACACCAGTGCAGCACAACAGCTCTGTCCTCCCGAAGGACGACAGTTAGGCTGGCACACACATAACATGCACACTTCATTCAGCACAACCAACACATACATCGCCATCCAACCCCACCCAACACACACACACACAATCACCTACAACTTACCTATTCATACAACCCATACGCCACATACACAAGACCACCCACGCACAAAATTGGGCAGCTAACCTACCCTCGCACGATGCTCCACGAACACTCTACCGGCGAACCGGTCCAGACATTCCAGTTGCTCTGATGTGGAGAGAGCCTCACTCACACAGAACCCCTGGTCAGTCCAACTAATACCCATAGCCCCCAAATCCCTAAAGTCCGAGTACAACGGGCAGACACACAGGACATGCAGCCAATCCTCAATCTCAGCTCCACAGTCACAAGCTTCTGAAGCCGTGAGGCATCTCTTAAACAAAAATGCATTAAGAGAGCCATGGCCAGTTAGCAAGAAGCCCAAGCTCAGACTGAAGCCAAACCAAGGATGACTTGCAGCAAATGTGACGTCCCGTATGTACTCATACGTCGTCCTACCCTTTTCACTATTGTTCCATCTAGTTTGCCAGCTAGATGAAACACATTCACTCAAGAACGCTTTGCGCTCTGTCACACTAAGCCTCTCCACATCACTCTCAAACCATTCATGCTGAGGCAATGGTAATCCCCTCCTGCATCTGAAGATGGCCGCACGACGGACCACCTCCAAGTCAAGAGGGGCAACCCCCATTATTACCTGTAGGGCCTCCGTGGAGACCGTACGGCACACTGGCAGGCATGCAGTAAGAATAACCCTCTGGCATGCCAGAATCTTGCGATACCCAGCAGCAGACGTTACCACATCGCACCAGACCGACGCACCAAAGGTTGCACACGCAAGAAAGAGACCCCCATAGAGGACACGGACAGCACGTCTACTCAGACCCCAGTCACACCTAAGCAGCCGACGCACCTGACCCACCACACACACAAGACGCTCTCGCGTATGTGTCAGATGAGGAAGGAAGTTCATCCTTTCACCGATAGTCACCCCCAAGTACTTGACCTCAGTCTCATACTTGAGGGAGACACCAGATGCACGGACAATTGGATGTCGATTACGTGATAATCTGCCCTTGAGCAGCATTATCACGGTCTTGTCCATTGCCACGTCCACACCCACCTGAGCACCCCACTCACACACAACACTCATGGCACTTTCTCCCAAGGATTCAATCGCGGCACGCGACCGACCCTCAACGAGGACAAGCAGATCGTCGGCGTAAGCACAGCACTTCCAGGACAGACCAAGACGCCGCAACAGAGGATCCATCATGAGGTTCCAAATAAATGGACCACAGACGGAACCCTGCGGACAGCCCCTGACCACATCAGCCCAGACGCACTGATTAGTTCCAGCCACGCAGGCCTTTCTGTCAGAGAAGTAACTCTCCCACAGTCCAACCTCACGGCAGCCCAACTCACGTAGCCTACTGGTGATACTAGACCAGCTCAAGTAGTCAAACGCACCCTTGAAGTCCACAAATACACCCAAGACGTATTCCGCACTAGAGGAGCTCACACAATCCCTCACATACGCCCACGCATCCTCCACAGACCGACCACTCCTGAAACCAAACTGCCAAGGACACATGTCATCACGCAAGCACTCATGAAGCCGTTCTACCATAACCCTCTCCAGCACTTTTCCAAGTACCGGAAGAAGGCTAATCCCCCGATAGGATCTAGGATTAGACCTGACCCTATCAGGCGACTTCAAGAGCACAATGACTCTGGCGGTCTTCCATTCAGAAGGAAAGTATCCGTCACGCACACACTTCCCGAGCAGGGCAACCAGGTATTCAGGAATTACCTTCCAGATGGCTTTCACCATCTCTCCAGTAATCCCATCCAACCCGGGAGACCTCCTGGACCTTATCAGCGAGACCGCACACCCAACTTCCGCGGTCACCAATTCAGGGGGACCAACAGGCAGCCCCACATCGTGAGGATGACCTGAAGGCACCGCACCAGGAAAAAACTCAGAAAGAAGTGCACTCACAGAAGCATTCCATGTTGGCAACACGGAATCGCCAACACGGATGCCACTAATTTCAACAATCCTTCTGTTGCCACGACACACCTTATACAGCTGACCCCAGGGGTCATCGCTGTGGCGCACAGCAAACTGTCTCCATTTATTCTCCTTAGTCGCCATAAGCATGCGCTTATATTCTTTCAATTCGCGCCTAAACGACAACCTGAACTGATCAATATTCGCATCACCAGCAATTCGCGCTCTCTGGAAACGTTTCCTGAGGCGGCGAACCTCCCTACGCTTCTCCGTCAAGCCGCGTGTCCACCACTTCACCCCACTACGATTTGCCAACCGGCATCTCTCGAAGAGCTCGTCGTTGACACGCCAAACGGCCTCAGTCAAACTGGCTACCTGCTCATCCACACCAAGGTTGTCAAAGTCAGCAAGTGGTACCGAAGTAACCGCCTCCCCGGGATGGGGTGACAGAGGGAGCAGAAGGGAAAGGGAGCTTTTCGCATTCTACTAAGTCGACTCCGGCAAGTGTTGCGAAGCAAAGCTTTCTAAGAACAGCTATTTTGCTTTATTATTGCAAACACTGCCGAAGTCAACGAATGGTTCTTATTTTCACAATTAGCGCTAGGCGGAGCCTTAAGTACGCATTAGAATTTGATACGTCACGACAAGAAAAGTTAACAACCATGCGCAAGGCGGGACTCGAACCCGCGTCCCCGAAACTCGATGGCTAGTGTGCCACACACTACACCACTGAGCCACCGAGAACCGTATAAGCTGAATGACGCTTTCTTAACTACATTTGACTATTTTGAAATATAAATGACGTCTTCTGAAATGCATTTGACTATTCTTAAATGCAAGTGATGCTTTCTGAACTACATATGACTATTCTGAAATACAAATCACGCTTCTGAAATACATTTGACTATTCCGAAATACAAATGACGTTTTGTGAAATACATTTGATTATTCCGAAATACAAATGACGCTTTTTGAAATAAATTTGACAATTCTGAAATGCAAGTGGTGCTCTGAAATACATTTTACTATTGTGAAATACAAATGTCGCTTTCTGAAATAAAACTGACGCTTTCTAAACTACAATGGAAAAGGTAGAGATGGCCAACAAGAAGATCGGTACGGTTGAATGCTATGCTTAAAAGGAGGCAAAAAAAGATTTTGTTGTTGCACTCTAACCTTCGCAATACAAATTTTCTATAATAGGAACTTAATAATTTATATAAATCTATAAAAATAATAACTAATTGCATAATAAGTAATTAAGTAATTATACGATAGTATATACTTTAATATCTTTCTAGGACTTCTGACTACCACGTCCATAGTCATTATCCGGCTAAATTACATTTACGACATTTATAGCCGATTCTCTATTTTTATGGAAATTATATTTTCCACAGATTTTCACATGTATAACAAATTCGATGTTGTTCACGCGGGAGGGTGAGGTTTTAAATAATTCCAAGAGACTTACCGGCTTGCTCGGATGATGACCCGGAGTCGGTGGCTTCGTATGGATGGACGGCGCCGTCGGGGATGTTGCTGGATGCTGATGCTGAAGTGGATGATAATTTCCTTGTTTGTTTTTACTCACTGAACACTGGAGCAAGGCGGGTGCTTGCTATCACGTTTTACACAAGAATGAATTCCGCCGCTTCCGGAAACCTATGATGAGCTGCTTGCCCTTCTGCTGAGATGCAGAAGAGCCGCTTTCTCTCCGAGAGTGAGAGAAAACGGTGGCAGAACTCACCAGGTACCGAACCGCGGGAGAGAGAGAGACCAAATTAGCATGGCATGGTGAGCTGCTTGCCCTTCTGCTGAGATGCAGAAGAGCCGCTTTCGCTCAGAAGCGAGAGAAAGCGGTGGCAGATCTCACCGCATGCCAAAGAGGTTGGGAGAGGCGAGGGTTGCCGTTGTTAACTGCGGCGAACAGCAGTTTGGCGTAAACATACCGCCCGCCTTGCAGTACTGCAACCTTAGCACCTATTGCAACCATACGAAGTAGGGGGGTTCGTATGGGACGGATTGGGAGTTGATCTGAACGACGAGAGATGCGGATCAGATCAACGTAATTGCCGGGAGCTCCAACGGGGAGGGGAGCGGCTGGTTGGACCGAGGATGGACTACGGACAAATAGAGAGCGTTGATTAGGGGACATCAACGTAAATGCTGTCACACTTTAGGTGCATATATGACCAGACAGCACCCATCCAAAGATGGAATTTTGGGCGAAAGGCTGCCCATGGACGTAAGGCAAAGATCCGGGTAGGAACAGCCTAGTGATAACATCGGCCCCGAGTCGTAATCGAAGGGTGTGGGGCGAGTAGAATTCGGGGTCCGCCAACTTTATGTTGACAAAGGAGTGTCGTATTCGGGCATCGATGCAGCGACTGGGGGTGACAACTTTCCAGTCCGTGAGGAGAGCGTGGAATTCGATGGATTCTGACTGGTCTCCACGAGAACGGAGTGTCAGCAGCACGACCAAATCCTTGCCGAATTGTACCGGAGTAAGGCCGAGGGTGCCGTACGAGCTTGCGAGAAATTTGAGAGATCTCGCAGCCGAAATCCAGTAGAGCGCGCTCGTACACAAAACCATCGTATCCGAGCACTCTCACTATCGCAGTGGGCCGGAGTACTACGGAGCGCTGCATCGCAGGCGCCAAGGAGGCTCGGGTTACCGACATCGAGGGAAGTTCGGCTGGAGGAAGAGTCGTCGTCCGTACCATTGTAGTGGATTGGCGATGGCGAGAAGGAGGGTGTCCACGATGAGTGGACCGCGGGGTCGGGTTCGAGTGCAATAGCGTGTGGTGCGGTCGATTGCACCGTCGATATTTTGCTTGACTCGGACAACAAACCTCTGTGTGCGAGAAGGCCAGACAGTTAGAACAAAAACGCAAACGGCGCACTGTTTCGGAACGTTTATGAGGCGATTGTCTCAGAAATCGTGCACAGCACCGCAATGCATGCCGTCCTGCACATAATTTGCACGTTAATGCTTCTTCTCGCGTAACGAGTGCCCCTCGAGATGAGGGCCACGACCCTGAGATGGGCGCGTTCCGCCCGTTTGCAGTCGACAATTGCGCGGCAAAGGAGGGGATGCATTCGTTGGCCGGGAAGGATTCCCATGCCAAAGGGATGCGTCCGCGCGAATTCGTCCGCCATGGAGAGATGGAGCGAGGTAGACTGCGGCGGGTAGATGGTTGTTCTTCCGTTGCCGGGAAGTCGACTGGAGAGTGTCCGGATGGGGTCTTCGGGTTGCGGTCTTCCGGGACAGTAGCTGCCGGGAGGCAGCTGGCGTAGTCTTCGGACATCGGCTCATCCTGGACTTGGAGTTGGACATCAACCGGGGTGATCGAGGGAGCCGCAGCTTCCATCATTGGCTCAGAGGCTGGGGTGGAGGTGTCCGAAAGGGCTTTGGCCCCTTGGTAGTCCTCTTCATCAAATTCCCAATCCAGATGGGACATGTTGCGGAGGAAGAAGCTGCGATACGATTCGTTTGAGCCTCGTGCGCCCGAGACGTCCTTGGCGGTTGGGGAAGTGATTTTGGGATTCATGTCTAAAATGAGAAAATTAGTAAATGCTGAAAACATAAAAGGGGGATGTTCCGATTTGGTGTCGAGTTACTGGGGCAACACGACTAATTTCGAGATTGGACGGGTCAGGGTTCCTTTTTCGGTTCGGACGTCGGCGACACGCGTTCTGTTATCAGAACCGAGATAGGTGTGGGTTATACGACCGAGTCTCCACTTCGTTGGTGGAAGATTATCGTCTCGTAAGACTACGAGGTCATTGGGTTTGAAATTCAACTGAGGGTATTTCCATTTAGTTCTTTTATGGAGTTCAGCTAAATATTCATTTTTCCAGCGGCTGCAAAAGTGCTGATACATGGATTTAACCTTTTGCCATCGATTGACAATTTTGAGAGGGGAATTGAGTATTTCGGGTTCAGCAGGCGCTAAAATGGGACCACCGATGAGAAAGTGGCCTGGGGTAAGGGGTTGCAAATCAGGTCCTCGGACATGCTATTCAGCGGTCGCGAATTGAGACATGCTTCAATTTTGTAGAGAATGGTCGTAAATTCCTCAAAGGTGAAATGCATGTTTCCGACAAATTTTCGGAAGTGAAGCTTAAAGCTTTTGACTCCGGCTTCCCAGAGTCCACCCATGTGAGGCGCAGCGGCTGGTATGAAGTGCCACTGCAAGTTTTGGTAGGAGAATTGAGTGAGGACGGCGTCCTTACTTTGCTGGAGGAACGCTTTCCAGTCGTTCAGCAGGGCTTTAGATGCTCCAACGAAATTTTTCCCATTGTCTGAGTATAGATCCTTGGGACATCCTCTGCGTGCGGTAAAACGGCTGAACGCAGCGAGAAAAGTGGGCGTCGATAGATCGCTGGTAGCTTCGAGATGAATAGCCTTGGTCGCGAAGCAGACGAATATGCAGACGTAGCCTTTCGTGATGAGGCACGCCCTGCCGGTATAATTTTTAATGTCAAACGGTCCCGCGAAGTCGAGACCGGTGGCAGCAAATGTGCGAGAGAGAGAGGTGCGTTCAGGCGGCAGTGCAGCCATCAGTTGTGTTTGGATTTGTTTCCGTTGTAGAACACAGCTTTTGCAATGGTGAGTTGTGGTGCGAATGAGATTTTTCGCCTTAGGGATCCAATATTGAGTGCGAATTAAGCGTAGCATGAGTTGGTTTCCTCCATGCAAACTGATCTCATGGATGAACCGGACTAAGAGTCGGGTAAACACACAATTATAGGGGATTATAATCGGATGACGTTCGTCATAGGAGAGTGACGGACATGAGGTTAAACGTCCTCTTGCGCGGAGGACTCCATCTTGGGATAAGAATGGGTTAAGAAACAGAATGGTACTCTTTCTGTCAAGATTCATCTTCATTTCCAGACAGTGATATTCATTGGCAAAATGAACCTTCTGCATGAGATTAGTTAGTCGGGTTTTAACATATTGAATCTCATCTGAATCAATACTTTTATCGTGTCGTCTAAATGAGGGGCGATGTTGGGGGTGTGAGTGATGGAAGAACCGGAAAATGTACGAAAGTACGCGGAGAGCTCGTGGTAAAGAAGAAAATCTTTCCAAGAGGTCTTCATAGTGAGGAAAATATGCAAAATACGATTTGATGGGTTTTGCTTCCAGTTCGGTTTCAAAGATGTCGGGGTGAGGGGAGTAAGGCCAGTACTTTTTCTCTTGGCGCAACCAATCCGGGCCTTGCCATCATAATGAGGTTTGTTGCAACTCAAACGGATACATGCCACGACTGGCTAAGTCCGCTGGATTGTGTTGGGATTAGACATGAGACCAGCGAGTGGGATCTACGATTTCCACAATTTTGGCCACACGGTTAGCAACGAACGTAGTCCAGGTGCAAGGCGGTCGATTTACCCAAGCGAGCACGATGGTCGAATCAGTCCAGCAGTAGAGTTCATACTGAGGAAACTCAAGATGAGGGATAACCGCATTTAACATGTCGGCTAAGAGGGCTGCACCGCACAATTCAAGTCGAGGTACAGAGATGGTTTTGATGGGGGCAACTTTGGTTTTTGCATAAAGTAGAGAGGTACGGATTTCGTGAGAGTTACGAAGGCGTACATAGACCACGAATGCGTATGCTTTTTCCGCAGCATCGCAAAACGCCTGGATTTCAATGCCACTCGTGGGAGTGAAATGAATCCATCGAGGGATTTTTATGAGATTAATTTTGTGATAGCACTGGACGAATTTTATCCAGAGTTGTAGGGTTGACGGGGTCAAGGGGTCATCCCAGCCGGTGGCATCCAGCCAAACTTGTTGCATGAGGGTTTTTGCGATAATAATGACCGGAGCCATCCAGCCTGCAGGATCAAATAACTTTGCAAGGAGTGACAGCATTTCTCGTTTGGTGTAAGAGGGGGAAATATCAAATGGTTTGGATTCAATGGTGAAGTAATCAGCCTTTGCGTTCCATCGGATACCGAGTGTTTTTGCTGTGCTGGTGTCTTCCAATTCTAGAAAATCCTTATTCAGTAGGTCTTCAGGAGGTATTCCTGATAGAATTTCCTGATGGTTAGCTGTCCATTTTCGCAGGGTAAATCCAGCAGAGCGAAGAGCTGCTGTCAATTCCTTTCGCGCACGGAGCGCCGTGTCGATAGTATGAGCACCGCACAGCGCGTCGTCGACATACATGGCTGTCCTCAAAATGGCAGCAGCCAGGGGGAATTCGGTTTCGACATCCTGGGCCAGCTGATGAAGCGTGCGAATTGCAAGATAGGGGGCACAGTTTACACCGAAGGTGACTGTTTGAAGTTCAAATTCGCGCACTTCATCATCTGGTGAATTTCTGAAAAGAATTCGTTGATAGCGCAAATGCTTCGGATCCACCAGAACCTGGCGATACATCTTCTCGATGTCTCCGTTGAAGACATATTGGTAAAGACGCCATTTGAGAATTAGGAAGGTTAGATCTGCTTGTAAAGCCGGACCGGGGTAAAGGGTGTCATTGAGACTGAGACCGTTGGTTGTGGGGCATGAAGCGTTAAAAACAACTCGCACCTTGGTGGAGCTGCTTTCTGGCTTGATGACTGCATGGTGAGGTAAGTAGTAAGTGTCAGAATGGAGCGAGGTTTGTTCGTGGTGAACAGGGATCATATGATTCAACTGGGAGTATTCTTGAATCACTGAATCATAAAGTTCTTTAAAACTCGGGGTTTTCAAGAGCCGCGCTTCGTTGCGGAGAAATTGTTTAAGAGCTATTTCTCTTGAACGTCCAAGTTGTAACTGCGAAGGGAATTCTTCTTTAAACGGCAGCGAGACGATGTAACGCCCATCGGGACGTCTTTGTGTTGTTTTCTCATACAAATCGTTGCAGTATTTTTCAATTGGAGTGCGAGGACGCTGTTTTGGGATCTCCTCTAGTTCCCAGAAGCGCGAAACCTGACGGTCGAGGGAGACCTCGTTGAAAAACGAGACCCGCGTGGTAATTGAGGGGGTTGGCAGGTCCTGGGGAAGTGGACCCGTTAGAATCCAGCCGAATATTGTTTCTTGGGCTACGAGTGAACCCAGAATATTTCGTTTAATGCCATCCAGCAGGATTAGAGGGTAAATGTCAGCTCCAATCAAAACATCGATCTGATCACTTTGGTAGAAATGGTCATCAGCCAAAGGAATATTAGGGAGCGATTCACAGAGGTTCCGGTCAAGGGAGCAGACGGGAAGATTTCCGGTTAATTTTGGGAGGACGAGAGCCTTGGTTTCTATACGAGTTCCGGAATTGCGAGGAGAGCCAATGTTAAACATACACAGTTTGCTAACAAGGGCTGTGATAGCTTGGTTGACGCTTGCCACCCGCGCTTGAATGGTTTTCGTAGGTAGATGTAAGCGCTTTTGAATGCGCTCGGAGAGAAAAGTGGCTTCCGATCCGGGATCTATAAGCGCACGAGCGAGATATGTTTCCTCGCGGTAACAGATATTTACCATTGCAGTAGCGAGTAAAACTTGCTTTGGTCGAGAGGTGAAGCAAGTCAGCACATTGGGTGTTTGAGGGGTTTCAGTGGACTGTAATTGATGTTGAGTTGAAGAGGTGGAGGTGGTCGCTCGGGAGTGCGTGGGGATAATTTGTTGCGCATTATTTTGTGCATTATTTGGCGTAATACCGCCACGTTGAGTGGAGGTATTAAGGCGCGAGGTTGCGGTGGTAGAGCTCGAAAGGAGCTTTGAATTGGTCATTGGGGTCGCCTCGCGATGTAATAGCGAATGATGTCGTTTATTACATGACATACACGTGTAAATACTTTGACATTCGCGCATTTGGTGCGAATGCGCAAGACAATTCGAACAGAATTTCAACCGTTGAATTGTTGATCAACGGGTTTCTGAGCTCATAGCTAGAAAACGTGGACATTGGCGTAGAGGGTGAGTTTGATCTGTGCATAGTTTGCAGCTAGCCGGGAGCATGTTCGCCTGGAAAGTGTGCACAGGTTTTGAAACGGGGAGATTGCGACCATTGCTGGTCGTTGCCTTTTTAACCGAATCAGCGGATTTGCGAATATCGAAGACTGTTTCCAGGGTTTGGAAATGGGATGTTAAAAACGAATCCATTTCCTTCCACTTCGGAATATCGCGATTTTGGGAAATGGATTGTTCCCACAGAGAGAGGGTGTTTTCGGGGAGACGAGTTGAACAAAGGTGAACTATAATGGCATCCCAACTCTCGACATCTACATCATATAAAGTTAAAGCGGACAGACAGTTATTAATTTCCCGCTGAAGTCGTTTAATTGCAACTCCGGATTCTTTTGAGATTGGGGTGAGGTTAAATAGGGTCCGGAGTTGCGTATTAATGAGTATGCGTTTGTTTTCGAAGCGGTCGATCAAATTGTTCCACGCTTGTTCGAAGCCACTGTCGATCAGGGGAGATTTTTGAACGATCTCCTTTGCTTCACCTTGGGTTTTTTGGTTTAGGTGGAACAATTTTTCGACGGGAGAAAGTCGATTATTTCTAATATAAAGCGCGGAGAACATGTCTCTAAAGGTTGGCCATGATTGGTAATCACCTTTAAAGACATCAGTATCACACGGTGGTAAGTTGAGGTTGTGTCCCGAGAAATAGGAAGCGAGAGAGGGGATTGCTACTGCCGCTGAAGCTGAAGAAGTAGGTGAGGCAGCGAGATGTTGCTGTTCGTTAATTTTCGCTGAGAAGCGAACATATATCTGATAACAGCGTCGGTACTTTGTTTTGACGACGATTATATCAGCACCACGAGCCTCTGGGTTAGCGTCGTTGATGGGATCCTTTGAGGTGATGAGGTACTCTACGCAAGAGTTGTATGAAGACTTGAGGTCGGACCAGACCGCCTTAAGTTCCTCGAGATGAGTGGCGAGGGAGAATTCCGAATGGTCACGCACTGGGATGGCGAGGTATTCTTCTTCGAATTCTTCTAAAGTTTCGGCAACACTGAGGAATTTCTGAAGAGGGTCCATCGTTGTCAAAAATTAGATATCAGAGAGGTAGCAAAGAATAGAAAACAACCAAAGAGATTTGGAAGTTATTATATTTTATTTTTTATTTTAAGTTTTATGAGAATTTATTAAGAGACACGATGATCAAAGATGGGAATTTTAATCGTATTTATTTGAATTGAGTATAGCGGGGGGCTGTATTAGGGTCACTTCACAAATTTTCACAAGTGATTTAAAATGAACTAGTTCAACTAATTAAAATCTAACCAGTTGAACCACTTTCACGACTGTGTTTTCCCAACCGGGCACTTGCTGCTTGTGCGCTGCTTGTACGACGTCGACGACGATGGCAGCGGATATAGCAGAAAGCAAACACGAAAAGTTTGCTTTTGCCTGTAGAAAGGTGGTGGTTTTTTCTCGTTGAGGATCCCACGCTGCTGCAGACTGTACTGCTGCTAAAATTCTAGTTGCTGAACTACAAACGATCAACGGTAAATTGCAAATAACGTTTGAAATTTAACCGTTGTGAGATAATTTTATGAAAATATAGTATATAATATATATATATAGTATAGTATATAATTTTATGGGGAAATCACTGATTTGATGTGCACCACGGGATGGATGCACATAAAACCCGCTAAAAAATATGGAATTCGTTTGGGGGATTAGCACTTGGTCACACGGCCTGAGTTTCCAGGGAAGGAACACTAAGGACCCACGTGGTTTTCCAAATGCCGCGCGACGCCGAACCGATGTGACAATTATATATGCACGAGAGTGCACATACTTATGCACTATATTTCACTGTAAAATGTGGGAATGTGGGGTTTTGCCGGTAGAGAGTCCGGTTGTGGGGGGGTTTTTCCGGTAGAGAATCCGGTTGTGGGGGGGTTTTCCGGTAGAGAATCCGGTTCGATTGGACCAAAATGTTCACGCGGGAGGGTGAGGTTTTAAATAATTCCAAGAGACTTACCGGCTTGCTCGGATGATGACCCGGAGTCGGTGGCTTCGTATGGATGGACGGCGCCGTCGGGGATGTTGCTGGATGCTGATGCTGAAGTGGATGATAATTTCCTTGTTTGTTTTTACTCACTGAACACTGGAGCAAGGCGGGTGCTTGCTATCACGTTTTACACAAGAATGAATTCCGCCGCTTCCGGAAACCTATGATGAGCTGCTTGCCCTTCTGCTGAGATGCAGAAGAGCCGCTTTCTCTCCGAGAGTGAGAGAAAACGGTGGCAGAACTCACCAGGTACCGAACCGCGGGAGAGAGAGAGACCAAATTAGCATGGCATGGTGAGCTGCTTGCCCTTCTGCTGAGATGCAGAAGAGCCGCTTTCGCTCAGAAGCGAGAGAAAGCGGTGGCAGATCTCACCGCATGCCAAAGAGGTTGGGAGAGGCGAGGGTTGCCGTTGTTAACTGCGGCGAACAGCAGTTTGGCGTAAACAGATGTATATTCTGTACATACTCAGGTTTCTTTTCTAGACAATTTGCCACTACCTCAATAATTTTTACGTAGAAATTATTAATTTAGGTATTGTAATTCTAAAAAATTAATTATCAAAATTAGAATAATTTTTTTTAATGTGACCCTAAAAGCATGCCTGGTGCATTTTTTACGACGAAATTTTACGATTGGTCTACCGCCATTTCGCCGGACGCTGCGAATCGGATGCTAAGTATTTTTTGATATTGTTTGATGCGCATAAGGTTGACTTTTGTATACAATAAAAACTGTTGGATTGAGCCTCCAAAAGTTGCGTTGAACGAGTAAGGAAATAAAGTAAGTGTTTAAAGTCTTCGATCTGAAAAACAAAATCTAAAGCCGTTTTTCTGTTGTTGTTGCTACGACAAATACAACTGACCTAGCGCAATTATGGCTTCTTGTTTTTATCCACTAGAGTTTATTTAGTTTAAATCCTTGATAAATTTTACATGTGTGTGTATGCTAGGAGTCAAAACATATCGTTTTAACTTTTCAGTTTTTACTTATTCACACTAACAAAAGATTGGGAAAATTTCATTGAATGTATATTTTTTTTCTTATATATCTTTATATTAGTATATAATTTACATTTACATATAAAGTTTTTAACATGTATGCACCTAGGTATATATATAAATATTGTACAATATCCTCCTCATCCACAAACTTTTTTTTCAACCACCATGTTTTCTAATGACAAGAGTGATTAAATAGCCTAAAAATATTTTTCGTTGCTCGCAACAATTTCCGAATAGCTGTGACAAATCGGGGTAGTTGGAATTTGTTTGCTCAGCGCAAGCCTCCATTATTCTCATTTTATACCCTACACCCGAAGGGTATTTTCACTTTGTTCTTCCGTTTGTAACGCAGAGGAGGGGACGAGATAGATATAGAAAAGTATATATATTATTGCTCAACGTCACCTCCTGAATCAGGGTTTAGCCCTGTCCGTCCGTCTGTCTGTCTGTTGAAACCACGATTACGGCGGAACGAAAAGAGATATCGCAATGAAATTTGGCACAAATATTCTTTGTTATGTAGGGCAGTTTATGATTAAAAATGGGCGAGATCGGTTAACCACCACGCCTACATACGGAATGTAAAGGCACCTCGTTTAAAAAATGTTATAATGTGAATATCTCATAACCCGTGCGAGATATGAAGGTATAATTTTATTGCGCAACATATATCGCCATTAGTAAAATTTTTGCAGAAAATTCACGTGCCAAGCCCACGTGGTAACGAAGCGAGCAATATCTCATTAACGGTATAAGATATTGAGATGTGATTTTATCACAATATATCCGGAAGAATTGACAATAAGATCGCCAAAAATGGGCGTGCCACGCCTACTCATACAAAAGTTATCAATATCCAGTAAACAGTATAATATATTAATAAGTAATTTTATCACGAGGTATCCACAGGTATTACCAATTTGTATACTAAAAATGCGGTCCGCCCACTTATGCAAAAGCTGCCAATATCCCATAAACGTTCAAAATATTAATACGTGATTGTATGCAGCAGTGTGTAGAGACATTATAAAAATATTTTCCCATAATGGGCGTGGTCCGCCTACTTATACAAAAGTTGTTGTTAAGTGGCGAAAGTATATTTTTTTTAGTTACTCGGGTGTAGGGCATTTCGATTTCGGCAAGGCCGAAATCGGAATTCAGCAGTTATAAAGTGTTCTGCAAAACGTATGTGTTGTGAGTCACTGGTTCCGCTAGGCATACTTTCGGGCGATACTTAAAATTATGACTTCGCACTGAACATTTTTTGCACGTTGTGCTTGTTGGTTTAATTCCGCATTGCCGTTTCTAGAGCAATTCGTCGAATGATCGCAGGTCGCTGAGGCCGCGGTTTCGTTTTCATTAAATATTGTTGGCCATGGAACTAGTGACCCACTTTCTTGCGCTCAGGTGTTGAAGCGGCGCTTTTCCGCTACAGTCAGCGTATTATTGTTATTTCCGTGTTTAAGTTTCCGCATGCATGAATATAAATAAGACTGGTATGGAGAGTTAGTAGTAGAGTTGAGTTGCGTAAGTCAATCAGTGAGTAGTGATTAGTGAAGCAGGGCTTGCAAAACGTGTGCAGCTCCAGCGTATATAAAGTGTCTAAAACGGAATTAAAGTGTTTTTATTCGGACGGACTGTGGACTTTGGAGGAGCCCACAGCGAGGACTTCCAGGAGAATCGCAACATATTTGAACAATAGATTTAGCAATTTTACGACTGCTACGGGAAAGAGAAAAAAAAATGTTTGTAAGAAAATACACGAAGTGTAGCTAAATATAATTAAAGAGTGACACGAAACTTGAGAGTGGCGGTGGCGCTTACGCTTGAGGTTGGATTTCAGCGCAAAACGTTGCTGGGGTTTTAATTGTTTGCTCGCTTGCTCGTCAGACCCAAAGTGTTGGCAGAATTGCAAGCGTTGTCTTTTTGTTTTTCTACTTGATGGATATTTCATTCGATTTGGAGGCACGATTAAGGGATTTAGGAAGGGATTATAAAGATTTGGTTGGACAATTAGATAGGTTCATTGAAAAAATTTGGGATAATCTTTCGTCCACTGTTAACAATAAAGAGAATTTGGTTTTAATAAAGGAAAAAATTAAAGATCTAGGTAATCTCTCCAAGGTAGAAAAGGTGGATGCAATTTTAGAAGAATTACTCAAT
Organism: Sicus ferrugineus; assembly: GCA_922984085.1. Classification (NCBI taxonomy): domain Eukaryota; kingdom Metazoa; phylum Arthropoda; class Insecta; order Diptera; family Conopidae; genus Sicus; species Sicus ferrugineus. Next base: position 5,558,225 of record OV277351.1, on the reverse strand, counting down.
TTTGTATCAAATAAAAATAAAAGTGCGCTAAAGGAATTAGAAAGGTGGAAAGCTGAATTTCACGCCTTAAAGAACAGATACGACAACTACTTGACGGACAGAGAATTAGAGGCAATTTTAGTAAAGGAAGTAGAAGAGGAAAATATCAGATTGAGAAAGTTGATTGAGAAAAAAGGAGTTTCGGGAAATTTGCTCTCAACAGTTTTAAACCAAAAAAGCAGGGAAAGTTTTGAATCTTTAGAAGAGGCTCATAGGAGAATAGAGGAGTTAAAAGAAGAAAATAGACTCCTGCGACAGGAAGAATTGTTAGCAGATAAGACCCTGCCACACAAAGATCCGACTGGCCGTCCTTCACTACCTGCAACAGGTTTAAAAAGCATCAGGAGTAACACAGGGTTAAAAATGAGTATAGAAGCAATTGCAAAGAATGTAAACAGATTAGTACCTTTTTTCTCAGGTACCCGTTCACCAGATTTGAGAAATGAAGTGTATAAATTTATTGAGGGATGTGAACTTGCGAGAAGGGGTATATCGGATGCCGAAATAGGTGATTTCATAGTGTAAAACAAAGGTTTCATGGGAACGCTTACGGGTTAATTAGGGGAAAGAAAATAGCGAGCGTAGAAGAGCTATACAGTACCTTAAAGCTGTCCTATCTGAAGTGTAGATCTTTAGACACAATAATATCGGAAATACAGACAGTGTCCCAACTCCCAGGTGAAGAAATAGTGGAGTTCGGAGAAAGATTAATAAATCTAAGGACACAGGCTGAAGACATAACGAAATCACAATATACTGAGGCCCAGAATCATGGTCTGCGACTTGAAATTAACAAATCCTTAGCAAGGACATTCGTGTTGGGGTTAAGAGACCCAACAGTAAGGATGAAGATGTTGGGCACCAACGTGATCGACATGGAAAGACTAATCGAAGAAGCAATACAGCTAAACGAGATCATCAGCAGATCTCTCGGAGCCCAACCAAACCTTTTAGCAAGCATAAATCCGGTCTGGGCGGCAGAAATGAACGAAAGGACTGCAAGCCATACACCCATGGATGCCCTGGGGAAATTAAATACACAGCATGGCGATAACTTCATGCAAAACCAGAGTATCACGCGGGACGGCAAAAGGATGGAACGTCCACAAGGTGGGGAAGCCAGTGCCCAAGCGCGAATAGTATGTAGCTTCTGCGGAAGGAAAGGCCATACTAGGGACGAGTGTCTCGTAAGGAAAAATAGTCCATTCTGTGAGAAATGCATGATGTATGGGCACGAACTAAATTGGAGATGTCAGTCACGGGGGCAGCCGACGAGAGGAAATTTAGCCGAACGTCAGGTAGGTAATCAGAGAGGAAATAGTAACGACCCTATGAGTAGTGGTGGACATCAGCCACAATCTAATGAGGGTAGATGGAATACGAGTAATAGGGGAAACAGAAGCAGGGGAGATGATATTAAGTGTTTCCGTTGTGAAAAAACAGGACACATAGCAATAAATTGCCCCACCAAGAAATATCAAGGAACAGTGCAGGGAAACTATCGAGGGCCCAGCCAAGGCCACTAAGCTGGGAACCCAAAAAGACAAGTAACTCGAGGCCACACATCATGGGAGTGACGAGTCATACATCGAAAACGATTGTTGAACCGTCCTCCTCTGATCGTTGCGAGAAAGTCGATCACGGGCGGGTCGATAGTGCAGACGGGAGCATTGAAAGTGTTAAATCAGTCCCAGAAGAAGTTTACAGTTGTGAGGAGGTAAGCGAAATTGGAGTTAAGCAAGCAGTTAATAACAAACAAACAGTAAAGCCGACGGCCGTTGAGTCAGTGGAGACGTTTGGAGTTTTAACTTCATGCTTAAGTGCAAGCATTGCACAAATTTTCGTTTTAATTATATTGTCTCTGGGTATAATAAAAGAAGTAGTAAAAGAAACAAAAATTAAAGTTGTTAATTATGCTGAGCAATTTTTAAATAGCAAGAATACAAACTTGAAATCATGGCAAAGGAACGCAACAAAAATGTTAGAACATTTTTTCTCAAGGGTAGAGAATGGTATAAGTACAAAACGGAATACAACGGAAATAAGGGGGCAAATTAATTCAGGATTAAACTGGCAGAAGGGTCGCCCAGACACTATAGATGACGTGTTCATTGAAATATCTTATGAAGATGCAAAACATGGAAAACTCATCCTATTAGTAGATACTGGAGCAGACACGAGCCTGGTAAAGGAGAACGCGTTGAGGGGATCATTGCCGGTAAATATGAAAGACGTAAGAACCCTTAATGGAGCTTTTGGTGGATGTGTAACAACGAAGGGTTCCATACTGATCACACCTAACGATATGAATCACCTTTGTTTAAAGCTACAAGTGGTGCCACTTGGACAGGGAGTGTCAGCGGATGGCATAATTGGTAGGGACAATTTGTGGAATCGGTCAATTATAAACTCAATTAAAAAACGAGTAACGTTTATGGATGCGAATAAGAAACATATTAAGACGCTGGTTATGCGTTCAATGGGATAATAGATCGAGTTTTACATAGGGAAGATTCAAGAGTAATGGCGAGAACTATTAGAGTAGTTCCAGTTAGGGTTAAAACCAATATTCCGGAAATAGTAGTTCACAAACAGGAAAATGTTCCAGAAGTGTATATGGGGGAAACTTTAGCAAAAGTAAAGATGGGCGTAATTTACGTTCCGGTACTAAATTCAACGGAAAAGGATATAGAGATAGACAGTAATTTTAGGCCAGGGTTTTCTAATTTCAATGAGTTTGAAACACCCCGTCCTAGTATGATAAATAGAGTGGGAGAGATGAAAGGTATAAATGTGGAGAAAAGGTTAGAGACCTTGAGGAAAGAAATAATACTAGACCCCACCCTGAATCCGGAGGAAATGGAATCTATGGAAAGAATAATTTCCACGTTTCATGATGTATTTCTGCTAGAAGGTGACAGTTTAACGTGCACAGCGATGTTGAAACATACAATTCCAACGGGGGCTGAACAGGCTCCGATAAATCAGAGGCAGTATAGACTCCCACAGGCTCATAGGGAGGAAGTGTACAGACAGGTAGCTAAGCTTTTACATGACGGAATAGTGAGACCAAGTACTTCTCCGTGGAACTCTCCATTGTTGATAGTTCCCAAGAAAGCTGGCGAAGACGGAGAAAAGAAGTGGAGACTAGTAGTGGAGTACAGGAAACTAAATGAAGTCACAATCAGACAAGTTTTTCCAATTCCTAGAATTAATGAGATTCTAGATCAGTTAGGTAATAGTAGATATTTCACGACCTTAGATTTAGCAAGTGGGTATCATCAGGTGTTAGTAGATAAGAGTGATAGAGGAAAAACTGCGTTTAGTACAGGATTGGGACATTTTGAGTTTAAGAGAATGCCGTTTGGGTTGACGGGCGCGCCTGCTACCTTTCAGAGGATCATGAATCACATCCTCACAGGTCTCCAAGGAATATATTGTTTTGTATATTTAGATGATATTGTAGTTTATGGTAGTAATTTAGAGCAGCACGAGGTTAGATTAGCGAAAGTGTTAGAAGCCTTAAGAATCAATAATCTTAAGTTAAATATTAGGAAATGCCAGTTTTTGCGGCGCGAAGTCGTGTATTTAGGTCATAAGTGCTCGGAAAATGGTGCACTTCCGGACCCACAGAAGGTAGAATGTGTCAAGAATATTTTGCCACCTAGGAATAAGAAGGAGGTGCAAGCATTTTTGGGTTTAGTAAATTATTATAGGAAATTCATAGACAATATGGCAAAGATAGCTTTACCTATTAATAAGCTGTTGAGGAAGAATGTAGTTTTTAAATGGTCCGAGGATTGCCAAAAGGCTTTCGAGACGTTGAAGCGAGCAATAATTTCACCACCGGTATTGACATATCCAGATTTTAGCAGAGAATTTCTCTTGACCACCGATGCTAGCAATGAAGCTCTGGGAGCAGTATTGTCCCAAGGGGAGGTAGGCAAGGACAGGCGAATAGCTTTCGCCAGTAGGGCGTTGAGTGGAGCCGAGAAACGGTACTCCACAATCGAAAAGGAATTCTTGGCCATAGTGTGGGCAATGAAGAATTTTAGAGCATATTTTTTGGGGAGGCCGTTCAAAGTATTTACAGACCACCAGCCCTTAAAGGATATAGCGAATTTAAGGGATCAGACCTCTCGTCTAGCCAGGTTTAGACATAAACTATCGGAGTACGATTTCGAAATTATATATAAACCTGGGAAGAAAAATTTAAATGCGGACGCTCTGAGTAGAATACCCCAAAATAGCAGCGATGTGGCGGCAGTCCAAACGCGCTCTAAGGCAAAAGAACCAAGAAAACGACAGGCCGCAGGAAATCTCCGCATCAGTGGAACCGGATAGTTCAAAGGCGGAACAGGGTGATAGCACAATTCATATGGAAGACCCAAAGGAAATTAAGACAATAATAAAGGTCAATAATAAAGACAATAAAGAGGTCATCAAGGGGCGGTAAAAACCTATTTACGCATTAGGCAAGAATACAGGTGGCCAGGCATGCAAAAGCAGATAAAAGAATACGTTAGAGCATGTCCCAAATGTCAAGTGAACAAAAGTTCAAAATTAACGAAAATGCCCCTAGTATTAACAGACACGCCAGTGCGGCCCTTCGATAAGGTTTATATGGACATTGTAGGTATTTTACCGGAGACTGTATCTGGTAATAAATACATCCTCACATTCCAAGACGATTTTTCAAAATTTATGGCTTGCACAGCTATTCCCGACGCAGAGGCGAGTACCGTAGCCAGAGCCTTCTACGACGAAGTGGTAACGCGATACGGAATTCCACGAATTCTAGTAACAGATAACGGTACCAACTTCACTTCAAAATTATTCAGTGACACATGTAAGTTGTTAGGAATTAAAAAATTACACACAACACCGTACCACCCACAGGCCAATGGTTCCTTAGAACGAAGCCATAGACCCTTGGCAGAATATTTGCGTAGTTTTGCGAAAGAGGACGGATCCAATTGGGACCAGTGGTTATCAGCGGCAATGCACGTGCATAATCACACTCCGCATACAACCACCAAACAAACCCCTTTTCGCACACTGTATGGATTCGACGCGCAGATACCAACAAATTTGAAGAAAAAATGTGGCCCACTCTATAATGCGGACGATCCCGTCAAGGTGCAGAAATTCCAAATACAAAGGGCCCATGAGATGGTTAGGCAGAATCAGGAACGTGCAAAGGAAGCGGCCAAAAAACAGTACGATGACAGGCTAAACCCAATAATTTTTAAAGCTGGAGATAAAGTAATGCTGAAAAATCAAACGAGGAAAAATAAATTTTCACCGATTTGGTTAGGCCCATATGAGGTGATAGGCATTAGAAGCCCAGTCACGACAGTTCTAAAAATTAAGAACAGGGATAATCCATTCCATAACAATTTGCTTAAACATTACAACAATTCAATTAAAATAGGAACAGCTACGGATGCAGTAAATCGGAACCGGAAAACCACGCTCAACACATACAATTCAACAAAAAATTTAGTAAATAAGGAAAAATAAAGAACGTAAAATAACATATATTTTTGTATTTCAAGGCGGTCATAGGTGGAAAAAAAGAGAGGGCTGGATCCCATTAACTGCGACGCCGCAAATAATTGCTCAGTGCGCTTGAGTGAGTACGTCAGGAATGTCCTTATTAACACAAAACGGTTTTGGTTTTAGTATGTAGTTTTAGAGAAAATTTTGTTATAACTAACCGGACACTTACTAACTTTGCTTACTAACAGAATGTATTAAGTGATTATCGAATTTGTCTTAACCATATATCTAGGCTTGGTTAAGGCAGTATATTAATTTTATGTTGTTTCCAAGTGCATGCATATGGTAGAAACAATATAAACTTAGTTTTACTTCAATTTTTACTTGGACCTAATCCTATTTATCAGAAGTCCAAGTTGCAATAATTTTGGGGTAGAAAATTCGGAGACGGTTTTGCCACATGGTGTCAGGGCGCCATGACATTATGTGGCATCGCGAATTGGTTACCGTTACTTGTATATAGATATGTTAAATGCACACGGAAGCGTCTAGTAAGGAGGAAGCAACTAGAAGAGTATTTTAAATGAAGTAATTACACAGAGGTTCGAATGAATAATAGCAATGAATAATGGTTGAAATAGAAAATTGTAAATACGGAAGATTGAAAATTACTCGGGAAATTATAAGAATAAAAATATTGAAAAAAAAGGGGGCAAGTAAAATAGAATTTAAAGGTTACTTTTCAACTTGCTAAAGAGTTAAATTAAATTAAGTAAATTAAATAATTGTAAAATTTCATTAATTAAATAATTTTAATGGTAATATAGAAGTCATAAACTAATAGAGCCTTTAGTTGTGGATAGCAATAAGAGAAAAATAGTTGAAGTAATTGTACATAGGGGAAAAAAAACAAACTGACAAAACTCTTGATTGAAAGGAAAAAGAACGAAAAAGAGAGAAGAGAAGAAAAAAGAAGAGAAAAGGAAAACAAAAAAAAATAAATAAATAAATAATAAGTATCAAAAAACAAAAGAAAGAAAACAAAGGTACAATAAATATATGAAAGGGAAAAAAATAAGAAAGAAAAAACATTCTGAAAAATGTATGAAAATAAAGTACATAAATTTTAAAATGAAGGGAAAAGGAAATGAGAATATGTATAAAAAAACAAGAGAAACTAGATAAGAGGCACTAGAAAAAATATTTTTAAGGACACATAACGAAAACTGTAAAAAATTTTTTAACCTAAGATTTAATGATTTCACTCGATAAATGTATTGATTTTAGTTGATAGTCGAATACGCACGCAAATTGTACATAGTCATAAGTATGTATATACTCGCATTTATTGCAGCATAAATATTAAGGAACAAGACTTAGAATTAGACTTGGTGGTACCCACTTACCAAGTCTAACGTCGAAAAATATCTACTACTTCCTAACTGATCCAATATCTCATCTATCCTAGGAAGTGGAAAAACTTGTTTTATTGTTGCTTCATTTACTTTTCTATAATCTACTACTAAACGCCATTTCTTTTCTCCGTCTTTTCCACTCTTCTTTGGAACCAGAAGCAGTGGAGAGTTCCATGGAGATACACTTGGGGATATTAAATCCTCCTTTAGCAATTTATGAATTTGCCTATTCATTTCTTCTCTATGTGTTTGAGGAATTCGGTACTGCTTTTGGTTAATTGGTGGTTGATCCACCTTTATTGGAATTTTATTTGTTAGTACTGGGGTGTATGTCAGTTGGCCACCCTCCAAAAGAAAAATATCATTATATTTCGCACATAGTTTTGTTATGGATCCTCTTTCCTCTCGGTTTAAGGAAGGATCCAAATCTAAACCTTTCATTAAAGTATTTATTCGTTGCGCTATGTCCGCATTACTTCTACTGTTAATGGTATTCCATTGATTGTATGAAACATCACTTAGCTTGTATTTGTGGAAATCACTAAATTTCGGTACAAAGTTGTCACTAAGAATGAAATCTTTTACCGTTGAATTTAGGATGGGTATCTTGACCTCTTTATTTTCCACATTTGCTAGTGTTTCCCCCAGGTAGACTCCTGGTGCAATCTCTTGTTTATGAACTACCACAGTCATAACTTTAGTTTTGATTTTTAACGGCGTTATTCTAACTGTGTTTGCTTCGATTGTTATATTACTTTTGTTTCTTTCATCTACTGTATTTTTGATGCCTAGTAATGGCAATTTAATTATAAATTTTTTATTTTCATTAAATAGTGTTAAGTTTTTACTGAGCGTGTTTATAATGGATCTGTTCCACATGTTGTCTCTGCCCAGTATGCCGTCCGCCGGTACTCCTTGTTTAAGTGACACAACGTGTAGCGTTAAACGTAAAGTCTGTACCTCATCATGGCATATGCCATGTGACCCTATTGTGGTTATACAGCCTCCAAATGCTCCACTTAATTCCTTTTTAACCCTTTTATTTATAATGGCATCTTCCTTTAATGCGCATTCTTTTACTAGGCTTAGTTTTCCATTTCTCGCCTCTACGCAAGGCAATTCAATGAACGCATCACTTAACGTGGCTGAATTCCAGTTAGATACTTCCTTTATAGTATTTTCATCATCATTATTTAAATTATACGTTAACCATGAACATATTGTTTTCATGTCCTGTTTCTGTAAATTTGAAACGAAAATTCTAAATTTCGTTAATACTTTTGATTTTATATTACTTTCAAGTGCTTTTATATCTGTAATATATTCTAATATATTAAGACTAGTGCTCCTTGCTTTATATCGTTGAAAATTGAAAAACAATGCTGTTATAATCGATGTACATGCTAACTGTGTAATTAGCAAGATGATTAGTAAGAACTCTGCTCCCATTTCTATTATCATCTTTGTTTTATTGGTTAATTTATTCACTGTCTCATTTACTTTATCGTTTTGTGCTATAATTTTTATTATATTATTATTGTACCTAATGTTTTGATCTCTTTTAGGTTGTAGCATTTTTGAAGTTGGTAACGTATCCACAATCGCTTCCGATGTTGGACGTACGGTTACTGCTTCATTTGGCCTTAAATTCCTATCCTTGTTGGGTTCCCAGATTATTGGCCTTGTCTGGGCCCTGCTGATTATTCTGGAGATTTTCCCAACTTTTTTAGCTCCACAGTTTGCTACTATGTGTCCTGGTCTGTTACACCAATGACATATTGTTTGTTTCGTTTCGTTTGGTGTGTTCACAGGACTCCGATTCATTTGCGCCCCCTTGAATGTAGTCGAATTTGAGTTCACTGGGTTCTTTTGCTTTTGATTCCAGTTTGTTTGGACTTCTTTTTGTTGCCAATTTTGCTGGGGTTGCTTTGGTTGCCAACTTCGTTGGTGTTGGTTCCATTGTTGACTCCCCTGGTTCCAGTTATTAGGCCCTGAAAACAGTGGAACAAGACTGCTTGTTATCTTCGCGATTTCTGCTATACCCATCTTGGTTTGATCTGCCCCTGATTGCTTAACTGTAGGAAATGAAACTGAGTTATATTCCTTCGGACTGACTATAGCAGCGGTAGCTTCTTTATGGTATAGTGTCTGATCGTTAGCTAATTCTATTTCTTGTTTCAGCCGTCTGTTTACCTCTTTTAATTCTTGGATTCTTCTGTTCGCTTCTTCTAAAGAACTATAGTCTTCTCTTGATTTCTGTGCAAATCCCTGTTCTAGTGTTTTAGTTAACGTTTCTTCGGTTAGCCCCTTTTCCTTAAATAATTCCCTTAGTTTTACGTTCTCGTCCTCTAAGTTCCTTAATATATCCTCCTGAAACACTTTATCTACTAAATAATTATCGTACCTATTCTTCAGTGCGTTAAATTCTGATTCCCATACCTTCGAATTTTCTGTCTTATTCTCTAATATCTGGTGTAGGAATTTAAGCAATTCCTCTACTATCGCGTCTGCTCTTTCTACACTTGAAAGGTCTCTTAGGTCCCCTACTCTAGACTTTATCAATTCTAAGTTTTCTTTGTTGCCTACTGTCTCTTTTAAAATTGCCCAAATTTTAGATATAAACTCCCCCAACTGACGTTTCAGATCCTTATGGGTTCTCTCTAATTCTATATATGCTTGTTCTTGCAACGACTCGGCCATTCATTACATTGCTTTTCGTTCTCTTTTAGTTTTTTTTTTTCCTCTCATACATTTAATATTTTCAATTAAGTAGCATTTAACCTGACTAGTTAGCAAAACTGCAGCAATCAGCAATCCTCTTAATTGCTAATGACTACTGACCTAATTTCCCTTTTAGAATAACTAAATCAAGGCCAGCAACAGTGGCTGCATTAAAACGAGCGTCGAATTTCTTGACTTGCTCCTCAGAGTCGAACGAAATAAAACCCACAAAACAAAAGACCACGCTTACAATTTTGCAAACGCTTTCGTTTTGACGCGCTAACAAGCAAACCAATAAAAAAAAACACAGTAATTTTTGCGCTGAAATGTGATCTCAAGCAGGCGCCGACGCCACTCTTGAGTTTCGCTTCACGTTCATATTGTAAAATTTTCCCAACAACAAACATCCATTTATTTTCATTTCATTTAATGAAATGAATAAGCGGTCTGCTTCTTATGAGTTAGCTTTCGACTATATATAAAAAAAACGCAAACTTAATATTTATTGCATTTATTTATTTCATTAAGTACTCATTACAACTGTCTCTATTCATAAAGTATAATTTTTCTGCATCCTTGAAGTTTTTACACCTGTTGTCGCGCTCTTCCTTTCGATCTACGTTGTTCCAGCCGTTCTTCTAGGCTCCCTATTTCTTCCCATGCTCTGCGTGATGCCTCCCATGGAACTGGATTAGTGGTCTCTCGTACCAGTGCCCTCAGGTAAGCTAGGCGTTTCCTGTCTTCAGTCAGTTGCCACTCGCTCTCTTTGCTCCAGCTGCCGCTTACGATATTCCTCTATCGTTAATTTTGCTGGTCCCTGCTTTTTTATTTCCGTCGGAATATCCTTCGGTGCCTGGGCCGTATTCTCCGTTACGTACTGTGGCACGTATTCCATTGAGTCTTCTCAGTCCTGGATATGTTCCGTATCTGACTACGAATAATCACTTCTATATTTTCCACAAAAACCATTTAAAATAAACAATATTGTCCTCGTTTGCAATAAAATTTAAATTTTAGAACCCAATTTTATTCAGCAAACGACTCAAAAATTGTAGATTTTAGCTCCCGATTTTAATCAGTTCGCTTTAACTGGGCATTTACATACACCACTTCGCGCTGGGCAGGCAAAATGCCAATGTGGAACTCAGAAAAGCTTAAATCGTACATAAATCCGTTAAAGAAACAAATTATCCTTACGGGTTTTATTATCCACAAAATTTTGTAAAGAGGTTACTTCATTGAGTGCACGTAAAAAAAATTTTCCCTTAATAAGGGATATTTTTAATACGGAAAAATTAAAAAAAATAACTTATTATTCTTATTATTCCCATAACTACCATTATCATATTAAGAATTTATTTAATTTTACTCAAAAATTTATTCATTCCCAACAATTCACTTTCAAATATCACTTTAAAACTATTTAAAACTTCTAAAACTATTTAAAAACTTTCCGAACAACTTCCCAGAGTGAAAGTGTCGACCTCTGCAAAGTTTCATTATTTATCCCACAAATTTCACCAAAATTTTCACTCACTTACCTTTACTTTCCTTCGAGCGATCCTCGGCTCGAAATTCGGCTGCGCCAAAATGTTGTGCGTCCTCCTTGAATGGGGTCCCTCCCAAAGAAAAGTCCAATGTGCCTTCAACCATCTTTATTGTTTTTTCCTATGCAGCGACGGTCTGCGCGCTGTGGGCTCAGTAACAGAACTCTTCTTTTAAACATTAAATCATTTTTACTTAAGCTCGCCGACGTAGCCGTCGGCGAAACTAAAGTGGACCGGTATGTCGCAATTCCACTATTTTGCAATATTAA